>OY728128.1:1663918646-1665218646 GCA_963277665.1 Viscum album
CTTGTCCTAGTCACACTAATAAAAGGAAAGGATTGAACCTAGTGGAGTTATCAATTAATTATGACTTGATTAAAGGGTTTCATGACACTTTTCATATTCACACTAATGAAATAAAATACTTCAACCAATTGAAATATTATATGACTTTCTCATCAAAATAAGAGTGTCCTGACTCGATCTCACCTGGGGTCCCAAAATGAATGCCTTGGGAACATGGGAACCCCATTTTGATTCAAGGATGCAGCTTGACTTGGTTGAGACCCACCAAGAACCCTGTCATTTTCTATCCTTGGGTTGCTAGTATCACACAATTGGATCCCCCATGTAGTATTGTAGGATTCCCTATATACACTCCTTATATATTGTATTGACATGTAGGTCCCATGTTTAAAGCCTACCAGGACCAGTCATTTCTTAGCCCCATTTTACTTTAGAATAACTCTTTGGACTTGGTAGGAATCTTATTGTGAAATTACTTGGACTATTCTCTTTGAATTACACTATTACCCTTATCCAGACTATAGTTATTACTAAGTTGGAAACCCTTGAGGTCTATGTTTCCTTGGTTATTACCTTTCATGTTCATTACTAGAAAATATTATAGGTTGCCTTGTTATATCTTGGAGACTTTACTATGGTTATCATGTGACTTATTTATAAACTGGTAATAATAAATTAATGAACTATTTACATGTTCATATATCATTTGAGGGATTAAGTAGGTACTTGGGTATTTAGTTACATTTAACTTCATTACAATATATATGAATACTTCTACACTGATATATTCCACTACACGGGCTAGATGTTATAGACATTGTTGGTGATGGCCAATGGAGATTTATCTCACACCCTTTCTAGGTGTTGTTTGGTATCAGGGATGAATACATGAATGAAGGTGTTGATAAGGAGAAGTATACATCTTTAAAAACTTGATGACTTCTTATTTAGGATGGATATTGATAGCAGATGACTGAGCCAGATCTCGGGGTGCTTATCATAGTCTTTTTTTATTTCCATTATACTTCTTTGGAACATGATATCTGTACTATCTTTTATCCATGTTTTCTAGTTTTCTATATACATGGAATATCATCATCATTTTTTGAATGTTATTCTAGTTATTTCATTTATTGTTACTACTGTCTCTATTTCCACTATACCTTATATTTACCTAAATTACTTCTATTATTTTCCTCTTTTTATATTAATAGGTTGTGATACACTATGGTAATGATGGAATTTTCTTCCCAAGGACACACCCTAGTACCTCGCTACTAGTCAGTATCCTCTATTATATGGGGAGATATGCTTGAGGCCATGTGGGCCACAGGGCTCAGGGCACATATTAAGTGGCATTCAGGATCGATCTGTCACAATGTGGTATCAAAGGGGGTTCTTTTCTTGCATTACAATTTGGATATAATAAATTGTATATTAGGAATGGTATGGGACTTGGTCATAATCCATGATTGGGGGTCGCGAACCCATGTTCGGGGTAAAGTACAAGTTACCCAAAATAGAATTTGTGTTCTATTTTTCCTATTACATTTGACATTGTTTCAATGTTTGGTGGTGCACATGTTATGTGGGGTTTATTATTGTTATTTTTATTGATATTATATTTTATCCTTGTCCTGGTGAGATGATGGTAAGGGAAATTATTTCATGCAGCATATACAAAACTAGAATTTTCATTTCATGCACATTACCAAGCCATATAGGTGTATTTCACTTCTTGGAATTTCTTGATATGTATGTGATTATTGAGTGATGTTTTTATAATTATCTTCTTATTTTATTTTTCTTGATTTCAATTGGATGATTTCCTATCTTAATTCATGAGGTTTATGGGCCATCATGGGTTGGGAAGAGTAATTTAACAAGTTTTACCATTATGGTATAAATAAAGGGGTTTCATATTCATAGATAAGGTGTATGGGAACTAATTCAATGGGAATAACTATCCAATATAATTTCAAACATGATATCTAAAATTAAATGGTTTTAAGTCCTTATCCAACCTTGTCATGTTTATGAAAGGTAAAGCAGTGAAACTAGTAATTATTTATAAAATGAAATGAATGTTATACTTGATAACTTACCAGTACCTAGCCATCTAAGTAAGTATTTTGGGTAGTATACCTTGTTTAATGAGCCATTTCTTATGTTTATCTTCCAATAGTATTTTTATCTACATTCTTAATGTTGGTTTTGAGGAATTCAATTGGCTTCAAAAATGAAAAATTGGACTATGTGGGTCAGTTAGAGGCCTGTTTCTTTTAAGAAGACCTGTTGTGGATAATTATGGCCTTGAGAAATAAAGAAACTTCTATAGGGTTTCATTTTTGGTGAACCCCTATTGGATTGATGGTACCCTCATAGGTCGCCTTATCCGTTAAAAAAGATTTGTGTGGTAAATTTCCTAATTATGATGGGATGTCAGTAAATTTGTAGTTTTTAAAGAATGTTTTAAATGATTTTCATGTTATTTCTTGGTATTTAGTTAAATCAGGTACCATGAACTTATGTTAAAAATCAGTTCTTTAGTTTGATTTTGAATCATTAATATGATTAAATGTAAAATATGAATTTGTGTGATGAAATTAAAAATGGAACTTGGAATGGGTGTTCTTGGTTTAAATGTCCTTTTGAATTTCCTTATATTAGGAAGGTGAGAATTTTCCACAGGACTTATCCTTTTTAATAATGACTTAATCAATATACTTTTGAGCCTGGTGACTTCTTTTTGGAATGACCTAGTGATAGGTTCTTTTTTGTGCTTTATAAGGGGATAGTCATGATTTGTAGAACCCTAAAAGCTAAAATATATTGCAAAATGATGTCATTTTCTAATGATTGGTGTCTTTTAGGTGTCCTTGACCCTAGCCAGGCTCTTTCCTTATAAATGAATCCCTTTATCAAATGGGTATTAATGGTATCCTTGACCCTTTTTATGGGTGTGAGGGTTGGATAATGCTCGGTTTCAATATCTTAGACATGTTGAGGGAAGGGTCTGGCATTTCATAGGTACCATGGCCCTTTTGTCTTCCTCAATAATGGGCGACATAGTATATCATTTTACAGGTTAAAGGTCATATGCGGATGTATGACTTTGGGATAAATCTCTTATAATAATCAAATGATATTCTAATACATATGGTGGATATCCTATGGACAGTATTGAGGTTTTGTATTGCTTTTAGAACCTTAGGTTTGTATGAATTCACGTACAGAGTAATCATTGAGTTGTTAAATGATATAACAAACTGATTGGGTTCATTAAAAATTATTGAACATCATGATGTAGAGTATGTTTTCGTTTCATCTTTGTAGTATATTGACATGGGAATTAAAGGAAATAGGTTCGTCCCAATATTCCGGATGAAATTAAAGAGACTCGAGTGTTTTAACATGTCGATCAGTTTAGTTTTGTCTTTCTTGACAAATACCATAACGTATGTAAGAATGACTTGAAAAAGTATCACACGTGTGATAAATATGAGTTAGATATAATGATCATTTGAGCAGTTATCTGGTCTCTTATTTCCATAATTGGGACACTCTTGATGTGGGATCATCATTTTGGTTTTGGTAAATGCATGAGTTTTCTAGTAAAGGGTGCACATCCTAAGTGGACCATTGGAAAATGGTTGGTTTTTCATGAATACCTTTGAGGATTTAATGTTGTAATTGTGTTAGTACTTTCCCCATTGAATGACTTTGAAATGGTTGGTTGCGTATGCCGCCTTTGAGAAAACCCTTTGTACTTAGATAGACTTCAATGGTTTTGCATGAGCGATCTCGAGATTCATCGGGTAGTGAATGCTAGTTATTATGTTGTTAAGGTACATTGGTAGGTGAAGCTAAGTTTCTTTTAGGGGAAGTTGACCAGTGTGGGTTTTCCTTGTCTTCGTGAAAATCATGAAATATTCTTAGTATAATCATTCTAAATAGGTGATCATTTCCCATATCTTGACATCATCCTTGATGCACTGAGAGAGCATAAATCTTACATCATGATAATGTTTAAATGTTGTTGGTCTGGTTAGTTACCTTTATATGAGTTAACAACTAATTTCATTATCTTTTCTCATGACTGGTTAGTCTTGAGTGATATGTGGTTTCCCGAGTAGGAACACATTGGATGGACTCTTGGACACCAGCCACTTTCTTCTGACGTGACATCCAGAAAAATATCACTCTCGGCTCAGTAAATGTTATCATGTGGATGATTTGTCTTCAAACTATTTCTCACTTATAACATGGGGTATATACTC
Organism: Viscum album; assembly: GCA_963277665.1. NCBI lineage: Eukaryota > Viridiplantae > Streptophyta > Magnoliopsida > Santalales > Viscaceae > Viscum > Viscum album. The sequence continues at coordinate 1,663,922,927 of OY728128.1, forward strand.
CCATGGGATAGATCCGTAGTCTCATTTTTAATGATTTTGAGGTTACTCGGTCTTGTTGTCCACCTCGAAAGTGATCTTAAAACGGGGTGAAGATTCTTGTGGACTATATCTGGGTTATAACTTGATGGTGCCAAAGAATGAAATTTTATGTGTTCAGATGATGGTTGGACGAGGAACGTCACTCGAAGTTAGTTATGGGATTCAGTGGATTTGGTTTGATAAAAAATACAGGATTCCTTGGAATAAGGTATTGTTGTTCGGTTGTGATGCACCGACTGTCCAAGCTGGGTATCTTTGAGGGTGATCATTATAAGGTAGTTTTACTATTATCCTTCTTGTTTAATGTATACAATATGTGAAGGAAATTTTTTAGTCACATCATCTTGTGGAGGTGAGTTAATTTGATGTTGGTTTAGGATTTTATAGAAATCTGACTCATCTTTTTTGAAGATGTTAGTGGGTAATCAACGATTTAATTCTTTCGAAAAAAAATCATGCGAGAAGTAGTGTTTGAACACTTATAATAATTATACATAAGATAATTATAATAATGGAGATACTGTGGTTTTGAATTGTCCCCATTTTTTAATAAATTTTATGTTGGGGAGCACCTTTTATTTGAATTTTAATGAGACGATGACGCGATCATGTCTCTAGCTAAGAAGGCTTGAGTAATCCCCCTTTTAGTTTTTCAATTGGAAGACGAGAATTGTCACATGTTTTAATGTCTTCAGAGTAGTATAATTAATGTTATCTTTATGGTGTTCTGGGCATTTGGAAATGTAATAGGACCATATAAATGAGACTTCAGGACTCTTGTAGATCAGTTTATGTTGTTGACATTTTCAAATCTTCTCTAGGATGAGAAGCGTATAACTACTCATCAGTCTAGAAAGAAATATTATACCAATCATCATCGATGACCTCAAGAGTTAGAGGTCAGGGATTGTGTTTTCCATTTGTTACCACCCAGGTCAGGGCATATATGGGTATAGAAAAAATGGATTTTGTCGCCTCAATATGTAGGGACAATTGAGATTCTAGAGAGAGTCGGTCTGGTAGCCTATTGGTTGCTACTACATTATAGGTAACATGACATGCATGGCATATTCTATGTTTCATAGAATTTCCAATATCATGTCGACCCATATCATACCTTTGATCCTCAACAATTTGAGTTAGATTTTGATATTACCTTTGAGGTGTATCTAGTATACATCATTGATAGAAGCATGAAGGCTCTATGATGTCGGTCTATCCCTCTAGTATAGTTGTTATGGTAGAATGACCACATGTAGGATGAGACTTGGGAGAAGTAGGTTGGCGTATGTGTCTAATGGATAGGGTTATTCTCCGAAATTATTTCTCCACCATTGGAAGGTGAACTCAATGATGAGTTCATTTAATGTGGGAAGACTATAAGTACCCGGTTTTTCAATTAGGTATGGATCCTTTAAATTTCGGTATAATTATTTTTTTTGAATTAACATGGATTCACAGTGAGTAAGTAGAGGTTACAAGGTTGTCCAGGGTGTGTTTCAATCCCAGAACCCGTATTTTTAGGGAAAATGGCCCAATCACACGATTACAGTAAACCATACAGAAACAAAGTATGGTTATATCTAATATTATAGATGATATACATTTCGGGTAGATCCATATCACATGTTTGGTGCATAGTTTACCTAACTGTATAGTACCCCCCCCCCCCCCCCCCGATCCCTATGTACCCATGTAGGGTTAACTAATAGTTTGTCAAACCATGCCCGCAAACTATGCCCTTGTTAAATTTTGGGAATTTTTTTCCCTTAATGATCTATTTAACCTTACCTTCTTCTCTCTTATATTTTCTAATTGTATTAGCCTCCATTCCTCTCATTTTGGAAAATTTGTAAAGCCACAGGTAGGGATCAGAAGATCTCCTACATTCGTGGTCTGATCTATAATATGTTTTCCACATTGGATGTGCAACAATAAGTACTTTAGTCTGCTTGAGCCATTCTTCATCTCTCTTGATATCAACCTAGTTATCAAGGTATGATCCTTATTTCCTTTTCATATGATACACTATATTAAAAGACTAATCAAAGGCTGATACTAGGGTAGTATATACATACAAGCCTGTGGTGGGTGGTATATACTTATCCATCAAATTCATTGATTTTGGAATTGTTGGGTGGGGCCCACAGATTTCATCATGTGTCATTTAATGAAAATATATTCTATTGTTATACTCATTAGAACCATATGTTTATTATATTTCCAAAAATATGATTAGTTGTTAGTGGTTTCACTCACAACTAAATCCATATAATGTAGGGCATTATGTTATAATTGTCGTTTTAGTGTTTTGACACGTTGAATGCACTGTTCGGGTGTGTCTTGGATTGAACTTATTAAGGGTAATATTTTCTATAGTAAATGTATTGATTTATATTGTGATATTTATAATGGAAATTACTATGTATTCTCACTTCTTGAACCTCCTAAGGTAAGTGCTTCAATTGAAAAACTAATGATAAATAGAAATTGGAAATTATACAAAGTATATGACTTTCCCTTTCAAAATTTAATTGAATAATAGGATTCATGACCATAGAACCCATTACCACATTAATGGAATGTAGAAAAATGGACCTTGATTATATAATATTCCTTAAATAGATTAAATGAACGGTTTCATGCGATTTTTCCTTGCCACACCAATGAAAGGAAATGCTTGAACCGAGTGGATTTATCAATTAATTTTTACTTGACTAAAGGTTTGCATGCTACTTACCATATTCAAACTAATGAATGGAAATTCTTGAACCAATTAAAATATTTTATTCCTTCATCATCAAAATAGGAGTGACCTGACTCGAGCTCACTTGGGATTCCATAGGGAATGCCTTGAGCACTCTTGAACCCCATTCCAATTCAAGGATGCTACATGTCGTGGTTGATACCCACCTGGAACTTGTTCCTTGTCTATCCTTGGATGCCAGCTATGGAACCATAGGATCCCTCATGTATTATTATTGGATTCCTTGTATACACTACTTAGATTCAACATTAACAAGTAGGTTCCATGGTTAATGGCCATCGGGCCCAGTCATTACATAGCCCCATTTTACCTTATATGAACTCCTTATACATGGTAGAAATCTTATTGTTGAATTACTTGGACTATGCTACTTGGATTATGCTCTTACCCTTAGCTAGGATACAGTCATTACTAAGTTGGTGACACTTCAGGTCAATGTTTCCATGGTTATTACCTTGGAACGTTATTACTAAATATTATTATAGGTTTTCATGTTATATCTTGTAACCCTCACTATGGATATCATGTGACTTGTTTGTTAATTGGTATTAATCAATTAATGAACTAGTTACATGTTCATATACCAGTTGATGGATGAAGCAGGTACTTTGGTATTTAGTTACATTGTACTGCTTTACTTTATATATGCATACTTGCAGACTAATATATTCCATTACACAAGAATTATGTTATAGACACCATTGGTGGAGGCCCACTGAGATTTATCCCACACCCTCTATAGGTGTCATTTGGCACCGATGATGATTACATTAATTTAGGTGTTGATAAATGGAATAATACATCTTCGAACACTTGATTGCTTGTTGTTTATAATGGATCTTGATAACAGATAACTGAACCAGAGCTCAAGATGTTTGGGATAGAATTTTTATTTCCATTATACATTTTTGGGACATGTTATGCATGTCGTATAATATCATTTCATCACTAGTTTTTGTATGTTATTCCAGTTATTTCAGTTATTGTTACTATTGTATCTCTTTCCTATATTCCTTAATTTTACTTATATTACTTTTGTTATTGACCTCTGTATATATTTATCTGTTGTTCTGCAATCTAGTAATGAGTGAATAGTCTCCCCATAGACACATCCTAGGCCCTCATTGCTAGTTGGCAGGCTATAGTGTTTGGGGAGATGCACTTGAGGAAATGTGGACCATTGGGATCAGGGAACCTATTAAGTGGCATCCAGGTCTGGTACATCACATCACAGTACCACTCTACACCCCCATTGTTTTTTGTTAATCTCTAGAGTATGATGGGGACCACCATAGGTCACATAGAACCACCAACCTGGTTAATATTCATAGTGAGCATGTTTAGGATGTTATATGGGATTCAGACTAAGTTTCCACTTATAAATAATATATCAAAAGACTATATAGGTATATAATAAATAAAACATCTACAATGAGATTAATATTGATAGATTTTACATAGGTCTAAAACTATATTTTTATAGATCATTAGGAGCTTCAAAATTTAACATCTTTCAGGAAGTTGATAGATATTTTGATAATATTTAGGTAGAGTTTTTCAACACTTATATACCATGTGGAAACAATACTAATAATAAATAATTTTTTAAATCTATATAGAAGTATTCAATAAGGAAATACATAGTTAATCCTCCAAAAAGTTTCAAATGTGGTAAAATACCTTATCAGGAATGTTTGATGGGATCAAGAAAGTGGTATCGGTGCGGTATGTTTGAATATTTGGTTCATGACTTCAAAGAAAATAGAAATGGTGTTGACCATATGAATAATGACAACCTAGTGGTTAAATTTTTTAATTACAATGAGATGGGTAATTTTACTAATAAACTGAAAAAATATATTAAAGGATAGAAACCATAAAGATCATGAGAAAAAGGGTGTGTAAAAATCTGTTTCTACTACCTCAGTTATGATGGACCATAAAAATAAATAGTGATCGGTACATTACATTTCTACTCTAATTAATTCAATGTTGATTTTCATTCAGGTTCAACTCATTCTTTTATTTATTTTAAAATTTCTAGTAAAATGGAAATATCACCTTAAGAAATAAAGATATAACATTTAGTAAAAACTCACTGGGGAAGTATTAAAATAACATAGATCCATGGGAACCTTCCTATTATCATATTGGGAATGGTTATTCCTAAAAATATTTTTCTATTACACTTAAGGTTGTTTGATGTTATTTTGGGTGTGGATTAGATTTCAATTTATCATGCTAATATATAATGTAGAGATAAAGAAGTTGTATTAAATTATAAGAATGAGTTTCCATTCTTTAAAATAATGATTTTATTACTTTGATACTATATCAAGAAACTATGAAACTAAATAAATTTATGAGTGGGGTTTATCTTCCACATATAATTAAAAATATGGGAACTATTAAAATTAGTTATGTCTAAGTGGAAAATGAATATATGGATGTATTCCATGATGGTTTTCCTAGTGTTATCTCCAATAAATAAGTGTATTTCATTATTATCTTAATTCCTGGTAAGAAAAAAATTTAAACCCCTTATCTAACGAATTCACAAGATAAATTAGAGTTGAAAATGCAGTTATAACAGTTTCTTATTAAGTTTTTTGTTCATCCTAGAAATTAACCTTGGGGTAATATTTCTTTGTTTATTAAAAATAATGATGGTTATATAAGGATTTAAATTCTCTATAGATCAATAAATAACAATTTTATTAAGAATAATTGTTTTTTCCTTTATATTAATGACTTTTTTTATCAGATCTAGGGTGCTCAGTATTTTTCCAATATTGACCAAAAATTTGAATAAAATTAAATTCAAGTAAAGAAAGAATAATTTAAAAACATAGTTTTTAACACTAAGTATAGACATTATAATTTTTTGGTTATACCTTCTTTGTTGAAAAAAGTACCAACTATATTTATGGATCCTATGAATAGATTTATCCATGAGTTTTTAGATAAATATTTGGTTGTGTGAATTGATGATATTCTATTTTATTCTAATAGTTATGAGGATCGTGAGAAACATCTAAATATAGTTCTCAAACCTTATGAAGTAATAGGCTGGCAAAAAATTTAGTAAACATGAATTTTTGAAACAACAGATTTCATTTATGGGAAACATTGTAAGAAAATATGGCATAATATTTGATCTTCACATAACTAATCTGGTATAAAAATAGACAATACCAAATTGATATTTTAATTTTTCATAAATTATTAGGTTAATAATGATTGTTTTTTGGAAAAAAAATCAGTTATTTATACCACTATACAAGTTAAATCAAAAGGGAGTTATATTCATTTAGAAAAAGTATTGTGTTGAATTTTTTCTAGATTTAAATGAAGATTGTTTAATTATTATTTATTAGTTTTCCCAGAAAGAAAAATTTAATTTTTCAAATATTATGATGCTTATTAAAGGGTCATGGTTGTGTTTTGATTCAGAATAATTGACTGATTGTGAGTGCATCATGATAATTGAAACCCCTTGTGCTGATTTATCCCACGCATGAACTTAAGTAGTATACAATAGTTTATTATTTAAAAATATATAGGCATCATATATATGGGGAGAAATTTGAAATATATATTGATCATAGATGTTTGTAATATATATTAAATCAAAAAAAAGGTAAACATGCGATCAATAATTTAGTTTTAACTAATAACAAATTATAATTTCTAAAACTACGATTTCTAAGGTAATGAAAACAAGATAGTTGATGCATTGACTCTATAAGATAATGAATCATTAACCAATATACATATGTTACAAGACCCATCATTTAATAATTTAATTCATGTTGGAGTATAAATTCTATATGAAGAAAACTCCCTCACTTTTGGTTTAGGATTCAGTGAAATATTTTCTTTCAAAAGAATTAAGCATGCTCAAAATGAAGATAGTTATGCAAGAAAAGATTTAATTTTTTCAAGGAAGGAAATTTATAGAGTTTTATTTTTATAAAAATGATGTTATAAGGTATAGAAAATTGTTATATGTATCAAATAATATTTAGTTAAAGAAGTGATTATTGAGTGAGGATCATAAGTATTTATTTTGTGTGTGTATTCATAACACTAAGATGTATAGTAAACTTTGAGAATATTTTTGGTGGGATGTAATGATGAAATATATTATTTACTTTACCATGAAATTTATTACTTTTAAATAGGTTAATGATGAATAAAAATTAACAAATGGGATGCTTCAACCTTTTGCATTTCTGAAATTGAACTGGGAGAATATATCTATGGATTTCATGGTAGGATTTCCAAAGATATCATGAAGTAATAATGTGATTTGGGTTGTTATTGGTCATTTGAAAAAATCTACAAATTTTATTTCTATAAAATATAGTATTCTTTTGGATCATATTTCTAGCATTTATATTCAAAATATAGTCAAGTTAAATAGACTCAATCTCTCTATTATATCTGATCATTATCCATGATTTACATGAAAATATTTGAAAGACATTATAAGTCATTCAATGTTGAAATAAATTTTAGTAACGGTTTTTATCCTCAATATGATGAACATCCAGAATGAAAAAATTGGAATTTGGAATATATTCATCAAGATTAGTAATTAGATTATTAAAAAATTTGGCATCAACATATTTAATTATTGTAATTTTATTATAATAATATTTTTCAATCTAGTATATAGATAAAACCATTTGAAGAATTATATATAAAATGGTGTTGAAATCCAACATACTAGGTTAAGGTCAACGAGTGAATGATTTTGAGACATCAATTTGTAGAGGATTTGGTTGAAAAATTAAATGTAATTAATCATTAAAGGAGTGAATCTCATATCAGGCCTAAAATTTATGAAACTAATCAGAGGAAGTATCTCTCATTTGATGTAGGATATAATTTCTATATTAAAATATTTATATGGAAAGGTGTTGTGCATTTTGGTAGGAAAGAAAAACCAAGTCCATAGTATATTGTTCTGTATGAAGTTATATGTAAAGAGTGGTCAATTACTTATTGAGTGAATTTGCCTCCAATATTATCCTATGTAAAATATGTGTTTATCCCTAATTGACCGAAGGCCTTATTTTTATTTTATTATAGATAATCCCCCTTTTAAGGGTTGAAGGGGAACCCATACATGATTCATAGGCCCAAGGCACAAGGCCCGACATGACCCGAAATACATGACCCGAAGGCCTAGAGGCATACCATGCCCATTACATGACCTATAGGCCCAGCCCACTAGAACATCCCCTCCCCGGCGTCTTGCATCATTGATCTCCTTAGGTCCCCACCTTGCATTGCTGATCGGCTAGCATTTTCTCGTACAAAGTTGCACGATGTCTGGTCCCGATGGTGGCTGCCATACCCTCTCATTCTTCCAATCCGGTTAGCTCTGCATCTAGTGGTTGCTACTCCTGTTGCTTTGATCCTCTTCTAGGGCCTTTTCCATGTGAACTGGGCTACTCCATGGTCTACGTGACCCGAAGGCCCTATGGCCCGAAGGACATTGATCACCCGAAGGCCCTAGAGACCCGTAGGCCCAAACCGGTGGCCCGAAGGCCCAAATTGGGTGAATAGTTCTGGATGATACAGTACCGAACAGTAACTAATACAGTACTACTATAGTACCCAGAAATTTGTCTCCACCCAATTTTGAACCCAGGTCTCTTGGTTGCCAAGCAGGAGCCCTTACCACTTGGGTACGGGCACGTTACAATATGTGTTTCATTTTTCATTGTTAATGAAATATATACCTGACATATCTCATGTTTGGAGCCCTAAATTTTAACAATTCAAAGAGAGTTTATCTTATGTGGAAAAAACATTCAAATTTCAAATCATAGATATAAGGTATTTTGGAATAATGTGACTCACCTAGTTATTATTTTTGGAAAGAATCACATGATTAAAGAGATAATAATGGAATCATAAAAAATCTGTAAGGGAAAAATATCTTCACTTAATTAAGTTATGAAAAAAATTGTGAGGAAGTAATTTATTTTAAGGGGATGATTTTAAAATCCTAGGTATTCCTATAAATAAATAAATTTTCTAATTTATATGTATTCATTTTATAGATTTATATTCATCATATTTTTATAAGTAATATTATAAAAATCATTCGAAAAAGGAATAGTTTTATTTAACTAAATTGTAACTTTCCGTGTATTACACGGTTTTATTTAAAAATTAATTTTTTAAATTTTTTAAAATTAAAATTTATAAAATTTAAATCAATGTTCTGATATAATCTTAAGATAATTCATTGTTAATTTTCTAAAATTGTTGATTTTTGGGTGAATAGAGGAAATATTTATTTTAAAAATACTTTATTTTTTATTATATTTTCAGGATATAATAATAAATTATAATTTTATGAAACATTCATTAATGAAAAACATATTTATTAATTAATATAATTAAATTTTAAAAAATAAATTTGAACATATGATTCTATGTTTGACATTTTGGAAATCTATGTAATGGTTTTGTTAAAATTAAAATTATTTTTGGTTCTTCTATTTTAATAATATTTTCACATGGCTCCCTTAGATTTTGGTATGATTTAAAATTAAAATAATTATACTTTTATATAAATTAATACAATTTATTTCTTATGAATCAAAATTATAAATATTTTTTTATAAAACAATATTTCTATTTAAAAAATTTAATTTTTTTAAAAATGGTTTTTAATTTCATTTTGTGAACTTATATTAAATATGAATTTCAAAAATTATAGAAATTGAATATAAGAAAATGGATTTAGTATTATTAATAATAACTTTGATATTTTTTGAATAATATTAATTTAATTTTTAGTCATATTAATAGTTACCAGGATAAAATTTTGTCACCATGGTAAAGGTTAAATGGGTAAATGAGGGAGTTAAATTCAAATATAATGACTCAAATATCTTTAAAACATATCTAAATATGCTTTTATGAGTGTATTGTGACCTTAACTTGTACTATATTTTAAATTAGACTAAATTAGATACACATTCCCTGAGAAATACATTCATTATATTATAATGTTCTTAATATTTACAAGGGTTTCATTCCTCTCACTTATATGTGGGCACTGCCTATCCTCACTTGTACACACATTTTGATAACCTTAAATTAGAAAATATCTAACCAAATACCTCCCAAAATCTCATAATAATTTCTTATATATTTTTTTCTCACCAAAATACTAATCATATAAGGATTAAGTAGTAAGATAAAAGAATATATCCAAGGAGGATATATAAGCCTTATCCATTTTCATTAAAGTTTATTTCTTCCTCTACCTAATTAAAAAATATTATAACCATCATAATATAACGAAATAATAATCTTTAATGTAATTAAATGTTATTATTTTTATTGAACAACAACTTTCTATTTCTTTTCTATCTTATGAGAAATGAAAATGTCGTTCGTTCGTGCATGCAAAATACCACCTCTATAAAGTGAAGTATTTTATTTTTCATCACTGTCAAACATGACTAAATATAAATATGTATTTTATGGATAAATATAATTTTTTTAAAATAATAATTATTATTTAATGATAAAATTTCGTCTTCCTTCATTATAATTAATCCACTTGAAAATGGAAACATCGGTCATGAGTACGTGTGGACTAACACCTCCATGAAGCAATGAAATTTTTATTTCAAAAAAAAACTCACATGGATGGTAATAAGTATAGATTTAATAAATAAATATTATAATTATATTATAATTTTTAATATATAAATATAATCATTTATCTTATTTATTTCCTTTTAATTAATTGGAAAAATATAGTCATCACTCATACAAACGTGCAGACTAACACCTCCATGAATGACATGTCTCGTTTTTCATCACCATTTAACATGGATGATTTTAAAAGTATATTAAATGTATATACATGGTAATTATAAAAATTTTAAGATTCTATAGATTATAGAACCATAACCCATTTACAACTAGTTACAAACTAAAGCAGTTTTGGACCAAAAAACAATAAAAAATTCGACCTATGGTTATATTATTTTTTAACTCAATAAAACATGGTAAAAAATAAAATATAATTACTTATGATAATTAAATGAACATAAAAGTGGGATATTTATATAATAAATAATTAATATAAGTTTATTATTAATAAAAGTAAAATACCTATGTGGAAATTCTGGATTCGAGATAAGTGATCTTCCATTAAAACATTAATTCATATGTTTTAAAATCATTCTCTAATATATCCATGTTATTTTAAATGTTTCATGAATTATAAAAATTTTATTTAAAACATGTTTAAATATTAATTTTCCAATATCTTTTAAATAACTTTAAAAAACGAATCTTTTCAACATTTTCTATACAAGTCATTTTTGAATTTTTTTTATAAAAGTCATAAAATAATTTTTTTTAACATTTATTAAATTAAATAATCTTAGCACTATAATATATATTGTTTATAGAAACTGAAGACTCATAAAAATATTATTACATTAATTTTAACATAAATATCCAATAAAATCAACCCAAGGATTGATTGGTCAAGTGTCTTTTGGAGAACGGGTTCATAAAACATCAATGTGAATCAAAAAAACAAAATATTTATTTTATTCTCCACAATGTGCTCCTAGATTCCTTTGAGATTCTAAAAATACATTGGATAACCTTGGGGAAATACATTAAAATATGAGGGATCTATAAATATTGGTAAGATAAAAATCTTGATAATGAATAATAACATGTGAGTCAAAAAGTATAAATTAAATCATAAAATACAAGGCTCATAAATAATCATAAAGAAACTTTTTTAGGGGTGTGATATATAAGAGGCCTTTAGGATAATAAATCCATACTATACACCAGATAGATATAGAAAACACAATATACACTAGATAAAGGTTCACCTAGTTGCCTCAACCTGAATATAAGAAAGCTAAAAAATACTACTAGACATGATTTTGTCTGATAAAGTTCACCATCAAGTTTGTTCACATGAAATAAAATGAGATCCCACATAATCACCATAAAAATACATTAAATAAATTCAGTAAAATAGTAAAACAATTGGGAAAAAAATATTTTTGTTTTTCAAATAAATGTTCTACATTCCTGAGAGAACACTATAAACATTTTCATTAAAGTAGATACACATGAATTCAAGACTCATCGCTCATTTGTTCTCTATTTACAAAGTCTTAAATAATGATGTAAAAACACTCATAAGATTACCATAAGTTAACACACATTATATCTAAGACACCACTTCTATATATTGATGTATTCATATAGTTGATAAGGTGCACCAACCTTTGAGATTCAAAGTCAACCTCTCGTTGACATGGGAACAATCTAATTCACTGTTGAACTAACTTATGAAACTGCAAACAGATAATACCCATGAATATATAATGTGAATTAGTATTCCACTTTATTGTACAATATCTATGAAAAATCCATATGATAAACTCTATCTGATAGAATCTATCTGATATATGTCTCTCTAATGAATTATTTCCACCCAACCAATCTGGAAAACTATTTTTTAGGAATGCATCTATCTGGTGATTTTTTTCAAACAATATTTTTCTGATCATCTATTTATGATGACCTCTATCTAAAAAACTCAATATTATGAAAATTAATATTTCCAAAAAAATAAAAAAATATCCCTCATGGATATTTATTTAATATTTCAACTGTCTTCAACCATCAATGAGCTCATCCCCAATTTGATGCAAGAAATGTTCTTCTATAGATCTAATCATACGAGTACAACTGAGGCATAGAGTTTTCTAATACATTATAAAAATAACACCCTTTCAAACATATAATTATTATTCTTATTTCAAGAAAATTTATATAGCTCCAACACCCTGTCTTCATGTATACTTCCTAAAAGTGATACTTAATGTCAATGTGTTTCATTCTTTCATGTAACACTAGATTTCAAGAGAAATAAATGACCCTATGACTATCAATAAATAGAATTTATCTAGATAATCCCTTTATGAGTACCATTAACAATAACATTAACCATATATACTCTTTCCAGGTTTTTTTGGAAGCAATATACCGTGATTATATTTTTTTAAAGAAAAAACTAGATGTGATCGAGGAATCTAGCTAATCGTTGTTCCACTAAAAGTAAATACAAAGTATGTAGTACTTTTCCATGATTCCATGTCTCAAGAAAAATATATATCAATAAATCCTTCCAAATTTATCATCATCTCAAAATTATAAAGCTATATCCTTTAATCCATTCATGTATCAAATGATCTATTTCACAACTTCCAAATGATTACTTCTAGGGTTTGACATAAAATAGCTAACAACTCCCTCTAAAAAAGAAATGTTCAGTTGAGTAAAATTCATTGAATACATAAAAATTATAATAGTTGATGCAGAAGGAAGTTTCTCCATATCATGAACATCAATTTACATCGATGTTTTTTTACGTTATGATGTTTCATGTTTCTATAAATGGGGTTGAGATAGGCTTAAAACTGGTTATTATACATCATTCAATAACCTTCCTAATGTGTTCCTTCTTGGATAAATCAAATTTTATAGTTTTCTTATCACTACAAATTTTTATACCCTAGATCATATTTTCATATATAAGGTTTTTCATCTCAAACATTCTAGTCAACTTCATCTTCAATTCGTTAATCTAATGTAACTCAAGAAAACTAATCAATATATCATCCATATAATTTAAAAAAATCATATATATCCCATCATCAAATTACATCCGGTAATAAAAAATATTATATCGCATCAATTGAAACCATTCTCAAATATGAATATTTCAAACTTTTGGTTCTACATTCATAGATATTACATCAAACCATAAGGACATTGTTTGAAATTACAAATCATATCCTCCATTTAATAAACTTTTTATACCTTGGGATACACCATTTTAATTTATTCCTCTATCTCTCAATGAATGAAGAATGTATTTACATCCATATTATACAAGTGTAGATCATCAAAATCAACTAAGAAAGAACTATTTATATGGGTCTATACTTCTCCACTATAGAGAGAATTTCAGAAAAGTTGATCCCATACCCTTACTGAAATCCATTCACCACCAATATTGATTTGTACTTAATACTCCCATCAACTTACTCATTAAAATAATAATAATTTTTTTTATTAATCATTTTTTATTTCTGTTATTTCATCTATAACCCATTTATTTTTTATATTTAAGGAATTTATAAATGCATCTATGGATGACTCCCAATATTTTGGGTCTCGAAGTGTAGCCACCTCTTCTAAAAATTCCCATTCCCATGGTTTTGTTAGATGTAAATATTTCATATCAATCCCAGGACTCTAAACAATTTTTTTGATATTAAATTATCTCTATAGATAAACCTTGTGTTTTATATTTCTCTATTTGGGAGTATTATGTATGATCATTACCCATCTAATAAACTATCATTAAGATCATCTATCTCTAAATTTTTTGGGTGGAGATTATATCAAGTCACTTATATATGATCATCTTGAAATTTGATGGTTGATCTATTCTCGAATTCATACCCATCCATGTTCATATCTTTCCATAGAAGTTATTTATTGAAAAAAAACATATCATATCTTAATGACTCATTTTTTTTCCATTATCACATTGGTATATCTAATGTTCTCCTCACCAAATCCAATAAGAAATAACACCTTGTATTTCACCTCTAGGTTATCTCTATCTTTATCATCGATATAAACATATGATATACTTCCAAATACTTGTATATGGTTCACCTCTAGTCTCTTACCATACTAAAGTTCTTCTCGTGAATCTTATCCCAAAACTGAAGTTAGGCATCTGTTCACCAAATATGATATTCTATTTATAGATTATTCCCAAATTCCCTTAGGCATTCCAAAGTGATGCCTCATACTCCATGAATTATTTTTTGCAGTCCAATTCATTATTTTATCTACTTAATTTTGTTGTGGAGTTCCTAGAATAATATTCTCATTCTGAATTACATTCCCCTAAAAAATAAAGTTGTGTATGGTTTACTCTCCACCAATCTCTATCTGGAGACACTTCAACATTCATTCATATTATTTTTCAACCAAAACATTCAAATAAATAAATGAATGAAACACATCATATTCATTATTCAGTAAGTAAAAAATTACCTCACAATTAGAATAATATATAAAAGTAACAAAGTATAGTGATCCTTTATTGGATGGAATTGGTGTAGGTCCCTAGATATCATAATAAAAAATTTATCGCTTTATATTCCTTAGATTTATACAATCCATTGTAAATAAAAAACACTTTTATTTACCTAGAATATAAATCCCATATATTCTATGGTTTTTGGGATCAAGTTTATGTATAACCTTCACTGATACAACTTTCAAATGCTTATCAATGAGGTCATAAAACCAAAAGTGACACATATTTTTGACCATTATATGCAGTGCTTCATATGATTACAATTTTATACTAATATATAGTCATGTACACGACTCTATTATTTACTCTAAGAAATCACCATGGACCCTTGGTTGATCATTTTGACTCCATTGAAATAACTAATTTTGAAACCAACATCATCAATTTTTCATATTTATATGAGGTTATTCCAATGACCTAGAATATTTATAACATATTTCAGTCTCAAGACACATTCATTTATCGTTAAAATTTTAATATCTCCTATATAAACTAAATCAAATGTTTCATCATCTATAAGATATACTATATCAAATATTATTGGTATGTAATCAACCATTCACCCATTCTAAATGGTTTAATAAAAATATACACCAAAGTCAATAATGCATGACTCTTTTGGAATAATCATACTCAGTTCCAACCTGGAGTCTCTCTTCCTTATACTTACTAAGATTTTCTTTTTTAAATTGAAATCCTCTATCTAATTCATATAATCTCTTTTGATATATCCATTCTTCCTAAAAATTTAACTTATAGGATCTGGACTCAACAATTTTCCTCCACTTCTTCTCTAGGACTAATCATCTAAAGACCTCTTCTTCTAAAAATCCTTCCATTGAGGTGATCATCCCTATTCGGAAATATTGAGAGATCTTTTCGATGAGGATTGAACTTCATTACACCTCAACTATTCATTCAAGATAATGTTTTGAATTTCATTGAACACAATATATAACTTCCTACATGATATTCTTACTATTTTCACCATGGAATTCCATCTTTTTGGAATTGAAGAAAGAAGAATAATATCTCAAACATCATCATAAAAAAGTTAAATTCACTGATTAAATATACCTTTTCATTGTATTAAACTCATTCACGTGATGTGGTTTTAGTCTTCCATGTAATGACATCAAGATAATAAATATTCACATCATGAAATATTATTTAAGATTTATTAGGTTCTCATACATTTCATCCAATTCTTTCATTACCTTTAACATAGTTTTATTCTATCCAATGTTAAACACACCATTATATGCATGTGGAATATTAATCTAGGCTCAATAGTTCTTATCCCAAAAACTCCCATTTCATATTGTATTTCATTTCCAAACATTTTCCAAATAAAGGACCATCGAAATATTTCTATACCAAAATATTCTATATTTTTTTTATCCAAAAGGAATATTTCATTTAATTGAACATATAAGTACAAAACTTTCCTTACTTTTAATTCATTCTTCCATAAACTAAAAACCGAACTATAATAAAAAAACTAGCAAGACACATATTAGAGAAACCTTAATGTTTTGGGTGGACTAGAACAAATCTATTTTATACCCCATGATATAGGTGTGAGATCGAGAGACCTTTAGGAGCATAACTTCATCTATTCTATTGGATGAAAAAGTCAAGAACCACATACACTGAAAGGTTATTTAACTGATTTCTTCAACCTATGCAGCAGAAATCTATAAAATTATACTACTTAGAGGTTTCTCTGATAACAACCTCCACCTATATTTTTCACTGGAACTAGAATTAGATCATATCAAACCTCCATACAGAACTCCATGAGCAATCATTAGAAAAATAGGAAAAAAATTAACAAAAAAAATATTTGGTATGGGAAAATGTCCTCTATTAATAGGAGAACACTGTTAACATTTTCATTATAGAAGATGAAAGAATATACAAAACTCATCACTCACCCAATATAAATTTACAAGGACATATACATTGAAGTTAAAAACTCTCATCTAATTTGTATAATTTCACATGAATAAGAGCCAGGACACAACATATATATGTTTCTGTGTGTGTGTGTGTCAATTAATTGAATAGGTTTCACTAGCCTTTGAGATTCAAATTCATTCTCTCGTTGAAACATGCAACCTCATATACACTATTGATCCAACTTATAAAATCACTAACAATTGTTACCCATGCACATAGGCCATTAATTGAGTTGAAACCATAGAAAACAACACATATGAGAACTACATATGATATATTTCAATTAGGTAAAACTATTTCTCCTAGATACTCGGGAAAACTATATAGACGAAGACACCCATCGATCTCCATCTTATCATCTCTATCTGATGAACTCCATCTGGAAAACTATGACTGATGAAACAAATTAATTCCCAAAAAACCCATGAATCATGAAATAAAGAATATGGAATCATAATATAATGGAAACATAGGAATGTGAAAAGATCATAATGCATTAAATAATAAACATAAGTCATGATTCACAATCTATACTTCATAACATAGTGGACAGAGTCCCGTAATGGATTTCGTTTACTCCATAATCCTATAAAAATAATCTTGTGAGATATAAACATTATTCAATGCATTGGATTTCTATCTAGGAACCCTCATCATTACATGTACATGAATATGTGTGCCACATAATGAAATCAAACATAAGGTTGCATAAAAGATGCCCCTTCAATAAAATCGGTTACATAATCTTACCAAAATTCATATTAAAAGAACGTATCGTAATTATTAAAAATAGAAGAATGATTTTAATATTTTAGGTTCTCATAAATGGATATATTTGAAATGATCTCAAGTTAATAGTTCATTTTAACAAAATTACATGAGGAATGGACGATGTTAAATTTGAGAATTGAACAAATTTAACACAATTTTATGAAAAATGTATGAAATATTTAATGACTGTAAGCACATCATATTTTTTATAAAACCCTAAGAAGCTAGGAGGTTTATCTATAAGTATTTCCAAAAAAACATTTGAGGATGAAAAACATTTCATGGGGTTGCTTGTAAAATTTAATAAGTACTAGTAAGTTCCCTTAGATCGAGTTTATTTAAAAGAATGATTTTCAAGTAGCCCTTGAAAAGCTTATATATTACCAAAAAAACGAGAATAACCTAAATATATTTTAAAGGTACAAATATACATAATATATAAGTTTTTCATCCGAAAATTAAATATTTAAATTTAGTTAGCGATAGTTAAGATTTAACCTAAAGAAAAGAGGGTTGTTCAGAGAGTTCTCTTACCTTAGGTTTGAATTCTCTCTTCACATCCACTAAACACCATAAAAATCAAATTAGAATTACTAAATACATGATTGTGAACATTATTATAATATATTTTATTTTAAATCATGATATTTTGTTAGCATAGAGTTATTTAGTTTATATCTCATTTATGTTTGTATTGTCCCAAGGTCATTACTTTAATGGTTTTAAGGTCGCAATACATGTAGGTAATTAAACAATTTTTTCAAAAAATGGTTTTATAACTCAATTATTTTGATGAAGTGATGTTAATATTATTATGGGATTTTGATATGATTTTATAATTAAAATAATATTAAAAATACACATGTTACATCAAGTTTAACTATAATTGATATACAACAATTTCACTTAGGCATTTTTTCTAACCATAGTGAAATTATACAGTTTCTATTAATTTTATGAATATTCATCCATTATATAATATGAAAAAAAAACATAGATTATTTTTAAACATTACAAATTTACTAATAATATCCTTGAAGGTGGTGGTAAAAATGTTGTTTATTATTCATGGAGTCGGTTAACCAACCATAATATGAACAATCATTATCATTTTGGAATCGATTGAGGGGTGGGTAAAAATTGATATTACACCATAATAATAAAATAATATTATATTAAAGATACTAATACTACTATTTCAATATGTATTGAAAACATATAGGCTGGTGGAGGAAGAATTAAATTAAAAGAAATTTAGTTGAGAGTTTACATCTTCCTTTGGGTGTCTCCTCTTAGCCTACCCCTTAAGGCTCCACTGAATTGTATTTGGTGTGACTAAAAGTACAGTGAAATTTTGATAGGTATAGGTAGATACTTTGGTAGAGTATGGGAAATATAATAATATTATAATGTTTGGATTCATGGGGTGGTGATGAGTTTTATTTATAAGGGGAAGATAAGAGTTATTTTAATATAATATTGATTGGTTTATTATTTTTTCTCAAGACTTCCAATAGTGTTTATTCTTGTGACTATATAAAATAAATAGTGAAAGTGAGTTTGAGATAATTGTTTCTTACATCATCCATGATTCATGGATTTATGTATTTAGATTATGATGTTAAATACTATATTTTACTGAATTTTACTAGTTTTTAAAAATTCAACTATTTTAGAAAAGTACCAAACATTCACTGTAACCATTTTTCAATGTAGTGATTTGAAAAATGAAATCTATTTTATGCAAATAATTTTCTAAATATTAATATTATAGTTTTAATTAAAATTCTTATTTATTTGAAAAATAATGATTTTTAAATTATTACTAATTTTCTAACCAATTAAAAATTTACATATGGTATCATAAATTTTTATCATACTTATAATGAAACATAGTATTGTTTTAAACAAAGTTATCAAAAAGCATTATATTATGTTTTTTAATTTTATCAAAAAAATGTAAATAAAACATATTTGTTTTTTTAAATACAAACATGTATTTTAATTTTTAAAAAATTATTTATTTTCATCACGATGTAAATTTTATATATTTTCATTTTATAAAATAACTAAATAATATTTTGATATCTAAATGTTTTGGTAACTATTCTAATAGTAAATTTACTATTCCTAATAGTTATATTTCTATTCCAAGGGTTATATTACTATTCCAATGGAGAGATTTGATATAATCATATAGATTTATAACCCTATATAAACGTCCTTATATTTCACTGATTAATCATTCTTTTAAATTTCTTCTCAGTGTTATTTATTTTTATTTTCAACAAAGATGATCCATTTTTAACACTCTTATTCATTTCAATGGTATTTTTCATGAGTGGGATAATTTTAATATATCATTCAAATATAGATTTTAATATAATTGTTATCATAATTTTTCTTTGTTGAACCATTGTAACACTTTCAATTATTATAGCTAATTTTCTTCTCTAAATTTAATTTTTAAATTAATATAATAAAGTATTTTTTATTTGAATTATTTGTTTCATTTTTTGTATATTAAACTATATTACCAAGTGTGAAACACACATAAATTCATAAGGTATATTTCATTCATAAAAGTTATAGTTATTTAATTCTTCCCCCTTAATAAATTTTTCACAAGAATGTTTATTTTACCCACTAAGAGGAAGACAGATGTGGGAACTAATGATTCATTTCATCTTATTGTTAATATTTCACCTCATCATAATTATGGTTTTTCCATAGTACTTTGACTAAGTTAGTTGTCTTATTGTGTAAAATGTTGTCTCTATGATCCAATGTCATCATCAGATGCTCCTCATAAGAGATATCATTCTTCAATTGTACCACCTATGAATTTAGTACATGTGAGGGATCTGGAGTTTACTTCCTTAATAGGGACACATGGAACACATCATGAACTTGAGAAAGGGTTTTTTGGAGTGCTATTCTATTATCCACTACTCTGATGCAGTCAAGATTCGCAAAGGTGTTGATGAATTTGGGACTTATCCATCCCTTCTTCCAAACTATCACGACTCTCTTCCGTGGAGTTATATGGAGGAAAACTTTTTATAACCTTAAACATCATGCATCTCTAATGGTTATCAGTGCATCTATTTTTCTACTTTGATAATTCTAGATGTATTGTTGAGTAGTATTGACCTTCTCTATCATTTCAAGCACTAGAAGCTTGTGTTAACTAACTTCATCCAAGCACAGTGGTATTCTAAATCACTTACCATAAATTGATTCATATAGATCCATTTGAATTATTGAGTGGAAGATATTATTATATGGAACTAAACAAGATAAATATATTTATCCCATCATTATTTTATGTCTATTGAGCTTTCTCTAAACAAGTCGTCATGTGTTTGAATAGTCCACTTAGATTGGATATCAATTCGGGGGTGATAAGTTGTACTAATGTTCAACATGGTATTTAGATAATGTTGGAGACTTTTATAGATCATGGAGGTAAAACTTGGTTCTTTAATAGATAAAATCAATAGTAGTTTTCATGTAGCCTCACCACTTCCCAAATGTATATCCTTATAGGTTGATTGAGTGAGAAGTCATCTCGAATTGCAATGAAATAAGAAGTATTTGTAAGATGCTCCACTATAACGCACATGTTATTATTTACTATATATATATTCATAAGACCTATTAAAAATTCCATGATGATTTTATCCCATTTTCATGTGATATGGGAAATGGTTGAATCAATCCCTTGAACTTTTACCTCTTTTCCTTCACTTACTGGCATACTAAGAACTCTTATGTATATTATGTGTTACCATTATTTGTATTGTCTTACCAATAATAATCTTGGAGATAAAGATACGTCTTTAATATCCTTGGGTAGATGGATAATGTTGTGTTATGTGCAATATTTAATAACTCATTTATCAAAAGATTTGATGGTACACATAGCTATTGTAAAATATTAAAAATCCTTCTTCATCAGTTTTGAAATTTGATGGTTTTAATTTTCTTAAATCATCAACCTTTTTATGTATTTGTACATCATCACATTTAACATCCTTTATATTATCTATAATGGATGGTTAAGAAATTATTTGAGCTATATTAGAAGTTATTTCATCTTTTATGACTTACTTGTTCATCAATCGTAAGTAAAACAAGATTGGGTCTTTATCAATTCTCAACATTGATAAGGTTTTAGTATCCTTTCAACATAGATCATCTACCACAGTATTCACTTCCCCATTATGGTAATGGATTATGTAGTCATAATCCATTATTGGTAATAACCTTATTCCCTAGTGCATATTAAGATCATTTTTTAATATAAACTTGAGGCTCTTATAAACCATATATATTTCACATTTATATTTATAGAGATAATACCTCCAAATATTTGATTCATATATTATTATACAAACTTCAGATCATGATTTAGATAGTTCTTCTCATGGAATTTCAAATTCATTGAGGTATATGCTATCACATTTCCATTTTACATTAGTACAAACCCCAGTCCCTTTTTTAAAGAAACATTGTATACCACGAAATGTTTCACACTTTATGGTAGTGTTAGTAATGGTTCTATGATAAGCCTATTTTTAAATTCCTTGGATATCTCTTCGCATTCATTAATCCAAAAAAACATAAATCCCTTCCGAGTAATCTTGGTTAGAATGTTTTAAAACCATTATAAGTTTCTAAAAAACCTTATATATTGCATAGTTGTTCAAAAAAAATACAGATATCCAGTATAGATGTTAGTAAGGGGTTATCCTAAAACTCTTTAATCTCAGAAAAAATCCATATATACCCCTTTTTGTGATAAAATTCCCCATGAATTTAAATTCCACCATCCAAAACTCACATTTACTATGCTTTTCATATAACTTCTCCTTTTTATTAAATATTTATCCTAGTTTTCAAATGATCCTAATGTTCCTTCTTAATATTGAAGTATATAATAACATCATTAATAAATACTACCATATATTTTTCAGGTTAATCTCTAAAGACCCTATTCATTAAGACTATGAATATTGCTCGAAAATTAGTGAGTCGAAATGGAATCAGTATGGACTCAGGGTGCCCAAACCATGTACAAAAGATATCATTGGGAATATCCTCCCTCCTCAATTTTCTTTTATGATACAACAATCAAAGTTACACCTTAGATAAGTAATGGTACCCACGTATATAATCGATAAATTCATCAATCTACAGTATGAAATACTACAAATTATTCATTTAACAGTTATAAAAAAATGATTGATAAAGGGAGACTTAATCAATAATTTTTATCTCAAATAAAGGAAATATTTATCATCTATTTTTTATCTCTATTAAATACCCCCTTTAACAATGCATTTTTTAGAATTGTTAAAGTCTCCCTTTAATATTTCTAAAAATGAGTTGTTAAAGGCTCAACTGATAACGTCGATAATGTTTTTCCCTGCAACGTTTTTATTAGAGATTCCCACCCCACCCCTCTTTATCAGCACTTCCCCCAACCCCTTTATTAGCAATATCCCCTGCCCCTTATCTGCGCTTTATAAATTTCCACCCTCCCACATGTGCCCCTACCTCTAGAGAGTTTTGAACGTGAGACGTTCAACTCATACGCCAACACCTTTTCCACTCCCTGATATTATTCTGTTTTCTATTTTTGGATATATATATATATATATTTATTTATTTATACTTATACATGTTTAACAGTATATTTAAATATATTTATATATATTTATATATATATATATATGTATAAAATATGTTTTTTTATGTGTGTGTTTATAAATACACATATATATATATATATATTCATCTATAAATATTATTATATGTATTTATATTTATTTAGATGTATTATTTACTAATATTTATATACATATATTTGAATATATAGATAAATAAATTTGTTTTTCAATACACACACAAATATATATATATATAAACATTATATATACATTCATTAAATAGAAATATAAATATTCATTCATTTTTTTAAATAATATGGATATTAATTTTTATTTATATATGGTTTATATATTTATAAATATAGTCTAAATGTAAATATGTCTAAATATTTATTTTTAAAATTTAAATTTTACGGGTGAATATATAAAAAAATATGTATATATTGTTATATATTTTATTATAAATAATAGTAAAATGTGAAAACTAATAAAATTTCAAATCCAAAATATATATATAAATGTAATACCTTGGAATAAATTTATTACCCACCAAAAAAGGAATATCGAGAAAATATTCAAGGAACATGTCTATATATTCCATCACACTGGGCACATATTCAAGCATTATTATCTCCCTTTTATCAATTATTTGAGAAATATATACTTTCTTATATGGAAATAATATCCACTATTGTGAAGAATTTTCTAAAGGAGTTCTAAATTCTTTCTTACACTTATATAGAATAGGAAGATTATTCCGGATACGTCGAGTGATTTATCTCTCCATGTAATTTACATTGGATTTATAAATGGATAAAAAATCCCTTCCGAGTATTAGAAGAAAAATACTAAAGGAAGCATGAAAATATTTTTTAGGAGGTCTATCACAAAAATATTAACTGGGGAGAAAATATAAACCTTTGATGAAATAATTTCTTCATTTTTTGATTTCCTATATAATTCAACCTTTATGTTTTCTGGTGGTGGTTGAATAGTTTTTATCAAATTTCATAATGTAAAATAATGTGTAAAAATATAATCAACTAATAATTTCTCCATTCATGAATTAATAACATGCATAGTTATAACCACTTCATTATAAAGTTCCACCTTAGAAGTAGTGATATCATATTCCCTTCTTTTCACTCTTGTCCTTGGAAGTTATTGTCATTGGTATTCTTAGATAATCCTTGCATTGGGGAATTATATTTCATTGTTTTCATTTTATTTATAGTTTAAACATTATAATATGGATTAATAATTTATTATAAACTTATTTTATTTCACATCATTAGTGGTATTCTTCATGTCTCATTAATATTTATTAGTCTGATGCCCTTCTTAACAATAATTGAAGTATCTTCCTATTCCCTTGAGATAGTTTCTATGATGATTCATCCCTTATTTTTAAAATCTGTTCAGTTGGGTGTCATTTCCTCTAGGGTATTAAACCATTTATCCTCCTAAATAAAATGCAATTTTCTGATTTTTATCTATATCCCCTCAAGACTACTGAGAATCACCAATCTTTATCATAAGCTTAAGGGAACAATGAACAATTTCTTAATTTTTACCAATGTGTAAAATCACTAAATCTTTTAATATACTAGGATTTAATCCAATAAATAATAATTCCACCTTACATCTACTTTTGATGACAATGTTAGAGTCAAACGTGTAAGCCTTGTGATTTTTTCCTCCTAAGCCCCTATATAATTATCTTCCTTTTTCTTCAGTCCAAGGAACTCCCAATCCATTTTAAGATAGGGATTTTGGGAAAAATAATTATTGAAAAATATTTTCATGAATCCATACTATTAAATGGATTTTATTTCCTCCATGGGCTTCATGTTCTTATTCAGTGTCCACCACTAATAAGATCCCACCTCCATGTGATAAATGTCTAGTATGACATTATTTTTTTCAGAGCATTGGTGGTCAAAAAAATATATTATCAATGGATTTAATCCATTATTACATGATCATGTAAATATAATATCCACTAAATTTTGGAGTCATTTTTATTATAAAGGACTTGACCTTAAATAACACTTTCTTATGACATGAAGGGAGTTCCACATGATTCAAGTTATTACTCATAACATGAGTTAATTGAGATGGTATATTCATAAAGTTATTGTCTCCCACTCTCATCGGGTTGGAATATCATTAGGTAAATCCACACATTTACTATATCTTTGATTATTATCTTGATTCTTCTTACTCCTCCCCATTAACTAAAATATAAGAAAAATTTAGGAATGAGAATATCTAAATTAATAAACATAAAAATATGGAAACTATGAACATAGTAGTAATAACAAATAAATGAAATGTATATCATAAAATATAAGTCTATAGGTTTAAATATAACTTATCTATGGTAATAATACTATTAATTTCAATAACCTGAAAATATTTCCATATCCCTCATAATGCTTCATAATGGTATTTTTAATTTGAAAATAATATCCCTCGGGTGTTTCAAACCGTGTTTGTAATAATGAATATTTATCATGAACTATTTAAAAGTCGATTTAATAACCAATTATCCCTTTTAGAGTAATCACTACTAGGTAAACCTATTCCAAATCCACATATACGTGGTTTATATAGACAAGTATTTCATTTATTAGATACCAATCACTCAGTAATTAATATAAAATCATGAATTTTTCCTATACGTAGACATATCCTTGGGGTTTTTTATTAATTTATTTTTTCGTAATCCCAAAAAATAATTATACCTTACAATTATACAAACTATAATTACCCAAGCCTCTTACACATATTAGTAGATGATTTCAAACAAAAATATCTAATAAACACAACTTAAGGATCAAGCGGTCTAGTTCCTTTGAGATACTAGGTTTAAAAAATATCAACATGAATATAATGATTAAAAATATTTATTTTAATCACTATAATATTCTATATGATCTATTTTATCTACTAAAACTATATAAGATAACCTAGTGAATACATAAACAAAAGTGGTGAGCTATAAATCCTAATAATAGAATAAACATGTTAACGTAGAATATCATATGTGTCAAAAGGTATAACATGATATCATAAAAGACAAGTCTCGTGAATAATCATATGGGATAATGAGATAAGTTAAATTACAAAATAATATCCAAGAAACATATTAATTTATTAACATAATTATTCATGAAATCGTAAGCATAAATCAAGGCTTGTTGTTGAGAAATCTTACCAAGTTGGAAAGAGTCTCATAACAGGTTAGGTTTTCTCCCCCATCCCATACATATAATATCATGATATATAAACATTACCCAATGAATTTAAGTGATATCTAATAATATTCATTGTAACATGTACATTCATATGTGCGCGACACAAGGAAATTAAATATATTCCATAAACATAAGATATAACTGTGGAATGAAATGGGTTACAAAATCTTCCCTCATTTAATAATCAAAGGATGTCTCATAAGGATTAAAAAGTGAAAATGTAATTAAATGTTTTGAGTGTTAATAATTGTATAAACAATCAAACTTATTAAATATAATGTTAATTTGAATAAAATTTCATAAGGAAGAGCGGTGGAGTAATTTTGGAATTGAACATCTTTAGCGTAGTTTTATGAAAATGGTCTGGAATCTCTAAAGATGGAAATAAAATCATATTTCTCATTAAACCAAAATTGAATTATAATGGTTATCATTAACATAATTATTATTTATAGAAAAAAAACTTATGATTAAAATCATTTCATGGGGTGTTTCCTAACATGAAATAATAAATAACCAGTTCCCATAAATAGATCTTACTTAAAAGAATGTTTTGGGAAGAGAACATCAAAAACTAGTATATCCCTGAAAAAGATAACAAGGATAAAATAATTATATATTAAAGGTACTTAAATAGATAATATATAACTTTTTCATTACAAAATAAAATATTTAATGTGATGTTGAGAGAGTTAAGTCATAGCATAGTCAAATGAGCGTGGTTTCGGGAGTTGCCTTACCTCAAGTCTGAATTCGCTCTGCACTGTTATTTATCATCCTAGATTATAAAATTATATTTATTAAATACATGATTTGGAACCTTATTATAATATATTTTATTTATTACTAAGATTTTATGTTATTTTAGAGTCATTTATTTGATATATCATTTCGTTTTCTACTATCCCACAGTCATTCGTGTCATGGTTCCAAGGTTGCATCACTTATAGTTAATTATAGAAGATATTTACAAAATAGTTCCATAAGTCCAAAAGTGTGATGAAATGATGTTCATATTATTCTATGGGTAAAAAAATGTTTTGAAAGTGAAATACTACTAAAAATACACTTTTTCGAAGATTTTAACTATTATCATTATACAATTTATTAACTTAGGTAGTTTTTCCAACCATGATGAACTAATATGATTGAATTTAAAATAATGAATATTAATCCATTAAGAAATATGAAACAAAATAAAATAATTTTATTTTGATGGATTTTTACTATAATAATTTTATTAAGAACACCAATGAAGGTATCGATGAAAAAATAAGTTCATTGTTCGTAGAGCTGGGGGACCAACCAAAGTATGAACAATTGTTTTCAATTTACAATCAATTTAGGGGAGGATAAAAAATGGATATTCCACCATAAAAATAAAAAATCCATATATTTAGGATACATATGTCACTATTTAAAGTTAGATGGAAAATATATGGAGGTGGTAGAAGAAGGATAAAATTGAAAGAGGGTTGGTTGAGAATTTACCTCTTCCTTTGGGTGTCTCGGTTTAAGATACAAATTAAGGATGCATAGAATATTATTTGGTGTTACCAACAACACTATGACATGGAGAGATGTATAGAGACATATTTGGTAGAATATGGGAAAGATAAGAAACTTCAATTGTGTGAGGATAAGGGGTGGTATTTATAGGGGAGAGGAGTATCTTTGAAGATAATATATATTAGCTTTTTATTTTTTATCAAGATGACCAACAATGTATATTTTTATGACTATATATTATATATAGCGCATGTGATTTAGAGATAGTGTTTGATCACATAATCCATTGGTCACTAATTTGTATATTTATTTATAATATTAAATATCGTATTTCGTAATATTTTACTAATTAATAAAATATTAATTATTTTAGAGAAATAAAAAAAATTCACCCAAATATTTTTTTGTCTAGATTCCTAAAATGAAATCATTTTTATGAAAATAATTTTCTATATATGATAAATTTATTTTTAAAAAAAATTATTATTTATTTGAAAAATACTAATTTTTATATTATGATAAATTTTCCAACCATATAAAAATTACATACGGTCTCAAAAAATAATATTATAATTATAATGATATTTAATAACATTTAATAAACTTGTTTTATAAAAATAAACATTCTTTTAAATTTTAATATTTATCATAAAAATTTAAATAAATCATATATATTTTTAAAAACTACAAACACTTATTTTATTATTTCTAAAACATTTAATTTTTATATAATGATAGAACTCTATAGGAAAAATCATTTTTTGAGATGGGTTATTTTAAGAATACTGAAATTCTTTCACAAATATTCCTATAAAATTATATTTTTATGACAAATAAGAAATATATTTTCAAAAACAAATTCAATGACTTATTGCGACAGACTACCTAGTTCATCGTAAAAGGTTTATTACATGGCTACCCATTCTATATCAGGAAAAAACTATTTCTAATTTATTTATAAATCTATCATAAATAGTTTTCCTAGAAATTATTTTTTATATGGGTCCATGGTAAAAAAAATACTACCCTTTTGTTTCAAATGAATCTATTGTCAAAACCTAGTGTTAGGTTTATTTTACCAAAATATCATAAAAATAATCATTTTCAATGAAATCATTGAAAATAACCTGGATACAGGTTTTAATATGATGAATGGTCCACCAAAATAAGTATTGTATATGAAAGATGTAAGATCCTGACCTTTTATCAAG
The DNA here is from genome assembly GCA_963277665.1 of Viscum album. NCBI lineage: Eukaryota > Viridiplantae > Streptophyta > Magnoliopsida > Santalales > Viscaceae > Viscum > Viscum album. The sequence continues at coordinate 1,663,952,323 of OY728128.1, forward strand.
GAATATCCATATTTAAAATTTTGGTTAAACTCTCTTTTTATTGTTAAAGAAGTGGTTATCGGGTGTTTCAGAAGTTGTAGGGGTGTTTTGGGGGCTCAGTACATGAAACGACGAGAAAATTGACCAAATTGTGCATAGAGGAAGGTTGGTTCATGGTTAGTCAATACCATAAGCCTGATCTAGGAAACTATCTCACATGGGACTCTTTAGGATTGTGGTCTAGTGCATGGTTACTACATGCTTTAAAAAACAATGTGGGTACCCCCTAGGAAACCGTGTAGCATGACTTCTATTGGACAAGGGGAGTTGCATGGTTGGTGCATAGTTTGGAAACTGTGCAGCCCTTAAAATTTTTTAATTTTCAGTTTTTTTTCCTTTTAAATCTACCTCTCCCTCCTTTGATTGTTCCTCCCATTTGATCCACTCTAATATAGGTGATGAATTAGAATCCCCCTCTCCCTCTATGGATGGTTCTCTGATTCTTGGGTTATTAGAGCATGTTCTAGTGTGAATAGAAGATTTTCTTTGCTCTTTTTTCTAGATCGAAGCTTGTATAATCTCTTATATTCTTTTGAATCCTTAAAACCATAACTCTTCCATAGGATTTTATTCTTGTGCTTTAGTTGGTGTTTGAGTTCGAATCAAGGGTGGAGATTAAGCCATTGTTCATCAACAATCACGAGGTAGGTGGTATTTAAGCTTTTCCACATAGTTATTATAGTGGCCCGGGTTTTTAGGGATCCATTAATTGGTAAAAATCTGATATTTAAGGTATTCTAGGTGGTCTGGAAGGCCATATCAGCTTCATCCTAGCGGTATCCTTGACCTACTGGTAGCCTCGGCCTACCAGTAGACTTATCCTACTAGTGACCTTGGGGTACCGGTAGCTCTCAGCTACTGGTAGTTGTCTCCAACCGGTAGTTGTCGCCAACCGGTAGCTCTCGGATACCGTAGCTCTCTGCTATCGGTAGCTGTTGCCAACCGGTAGCTCTTGGCTAATAGTAGCTCTCGGCTACCAGTAGCTGTAGCCAACCGGTGGCTATCGCCAAGCGGTAGCTCTCGACTATCGGTAGCTCTCGCCTACCCCCCACGGGTTTTTCAGTAGAGCTTCCTTTTTCAGGGAATTGGATTTTAAACCTTCTTTTAACCCCACTAAGCCTATTTTAAATCCCATTAATGTTGTTTAATTAAATGATTGGTGAAGTACCCTAGTGTGCATCGGTTTAAACTTCCCCGAAAGGAGGGGACTCTTTAATGACGTGTGGGGTGTCCCAACTGCATGGTCAAACCACGATCCTGCTCCTTACGTGGTTTTGAGTTTTTATCTCCATATCTTATCCATCTAGTGCGTGCTTTATCTCAACCCTTATCAGCCTTTATAACCTAAAAGATTCTCCCTGCGTTTCTTTTTCTCGATCACCATGTCGTCGTAGCATTCCTCCCAACGAGTTCCTCCCGACGAGTTGTAACCCAGAGAAGTTTTCCTTGATCGCGTTTCATGGAGATCCTGCAACATTGTTTCCAGTTTCTACAGGAGGAATTAAACGACGATCCTTGATCAGTCAGGTAGGGTTTTTACCTTCGTCTCTCCTTTTTGCGCATCTTGCGGGGTGGGTACGCTACTGCTTCTGTAGAATTGGATGAACCAAACTATAATAAAGATAATAAAAAAATTATAAATAATGAAGGGGAGGGGTGTGATCGATGATGCTGCTCTATTATTCCCCTCATTCATGATTAATGATTTCTGAATTGTGTAGGCTTACTGAAAATCATGGCCACTGGTGGTCTTTCTCTGTGCACTAATAAACCCTTACCCCTTGTGATGTTTAAATGTATTGTATTTTGGTTGTGAACCTTTTGTTGTGTAAAGGAAATTGGTTAATTGTGTATATTCAGCTAAATAAATTGGAAGAACCAGGATCAAAACCTTTTCTATGATAACCCCGGTTTAAGACTAGTGTAATTGAAAGCATAGAGTTTTAAGTCTTTCAAATCTAAAAAAACCTGTTGAGTCTGCCTTGTGTTGGCTGTATTGTTTTGGTTGTTTCCTCAACGGGCCGAGTAAGGGTGAACTTATGGTTTTCTTGGATAGGGACTTAGATTGCTGGGGTGATGTGGGTGAGGATGGGATCCTCTTTTTGTATCACGAATTGGGGTGGGATCCTCTTCTTTTGTGAAACCTTATTATTCATAGTTCTGGGAACTTGGCACTGTATCTCACTTTGACCTTATTTGGTTCCAATACTTGGAGGGGTCTCACTTGATGTTCTTTTACAAGAGAACCGGGTGTGAATGTTTAATTATTGTTGGGTGTACTCTTTCCTTGGCTTGTGCTTATGCTTACAAGTTTCCCAAGTAGGTGCAGAAACTTATTTAAACATTATTACTAAACATGAAAATAAGGACGGGACAAATGGGGATTTGGTTTAGTGTGATTTGTGGCTTGGGAATGGGTGTTGTTCTCTTTCCTTGTGAATGAATAGTAAGGATAGTGTTCTCTAGGATGGATGAAGAAAAACCTAGATTGGGTGAGTGCTTGTTACCTATACATATACTTGTAGTTTTTGTGTTTCTTATTTGTGCCCCACCCAAGTTGATCACTTTGTGCCGAACACCCCCATTTCATGGGGGAGGGTGTTTCCCCCAACACTTTTATTAGTGGCCGATTATTAGCTCCATTATGCTCCCATTCCTGGATAGCCCAAGTATCTTTGGGCAGGCTGTGATGGCATGTGGTCCATTATTAGCCCTAGAATCTTCGGGCGGGGTGGTTGCGGTGGTTGGCCCAGGTGTTTACAGGCATGTGGTTTCCCATGTATCTTCACGATAAGGCCCAGGTGTCTTCGGGCATGGCAGTAGTTCTTCTAGCACAGGTGTCTTTGGGCGTGGCAGTGGTTATTCTGGCCTAGGTGTTTGCAGGCATGGTTGTGTGTGGTGGTTATGTCCTGGGTGTGTGTGGGAAGGGTTTGGCAGTGGGACTGCGGTGAGGTTGTGGCCCAGGTGTGTGCGGGTAGGGTTTGGCAGTGTGACTGCGGTAAGAATGGCAGGATTGGTTCGATGCATAGGAGGTCTTCAATAACTAGTGGGAAAGTGGCGTGGGGTACCCAAACATCGATGTGCTATTACTATACTTTACTTGACATGCATTACCTGGGGGGTGTGCCTTCGTGAGGCTTGGGTGGTTAGTTCCCTTTCTAGGTGCTTGGTTATATCTTTTCTCAAAGGGCATTAGTATGCCTCCCCACTTGTGCACAAGAAGATTTAGTTTTCCCTTCTAGGTATACTTGTATACTCACCCTACATATATAAAACTGTTTTCGGGTTTCCAAGAGGACTTTGGGGATTGTGTTGGACCGCACTAGCTCAGACCATGTGACAGATCATTGTTTGTTTCTATTGTTCTTTCTTTTGGTACTTTTATTTGTGGTATCCTTATAAATTGTGGATTTCACTTTTGTAACATGCATTGGTAGTGGTTCTTGGCTTTACTTTTACATTCAGTTATTGTGTTGTGGGATTCACTATCTTATCTCCCAATCCTATTAAAAGAAAAAGGGTAATGCCTTCCATTTAGTGTGTGATTTCCTGCCCTTGGTGCTGGTTGCCACTCCAAGACCTATTGAAGGCGGGTTTTGGGGGTCATTATCACTCCTTCAACTTAAAGAAGCAAGGGCCTGTCAATCTATTGACCCTTCCCTCCTTTTTGGTGAAGGCGGGTCATGACAGAATGGTATTAGAGGCAGGGTAGAGAGATTGGATGGAGTTTGGAGTTAGGCACAGTGAGAATTGCATGGGATGGTAGGGAAACAGTGTTGGGTGACCTTGGTGCAATAATTAGGCTAGGAAAGACCGGCTAGGACATGGGATTTTAGGGCCCCCCGTGATCTGATGCAAGGAATCTAGACCTACCGAACGACCAAGTGAGACTACACTGATTGCAGGGTAGAGACCATAAGAAAGGTACATGCATCATAATGACTTGTGTTCTCGTGATTCTGGGGTGTTTTGGGAATTTTAAATAAATAAGAGGTTTAAGAAAAACATAAGAACAATATTTTGCACTACTTAGGCTTAGGCATTCCTTGTTTACATTGTAGCTATGGCACCTGGGAGGTGACCAAGGGCGGTGTGGGCGATTGAGGCCCAGGAGGTTGACTTGGCAGATCAGCAGAGGGCTGATTGAGAGGTGGAGGACAACCAGTGGCAGAAGACGCTTCGATCCTTCCAACGACAGACCCTCGAAAAGTGTGAGGGAAGCACCTTTGACATGAAGACAGAGGGCTGGCTAGAGCAGCTGGTGATAGCCTTCAGCCTGATCCGGGATCTGACCAAGTATTGGGTTCCTCTGGCCGTCATCCAGATGTGGGGAGTAGCACTTCAGTGGTGGACGCTCTACCTGGGGGAGAGGAGAGAGGCTGAGGTGGCATGGTCTGATTTTGAGAAGGAGTTCCATGCAGAATTCCTATCTTCTATGATGAAGGCAGAGAAGAGTCAGGAGCTACTCTCCCTCCAGCTAGGGAGTATGTTAGTAAGGTAGCTGGGAATCAAGTTCAAGGACCTCCTCCGTTTTTCTCCGGACCCCTTTCCAGATGAGGAGTCTCGGGCGAGACGTTTAGAGGAGGCGCTCCGACCCTCCCTCCAATACATTGTTACCCTCTTCACCTTTCCGACATACATGGAGGTCCATAAGAAGGCCGAAGTGGTGGATAGGATGCACGCGCTAGGAGGTGTGTCACGAGAGGGGATTCATCTAGGCCCGTCAAAGGGAAAGGCCGTCAGTACGAGACCTCTAGTATCGCGACCCTCTAGGTTCCGACCAACAGGGAGAAGGCCGTAGTAGTTCCAGTTCCAGTCCCCCGGTCCTCGCCCTTTCCCTTCAGGACCAGGACTGGCGTGCTTTGTCTGTGGGAGCCATGGACATCCCCGGAATCAGTGCTCGGACCGAATACAAAACCTTGGTGGTGGACAGGCCCAGCACCCACTTCAGCAGCAGCTTTCAGCTAGGCCCTTTCAGTATCAGTATCAAGGGCAGCGAGCTCCCGCTCCTTCGAGGTCAGACGTTGTAGGGGGAGGTCGACCTCAGGGTGCTCCTCAGGTACCTTGACCAGGGCGTGGTCGGGGAGGAGGACGACAATTGAGGGGCAGAGGAGCTAGGCATGGACAGTTGCATTCTGCGGAGGCAGTAGTTCCAGTGGGACTGGAGGTTGTTCGAGGTACAATCAGTTTGTTCAGTACCCTTTCTTACACCTTGTTTGATACCAGAGCTTCACACTCCTTTGTTGCAGCCGGTCTGGCCCGTGCTCTGGGTCTAGATGTCGAGAGACTTCCAGTGCCCCTGGTGCTGAGCACACTAGTCGGAGGTCAGACCTAATTGTTATATGTTGGTAGAGGATGCAGATTGATGATAGGGCCACATCAGTCGGTCAGGGATCTACTACTGCTACAGATACATCCATACGATGTCTTCCTGGCATCAACCGGATATTATCTGTGTGTTCCATCATCGACTTCTTCCGACGAAGGGTTGTGTTATCAGACATGGGCAGACGAAGTGTTACTTTCACCAGCGATCGGAGTGGCCAAAAGGGCAGCAAGCGAGAGGAAACCCTCCTCTCCTTGTTATCTGAGCTGTCAGTCGAGTCAGTGGATGATGAGATAGTGGAAGTACCAGGGATTGTCAGTGAGTTTATAGACGTCTTGCCTGAGGATGTGACGACTCAACCCCCTCGACGGGATATCGAGTTTCGGATAGACTTACAACCTATTTCTTGTCTGATTTCGATAGCTTCCGACCTGATGGTGCCTTCGGAGCTACGGGAGTTGCAGATTTATATTGATGATCTGATGAAGAAGGGTTTTGTTCGACCGAGTGCATCATTGTGGGGTGATCCAGTCTTGTTCATAGAGAAGGAAGATGGTGGTCTCAGGTTTTGTATAGACTATAGTAGGCTGAATCAGGTAACGATCAAGAATCGCTACCCTCTTCCGAGGATAGATGACCTCTTTGACCAGCTGAAAGGGGAATTATGGTTCTTGAAGATCGACCTACGGTCTGGATATCACCAGTTTAGGGTGAAGGAGGGTGACATCTCGAAGACGTCATTCAGGTGCAAATATGGGCACTTCGAGTTTGTGGTCATGTCGTTCGGTGTTACGAACACTCCGGTTGTGTTCATGGGGCTTATGAACTCCGTCTTCCGAGAGTACCTGGATCGGTTCATAGTTGTGTTCATCGAAGACATCCTGATCTATTCAATATCAGAGGAGGACCATGCAGATCATCTGAGGACAGTTTTAGAGGTCCTCCAACAACACAAGTTCTATGGGAAGTTGTGGAAATGAATGTTCTGGACCCGAGAAGAACACTTCCTTGGGCACGTAGTGTCCGAACAGGGGGTAGCGGTGGACCCATCAAAGGTTGAGGTGGTTGTTTCTTGGGAAGCACCCAAGAATGTGGTAGAGGTTTGCAGTTTCCTTGGGCTGGCAGGTTACTATCGGAGGTTCGTACCCAACTTCTCCCGAGTTGTAGCCCCTTTGACAGCCTTGACCAAGAAGGACTAGGTTTTTGTGTGGAGTGAGCAATGTGAGGCATCCTTCATCTATCTGAAGGAAAAATTGGTTAGTGCCCCAGTGCTAAGGCTACCAGAAGAAGGGGTGGTGTATGAGGTGTTCTGTGATGCTTCAGGGCAAGGCCTTGGATGTGTGTTTATGCAGCGACAAGGGGTGATCTCTTATGGGTCTAGGAAGCTATGCCTTCACGAGCGTAATTATTCCACCCATGATCTGGAGCTTGTTGTTGTCGTTTTTTCATTGATTTTTTGGAGGCATTACCTCATCCGAGAACACTTTGTGGTCTTCACAGATCACAAAATCTTGAGGTATATCTTCTCCTAGCGGGACCTAAACTTGCAACAGTGAAGGTGGATGGAGTTACTCCAAGATTATGTATTCAACAATTACTACACTTCAGGAAAAGGGAATTTAGTGGCCGATGCTTTGAGCCGGAGGTCGCAGAAGGATGCGGTCCGAGAGTCGTCAGACACTTGGAAGGCAATGGAGGAGTTGGCTGCCTTAAACCTGGATGCGAGGATGGATAGTGGTAGAGGTTGCATGTATCAGATGATAGTGCAGTCTTCTCTGTTGAAGCAAGTGGAGGAGTCTCAGTGGGGAGACCCAGAGTGAGAAGTGATGCTCGACCGATTTGACCAGGGAAATGCGCCAGAAGGATGGACAGAAGATGGTCAAAATCAGATGCTTTTCTAAGGAAAGTTGTTTGTTTCGGAGGCGATGTGCAGCAAGGTTCTTTGTGAGTTCCACAACTCACAACTAGCACTGCACCCGGGAGTTTCCAAGATGTACCAGGGTCTGAAGAGATAGTTTTGGTGGCCTGGAGTAAAGCGTGCAGTGGAAGAGTTTGTGGCCAAGTGCCTAGTGTGTCAGTAGGTGAAGGATGAATACCATGTTCTAGGAAGCCTATTACAGTCTCTAGATGTACCCAAGTGGAAGTGGGACGACATATCAATGGATTTCGTCACGGGACTACCCATGGTGCAAGGGGGATGTGACACCATCTAGGTAGTAGTGGACCACTTGACGAAGTGGGCTCAATTTCAAGAAATTAAAGAGATGAGTGCAGTGGATGCTCTAGCACGAAGGTACATGGATGAGGTGGTGCAGTTACATGGAGTTCCAAGGCCCATAGTCTCAGATAGGGATGAATGGTTTACCTCACGAGTCTGGAGGGGATTTCAGCATGCTTTTGGCACCCATCTACGTCTTAGAACTGCTTTCCATCACCAGACAGATGGATAGACAGAGCGCACCATCTAGACCTTGGAGGATATGTTGCGGGCATGTGTTCTGGACTTAGGAGGATCATAGGTGCGACACTTGCCTCTATTAGTGTTCTCCTACAACAATATCTACCACTCTACCATTGGCATGGCTCCATTCGAACCCTTGTATGGGAGTCCATGCCGCTCACCCATGTGATGGACTAAGGTTGGAGAAGTAGGTGTTCTTGGCCCGAACTGGTATAGAGCATGACAGAGAAGGTTCATCTTATACGAGAAAGTATGAAGGAGGCTCAGGACCGACAAAAGTCATATACCGATAGCAGGAGAAGACCCTTGGAGTTTGAGGTAGGAGACCACGTGTTCTTGAAGGTCTCCCCTCGGCATGGACAACAGAGGTTCGGCAAGGTAATTAAGCTCTCCCCTAGGTTCATCGGACCTTTCCAGGTGTTGGGACGAGTTGGTGATGTGGCGTATCAGCTGGCGTTTCCACCTCTGTTGGAGAATGTTCACAATGTCTTTCATGTCTCCCAGCTTCGTTGATATCTACACGACGACTCCCACATCATCGATTAGGGAGGTTTAGATGTTGAAGATGATGTGACCTTAATAGAACAACCAATCAAGATTGAGGATCTTAAGGAGAAAGTGCTTCATGGACGAACCATCCCCTTGGTTCGTGCATTGTGGATGCATGGTGGCCTGGAAGAGAGTACCTAGGAGAGGGAAGCAAAGATGTGTTCCCATTACCCATAGTTGTTTTGAGTTCAATGTTATTCTATTTATACTTGTTGTGATGGAGCGTTTTACCTTGTTTTCTATGAAATATGTGGGTTTTCTTTTCTCTGAATGTGTGTGAAAAGTCCCAACTATAGGGAGGGGAGGACCCGACCCCTAATCAAGACGCATTAAGGTGGATGCGATTAAACCTGAGCGGGCGAGTCAGTGCCGCCCAAAGCGGATAGTATATTTTCATGGGGGAAGAGACTCCCCAACCCATATGATGGGGTAGTTTGACCCCAATATGTTTCATGGTTCTTGAGAGTGAGGTGTTTTTAGATAACAATGAGGCTCACTCCTGAGAGGTATCTTTTGAGGTGGTTGTTCGGACCCTCTCTTTCCTTCTAGGTTATTTTGATTCTCGAGGGCGAGAATAGTGTGAGAGGTATCTGATGTAATGGCCCGAGTTTTTGGGGATCCATTACTTGGTAAAAATATGATGTTTGAGGTATTTTTGGTGGTCTAGAAGGCCATCCTAGCTTCCTCCTAGCGGTAGCCTTGGCCTACCGATAGCCTCGGCCTACTGGTAGCCTCAGCCTACCAGTAGCCTTGGCCTACCGGTGACCTTAGGGTACCGGTAGCTCTAGGATACCGGTAGCTCTCACCTACCGGTAGCTCTCGCCTACCCCCCATGGGATTTTCAGTAGCGCTTCCTTTTTTTGCGAATTGGGTTTTAAACCTTGTTTTGACCCCTTTAAGCCTGTTTTGAAGCCCATTAATTCCCATTAATGTCGTTTAATTAAATTTTTGGTGAGGTACCATAGTGTGTGTCGGTTTAAACCGCCCCGAAAGGCGGGGACTCTTTAATGACGTGTGGGGTGTCCCAGCCATGTGGTCAACCCACAATCCCGCTCCTTACGCGGTTTCGAGTTTTTCTCTCCGTATCTTAACCATCTGGGGCATGCTGTATCTCAACCCTTATCAGCCATTATAACCTAAAGGTATCTCCCTATGTTTCTTTTTCTCGATCACCCTATCGTCGTACCCTTCTTCTCGATGAGTTCATCCCGTAGAGTTGTAACCCGGCGAATTTTTCCGTGATCACGTTCTGTGGAGCTCCTACTACCCTGTTTCTAGTTTCCACAGGAGGACTTAAACAACGATCCTTGATCAGTCAGGTAGGGGTTTCACCTTCGTCTCTCCTTTCTGTGCATCTTGTAGGGTGGGTACGCTACTGATATTCTATAATTGGATGAACCAAACATTAATGAAGATAATAAATAGATTCTAAATAATGAAGGGGAGGGGTGTGATCGATGATGTTGCTCTATTTTTCTCCTCTTTCATGATTTATGATTTCTGAATTATGCGGACTTACTGAAAATCATGGATGCTGGTGGTCTTTCTCTATGCACTAATAAACCCTTACCCCTTGTGATGTTTAAATGGATTGTATTTTGGTTGTGAACCTTTTGTTGTGTAATGGAAATTGGTTAATTATGTAAATTCGGCTAAATAAATTGGAAGCACCAGGATCAACTCCTTTTCTATGATAACCCCGGTTTAAGCCCAGTGGAATTGAAATCATGGAGTGTGTTAAATCTTTTAAATCTGAAAATACCTGTTGAGTCTGCCTTGTGTTGGTAGTATTGGTTTGGTTGTTTCCTCCATGGGCCGAGCACGGATGACCTTATGGTTTTCTTGGATAGGGACTTATATTGCTGGGGTGATGTGGGTGAGGATGGGATCCTCTGTTTGTATCACGAATTGGGGTGGTATCCTCTTATGTTGTGAAACATTTTTATTCATAGTTCTGGGAACTTGGGACTGTATCTCACTTTGACCTGATTTAGTTCCAATACTTGGAGGGGTCTCACTTGATGTGCTTTTACAAGAGAACCAGGTGTGAATGTTTAAATTACTATTGGATGTACTCTTTCCTTGGCTTGTTCTTATGTTTACTACTTGCCCAAGTAGGTGAAGAAACTTAATTAAACATTATTACTGAACATGAAAACAAGGATGGGAAAAATGGGAATTTGGTTTGGTATGAGTTGTGACTTGGGCATAGGTGTTGTTCTCTTTCCTTATGAATGAATAGTAAGGATAGTTTTCTTTAGGATGGCTGAAGAAAAACCTAGATTGGGTGAGTGTTTGTTACCTATACATATACTTATAGTTTTTGTGTTTCTTATTCATGCCCCACCCAAGTTGAGCACTTACTGGCGACCACCCCTATTTCATGGGGGGTGTTTTCCCAACACTTCTATTTGTGGCTGGTTATTAGCTCCTTTCTTCTCTCTTTCTCGGAAAGCCCAAGTATCTTCGGGCAGACTATAATAGCTTGAGGTCCATTATTAGCCCTAGAATCTTTGGGTGGGGTGGTTGTGGTGGTTGGACTAGGTGTTTACGGGCAGGTGGTTTCCCAAGTATCTTCGGGATGAGGCACCGGTGTCTTCAGGCGTGGAATTAGTTCTTCTAGCCCAGGTGTCTTCGGGCATGGTAGTGGTTGTTCCGGCCTAGGTGTTTGCAAGCATGGTTGTGTGTGGTGGTTATGGACCAGGTGTGTGCGGGTGGGTTTTGGCAGTGGGACTGCGGTAAGAATGGCGGGATTGGTTCAATGCATAGGATGTCTTCAATAACCAGTGGGAAAGTGGCGCAGGGTACCCAATCATCGATGTGCTATTACTATACTATACCTGACTTGCATTATTTGGGGAGTGTTCCTTGGTGAGTCTTGGGTGGTTAGTTCCCTTGATAGGTTCTTGGTTATCTCTTTTCTCATAGGGCATTAGTATGCCTCCCCACTTGTGCACAAGAGTCTTTTATTTTCCCTACTGGGTATACTTGTATACTCACCCTACGTATATAAAACTGTTTTCAGGTTTCCAAGAGGACTTTAGGGATCATGTTGGAATAAACTAGCTCAAACCATATGACAAATCATTTCAGTTGTTGTTGTTCATTCTTTTGGAACTTTTATTTGTATTCTCTTTATACATTGTGGATTTTACTTTTGTAACATGCATTGGGAATGGTTTTTGGATTTACTTTTACTTTCAGTTTTGGTGATGTGGGATTCACTATCATATATCCCGATCCTAATAAAAAAAGGTTAATGCCTTCAATTTAGCGTGTGATTTCATGCCCTTGGTGCTGGTCGCCACTTTGGGACCTATTGAATGTGGGTTACGGGGGTCATTATCTCTCCTTCAACTTAAAGAAGGAAGGGCCTGGAAATCTGCTGACCCTTCCCTCTTTTTTGGTGATGGAAGTTCGTGACAATTATGAGGTTTTATATGTGTATTTGGTTGTGCATTATGACTTATATAGAGGTGTAAAACCCTTCATAGACCCCTTTGGGTTCATTGATGATATGAGACCGAACCTAGGGCTACCCATGGGGTAATTCATACCCTTGTAAATGGTGAATAAAAGTGGGAATCCTTGAGAAAGAGGTATTATGTGAGATATTAGGTAGTAATAATGATATTTCTTTGTGTGGTTAGGGATAATAGATAAATAAATTAATTATAATTTGTCCTTTTAAATGATTAAATAGGTATTTTAATGGTTTTGAATGTATATTTTTGTCTTTTCCCAGAATTAATATTTTTTTATTGAATATGATGTTTGAAAATGAGAAATTTTTAGAAATGAGCTGTTTACCTTAAAGTAATTCAAAAAGGGGTTTTCTAAGAGTTTTCAAATTATGATTGAAATGGGAATAAGGTTTCCTTTTTGACAAAATATTGCAATGGTTGTTTCGGATGGTTGCAATGAAAATGAAATCCTTTGGGAATGTTTTAGTTTCCAAATAGGAAGACCCATGCATTAAAATGGTGTCTTAAAGATGATTTAAAATAAGTATTTTAATTTAAATTTATTAACATGATGTGGTTTTTACATTCCTTTGGGGCCATAGTCATTGAATTGATATTTGATCTAGTGACATATGACCCATGAAGATTATCTTGGCATGTTAATATGGTTTTGATATGAACTAAATGATAACTGTTCATAGTTGATGACATTAAATTAGGGGTGTTTATGCATAATGATATATATGTTTAATAGTTATGGTTTGTGTAGGTAAATGTGAAATATGTTGTAAATGATATTAATGTTAATTATGTTTAATTGATAACATGGAATTAGTGAGTGTTTAGTATGATGATAATCGGTTAAAGAGAAATGATTTGTAAATGGTAATATGTTCATGGGTTATGGAATGAGAATGATTTATGTATTGATTAATCGTTATCTGTGAAGGTTATGTTATTGTTTGACTATGGTTTTGAAATGTTATATGTTGTAAATGGTTAAATAAGAATTTGTGCATGGCTAGGTAGTGTGTAGTATTGGACATTAGGATCTACTCCCAAGGTTTGGGTTAGGCTTAGGCTCTAAACCCAACCCATATAATGCAATGGTTATAGAAGGGTATTAATGTTATATGCCCCTAAAGGTTGAATTTGATGAGACTGCCTAGAATCAGGCTCCAAGGTAAGTGTGATGTATTTGTTATGAAATTTTTATCCATAGTGAGATAGAGAACTTGACTTAATCCCTTATGAATGGTAATTTATTATCTTAGTCCATATTTTAAATGATTTAAATTCCTAACCCCTAGAGTAAATGATGAGAATGAATCAAGTGAATATTGTTAAATAATAGTATATCATGTTTTGTGATTACTGAACACCTCTTGTTGTTAAAAGTGTGTGTAAACTCAAATTCTTGGACTTAGACCGCCTATTGTGACCTGATATTTTGTTTTATTGACTCTAGAGATCTTACTGGGTAAAATGAATATTATATAACAGCTTAAATTGTTTATCTATTTCCCTGATTATTTATTACACTTACACTTCTATACCGACTAGATATTAATTCAAAAACCATTAGTGGTGGGAAACTAAGTTGTACACATCCCCTGCTTAGGCTGCTATGGTAGTTGGGTACCCTAGCATATTCTGTTTTTTTCAGGTATAGGTTCAAGATAAGTCTCTAGTGTTTGATTTTGCATGGTATGATGGGTTATATCATGGGAGTAGATGATAGAGTTGGGGCTTGGGTCCAGGTTTAGATGTGTTTGATTTTTTTGGTCTAATTTTATATTTTATGACTTCCTTACATGTATTGTATTCACTAGATTTTGTTATAGCTTGTTCACATGGTCACTTATAGGGTTTTGTTGCATGTTGTTATGTTTTTTTCTTTTGGTTACTTTATCTGTTTATGTTACATCTATTTTGGATTCACTCTGATAATAAGGTACAGTCTCCCCATGTCTTCCCTTATACTAGTGCTACTAGTCGGTACCTTCTGGATTATGGGGAGGCATGCATGAGGTAATGTGGAAAACCGTATCAGGGAAAGCGTTATAGTGGCTATCAAGTCAGGTACATTACAAATAGGGATCAGAGGAGGTATTCATTTGTATTAGTATTTGGGAATGGTCTATAGGAGACTAGGATCTTTTCGGGGATTGGTAATAATCTCATGACTGGGTACCTATAGCCCCATGTATGGGGGAAAATCCAAGTTTTAATGGGTGGAAAATAATGTTCAATTTTTGTATTTTACATTCGATTGATATTTCCTCCTTAGGGAGTGTATTTGGATGTGATGTTACTGATTTATAAGGATTTATCTCTTGGAATGGCATGGAAAGAGAATGTGTGTGAGTTCATGCATTATGCAAGTAACATAATATAGATAGGTCTTATGTATGTTTCCTGTGATTGACTTGTGAATGACATGATACTAAACCAAATGAGTATAAAAATTGGGATTAAATGAAGTGATGGGTGTTTAAAATTTGGTTAGAAAGGGTTTTGAGAACTCTAAATCTCTAGGTTTTGGAAAAATGGAAAAAAATTGAAATGTGATTTTGACTAAAGCTATGTTTTTTGAAATGATGGGATAAAAAAAGGTTTTTGAAACTGTAAATTCTTGGGCATTGAAAATGAAAAGTTTAAAATAGTGAAATTGTGGTTTTGAAGGATAATTCATAATTATGAATTGAAATGAGATAATAATGGAACCTGTAGGGACACCAATGGTGGTTTTTCCTTATGTTGATTTTTTGACCATGTATATGGGTGGTTTGGGTAGTGAGGGTTCCATAGTTTTGATACCTTGGGTTATGGGATGTGAGACCTTGATTGGGTTGGGTGGGTTTATTAATGGGATGTTTCTTGTGGTATATTTGGTTAGGTTGTAGCCTTGAAGTTATAAAATTATGTCTATTAATGTAAATGTTGTTACTCTTGTGGAATTAGACCTTGTTATTTTTTTAGATACTAGGGTGGGTGTTCGACTTGTGGTGCTAGTGTACTTGTGCAGGTATCATTGGTGTGGGGACTATGGTAAATTCATGTTTGGTGAGGTGGATAAAGTGTGTTTGGAATTGGGGTAAGATGACCATTATGATTTTCCAGTTGTTTGTGGTTTTTTGTGTATATCTTAAAGAGAGTCAGTGGGCTTTTCTTGGGGCGGCCCCAGTTTGGAGAGTCAGTACCCTTTGTCTCTTAGGGATGACTTGTGAGAGAGGTCAATCATGATGTTATTTCTTTTTTGGGCATAATGCACTTGTGGATGTTTCCAACGTTGTCCATGGCACATAGAGAGTTTTTCTTAGTTTAGGATTAAAATAGAGGGAAAGATAAAAATTTAATTGTTTGGGAGATGTGGCTTGAGTTGTGACTATGAGTTAAAAACCTTTAGAAAGTAAAGGTAGCCTTGAGGGTGGTCTGCCTAATGTTGTAGGTGACATGGAACGTGAATCATGTGGTTGAATTAGAGGTGTAATTGATACAGGGTGGGTGTTGTCTAGTTTGGATAAAACTGTATAGTTATGCCTTGAACATGCCTCAGAAAATCACATGCATGCTTACATTGGTTGTCATTGTGGTTTTGAAGGAAATTATTGTTTAGATACATTTTATGGAGAAAATTAAAGAAATCTATGATGTTTTTGAGTGGACAAGGAATGGTTGATCAAATCATGGATGGGATCTTTTGTTTTGGAAGACATTTAGGGTGAGGGTGGTCATATGGTTGGGTTGTTTATAGAAATGGTTTTTTTTATGGTGAGATGTTGAGAAAGCCTTAGGTCTGATTATGTTGGTGGACTATGTGATATAAAAAGTTTTGTCAATAGACATAAGGTCCTAACTTGGGTGATTTTCTTCTCATGGGAGCTAGAATTGGGTTTCGTGTATGGTTGAAGAAGAGTGAAAGACCTCAAGGTTTCTGAAGAGTATCGAGTGATGGACATGTATTGGAGTTGAACGATTCCATTGGTTTGTGTGTCTGAGTGGGTTGGATGTAAGTGCATGTTTTTTCCATATAATCAATGTGGAGAGGCCCTAGTAGTGAGAGAACCTGGTTGGTTTGGACTAATGTGATGGAGTGTTCTGTATCTTTTGTGATCAACATGATCATGAAAGAAGAAGTCGAGTGAGGTTATGACAATGGTTCCAAAAATAATGCAGGGTACTAACCTCTTAGTGAAGGATAATGAAGTAGCAATGAGTTTGTTTTGAAATCTCATTTGAATTTCAGTATTTTTTTGGGTAAGACATTGGCAGGTGGGGAAGCTCAATACCTTTAAAAGATTGAGGTTTCTTATTGGTAAGAGGTGACTTCGGTGAGGGATAGTTTGTGTTTGTGTTCATTAACTACTTATTAACATACTCTTAACCAATTAAGATCATTCCCAACAACTTTACATCATCTTAGGTACGTTAAGAGATTACTGGATTTACGCCTATCTAAGAAAATGTTTTTTAATCAAAATAGATCCTAATGGATGTTATTCTCCAGGATCAATATATGTGTTGGAGTCATATGGTGTGCTATTACACCATCGACTAGTTGTGGGAGATTTCCATGATATATACTAGAGGTAGAAAAATTCCATGGGTGTCATTCTTAGAATCAAGTAATGAGTATTGGATAATGTTTTTTTGTTATTACAGTGGAAGTTGAAAGGCTACATTCAGGTTTTGGGTTTCATCCAGTGTTTGAGAATGAGTCATGGAGGTCAAAATTTCTTGAGAAACGTAGTGAAAACAATACTCTTAAGGTGGGTAACATTGTGTTAAGTCTTTTATGTGTAGAAAAAGTTTATAAGTATATTTGGTGGCATCGATTTTCTAATGGGAACTTTTTGAGGTTCATGTTCGGTACCCATAGGGAAGAATTGGTTTGACATTGGATGTGATGGTTGATCAAATCGAGTTATGAATTAGAGATCATGCTAGTTCTAAAGTGAATCGGAGTGGTTGTGATAGAGTTTTATTGTGGAGTTTTGTAGGTCATGAGAATAGTTTGGAATGTTTCAAGTTTCATGAGGATAGATTTTTACTGGGTGTCAGAGATGATTTCAGAAGGTGCACGTGGATTATGGTGGTACACCTTAAGTGAAAAACGGTTTTGTAGCTAGGTAAAGTGTTCAAATACCAATAGTGGATGTTTGTAATCAACATATAATGTCGACAGAGAATGGCCAACTTGGCTGGGAAAGAAGGAATGGATGTGGTGGGTTGTAATCCACCTCTTGTTAACATAGGAATGATGAGTGTGTTTCGGTAATAAGAATGGGATTTGAGGATGAACCAAGTTAATATTAACTAAGTATGAATCATGGAGGTATCCAATCCATGTGATTTTAATGGAATGGAGGAATTTCAGTGTTGGTTGGTGTTCCTACAGTTTTTTGGGAATGGTGAGTTTGAAAATGCGTTTTGTAAGTTGTGAAAGTTGAGTTGAGGTTATCTTGGTATCCTTTTTGATGATGAGTGTGCTCAATACCAAAAAATTATGGTGATAGGTTACACCATTTGAAGAGGAGTTCCATGGTGGTATGTGGACTATTGATGATGTAACTAGAAGTTCATGTTGGATGAACTCAATGAGGATTCGTATTTGTGAGCAGCTTTGGTGACGGGCATTGGCTCTGGTGTTGATCGGTTGAGTGCCTTGAGTTGAAGGGTATGTTTGAGTTATGCTGTTCAGATGTTTCAAAATGAACTGTATGGATATTGGACCTCAAGTTTTAGACTGGGGTTGGTCATGATATGTGGTTAATATTCGTACATTGCCTCCAGTGATGCTGGGTTTGTATCACAATTAGTGTTTTGAAAAAATTCGGGCGAGATTGTGCTAGGAAATTTGGTCCATGAATTGTTGAAAGAATTGGACCAGTAGCATTTTGGTCAGTTCTTACAAGGTATTGTAGTGCCTAGACAGTATCATTTCATGTGGAGGTCTAATGGAATCAGCCAAACCTTTCTCTTATGCTTGGTGTGAGTAGTGATGAGTTGATGTGGATGTGTCCTCAAGGAGTGTCATGTTGTGATTTTGGAACACATTGGGGGAAAATATTTTGGGTAGGGATATTTTATTGGTCCAAAAGTAATTAGGACATGGAAGAGTTAAAGAAGGAACAAGGTAGGTGAATTTTGGGTGGTGGGAAATGGTCTAACTTTTTGGACTTGAAGGATCAGGAGTTCGTGTAAGTGCATCTCAACAATGAGTTGTTATAATGTGGGGAGGTTGTAAGATCCTAAACTTTCATGAAGGTGCATCCTTGCTTAAAATTTTGGTTAAAATCTATTTTTATGGTTGAAAAATAGGATCTCAGGTGATTTATAATTTTCTGGGGTTTTCGAGGGCTTGAGACACAAAAAGAGGAGAAAGGTGATCAAACAATGCACATTGCATGGTTAGCAGATGGTTACTGAAAACCGTGTGCTTGTCCAAAGAAACTGTGAAACATGGAACCCTTTAGGATAGGGGGATAGTGTGTGGTTACCGTATAGTTTACCAAACTATTCAGGTTCCCCACATGAAACCTTGTGGCATGGAATCCCCTGAAAAGAGGGAGTCGCACTGTTGGCGCATAGTTTGGAAACTGGGTGGCCAAATCATATGGCCCTTAAAAATTGTGAATTTAGAGTTTTTCACTTACGAATCTATTTTCCTCCACTAATTTTTCTACCCATTTGACCCCCTCTACCCTATGTGATGAACCAGTATCCCCTTTTCCCTCCATGGATTGTTATATTTTGATTATTGGGTGACTAGAGAACATTTGGATGAAAATGAAATATATAGGAGATTTTATCATTCCTATTTTATCTATTTTTTATATTAGGACTTGTATAATATCTTATCTTATTTGGAATCCCTAAAACATTCACTTATCAAGTGGATTTCAGTTTTGGTATCTAGAGGGGGTTTAAGTTCGAATCAAGGCTGTAGATTAAGAAAGTGTTCATCAACGATCATGAGATAGGTGGTCTTTAATCTTTTTCCCATAGTCTTCAAGTTTTATTTATTTATATGGTTGTGACTATGATTTTTCATATTAAGAATCTTCATATTTGACTATGTAAAGTGTCTTTGGACTTAGATAATGGTGTGAAACCCTTCACGGACCCTATTGGGTTAGTCTATGATGTGAGAGGGAACCTGGGGCTACCCATGGGGTAAGTCTGACCCTTGTAAATGATGAATTGAAGTGGTAAGCCTTGAGATATGGGTATTATGAGAGACATTGGGTAGTAAGAATGTAATTGGTTTGTGTGGGAAGGGTTAATGGATAAGTGAAACAATTATAAGTTTTCCTTTATAAATAATTAAAAAGGTGTTGAAATGGTATGATTGTATATCTGGGTCTTTGACCCGATATTAAATTTATTGATGGAAAATGAAGTTTGAAAATGATAAATGTTTTTCAAGGAGTTGTTGAACTCAAAGTAATTAAAAATTTGGTTCTCTAAGAGATTTAAAATGGTTTTTGGAATGGGGATAAGGTTTCCTTTTTGAGAAATTGGTTTATCAGTTATTTTGGATGGTTAAAGGAAAAATTAAAGTAGTTGGGATGGTTTTAGTTTTAAAATAAGAAGAACCATGTTTTAAAAAGGTGGATTCAATATGATTTTAAATAAGTATTTTGAACTGTAATTATTACCATGATGTGGTTTTAAAGGTCTGTTGGGGCCATAGTCATTGAATTGATTTGTGGGATAGTGAGATAGGACCCATGATGATGGCATTGGCATATTAATATGGTTTTGATATTAACTAAATGATGACTCTGTGTGGTTTATAACATTACATAGGGGGGTTTAAGGAATGATGATATATGTGTTTAATAGTTATGGTTTTTATGGGTAAATGTGTAAATGGTTTTAAATGAAATTAATATTAATTGTGTTTAATTGACAATATTGAAGAAGGGGGTGTTTTGTATGTTGTTAATGGGTTAATGAGAATGTATTTGTAAATGGTAACTTGTTCATGGGTTATTTTATGAGAATGATTTATGTATTGATGAATTATGATTTGTGAATGTTGTAATATTTTTTTAATATTGTTTTGAAATGGTATAAGTGGAAAATTGTTATAGAAGCATGTGCACAAGTCTTAGTGGTGTGGGGTATTGCTCCTGAGGATCTATGCCCACGGGTTGGGTTTGATGGGGTCTATAAACCATAGCCTCGATGATGCATGGGTTATGGAAGGGGACTAAGGCTCTATGCCCATAACAGTTTCATTTGATGAGACTACCTAAACCGAGGCTCCAAGGTAAGTGTGATGTAATTTTTATGAAATGTATATCCCTTGTGAGATAGTGAATTTGAATTAATTCGTTTTTCATGGTAATTGGTTAGCTTAGGTCGTAGTGTAAATGATGTAAATGCATAACCTATGGAACAGATATTGAGAATGAATCATGTGGACATTTTTATCTAATTAGTATGTGATTTTTTGTGATTATTGAACACCTCTTGTAGTAAAAAGTGTGTAACCCCTTGTACCTTAACATAGACCCCCTAGTGTAACTTGTGTTGTTGTTTGGTTTACTCTATAGAACCTAATGGGTAAAATGAATATTATATAACTAATTAAATGTTTTCTTAGTTTCCTTTTTTATTTCTCGCACTTTTACTTGCATACAATGTTTTACAGACTGGCTATTACTTTAGACACCATTGGTGGTGGCCTGTTGAGTTGACCACACACCCTGCTCAGGACACCATGGAACTTTGGTACCTGAAAAGATGCTTATTATTTGTTAGGTACAGGTTTTGGATAGGGACCTGGTGTTTGGTTTCACATGGGATGACAGGTTGGAGCATGGGAGGTCCGGACTGGGTTAGGTCTTAGGTCAAGGTTCAGAGTCATTTAATAGTTTTGTTCTTAGATTATATTGTATGACTACCTGACATATAGTGTATTCCCTTGATTTTTTTATAGCATGTGTACTTGGTTATTTTTTGGGTTTTGTTTCGTATTGTCCATTTGTTGTTCCCATTGGTTACTTTATATGTTGATGTTAATTCTATTGTGGCTTCACTTTGATAAGTGGGAATAGTCTCCCCATTTTTTATGTTAGACCTACACTACTAGTCGGAATCCTCTGGCATATGGGGAGGCTCACTTGAGTTCATCTAGTGGCCCGTCACCAGGCACCACTTATAGTGGCTTCCGAGTCGGGGACATTGCATAGGAAATATTATTTTGGCAGTGTCTTTTTGAGATGAAACTTTACTCTATTGCAAAAACTCATCCCAAATATAATCCAAAAAAATACTTTTTGCGACATCAAATTCATTGCAAAAAAATATAACTATAAATATAACCTCACCCCCGCTCATTCTGACATTCTCTTTTATACTCTCTTCTTCACTGGATCTCTTGAGGCATCTTCCAACGATCAGATTTTCAACCTCACAATTTCAACGTATGTTTTTAATTTATTTAATTTTTATTAGTTATTTTCAATTAATTATTCATTTTTTATTTTTTTGTATATTTTATTTTTTTATTTATCTAAATTTTTAATTAGATTAATATGTTAAAAAATATAAATTAATAAAAATATTATAAAACAATAAAAAATATTTAAATTATTATAAATTATTATACATTTTCTAATATTTCTATACATTATTCGAAATTGCGTTAAATTAATAAATATTTTTATATATAAATAAATAACATATTAAATTATCAAAAAATTGTTTAAAAAATAAAAAAATTGAAATTATTATAAATTCTAATAAATTAATGAAAATTGCTATAATTTAACAAATATATTTTAAAAAAATAATAAATTATGATAAATTAATAAGCATTTGTAAAAATTAGTAAGAATTAAAAAATATTAGTTAAAATTTAATAATTTTAATTTAATTTAATAGAAAATATAATAAGTTATATAAATTAACTAAAAATATTATATATTAGTATAAATTAATAAAAATTATTATAATTCAATAAAAATTATTTAAATAGATATAATATAAAATTAATTGATATATATTACTAAAAATTAATATAAATCATTATTAATGAGTAAAATATGTCTCTATTGAGTATAATTAAAAAATCAGTATAAATGAGTATGAATTAATTAAAAATATTAAATATTAAGTTAAATTATTATAGATTGATAAAAATTACTGTAAATTATTAAACAATATTATAAGTTATTAAACAATAGTATGAATTTAATCAAGTTAGCACAAATTAATATATATATATATATACATATATCTGTATAAATTAATAAAAAAAGTATAAATTAATAAAAATGTATTAAAATAATAAAAAAGAATAAAATAAAAAAAATAGTTTACAATTTTATACAATATGATAAATTATTAAATATTATTATAAAATTGTATAAATTGAATAAAATTATCAAAAATTAATAACATAAAAAATATTAATAAAAATTAATAAATATTAAATAAAATTTGTTCAAATTTGATTAAATTTAAAAAAAAATAACATAAAATAGTTTAAATTATTAGAAAATATAATACATTATTAAAAATTGGTATAAATTAATAAATATTAGTATAAAGTAATTAAAATTAGTATAAATTAATTAAAATTAATTAAATTTGTATAAATTTGTATAAAATAGTATATATTTAATAAAATTTATCTAAATTAATTGAAATTTATATAAAAAATAATAAATAGTTTATATTATTTTAAATTTTGAATAATCTGCAAAAAATTACATAAATCTAATAAAATTGGATTAAATTTAAAAACTATTATAATTTAATAAAAATTTATTAATTTTTTATAAAACCTTATAAATTAATAAATATTAGTATAAATTAGTATAAATTCATAAAAATTATTTTAAATTAATAAAATTACTAATCATTAATAAAAATTAGAAAAAAATTTAATAAAATTACCTAAAATTATTATAAATTTATTAAAATTAATAAAAATTTGTTTTAATTTTAATAAAATATGATAAATTAATAAAAATTAATATTATTTAGTAGAAATTTGTAAAAAATGGTACAAAATTAATTTAAAAAAATAAAAAATTCTATAAATAGATAAAAACAGTTTCAATTTTTATAAATTAATATAAATTAATAATAATTAGTATAAATCTAATTAATTTAGTTTTAATTGAAAAAAAATTAATTAATAAAAATAATTTTTTATAATGAATGAGTTTTATTGTTTTATTATTTATAATTTCTTTGACTAATTGAGTTGAAATAAAATTTATATCTCAAAGAGTATAGGGCATAGATTATTGGTAATGAAATAAAATTTCCATCATGAATTTTTTTTTATAAATACTATTTATGATAGACCATATCACATTGTAATATTTTTGACAAAATTAACCGCAATGGACTATTTCCAATGGACTTCCATTATAAATAGTCTATCAGAAAAAGGTGAATTTATGTACTATTAATTTTCTATAGTTTCATTTTATAAGATATATAAATATTATTTTGTTATCCCATAGGTGAGGATACAATTATAACGGTCTAGTTCCATTCCTAATGGTAAAGTTACTATTCAAGTGTTTATATTACTATTTTGGATGTCCGTTTTTTCATGGTCATAAGGGTCTCCAACTGTATATAAATACACTATATTTCATTAATTATTCAATAAATTTTATTTTATGTCAAGGTTATATAATTTCATTTTCAAAACGAATATTGAATTTATATTATTTTTCTTTATTTCTATGGGTTTTTTCATGAGTGTAATCATTCTAGGACATCGATCAGATTAAAATTTTCATATTATAGTTATCTTATATTCTATTTTTTATCTCATTTTAAAAAATTCTTATGGATAAATTTATTGTATAAATTTATTGTTCAAATTAATATAATTATGTGTTGTCGATTTCAATTTTATGGTGCATGTGTTTTATATTATACTATATTACTATGTGTGACACATACATAAATTCTGTAAGAACCCAGACTTTCTTTTCAGGAATGTTTTTCCTTTTCTGGTCGTTTTTTAGAAAAATAGTAAAATATTAAAAATTTCTAAGTACATGTCGTGTACTTTATAAATACATGCCTTGTAATTTGATCCCGCGTGAGGCCATATGCTGGTCGTGTCCGGTCCATACACACGGTGTGTAGGGGGGATGTGGAGGCCGCTTAATTCGGTGTATAGAAAAGCTGAGTTCACGTCATGTACGTATGAAGTACACGCCGTGTACGCAAGAAGTACATGTCATGTACTTTTCTTTTTATTTCATTAAACGGACCAGGGTCGTGCCTAATCCTTATTTACATCTTCTTCTTCTCCTAATTATGTCCAGAGCATTCGAGGAGGCCGAATCTTCTCCGAGCCACTGATCTGTCACCGGTTATCCGAATCGAACGTTGTCGGTTGCAATAGAATCGCCGCGGTGAGTTCTTGGTTCTTCCTTGGCCACGTTTCCTGATTCTTTCTCTTATAAGAGTTGTCTTAGGTGGAACATTTTAGAAATTTTGGTAGATCTTATCCATTCTAGATTGATTCATAGGCCGAAGTTCAAGTATATCGATCTCTTGGGATCAAGGTAGGTGGTTTGTTACCTAACATTGAATGACTTTGAGTTTTTGTGCAAAAGTGCCGGATTCCCATGTATCGGGTATCTCAGATTAGGGTTTTGATTCTGTATTTATTTTCTGATTTAGATTGAATATATTCTTGAGGTTATTAGATGATTAATAATTACTTGTTAGCATGTTAGAGGATCACCCCCTGGGTGTTTCCCTTGTTTTGGTTGTTTACCGCCGTTTGGCTTAGGTTTCCAGTGAGGCACACCTTGTTGCATTGATTTCCTGCCTTGATATAATTGATTGCATGTATTGCCTATTGTTTATATGCTTTTGATGAATTGTAGCTATTATCCAAGTAGTGGTTGAACTTACAGAGGGCTACTGACAGTCGATTACGCACGACTAGACTCCTCAGGGCTGTGTGAACTTGGTGCGGTAGACTAAAGATGGAATTGACGATTAAGGGCTTCCCTAGATAGTTAGTTATTAATTAGTATTATTCACAGGACCTATAGGAATTTGACATTGTTCTTCCTCATAGTGTCTTTAGATATGTATCGAGACTACATGGGGAATTAGACATAAGTGCTTCTTCAGAGAGTCTATACCTATTGTTTCCAGACTGCAGGGGAATTGACGGTGAGAGCTTCCCAGAGTGTATGTGCCTTATATGATTACATGACTTGAGGGTTCTGCCAGTATGAGCCACCCAGAGAGTCAGTGTGAATATTTTTTGGTTGGTTGTGATGAGTCCACCAAGACAAAGAACAAGCTTGTCTTTTTACTTCTTGTAGTTTAAGTAGTCTGCTGAGATACATGTTGTGTTACTTGCTCTGCTTTGGGAATATAGATCTGTTGCTAGATTCCTTGGGTGATAAATAAATGACTGAATTAAAGTACTAAATAAATGTGAATATATATTTGTAGGATTGTTTACTTAGTGTACTCTTGTTTCTCTGCTGCATTTATTTCATTTACTTTTGCTATATTGCTCACTGAAAGTAGGGCACAGATCTTATGGTGGTTGTCTACTGGGATTAGTCTCACTCCCTATTTTGGTCCAGCTTTTTGGCCCAAACAGGTTATATGGTTGCAGGTGTGGATAGGGATTGTGGCCCTTCTACTGCAGGTACATGATTTCTGGTTGGATCTGGAGAGCATAGGACCGAGCCTAGGCTTGCGATGCTGCTGGAGTTGCTGTTTACTTTTAGTACTTTGTTCTCAGTTTTATTTCAACACGTTGTGGTGTTTGCTGCTTTTCTTAGATACTTGTACCTTCTGCATCATTTTCATCATTATTATATTATACATTGATTCTACTGTTAAGTTTCAGTTACTGTATGATGTTTACTACTTCCGTTATTGATTGTTATTTACTTTTCTTTGTATACCATACCAAATGATGGAATAGTTTCCCCAATGACTCACAAAGGCCCTCATTGCTAGTCGACAACCTCTGGCATTTGGGGAAAGATGCTTGAGGTCATGTGGCGAACCGGGTACGGGGCACCAGTTGAGTGGCTCCGGATTCAAGTCATTACAAAGTGGTATTAGAGGCAGGTTCCTTTCCATTTCTATTGACTTATTGTTTAGTGACATTAGACATGATAGGACGGAATAGGTAAATGGTAAATAGCTATGCTTGGGCGTTCTAGACCCCGTGTACAGGGAAAAATCCATATTACCATGAATATTTCAATTTTTGAGTTTTGTAAATGTTACAGTTTAATTGATTTCACCGTTGGGTGGTGCAATTGTTTTTTGCTATTTCTGTTTATATGATTGTGGTTCTATTTTGTTGCAACCCGATGAGATGAGGGTATGACATCTCATTCATCATATAGGCACTTTTTAGGAAATCACATGTCATGCATTTTTCTATGCTATCTAGGTTGCATTAGAAATTTCATGTTGTTGTGATAGAATTTGTGATAGATGATGAATATTGTTGTGATAGTTGCTGTGATAGAATACCTGCTATGTTGACAGATATCTTTTGTTTAGATATTCTTTATCATGGATGCCAAACCTTGGTCTTAGAGGTGTTATGGGACCTCAAGGATCTGAATTTAGTGGATCATGAGTTTGTTATACTGTTTACTTGTTATACGCATTGTATAAAATGCCAAGATTTGATTTGCGGGGAGTATGGGCCCCCACAGACAATAATTTGGCACCTTAATGCTTGTTTTTCTGTGTTTTCTAGGCTCCGATGCAGTTCTGAGGCTACTGTACAGAAATTCCCAGAATACACGGTGTGTACATCATGAATACACGCTGTGTAGTTTTTAGCCGTGTCACTGACTCTGTGGACAGGGACACAGTGTTGTTAATGTTCTTGTAGGAACACGCCATGTACTAGTTTACACGCCGTGTAGTATGACTTGGGTATCTAGCTGTGTCACAAACAACACAGGATAGGGGTTTCCTTCAAGTACACACCGTGTCCGTCTGGAACACGTCGTGTAGGGTCATTCGTGTGTCAGGCCGTGTCGCTAACAACATGGGATAGGTAAGGCATGTCTAGTACACATCGTGTCTCCTTTGAACACGCCGTGTAGTTATTTCATAGGGGTGGTCCGTGGACCAGTCTGTGTGACTCACAACATGGACAGGGGGAAAATATTAAGGACACGCCGTGTAGTGGACAAACACGCTGTGTAGCTTCTTGCTGGGACAGTCCGTGTTCCATACCGTGTTGGAGTCATCGGGTAGGAGGAAAAAGGGTTAGTACATGCTATGTAGTTTGAGAACACGTCGTGTAGCCGGGTGGTTTACATATCAATGTATGTACAAGGTACATGTCTACGGTGAAATTTCAAAAAACACACCGTGTAGCGGTACTATATGTTGTGTAGCCATGTTTTCCCAAATTTTAGAGTTTTTCTCTCCTGTTCCATTTTACTCTCTTAATATGAAACTATGTTCCTTCTTGTGCCTTCAGTTTTTCTGTCCTTGTTAATCTTGAATCTGACGTGTACTTTTCACCTTTCAGAGCTATGGCACCAAGACGTCCTCCTGTTGAACGTCAGGAACTATGCAGTGACCGTACGCCTGATATGAGAGATAAGGGACTACCAGTAGTTCCACCTATCATTCCAGATATGGAACCTGTAATGATTCCAAACACTGATGTCGAAGCTCAATTCAGATAGGGTTTCATGAGATTCATTCAGACTTTCTAGGGAGCTCAGTATCCTGCCTCATCTATGGAAAAGCTGAAGCAGGTTTTTCAGCAGCATCGTCCTCCCACATTCACGGGGGAGGGAGGACCGCAGGCTGCGGAGTCATGGGTAGAAGCCATGCTATTCATCTTTGAGCTCTTGGAGACGCCTTTGGATAGGATAGTGAATCTCGTGACTTATTTTCTGCAATATTCCTCCAAGAGATGGTGGGATGTAGTTTCGGAGGCAGGGCACCAACAGGCTATGCCTTGGGATGAGTTCCAGCGTACGTTCTACGACTACTTCTACCCGGAGATGCTAAGGGGTGACAGAGCCAGAGAGTTCATGAACCTACAGTAGGGTTCTCTCATAGTTATGGAGTATTCCTCTCACTTCACAGAGTTATGGCGTTTCACTCCTATTCTGAGGAATGACGAGCTATTTTAGAAAGGAAGTTTGAGGAAGGCCTCAGACAGGACGTCAAATCACAGGTGAATATCATTTAGTTGACTTCTATTACTTCTATAGTCAAACAAGTGCTTATCAAAGAGAGAAACATGAGGGATACTGGAGCTGTGGACCAGGGCGGTTCAGCTTCCAGGGTTGATTCTTTTCAGGCAGACAGCAGGAAGCATCACCGAGAGTCTACATGAGGTGACCCGAGAAAGCGAGGTATTCCTTCAGGTAGATGACATATTCCTTCTAGAAAGAAAGTGGTGTGCTATCAGTGTGTGGAAAATGGGAATAAGAAGCCTCATTGCCTGAGAGACCCAATGGATTTCTGATCATGCGGCAAGATGGGTCATTTGTAGCGTTTCTGCAAGGTTCTTCTTCCAACAGCTAGTGAAGGAGGATCAGTTTTGACTCTATGTGCAGGAGTAGGATTACCAGTTCCACAGTAGATTGGGGTTTGGGGTTCTTCAGGTCATTTAGGCTAGGGTAGAGGCCGTGGATGCAATGGTCAAGCTCAGAGAGGGTCACCTCAGGGATCTCAGGTTGCTACATAGGGCCGCGGTACAGGCCAGAGTTTTACGGTAGAGTAGATTCATCATGAGATGGATCCTGGACCTTCCACAGTTCAAGGTATGATTTAATTAGCCTCAGTTTTATCCTCTGCACTTTTCGATATGTGAGCTTCTCATAGCTTTATTTTTTTGCATACTGTGTAAATCCTTAGACTTACTGTTTATACTTCTAAGGATATAAAGATGTTAGACACTCCCTTGAGAATTAAACCGGCTAGCATGCGTTAGTGCTTATAATTCCCCTTGATGTTGGTGGGTGTCATTGTTCGTGGAGTCTCTATGTTTTATAAATCATAAGATATGATGTCATTCTCAGGATGGACGGGTTAGTTTCCTTCTAGGCCTTTGTCGATTTCTATCGTCATAGGGTGAGTTTCACATCACTAGAGGGTGGATCCTTTCTTCAGAAGGGTGAATGGGATGTCCAGGCGAGCATAATGGGACCAGAGCATCATGGGTTAGGCAGTGTTATAGACCAGATTGCTATATTATATCTAGATGACCAGGGGACTTCTCAGATAGATTTTCCTTTAGTGGTTAATCACTTTCTTGATGTCTTTCCAGAAGACTTTTTGGGTTTTCCTCCAGAGCATGAGGTAGACTTTTCTATTGAGCTTGTTCCAGGAGTGGCACCGGTGTCCATTCCTCCTTATAGGATGGCTAAACCTGAGTTGCGGGAACATAAGAAGCAGTTAGAGGAGTCACAAGAAAGTTGTTTCATCTAACCTATTACTTCTCCTTGGGGTTTTCTTGTTATGTTTTCAAAGAAGGCAGTCGTCACCCTTAGGCTTTGTTTGGATTATCAGAAGCTGAACCGGTTTATGATTAAGAACTGATATCCATTGCCACAAATAGATGATCTCTTTGATTAGCTTTGAGGAGCCGGAGTGTTCTTGAAGATCGACTTGAGATCTAGATACCATCAGTTTCATGTCATACCATCTGATATACCTCTTACAGCCTTCCGGAGGAGGTATGGTCTGTATGAGTATTTGGTTATGTTGTTCGGTCTCACTAACGTGCTAGCAGTTTTCATGGCACTAATGAAAAATGTTTTTCATCTTTACTTGTATTATTTCGTGGTGGTTTTCATGGACGACATCTTGGTGTACTATCACACTAGACACCACCATGCTACCCCTCTTGAGATCGATTTGAGTACAATGAGGGAGCATCATTTATATGCTAAGCTCTCAAAGTGACACTTTTGGATGGATGAGATTCACTTCCTGGGTCATTTCATCTAAGACACTGGAGTATCAGTAGACCTGGAGATGGTTAGAGCAGTAGTTACCTTGGAGCATCCGAAGAATGTCTTCGAGGTGAGAAGTTTCTTTGGGCCGGCTGGTTACTACATGAGGTTTATACAAGACTTCTCATGCTTAGCAGTGTCGTTGATGGGCTTGACTAAAAAGGGGGTGAAGTATGTTTGGTCAAAAGCCTACAATTCAGCCTCTCAAGTACTGAAGGGGAGATTGAATTCAGCGCCGATTTGATTTTTTCTGGAGCCCTGCAAGAGTTATACAGTTTTCTGTGATGCATCTAGCATCAGAATTGGATAAGTGCTTATGTAGTAGGTTCATGTTATTACATATGGATCTTGGCAGTTGAGGCCACATGAGAGAAACTATCCTACGCATGACCTGGAGTTGGTTGCATTTGTTCATGCTTTGCGTTGTTGGATACATTATCTTCTGGGAGATAATTTTGTGGTATATACTGACCAAAAGAGCCTAAAGTATATCTTCATGCAGCATTACTTGAATATGAGACAATAGAGGTGTGTTGAGTACCTACAGTCTTTCAGTTTAGAGTTTGCTTATACGCCTAGGAAAGGAAACATTGTTGCAGATGCACTAAGAAGGAGGACACAATTATAGAAAGTTCAGGAGGCCACCAGTGAGTGGCAGCTTATGGCCTTGTTCTCTGAAATGCATTTGGAGGTGCACGACAGACATGGTCAGACTTTTCTTCCTTCTGTAGCTGTTACCTCTACTCTTCTTGACCGAGTTCAAATGAGGCAGCTATCAGATTCCAAAGGCCTAGTTCAACGGGAAAGCATGTTAGGATAGGACTTTCTTCTCAGATGGACTGTAGGTGAGGATGAGATCTTGTGTTTCTAGGGATGCATATAGGTGTTAGCAGATATACGCGAGAAGATGATGCGAGACTTTAATTCCTCAATTTGGGCAGTTCATCCTAGTGTCACCAAGATGTATCGTGATCTACACCGCTAGTATTGGTGGCCAGGTATGAAGAGAGATGTTACTGGTCTTGTCATAAGATGTTCCACCTGTCAGCAGGTGAAGGCAGAGCACCAGCGACCAGCATGGCTTTTACAGCAACTACCCATTCCCAAGTGGAAGTGGAATGATGTCGTAATGGAATTTGTGACAGGGTTACCGAGGTTTCCTCGAGGGAATGACGTGTTATGGGTTTTCATTGACAGGCTCACAAAAGTTTCTCACTTCTTGACGATTAAGGAGACCTTCGGTGTTGATGATCTTGGATGGTTGTACATCTGTGATATTATACGCTAGAATGGGGTTCTGAGTACTATCATTTCAAATAGAGATGTCTGCTTCATGTCGCATTTCTCGTAAGGGCTACTGAGGGATTTGGGTACACAGGTACTTCTGAGTACATCATACCATCCTCAGACAGATGACATGTCCGAGTGCACGATATATGTGCTAGAGGACATGCTACGAGCATGCATCCTTGATTTTGGAGGTTATTGGGAGAAATATATATTTCTAGTTGATTTTTCCTACAATAATAGTTTTCAAGAAACTATTCATATGGCACCTTACGAGGCATTGTACGGTAGGTCATACCGATCACCCTTGTATTGGCTGGAGGCAGGAGAGGCAGCTATGCTAGGACCTCGTCTTGTTCAGGAGACCACAGAATAGGTGGAGTTCATTCGGAAGAGGATGGCTACTGCACACTCTTGGCCAAAATCATATGCTGATCAGCAGAGATGACCTTTGGAGTTTATGGTCAGAGACTAGGTTTTCCGACGAGTTACCCTGAGGTTGGGACACAAGAGGATCAAAAGATAGGGTAAGCTTTCACCAAGATACGTTGGGCCATTTGAGATTCCAGAGAGAGTTGGGCTGGTTTCATGTTGGTTGCAGTTACCTCAGAGATACCAGGCTATGGACGACCTCTTCTATGTTTCTC
Organism: Viscum album; assembly: GCA_963277665.1. Lineage (NCBI taxonomy): Eukaryota > Viridiplantae > Streptophyta > Magnoliopsida > Santalales > Viscaceae > Viscum > Viscum album. The sequence continues at coordinate 1,663,984,080 of OY728128.1, forward strand.
AGCTTCGACGTTATTTCTCATACCCATCTTATGTCTTTCAACCCGAGGAGGTTGAGATGGAGCAGGATGCATCGTTCAAGGAGAATCCTATCAGGATTGTTGAGCGTAGTGAAAAGGTACTCTGTGGCCAGTCTGTTTCTCTGGTACGGGTTCTATGGCAGCATGGCCATGTATAGGATGAGACTTGGGAGAGGGAGGCCGATATGCGATCATAGTGGCCATAGTTGTTTGAGGTTTCTTCTTCGCCACCTTGTTTGGGAAATTCGGGGACGAATATTTTTAAGGGTGAATTTTTGTAAGAACCCAGACTTTCTTTTCAGGTATGTTTTTCCTTTTCTAGTCATTTTTGAGAAAAAGAGGAAAATTTGGAAATTTTCTAAGTACACACCATGTACTTTGATCTCACGCGAGGCCATGTGCTGGTCGTGTTCGGGCCACACACTCGGTGTGTAGGGGTAATGTGGAGGCCACTTAATGTTGTGTATGGAAAATCTGATTACACGCCGTGTACTATTCTTTTTATTTCATTAAATAGACTAGGGTCACGTCTAATACCTATTTCCATCTTCTTCTTCACCTAATTACATCCATAGCATTCGAGGAGGCCGAATATTCTCCGTGTTGCTGATCCGTCACTAGTTATCTGAATCCAATGTCGTCAGTTGCAATAGAATCACAATGGTGAGTTCTTGGTTCTTCATTGGCCACGTTTCCTGATTCTTTTCTTATAAGAGTTATCTAAGGTGGAACGTTTTAGACGTTTTTGCAGATCATCCCCATTCTAGGCTGATCCATAGGAAGAGGTTCAAGTATATCGATCTTCTAGGATAGAGGTAGGTGGTTTGTTTCCTTACGTTGAATGTCTTTGAGATTTTGTGCAAAGGTACCGGATTCCCTTGTATCGGGTATCTCGGGTTAGGGTTTTGATCCTTTATTAATTATCTACCATAGATTTCTTGTATGCTTGAGGTTATTATATGATTAATAATTTCTTGCTAGCATGTCTGAGGATCACCCCATGGGTGTTTCCCTTGTTTTTTTTGTTTACCTCTATTTGGCTTAGGTTGCCTGTGAGGAATACCTTGTTGCATTGATTGTATGCCTTCATATAATTGATTGCATGTATTTCATGTTGTTTATATGCTTTTGATGCATTGTAGCTATTAGCCAAGTAGTTTTAAAAATTACTTAGGGCTGCTGATAGTCGATTACGCACGACTAGACTACTCAAGGCTGTGTGAACCTAGTGCGGTAGACTAAAGAGGGAATTGATGATTAAGGGCTTCCCTAGAGAGTCTATTATAAATTAGTATCATTTGTAGGGCCTATAATAATTTGACTTTGTGCTTCCTAGGAGTGTCCTTAGTTAAGTATCGAGACTATATAGGTAATTAGATGTAAGTGCTTCCTCAGAGAGCTTATAGCTATCGTTACCAGACCGTAGGGGAATTGATAGTGACAGCTTCCCAAAGTGTATGTGCCTTGTATGATTACTTCACTAGAGGGGTCTGCCAGTATGATCCACCCAGAGAGTTAGTGTGAATATTTTTTGGTTGGTTGTGACGAGTCCACCAAGAAAAAGAACAACCCTATGTTTGTACTGCTTGTAGTTTAGGTAGTCTGTTGAGATACATGTTGTGTTACCTTCTATGCTTTGGGAATATAGAGTCGTTGCTAGATTCCTTGTGTGATAACTAAATGACTGAATTAAATTACTAAATAAATGTGAATTGATATTTGTAGGATTGGTTACCTAGTGTACTCATGTTTCTCTACTGCATTCATTTCATTTACTTTTTCTATATTTCTCACTGATAGTAGGGCACAGATCTTGTCGTGGTTGCCTACTGGGATTAGTCTCACACCCTGTTTGGGTCCTGCTTTTCGCCCCAAATAGGTTATATGGTTTCATGTGTGGACAAGGATTGTAGCACTTATACATAAAGTACATGATTTCTAGTTAGAGCTAGAGAGCATAGGACCGATCCTAGGCTTGCGATGATTCTAGAGTGGTTGTTTACTTTAGTACATTGTTCTCAGTTGTATTTCAGCACATTGTGGTGTTTTCTGGTTTCCTTAGATACTTGTACCTGCTGCATCATTTTCATCATTATTATATTATACATTGCTTCCGCTATTTAGTTTCAGTTATTGTATGTTGTTTACTGCTTTTTCTATTGACTGTTATTTCCTTTTCTTTATATATCATACCAAATGAGGGCATAGTTTTCCCAATGACTCACCAAGGCCCTCGCTACTAGTCGACTGCCTATGGCGTTTGGGAAAACGCACTTGAGGTCATGTGGAGAACCGAGTATGGGGCACCAGTTAAGAGGCTCTGGATTTGGGTCGTTACAGAAGAGAAATTATATTCATAAAAGTATAGTTCGTTACATTATTCATTATAAATATTCCTTTACATGTTTTTATGTTTTTTTATAAATACATTTATCCCAATTGTTTTGGAAATATTTAGGTTTTTTCAAAAGAAAAACAAATTTATACTTATTTTTATGAGTTGATTGGATGAGATTTTGATTATGGATTCAAATGAGTGTTATGATGTAAAATGCAAGAATATATATTTGTTGCATTTAATTGTTCTTTTAAATTATAGATAATTATGAGTGTAACAATGATATAACCCATAAATGTATTGGGAGAGGATTTATTCTCTAGATAAATGGTGATTAGGGTTTACTATGTATAATTTATTTCATATGGTTGAATCATGGGTGATGAATATAATAACATTAGGTACCTATTTGGTTTTTCTATACTTTTGATGAGTATTAATAGAAATACTTTTATTTCAAAAAGAAGGTAAATGAGATTTTAAAAGTAGAATAATTTTTTTCAAGAAAAATAATGTTCATAGGTTCCCATGTTTTCTCAAGATGACTTCATGGTTTTTCTATCCATATTGGATGTTTTGAAGTTTTAATTTGATCAAAGGTTAATTTTTACATGTGATTATTATTTATTTGATACACTCGAAGTTTATTATGGAAAAGGTAAAAAAAAATTATGGGTTTTCATGTTATTCAATAGACTAATGGGTTTCCTTTATTTTTATAATCCCTTATTGATATTTTTGTGCTCGTCACACATTTTCAAATATTTTTCACATGATATAAGTCTGAGTACGAACTATAGAAATGTCAACCTCTCCGTTATTCTAACTCATATTAAATTAAGGATTTGATTTTTTTGAAAGAAATAGGGGTGTAAATTTTAGAACATATTTTTATAAGAAAAAAATATACATTTTATAGAAATATTCACTTTATTAGGTAATGGATTTCCTTATTCTATAATACACTAAACTCAAAATATAAAGAGAATGTAATAATGTGAAATCCAATCTATTAAACTCATAATTATGGGTAGGTTAAGTTACTGGGTGTTATAGTTACTCTTTATTTTTTTATAGTTTATTTAGTAAGTAAATTCTAAACACATGAAATATGTTATATCAGACTAAGAACGATGTAATCAAGTAAAACTAATGTAAATATAACGAGTAAACTCATGAACATTAGGCCTTCTTGTTACCTTTTACGGTGTTATAAAAAATTATTTTTATGTAATTTAATCCTCGAATGAAGAGATAAAGACTTAAATAATTAAAACACATGTTACCAGTCCAATCAAGAGTAGTAGAAATAAATCCAAATGGAAAATAAATTTTATAAATATTTTTTGATGCATAAGGAAATTTTTTTATCATAAATTATAATTTAAATTGAAACCATGACATGTTATTGTTATTTTTTTACTTTTTGAGTGTTTTTGTTTCTTTTTGTACTTTATGTTGTTTTTTATTTTTTTATTTCTTTCTCTCAACATAGATAATTGCTTTGATAAACATCCAAAACTTTCTGGCATGTGAATGTAAAAGTTATTTTCTTGTGGGGTTAACCATGATACTCTTCTTTATAATAAACTGTTGGGAAATTAATTTTTTACACCATACTATGAGTGTGCTAGTATATTAATTAGACTTTCATTCGATGTTTTAGGAAATATAATTGGATATATAATTCCTATATTAGTTGATTCTCTCTATCAATAAACCATTGGCATGTGAGGAGATTTATTTAAATGGTTCCTCTCAAATTACAATTTGGTAGAAAATAGAGAACCTGAAACTGAATTTTTTCATCCATGTATTTGTATTTTTCCCCTTAAACGACTTTTATTTTATTTGAGTTCCTCTTTTAAAAAGGATACAATATCAATGATGAAAAATATCATGCCCTTAATACCGCTCTTGAGTTAACTCTTGAGATCCCAGATTCTCAGTAACTTGTGGAATTTGATTCTGATATAACCATGAAACAAATAAATGTTGACCACACTATCAAAAATAAGGAACTCGTCCCCTTACTCGATCACACTCATGAGTGGATGTATAATTTTCCTATTGAAAAAATAGTTTCATCTGTTTCTTGGTCTCAAAACATTCGAGTGGATAATCTAGAAAACATTGGCCTGGATCTCACTAAATCATATTTGGTTGACATGATGATCCATGTCGCGTATCGAAGGGTTATTTTCCCCACTATCCCTAATGGGTAAGATAAAAAGGTTGGTAAAATCAACACCATATCTTCTTATATTAGGTCCCTGAAATGCCACAATTATATTATAAATGTATAATTTGGTGATTTTGATGGTAGATTATCTCCAACATGAAATGATTCCACCCAATAAAGATGATTTGTAATATATTTATTTGAGATTGGTGAATTGTTTCTATAGTGATATCCAAAATTTAGTCAAAATTATTTATAATAATTCCCTTGATGCAATCCTCCAATGGTTTTCCAGAAGAAAAAATATTCCTCAAGTTGTGCAGGAGGATCATGTTGGGGAATGTGGGAGTCCTCAAATAGGTATAAAGCTCCCCCAAAAAATATAGAAGTTAGGTTACTTATGTCCCTTCATAATTTGTTATTCTATGATGATTCACACTCAAATTTACCCAAAATAAGAAGGTATGATGATCCTTTTAGTCTAGCTTGGGTTGTCGAATCCTTAGAGACCTAAAAAGTACCTACAGACACGTACATTCTATGGATTTTTTTTGGATTTGAAGTGGGAAAATTGGGTTAATTTTAGGAGGGTTTAAGATATCACTAATAGTTTTAAGTTAATTAAATTTAAGGTAATGATTTGATCCTATGTTATCGCTCGGGGTGGATTGGATGAATTCTTTTCTTAATGATTTCAATTTATTTTAATTGGGACGGGTTCATTTAAGAAGATCAAACATAATCATCACTTACTAGTTTAATGTCTAAACACCCTTATACTAATCACCTATACACTTGAAGAATCAAATAATTGAGCACTCCAAGGTAAAGTTTCGTATTAGCACTTGAAATGTGTGACCTTAAATTCAATAACGATGAAGAGGTTTTAAAATCATCAAATAAAAATGTCATTTAAAAGAAGTGAATAGCCATTAATGGAGTGAGAAATAAAATCCAATCCATCCCCTTGCTACTCCCTTGGATCAACCAATAAAAGAGTTATCCCTACATTGATGACATGTCTTCAACAGATGTGGGAAGTAGACTTATGAGGGTGGAATTGAAGAAGTAAAAAAACAACAACAAAAATCGATCACTCCACCGCTGTGTGATAAATATCACATAGTATGGTGTGAATAAATTCACACCTTGAACCAATGGTATCAACATGATATTTATAACAAAATAATAAGATTATAAGAAGAACTTTTTTCAAGAAACTAGGATGAATTAAAACAACTTACATGTGAAGGAAGAACGTTACAAAGACAAATTGGCAGCATAACATTAAGATGAAAACAAAGCTCAAAGATGAAAAACTCATACACCACCACTGCCTTAAATAGGAATTTTGGGAGATTTGGGTCGATCCTCCAATAGTACAAAGCATCCCACATGATTATGGTAGGACTAAGGTGGTGGAAAGCTTGTGGAACTTGGAATTTTCCCCACATGACCCGAGGTGGCAGCCTGCTTTCATCCACCGAACAGAGGCACTTGGAATTACTTCTAGATGGCCGAATCAGAGTGGAACATAGAAGAAAAAAATCGATACTCAGATGTATTTTAACCTTGTGTAAACGTTGGGCCAATTTGAAGTTATGGATTCCGAGAAATGATCATATTGGTAGGATTTTTATGGGCCACAGAATCTAGCCTAGAATTTTATCTCCAAATTGGGCCATCTTAATGAACACCATGGAGGTCGAATTAGAATTGTCTCATGAATAATTATTTGTTCCTCTACATGTCACATATCATACCAATAATGTTGGGCTTAATTGGGCATGTATGTCGGGCCCCACATTCACATCTGTGGGCTGGTGTCCAATCTGACTTCTCCAGAATTGTTTCCTTTCATCACAAAATATCCACATCTTCTTCCATTAATTATCCATTGATCTCTGAATGAAACATGTTCATATTTAAGTGTATATAAATTTACCAAAATATAAAATTGAAATATGGATAATTAAATTCCTTAAAAACATATGAATCATTGGGTATTTTAAATGATGTTCAAAAATGTACCACATAATAGTGCATTTTAAGAAGGAATTACAATCATAACGTGAAATGATGATCAAAGTGTAAAATGAACTAAAATGGTGTTTATGAATAATAAAGAACATGAATATTATCTAAATTAACAATAAATATTAGCCTCATTTAGTGGCTAATCACACCCCCCATCTTGAGTTTTTCTAGTCCCGAGAAAAATGTATCTCAACAATATGAAATTCGAAATCCCTTTTCCAAAAACATTTTAATACACAATGATCACCAAAAACCCTTATACCAAAAAATCATGATACCCATCAAAATATTTTAATACAATGTATTTTCATAAGCATATACCAATCCCAAGACCATTCCTTTGTTCAAATTCATTTCCATATTTCATCCAATATCAATTAATTATGAGGATGTGTTGTGTATCACAATAGACATGGAGGTTCATCTTTATTCAAGGGGAAAATGTTGGAAGCACTAGGTGGAATCACATTTCAATATTAATATGAGTATTAAATTTTTTTATATTGTATTTTTTTGTTTTTTTGTTTTTTTGTTTTTTTCAATTTTTTCAATGGTAATTGAAGTTGCACTCAAAAGAGTCAACCCCTATAGCGAGACTTTGCCGATGACTCCCAGGCTCAAAGACCTTAGAGAACCATGTGAAACCCACATACTTGAGCATTATCCTGAGTTAACTCAATCAAAAACAAATTCAAATTACCAAAAATAATGATAAAATTACTAACTCTAGGCCATACAGCTATGGAGTCACGATCCCCAAGTGCCGAAAGCCACGCATTAGGTCATTCTATTTCTCTATGTGAAAATTTATTTATTTTTTATTTAATACTCATATTAAAACTAAAATTACCACCAAAACTATGCTATTTATTTTGGGGACCCCATGAACTCAAACTAATACCCCACTATCCAAAGTACATGCATTGTGATATTTTTTTTTATTTGGATGAAAATATAAACAATGAAATATCACATTGGACAGCCACACTTTCCAAAATCTATGCTTATAAAATTATACAATGATTAAAATCAGAATCAGGTCACGCTAAATTATTTGATATTTAGTTTCAATGTGTGCAATGTGTATTACCATGTTCAAAGTTAATGTAATTTTTCCTTCCATTTACGCACATTTTTTTCAAATCATTTTTTTCACACAAAATCAAAAAAAAATTATTTCATCTCCCCCCAACATAAAATAACATTATCCCCAATGTTTAAAGAAAATACAATTTAGAAGGGGGTAGAGATAGATCAGATGAGTTCTAAAAATAAATTTGAAATAATAAACAAGGAACAAAGTCACCTGGTTGTTGAAGTTGAAGTTCTTGTCTCTCCAATTTACTCCCTTGATCTTCATGTTGCTTGGAGAGTTCCTTAGTGGAAAAAGGAAAAAAAAACAACAAACAAAAAAACTATATATATATATATATATTTAATAAGGAAAGTAAAATATAAGTATATATATAAAAATTATAGAATAAGGAAGCACAAAACGCCGTAGGTCAGTGTTAAGCGCGTGCCCCTATCTCCCTTCGGCATCAAGTTCGAATCCCTACGGCTTCACCAATTGTGACGGGGTTTGCCCCATGACCTAAAATGTGGCCTTTTTATTATTATTATTATTATTTTATTTTTTTATTTTTTTTAATTTTATTTTAACCTAAAAACATATAAAAATAAAGTAAAATAAATTGACGATACATTTTCTTCTTGTTAAATTTCTGGGTAAGGTATTACTCAAGGATCACACCACGTGACACGAATGAATATGTCACTCCCCTTTCGTACCCATCCATACTTATAATATAAGAACAGGTCAACATTCTATTTTTTTTATTAAATATCAAAATGATTAATTAATCCTATTTAAAATATAAAGTTGATTAAAACATAAAAATGATGGGAAACTTGAAAACCATGGGTTTCCTCCCATAAAGCGCTTCATTTAACGTCATTATCTCGACTTGGACCCCTAATTGATTAATTATTTTCATCATATAAGGTGGGTTCACATAATGTTTTATCAAATTCAAGGTTTTGAATGGTCCAATGAATGGTTTGACTTTATGACCATTAACATTAATGGTTTGACCATTGGTGGTATCTTGAATTTCTACAGCCCCATGGGGGTAAACCTTATGCACTATGTATGGACCTGACCATCTAGACCTTAACATTCCCGGGTATAAATGATGTTTTGAACTATAAAAGAGAATAAATTTTCCCTGTTCAAAATGTTTGACATTGATATTACTAGATTTGTAGGCTTGAACTCTAGCTTTATTGATCCTTGAATTTTCATAAGCCTCCATCCTTAGTTCCTCCAGTTCATTGAGATCTAATTTTCTTTTTGTTCTGGCCAATTAGAGGTAATAATTCATTTTCTTAATTTCCCAAAAGGCCTTATGCTCAATTTCAACAGGTAAATGGCATGCGTTTCCATAAACCAACCTATATGGTGACATTCATAGGATGGTTTTATATACTGTATGATATGCCCAAAGAGCATCCAATAGTTTCTCAGACCAATCTTTCCTAGAAGGATTGACAGTTTTCTCAAGAATTTGTTTGATTTCTCAATTAGCTAACTCAGCTTGACCATTGGTCTGTGGGTGGTAAGCAGTGGATAATTTGTGAGAAATTCCATTCTTTTCCATGACTAATGAGAATGGACGATTGAAAAAATGAGTTCCACGATCACTAATGATAGCTCTAGGAATTCCAAATCTAGAGAATATGTTTTCTTTTAGGAATATAATAATAGTTTGATGATCATTGGATTTTGTGGGAATGGCCTCAACCCATTTTGAGACATAATCAACAGCTAAGAGAATGTAGAGGTGTCCCCTAGAGTTTGGGAAAGGACCCATGAAATTGATACCCCAACAGTTAAATATTTTAATCACTAAGACAGGAGTGAGTGGAATTTTGATTTCTTTTTGTGGTGGACCCTAGTTATTGACACCTAGGATAGCTTTGAAAAAATGTGTAGGAGTCCCTTGAGAGAGTGGTCCAGAAGAGACCACACTAAAGAATCTTAAAAGATGTTTTCCTAGAAGAAAAGTGACCTCCACATTCCTCACTATGATAGAATTTAAGGATGGTATCTTGTTAAGATTCTGGGACACACCTCCGAATAACTTGGTCAGGGAAGAACTTATAGAGGTATGCATCATCAAACACATAGTGCCTAACATCATAAAGGAATTTCCTTCAAGCTTGAGTCTCTAATAATTTTGGGATGACTCATGTAACTAAGAAATTGGCTATGTCGGCATACCAAGGGCAGTCACTCACAGAGTATAGGTGTTCATTAGGGAATGAATTAGCCACAGAAAGGTGATTTGAGTTTTCTTTGAATTCCATCGTAGAGAGGTGATCAGCTACAACATTTTCAATGCCCTTTTTATCCTTGATTTTGAGGTCAAATTATTGTAATAGAAGGACCCACCTAATCAGTCTAGCCTTAGCATCTTTTTTTAAGAGGTATTTTAGTGCAGAATGGTTAGTGAACACAGTGATGGGGGATCCTAAGAGATGGGACCTAAACTACTCTAAGTCAAACACAATAGAAAGTAACTCATTTTCAGTAGTGGTGTAGTTGATTTGGGAATCATTTAAGGATTTTCTTGCATAATCAATGGCATAAGGAGTTTTATCACAATGTTGTCCTAACACAACTCATACAGCAAAGTCACTAGCATCACACATAAGTTCAAAAAGAGTGTTCCAATTTGGAGATTTCATAATGAGAGGAGAGGTGAGAGAGGATTTGAGGGTTGAGAATGAACACTCGCAACGTTCTTTTCCAAACAAGTGAAGTATCCTTTACTAGTAGAGCACAAAGGGGACGAGAGATTGAACTAAATTCCTTGATGAATCTTCTATAGAAACTAGCATGTCCTAAGAAAGACCTCACTTCCTTGATTGTTTTGGGTGATGGAAGGTGAAAAATGATGTCATCCTTGGATTTATCAACTTCAATCCCCATACCTGAGACTAGATGGCCTAGAACTAGTCCCTCTTTAACCATGAAATGGAATTTTTCCCAGTTTAGGACTAGATTATTTTCTTCACAACTGGACAAGACTCTCTCCACATTCTGCATACATCCCTCAAATGTATCCCCAAACACAGAGAATTCTTCTATGAAGACCTCTTGAAAATCCCCTACCATGTTTGAGAAGATTCCCATCATGAACCGCTGGAAGGTTCCAGGGGCATTGCATAAACCAAAGGGCATGTGTTTGAAGGAAAAGGTGCCGAATGGACAGGTGAATGTAATCTTCCCTTGATCCTATAGGGATACCTCAATATGATTGTACCTTTAGTACCCATCTAAGAAACAGTAGAAGGCATGACCTTCCACTCTCTCAAGGACTTGGTCAATGAATGGTAAGGGGAAATGGTCCTTCTTGGTGAATGATTTTAGCTTCCTATAGTCAATGCATACGCTTCATCCACTACTCAACCTAGTTGGAAGAATCTCTCCATCCTTATTGGTTATCACTGTGAATCATGCCTTCTTGGGAAGCACTTGGATTGGGCTGACCCACTCACTCTCAGCTATGAGATATATGATACCAGCTTTTAACAATTTCAGAAGTTCATTCCTTACAACCTCTATGAGATTAGGATTGAGTCGCCATTTAGGTTGAAGACATGGATTTGAATTAGATTCCAGAACAATCCTATGAGTCCCCATAAGTGGTCTAATCACAGGAATATCAGACATGGCCCAACCAATGGCTTTATTATGTTTCCTAAGGACATCTGGAAGCATCCTCTCATGATTGGCTTCAATAGAATAAGAAATGACAATAGTATGTGTTTTATTGTCCCCTAGGAAGGCATAATTGAGTGCAGCAGAAAGTTCCTTCAATTAAAGATTAGGTTGTTGCAGAATTTCATCAGAACATTGGGACATTGGATCAATATCAATTTCTTTTTTTAGAGTTTCAGATAGGATTGATTCCGGAAATATAGAAGTTTTAGCTACAAGATTGGTTTGATCAGATTTATAGAAGGAAGTTTGATTGGTCTCCATGAATGTGGTTTGCTGAAAGGTTTAACAGATTATTGGACCTAAGAATTCATCATAAGACAAATTTGAAAATGATTCAATCCAATGAGATAAACTTCCTTCATGTGAACAAAGGAAATCAATATCATCCTGACATAAACATCCATCAAATATTCCTTGATGTTCTATGGATTCATTATCAATACTTCCTATCAGGTTTACTTCATGAATGTCCTCATCATCCCCTATTTGTGATCTTTCATTATAGATGTTCAAGTCTAGACACGTGTTTCCAGAGGTGATGGTCATGTTCCCATTTCGGACATGGATAACAGAGTTGATTGTTGTAAGGAAATGAAGACCAAGGATGATTAGGGTTTGTTCTTTATTTCATAAGTTTGGATGGTTGTCAAGGACAATGAAGTCGGCAGGGTAGATTATGTTTTGAAACTTTACCATAGTGTCCTTTAAAATCCCCTTTGGAACCCTAATGCTACGATCAGCATGTTGAAGTGTGACAGATGTGGGTTGGAGCTATTCTAAGCCTAACTATTTATACACAACATATGGGATGAGATTGACACTAGAACCTAGGTCACACAAGGCCTTGACAACATTTCTCTCTCCTAGTTCAACATTGATGTACGGGAAACCCGGGTCTTTCAACTTAGGAGTAATGGTCCCTTGAATGGTGGTACTCAAATTATCTACCAAAAGGATTTGGTTTTTATGTAAAAATTTTCTTTTAAAAGTGAACAATTCCTTGAGGTACTTTGAGTAGGAAGGTATGGTTTGGATTGCATAGAAAAGAGGAATTTTCAACTTGACATGTGAGAATATTTCCCTCAATGTTTCACTCAATTTAGGCTTGGTTTTCCCCTCATGTGTTGAGGAAATGGTGCAGGTTGTGGGGTTGTTTGTTGAAGAGTTGTTTATTTGACAATGTTATCATGTTTTTCAGTTTTATCACATGGTTAATTTGAATTTTCATCCAAGTTTGAATCTTCTTGTGGGTTCTGAAATAGTTGTTTAGGTTTTTCAATTGATTTCCCACTTCTTAAAACAGTCACAAACTTTATTTTTTCATGAGTTGTTTGAGTGAAACTTGACTCTCCTCTTGAAGTTGAGGATGGTACCAACTGAGTAGGAATGGGTGCCTTTCTATTATTTATAGTTTGAAGTTCTTGTTTTAGGGAAGATACTTCCAAGTTTATCCTCTCTATTTTATTGGACAGTTGTTCTAGTAGTCTTTGTGGAACAGTTTGGGTTGATGCTTGAGAAGATTGGTTTATCCCAGGAGGATATTTTGGAGGTGGGATGGTTTGTTGAAAAAAGACAGGTGGTTGTTGGTATTGAATAGGTTGGGTTTGTAACTGGTTATGGGTTTGGTAGTTCTGTTGGGGGTAAGGATTTTGTCCTTGTGGTTGGATAGGTTACAAGTTATCTTTCTAGTGGAAGTCGGGGTGGTCATTATACCTTGGGTTGAAGTTGTTTTGGTATTGAGTATTTTGAAAGTTCAAAGCATTTAATTCCACTGAAGGTCCCCCTAAAAGAACATCCTTGATGGATGGAATGGTTGGGAAGTTGTCTATTTTATGGTCATGTTTGTCACAAATTGTGAAAACATGGTCAACAGTTTGGATTTCATGGACATTCCTAAGGTCTATCTCTTCAACCTTCCTAGAGAGTGTTGTGAGTTTATCCCTAAGGATATACTCTTATCTAAGTGTATGAATTATAGTAGTTTGTTTATTTTCAGAATAAGGTGTAGTTCCCCATGTTTGGTTTAGTTCAGAAAGGCTTTCTAGATACTCATAAGCATCATTTTGGGATTTGTTTTTAAATGTTCCATTACACATCATGTCAATGAATTGTTTTTTCCCCGGACCCAAACCTTCATAGAAAATTCTAACTTATTCTGGAATAGAAAAACCATGATGTGGAACCATGTTTAGAGTGTCCTTGACCCTCTCCCATGTTTCATAGAATTACTCTCCCTATTTTTCAAAAAAGTTTTGGATGATCTTTTTAAGTGAAATTATTTTGTGGTGGGGAAAGTATTTTTTGTAGAATTATCATTGTAATTGGTCCCAACAATTTATGGATGATAGTATCAAAATTTTTATCCAATTTTTATCTCGAACCTTTAAAGATAATGTAAATAGACTCATCTTAGCTGATTCTAGTTGATGTGGGGGACACATAGTTTCTACAATGTCATTGAACTCCTTAATATGAAGGTAGGGCATCTCGAACTCCATTCCATGGAATGTTGGATGGTGGTTCGGGATATGGGGTTTAAATATGTAGTTATAATATCCTAGGGAATTGTCTCTAATGAATGAGGGGGCATTGGTCCAAGAAGGTGTGAGGTAGTCATTCATGGTTTTATCAATTTCATTCCCTAAGTTTGGGGCTTCCTCATTAGGGTTTCCATTTTGGTTCCCACTCGGTTTTATGAGTAGGTTTCTTTGAAGACCTTCCATTGAAATGGGCTCAATTTTTGACTTTATTGTATTAGTAAGATTAGGATTTAATGTAAAGAGTTCCCTTGGTGTACTTGACTCCCCAACCCCAGGACTATACACCCTAACTAGACGGTTTGATTGATCACAGGTGTAGGCAGACATGCACCAGAAGAAAAAAAATGGGAAAGGAACAAGATAAGAGAATTTGGATGAGAAAAAAAGTAATTGGGTAGAATAGAATGGGTGTTTAGATGACTTATATGGGTCCCTATCATCGGAGCTAAAATTTTATTCATGCTCAAATTTACCCAAAAGAAGGAAGGATGGTCCTTGTAGTCTAGCTTGGGTTGTCGAATCCTCATAGACCTAAGAAGTACCTACAGACACATACATTCTAGGGATTGTTTTTGGCTATGAAGTGGCCAACTTGGGTTGATTTTATATGGGTTTAAGGTATCACTAATAGTTTTAAGTTAATTAAAATTAAGGTAAGGGGTTGATCCTAGGTTATCGCTCGGGGTGGATTAGATGAATTCCTTTCTTAATGATTTCAATTTCTTATAATTGATATGGGCTCATTTAAGAAGATCAAACATAATCATCACTTACTGGTTTAATGCCTACACACCCTAATACTAATCACCTATACACTTTAAGGATCAAATCATTGGTCACTCCTAGGTAAAGTTTTGTATTAGCACATTAAATGTGTGACCTTAAATTCAATAAGGACGAAGAGGTTTTAAAATCATCAAATAAAAATATCATTTAAAATAAGTGATTATCCATTAATGGAGTGAGAAATAACATCCAATCCTGCCCCTTGATACTCCCTTGGATCAAACCATAAAAGCGTTATCCCTCCATTGATGACGTTTCTTCAACGGAAGCGGGAAGTAGACTTATGAGGGTGGAATTGAAGAAGTAAAAAAACAACAACAAAAATCGATCACAACACCATTGTGTGATAAACATCACATAGTATGGTGTGAATAAATTCACAACTTGAACCAACAGTATTAACGTTATATGTAGAACAATAGATTAAGAGTATAAGAAGAACTTTTATTAAGAAACTAGGATGAATTAAAACAACTTACATGTGAAGGATGAACGTTACAAAGACAAATTGGCAGCATAACATTAAGATGAAAAAAAACTCATAGATGAAAAACACATCCACCACCACTACCTTAAATAGGCATTTTGGGATCCTTGGGTCGATCCTCCAGTAGTACAAATCATCCCAATTGATTATGGTAGGCCTAGGGTGGTGGAATTTATGTGGAACTTGGACTTTTTTACACTTGACCCGAGGTGGAAACCAGCTTTCATCCACCGAACAGATGCGCTTGGAATTCCTTCTAGATGGCCTAATCCGAGTGGTACATAGATGAATAAAATGGAACATAGGATGTCTCCTAAACATATGTAAAATATGGTCCTATTTTGAGTTATGGAGTCCGAGATACGATCATATTGGTAGGATTTGTTCTGGGCAATCTGGACCAGAATTTTATCTCCAAATTGGGCCACCTTAATGACAACCATGGAGGCCGAATTAGCATTGGATACTAAATATTTATTTGTTCCTATACATTTCTTATATCATCCCATAAAATTTTTTCTTAGTTAGGCCTGTATGTTGGGCCCCAAATTCGCATCAGTGGGCTGGTGTCCAATCTGAATTTTCCATAATTGTTTCCTTTCATCACAAAATATCCCCATCTTCTTCCATGAATTCTCTATTGTTCTCTGAATGAAATATGTTCATATTGAAGTTTATATAAACTTAAAAAAATATAAAATTGAAATATGGATAATTACATTCCTTAAAATCATATGAATCATTGGGTATTTTAAATGATGTTAAAAAATGTACCACATAATAGTGCGTTTTATGAAGGAATTACAATCATAATGTGAAATATTGTTCAAAGTGTAAAATGAACTAAAATGGTGTTTATGAATAATAAATAACATGAATATTATATAAATTAAAAATTAATATTATCCTTATTTAGTGGCTAATCATATGAAGTTCACTAAAAGTCCTATGTATTCCAATTAAATTTAAACTTTAACTATCAACCTCCAGAACTACTCCACACTTCCAAAAAACACTTGTCCCTTTATTGTATAGGGAATTATTTCATGGGTTTGTATCCTTTAACAATAGTGTGTTAGTTTATGTTTATTCTTACAGCTACTGAATTATTCAAAAAAGTGGAAAAAATTCTTTATCATTAAATAGTTTAAGACCAATTCCATGATCAAGATTATGAGATCCAATGTCATCCATTGGTTCAAAGTTCCTCAAACAATTCTAATGTATTATGGAACCAATTTTCAGACCTCTAAGTTAAATAATGATCATGATAACTACATCATTAAGTACAACCATACATCACACTATTACGGACAAATAAATAGATAGATTTAGTCATTCAAAAAGTCCTTATTTAACAATATAAAATTGATTTTGGATTTAAATAAGAATATTTGTATAAAAAACACTATCATGGATTATGGAAATCTCATAACACAACTTGAAATCCCCCCTAAGTGACCCCTTACTCCTTGGTGTATGGAATAATTGTAGTAGTTCCCATCAATATTTAGTTACATTAATTATGGATGAGATTCTATGACCAATTGACATGAGATGATAGGTTTAAAGTCTAGATGATAGAGTTGGAATCCCTTGATGAAAATGGGTTGTGAGCATTGCATGACCTCAAGGTACATGAAAATCATGATGCTCGAGCATTTAAGAGAAAGGTTTAATTTTGTTTATTTCATCAATTTGATTTGTTTTTAGCCTTAATGGAACCACTAACAAGATGAAGGATACCATTGAATATGTATCCCAAGGGGTAAGTCCCTTTCATTCCCCATAAGTCTTATTTAAGTGGTGTGTACTCATTGATCACCATGTATAGGGAGCACAATAGGCTACACACCAATGATATAATACCTAAGGAGAACCATGTATGGATCATATCATGATTTCCATATATACTATAATATTTTTAACTATACAGGATTCAACCTTATCGGTTTATGTTAAAATTTATAGGAATCATCCTTGCCACACTATGTTAAACTACATGGGAACCATCATTACTACAAGGAATTAAACATCTTGGGAAGCATCCTTAACACATGACATTAATCTATATATGAGATGTCCTCATTTCAAAATATTTAACTACAAAGAGTTGTCCCTAATTCATTATGGTATACTATGTGATGTATTAGTCCTCCCTAAAGGACTATAATGTATAAATATGATGTATTTCTATAAAATTATTAAATTATAATTGTATTTTGCAACATCACTCAAAAGGAAGCCCCTTTTATTATTGGATCGTTATCCTATTATGCCTTCACTTTATTATAATATTGGTCTCTTACTCTGCCTTTGCATAAAACTAGTCTTGGTAACATACCACACTACTCTAAGATAACTATATATGGCATGAGTCTTGTTTCATACTATATATAGTGATGTAGATATATTTTATATTAGGCCCAGCCCTGAAACATTCCTTTCCCTTATTTCATCTTACTATATCTTTCCTCTCTTTTTATATGAGGTTACCTCTACCCTCCTAAAAACAGGATATCACAATTCTACAAGGAAATAGTATAAGCTCAAAGACCCTAACATAGAATCTTCCCATTAGTTCCAGCTATATTAACCATGAACTTACCATCCCTATTGATCAATTTAGTCCCTTATAACATATGATTAGGTCATGTATATAATATATCCTATTAGGTTGGAAATTATTCCCCACCAAAAACCTTATTGGTAAGAATACACTCTATCTTTACTAGGTTTCCATATCAATGTATTTAATTCATGGTAGATTTCATTTCCCTATGAATATAAATAGGTTACTTTTAGTTTTAATTATCACCCCAATCCTTTTCCTCTAAATGGACTCCTCTCGGTTAAAATGATGATACATCTTCCAAAGTCCTCACATATCAATACTTATCCATAGAACACATACTACAAAAATCACCCATGATAAAAATGTGTTGGAACCCATATTTAGAACATGTTCAGTAATTATCCTCAAAATATTCACCCTTATTCTAGTAATATGTAAATGGAACTTGTGTTTCAAATATATAGTCGGTATTTTTCCTCATTTTATTTCCCATCATCCCATTACTAATTGATTCAAACTATTTTAATTATAATTAACCTCTATACCACCTTCTTTATGTTCTCATAGAGTTTTAAATCCTTGGTGTTATATGCTCGTACATTTTTTACAATTTTAATAGTAAATTAGTCTTCCAGAATTATATCAAGATCGATGACACATTTTTTAGGATTATGTAATGGTAATAGATGAAAAATTCCAACCTTAACCAATTTTGACCTATTTTAGACTCTAAATTAATTTGAATGATCATCTATTGATTTTTGTTTCTCACATGGATCATGAATCACATGATATTAAAGGGTTTGAGTTGATTATTTATTTAACAAGATTGAGATACATCAATACTCCAAACATATAATATTAAATTTTATTAATTTCAATAATTAATGAAATAAAGGAAGATCATCCACAAGTTGGAGTCTCTCTATTGATTCAAATGTGAAGGCTACTATATATAATTCAACACTGACTATTCATGTTTGTTCATTATTCTTTAGGATGATTCAAAAACATATCACAAACGCATCATATCCTCTATATCTACCTATAATTTCATATACCATTGGGTACTCACAAATAGATTTCATCCGGTTGAGAACTGGACTCTACTAGCTAAGAAACTACATATGTCAGTTCAACCTCATTAGCTATCAGTTGAGTTCTCAAAAATTGAACATCCCCTTACCTCACCCAAGTGAGGACTTATAGATATCACTTCTCATATTTTCAGACAATATAATATTGAATTATTCTCTAGAAATTTATAACCCGAGCTTCACATTTGGCATAGTATGATTCAGCTAGTTATGTCATCAGTTGAGTTCACTCGACTAGTAAGTCATGAATCATATCATAGAGGGAATAAGAGTTAACCCACATATTTCAAAGGTTCAATAGACCATAGATGTTTTGTCATTTCCTTCTCCAGATCACCTAGTTTTTAATATTCATTTTTAAGATAGATTATTATTATTTTTCCGGGGAAATAATATATCCTAAGAACTTCTCAATATGTGAGGAGTGATGCTTCATTTTAGGCCCTATGTGAAATCGATCCATAATGGCTCGAAGGATCACCTCAATTGGTGAAAATGGTGTAGTTTTGGCAGTTGGATCCACTCATGGTGTGGATAATGACTATACTCAATCCTTATACCCTTGATCAACTTTTAAGGCTGTTTAATTATCCTCTAGAGTATTGGGAATATTATTATCCTTCTCACTTTACTCTATTTCAGGGTAAATGATATGATTATCCACATGGGTGATAAGAAATTCTAGATCCTACTTATCAGGATCAGGGGTTGTAAAAATAAATCTTTCATCAATCCTATTAGAATTGATAAAATAAATTCAAACACCATCAATAGAGAGGGTGGATGGGATGTATTTTACCCTCTTATAAAGTAGTGGTAATCTTGTCCATATCCTCAACAAAAAAGATAATATCCTCAAATACCATGGATTCCTCTATCTGGATTGGTTCAATCACCACCTCAACTAATTGGTTGAGACTTGTAGTACCAGATGTAAACTCAATGATTAGGGATCCCTATAAAATAGTGGGTAACCGTGTGGAAATTATAAATGTATCTTCTTTTTAATGTGTAGGATATATAATTTAAGATCTAGATGCTTCATTATATTTTATTACAATGAATGTTAAAGGAAAAGTAGGAATTGAACTAACCTAGAAGCTAACATCATAGGTATACTTTCAACATCAGTTCATATTCCAAAAATTTTACATCATGAGATCTTGGAGAGGAATGTGAGGAACCAATCCCTAGAATACTATCATAAATCCATGAAATTAAGATATCCCTCACCCATTGGCTAGTTTTTTTGGAAAATATAAATCATCTTACCCCCACATGTAATGTACAGATCAATTTGGGTCAAGTTTATCTGATGGATATTTTGTAAAATAAATAACATATTTAAATCTATTTTAAGTACAAACATATGATGTGTGGGATTTTAGAGTTTCCTATCTTGGTAAAACCTCCCAATATTATTTATTATATTCAATCTTTTCACAATCCTAGGATCCCCCTCTTGACTCACCCAACTTTACAACCGTGGTTAGCCCTACATTAACTATTCCTTCACCAAGTTACCCACCAAGAATGGAATAATCTTCCTTAGTGAAGATGCCTTGATAGACTTTAGGGTAAATAAATTCTTCTATCACTTTAATGTAATTCATGACTTCTATACATTGGGCCCTAAAGAAAATATCGATCAAATATTTTAAAAGCATGATCTTAGATAAATATAATCCCATGACTTTAATATAACCCCATAACATACTTTGGGAAATATATTTGTAACTATATTATATTAATCTCCCTACATGGTAGAATCTAGAATCATTCATAACCTCCCTATGTACCCTCAAACATTTTCTCACAGTGATCCATTGAATATTAATTGTTGTTCCCAAGGATTCTCCCTGATGCTGGATACAATTCCTAGGCCACCCCAAATCAATGTTCCTACTAACACTTAAATACTTACCATGGTGTTGAGTATAAATCCTTGGATACTCCCTAGTATCCATATTATCAACTAGAAAGCTCTGAATGGATTGTTAGGCTCTCTAACTTTCTATTTTTCCTTCACCATGTCTCCATGTTTCATCTATTTCCTTCTATTCCCAAATTACTAATATGTTTTTTGGAAAAAAATTGGTTTAAATACATAGATTTTTTTTAATTGAGATCATAGGAAAATGATCATCGGAGATATGTTTTCTTACTATACAATTCTGAAGTGGTCAAGGCAGAAATATTTCACCAGATAGACTTCCATTGGATAGATTCCATTGGAAGGGATCAGGAAAAAAAGGTGATTGGGTAAAGGGATCCTACATTTAGTCTTTGGTTACCTTATATATATATGATTAAGAAGATTTTTCAGATATATTTCTCAAATGTTTTGTTCATTGGTGGTGAAAACTCAATGAATGGGTTATATGCATGGTAATCGGTTGTTGTCAGTTTCAATAGAAGGTTAAAAAGTGTATTAAAGTTTTCCCAGGTCAACAAGTTATTGAACATGAATATTGGATCTTGGTGAAACCTGTTTATCATATGAAAACCTTTATAAGTATAGGTGTTGTTCTAGATATGATAGATATATGTGATTCTTTTGAGTTTTCATTCTGAACAGTGAGAGTTTTAGATTTAATTTTATAAACATTGTAATAGAGAGGAAGTGAGTGATTATTATTTTATTCCCTTACATATCCTACAATGAAATGTTTGTAGTTTTAACCCATATATATAGGGATTGTTTATGAACCATGTAAATATTTGTTATCTGATTCTATTTTTGTTTTTGTGTGAATTTTGTTTAAGTGTGTGTGGTAATTTGGTGGGCTCTCATACTAGTTCCAATTCACATACAAGGAGGAGGTGGTTATTGAAAAAACCTTTATTAAATATCATCATCATCAAATTATGTATTTAATTATCAATATGGTTTCTTTATATAAAACCATTATAACTAATAACAAGTTATTTTTTATATTAATATCACTATGATTAGTGGATAGACTATAATGATTAAGTTTAATCAACTAAGTTAATAATGAATTTTAAATGAAAATTGAATTTTAATTTAATTTAATTATAACGATAAATTATATTTTAAATTTTTTTTAAGTAATAATTAGTTCAATTATACATATATTAATCCAATTTACTTTATTATAATAAATTTTATATTGAAATCATATATAAAAACTTTGTAAACATTTGAACATTTTCTATTTAAAAAACCTTGATTTCTCGTCACGTTTTTAAGATTAATATTAGATTAAAATTTTAAACTTTTATGATTTAAATTTGAAATAATGAATTCCATATTTTTAATCTTTATAATTTACATAATCTAAATAGTTTAACATAATTTTTTACCAAAGTTAATAGTGATTGCAGTAAAAAATAATTATCACGGTAAAGGTAAAAATGGGTTTACCAGGTGTTAAACTATAATGACATGGGTAAAAATTACTTATAAACATGTATAAAAACTAATATATGGATTTAAATAGACCATTAACCTATAATTTTTTAGAATGGAATATTTTTTACCCTTATGACATAGGAAAAATGTGGGAGCACTCAGTTATTTTCAACAATACCAAGTGTGTCCTCTCCCAAACTTATAAAAGTTAAACCCCTATATTCCCTTATTCACACCATAAAACCTCTTTGGATCATCCAATACCTATCCAAATCACTTTCCAACACTCCTCACCTATTAATAGAATCCTTTTTGGGGGTTTAAATCCATCCAATGAAGGCTTTTAGTGATAACCAAATAAGGATATCTGAAGAAGAGATAACAATCATCAATGACCGTTTTTATTTTATAAATTCATCCCTACACTTAAATTATTATATAATTATTATTATATAAGAATATCACTGTATTCACTATATTTATATGTTTTTATTTTAAGTTCATGACCAAAAACTGTCTCCATTTCCATCAAATGGGTTATAAAATCATCATTTGTGTGTACGGTGGACTACCGTATTCACCGCCTATTTTTATGTCATGTATATAATTCCTATAAATGTATTTTTTGATGATTTAACTTAAAATTTTAGGAATTTACATAAACATTATAGGATCCCTCTTTTATGGGGTTTATGGGACAAAAATTAACAACTTGATAAAGGATCTTTGTGTCAATTTTCCTTTTTGGGGAATAAGATATTTTATGCTCTTTGATTCTTCTACGAGGTGTATATACTACACCTTTGACATGTTATATCTTGAATATCCTTCCATTCATGATATATTAAGTTTAATTTCATTTTACTTTTTCATGGGTAGAACTATTCAATGTTACCAATGTGGTAACATATTTATGTTACAATCTTAGCATTTATCAGGACTGTTTATGATTACGATTCAAATATTGAAACTTTATAATATATCTCTTATAAAACTCATTAAATTTTTTCTTATCTATTTATTTCAGAAGAATAAATGTTTTTCGTTCATTTTCCTCTTTTTATGTACTTGTGAGTTTAAAAGAATGATTTATGAAGAAAAAATCATCTTAGTCAAAAATCCTTTTTCTTGCAAAAGCTTATATTCTAAAATAAATGATAAAATATTGTTAAAATTTCATTAAAACAATTTATTAATGACATTTTTACCCATGTTTGTATTTTTTTAAAGCAATATTCATGTTATTTTAAAAAACAATTCGCAATTTTCTTTTACCAAAAATGTGAAAGGGATAATTATTTTAACATTTATGGCATGAAAAAAACATCCTATTTTTATGAGAAGTATTTTCCTTGAGTCATACTTTACATGTATTCAATGTTATTTTAAAATAAAAATGTTTTAAAAATGTTTTATTTTTTATAAAGTGTTTCCTAAATAGGAACGAGTATTTTCATCAAGAAATATTTGAATTGATCTTTAAAATTATTTTTTATATAAGATGAAATCTATTGAGATTGCCTATTCTTTACTGGTATATTATTCAATGATACCATTCTTATTATTTATTTTAATGTTTTGTTTTTTTATTTAATAATTTTTATTAATCATATTTGTATTCCATAGTTTATACCCTATGGAAATGCTTCTAAAACCAACTTATTTTCGTGGTTTATGACATGATGAATGTTTTATGATCTTGTGGAACAAATATGTATTATTTTCATTTTATGATGGCAGTTACAAAATAACCAAGGATGGTATTTATGTTAAAACCCAAGATTTTTGAGACCTATATCTCCCTCTATTTCATTGGGTAAATATATATATCTCCATAGATAGATAAGACAATAAGAGAGAGTGAACCTAGTTCAGTAAGATTCTTTGTCCACTATTATGGTCTTGGGTGTGAACCTTGTCTACTATGATTTTATGCATGGATTTATCATTCATGTCCATAATGTTATACATGGACCTAGTTTCATGTCTATAAGTTTATTTGAAGGACTCATTTCATGTCTTTAACTTAATGTGTAAATATTTTTCTATTTTTTCATGTTCACAATGTTATAAGTTGATGTGTATGCCCCAAAATCAATGTCTTATGAAAATTTTATTTTTTTCATAGATCATGTTATTTCATTTCCATATGATTTAGGTTTTATGAACTCACAATATTTATTACATGACTCGATATTATAATCTATAATATACATGGTATGGTTTTCAAATGGTATGATCATGTTATAATACTCTTATGTTCATGTTATACTTATATATCTCCCTTGTTTACCCTTACTGATAATCTGATGTCTCCCTTTCTTATGTTTATTTTCCACCAAGATATTAAAAATAGTTTTAAGTAGGATATATCTATGAGGAGTAATCAATCGAAATGTCATTATGGGATCTATTGAATATCTTTTTGGATTTAAGAAGAATTTTTTCCAATTTTATGAGGGCACTAAAATATTATGGTCCTTTGGGATATTTTTTTGTAATATAATGAATATTCATCTAAAAGATGTAATATTTATTTTCAAAAAGCATGGTTCACTATATTTGGTATCAGAGGATATTTTTTGTTAACCTTTAGAAACTAAAATGATAAAACCTTATTAATATCCCAAAGGATATTTCTAGGGATAAGTCTAAGACTTAGTCAAATTATAAGGAAATGTCATAGAGTTTTGGTAAAGTATTGAGAATGTTTTTTCCTAGAAATTTCATCCCTGTCTGGATACTAAAAGTGGATGTGACTCTATCACCAAAATTCATAGGGGTAATATCTCCTAAAAGGGAGCATTGATTTGTAATCAATAGTTACTTGGTGTATGCCAATGGACCTTTCAGCACACTTGTTTTGACACTCTTAAGGGATACTATTAAGAAATTCAAAAACTATTTATGAACCATATATAAGGATAAAAATAGATAAGGACAATTAATGATATAGATTAATCCTAATGATCAATGGCTTGAAAAGAACGTGTCATGAGTTAGACACCCCATAAGTGATTTTTCTTGATTCTGTGGTTCCCCACAATGATTACTGTTTCTCACATATTGTTTTTTTATATTATTCAATGGATGGAACTCAAAGTAACCATTTTAATTATGAATTAAGTGTACAATGAAATGATTTTACTCCTTAGAAACCGATTATTATGGGAGACAAAATAAAAAACCTCATTGTTGTTCTTGCACAACTTTCTCAAGATATGAATATTAGTGGACATACAAACAATAAATGGAGGGAACAACATTTTTATGATTCTTTAATAAGGCAACAACCACCTTCATTCAGTTATTTTGTTGATACATTAGTTTTGGACTAATGGATCAGTACCACAGAAAAATATATTTACCATTCTACAGTTTTAAGATCAGGAAAAGTCCCTTTGGTTGTTTATTGTCTTTAAGGTGAAGGTGTTCAACGGTTGAATCTTATTAATAATATGAGGAAATTAAAAAATTTACTAGATGAAGTGGGGTGGTTTTAAAATATTACTCTCAAATTTTTACTTAACTCATATTCCTTGTATAAAAATGCTGAAGGAATTATTAAATCTTAAGAAAAAGGACAATGAATATTTTTGGTCCCTATGAAGAAACTTTTAAGAGAATTTTGTGGTACCTTCAAGGTATTATAATTCTAAAAGAAATTAATTATGATTTATTCCTCAATGGCTTGAACACAAATCTACAATTGTTTTTATTCATAAGGGACTTTGGAATCTACAAATAAATCATTAAAGGTGAAATGATTATTGAAATAGATGATGTAAACCCCCTTTGTTCGGGTGATAAGAAAAGAAAACATTGGGTTACATGGAAAATACAATGATATGTCACATAGTGGGAAGAAAAATATTCAGACTCATGCATTCCAAAACTATAAGAAGGATCTCTTTGGTGAGTGATTGAAAGAAACAAGGAGGTGTTTCATTTATGGGAATCCTGGCCATCAAGAAGAACAATGTAGAAGTTATGTATAAAGGCCAGTCAATTAAATGAATGGAGAGATAGATATCAAAATAATGCATCTCCGATAATTCAGTGTTTCAAGTGTTAGAAGTTTGGTCATTTTTTTGAATAAGTTCCCCAATCCAAGGGTTTAATTTGATGATAATACAACACTACGTGTTAAGATAATTGATAATTGGAAATCTTATGCAATCATAATGGATAATGTGAATCATGATAGTTAGGACACACTTATCTTCCCATCCTTAGTTTGGAATCCAATGTTTGATTATGTATGAATGGGCACTAGGAAAATTATATTGTTCATCCTTTAGTGAAATATCATGTGATTATCTCTCTCTAAATGGATTTTAGAATAATGAAATCACATTTTAAATTTTTTATGTACAAGGATAAACCAATGATTCCAATAAAAATGTTTTTGTAAAAGATGAGTGATTATTTAAGGAATAAAGGGTGAGTTATATTTTGGAATCATATATGTCTCCAGGTATGATTAATTTAAGAGTTATGAGTATCATTATGAGTTTATGATTTTATGGTTGATCATAGTTCAAATTCATTGACATGCTTTTGAGGATATACATGATGGGAGTTTATCATGATTAAGGATATTTTAAGATAAATTTATAGAAATACAAACCATTGGATTTGTATATATTTTAGTGACAAAGTTATTAAATGAGGAATTCCTTTAAACACATTGGTCATATGATTAATGGTATTGGTAAATATTAGGGTTATCTTATCACTGATGGTAATTTAATTATGGGTTCTGGTTGATCACCTTACAATGTCAGCATGCATCATCACTCTCAGAAAAGATTTATATCTTTATCAGCTGTTCAGGATAGACATTAAGGAATTGTTAAGGATACATGGAGTTCCATGTTTAATTATATTTTATTGGGTTCCAAGGCATTCCACACATTTATGGTGAAGTATTCACCATGGTATTGACAAAAAGTATAGTTTCTGATATGCGAGATTAATTCAAAACCAAGAGGTTATGCTAAGATCTTTTTCAATGGATTTAAAAGGTGGTTGTTATCACATATTTCTCTAGTCAGGTTTGTTTATAATAATAGATTTTACTCAATAATTTTTATAGATATTTATTAATACCTTTATACATACTGGAATGAAGTTATAGAATGAATTATCATGGGAACTATGATAGCAAATGAAGTGGTAGAGAAGGTCATAGTCGATCAACAACACATAAGGGTATCCCAAATTCAAAAACAAATATTCTAATAATCATTGATACAATCTATAATGTTATGTTAGTGAGAAGGCCTTTATAAATATTTCTCCATGGATGAAATAATGTAAAACTAATACCTAGATATATTGGTCCCATTAAAATACTTGATTATATCAAGACTGTAGCTTATCATTTTACACCTACATCGAACCTCTCTCAATTTCACAATGTGATCCATATATCACTACCGAGGAAGTACATACTAGATCTATCACATGTACTAAAATAGAGTTTGTATCACTGGATCATGATGTTTCTTATGTGGAATAACTAGTAGAGATTCTAGATCAAACAGAGAAAGTTATATGAAACAAGACCACTTACATGGTTAAAGTATTAGGGAGAGATCACCATTTTTATTAATATATTTGGGAACTTGAGGAATATATAAGGCATAGTTATCCTCATTTGTTTTTATCATAGTGATGAATTTCAATAGTGAAATTTATTTTATGGGGGTAGAATGTAACACCCAGATTTATTGTAATTATTTATTTTCTATATAAATTATATTTATTTAATGGATTAAATTATAAGAAACACCAAGTTTTTTTGGAACTATATAAAACACTTTCTTAACTTGTATTATATACAACACTGGGTTTTAACCAAACCATGATATATTATTTCCTTAGTTATTTAAATGTGACTGTTATAACATGGTCATTAAACATAGTGATATTAATATTAATAACTACCTTTTTATTAAGTATAACGATTTTATATAAATAAAACATATTGACAATAAAATACATAATTCTCAGAACAGTTTTATATGTTTCAAAAATTCTATTTTTTCAAAACACTATTTTTATGTATTTTTGTAAATAATAATAACATTAATTTTTCAAACATTTAGAAAATTAATTTGATAAAAAATTTCATTTTTTATTCTATAACATAAAATTTTTATTAGGGTGTATTTTTTATTTTTCTAAAAGTTTTTATTATTTTATGAATAGTGAAAAATACTAAATTTTAACAGAAAACTACCTTTTCATTTAACCTAATTATGAAGTTAAATTATATTTTATATTTTTTAAATCATAATTATTTAAATTATAAGTATTTTAATTCAATTTAGGTCATTTGAATAAAAATTATATTGAAATTTAATATATAATCATTGTAAACTTTTGAGCATTTTCTCTTAAAAAGCTTGTTTTCTCATCAAGTCTGAAAGATCTAGTTTAATTTAAATTATCCCAATTCTGTGATTTGAATTTAGAAAAATGGATTCCATATTTTGAATCAAAATAATTTATATTATATAAGAATATCAACTTAATTTTTGACCAAGATTAATAGTGAATGTTGTAAAAAAATAATTATCGTGATTAAGGAAAAAATGGGTTTACAGAGGGGTTAAACTAAAATGATAAGGGTAAAAATAACATATAAACTTGTCCAAAAAATATTTTCTAGAAATATTTCAATCATTGGACCTATAATGTTATATAATGTTCCATTTTGGTCCCATGTGGCATATGATAAATGTGGGATCACTCATTTGTTTTTAATTCCATGTGTGTCCTCTCCTTCACTTGAAAAAGGTCACCCCCTCTAATCCCTTCTTCACACCTTTGAACCTATTTGGTTCAGCAATTCCCTACCCAGATCACCACCCAACTTATATCTCCTCCTCTTAGATACCTTATATTTCTAATAAATCCATCATAGGAAGGATTTTAGTGCAAAACTAAGGAGGATACCCAAATAAGGGGTAGAGTTCATCAACACGAGTTTCTTTATTTCTTCCTCCAATAACTTAAATTATTATTATATCATAATTATATAATAAACTCAATATATTCAACAAAAATAGATTTTTTATTTTATGGTAATTATCTAAAACCATCTACACTTCCATTAAATGAGTTATTAAATCATTATCTATGTGTACGGTAGACTACCACCTCACAAACCGATGTTGTTCCTTTTTACACTACCACATCTGGAGGATGGAAATAATGATGGATATATTAATTATATATGATATAAATTATTTTAATGATTTAATTATTATTATTTTATTATTATATAAATAATTCCTTCATATTTTCCATTTTTTTAAATATGTTAACACCAATCGTGTGTATGAAAGACTACCACCTCACATAGCGATGTGAATTGTTCACGCTTTACATGGAAGGTATTAAGGATGGGTTTAAAGAAAATATTTTGATATATATGACATAAAAATGATTATATAATGATAATATAATGTACATAATTTCCTTTATTTCAATCTAATAAGAAAAATAAAATAGTTTTCAAGTGAACGTTCGACCTACCGTCTCCTTTAACGGTGCATTTCACTTTTTATCCCTAAATATTATGGATTTCTCTACATACATGTTTAATGAATATAAGTGATATTATATCAGGTTTTATGTATAACCCCATGAAATTAAAAAAAATCATTTTATAAAAAATTTATTTTGGTTGATATCTTGCAAGACATGCAATACTGAGTTAGTTTGCAGTGCACACAACACCCAATTTAAACAAATAAATATTTAGTTCTATTTTTAAGAGTAAATTAAATTAAAAAAACATTTTAGAGAGTTCATATAGTAAATTTATATCTTATATATATCCAATAAAATATTTTGACGTTCATCTAATATATTTGACAGACTTAAAATAATAATAAACCTAATTTTACAAATAAAAACATATATTTTTATAATATTAGTTTTATAATATTTTAATAGTGATTTTATTTAAATATAAATTTTATATGAGAAAATAAACATCCATTTTGAAATAAAAAAATAAAAATTAGGTCAGGGTGATTTTTTGGTATTTTTATGTGGAGTTTATTTTTTTTGATGAATAATGAAATATACTGAATTTTAATTCAAAACTAATTTTTCACCAAATTTATATATAATATTAAATTAAAATTTTTACTTTTTTGTATATTAATTATATCAATTATATATATATTAACCCATTTTAGGTTATTGAAATAAATTAAAACTTTAAATTGGATATAAAACCATATTAGACTTTTTACCATTTTTACATTAAAAAATCAAATTGTTGTCCCGTCAATATGATTAATTTTAAATTAATTTGTGCCACTTCTTTATTGGAATTTGAAAAAATATATTCCATATTAATAATAATAATAATTTATAATTTATAAAAAGATAATCTACGTTTTTGACCAAAAATATTAGTGAATGTTATTAAAACTAAGTACAGTTATTAAGAGAAATATTAGCTTAACAAACGAATAAACCTTAACCATAAGTCTCAAAATGACCAAGAAACTTTTACAAAATCCATTTTATGAAAATATTTAGACCATATCATCCTTTTTATCAAATTGGTACCATTACTGGATCCATGTTTCATAGTAAAAAATGGTTGGAATTCCCTTTTCAAAAATTTACAAGAATGTCACTCCACCTCCACTATAAAAAGGTGCCCATCCCTCCCACTAATGCACACCTCTCAAGCCATTTTTATCACTATAAATATTATAAAATAATCTTAAAAAATCCTCACTTAAAACTATAATCCTCTCCGTTTTGATAAATCCAACCAAGAAATTATTTTGTTATAAAAAAAAGGAGTGACCTGAAAATGAGTTAACATTCTTCAATGACCAATTTCATTTTATTTCTTTATCCACCCCTAAACTATAATTATTAAATTATTATATGATAAAATAAATATCTGAAATATACTTAAGAGTTTTTATTATAATTTTTAAACCTACACATACACACACAACCATCAAATGGGTAAAAAACTTGTTGTTTATGTGTACGGTGGACTAGCACCTCGTGAAACGATGATTGTTTGTTCTTCCTTTAGCACTTAAAATGGGGGAATTATGATGTAAAAAATATTTTATATTTTATATATAATATTTATAATTTATTTAAACTTATTCAATTTTTATATAACACAAACCATTATGTGTTCTATTTTTGTGGATATAATAACTTTGTTTGTGGGTGTGCGGAATACCGCCTCCTCAAAGTGATGTAATTCAATCACACTATACATGGAATGTATTAAGGATGATTTTAAATAAACATATGTTAAATTTATGGAATTTATTTTACACTATAATTATAATATATAAATACATCATTTTCATTTCTTTATTTTAATACAATAAAGAGATGGAAGTAGCGTTCATGCATACTTACGGCCTATCATTTTTATGAACGGTTCATTTCATTTCTTGTCTCCAAATATTATGGATTATTATAAATGAATATATACTGTATATATATGATATTTAAATTATATTTTAAATTCTTGAGATGTTGAAATCATGTTCTACTTAATAAGAACAACAAGTGATCTATCAAAATATACTAAAAAAATGGAAATTAACTCCCAAAATTGTGAAAATAATGAAATATAGTTAACAAAGAGGTAATATGATATTATTAGAAGATAATATATGATATTATAAATATAATTATGGTTATGGTATTATTTAATATCATTATTAAAACCATTATACAAGGGGATAAAGTATTTTCACCTTAAAAAAAATACAAGGTAATGGGTTTCATCTTAATTTACATTCCATTGAGTATTATTTATTATTATGAACAAATTCAGTTTAATTTAGTGTATATAATTCCCCTATGTATTTTAATATCTTTATTCTCTAAAACATAATGATATTTTATTTTTCAATTTTAATTATATCACCTAATGGGTTTTTCTTTCAAATTACGAAGTTGTAAATGTAATATTAGTAATCTCACTTTCTTTTTTGATTATTTAATTTATATGGAACCAATCACTTTATTTTGATAATTTAAATATCCACATTCATGGGTGATGTATATTGTTATGTCCTAAACCATATACCATTTTTTACATATAGTATTTACTTTTACATTAATTTTATTAATTGGGTAATTATTTAAAAATATGTATCTTTTATTCAATACCGATATTTGATAAGGGATATTATTTATTGATTAAATAAATTATTTGATATGAGGAATAATTTAAACCACTAGTGAAGGGTGGGACCTAGAATTTATATAACCCCTCTATGCATCGAGAGGTTTTCATGATAGAAATAAATTTTTCCAAATTAAATAGGTTTCTACCATTAGTTTTAAACTGTCACTTGAAAGGTCTTAATGGTACTGGTTTTCATGTGCCTCAGACGTGAATTCCAATAATTAAGAATTTACTTCATAGATATTTTAGTTATCATTATTATTATCCATGATGTTTTTATATGATAAAATATATGGTGAATTTCATTCTTATTTTATTGACTAGATGGAATTTGTTTCATGTATTTACCTTTCCATATTGAGTATGCCTTATATAGATATTTAAATGGAATGTGCTCTTAGTTATTCACCATTACATGTGGATTTATTCTTATTTATTCATTATGTATTCCTATTTTCATATCCTTAATGGTCATTTGAGATAACTCTTATTATGTTTCATTTCTCTGGGTTAAGAAGAGGAATCCTTTTAATGAGTTTCATATATACTGTTCTTTTATTTTTGGTATGCATTATTTTCATTCTCAATGTAATATGGGTATCATATATGTAATCTTGTTTTAGAAAACTACTAAACTATTCAGTCCCTTAGTGTTTGGAAATTTTTTCAATGATAATGTAATAAAATAAGGCATAGGCTCTAGGGTTATGGGGTTCTGGGGTCAGGGAATTACCGTTGGTATTTGAGCAGGTTTGGTAGAAACCATAGAAACTAGATTTAAAAACATTGATTAGGGAAAATAACACTAATATATACTTTGAAAATAAATATATGAGAATATCCTATAATTTTTTTAGGATATAGATTAAGTGGGACTTCCTAGAAAATATGTCTATATCTGGATACTAAAAGTGAATGTGGTTATGGGGTAGATGTACCTTGGGGTAAAAACTTTGACAAGGTGTGTCTGGCCTGAATCGAGTGTAACTCAGTTCAAGAATGTGGTCCTTATTGTACACCTAGTTTGATACTCCCAATCGATATGCTTTCGATAATTCTCATTTTCTTTGCAAACCATTTTGAATGATTTAAAAGTAATTATTTCCCCAAAGAAACCAAAGTTTATGATTCTAATATTTACGATGCATACATTTATATTATGTTCCATACCATATTTTGAATTATGAATTCTTATTTTATAAGCTATTCCAGTATATTCCATTATTTAGAAATGGTGCTTAGAAGGATGATTAGTACCATTAATTATGTAAAATATAGAGATTTACATACTAAGGAAACCAATACAACTAGTATTATAACAATGAATATTATGGATATACTATGGCACCTTAATCAAGTTATGATAAATATGTTTTCCGGAATGGAGAAATCTAATATATATAGAAAATATCCTATTTTGGATCACTTTATGCGATATAATCCCCCATCATTTAGTGGGACTACAAATCCAATTATAGCATAGAAATGGATTAAGTCCCTGGAGAATATATTGATAGCCTTGAGATGTAGTCAAATAGAAAATGTTATACTTGTAGCCTATTATATGAAAGGTTATTCTGATAAATGTTAGTCCTTCATCCATAATACTAGGGTGTAATAAGAAATATATCTCATGGATGAAGAAATTTTTATGAGACATTATTTTATAAATACTGCCCTCGTGATCAAAAAATTGAGATGAAGATAAAGTGCCTTAGTTTAAATAAAAAGGAATAATATAGTGTTGTAAATTATAAATATACCTTTAGTAGATTACCCATGCTTAATATGGATTATATACCCAACAAAAAGCTAAATATTGATCACTTTTTTGAAGGGCTTAAACCAAGTCTCTGAAGGAACTGGTCTCCCAAATTTTTTCATCACATTATGAAATAATTCTATGGGCCATCAAGATAGAGAATGAATTATATTGAGTCGGTATATTCAAGTGAAACTAATAAAATAAGAGACCATCTGAGCACCATGAAAAAGGTGATGCATCAAAGAATAGAAATAAGTTTTATAGAATTCCATCTTTTGAAAATTTTAGGAAAAAGCATCATAAGAACTATTTGAGGGGACTAAGAGTTTGTTATATGTGTAGAGATATTGGTTACGAGGCTCATAAATGCAAATGGAAGAAAGAAATCAATGATGTCACGTGTTACAATTGTAAATATATGAGGAATTGTGCAAGAAAATTCCCTATGTGTTATGGTAATCTACCACATAAGAGGCCAAGGGGAGATTTCCAAACTTATTCAATCACAATAGTCGAGGTAGAAGTACCCAATGAAAAGGTGGCAGGTACATTAATCCTATCTTCAAATTTATCCAATGCCTTATTTTATTCTCTCTCATCACAATCTTTTATATGTACCCAATTTTCTAAGAAATTTAGACATTTCCATTTTCATTTAATAAGAGAGTTGTCAATAAAAACTCCTAAGGGAAGTCTCATTGTAACAAAGATGTGTCATGTAGTCCCAATTATAATACATAAACATGCTTTATGTGATGACCCTATTAAAATACCTATTTTTTAAAATGATATAATGCTCAGTATAGACTGTCTCTTAAAATATGATGATATAATTTATTTCAAAAATATGGAAATTATGATTTGGGAGGGAGATGCAGAATTCATTATCTTTAGAGAAGAAACATCCTAACCTAATTGTTATTTAGATCCACCCTCGGTATCTTTGCCGAGTCAAATTATTATGGTAAAGAGAAGAAAACATCTAAGGATGAATAATGTAATCCTGAAATTGAGGATATACCTATTGTGAAAGAATACTTTGATGTATCTCCTAAGGAATTAAATAAACATCCCCTAGAGTGTAAATTTTAATTTTCCATTAATTTAATCTCAGATTCAAGGCTAATATCATAGAATTATTATAGAATGACCATTTTTAGTTAGTGTAATTGAAGAAACAACTAATGGATTTGGGTAATAACGGATTTATTCACCCTTTTGTTTCCCAATGGGGAGCCCATGTTCTCATAGTTAATAAAAAAATATGGATCCATGATGTTGTGCATTTATTATATGAAGATCAATTCTATTTCAATTAAGATCATGTAACCTCTGCCTCATATTGATTACTTATTTGATCACTGAGATCAAAATTTCTCAAATATTTATATTCTACTGGTTTTTAACAATTATGAGTGAAGAATGAATACATTATGAAGATATCTTTTTGGGTGAGGTATGGACATTACAAGTTTATAGTAATTCCATTATGATTGACTAATTCACCCTATATTTTTATGGACATAATGAATAGAGTAATCAAAGAATATATTCAAGATTTTATTGTGGTACTCATTGATGGTATTTTGGTGTATTATAAAATGTATGAGGGCCATGATAATCACTTGTGTATAATTTATAAGACTCTTATATGGGAAGAGTTATATGAGAAATTTTGTATGTGTGATTTCTGGCTTCAATAAGTTTATTTTCTTAGATATATTTTACCCAATGATAAAATATTAGTTTATTCTATAAAGAGAAAGGGAAGTCATAGAATGTCCTAAACCAAAAAACATAACTGATGTTCACATTTTCATTTGTTTGGTAGGTTACTATCGGAGATTCGTTCAGAATTTTTCACGATTTTCAAACTCATTAACCAATCTTACATGTAAAGGGGTTAAGTTTTTTAGAAAAATCAATGTGAATAATTCATTGATAAACTGAAAAATATTAATAAATGATATTCTTTTGAATATACCATCTGGAAGTGATGGTTTTTCATATATATTCATGCTTCAAAGAGGGGACTTGGCTATGTCCTAATTAAAAATGATAAAGTTATTTCAATTGCATATAGGCAATTGAATACTCATGAACAGAACTATCCAACCCATGATCATGAGTTATTTGTTGTAATCTTCTCTTTGAAAATATGGATATATTATCTCAATGTGAAATATGTGATATATACATAGATCATAAAATTTAAAAATATATATTCTCATAGAAATTGATCAGCGTGAGACAAATGTGATGGCTCGAGCTACTAAAGGATCATGATTTCTAAATAAATTACCAATTATGGGGAATAAGGTAGTTGATTCATTGAGTAGAAAAGATCGTGTATTTCTAAACCAAATGTGGATTGATAAAGACCCCATGTTCATGGTTCTTGTAAAAATGGATATGGGAGTTTCCAAGGATGAGGAAACATAAATCATTTTTTAAATTATTTCAAAACCAACTTTATTAGAGAGGATAAGGTATTCTCAATCTGAGGATGAGAATTTTCAGAAGAAAATTAAAGGGTGTGAATGAAGGATAATTAGTAGACTTTGTTTGTGAAGATGATGTTCTAAATTTTGAAAAGAGCTTATGTGTTCCATATATACCTGATATAAAAAGGTAATTATTAGATTATTCTCATAGATCAAATTCTTCTATACACCCTTGTAGCACAAAGATGTATTGGTACCCGAAGTAAATTTTTTTATAGGATAACATGATGTAGTAAATTGTTAATTATGTGTCTAGATGTTTGGTAGGTCAACAAGTGAAAGCTATGAGGAAACATCCTGAAAGAGTTTTTCAACCTATTCATATTCCTTTTTACGAATGGGATGAAATTACTATGGAAATTTTCAAGGTATTACCAAGGAATATGAGATAGAATGATACAATATGATTTATCATTTATCACCTATAAATGGTTTATATTAATAAAATTTTAAGACTTCATTTTTTTACTCTATGAATTTTTTTATCATAATCCACACTTTATATAAAAATTATGGAAAAATCTTGAGAAGACTCTAGACACTGATCTTCATTTGAGAACTTCTTACCATCCCTATATTAATGGACAGTATAAAATAATGATTCAAACAATGTAATACTTTTTGAGTTCATGCTCACTCAACTTTCAAGGTATGTGGGATTAGTACATAACATTCATAAATTTTTTCTATAATAATGGTTTTCATTCAAGTATTCATATGGCGTAATTTGAATTATAATATGGAAAGACGTGTCTTACTCTAACCTATTAGAATAAAGTTGGTTAAAGAAAACTCATAGGCCCAGAACTTTTTGAAGAGATGACGACAATGGTAAATACTATTCAGGATCATATTAATGTATCTAAAATTAGGAAAAAGATTTATACAGATAACAAGAGGAAATAATTTGAGTTCCTAGTTGGAGATATTGTTTTCTTGAATGTATCTCTATCGAAGGGTGTTATAAGGTTTGATAAGAAATGGAAACTAATTCCAAGGTACATCGGACCCTTCAAAATTCTTGAAAGAGCCCGATTTGTTTCTTATCTTTTATAAATGACTCCAAACCTATCAAGGGAACACTATGTGTTTAATATATCTATGGTATAGAAGTACATGACAAACCCAACACATGTTCTCACATATGAATAAATAGAGTTGGAACCTGACCATTAATCCTATGAAGAACCCATCCATATTATTGATACTAGGTAGAAATTCTTGAGGAATTAGATAAATCATCTGGTAATGGTACTATGGAGAAACCACAAAATTGAAGAACCAACATGTGAAACAGAGGATTCTGTAAAGGAGAACTAAACACATATTTCTATAAAGTAGTACCCCTAAAATTTTAAGGATTAAATTTTTGTAGGAGGGAAGAATTTATCACCCAAATACGTTACCATATTATCCTTTTAGAATAAATTTAATTCTATTGATATCTTCAAAACACACAATACTAAGTTAATTATAGTGCACGCAACACCTGATTTAAACAAAAAATTATTCAGTCATGTTTTATAGAGATAATTAAATTATAATAATTTTTAGAGAATTTATATAGTAAATTTATATGTTTTATATATCCAATAAAATATTTTTAAATTTTTCTAATATATTTGATAGTCTTAAGAAAAGAATAAATCCAATTTAACACATTAAAACCTATATTTTTTAAAGTGATTTTATCACCTTTTAATAGAGCACCTATTATAAATATAAATTATGGAACATTACTAAATTTAATATGATAAAATAATCATCATTTTTTATATCAAAAAATAAAAAATAGGGTGAATTTTTATTATTATTTTGTGGAGTTTCATTCTTTCATGAATATTGAAAATACTAAAATTCAATTTAAAACTACTCTTTAATCTAATTTACTTTTAGGGATAAATTAAAATTTTATTGTTTTAAAATAATTATTAGATAAATTTCACATCTATTAATAAAATTTATATCATTGGAATCAACATTAATTTGAAATTTGACATAAAAATATCTCAAACGTTTGAACATTTTTACTTTAAAAACCAGCATTGATGGCCAATATGTTGGATTAAATATAAATTAAATTCTACATATTTTTTTATTTTAACATGTAAGAATGGGATCCGTATTTGGAATCATCATAACTTATAATTTATAATAATTTGAACCTATTTTTTACCAAAAATATTAGTGAAAGTGATTAAATTTTATTACAATGATTAATAGAAAAATTAAATTAACAATGGATCAAACCTCAAAAATAAGGCCCAAAATGAGATAGAAACATTTATAAAAGACAGTTTATGGAAATATGGTAACCATATCCTTTATTTTATCATATTGGGACCTTTATGGGTTCCACTTTTCATAGGAAAAACGTGGGTGGAATTCCCTTTTTCAAAAATTTAGAAGAATGTAGCTCCTCCAAAACTCTAAAAAGGCACTCACCCATCCCACTTATTCAAAATTATCAATCCATTTTTCATTCCCAAAATCTACTAAAATAAGATAAATAAATCCTTATACTAAAACAAGATTTATCTTCTTGGGAAAAAATCCAACCATGTAAGTATTTTGGTATAAAACAAATGGAGTTACTTGAAAATGAGGTAACATTTTTCAACTATAACTTTCATTTTATTTCCTTCTCCTCCCCCTAAAATATTTATATTCCATGTTTATATAATAATATCATTATCATAATTATATTAATTTGTTTTTATTATAATTTTTCAAACTAAAGTTACACACACATCCATCTAATGGGTAATGAACTTACCGTTCGTGTGTACGGCGTACTACCACCTTGCAAAACGATGATTCTTCGTTCTACTTTTACCGCCTCTCATGGTTTGAATTATTATGGACATACAATTTTATATGTTATATATTATATTAATAAGGTATTTAAATTTCTTCAAATATTTTATAATACATAACTTCATGTGTTCCATTTTTTGGGGATACGATAACTTCATTTGTGGACGTGTGGACTACCGCCTCTTCAAAGGGATGTGATTTATTCATGCTATAAATGGAATATATTAGGGATGTTTTTAAATAAGAATATGTTAAATATATTAAATTAATATTATAATTTAATTATTATATATATATATATGATTTTATTTTCATTCATTTAATATGACAAATAGATGGAAGAAGCGTTCTTTTGTATGTACAGCCTACCATCTCCTTGAATTTCATTTCTTATCTCAAATTGTTATGGATTATTATAAATATATATATATATAATGGTTATATATTATATATAAATAATGGTTTACATTCTATATATTATTAAATCATTATCTAAATAAAAATAAAAAAAATTATTAATTCCAAACATACTAAAAAAACTAGGATATTAACACCAAAAATAAGGAAAATAATGAAATATTGTTAACAATAGGTAATGAGATATTATAAGAATATAATATATGATATTATTAGTTTGTTTATGGTTATTTTATAATTTAATAACATTATTAAAAACATTATAAAATAATTTAAATGATGTTTACCCAAAAGCTAATGCAATGTAAGGTATTTCATCACAATTTCCATTCAACTGAAACTTATTTGTTGTTATGCACCAATTAAATTTAATTTGGTTTATATACTAATCCTTTTTATTTTAATATAATGATTCATTAATACTTTATTGTATTTTATATTTCACTTATAATTATCTCACCCATGGGGTTGATCTTGAAAATTACCAAGTTGTAAAAGTAACCTTTGTAATCACACTTTCTGTTGTGATTGTTAACTTTCTATTGAAACAATCACTTTATTATGATCATTTAAAGATATAAATTATTGGGTGATTGATATTATTATTTCCTAAACCATATACAATTTTTACATATGGTTTTTAATTTGAAAATTATTTGATTAAATGGAAAATTATTGATAAATAATTATCTTTTATTCAATACAGATATTTGATAAGGCATATTATTAATTTATTAAATAGATTGTTAAATATGAAGAATGATTTGGATAGTAAGTGATTGATGGGGCCCAGACTTTATATACACCCTTTATGCATATATAGGTTCTCATAAGACAAATATATTTCCCAAATTAAATGGGTCTCCACTTGTAGTTTTAAACCATCTTATGAAAGGTCATAACGGTATATATTTTCATATACCTCAGACATGATGTCCAATAATTAATAATTTCCTACAAAAATATTTTAGTTATTATTGTTATTATCCATGATTTTTTCATATGAAATTTTTTTTGGATGCATTTAATTATTAGTTTATTGAATGTATTCCATGTGTTTAAGTTATTTACCTTTATATATTTATTATGCCTTATCCGGTTATTTAAACGGAATGTCTTCTTAGTTATTCACATTACCATGTTGATTTATTATTATTGATTCATTATTTATACCTCTATACTTATGATTATAGATAATTTAAGATCACCCTTTTTATGTTTCTTTTTTCTAGGTTATGAAAAGGAATCCTTTGAATGAGTTTCAATTATGATGAGCCTTTATTTTTTTATTCTTTATTTATTTTTTCAATCTAATATGGTTATCATGTATGTAACCTTGTTTTCCACAACTACTAGAATATTCGGTCCCTTGGGATATTAAGATTGTATCTATCAAAATTTAATAAAATGACACACTGGATTCAATATTTTGGGTCAGGGAATTATAGTTTATATTATGTATATGATGAAACCATGATTGAATTAAGAGTAACAATAAATAACAAGTTAAAACATATGAAAAGAAGAAAAATAGTTATTTCCAGAAACATGATTTTAACTAGGAATTTTTAATAAATATGAAATATATGGTCATAGTAAAATCATATATAGTATGATATATATGAGTATGGTTCTTTAATATAAGTATATTAATATTATATTTACTATATAGTTGTAACACCCTAAGATTTTATAAGATATATTCTTTTTAATTTATTTCATATCTTCTGTTTTATGCTACACCAAGATTATCTTGTGCTATACGCAACACCGTATTATCTTGCAGTATATGCAAAACTAATCTTAGATCGTGTTAAACACAATTTCAAGTTTGTTTGATAGTACTTATTCAACGCAAAATTGAGTTTATATATATATATATTAAATGTATAAATCAAATATTGTTGGATTTTGTTTTACGCAACAACAAAAGAGTCTTGAACTACATGCAACCCTGACTTGGCTTTCATTACATGCAATCACGACCTTCCTCGATAGTGTGTGTTGTACACAATACCGGGTTTCACTAAAAAACGATATATTGTTATAATATTATTATGGACTAGCCGTTATGAATAGTATTAACTACCTTTTGAATTTTATAACATTATTATTCATCTTACACATTTTCTAGGACATGGTATGAGAAAAAAATAAATTTTTCGGGTAAAATAAGTATTTTTCAAAAAATGAAGTTTTTCCGCCTTTTGAGGACACACCCATATTAAATTTAGTTTTTGACATGTTTATAAGTTCAATTTGAAAAAATAAAATTCTTACTTGGAATTAGGATAAAAAAATATAATTTGGATAAATTTTTCATATTATTATAATAACTTTCATATTTTAATAAATAGTAAAAAAATTAATTAAAAATAACTTTTTTTTCATCGCAATAATTTATATGGTTAGATTATCTTTTTAATTGTTTTTAAAGTTTAATTAGAATATATTTTCACCATTTAATCTAATGTTGGTCATTGTAATTAATTTCACTTTGAAATTGGAATAAACAAGTGTCGATCTTTGGATAATTATTGTTTCTTAAAAACACGCTATTTGTTTTGATAACAGGAATTACTTTTAAAATTAATTAATTTCACTTATATGTTTTGAATTTGTAAAAATATACATCATTTTTGAATTCATAATATCAAAAATTTCTTAGGCTGAATTTTTGATATTTTTCTGAAAAACTTCAATATTTTATGAATAGTGAAACCACTTAGTTGTAGTTAAAAAACTGACTCTTTCATTTAAATGAAATTTTAACACTTCTGTGAATTGAATTTCAAAAACCAGACATACATGGTTGTTATCAAGAAGTAAAATTTGGTTCAATAAGATGAAAATAATTTTTGGTGAATTGTAACTTTTGACTTTTATTTACTGCGGTTAAAGGTAGATAGGGTAATTCAAGGTTAAAAGGATGTTATAATAATTCAAAATTAACTTAAAACTTGTCCTAACCTTATTGGATGACTATTAGCTGAACATGGGAATACTTGGGTCGATTTTGGGACCCCATTGAGCCACGTGGTAGTGATAATGACAATTTGGATTAATTAATCTAATGTAAAGACAAAATTGACATTAACAAAAAAACTTTTAGTAATAAATTTTTATAATGAGTTATATAAATTATCTTTTCAACTATAAATATTCATTGGAAAGATAAAAATATTTCATAAATGGTGGTTTTTTTCTAATTTTTATACATAAAATAAATTACATTATTTATGACACAATAATGATGTAGTATTTACCTCATTAATAAATGATTTAAATAAATAAGATTATAATGATTAAAATATTATCCAAAACATGTCCAATTCTGATTGGATGATTTTATTTCGACCATGAGTCATCTTATATTCATCATT
Source organism: Viscum album (assembly GCA_963277665.1). Lineage (NCBI taxonomy): Eukaryota > Viridiplantae > Streptophyta > Magnoliopsida > Santalales > Viscaceae > Viscum > Viscum album. The sequence goes on from OY728128.1 coordinate 1,664,027,398, forward strand.
AATGATTTTTTCACCATTTGAATCTGAAGATATGTTTATAATAAAATAATATTTTCACACTTTCCAAAGGTGCCCCTCATCTCCCTTATAAAAAGGGCACCCCTTCCCTCTTCTCTTCACACCCTTTTGAGCCTTGAATCTCGTCCAAACCATTCCAATTACTCTTATAAACCTCTATAGTTATATCATAGAAGTTCTGGTCTTCTCAAAATACCAACTCTAATTCCATAAGAAGAAGTTTAAAGGAGGTGCGTCGAAGAAGAGGTAATCTCTTCTACCGATTCTTTCAAGTTTCTTTCTTCTTCCACTTCTTCTTATTTAGTTGTTTCATTATAAAGTAATAACATCAGTATTACTTATATACTGATATTTTATTATAAATATTAAACAACCCTATTTCACCTTCTATACATCCTACGGAAGACGAAATCACCGTGCGTGCGTACGTACGGAATACTATCTCCATGTCGTGGTGTAATCTGTTTTTCCACCCCCACATTACATGGATGGGTATAATGGTGTAAAGAATAACTATATATGGTTATTATAACATCATACTGATTCTGAGATATTATATCATCCAATCCAATTCTACTAAATAATTATGGGAATGATATCATCATTCGTGTGTACGTACGGACTATCGTCTCCACGAACGCAATGAGATTCATTTTCCATGATTAACCATTCAAGTATGATTATAAAGCATATATAATAAATAATCATGAAAGATATTAAATAATAATGATACTGTATTTATGTACATATATGTTTCATTTACTTAATTCCATTCAATTCAATAAGGAAACAAAAACAGCGTTCATACGTACGTACGTCCTACCGTCTCCATGAACGGTGTATTTCATTCCATTTATCGATATATCATATATATTTATATACTGAATATTTATTATATTAAAATCATGTTTTACATTCTTTAATTATGTATATCAGGATATATGTAATAATATAATGAACAACAAATCGAAACACGTACGATAAATGAAACAATTTTACCCAAAACGCTGCTTTAACATGGAATTTACAAAAGAACGAGTAATTTAAAGTAATAAGTGAATCATATATGATATCATAACAGTGAATATGATTTTTTAATAAGTCAATAATATTATTTAAATCATTATATAGGAGTTTTGGATACATACACATCATATCAGACATAAGGTAATGGATAATTATTCCAATCTCATTCTTATCCGAGATTGCTAATTCGTAAGTATTTACTGGGTTTATATTTATCATCCATGTCCATGTTTTCTAAAAATGTTTTCATGTATGTTTAAATTACTTTTTACCCATTTTGGACTTTTACTACATGTTATTAAAGGAATATTTCTCTTTTTACCATACAAGGAACTTTTTTACTTTTCCGACAAAAGTAAGATGAGAATGTTTTTTTAACTTATATGGCATGAACAAATTTTTACAGTTTCATAATGCCTTTTCTTAATGAATATTACTCTACAATATTTCATAAATATTTTCAAAAAAAATCCTTTTCTTCTAAAATTTCCTGGTATTTTGTGAAAAGAAAATGATTTTGAAGAAGAAAGGATATTTTCCTCAAGAAATCATTTCAGGTGTTTTATCAAAATCATTTTCCATCTAAGATGAAATTATTTTATAAGTGTATGTTTCAAGTATATTATCTCTATGATATATATGGTTTCACTTTTCTTATGATTAAATGAAATCCATTTTTTTATATGGATTATGTTATGATGTGATGATGTTTATGAAACCCATTTTATTGTTTGGGTTATGATGAATGATTTATGTTTATGTTGTGGTACACGTAATAATGATTTCATTATGAGATGGGTGGGACATATATCTACCTCCAATGAATTGGGTAAAGATTTTTCTCTCATGAGATAGACATGGCTGGAATGGTAAGTTAATCCAGTTTAGTGATACAAGACTGGAACGAGGAGTAAACTCAATTCAGAAAGGGACCTTGTCCACTAAGATGGTCTTGGAAGCAATGCCTTGGCTACTATGGAAATCATATCATTTGGTAAATGGTTTTACACAATTATATTACTTATTCCCATGCTATTTTATGATGATTTATGTTCCATTATGATCTATTCCTTACGTACTGTCGTGTTTTATGTCATTACTCAAGATTTTGATGTTTGAACATTATGTTCATGTTTTTAAGTTCAAATGTATATGTCCTGTTTTATTTTCTCCATGAATACCCTTACTAAGCCTTTTAGATCACCCTTTATATGTTTTCTTTTCCCCAGGATATAATGAAATGTTTTAGGTATGAAAAAAATGGGAAGATATTTATGGGAGATGTTTAAGATCTTTCACCATGATTAGAAGATTATGTTCCGAGTTTCCAAAGACACTAAACTATTATGATCCTTGAGTGTTGGTTTTTGTTATGTATTAATTATTCTGAAAAAGTAATGTAATGTCCATGTACATCAAGCTTCAGGTCTCTACAGTTGGTATCAGAGGAAAGGTTTAGTTAACCTTTGGAAACTAGGATGCAAAAACTTTAGTGAGATCCCTAGATATATTTCTAAGGTATGTCTGGGGATGTCCCTAAGGTTAAGTATAAGTATAGGTTATAGTCCTAGAATTATGGTAACAATATTAGAATTTAACCTAAGATGTTATATATTGAATTCACAACCCCTTGATTATGATTTTTTCCTCTCACACAATTCTTTTTCTATTTTACAAGATGGCTGGAACCCGAAGGAACCGTGTTGATCAATGTAACGGAAAGTGCAATGATTGTGATCATGAATAAACCAATGTTATGGGAGATAGAGTGAAAAATCGTATTGCTATAATTACACAATCTATGAATTATTTGGGACTTCCAAATGAGAAGAGAAGGGAACAATATTCTATTGAGTCCTTTATGAGGCAACATCCACCTTCTTTCAGTGGGTATTCTAATCCACTCGTTACTGAACAATGGATCAGTACCATTGAAAAGATATTTTCCATACTTCGCTGTTCAGAACATGAAAAATTCATTCTGGAAATTTACCATTTAGAAGGTTATACAGATCAATGGTGGACTCTAATTAAGAATATGAGGCCCCGATATGAAATTGAATCCATGGAATGGGATGAGTTCAAAAACTTATTTTTCAATATGTACTTCCCTCGTATTCTTCAAACAAAGATGGAAAATAATTTCCTTGAGCTTAAGAAAAAGGACAATGAATCTATTGGTATATACGAAGGAAATTTTACAAGGCTTGCAAGGTATGAATCTGGCTATATCATCCAACATGAAATTAAAGTTGATCGATTCTTCAGTGGTTTAAAACCAAGTCTTTGAAGGTCATTAGCTATAAGAGACTTTAGTAGATATGAAGAAATTGTGTGTTGTGCTATCAAGTTAGAAATGGAAGTTGGTGTTACATATCCATCTCATGGTTTTGACAAGAAACTAAAGATGGAGTTCAAGGAGAAATCTCAGAATAACGGTGAAAAGAAGATGAATGTTTCTTTATGCTCAATGTGTGGAAAGAAGCATGGTGAAGATTGTCTTAAAGGGACTAGAAAATGTTTTTAAGTGTGTAAAAGAAGGTCATCGAGCAGTTGGGTGTCAAAGTAATGGAAAAAAGTGTTGCTAATGATGTGAATAAATAAAAGAGTGCAGAGAATGCACCACCAACACTTCAATGCTTCAAGTGCAAGGAAATGGGGCATTATGCTAATCAATGCCCTAACCCAAGGGTTAATGATGATCAACGTGAGCAACCTCTTAAGGCAAAGGATAAAGGGAAGTCACATGCGATCACTATTTGTGATGTTGAGTGTGACAATGATGTTGTGTAATGACTAAGTGTTTATGTAATGGGATTCCAAAATAATGTTGTATATAGTATCGTGGAATATTGGAATATTTATGTATTGGTCTATTGATGTTTTCAATAATTTTATGGTACCGGTAACCATGGAAAGTGATTGAGATATTTTTGGAAAAAAGCTGATATGCGTATAATGAAGGGATAAAGAGAAAATGAAATGTTTGATAGTATTAATGAGCTTATAAATGATATAAAGAAGAAGTTATATCATGGTTTGATTATATAGAATTTTTGAATTTTGGTATGTGGAAAGAGTTAACTTTTGATAGCATTCATGATTTCACTAAGGTTCAATGGGTATTCATTTTTCAAGAGATTACATGATTAAGGTATTCACATGTTTGTAATGTGACCAACAAGATATATCATATGATATATGGGGGATAAATGATGGTATTCACATGCTCGGAAGATGAAATTTCTAGTAATTGTTTTCTTTATACTATGAGCTTGGACAGAAGTATTTTGGATAATCCAAAAGATTAGAATGAATTTAAGTTTGACATAAGATAGTATTGTTTAAGTCTAGAATTTTTTTTGATATTATTGAGGGAATGTTATAATAGTGTAGTTTAAGAAAAGGGACAACCTACCGAACAGGTGACAACCCGTCGTGTCGGATGAGGCTGTGGGAATCAAACTCACAACTGAAGTATGATAGGCCTTTATCACATACCACTAGCCTACTGAAAGTGCCTTGTTAGTAGAAATTAGTTTTATTTTATTAAGAGGTATGATAGATGAAGTATAAGTCCATTTTTAGAACCATATACAATTAATCTCACCATAATATGGACTTATGTAAATAACTTTTTCTAATACTATGTTTGAGATAGATGGAATGACCTATCATTCTATCTCACAATCTGCTAACACTTAAAGAATGAAAAATTCAACTTCATTTCTTTAAGAGATGAAGTGGAAATTGTTCAAGGCATGAACAACGGTGAGATTGTACCGAAATAAAGTAAATATTTCTTCTAATTCAAATTCTTCACCTTTAGGGAAATGATATTAAAAACCAAAAATTTTGTCCTAGTGTCCTCATATACGATGAATCAGATGGTACCTTATATAATCACAAATGTATGGCTTTATGATTGTTGGCTTTTTCATAGCCATGTTCTCTACCACTCTCCATCAGACCTTGATGGATAGATTTCTCTTCCATGTCCATATTTTCACTTATGTTCTCCTATTTGGAAACCCAGTGATGAGTTAATTTGGGTAACCATTATGTTTTATACTCCACTTTTTAAAGTTAAGTTTTAATATTCCTTTTCACGATGTGGGTTTCTATGAAAGAAACATTCAAGTAGTAAACCATTTATAACTCCGACGAATTTCGAGGGAGAAATTCATTTTAAGGGGGGTAGAATGTAACAAATGAGATTTTATAAGATATATTCACTTTAATTTCTTTCATATCTTCTATTGTACGCTACACCAAGATTATCTTGCACTATACGCAACACTGTATTAGCTTCCAGTATACGCAAAACTAATCTGGGATCGTGTTAAACACAATTTCAAGTTTGTTTGATAGTAGTTATTCAACGCAACATTGAGTGTGTGTATATATATATATATTCAATGTATAAATTAAATATGGTTGGATTTTGTTTTACGCAATAGCAAAGGAGTCTTGAACTACACGGAACCCTGACTTGGCTTGCATTACACACAATCGCGACATTCCTCGATAGTGTGTGTTGTACGCAATACCGGGTTTCACTAAACAACGATATGTTGTTATAATATTATTATGAACTAGCCGTTATGAATAGTATTAACTAAATTTTGAATTTTATCACATTATTATTCATCTTACACATTTTCTAGAACATGGTATGAGATCAAAATAAATTTTTCGGGTAAAATAAGTATTCTTCTAATAGCGCACCCATTTTAAATCTAGTTTTTGAAATTTTTATAAGTTCAATTTGACAAAATAAAATTATTACTTGGAATCAGGATATAAAAATTAAATTTGGATAAATTAATCATATTATTCTGATAACTTTTATATTTTAATGATTAGTAAAAACACGCTATATTTTAATTAAAACAACTTTTTTTCATCACAATAATTTATATGGTTGGATTATATTTTTAATTGGATTTAAATTGTAATTAGAATATATTTTTATCATTTAATCCAATTTTGGTCATTAGAATTAATTTCACTTTGAAATTGGACATAAACACGTGTCGATCTTTTGATAATTATTGTTTCTTAAAAACACGCTATTTGTTTTCATAACTGGAATTGATTTTAAAATTAATTAATTCCTCTTGTATGTTTTGAATTTGGAAAAACAGACATCATTTTTGAATTCAGAATATCAAATATATTTTTGGCTAAATTTTTGGTATCTTTTTGAAAAACTTCAATTTTTGATGAATAGTGAAACCACTTAGTGGTAGTTAAAAAACTGACTCTTTCATTTAAATGAAATTTTACCACTTTTGTGAATTGAATTTCGAAAATCCAACATAAATTGTTTTTATCAAGAAGTAAAATTTATTTCAATAAGATGAAAATAATTTATGGTGAATTGTAACTTTTTTCTTTTATTTACTGTGGTTAAGGTTAATAGGGTAATTCAAGGTTAAATGAATATTATAATAATTTTAAATTCCCTTAACACTTGTCCTAACCTTATTTTATGAGTAGTGGGAGACCATTGTCATCTTTGGGTCTATTTTGGGACCCCATTGAGCCCCTATGTAGTGATAATGACAATTTTGATTAATTAAATTAATGTAAAGACAAAATTGACATTAACAAAAATCTTTTAGTAATTAATTTTTTTAAGGATTTATATAAACTATCTTCTTGACTATAAATATTCATTGAAAATATAAAAAGATTTAATACATGGTGGTTTTTTTTAACTTTTAGAAATCAAATAAATTAAATTATTTATGACACAATAATGGTGCAGTATTTACCTAATTAATAAATGATTTAAATAAATAAGATTATAATGACTAAAATATTATCCAAAACATGTCCATTTCTGATTGGATGATTTTATTTCTACCATGAGACATCTTATATTCATATTTAATTATTTTTTTACCCTTTCAAACCGAATATAAGTTTATAATAAAATAATATTTTCACACTTTCCAAATGTGCCACTCTCCTCCCTTATAAAAAGGGCACCCCTTCCCTCTTCTCTTCACACCATTTTGAGCCTTAAAGCTCAGCCAACCCCTTCCAATTACTCTTCTAAACCTCTCTAGTTATATTATATAGGTTATGTTCTTCTCAAAAGACCTACTCTATTTCCCTAAGATGGAGTTTAAAGGAGGTGTGTTGAAGAACAGGTAATCTCTTCTACCGATTCTTTCAAGTTTCTTTCTTCTTCAACTTCTTCTTCTTTAGTTGTTTCATTATAAAGTAATAAAATCAGTATTACTTATATACTGATATGTTATTATAAATATTAAACAACCCTATTTCACCTTCTATCAATCCTACGGAAGACGAAATCACCACGCGTGCGTACGTACGGAATATCATCTCCACGCCGTGGTGTAATCTGTTTTTCCACCACCACCTTACATGGATGGGTATAATGGTGTAAAGCAAAACTATATATGGTTATTATAACATCATACTTATTCTGATATATTATATCATCCACTCAAATTCTATTAAATAATTATGGTAACGATATCATCGCTCGTGCATACGTACGGACTACCGTCTTCACGAACGCGATGATATTCATTTTCCATGATTAACAATTCAAGTATGATTATAAATCATATATAATAAATAATCATGAAAGATATTACATAATAATGAAACTGGATTTATGTACATATATGTTTCATTTACTTAATTCCATTCAATTCAATAAGAAAATGAAAAGAGCGTTCACACGTACGTACGGCCTACCGTCTCCATGAACGGTGTATTTCATTCCATTTATTGATCTATAATATATATTTATATACTGAATATATATTATATATAAATCATGTTTTGAATTCTGGAATTATGTAAATTAGGATATATGTAATAATATAAACAACAACAAATTGAAACACGTATGATAAATGAAACGATTTTACCCAAAACGCTGCTTTAACATGGAATTTACGAAACAACGGGTAAAATAAAGTCATAATTGAACCATATATGATATCATAACAATGAATATGATTTGGTAATAAGTCAATGACATTTTTTAAATCATTATACAGGAGGTATGGATACATACAAATCATATCAGACATAATTTAAGGGATAATTATTCCAATCTCATTCTTATCTGATATTGTTTATTCGTAAGTATTTACTGGGGTTATATTTATCATCCATGTCCATGTTTTCTAAAAATGTTTTCATGTATGTTTAAAGTCCTTTTCACCTATTTTTTGACTTTTACTACATGTTATGAAAGGAATATTTCTTTTGTTTACATTATGAGGAACTTTTTGACATTTCCGACAAAAGTATGAGGAGAATGTTTTTTTAACTTATACGGCATTAACGGATTTTTATGGTTTCATAACGCATTTTCTTAATGAAGCTTACTCTACAAGATTTCATAAATATTTTCAAAAATACATTTTATTTTAAAATTTCATGGCATTTTGTGAAAATAAAAATGATTTTTAAGAAGGAAAGAAATTTTCCTCAAGAAATCATTTCCAGTGTTTTATCAAAACCATTTTCTATCTAAGATGAAATTATTTCATATGTTTATGTTTCAAGTATAATATCTCTATGATTTATATAGTTTCACTTTTATTATGACGAAATGATATCCATTTGTTTTATATGGATTATGTTATGATGGGATGATATTTATGAAACCCATTTTATTCTTTGGGTTATGATGAATGATTTATGTTTATGTTGTGGAACACATAAGAATGATTTCATTATGAGATGGATGGGACCTATATCTCCCTCCAATGAATTGGGTAAATATGTATATCTCATGAGATAGAAATTTCTGGAATGGTAAGTTAATTCGGATCAGTGATATAGGACTGGAATGAGGAGTGAACTTGATTTAGAAATGAACTTTGTCCACTAAGATGGTTGTGGCAGTAATGCCTTGGATACTATGGAAATAATATCATGTACTTAATGGTTTTCCACAATTATATGATTTATTCCCATGCTATTTTATGATGAGTGATGTTACATTATGATCTATGCCTTACGTATTGCCATGTTTTATGTCATTGCTCAATATTTTGATGTTTAAACATTATGTTCATGTTTTTAAGTTAAAATGTATATAGTTTGTTTTATTTTCTCCATTATTACCCTTACTAAGCATTTGAGTTCACCCTTTATATGTTTTCTTTTCCCTAGGATATAAACAAAGGTTTTAGGTAAGAAAAAAAGGGAAGATATTTATGGGAGATATTGAAGATCTTTCACCATGATTTGAAGATTATGTTCCGAGTTTCCAAAGACACTAAACTATTACCATCCTTGAGTATTGGTTTTTGTTATGTATTATGTATTCCGAAAAATTAATGTAATTTCCATGTACTTCATGCTTCAGGTCTCCAAAATAGTTGTTCCAAACATGTACAAAGGAAGTCAATACTTAAGGTAATGGATTTCCGTATCATGTTTTACTTTTGTGAGACACATGCCATGTTCACATCCAGTTTCTTTTATGTCATGTATATCATTCCCATTAATTTATTTTTATTATTCTTCTCACTAAATTTAAAGTTATTTACATATCCATTTTTGGATATCTCTTTATGGGTTTTTACGATGAAAATGTTAAGAAATCGATAAATGATGTTTTTCTTAATTTTTCTTCTTTGGAGAGTAAGTTATATTATGCACATATATTCCTCTATAAGGTGTATATACATCCCCTATGAGATGTTATATCATACATGTCACATTTTTATGATATTTTAATTTTAATTTAATGTTATTATTTCACGGGGCTTATGATTCAAAGATACCAATGTGATAATTGATTTATATTATCAAGATTATTTATGATTATGAATCTAATATTGAAGTTTTATGATATATCTCCAAAAAAATCATTAACTTTTTTATCATATGGATTTTTCATGATAATACATGTTTACCCTTAAATTTCCTCTCTTTATGTACTCATGATTTCAAAATAATGTTTTTATGAAAAATAAACTTTTTGGTCGAAAATCCTTTTTCTTCTGAAACCATTTTTTATAAAAAAATATATTTTCTAGCTGTTATTTAAAATAATTTATTAACTAAACTTTATTCTATTTTTTGATATTTAATATTTTATAAAAAATAATCTTCATGTCATTTTCAAATACAATGATCATTTGACTTTTACCAAAAATGTGAAAGAAATATTTATTTTAACATTTATGTCATGAATGAAACTCCCCATTATCATAGATAGTATTTTACTTGAATATTTCATTATAATTTTTCAAGGTTATTTTAAAATAAAAATATATTAATTTGTTTATATTTTAAAAAAGATTTTTCATATCATAAAGGATATTTTTTCAATAATTGTTTTAAATTATCTTTAAAATTTATTTTATATCTAAGATGACATCCATTATTTTTACTAATTCCTTAATGAATATAATACAAGGATGTCATTATTATTCTTTCTTGAAATGGATTATTTTTTATGGAATTATTTTTATGAAACCCTTTTCTCTTCCATGGGTTATACCATGAGGAAATTCTTATAAAACCTGCTTTTTTTCATAGTTTATGACATGATGAATATTTTATGGTCTTTTGGTACACATATGAATTATTTTAATTATGTTTTTGTGGCTAATATATTACCAGGTATGGTGGTTATGTTATAAAAATATATGGGGGGATATAGATCCCTAAAATAATTTGGGTAAATATTTATATCTCATGAGATAGATATGACTAAAATGGAGAGTGAACCCAGTTTAGTAAGGTACTTTGTCCTATATCATGGTATTGGGAGTAATCCTTGACTACTGTGATGTTATGTTTTTGTCTATCTTTAATGTTCATTATTTTATGTATGAACTTTATTACATGTTTAAAATATAATGTGTTAACCTGGAAACATGTTCATAATGTTATGAGTGGAAATATCTTTCATGACCATAATGGTATGTGTATACCTCGTTAGATTTCCATAATTTATTTGAGGGCCTGATTTTATATCCTTAACATATTTATTTTACCTGTTTCTATTTATACATGTTCACAACATTATAAGATGATGTGTAATCCACAAAATCAATGTATTTTTTCAATTTTATTATATCATAGCTCATGTTATTAGATTTTTTATGATCCATTCCTTCTAAACAACAAATATTTTTTCATAATGCAAGATTATGATATTTGATATGAAATTTTTGGTTTTTAAATGATTTAATCATGTTCTTATACCCTTATGTTCATGTAATAATTATGTATCTCCCTTATTTACCCTTACTAAGAATAGGATCTCACTCTTTATTATGTTTCTTATCCCTATGAGTTATGAATAATTGTTTTAATATGGGTATATCTGTGAATATTACTTAATGGTAAGATCTTTATGGAAACTATTTAATATATTTTGGAAATTAAGAAGGTCGTGTTCAAAGTTTCCAATGTAACTAAAATATTTTGGTCCTCAAGCATGTGTCTTTATATTATAATGAATATTCAATGAGAAGATGCAATATTTATACATGAAAATCCATAGTTTCTAAAACAATCAATCACATGAATGAATTCAATATGATCTAAGGGAAGATCAAATCAGTGATGGTAACTTTTATAGACGATTTTTGGGATTTTCTTTTTCTTTCTTCATTACCGGAAAGATTGGTTTTCATGGTGACAATGGTGAGAAACACTAATTGGAATATATATATATATATATATATATATATTGTATTTTATGGTATTAAAAACATGATCTTGATTTTCATTATATAGGGACTCAAAAACTGATTGGATAGGGGAATTTTATTCTCCTATAGTTAGATTATTGTTCAATATACTAATAATCTCGTGTTTTATGAAAGAACAAAATACTTTGACCTGAAATATAACTTTAAAAAAATAATTATGGAAAAAAATTAGAGATTCAGATGGTTTTTAAGAAGAAAAATATTGGTGATATGTTTACAAATATTATAGTTCATGAAATTCTAAGGAAACATTATGCCACAGTTAGACTTGGATGATTGGATGGAGTGGATCACACTGCATTACTCAGATAGAGGATCAGATCACATGGATGGTTGATAAAATATATAATCTTAATGTTATTTCTAAGAGGGAAATATTGGGTTTCTTGGAAAACACTTAGTTTTAGTATACATAGTTTTCCAGAAAAGGATCATCATAAAATGTTCACAAAATAGATGTTTTTCTACTGTATAGTTTTTGAGTAGTTGGGGTAGAAAGGTTTCATCATACATACTTCCATCAATTAGATACCACATAACTATATCATCAAAAAAATAATGATTAGATAAGGGAATTTTATGATAATTCTTTGACGTCATCAAACATAGATGATCAGATAGATACATCGGATAACTTTCTCACAGTTGGTGTTCACCAGGGGTGGTGACTCAATACATGGGTTTTATTCATGGTGACCAAATATTGGAGGTTTTATTGGATATTTCAATAACTTATCAAAGGTTTTCTTGTTTAATTAGAGGTTAACTATGTCTCTCATATCTCAGTGCAACTATTATACCAAATAAGGATCTCAATAAATAAAGGTGGTGTCCCAGATCAGACAGATATATGTGATTATTGTGTGTTTTCAGGATTAATAGTGGGAGTTTTGGATTAATTTTCTTGGATTTTTTTAATAAATATTAAGTCAATGATGAGTTTTGAATTCACTTGCATCTACTATATTGAAATGTTTATAATTTTCTCCTTTGGATGTAGAATATTTTTCCAAACCATGTTATTCCCATTTATCTTTTTTTTTTGTTTGCGTATGAAGTGTGTTTGGGATGTTTTGTTTGTTGATTAGGTGGGATTTCATCTTCGTTCCAGTAAACTTAGATGAGGGGGTTATTGGAAAAATCTCTCCCTAATAACATTGCAGTACATTTTCCCTTTGAAGGATGAGGTAGTCATATGGATGTATGTCTAGTGTAGATTATTCTAGAATGGTCATTCTGATCAATTTATAGAGTGCTTCCTAATTCTCTCTAAGTACATTCTCTTTATCATGGAATTTGGGTACACTATTTTCTAGTTTTGGGAATAATCTAGGAGAAATTCATTCAATGAATCCAGTTCCTTTACTACAATATATTCCGGGTAATTATCCTAGTACAATAAGATCATTGGGTGTCAAATTATCATAAATCATTGCTTATGGAAAAAATATGATCTATATCCATGATGTGACATGATGTAAAAAGTTAAATTAGCTCGAAAATGGCATAAAATATATGGCTCAAAAATTATTTATCCATCAGGGTGTGTGGATAGTACACGACCCCTAAAATATACTATTTAATCTCTCTTCAAATGATCTTCCACCATTATAAGTGATGATCCAATCATAAGAATAAAATTAAGTTACATTGAACCATGCATGAGATCTAATTATCATAATCATACCAAAACATCCAATTTTCAAGGGCTACACACCATAAATGTATACCTTAGTTTGTAAGGAATCTGTATTTTTTTTGGGAATGAGGTTTTAGAACTTGTATCCTTTAAAGTGAATTGTACCCCATCTATAGTGAATTTTGAATGGCCTATAAATTCATAATAGTCCTTACACTCAACTTTAATCCCCTAAAATTTTGAATATATTCAATAGAACATGGAAAAAGTTATTAGTATGCCTCATGTGCACCAACTACACCGCCATAACAAAGTTGATATGAATCACTCCCATGTGAACAAAATTTTTTTGAAGTAACTATTCACTCAAGAATGTTGTGATAAATCCTACCAACTATAAGTTGTGATTTACCCCATACTTTAAATAAAATAATCATTCAATTCACTTTTCATCCTTAAAAATGAACTTGTATTACTTTAATTGTCCTCAGGAATGTCTTACTTGGTATTTTTTCAACCACCCATTCATCATATGCTTAGTAATCTCCAAGAATATTTCAAACAATTATTTATAAGGGATATCAAGGTGTATATGAGGAAATATTTTCTACTTATCCCTCACCACTTATAATATAATCTTGGATAGTATATGATTTTTCTCAATACAGTTCATAAATTAACAATTGGCAAGAATTCATTATAAATTTTATTAGGGATTAGGATCTTTTCAATCATGTAATGGTCCCACAAGTTGATCCTATATTTTTTTGTACTGGAGGTGGAATGTGTATGTATTTTGGGACCATATACTAAGGAGTTTTGAGACAATATTTTCATAGTTATAGGTATGAAATAGTGACACTAAAACTTCTTCATATAGTTCAATGAATTAGATTTCGTGTTTAAAATCAGCATGGGTTGTTCAGATCCATAATTACCATGACCATTTTTCAATTAAGCTCCCCTAGTTACAAGTCCCATTTAGTGCACCATCTCTACTTCATAATATATATGACAGTCACACATATTTTTATGTAATATTGGCATGAGGGATTTTGTCTTCTGCATCATTGTTCTCCATCCATGAGACATTCCACAACAACTATCCTAGTTTGCAATCACTTTCTCTTAAAATGTGGATGTTGGGGTAAATGAGAATCCACACATATCTAGGTGAGATTCAAAAATACCACCCTAGTACACCATATTTGTGTTCTGATATTGAAACATCATCTAGTATCTCGAATCCATAAAATTGTTTCCTATCTAAAAGTGAGTAGTCTTGTAGGTCATGTCCAAAAATCTTATCCAATATATAGTGTCTTGGTGTGATTCAGTTTCCAAGACATACATCAATGTTATGAACCATTGATTTCCTATTTTTGACAGGATTAGGTTTAACCAATATTAGATTTTGGATGAGATTTAGTGTTTAAATTATAGAATGGTTTCTTATACATGAAAACCCTATTGTCATGTATAATATAATTCTGTTGGAAAATATGGTTCATTTAAGGTTTCCACACATAAAATTATGGTTCTAACAGAAGCATCATGGACACAAAGAAATTACTCATGTGAAGGACTAGGGTTCCTTCATGGAGGGAATCTCACACAAAGATTTGTGTTATATAAAAATAGGGAACCATATTATTTATCACCAAATATAAAATCCCACTATGGGGTCCTCACACCTTTATATAGTAGGAAGGGGTAACCTTCTCCCTACCTATTTGTGTGGAAATAAATTAAAAATGTAACAAGAACCTCACTTATCCTTATAATTTGATCTTATTTACCTTAATCATATCAAATTATAATGGGGGAATATATTTAAACTAAAACACTGCAAAAATATATCAAGGATCCAAAATTATGAAAATACAAAAAAAAATATATTAAAGGAAGTAGTCACATGTAAATGCATAGTTTCATGAGAATAGTGTCATATTTTCAATAGAAACCCTATATAAATGATCATGCAATCATTCCTTTCACAAAAAGCACACAAGGACACTTCCATGATTCACAAGATTATAAATACCCATCATCTCATCATTTTGAGGATATTTTTGAAGATTAAAGTTATAGGATTCATTTTTAGAATAACTTTGACTTATGAGAATCATGAAACCCTATAACGGAGTATAGAATTCTAAAGATGAGAAAAAATAATTGAACTATCTTGATTTGTCCCTTAAATACACTAGAAAATAATTGAGGGTTGATCACATACCATTCTTTTAATGAATAATAAACTAAATAATATTCATGTACCCAAAATCAATGTTCTTGAGATGCACATGGATTTTCACATATAGTTGGAATATTAATTTCTTGAGATTCATGGTTCCCTAAAGGGAAGACTATTAACGGTTAATGATTAGGCATTTCATCTCCACATATGTTCTCAATTATATAAACTATTTTCGTAATATGAAATAGAAAGTATTTGTATTAATGTGATGCATGAGATGGAGAAAACATTTACTCAAGAATTATAATGCATGAGTAAATGAATGGTATAACTAAGTATCATCCTAATGGATATATAAACCCACTTTCATAAGATTGTGGTGTGTGTGATGCTGTTAAATCTTTTCCAGTACTCTCAAAGTTATAAAGATCCCTTCTTATTCTTCTTAAGATTAGTGAGTTTCTAACATACCATTGACTTGAAAATGATCTAGTTTATATGATAAATGATCTAGTCAACCTATTGAAACCTCCACAAGTGGGAGGCCTCTATCATTCACTTTGATTATTTTCACTGAACACTTCAGAAGAATATTTAGAAGGTCATAGAGGATTCTTTGGTGAATGGTAAAGTCGTTTACAATGTTCCTTCATTTTTTAATATTTACTTTAATAATTATTCCATGGTGATCCTATATTTTATGGTTTCACTTTATTCTACTACTTTGATTAAGTTTTAAGCAACACCCCAAAACCATAAGTGGTATCACAGTGATTCATGTTATTATTTTATAATTTTTTGTTTGATAAATTCAGAATAATAAATAAAAATAGAAAACTACAATGGACAAAAAAATGGCTTGGCCAACCCATCACCATGTCATAGAGTCATTAATTTTAGGCCATTTGTTAAGAGTTAATTAATAAAAAATTACCACTCTAAATTCACCAAGGAAGGGTGAGGAAACCCTTTTGAATTATATATTATGTTTTAATGCATGAAAAATGGCTTGATATTTTTCACCAAGGTGTTGTGTGCAAGTCATTTTACATGGTAGTAGTGATTCTTTGAAATGGATTAAAAAATACTATAGTGCCATAGTGCAAGTCATGGTTCTATCAAAACAGATATAAATCCTATAGTAATGTATAGGGAAAATTGTGACGCTAAGGAAAAATTATTTTTCTATTTTTTTTATTTTGAATTGAAGTAATAATTTATCAATGGTTTATACATTATTTTTAAAAAAGGTATTTTTTGGGATATTTATTAATTAATAAAATATTAATTAATTAATTGTAAAGAGTTTATAATTAATTAATAATGTTTTTAAAATAGTTATTAATAAATATTATTTAAATATTTAATGTTAATAATTAGATTATATTTTAAAATCAATATAGCGTGTTTTATGGATTATAAATAACAGGGTTTATTTTATAATCAAAAAAGGTAATTTATAAAAGTGTATCTAAATTAAATAAATTGGTCCAAAATATAAATTTTTTAATCTTATAAATTATGAATTGAAAAAAAAATGGAATTGTTAATAATTAATAATGCCTTATTTTTTAATTATATGATATTTAAATTTTGTAAATAATTTACATAATATAAATTGAATTATAATGTTGTTTATAATTCATAATAATACCATATATTTAAAATAAAGTTCCATATAATGATGAAAATGAAAATTTTCAAATTAAATTGAATGTAACATTTCATATTCATAATTATGGGATGTCAATGTTAAATAAATCAAAAATTATAAGTGTTTATAATTATAATTTGTTTATTAATTTATGTGAATTGTTTATTTATTTAAATTTTATTCCTTATTTTGTTCATAGTTACAGTTATTTTTTATTATGAATATTTTTATGCCAAAATTAATGTGATAAATTACTTACATGATATTTCTTTTTGTTTTCATGATTAGATTAACTAAAAAATTAATTTAGTTTTTCATTTACCTTGGCCTTAATTTGTTATTTTAGTTATGATCATGAATTTAGTTGTTGAATATAGTTTATTAATATTTTGTTTTAGAGTTATGACAAATTGATTTATCTATTGAGTAAAGACTCTATAGGTAGAGGGACTTGGGGTCGGACCACCTACTTTCCTGGAGGCTTTTGCCTTATCGATAAAGGAGAATGGGGTTGGCTATATATCACACTGAGCTTACTCATTTATATATTTTCAATATCATATAAATTTATGCTACTACCGGAATATTTCATGTACCTCATGTATATGATGTTTTTCATTATGTGTAAAAATATTTGGCCTCTAATTCTGGGTGAGTAAGACAATATTTTGGGTCATATAAAGAGTTACATATCATTATGGTTTAACAAAATTATTTGGTGAAGTGAATAAGATTTCAAAATAAATTACTAGAATTATACAAAAGAGAATACAATGAGATAATTTTGTGACACTTAAATCCCCTTCAAATGTATAGTGTTAAATTCTTTCCAAAGAAACCACTTTTCAATTCCTCAATTATCCAACTGGGTATTATCCATCTCAGCACTGGTACTCATGTATTATATTGTCTAGGGAAAGGAAGATATAATTGACTATGGATTATCTTCTCATGTATTGTTAAGATCAGAATGAGTACCCATTGATTATTCTTTGTTAGCTTATTATAGATGATTTTTTGGATTATACTATATGGGAAATCCTAATTGATATGATACTAGAATAATGGAGTATAGTTTCTTTATATGGTGGATTAGAAAAAGATTTATCCAGTCAAATATTTTGAATAAAAACTATTTCAATTGGGATGATTCCATACCTAAGTAATAATTTATCATTTTCATGATCAAATTTATGTATGTTATAGTGAAATATGGATCTTGGACTACTAATATATATGATTTTATTAGTAGGGTCATCATTATAGTGGATCCCATTTAACAAAATTCCTTATTTTTTATTTACAAAAAATATACTCATCTTCTAAAATTTTCAATTATAGATAAAATTAATCATCATGAAACTTGACCTTGAGATCAATACCTAGTAAGGAAAAGATATATTTTAGTAATTTTTTCAAATGGTATTGGAATTTTATAATAGTTATCAAATAGGAATGAATATTTTATTCATTTAAATAGGTTATTCTTAAGAAACCAACTAGTTAATATTATAAATAAAAGGATTTAGATAAGTCTAATGGACATTCATAATATTATATTAATTATCTATATAAATTATTATTACTATGGAGTTGAAGTTACAAAAATGACATGAGAACCTTTATTCCTATCAAATGATAGATAAACTTAAAATTTTACATTATAAATAAGGAATACATTAATATTATTATGTTTCTAAAGATATTTTTTGATATAATATGTTATAAGGAACCCCATTATATAATATTGTGCTCAATATGATTGGATACATCAATGACATGGAGAGATGTTGGTTGCATCTTAAGCTTGGGTTTTACATTTATTAAAATTTGAAATCACTACCAGAATGGTTCCAGACGTTTCTTATAGATTACAATCTTAATGAATTTAATAAAGTATTACCTGATCTCCTCAGAATATTCATGATAGATGAGAATGAGATGGGAGGTCAAGGAAAAAGTGATATGTTGATAGTACATAAAGAATAAAAGAAAAAGTTTGTGTCCATAAGGGAAATAAAAGAGGTAGTGGAGAGTCCAAACCACTAATTAAACTTGGGGACAAGAGTGTGGGACAATGTTTTCGTTATACCAAGTTTTCCATTGGAGAATAAACTGTATGAATTAACTGAATTGTTTTAAGAAGCCTATTGGAGATTCCACATCAGGTATAAATGTTATAAAATTATATTCTATTATTTTCAATGATATTCTATATCGAATGTATGTTTTATAAATTTTAAAAATATATGGGAGGTCAGAAAGTGAGAAAGAATTTTTGTTTAAAGCTTGATGTTTACTTTCAAGTTATAGAGTAAGGGATTTTCTAAATTGATAACTTGGTTGCCTCAAAATTTTATATACATGTCATAATTTTTTTTATCTAATTTTACTCTTAAAAAATTTGTGTAAATAATAATATTATTTATTTAAATGAGAATAATTTTGATGATTCCCAAAGTTATGATTCTATAACATTTATTAATGGAAAATAAAAGGCATTTTCTAGTAGGTCGTTCATCAAATTTTTATTTATTGAAATGTACTAGAAATATGGTTGAATTCCAGAAACCTGTACTTAATATTATCAAATTGTTGAGAATATGTTAACTAGGTATATAATGTCTTTTTACTAATTTTTTATAGAAAAAGTGGGAAAATTTTCAAGTAAGAAGAGTTAAGGTTGGTTGAAATGTTCAACAATGTTTCTTCAAGAAGAAAGTCGAGGTCATTGAAATCTTGAGTCGTCATATAGGAGGAGTATTAAATCCATATTATGGATTATAAAAGATACCTAAAGGTGTATCACAGACTCTATAGAAGTTACAATTCATTTGTAAGTGTTATAGGAAAAATCTATAATATTGAAGTGTATGTAATATTTAATATATATTTTAAATATGTTGTAAATATATTGGAGTTAAAACTTAAATAATAGTCTATTGATCTTGTATTTTTCATTAAAGTTATTAATAAAAGAGTTTATATATAAAATATTAATGTAAAATAATGTGTCAGGATCAGATGAATTTAATTAAAGGATGTGTATCTTCATATCATTTTTATAAGATAAGATAAGTGGTTCCATAACAAAAAAATTGTTGTGAGAACAATTGAGATGATAGTTTTTATACATTTTTTATGATTCATTAGATTATATAACATACTTGAAGAGAATAGAAGGTTAAAAAAATTATCAATCTATTTTTTAAAATATAATGGAATGTTATTATATCACACATCAGTGACATATTTAAAATAATTTTTTTCTTTTCAATAAAAATTTCTTCAAACACATATAATACCATAAATGATATAAATACAATAGTTTATTTGTTAAATATTCATTATAAGATTAAATAAAAGATATTTTATAATGTAATATGATTTTAAGTAATACTATATCTATAAAACTAGTGAGAGACTGTTCGAAATTATAGAATTTAAAAATTAACAAATAAATTATTTTTTTATTAAAAATATGTGTTTTACTTAATATACTAAATGATATTTATTATAAGTGTTAGTCAAAAAACGTGTAACAAGTAACATTTAGTTTTCATGAATAATTAAACATCACTGTAGTATTGTACTAGTCAAATTAAAAATTGAATTACTCTTGTTAGTAAATAAAAATGTAAAGAGTTACATTTGGTACCATAACGAAGTAAATATTAGTTTATCCTAAAAGGTTTTAGGATATTTGGTAATTTAATAATGTAAAGGATACATTATTTAAACATTTAAATGTAAAATTTTGATGGAAATAGTTCTAGAGATGGTGATTATGCACTTAGAATGAGTTCTAAGTATACAACAGAAGTTAAAATCGTAACATTTGATGCCACGAAGTTAAGAAGTTAGAATATGTTCATAGAGTTGAAGAATTTGAAATATTATTCCTAAATCTCTCCATTATTCACATTATTTAACTTCATATATGTTTACCAATAAATATTTAGTGGGAGGGTTTTATCATATTTTTTTTTATAGATATGTTATAGGAATTAAATATGATGTATTGAGTTGATAGAACTCATAGATTGTACATAATATAAGGCTAATCTGGAAGATTTTCATATATGATATGTTCAACTAGTTCTTATGTTTGATTTATCAAATATTATTAAAATATTTTAAGTATATAAAATGGTATTATAATAAAATTAAAAATTTAATTTATCATTCATTTTCATTGGAAACATAGATGTATATATAGATACACATTTTTTAAATAATAATAATGATTGTCCTATTAACGTATGACTTTGAGTTTATACCTAATTTTTTTTATTTATGGATTATTATAGGTTTTGGAGATACTTTAAGGTTAGTGTTAGTACGATTACTTTTTATATATAAAAAAAATTATCATGAGGCACAAAATAAAGAATAATATTTTTTCTGTGAACTGTATGACCCATTAGGTATACCCCATAGAGTGTTATAAGTATTTCATTGGTATAATAGGGGTTCATGGAACATATATATTCCCCACTAACTATTTTTTGTGAGATACCTATCATGGGAACCTTCTTAAATTGATACCCTACTTATACAAGTCTGTATATTAACTTAGCTAATCAGGGGATGGTCAGGTAAGATTCTGATCATGTCACGATTGTAGCTTAACTAGTACGTGATTTGTTCACTCATGTACCAAGTATGAAATAATGGAACTAAATTGATATGTACTATATAGTGTCCCAAACCATTCTTATGTAAATATTATATATATAATTACAACACATGATATAATAATATAGGTTTAGTGTCTTCAGAAACTTGAATACCCAAACAACATGTTAATAAAAGATCTATATCACCTCCCACTAAGTTTTTCATAACTACTAGATTTTTTTGGTATATCTTACTAAAAACATTTCTTCATAACCTTGGTAAAGGAAGCATAATAAAGGATGATCACATATGCTCGGTAAGGGAAAATAAGGGATATGTCAATGATCACTTATGCATAATTTTAATATAAGGGTATTGGAACATGAGAATAACATTTAAAAATCATATTCAGCATATCATAGATCAAAATCATCAGCCATGGAATTTATATTTGTAAATCAAAAGGCATGAATCATAAAAGAATCAAATTACATGATTTATGAGAATAAACCATTGAAATAATACATATGTTTTTGGCATAAATATAAGCATAGAAAATAATTTCTTTAGTCAAGGATTGCTACCAAGACAATCATAGTGGATTAGATTCATTCACCATTACTTTATATCCATTAATCAAGGTTCAATTCCAAGACTATCATAGTGAACAATGTCCCTTACTAAACTGGGTTCACTCTCCGTTTCATTTTTTATTATATCACGAGACATCAAAAATTACCCATTATATTGGAGGTCTATATAATTCTGATCCCACACACCATATAATAAAAAATATGCACATATGTGTCATAAGATCAAAAACAATTATCATATAATAACCCATGGAGTGTAAAATGGACTCATAATCACAACATCATAGCATGTCTTGTGGAAAAGAAATGTATTTCATAGTGATTTCATCATAACTAAATTAAAAAATGTTAAGGAATTGGGTGTATAGAATCCTAATTAAATCATCATCATCATAAGTTATATTAGTAATGAAATACAGTGGTATAATTGGTTCATTACCCCAGTAAACAATAAGTAACATTAAATGATGTTATCAAAGTTAAAAAAATTCATTTAAATATCACTGGAACATTTCTTGAGGAAATAATCTTTTCACACTGAAATAGATTATTTAAAATATAAAAATTTACCAAGTATTAAAGGAAAAAAAATTTAAATAAATACATGGAATCATTTAAAATATGCTTCAAATAATTTAGAGTTTACGAACATATAATTTTTTTTCATTCCCTATATATTAAAACAAATATTACTTTTATATTTTTTACAAAATGATAGAAGTAACTAATTAAAATGACAAGAAGATTCCATTAAAACCATATAATAAAAATTAAAACATAGGTAAAAATTATTTTAAACAGTCATTTGGGAATATTAAAAACATTCTTGAAAATATTTTTAGAAAACATGGACATGGAAGAAAAATGATTTTCAACTGAATAGAGAAATAATGTTGTATTTCCTCAAAAATATTAGTTTGGTATCTTGAGTACATAAAGTGATGAAAACGAAAAAACGCATAAAATCTATATAAATAAGTATATGAGAATAAAATTCATGGGTTTCTATAGTGATAGGCCATAAAATTTCATTATTAAAAACGTATTCATAAACAATATCTATAAATAATGAGATTATAAGATAAATACATTACTGAATTTTTAATATTTTTATCAAAACATAATGGAAGATATAACCTTATATGGTTTCTTAAATCCCCATAATTTTCATTAAATAAATGTAAAATTCATTCATGGGTAGTATATACACTACATAATGGAAACAATTTGTTAATAATATATAAGTCTCATGGAAATAAATGTGAGATGAGAAAACCTTACCTCATGTTTAAATTTATTATAAAGTTATACAGACTTCAATATAATATCATTCAATATATTATATTTTTTTAACAAAAACATTTACATAAATATAATATCATATGTTATCCTCTTATAATATATTTTATTTCCCATTTATTAATAATTACATATTAAAACCACTACTTACATGTGTTAACTCTTTCATTTTTCATGATAGTTTTGGTTTATAAGTATTGTTACCTATAATTTGATCGTGGTTTCATCATATCCATAAATTTAACAATGATATAAATATCATATATATTCATTATATATATATATAGATATATTGAGTCATATACATAAGATATATATAAAAAATGAATTCCATCGTTCATGGAGACAGTATGACGTACGTATGCATGAACATTGTTTTCATTTTTTGATGGTTGGAACAAATAAAATGTAAATAATAATTTTCATTTACAATAAAATTTTAATATATTTTATAAGTTATATATTAAATAAATATATTTTAATTATTATCAATGTAAAATGTATGTGAAAAAGAAATCTCACCACGTCATGGATGTGGTAGTCCACACATATACACTAGCGACATTATCATTTCACAATTGATGGAAAGGTGGATAATGGTGATTATATAATCATAATAAAAATTAAGTATGTATTACGGAATAAATTAATTATTTTATAATAGATATAATATATTTAGAAGATTTGTAAAAATAAATAAAATTGAAAATTTTTGGTAAGGAGTTATACCTCTTCATTGGGAAACGTCTTTTGGCTTACCCCTTAAAACCTGAAAGGATGGTATTTTGAAAAACAATAATCTCTATGATGTTATGAAGGGATATATGATGGTATTTTTAAATAGATTTTTAAAATATTTAAGGCTCAAATGGTGTGAGTAAGAGAGGAAATAAGGTTCCCTTTATAAGTGAGGGGAGGACCACTCTTGAAATTACTTAAAGTATTAAATTAATATAAGTTAATTTTCCTTGAAAAAGGGATAAATAATTATATAATATAATTAAAATATGAGGAAGTGTGTTAATAATAAAATAAAATAAATTTTAATAAGTTTTGATTATGTTTTTACCCTTATGTATAATTTTTACCCCACTATTAACAATTTTGTCAGTTACCATCATATCAATGTTTTTTACTATTTAGGGGTCAAGAAAGTTTCAAAAAAAACTATTAAATATAACATGGTTTATATTCTAAACCATTTTCCATTAACTTGTTTTAATTAATTATTTTTATTAGTTTTAAATCATTCAATAAAATATTATTTATAAACAAATATCATTAATTTCATTTTTAAAAATACATAAAATATTTTATATAACATTTGACTAACTAATCTCAAATTGCTCCAAAATGTAATGGATTAAATTATAAGAAATATATGGTCTTAATATAGTCATCCAATAAAAATTTATAAGTATAGATATCATTTTAAACTTTTTCTTTTGTTTTAACCACTTGCTTAACCAATTTTAATCTTAACCATTGTAAGGAATTTTTAATATTAAAGAGTTATAATTTTACTTAAAAGGTAAAAATTTGGCACATAAATTCCCCAAGGATAAAATTTTATACAATTTATAATATAAATAATCCTATTTTAATATTTTCATTATTTATAAATAGTTTTATAAATTATATTCAACATAAAATACAGTTAATGTCATTTTAATAACCATCCACATAATTTGACTTTTAAAACAACATGAAAGAAATAGAATTCAAATATAAAACATTAAAAAATATATAATATGTTATAGTTGTATTAAAAATTTTGGGAAAAGTTCAAGTCTCCAAAAATATATTACCTTTATAGTTTTTCATATCATTTACTTGATTTTTATACTGCTTGTATAGGAACTATGTCGGTGATGCTTAAGTATTTTTGGTAATTATTTCATCACCAAAACATAAAAATAAATTACTATCATACAAAAATGCATTAAAAATTTAAATAATAATTTATAATTGAACATTAGTTTTTATATCTGTGTCACAAGATTAAAATCATAAAATTTTTATTTTTGATTTTATCTTTTACTTACATATTATAAAGGAAAAAATCAAAGTTATATGAAAAAAGTTCATATTTTAGATGTTTGAATGATTATGAGGTAATAGACCTATAAAATGAAATAATATCAACTGTTTGAATTAATTTGAAGCCTTTTCACCTTAGTTTTAACCCAAATTAATCCATTTTAGCTTTATCATAGTAATAATAATTTACTATGGTGACTGCTCATATTAACAAAAAATAAATGGAAACTATTTACCAAAATTGGACCTCATGATTCAAAATATGGAATCCAATTTTCCATATTCAATCTTTAGGAATGGAAAAAATTAATTTAAGATAAAAACCCAAAATGTAGCGTAAAGTTTTTTTAGAAAATGCATTTTTATGTGTAAAAACAATTTATACTAAATTCAACCATAAAACTAATTCCAATGAAATTAAATTAATTTTTCATAATATAATAAAAATAATTTTACTTTGAGATAATTTTTAAAAAAATTGAACATGTTAAATTCATGAAACAAAAATATTATTTTCAATAAAAATTAGTATTTTCACTATTCATTTAAAAATAAATATTTTCATAAAATTATCAAAACATCACGTTGTGATAATTTTGATATTCTTAATTAAAAAATGATATAAAGTTTAAAAATAATAATTTCTTAAATTACCCAAAAAAATAATTTTAGTATTCTCTAAAAAAAATCATTAAGTACATTTTTTAATAAAAAATATATTTGAAGAATAAAATGACTTCAATAAAAAATTAGTTCTTATTTACAAATAATTTATCAAAAAAATTATTAATTTAGATATTTATATATATACATCACAATGTGTTTACTACTATTAGTACCCTCCAATTCAATAGCTATGTTACAACAGTCATAATATAATTATATTTTATGGTTCGTTTAAACTTAGTTGTGTGTGTTTCATACGCTATTATACATAGTGTTATTTTAAGATATAGGGGTATTGGATCCCCTACGCCCCTTAATATATTTAATCCCCACAAATAGAACATTTTTCCAGTAATCAACAGTTTATTGTTTAATATTTCTTTATTGAAAACCCACATCGTAAAATGGATTAATAAAACATCCTCTTGAAAAGAGGGAAAGGGAAATATAGAGGTCATCTTAAATAATTCATAATCCAGTTTCCAAATAGGGTAATATTAGTGGGAAGTTAATATATTTACATGGATAAAAAATAAATTTCCAAATAATGGTGAAGAGTGTTAGAGCATTTATAATAAGAATGTGAATGATGATGAGAAAATTAAGGGCCAAAAAACCATAAATCAATGTGATATGAAAAAATACTATCCATCCATCCAAAATTAATATAATAGAATTTTTTTTCAGCATATCCTTTTAATATAGTTGAGGAATTATTTTATTAAATATACTAAGAAAAAAAATATACTTACATGATAAGTATAATTTTATCTTTTAATAAATTTCCGCCATAAACTCATTTTTATCCAAACTACGAGTATTCAGGAAACATTTTCTAATTCCTGAAGAACTATAGTCAAATTATAATATATCACATAATCCCAAAAAGTATGAAAATATATTACTCATATCTTTAAATATTAATTAAAACAAAAAAAAATACAACAAAGTGGGATAATTTCCAAAATTTGTAAACTTTCATATGATGAAATAATACATTTAACTCTAAAATTTACACAATAATAACAAGTGTTCTACTTAGATCATTTCATAAATTTCCCTATATCAAAAATGACATTAATAACCACATCATTAAATAATATTTTAACCTCAAATGTTATCCCATACCTTTCATCTTACATCCCAAAAAATTAATTTCATTCTTCCTAAGTAATCTTTCATGTTAAATCAAATGTTAAACCTAAAGATTATATATACCTGATATCAATAAATAATATCCTATAAGGTCATTAATATCTATAATTAATCACTCTATAATCTTATAATGTAGTTAACCTCTCCAAAATATCATGCATCAAATTTAGATACTTACCTAAAAGTTAATAATTAGTTTGATATTAAATATCTCTAAAAATCACATTGGCAATGAATCACTTTTCCATAATAATTATTATCTATATCCCCCCATTAATTATACCATAATTAACATAACATCAAATCATATACTAACCCAATGTATTATTCAAACCTCAATAGATTTTTCTTCCCAAAATAAAGATAAGTTTTAAATCACCTCCAAATCTTATCACTTAAAACTTCAAAATGGATATATATGCCTTTTAACTTATGATCAACCTTAAAATTATAAACTTTTGATGGAATCCATAAATCTTAATTTAAAAACATATGAAAACATAAATTCTTTAATAAATTTACACAATTCTTATTCTTCAATTAAAATCATTTTTTATTCCCAAAAATTCAAAAATGTGATAAACTTCCACGAATATGACCTAAAAAACATTGTTATGAAATCACTAAGATATTTCAAGGTCTCCAATAATATCACATTTACTTAATTAATGTAAATAATCTATTTATCCCAAATATATATATTATCATCTTACCACAAAATAACTTTTCATGGTTATCAGTGTGTCTTAACATATGTTTTTAAATTATTAAAGAAAAACCACAATGGATAAATCTGTATATGTTTCATGATTCTAATAACCAAAATATCATTACTATAATACATAAAAAATATAATTATAAAATACAGAAATTTAAACACTTAATTTTTTTCCATCAATGATTGTAATATCATAGTTCCTTCCTCGGTCTTGGAGTTAACCCTTGGATTAGGGAATTGGATCGAAAAATGCATATATTCTCCACACATGAGACATTGAACTCTAATTGGTTCATTAATATGGAATTCATTTTCCACAATCAAAATTTTTATTTTCCCTAGGAAATTACATCCTTTATCTCATTCTATTCCACACATAAAATACCTTCTTGTCCCTCTTAGACATTTTCTTGAGTTCTTCTTCCCGCATACTTGACATATAGATAAATGAATCTTCTTCTCCCCATGTTCTTCTTGAAACTACATTTTTCACTTGTTATGTGTTTTAGAGAACTCACCCAAGTTCTTATTTTCAATCATATAACAAGATAGTTGATTGGGAATAATAACAATATTTCACCTACCATCTATCATTAAAATAAGTTTCACAGTAAGATAATCATTCAATTTTCCATCATGTTATACTTTAACATGAATCATCTTTCTCTGATCCACTGAATAAAAATAAAAATTATAGTGTTAGAAAAAACAGTTATAGTTAGGAATCATTTAATAACAAAAAATAATTTATTTTATTTCTAAATCATAACACAGTATTTTTAATCTATGACACCTTAGGTTTTACCTAGGTCATTCTTAGTAATAATCTATTCAATCCTTCCTAATTACTCATAAATAAAATGTGATTTATCCCAAGCATATCCCCTGGGAGTGTTAAACCGTGTGCACGGTAAGGGAACACTCACTGTACACCATAATTTTGGATAAGATATACATTGACAATCTATTTTGGGGTTATTGCCCCTAGATGCATATTTGAAAAAACTACATATACTTTTAGTATCTATATAGGGATGTATTGCTAAGAATTCTATATAATTTCTTCCTTACCAAAATATTAGTGTGTTATCCTATACTTATGATTACCCCCATGCTTTTCACCAAATATTTCTAATACTAATATCTAATTATTGACTAAACTCTACTTTACTGTCAACTATAGTGGCCCAATACTTTCATACATAAATAATACATCTTTCTATATGAATATAAAATATATAACATTACAATCCAATTGTATAGTTTTAGTGTCTTCCTAAAATTAGATGTGTGAAAAACTTGTTGATAAGATATATACATATTCTTTCACTAAATTCTTAATTACTATATACCTTACTATGAATATCCTAATTAAAACCTTTTTTCATAACCTAGGTAAAGGAAACATAAGAATGGGTAATCTCAGATGATTATTAAGGGTAAAAAGGGGAGATATAAATGATCACAAAATCATAACATGAACCTAAGGGTATAAGAACATGATATTGACATTTCAAAACCATATCTACTTTATCATATATCATAATAATGAGTCATGGAATATATCTTTAATGTTCATAAGGCTTGAATCATAATGGAATCAAAGAACTTGATCTATAAGAGAATAAAATTTGCATAATACATTACTTTGTGTCATACCCATACGTATATAAAATCATTTATTTAGTCAAGTCTCACTACCAAGTATATCATGGTAGATTGGGTTAAATATACATTCAATCATATCATTAGTCAAGGTTTAATCCTAATATTATTATTGTAGAAAAAATCACTTACTAAATTAGGATTACTCCCCATTGTGAGAATATTATCTATCTCATGAGATATCCATATTTACCCAATACATTTAAGTGATATATTATTCCATGCTCTCTCGTCAAATAATAAAAAAGATAAAAATGTGTGTCAAAAGATCCTAAACATTCATCATTGCATAACTTTTAGAAATGAAATTATTTTTATAAAAATTTAAAAATCTCATAGTAGTGTAACTATGGAAAATAACTAATTTTCATAAAGGTTTTATCATAACTTAATTAACTCATGGTAAATAAATAGGTTTCGTGGAATAATCCTTAAATCATCATCATCATAAGGCATCCAAAGAATAAATTTTTATGGTATAATTATATGATAACCCTAGTAAATTATAAGTAATATTAAATGATGTTGTCATATATGATAAATAACATTAAATGATCATGAGAATATTATAGAGTAAAAAATCCTTTTTAATATTAAATAAATTTATTAAAATATAAACAATTCCAAAACATTATGAAAATTTTTTTCCTAAAAAATTACTTTATGAAATTTTAAATGAACCGTCAAATCATTGAGGAGGCATGATTGTGGTAAATTATGTTCATGTAGTTTATGTTAAAACATATACTTCTATATTTTTGGTAAAAATTAAAAAGTTCCTTATTTAGAAATATATAATTGGATTCCTTTTAAACAATTATTTAAAAATTAAATCATGATTATATGTTTCATCAGATAATAAAATGTTAATATTAAAACCATTCTTTAAAAATATTTTTATAAAACATGGGCATAGATTAAAAAGGATTTTTGTCCCAAGAGAGAAATAAAGTTTGATTTCTATAAAAATATTCTTTCAATCTATTAAATACTTATAGAGGAAAATTTTATATGAAAATATGTAATCTATTGAAATTACTAAAGGATAATAAAATTCATGGGATTATTTAGTGATAGGTCATAAAATTATATAATCATAAACTTAATCATAAGAAATACCCATAAACAATAAGATTGTAACATAAATCCCTTAAAAATTTGGTAATCTCTAAATCAAAACATCATGAAATATAGTACCTTACATGAGTTTTTAAATCCCTATAATTTTCTTTTTATAATCATAAAATAAATATTTTGGGTAGTATATGCCGCAAAAAAGTAAATAAATTGTGAATATGGTGTAATCCTGACATAAATAAATGTTGGATGAGAAACCCATACCTCATGATAGAATTCATTTTAAAGTGATCTAAAATAATATATAATAAATTTAAATTTAATATAGTTATATTTCATAATCATTTTGATACTTTTAATATAATATATGGTCCACTTATAACATTTCAACTCCCATTTGTTTGAAATTTCTTATTAAAAGCATCATTTCAGGTGTTGAATATTTTATTTTTCGTGAGATTTTTGGTTCTGTTGTTTTGGTCCTTTTATTTTGATCATTATTTCAACATCTTAAAAATTTTTACCATGATATAAATATAATATATATTCATTATATATATATAAATTTTAACATCCCAAATGCTTTCTAGGTACTCCCTTTGTCATGTGCTTTTTCTTTCTTTCTTGGTTTTATGTTTTCTATAGAACAAGGCATGATTGTGTTATGTTAGGAGATTAAAAACCATGAGAAAGGATTACACGCCATTTAATAGACATCAAGAAA
Source organism: Viscum album (assembly GCA_963277665.1). NCBI lineage: Eukaryota > Viridiplantae > Streptophyta > Magnoliopsida > Santalales > Viscaceae > Viscum > Viscum album. The sequence continues at coordinate 1,664,059,222 of OY728128.1, forward strand.
ATTTGATGAATCTAGTTTAGGATGTGAAAGGATTATATGCTGTGTAAATTTTACATGTCGTCTAACTGAAAAAATTATGTTTTTATCAAAAGGCGGTCCATTTTTTGGTCTTTTTGGATTCAGTGTATTTCATGACATGTAATAGGATTAAACAGAATATAAATATCACAGCCTATAGGTTTTAGGTTTTGATCAGTTGATTTTACCTTTCATTCCACAAATGGTCTCACTCTCTCAACCTAGAGCTCACCTAAGAAAATTTTGGATATCTTCTTTACTTATGGATTGTTTGTTTGGAAATTAATAATCAGGTTTTTCATGATGCGCCTCTCTGGTAAACTTTATTTTATTTTCATCAATGTATTTTGTTGTCACTGTGGTTTTGGTTTTGGTTTTTTCCATATTAGGGATTATATAGTTCTTTCTATCAATCCATTGTAGTTTCTTAACATGTCATGTCTTTTGAATGCATATCTCTTGGTTTCCTCACACCATTATCTAAGGCGTCTTGGATTATTCTATTTTGAGGTATTTGTTCTATATAATTGGTCAATTTTATTAATTTATTATCATTCTGGATAAATTTATTTGGTTTGTTCATTAAATAGAAGTTATTTTTTCTTTTAATGGATTTCTTGGAAAGATAAATGCATTTAAAGGTGTTTGTTTTAAAATGGATTTGTTCTAATTTAGAAAAGGGTTTTTGAAACAATGAATTAGTTTATCTTGACTTTTAATAATATTTTATAAATTATTATCATTTTTTTGAAAATTAATTGGACAAGCTTGGATCTTTCTGAACCTTGGGTGCATTAGAAATTAGATATATGTAACCTTAGTGTGTGTAGCACCACTAGTAGTTGTTTTATTGATATAGAAAAACTTTGGAAGGACTCAATATCAGTTGTATATTACATCTATCCTATTTTAATATCTTTATAGTATATTTTTTTCCATAGGCTATAGGAAAATTATAGTTTTATTGGCCATTTATGGATTTTTATCGCATTATAGTTTTTATAATGGATTATTTCTCATAGGTTTTTATATGAAGTTATATAATAGGAAATTAAATGATATAATTTCATATATATATGTGTTTAATTAATTAACTTATGATTCATGGTTATTATTTAATTTTTTATCACTTCTACTTATCATATGTTTTGTTTGATAATATGAAAGGATTTTATGAAAACCTAATGGTAAATGATTTGTAAATGAGTTTTGTTTTTTATGAAAATGATTTATAAAACTGTTTTTTGTTTAAAATGATAGAACTATTGCATTATTTATATTGGACCTTGTACATAATATATGGTGGTACCCTACATGAATTTCTTCTCAGACCTTGCTTTTTTCTTTTGGGATGTAGTAGATTTTGTTTTGTGGGATCCAAGAAAATGGAAGAGATTCTTGTAGAATGTTAGATTCTCCTTTAATATTTTCCTTTATAAAGGGGTGGTTTATAGGTCATTATTAGTCTCATGGAGATTATTCATAATTTTTTATTTAGCATATATTGTCTTGGATTTTATGGTTTATTTTTGTATCTCTTTTCCTACACTTTCCACTCTGGTTGTATGTATTATTTTTTACATATTTGTGAGGTGTTTTAGTTTTATTTGTTATACCTCATCAGGTGAAAATTGACTTGGGAGTATGGTTTGGTTGACCTGGGTTGGTCTGTCACAATTTTATATTAGATCAGGAATCTTCCTAATGTGTGTTCACATTCACTGAGTATGGTTTTTTTCATGGGTATGTAGGAGTTAGAACCATCAGAATTTAGCTATTATGTGTGGAAAATAGTCTTATCCAACTCACTTCTATGACTGAACCTGAATTACCATGGGTGGTCAGGGACTTTTATCTGGTTTTAGATGTGGAGTTTGGGTTCATTTTCTTAAACTTTATGGGATGTTTATTTAAATAGACCTTTTTTATGTAATTTATTACATTGGTAGAATTCATAACTGCTTTAAATTATTGTTATTTTAAAGAAATGGTTTGAATTATGAAAGTGGTCCTAATATTTTTCAATGTTCCCATAATTTAATTTGTTATTATCTTGTGTTTATTAGACAATTACATTGAGAAAATCACTTCTAAATCTAAAAGAAAAAGCTGTGAGAAATTTTCTATAGGAAATTTTACCCATGGAACCTTCTTTAGTTGAAGTTTTAATCCACATTATTTAGACTTTGGTTCAAGTGGTTTTCTAGAACTCGTAACGTGTGGTGGATCATGGATCTTAGTTCACTAAGTAGCATCCACCCATATTTTGTGGTGACAAAAGACTGTAGGATTTTGAGGAGTTTCTTTAGTGGATATAGAGGATCTTCTTAAAGAATCATGATGTCTCTAATGTGGTTTCTTCCATGTACATGATTTAGGGACTAGGAAGGAGATGGTGGGACTTGATTATTCAAGCTAAGTAACATGAGGATCTTACTTGGACATCCTTAAAGAGAATTTATTATCACTAGTTTTACCCTAAGATGTTACATTTAGTGAAGAATTGGGAGTTTGTGACCTTGGAGTATAGGAATCATTCCATTATAGAGTATTCCATATGTTTTACATAGTTAGTTCATCTGGAACCATATCTTGTCACTAATGGATACCTAAATTCTTGGAGGTCTGAGATCGGAATGAGACCAAATATATAGTCAATGTTGATTCTCGTGTTCCATCTAACTTTTGTAGAGGGATTCTACAAAGAATATTTGGTTGAGGTAGACATATCTATAAATATAGATTTTTTTCAAACTTCACTTGGTGTAGTGGTTAGTGAGGGTGTATCATATGGCCATAAAAGGAAGCATAAAGGTATCCAATTTTCTTCAAGACTAGTTTTTGAGGCTTAATCAGGACAGTAACATATTTTTTCTATCTTTTTGGGTGTCCTAGTTATATAAATCTGAATTTTTTGTAAGCTCCTAAGACTTTTCATCCATACGGATGATCTATCCATATGAAATTCTTTTGTGATAGGATATCCCAGGGATGTAAGATTGGATTCACATTTACCAAGGGTTCATAAGTTCATGCACATGATTCCAGGGGTAGTGTGTCCTATCCTTAGGATAATGAGGATGTTCATGTGGATAAGAAATATAAAGGAGTATATTATACTAGTTTCTTCTTGTAGTGTAGTATACACTAGTGGAATTTGAAATAGGGTCGGTTATAGTTAGAGTTACATTGTGATTTTCATCTTATATGGTGCTATCATTATTTGATATGTAATCTAAGCATTATTTCATATCCTAAAATTTGTTGACATGTTGGGATTTAATTCATAACTTATGTCGTACTTGTTGGATCTTTATATGACTTTGGGAAAGAGGCCTGAATAAGGTTTCAAGTGTCTCACATTTCGTGTGATGATAGCTGACTTTGAGAAAGAGTGGGACTTATCAGTTCCTAATATTGAAATATTCGACTTGATTGTTGGAATGGATTGGATAATTATTTTTAAGGCCTAGATAAATTTTTATCACTATCTGGTATAGTTCTTATCAACATATGGGGTCACTCATGTATTCCAAGTAGATTGGGACTCTAGAATAAGAAGTTCAGGGAAAGTTGTTCTTTATGATGGGGTTAATCACATGCCAGTTGGTAGATATGTTTCTAGATACAATTAACCATTTTTACGTGGTTGACTTCCTACAGTGGTGTGTTCATACCTCGATGCCTTTTTGGATTATTTTTGTAGTTTACCTCCACAAATAGAGGTCAATTTTACGGTTGACCTTCACCCTTGTATGATTCCCATTTATATTCCATCTTTTTAAATGGAACCTACTATGTTTTTGGAATATAAGGTTTATCTTGATGACCTAGAGGCTAAGGGATTTTTTCATCATAGCATGTAATAGTGGGGTTTTCTTTACTCCTTTCAAAGAAGTCATGTGGGAGCCTAAAAATTTATATTGACTATCATAAGTTGAATCAGGAGACCGTTAAGAAAAAATATTCATTTCCAATGATTGATGAACTTTTTAACTAGCTTCAAGGGGAATATTAGTTTTTAAAGATTGAACTTTGGTTAGGATACAACCAATTGAGGGTCTGAGAAGAAGATATACCATAGACAATGTTTAGGAGACATTATGGGAATTTTGAGTTTCAAGTTATTCCATTCATACTGACTAATTATCTTATAGAATTTAAGTATTTTATGAAAAAAAACATTCAATGGTTCTTGACTCTTTTTATGTTTTGTTTTTTTATGATATTTTGGTGTACTTCAAGTCAGTGGTGGAATACAAGGACCATTTGGATATTATTTTTCGAACCTTGAAATAACATCATCTATATGTTAAGATTTTCAAATTTGATTTTTAGATCTAGGAAGTGAAATTTATGGATAATTTGATATCTGAGAGGGGAATCTCAGTGTATCCTAATAAGGTATGTACTTTTATGTCTTATAATTATTATAGAAACATGTTTGAGATCTAGATATTATTGGGTTTAACTGGTTACTATAGGAATTTTGTTTAGGATTTCTCCAAGATTGCATCTCTAATGAATACATTAACCCATAAGGGAGTAATGTATGAATGTAACGCAAATTGTCAGAGATTTTTTGAGGATATTAACTTGATGTTAACTTTAGAACAAATTTTTATTCTTCTAGAATAAGTTTTGTGTTATGATGTTTTTCACGATGCATCAGGTATGGGGTTGGTATGTTTCATGATGTAGGGGGGAAGGATGGTGGCTTATGGCCCATTCCAGTTGTTCCCTCAGGAGAAAAAATACCCTACCCATGATCTTGAGTTGGAATTGGTTATTCATTCACTCAAAACATGGAATCACAATCTCTTTAGTGAGTGGTTTACTGTGTATTATTGTCATAATATCCTGAAATATATTTTTACTCATAGGGTTTTGAACTTGTGATAAATATAATGGGTGGATTATCTTTATAATTTTGATTTTCATATCGTGTACACTCCAAATAAATGAAATGTTCATCCTGATGCATTGAGTATAAAATTTCTGAAAAAATATATGAATGTATCGGATGAGGAGTGGTGTTTGATGGGTTATTTTTATGAGATATGCTTTTAATTAGTAGAGGTTGGTGGAAAGGGGTTGTTGTAATTGATGAAAAAGGACTCATCTTTTGATGAGTGAGTTCGACTCAAGAATGTGATAGACACCAAGTGATAAAAATTGGGTAAAATAAATTATAGTGGGGAAACCTAAGGTGAGTTATATGAGTCTTAAAGTGGTTATTTGTGCTTCTATAGTAGGTTGGTTTTTCAATTTTACTTGAGGATATAGTTGGTCGATAGTGGACATGGGTCTTGATGGTCCATGAACCCTGAGGCTAAAAATATGTATCACAATTTGAGAAATCAGTATTTTTGGTAGAGGATAAGATGGTTAGTTGTGGATTTTGTATCATGATGTCTTACTTATCAGAGAATCATTTTGGAATAGTAGATACCTTTTATTTTTCTATAGCCCTTACTCATTCCATTATGGAAATGGGAATATATTTCAATATATTTTTTCATTTTTTTTCATGGACTCCAAGTGGGAAGAATGAGATTTTGATGATCACTGATTGACTCCCAAAATCAATACATTTAATCCCTATCACGGCGATGATAAAGTATGAAAATATTGGGGACTTATATGTCTAAGAGATTGTGATACTTCATGGGGTTCCCACTACGGTTTTTCTGGAAGGGACATGAGGATGAAATCCATGTTTTGGAAAGGTATATAAGAGGTAATGTGTAACATCCCAGGTAAATAAAGAATAAAGAATTTTCATATTTATTAATATTTACGAATTAAATATTAATTTTATTTTAAAGGGGTTGCTATGTTCGATAGCGTACCTGATACGCAACGATGAGTTTCTTTGAAACTTACGTAGCACACTAGTAATAAAATAATATTATTTTAAATGTAAGTTAACAAGTAGCCATTGTACTGGCAGGAATGGATAGAAATAACTAAAATATGATAAGATATGTTTTTAAATGTTTATACATTTACCCAATAAAATATAAAAGCTTAAAATACGGAAAGAGTTCAATTTTAGGGCATATATACTCTAATTTTCACTAAAGGTTCACTTATCACCTTTTAATGGTGAACCGTCATTAAATATAGTTTTTATCACTCTTATACTTTATTTTGGACCAAATATAACTCTTCTTTATAATCGGGACATCAAAATTTACTTTTTGTAAATTTTTGGTACATTTCTGATAAAGTTCATTTTTTTATGAATAGTGTAAAATGTTGTATTTTAATTCAAAACGTCTTTTTAATCTAATTTATTTATATGATTAGATTATTAATTTAATTGGTTTTAAAATAAAATTATAAAATATTTTTACCAGTTAATCCAATGGTGGTCATTGGAATCAATTTCACTTTGAAATTGGACTTAAACTGGTGTCAATCTTTTGATACTTATTGTTTCACAAAAACACGCTATTTGTCATGACAGCGGGAATTAATTATTAATTTAATTAATGTGACTTACATGTTTTTAATTTTGTAAAATAGACTTCATTTTTCAATTCTTAATATCAAATATAGCTTAGGGTGAATTTTTGGTAATTTTCTGAAAAACTTCAATTTTTGATGAATAGTAAAACCACTAAGTGGTAATCAAGCAAACTGATTTTTCAGTTAAATGAAAGTTTACCACTAATGTGTATTGAATTTTGAAAATCCGACATACATGGTTGTCATTAATAAGTAAAATGTGGTTCAATGAGATTAAAATAATTTTTTGGTGAATAGTAATTTTTTTTCATTAATCGCGATTAGAGGTAATTAGTGTAATTTAATGTAAAAATGATATTATAAAAATGTGAAAACACCATGACACTTGTCCTACACCTATTTGGTGAGTCCTGGCAGACCACGACAAGCCATGGTCCAACTTGGGGACCCCATGGAGGCACTTTAGTTGGAAAATGACATTAATATATTTTTATTTAATGTTAAAGTGAAAATGACACTAACATAAATTGTTTTACTAAAATAATTTTTGAGTGGGGTTATACAAGTCCAAATTTTGATTATAAATACTCATTGGAAATATAAAAAGATTTCCTACATCATATTATTTTTTTATAATTTTTAGACATTAAATAAATTAAATTATATTTGACATAATAATGATACAGCGATGACATCATTATTTGACGATTTAAATAAAATGGAAAGATAATGAAAAATATAAAACCTACACATGGCCAAAACCAATTGGATGAGTGGATTTCGAACCCTTATCACCTTATCCACGAATTATATCAATGTGGGACCTTTTAAAACCGAAACACATTTTCAAATAAAGTAATATTTCTTTACTTTCCAAAAGTGCCCCTCCTCTCCTCTTATAAAAGGCCCCCACCTCTACCCCATTTCACACACTTCTCAAGCCTTTGGCTCGGCCAAACCCTGCCCAATTACTCTCTCCACATCCCTCTCCTCATCTTAGAGGATTACCTTTGGGCAGAATCCTTTCAAAGTAAGCCTTTAGGCTCAAATCAAAATGGAGTTACACTTTTAAAGGTAATTCATTCTCTCTTGTTCATTTCTTTTATTTTGCTTCTCCAACCCTCTAAACTCTTTTTATTTACTTCTTTTGTAACAAACCCAGTATCTTCAATATACTAGGATGTTGTTATAATATTTATTTGAGCTACACTCTCACACAACTACATCAAATGGTTAAAGAACATACGGTTTCCGTGGATGGCGAAATTCTGCCTCCCGAAACGATGATTGTTCAATACTCATTTAACACCTTCAAGGGTGGCCATTATGATGTCACTATTTTTATATATGATATATAATATGTTTATGTTTTCTTTAAGCTTCTGTATTTTTCATTTTTGGCATACCTTTTTGGTTTCCATTATGGGTAAAAACGATATCTTCATTTAAGGAAGTGCGGACTACCGCCCCCTAAAAGTGATGTGATTCGTTAATGCCATATGTGGGACGTGTAAAGGATGGATTTAAAGTTATTATATATGATGTTATACTGGAATTATAATATACCTCTATATCATTATTATTTCTTTCCATTAAAGTATGAGATAGAAATGAAAGTAGCGTTCATGCGTACGTACGGCTTACCGTCTCCATGAACGGTGCATTTCATTTCTTATCCCCAAATGTAATGTACTATTAAAATTACATGTATATAATGTATATATATAATTAATGATATATCTAAATGATGAATATAATTCTGTAATTAAAATATACATACCTCTCATTTAGTTTTAATTCCACTAATATGACAAAGAAATGAAAGTAGCGTTCATGCGTACGTACGGCTTACGGTCTCCATGAACGGTGCATTTCATTTATTACCTCTAAATGATTATGTAATATTATAAATACATGTATATTCTGGATATATATGATATATATGATATCCAAATCAGGAATTTCATTCAGGATATAAAGAACTTTTGACCACATGAACAACATGTAATTGTAAGAAGTCAACTTTCGACTTAAGAACCAAATATTGACAAAACAAACATTATTAACTTAAATGGTTACATAATGTTTATAACATGGCAATAAGTGAAATAAAAGGAATAATGAAGTTTAAAAAGTTTTTTTAATCAAGTATAAATTAACTCAAGTTTATTATTCAGGACGTTAAAGAACGATCGAGTCAAGTCGGACCCAAGGTAAGGGAACTTCTTAACCCAACATCCATTCTTTGGGTTAATCTCCTACTTTCAAATTATGTCATGATATTATTATGTCTTATTTTCTATTTTTACTTTCTTTATGTATACCTATAGTGAATACACATAATATATCTATTTTATTTTAAAAATTTTCTTTGTAAGGGACTTCGTCTCAATCTCCTTTCATTGAGGCATATTTCGTTTTATACACAACTTTCTTTTATACGGTGTATAAACTCCTTTGACTTTTACTTTTATACAAAAGGAATCTTTTTCTACGAAGCGTTTTACTAAACGACAAAAAGGAATGTTTTTTTAACGTACGCGGTGACAACGAACTTTTCCGCCGTTGCGAGTATTATTTGATCTTTGGCTTTCTCAACAAGCCGTAATGTTTTTAGAATAAAATAAATACCATATACTCTTTTATGTATTTTGGTATTGAAAATGGTTTTGAAAAAGGATTCTATTATGTCAATATATTTATGATATATTGTGATTGAAATGTGGAAATGTTATCATTCCTTTATATTGGTTTTATGTTTTATGATTTTATATTGGTACTTGGACATTTTAACGGGTGGTTAGGTTATAAACCATATGACGGGTGGTGCCGTGAATACCAGGACTGGTGGTTACGTTATAACGTCCAATGCATTGGGTATGGAAGTCGGTCGTATGGCTATTCCATTAAGTATTTATGGAAATTGGCCGTATGGCTATTCCATTAAATGGTATGTATGGAAGTCAACCGTATGGTTATTCCACTTAAGTATGTTTATGTCCCAAGTTACCTTTATATATTCTATGTGTTCTTTATATGGGTTTTATGGTAATCCTTTGGTTACAAAAAGGTAAGTAATGATACTTTATTCAGTGAAGATTTTTTTTTACTACTTCATGAAGGTGAAGGTATTACTTTGATATAGTATACATGGTTTACTTGATGTTTGAAAAACTAACAGTTTTCATTCTTTTTGTATCCCTTACTGAGCTTTTTATGCTCACCCCAAGTTTTTCGAAATGTTTTTCACAGGACTTAAAGTGGAATAAGGTCAAGGATTGGATCAAGGGAATTTCATGCTATCTAAAACATGGAATCTAGACGTCTTTCTTTTTAAGAGTTTTTATTTTTATGGAGACTTAGTAGAAGTGTCTACTTTGTAATCTTTTAAGATGTAATAGTTATGTTCTAATTCTCTAAAACTCTAAACCTGAAAAGATCCTCAATGTGAATTATTCGTTTAATTCAATATTAATTATGGTTTAAGGCTGGGGCCTTATAGTTGGTATCAAAGGTCGGTTTAGACAAATTTAGGAGTTAGAAAAGTGTTAAATTATAATATGATTGAAATGATATAGCATTTATGGATTACCATGTTGCTTCGCCTAAGATATTTATGTGTTCAGAATGGTTTTCCACAGAGGAACATGTCAGTGGTGGAACATTTCATGAGGCAACATCCCCCATCATTCAGAGGATCATCTGACCCTATGCAAGCTGAAGGGTGGATTAAAGCACTGGAGAAGATTTTTGATGTCATGGGGTGTTCAGAACATCAAAAGGTTAGTCTTGTTGTTTACCGTTTTGAAGGTGAAGCTGATCAGTGGTGGTTGATGGTGAAAAATATAAGGGATAGTGATGAGATTGAGGATCTACACTGGGACGAATTCAAAGGTATGTTTCTTGAGAAATATTTTCCTAAGGTGGTGCGTCTTAGGATGGAAAAACAGTTCCTAGAATTGAGGCAGGAGGATGATTCAGTGGCTGCTTATGAAGAAAAGTTCACTCGATTGGCAAGGTATGCTCCAAACATCATACGAGAACTTGATAGTAAAATAAACCATTTTTACTCAGGGTTAAAGCCAAAGTATCGAAGGGCTTTAGCTTCTCGTGAGTTAAAAAGTTATGAAAAACTTGTTCGATGTGCGGAGAAGGTGGAAATGGAGTTTTCCGATGATCAGGTGTTCTATGACAAACAAAAGAATAAGAGGTCTAGTTGGTAGGCAAAGGGGAAGAATTCATCAAAGAAGCAAGGAGGTAAGAAAACCAAATATCCATCCTGTGAGAAGTGTGGTAAAATGCATCCTGTAGAATTTTTATCCAATTCTGGTAAGTGCTTTCGGTGTGGTAAGTCTGGTCATATTGCTCGTAACTGTAAGGAAGATGATCAAGCAGGCAATGAAAAGCCAACGGTAAGATGTTTTAAGTGTAATGAAATGGGTCATTATGCAAAAGAGTGTCCAACGAAGAACTCAACTTGGGGAATGCAGCCAGACTACAAGCAGAAAGGGGTGGTGAAATCCTTTGCAACAACTTCAGCAGATATTGGGCCATCGAATGAAGTGGTATCAGCTCCAGGGAGCTCAGTATTTTTCGAAGATTGACTTGAGGTCGGGGTACCATCAGTTGAAAGTAAAAGAAGCAGACGTTCCGAAGACTGCGTTCCGTACTAGATATGGCCATTATGAATTTGTAGTTATGCCTTTTGGGTTAACCGATGCACCTGCTGTATTCATGGACCTTATGAATAAAATTTTCCATGAGTTCTTGGATAAGTTTGTGTTTGTGTTTTGAGGTTTGGGAAGAGGTTATGTGTGCCTTGTGATTCACAGTTGAAGAGAGAGTTGTTATGTGAAGCTCATAGTTCCCCGTTTTCAGTTCATCCGGGCAGTACTAAGATGTATAGAGATCTGCGGGAGTATTACTGGTGGGATGGAATGAAAAGAGGCGTTGCTGATTTTACTGTGAAGTGTTTGACATGTCAACAGTTTAAAGCAGAGTGGCAGTTACTGAAAGTGATGCTTCAGCCTTTACCAGTGCCAAAGTAGAAATGGGAGAATATATCCATGGACTTTGTTGTTGGATTACCGAGGAAATCTCGAGGTAATAATGAAATCTGTGTTATTGTTGATCGCTTGACCAAATCTGCTCATTTCCTTGCTATACGAGATACTTTCTCTCTTGATCAACTTTCCCGTTTGTATCTTAAATAGATAGTCAGGTTACATGGAGTTCCTCTCTCCATTGTATCGGATCGTGATCCCAAGTTTACTTCTAACTTTTGGAAAGGCCTTCAGAATTCGTTGGGTACTAAATTAAATTTTAGTACAGCTTTTCATCCTCAATCAGATGGGTAGTCAAAACAAACAATTCAGAGCTTGGAGGATATGCTACGAGCTTGTTCGATGGATTATCAGGAAATTGGGACCAACATCTTTCTTTGGTTGAATTTTCTTATAATAACAGTTTTTATTCCAGTATACAGATGGCACTATTTGAGGCATTATATGGGAAGCGGTGTCGAACTCCAGCATTTTGGGATGAAGTGGGTGAAAGGAAGCTGATGGGACCAGAATTGGTAGAAGAGATGGCAGAAAAAGTTCAGTTGATTCAGAAAACACATGAGAACAGCTCAGAGTAGGCAGAAGAGGTATGCGGATAACCGGAGGAAGGATCTATCTTTCGAGGTAGGTGATCATGTTTTTCTCAAGGTTTCTCCATGGAAAAGTGTGATGAGATTTGGTAAGAAAGGAAAGTTGAGTCCATGGTTGGTTGGACCATATTAAATTCTGGAAAGATTTGGATCAGTTGCATACCGAGTGGCTTTACCTCCGAGTTTATCTCAGGTACACAATGGTTTTCACGTTTCGATTTTGAGAAAGTATATGCCAGATCCATTTCATGTTTTGAGTCTAGAGGTAGTTCAGCTGGAAGAGAACCTATCTTATGAGGAACAACCGGTCCAGATTCTTGACCACAGGGAGCAAGTGTTACGGAATAAGGTGATTCATCAGGTAAAGGTTTTGTGGAAAACCCATGTGATTGAAGAGGCAACGTGGGAATCTGAAAATGCTATGAGGGATAAATACCCCCACTTATTTTGATAAGTGAATAAAATTGCGAGGACGCAATTCCCAAAAGGGGGGAAGGATGTAACATCCCAGGTAAATAAAGAATAAAGAATTTTCATATTTATTAATATTTACGAATTAAATATTAATTTTATTTTAAAGGGGTTGCTATGTTCGATAGCGTACCCGGTACGCAACAATGAGTTTCTTTGAAACTTACGTAGCACACTAGTAATAAAATAATATTATTTTAAATGTTAGTTAACAAGTAGCCGTTGTACTGGCGGGAATGGATATAAATAACTAAAATATGATTAGATATGTTTTTAAATGTTTATACATTTACCCAATAAAAGATTAAATCTTAAAATACGGAAAGAGTTCAATTTTAGGGCATATATACTCTAATTTTCACTAAAGGTTCACTTATCACCTTTTAATGGTGAACCGTCATTAAATATAGTTTTTATCACTCTTATACTTTATTTTGGACCAAATATAACTCTTCTTTAGAATCGGGACATCAAAATTTACTTTGTGTAATTTTTTTGTACCTTTCTGATAAAGTTCATTTTTTTATGAATAGTGTAAAATGTTGTATTTTAATTCAAAACGTCTTTTTAATCTAATTTATTTATATGATTAGATTATTAATTTAATTGGTTTTAAAATAAAATTAGAAAATATTTTTACCAGTTAATCCAATGGTGGTCATTGGAATCAATTTCACTTTGAAATTGGACTTAAACTGGTGTCAATCTTTTGATACTTATTGTTTCACAAAAACACGCTATTTGTCATGACAGCGGGAATTAATTATTAATTTAATTAATGTGACTTACATGTTTTGAATTTTGTAAAATAGACTTCATTTTTGAATTCGTAATATCAAATATAGCTTAGGGTGAATTTTTGGTAATTTTCTGGAAAACTTCAATTTTTGATGAATAGTGAAACCACTAAGTGGTAATCAAGCAAACTGATTTTTCAGTTAAATGAAAGTTTACCACTAATGTGTATTGAATTTTTAAAATCCGACATACATTGTTGTCATTAAGAAGTAAAATGTGGTTCAATGAGATTAAAATAATTTTTTGGTGAATAGTAATTTTTTTTCATTAATCGCGATTAGAGGTAATTAGTGTAATTTAATGTAAAAATGATATTATAAAAATGTTAAAACACCATGAAACTTGTCCTACACCTATTGGGTGAGTCATGGCCGACCAAGACAAGCCATGGGCCAACTTGGGGACCCCATGGAGCCACTTTAGTTGGAAAATGACATTAATATATTTTTATTTAATGTTAATGTGAAAATGACACTAACATAAATTGTTTTACAAAAATACTTTTTCAGTGGGGTTATACAAGTCCAAAGTTTGATTATAAATATTCATTGGAAATCTAAAAAGATTTCCTACATCATAGTATTTTTTTTATAATTTTTAGACATTAAATAAATTAAATTATATATGACATAATAATGATACAGCGATGACATCATTATTTGACGATTTAAATAAAATGGAAAGATAATGAAAAATATAAAACCTACACATGGACAAAACCAATTGGATGAGTGGATTTCGAACCCTTATCACCTTATCCACGAATTATATCAATGTGGGACCTTTTAAAACCGAAACACATTTTCAAATAAAGTAATATTTCTTTACTTTCCAAAAGTGCCCCTCCTCTCCTCTTATAAAAGGCCCCCACCTCTACCCCATTTCACACACTTATCAAGCCTTTGGCTCGGCCAACCCCTGCCCAATTACTCTCTCCACATCCCTATACTCATCCTAGAGGATTACCTTTGGGCAGAATCCTTTCAAAGGAATCCTTTAGGCTCAAATCAAAAGGGAGTTACACTTTTAAAGGTAATTCATTCTCTCTGGTTCATTTGTTTTATTTTGCTTATCCAACCCTCTAAACTCTTTTTATTTACTTCTTTTGTAACAACAACAGTATCTTCAATATACTAGGATGTTTTTATAATATTTATTTGAGCTACACTCTCACACAACTACATCAAATGGTTAAAGAACATACGGTTTCCGTGGATGGCGAAATTCTGCCTCCCGAAACGATGATTGTTCAATACTCATTTAACACCTTCAAGGGTGGCCATTATGATGTCAATATTTTTATATATGATATATAATATGTTTATATTTTCTTTAAGATTCTGTATTTTTAATTTTTGGCATACCTTTTTGGTTTCCATTATGGGTAAACACGATATCTTCATTTAAGGAAGTGCGGACTACCGCCCCCTAAAAGTGATGTGATTCGTTAATGCCATATGTGGGACGTGTAAAGGATGGATTTAAAGTTATTATATATGATTTTATACTGGAATTATAATATACCTCTATATCATTATTATTTCTTTCCATTAAATTATGAGATAGAAATGAAAGTAGCGTTCATGCGTACGTACGGCTTACCGTCTCCATGAACGGTGCATTTCATTTCTTATCCCCAAATGTAATGTACTATTAAAATTACATGTATATAATGTATATATATAATTAATGATATTTCTAAATGATGAATATAATTCTGTAATTAAAATATACATACCTCTCATTTAGTTTTAATTCCACTAATATGACAATGAAATGAAAGTAGCGTTCATGCGTACGTACGGCTTACCGTCTCCATGAACGGTGCATTTCATTTATTACATCTAAATGATTATGTAATATTATAAATACATGTATATGCTGGATATATATGATATATATGATATCCAAATCAGGAATTTCATTCTGGATATAAAGAACTTTTGACCACATGAACAACATGTAATTGTAAGAAGTCAACTTTCGACTTAAGAACCAAATATTGACAAAACAAACATTATTAACTTAAATTGTTACATAATGTTTATAACATGGCAATAAGTGATATAAAAGGAATAATGAAGTTTAAAAAGTTTTTTTAATCAAGTATAAATTAACTCAAGTTTATTATTCAGGACGTTAAATAACGATCGAGTCAAGTCGGACCCAAGGTAAGGGAACTTCTTAACCCAACATCCATTCTTTGGGTTAATCTCCTACTTTCAAATTATGTCATGATATTATTATGTCTTATTTTGTATTTTTACTTTCTTTATGTGTACCTATAGTGAATACACATAATATATCTATTTTATTTTAAAAATTGTCTTTGTAAGGGACTTCGTCTCAATCTCCTTTCATTGAGGCATATTTCATTTTATACACAACTTTCTTTTATACGGTGTATAAACTCCTTTGACTTTTACTTTTATACAAAAGGAATCTTTTTCTACGAAGCATTTTACTAAACGACAAAAAGGAATGCTTTTTTAACGTACGCGGTGACAACGACCTTTTCCGCCGCCGCGAGTATTATTTGATCTTTGGCTTTCTCAACAAGCCGTAATGTTTTTAGAATAAAATAAATACCATATACTCTTTTATGTATTTTGGTATTGAAAATGGTTTTGAAAAAGGATTCTATTATGTCAATATATTTATGATATATTGTGATTGAAATGTGGAAATGTTATCATTCCTTTATATTGGTTTTATGTTTTATGATTTTATATTGGTACTTAGACATTTTAACGGGTGGTTACGTTATAAACCATATGACGGGTGGTGCCATGAATACCAGGATGGGTGGTTACGTTATAACCTCCAATGCATTGGCTATGGAAGTCGGCCGTATGGCTATTCCATTAAGTATGTATGGAAATTGGCCGTATGGCTATTCCATTAAATGTTATGTGTGGAAGTCAACTGTATGGTTATTCCACTTAAGTATGTTTATGTCACATGTTACCTTTATATATTCTATGTGTTCTTTATATGGGTTTTATGGTAATCCTTTGGTTACAAAAAGGTAAGTAATGATACTTTATTCAGTGAAGATTTTTTTTACTACTTCATGAAGGTGAAGGTATTACTTTGATATAGTATACATGGTTTACTTGATGTTTGAAAAACTAACAGTTTTCATTCTTTTTGTATCCCTTACTGAGCTTTTTATGATCACCCCAAGTTTTTCGAAATGTTTTTCACAGGACTTAAAGTGGAATAAGGTCAAGGATGGGATCAAGGGAATTTCATGCTATCTAAAACATGGAATCTAGACGTCTTTCTTTTTAAGAGTTTTTATTTTTATGGAGACTTAGTAGAAGTGTCTACTTTGTAATCTTTTAAGATGTAATAGTTATGTTCTAATTATCTAAAACTCTAAACCTGAAAAGATCCTCAATGTGAATTATTCATTTAATTCAATATTAAGTAAGGTTTAAGGCTGGGGCCTTATATAATGGGTTCCAAGATTAGATTAATCATGAAATATTATCCATTGAAATATTGATATAGAGATAGGTCTATCTTGGTTCTTAGGTATATTCTTTGGGCTTGTGTGCTTCATTTTGGAGGATCTTGTGAAAATCATTTACCTCTGGTTGAGTTTTCATATAACAATAGTTATCAGGCCTTGATTAAGATGGTGATATATGAGGATTTTTATGGTAGGCCATGAAGATATCCCTTGTGATGGGTATATTTGGGTGAGTGGTCCTTGTTGGGTATGAGTCTTGTTTAGGAGAAGAAAGAGAGGGTGGAGTTAATCTAGAGGAAATTGATCATTAGACAATGTTTTCATAAATATTATGCAAACCATTTTCATCAATTGATTTATTTTTATTTTTTTGATTATATTTTACTTTGAGTTTCACCTCAATTGAAACATCATCGATTGGGTAGGTAGGTTAAGTTATCACCAAGGTTTGTGGGCCCCTTTGATATCATTGGATGATAAGGAAAGGTGAACTATCTGTTGGACTTGATGTCTGGTTTGATATTTATCAATAATATTTTTTTTCTTTCCTAACATAGGAGGTATATATCAGATCCTTCCCATGTGATTATATGAGATGATTTAAATCTTCAGACTGACACCACATTGGTTGATCTTCCACTTCAAATTATTGATCACTGAGAGAAGGTACTGCATGGTAAAATGATTCCTATAGTTTGAGAACTATGGAAGTGCGGATGGAATATCCATGAAATGCGGAGAGTTAATTGTTGATGAAAAATAAGAGGCATTAACTTTGTGAATGTCTCAGAATATGAGGAATTTCTAGGGGATGAAAGTGTTTATGGTGGTGATATTTTCACATCCCATTATTCTTTGTAGGTACTCCTTACGTCCTGTGTTTTTTCATTCTATGTTTTATGTTTTATATAGAAAATGGAATTTTCTCTGTCTATTGGGAGATTACACTACATGTAAAAGGATTACACACCATGTAAAGGGATTACACATCATGTATTGGTCATTTGGAATATTCCACGAATCTATTTTTGGGAATTAAATTACTACACACCATGTATATGTTACACGTCATTTCATGGTAAAAATCAAGGTTTTTTTATAAAAAATGGTGACATTTGTTTTATCATTTATGGATTTTGTGGATTTTACAACATGTAATGGGATTATATACCATGTAAATCTAATGGACATTAGGGTTTTCACTAAAAATCTGATAATTCCTTGCATTCCATCGATAGTCTCCCTCTCTCGACCCAAATCTCACCCTTATTGATTTTAAATATCTATTCTCCCTCTAGATCATCCATTTAGTGAATGATCATTAGGTTTTTCATGGTGCACCTCTCAAGTATTTTATTCATTCCAGTAGTTATTTGGATTTGTTTTTGGCTATGGTTTTGGTAGAAGTTGTGTTCATATATATGATATTATACTGCTTTTGTTGGGATAAAATCCATTAAGGTATATTTGAAGTGTTTTAGGGTTGATTGTGTTTGTTGAAAAAACATGTTTCCATGGTTAGTAGTTGATTTAAATAGATAAAATTGATAAGTATTGTTGAAAAAGGTTTAATACAGTGTAATAGATTACCTAGAATCTACTTTCATAATGTTTTGAGGGTTCGTGAAAGAGGTGTTGTGAGAAATGGTTGAGGTGTGGAGAAATTATTTTAATCTTAGAAATTATGAGAAGCTTAATGAAATGGTAAATTTTGAAATCATCTCCACAAAGATAAGAGGATTTGTGAACAAGAATGGAGAGCTTCATGAAAAGATCCTTGTGAGGATAAAATATTTGTGAAGGGGAGGTTGTGTCAATAAATAAAAGGATGCCCATCATTTGGAAGAAAGGAATACTTAATGGAAATCTAAAGGATCTGAATTCATGAAGGTGCTTTTCGAAGGTTATTATCAAAGGATATTTATTACATTAATATTTTCATAAGATCATATTATTGTGACAAGAAGCGTTCATTGAGTCAATTTAAACTTCACAACATATGTGAGCATTATAAAAAATTTTAGCATCAAAAAAGATGTTAGAATCATGAATATATGAGCACCAAGAATCCTAAGAGGGATTCACAAAATAAATTAGCTTCATGAAGAAAAATTGGTCTTCAATAAGAGTGTTGTATTCATGAAGATTATGTGATTTTAACAAAAATAGTGAGCTTCAAAATATTTATTGAATCACAAAATTATGATATTCTTTCGAAGAACTAGGAAGTTTCACAAAGGTTGGAAAGAGAGTTCTCGTAAAATTAATTCTCATGTGAACTATAAATTATTAAATAGTAAATATATGGTAAAGATTTATTAATCAAGTATATGAAAGTGTAACTTAATAATACACCAAATGTTGTGTAAAACATCTTTATTCTAGATATGAGATTATGTTTCTTCTGAAGTAGAAGTGGACACACATCAGCAGAGAGAGTAGTGACATTTCACATTGTGATTGGTTATAAACCAAGATGGAAAATGATTCCACTCTAATATTTGTAATAGTAGTGTGATTTAGTTTATTTTTTACCTAGTCATGTTGCCTTTGTATACTCCTTGTACATAGACCAGTGCAAGTCAGCCATGTAAAATCGATATGTCCCATGTATGTATTCATTTATGTTCATGAATTATTATAGAAATGGGAGAGAAGAGTATCATGTTTAATTAAAAACCAAAATATTAAGGGTTGTTTATTTTAATATTTTATACCCTGATTCACCTCCCCCCTCATAGGGTATTTAACCTATTTGAACTAAAAATTGGTATCAAATTGAGAGGTTAATACCCATGTTTTGTTATAAGAGATTTAAATGTAGATTTTAAAAAATAAAGGTATTTCAATATTTTATGGAAAAACTTTTTGATTATAGAATAATTAGATGCAATGAAACATATAATCATTGGGTATGGGTGTATTTATATTATCAATACATGGTATTTCATTCAGTATAGAAAAATTTTCTTTATCAAAAGAAGACTGAAGGGAATTAGATGTTGACACCAGAGGAATCAATGAATTAGTGGTATCATTGTCAAATAAAATCAACACAAAATTGATGTCATGTATGTAAAATCATGACATGTGGGAAATATATTAAATATCTGTGAAGGAGAGTCATTAGTCATACAAAAAAAATTCATGATCTGTAGAAAAAATATAAGGATCTAAGAATAAACCCTATTGAGTATGTATATGCATTCATTGTCTAGGTGAATGTTGTTGTGGAGGATATGTGTGGTCTTGGAAAAATTATTGAAGATTTTAGGATTGTTAAATGCATCCAGGTAAGAATTCCACCTTAGTTCAATCTGAAAGTTTTTATATAAGAAGATAAAGTAAAAATTGATCTGATACTGGATATATTTTTCAATAATATTATTGCATATGATATGATAAATGATGATAAATGGTCCATGGAAAAAGGTAAGTTTAATTAAGTGTCATTCAAGATCATGAAGAATATTACTATTAAAGATAGGTAGTAAGAACAAGTGACAAATGAGTTCATGCCATTACTTTCATCAAATCAAAAAATATGAAAACGAACATCAAAATTAAACTTATAATTGAATGATTTCAATGTTTAAAGAATATAAATCTTGTAGTAATTTTCCCCAAGAATTTTCAATATGATTAATAATATGAAATCAAAATTTCCAAGATGAAGTTTTTGTTCTGTGTGAAAGGTAAGAAACCATTTAAGAGAAATATCATCAAAAAGGAGAATCTTCATTCACAAGAAAATAAAATTTTAAAATAATATAAGGGTTATGAGATGGAGAACTACAAGTATCATCAAGAAAATTCTATAGAAGCAGTTTTAGGTAGCTACTATAAAAGGTAATAAATAAACACTGATGAAGTATTTGAAGGAAGAGTTTATATCCATGCTAAATTAGAAGTATCTATTGAGATGATAGATGTTTGGATAGATAAGAAAAAGATTGAAAATAGTGTATTTTATGATTAAAAACATTATATGAAGTAGTATGAATTAGAGAATTCTGATCTAGAGGAATAAAGTGGAAGTCTTAAGTAGAGAAATCAGAAAAGATTCATGATTACAAGCTCAAAATTGAATAAAATAAAAGAGTTATTGGTGGTTTGACTATCATAGAAAAAGATACAATCAAACATATAAAATAACTATAAGAGGAATTTTTAGACCTTTGATTAAAATTATAAGATCATGAGAGACTCTTAACTCCCTGTATGACATCGAGAAAGCAGATCACTTAGGTGATAGAAAAGATGGTAGTGGAGCATAGAGATCTAGAAAGATAAAAGAAATGGTCATATAAAAATGACAAGGATAGTATGTTTCTTGATCAAAAATATAAATCTATAGTGATTTATATCAGACTATAAGTTCCCACTCCAAGGTTTAAAATTTATTTGGATACAAATCAGAATCAAAAAATTCAAAGAACCTAAGGAACAACAGGTATTATAATAATGTATAGGAATGCACATCATATTAGGTGTTATTGTTGTGGAAAGATGGTACATTCTCTAAATGTATGTTCCATATCCAAATGGTTAAAATATGAACAAGATAAAATAGGGAGGCCAAATAGAGTTCAATATTGTGGGAATGATTTTGATTATCATTGTTTCGAGTGTGGAGAATTTGGACACATAGATAGATATTTCTCATGTAAAATGTAGAGGAATGTGCCTAAGTAGACAAAAAATAAGCATAAGTAGCAACTCAAATAATCTTCAAGTGATATTAAAAAGAAAAATCAATTTTAACCTCTATAAGATGTTGTTTCTCCATTATACACTGAGCAAGATCAATAATGTACAGTTATGAACTTAGTGAAATCAATCAATAATAAAAGAGTTGAGTGGAGAGTGGTTGTGGAGATTTCCCTTAAAGCATCATATCATACTGGTGAATAGATCCTTGATAGTGGATGAACATCCCTTTTGATAGAAAATAAGTATCTTATTATAGGAATCCAATATGACCATGAGGTTGTTTTCAAACTTGGAAATGATGAAGGCCTAATGATTGTGGGCTCAAGAAAAGCCAAATATTTGGGTGATGATATGGTACATGATGATTTATTTGGTGTTGAAGGTCTTAATCGCAACTTGTTAAGTGTTAGTCAATTGTGAGACTTAGGTAATTATTTAAGATTTATCAAGAATATATATTTTTTAAAGGTAATAAATGGTACAAATTTTTTATAGGGAAAGCATGTGAAAGGTAATCCTTGACTTGTCAGTGGAGAAGAAGATTTGTGTTTTCTATCGAGAAAAGAAGAAAATGGGTAATGTAATGAATGGATTTTACATATATTCCAACCATCCATATAAGATCTAGTCACATATAATATATCTTTATGTATCCTCAATATATCATTTGATCATACTCGCACATGAAATTCTATTCAACATTGGAATATTATTCGAAATACATACATGGAAAAAGAATAAAAATCAACCATAGTGCTTGAATTGGTGCTTGCAGATGTTTGTGGACATATCTCGCCAATAGAAATTGATGGGTATAGGTATTATGTTTCTTTAATATATGATTTTAGTAGTATATAATGGGTATTTTTCATTTCCCACAAGTCCAACATATTCAACTGCATAAAAAATATCAAAGGGAATCTAAAAGGATGATTGGATAAGAGATTCTGAAGTTTCATACTGATAATGGAACGAAATTTACAAACATCCATGTGAAATATTATCTCAAGAAACCTAGGATAAGGTATTATATTTTGATAGTGAAAACATATCACAACAAGGTATTGGTTGAGAGGATAAATTGGATCATAAACAACATGTCCATAACTATTCTTATTGAAAAGGACCTACCAGATAAATTCTAAAAGGAAGTAGTCTTGGCCTCATTCTACATATCTAATAGGGACTTATTGTGTCTAATGGTAAAAAAGACTATGTACAATCTATTTTATTAAAATAATACAACATTTAAGTAATTTATAATCTTTGTAAGTAAGTTTTTTATTCTCAATATGAAGAAAAAAAAGGAAATTTGAATCACATGGAGATAATGGGATATTCATTAGATATTCAAAAAAATAAAATAATATAAATGTTTTAGAAAGTGTCTAGGAAAATTACTATAAATAATTGGTGTCACTATCATAGAGAATAAAAAAAATATTCAACAACATAGTGAATAGATACCTAATGATAGTGGTGTGGATGTAAGAAACTCAATAAGAGTAGAAGTTGAAAATACTGATTCAGAAGAAGATACTAATAATGAGAAAGATGAATTAAAATCAGTATCTATATGAAAGATAAAGAGTGGAGTTGAAATTCACAAGTAAAATATCATTGGTGATCAGGCAGCACCGGTTCAAGCGAAAAGAAGGAGGTCTTTACATCATGAATCCTTTATATCTCAAGTAGATCGTAAATGTTTTGATGAAGTAGCAAGAGATGATAATTTATTTCATACTATAAATGAATATGTTGACCAAATTGAGAAGAATCAATCATTGGAGAATTTTTCAAGACCCACATATAAGAATATAATCAAGACTTAATGTTTCTTTCAGAACAATCTAAATGAATATGGAATAGAAATTTGGAATAAATCATGAATAATGTGCAAGGGATACTCCAAAATCAAGGGAATCTATATTGATGATACATTTTCACCAATTTTAAGGATGTAGACTATTTTCCTATTATTGTCCATAGTATTTAAAAGTAAATTCAATGTTTTATAGATGGACATAAAGTCAGAATTTCCAAATGGGGTTCTAGAAAAGTAATTTTATATTGGGCAACCATATGGTATTCTAATTCATGAATATGGTAAAAAAGTTTGTTGGCTGAGGAAGGCAATATATGGGTTAGAGCAAGAA
This sequence comes from Viscum album, assembly GCA_963277665.1. Taxonomy (NCBI): domain Eukaryota; kingdom Viridiplantae; phylum Streptophyta; class Magnoliopsida; order Santalales; family Viscaceae; genus Viscum; species Viscum album. The sequence continues at coordinate 1,664,082,983 of OY728128.1, forward strand.
CCAATAGCATGGTATTCAGGGCTGGATCAGTATTGAAGAATTTTAGCTTTCATAATGATGGATTTTATAAAAATATCTATGTAAACAATGAAAATAATAAAATTATAATGGTGTTGTTCCGGACACCCAAAACAATACTGAAACTGATAAATCTGCACCAATTAAACAAGACCATAAGTCTGAAATGTTGATGTAGGGATCTAAAATGGATTTTTTGTCCTCTCTTATCAAGTCTCAAGACAAGGATGAGGAAACTGGGATGGACAGATCCCCTCCTCTTGATGAACAATCTGCACTACAAGAGGCTGAGAACAAAAAATCTCCATCGTCTATAGCTACATGAAAACCGATTGAGATAGATGCTAACAATCAAGGTGGGACTAGGATGGAAAATGTTTCGGTATCTACTAACACCTCTTTGGATCCCCCCTGTCAACACATGTATAACATGTTAATAAGCACAATAACAACACCATGGGAGTAGCAACCAGAGAAAAGGTCACGACCTCTAAAACGAAAGGGGACAACTCAACAAAAAAGAGGTATAAATGAATGTTCTTTTCTGGAACTAGCAAGGGATAGCAAAAACTGACACAGCTAATGGTCTGAAAAAATTTATTTTTACTCACACACTGAAACTATTTTCTATCTATGAGCCCAAAATAAATTTTTCTTCTAGATTTCAGCATGCTTATCCCCCTGGTTACTCTTTAGTAGGGGTTTTCACTAATCACCTCCCAATTGAATCCTTATGGTTTTTTTCTCACTCTTCCCTTCAAAATGTCAATGTTTTTAGAACTGAAAATAAAGATTTTACTTGTGATTAAATGTTTGAAAAAACACATGTTTTCACTACTTTTTTCTATGATTATAATAGATATCAGGATAGAAGGTCTCTTTGGACTGAAATTACCCAGCTTAGTATCATGATCCAAAAATCCTGGTTTATTGTTGGGGATTTCAATGCCATTATAGATCCTAGTGAAAAATTGGGCTCGCCGCATGCTTCAATATATACTAGGGAATTCAAAGAATGTATTGAACATAATAACCTTATAGAGGTTAATCTAAGAGGTACTATGTTTACTTGGTATATAAATCTCTATAACAAGATTGTGGCTAGCAAACTGGACAGAGCCTTCACTAATGATCTTACTCTTCATAAATGGGACAACATTTCCAATATCACCCTTAACAAGATGGCTTCTGATCGCCAACCAATTCTGATTATTTTCTCCTTAAGCCACATAAAACCTAGGTATCCTTTTATATATAACATTTCCTGGTCTTCTGACATAGACTGTGCGAACATTATTAAAATCTCTTGGACTAACATGAACACAAATAATGATTCTTTTTCATGTCCTATGAAACTAAAAATGCTAAAACAAATCCTCAAAAACCGGTATAAATAAAAATCAGATGAAATAGATAATAATATTTCCACTCTAGAAAAAGATCTTAATCAACTTCAAATTCATAACACCGCATCTAATTTCACCCAAAACTCCCAATATAAAATTAATATTTCTTCCAAATTTATTACTCTCCTTAACATTAATGATAACCTAAAGAAGCAAATCATTAAATCCAAATGGCTGAACGATGGGGATAGAAACACTAAATTCTACGATGTTCTTCAAAAAGTTAAAAAAGCTAGTAAACCTCTCTACTATATTAAGGAAGGGGGGAAATTTTTGACACTGATGAAAGAATTTCCAACCATGTGGTCACTCACTTTCAAAATATCTTCAATGGACCTAAAATTGATAAAGATCTTCGACCTGATGTTATTCCTCTTATGGACACAGATGAGGAAAATATTTCACTTCATAATGTCCCACTAGGTCAATAGATTAAGGATTATATCTTTAGTCTTAAAACGGATGGTTCCCCAGGTCCGTATGGCTTTAATAATGGGTTCTACCAGCATAATTGGGATATCATTCAGGATGATGTTTGCCGAATGGTTAAAACTTTCTTTTCTAGAGGAATTATTCCTCATGGGCTGAACTCTCAATTCTGTGTCCTCATTCCTAAATCAGAAAATTCTAACGAAATCAATCATTTCATACCCATCACCCTTATCAATTCGCTGTTTAAAATTATCACCAAATTTATAGCCAACAGTATCTCTGATATCAGCAATATAATTATTTCATGGAATCAATTTGGTTTCATTAAAGGTAGATCTATACAAGATTATATCTATTTCGCCTCTAAATCCACTGACCTGTTGAACAAAAAAACCAGAGGCGGGAATGTTTCCATTAAACATGATATAACAAAGTCCTTTGATACCATTGAATGGAACTTTATTTTTAAAGTGCTTAGAAATTTTGGATTCAATGAGACCTTTATCAACAAAATTAACATAGTTTTTAAATCGGATTGTATCTCTATTCTTCTAAATGGTATTCCTAGAGGTTACTTCAATTGTTCTAAAGGGGTCAGGCAAGGAGACCCCCTCTCGGATATCCTTTTCTCTATTTCTGAAGACTACCTTAGTATACTCATCTCCCAAGCTATTGGAAATGGTAATATTAAGCATATCTCCACCTATAGAAATGTGAATTCCTCATCCCATTTGATTTATGATAATGACATAATACTTTTTTTAAAAGGGGATAAAAGAAAACTAAGCAACCTTAAAATCATCATCCCTCACTATGAAGAAGTCTCTGGTCAACATATCAACTATCAGAAATCATTTATTTACTTTGGAAAAAACTATCCCCTTGGTCGGAAAAGTAGCATTACAAATATGCTTGGTATTAATAAGGTATCTCTCCCCTTAAATTATCTTGGTGTTCCAATTTTTTGGGGTAGACCTAAAGAGGTTCATTTCTATACCATTATTGATCAAACTCTTCGACACCACTCATCTTAGAAAGGAAAAAATATCTCAATGGAAAGGATAATTTGCCTTGTTAAATCCATAATTGTTTCTAAACTGGTCTACTCCATGATGATCTATAAATGGTCAGCTAGTACCTTAAAAAACATCAATGTTGACATTAAAAACATCGTCTAGATGGGAAGCACTCTGGAAAAGAAATTAGTTACCATACCTTGGTCCACATGCTCTAAGCCTATTGAAAAAGAAGGCATTGGAATAAAAATCCTCACTAACATTAACCTGGCCCTTCAAGAGAAGCTCACGTGGAATCTCATTTGTAATAAATCGCCTTCCAAGGAGTTTTTGTGGGATCGTTTCCTTGAAAAACTCCAAAGAAACATGCATATTTATTTCACGTCCTCCATATGGCCATACATTAAATGTACATTCAACTCCATTATCTCCAATGCTAGATGGATGGCCAACAGAGAATCTAATTTGAATATTTGGCTTGATAACTGGACTGGGATGCCCTTGATTTCCCTGATTTCTTCCTCACAACTCCCTGTTCACACTAGTGACACCATTAAAAACATCATGAAAATGAAAAATACTCCCTTTCCTGAGGAGATTAAAAGCATTGTTGAAAATTACCATTTCTCTGTTAATGAGGATTTCCTGATCTGGGAACCTTCGCATAATGGTATGCTTGACTCGAAGAGTTTCTAAAAAAATTTTTACATCAATGATATGAACAACTTTAGCTGTCTTAATAACTTAAATAAAGCCTAGGTTAAACCTTCATGATTTACTGTCGTTTGGCGTATTGCTCATGGAAGAATTCCAACTGACTCATGTTTATAAACTTTTGGAATCAACCTTTCCTCTAAATGTCATATGTGTAACCAACATCGTGAAGATATTAACCATATTTTCCTTTCTTGTGATATGGATACTTGTTTTTTGGCATTATATATTTGACATATTTGATTGCAACTGGTTGTTTTTTAGCTCGCTAATCTCTCAGGTTCAAAAATGTTTGGAGAAATCTGACTCTCAACAAATCAAGAAACTCTTTGTGGGAGAAATTGTAGAGCTTCTGTATGTGATCTAGTGTGGTAGGAATGAATATACCTTTCACAATAGTTCTTTCAATCTTAATGTAGGAAAAAAAAGAATTCTTATTGCCACCCGAGAGGTGGCCTCAATACAGAATGATCAGTGTAACAACTCGGTTAGAGATTTGGTGATCCTATGATGTCTTCGGATTGTAGGTAAATATCCTTTCCCTAAACTCATGCTTGATGTTTTTTGGCAGCCCCCCCCCCCCCGACAGGATGAATCAAAATCAACGTAGATGGAGCCTCTAAAGGCAACCTATGCCCACCAGGTTGTGGAGACATCTTTAGAAATCATCTGGATCATGTTATCGGTTGCTTTTATGGATCATGTGGTATTGATACCTCCCTAGATGCCGAGATGCGCAGCATCATACATGCGATCTCGTTTGTAATGATGCACAACTGGAACAACATATGGATTGAAAGTGACTCCTCCACTACCATCTAGGAAATCTAGAAGGGTACCATCCACGTGGCTTAGAAGCTCACTTCCTGCTGGACTGACTGTCTGCACTCACTCTCCTCACTTAACTTCATTGCTACGCACGATTACCGAGAAGTGAACATAGTTTCTGATGCTCTTTCCAACATGGGTGTTGATAAGGACACTACCTTGAGACATTATCTTCCCCATGATTTTCTCCCTATTGATATTCAGGATGTTAACAAAATGCCTTTCTTTAGACTTGTGTAACCCCTTTCTTTTATATAATAAATTTTGAGTTTTGGTCTTTGACCAGAACACTACCTTTTAAAAAAATGATAATGGTGTTGTTTTATGTTAATGAAATAATATTTGTTATACTATATAAAGAAAATTTAATACTATTCAAGAATTAATGGAAAGTGAGTTTGAAATGTCAATGATTGGTGAAATGGCCTTTTTCTTTAGTTTACCGGGGGGACAAGAAAGTAATGGCACATTCATTTCTTAATAAAAATATGACAAGGATGTTTTAAGAATATTTGGAATGGATAATTCCAAGGATATAACAACTTTTCTTGATACTCAGATGTAACTACCATGATATGATGAAGGCAAATGGTTAATGTCAAATAATACAGGAAGATCATTGGAATTATGTTATACATAATAGAGACATGACCTGATATTTTAGAATATATGAAAATAATAAGGGTATCATATTAGTCCCAAATAAATCCACATACTTCCAGTAAAAAAGAATACTTCATATGTCAGGGGCACAATGTGTTTTGTTTTGTAGTATAATGGAAAATCTCAGTGATAGTTATTGGGTTATATAGATGTAGATTGGAAAGTTCAGCAGATGATATAAAATCAATGCCATGTTGTAAATTTTATCTTTGTGTTTTTTATTATTTATTAGTTAATAAGGAAACAAGATTTTTTTTCATTGCACAAAAAAGATGTTGAATATATTGTAGTTACTCAATCTTCCATGTCTTTATTATTGATGAATCTACACCTTGATGATATGGGAGTTGAAGTGATGTTTCTAATAGGAATCCATTTTAATAATTAATGTTTTATAAATATTAGTAAAACTCTATTCCATTACTCTTGGATGAATCTCATTAAAATCAAGTATCATTTTATCAATGAGAATGTGTACCTGGGCTTGGGAAGTTGGAGTATGTTCCTACAGAACTAAAAGTTGTAGAAATTCTGATGAGGGCCTTACCTAAAGATGTGTTTTAATGGAATAAAATAGATCTTAGAGTTCAGTGGCCTCCCCACACTTGAAAAATTGTAGATGTGGGACCCCCTCTCCTCGTGTTATGGTAATTTTTTCCCTTATGTGCTGATATCTATTCATTACATTGTTACTTCCACAAAGGAGTGACTGTTGGGATTATTGATAAAGGGGGAGAAAATATATTGATCGATATAGGGGGAGAAGCTGATAGGGGGAGATATAAAGTAAGGCGAGTTTTAAATATTAAGATTCTAAAGATGCTCACTCAAAGGTTATATATCATTACAGATGGGGTTTGTGGTGAAATCAGTTGACAGTTTATAGAATGAATTGGTTCATTGATGATCATTTCATGCTTCTCTTATTTATCAAGTTGGTCATGGATCATATGGGACTAGAGTGTTTGTTGAGAAAATATTTCATTATTATATGAAATTTTTATAAAAAAAATTATATAATATGGAAGAAGAATTGATGTGGTATCATAATAGGGAGGAGTTGTCAACAAACCCAATGGGGGAGATTTTTTTAAGAAATCCATCAAGGAAACTTTTTTGTGTTTTTGGATTGATTATGATTCTTAATAGAGTATGTTTCCATATTTATTTGTATATTTCTATAGATATTATTGAAAAAAAATTTATGATGTTCATAGGCAAATGAATGGATTCCATGGAAGGAATGCATAAAATTCTGTTAATAAGGTGGTGTTGTATCCCAGTTTTTGCCAATTTTTAGGGGTAACAAAATTTTATGATGAATCAAGCATCTTAAAAGATGGTTTTTTGAGAATTAATATTCAAAATATGGTGAAGACATGGAGTTTCATGATGATTGGAGCTTCAAAAAATAACATAGAACTTATTTTCATGATGGTTTAAATGTTCTTAAAAGATGTTTTGTAATGAATGGATGAGGTGTGGAGAAATTATGTTAACCTTCACAATTATGAGAAGCTTCGTGAAATGGGAAATATGTAGTGGAGCTTAATGAAGAGAAGGGTATTTGAGAATAGGAATGGAAATACTCACAAAAAGGATCTAGCGGGGTTGAAATATTCATGAAGGTGGGGCGGAGTTGTGTTAATAAATTGGAGGCTACCCATCATTTGGAAGCATGGAAGAAATGATGAAAATACAAAGGATCTGAATTCGTGAAGGTCATCACAAAATTAATTCATGAAGGTTTTTTATTACATGATGGTTTTCATAATATCATATGTTTTGTGGAGAAAGGTATTTCACCAAGGTAATGTAAGCATTGTAAAAGGTTTGAGCATTGTGAAGGTTTTGAGCATCATTATAGCTATGAGGATCATGAAATATTTGGGCATCATGAATGTTGTAAGCATTGGGAAAGATGTGGACATCACAAAAGCTAGGTGATCTTCAAGAAATAAGTGATCTTCATAAAGGATACATGAGATTCCTGAAATCATAGAGATTAACAAAGTCTATGTGAGTGTCAGGAATGTAATGGTATTCATGAAAGTTGGAAAATCATGAAAATATGATATTATTGTATGGAATTAAGTACTTTTTTAAAGGTTTTAGAGTGGGTTGTCGCAAAATTAAATCTCATGTGAACCGAAAGGGATTTCCTAGTAAATATGTGGTAAAGAGTTATTCATCAATTAGGTGAAAGAGTAACTTAATGAACCATCAAATTTGGTGTAATATATATTGATTCTAGTGATAAAAATAAGTTTTTTATGAAGTATAAATGGGAACACATCGATATAGAGAGTAGTGAGCTTTCATATTCTGATTATTTGCTAACCAATATGGACAATGATTCCACTATGAACTTTGTAAAAGTAGTGCACTTTAATGGTTTTGTTACATAAGTACAATGCCTTTATATTCTCCTTGGATATATCCTAGTGTGAGTGAACTATGTAAAATTGTTATGTATCATGTATTATTTCATTCATATTCATACATTTCTATGGGAAAAAGAGAGAATATTTTTTTGTTTAATTAAGAAACAAGATATTAAGGGGATGTTATTTTAATCTATCATGCATTGAATTTCCCCCTCTAGTCAGGTTGTTTTACCTAGTTTAACTAATAGCATTTGATCAGTCCTTTTTAATTTCTTTTCATGCCTTGTATTTTAGAGGATGATCTCTCGGTTTCCAATCACTATTGTTGAAGGTGACTAGTTTTATACCATTTTGATGTAGGAGTGTTAATACAATTGGTTAATTTTATTAATTTCATATCATTCATGATAAATTCATTTTGTTTGTTAGTTGAATAGAAGTTATTTGTGGTTTCAAAGGATTTATTGGAAAGATAAATGTTTTTAAAGGGGTTTTCTTTAAAATTGATATTTTCTGATTTGGAAATTGGATTTTCAAACAGAAAAGTGCTTTCACTTTTCATTTAAAAATATTTAATAAAATTTGAGAAATATTTTGAAATTTAGTTTTATAAGCTTATAAATTTTGGAACCATGTGTGCATTGAGAAATATACATAGGTAGCCTTAGTGTGTGTGGAAGCACTAGTTGTTATTTTTTTGATACCGAAAAACTGTGGATGGACTCGATATCAGTTGGATCCAACATATTAACTATTTTAAGATCCTTTATTTATGTAACACCCCAGGTAAATAAAGAATATGACATTTTCATATTTATCCATATTTGTGAATAAAATATTAATATTACTTTAAAGGGGATTCTATGCTCGATGGCATACCCAACACGCAACAACGAGTTTCTTGGGAATCTTACGTTGCACTCTAATAAAAAAATAATATTATTTTAAATGGTAGTTAACATGTAGTCGTTGTAATGGCGGGAATGTATAGAAATAACTAAAATATGATTATATATGTTTTTAAATGTTTTTACATTTATCCAATAAAAGATAAATTCATAAAATACGGAAAGAGTTCAATTTTAGGCGTATATGCCCTAGTTTTCACTAAAGGTTCACTTATCGCCTTTTGATGGAGAACCGTCATTAAATATAGTTTTGTTCACTCTTATACATCCTTTTGGACCAAATAAAACTCTTCTTGAGAATTGGGACATCAAAATTTACTTTTTGTAAATTTTTGGTATCTTTCTGATAAAGTTCATTTTTTTAATGAATAGTGTAAAATGTTGTATTTTAATTCAAAACCCATTTTTAATATAATTTATTTATATGATTAGATTATCTTTTGAATTGTTTTTAAAGTTAAATTAGAATATATTTTTACCATTAAATCCAATAGTGGTTGTTGGAATTAATTTCACTTTGAAATCAGACTTAAACTAGTGTCAATCTTTTGATACTTATTGTTCCATAAAAACACACTATTTGCTCTGACAGCGGGAATTAATTATTAAATTAATTAATGTGAATTATAAGTTTTGAATTTTTTAAAATAGACTTCATTTTTTAATTCGGAATATCAAATATAGCTTAGGGTGAATTTTTGGGATTTTTCTGAAAAACATCAATTTTGATGAATAGTGAAACCACTAATTGGTACTTATAAAAACTGATTTTTCCGTTTAAATGAAATTTTGCCATCTTTGTGTTTTGAATTTCAAAAATCCGACATACATGGTTGTCATTAAGAAGTAAAATGTGGTTCAATGGGATAAGAATAATTATTGGTGAATTGTAACTTATTAAGTTTTTAATCGCGATTAGAGGTAATTAGTGTAGTTTAAGGTAAAAATAATTTTTTAATAATATGAAATGAACTTGACACATGTCCTAACCTCATTTTATGTGTAATTTCCGACCAAGAAAAGCCACGGGTCAACTTGGGGACCCCATGGAGCCACTTTGGTTGGGAAATGACATAAATAACTTTTTATTTAATGTAAAAGTAAAAATGACACAAACTTGATATGTTTTACTAAAAAAAATTAATTGGGGTTATACAAGTAAGATTTTTTATTATAAATAGTAATTGGAAAGATAAAAATATTTACTACATCATAGTAATTTTTTTATAATTTTTAGATATTAAATAAATTAAATTATTTATGACATCATAATGATGCAGCGATGACATCATTATCTGACGATTTAAATAAAATGAGAAGATAATGTAAACTCTATGACCTACACATGTCAAAAACTTATTGGATGGGTGTATTTCGAACCCCTATCACCTTATCCACGAATTATATCAATTTGGGACCTTTTAAAACCGAAATACATTTTCAAATAAAGTAATATTTCTTACATTCCAAAAGTGCCCCTCCTCTCCTCTTATAAAAGGCCCCCACCTCTACCTCATTTCACACACTCCTCAAGCCTTTGGCTTGGCCAACCACTGCCCATTTACTCTCTCCACATCCCTCTCCTAATCCTATAGGATTCCCTTTGGGCATAATCCTTTCAAAAGAATCTTTTAGGCTCAAATCAAAAGGAGTTACACTTTTAAAGGTAATTCATTCTCTCATGTTCATTTGTTTTATTTTGCTTCTCCAACCCCCTAAACTCTTTTTATTTACTTATTTTGTAACAACACCAGTATCTTCAATATACTAGGATGTTTTTATAAGATTTATTCTAGCTACACTCTCACACAACTACATCAAATGGTTAAAGAACATACGGTTTCCGTGGATGGCGAAATTCTGCCTCCCGAAACGATGATTGTTCAATACTCATTTAACACCTTCAAAGGTGGCCATTATGATGTCACTATTTTTATATATGATATATAATATGTTTATTGTTTCCTTAAGCTTCTGTGTTTTTTCATTTTGTGAATATCTTTATGGTTTCCATTATGGGTAAACGCGATATCTTCATTTAAGGAAGTGTGGACTACTGCCCCCTCAAAGTGATTTGATTCGTTAAATACCATATGTGGGACGTATAAAGGATGGAACTATGATATTATATACGATATTATACTGGAATTATAATATACCTTTATATCATTATTATTCCATTCTATAAAATACGAAATAGAAATGAAAGTAGCGTTCATGCGTACGTACGACTTACCGTCTCCATGAACAGTGCATTTCATTTCCTACCTCTAAATGATTATGTAATGTTATAAATGCATGAATTTACTGGATATATATGAAATATATGATATCTACATCATGAATAAAATTCTGGATATAATAAACATTTGGCCACACGAACAACATGTAATTGTAAGAAGTCCACTTTTGACTTAAGAACCAAATATCGGCAAAACAAATATTATTAACTTAAATGATTACATAATGTTTATGACTTGGTAATAAGTGATATAAAACGAATAATTAACTTTAAAAAGGTTCTTAAGGAAGTACAAATTAACTCATGTTTATTATTCAGGATATTAAAGAATGATCGAGTCAAGTCGGACCCGAGGTAAGGGATCCTACTCCTCTCTTTCTTTTTAAGTACACACTTTTATGTCATTCCTTTTAAAGCTCATCTTTCTTGTTATTGGGATGATCTTATATATTTCACTTACTGTAATTTTTATTTTCATGTGATGAGAGACCCTATTCTCTCTCATCAATCCATTTTGGATGTTTTGAGTGGCGCCATTAGGCTGCCGAACTTTCGTAAAAGATCTAACCTCTCTCTTTCTTAAGTACTCTCCTTTATGTCACTTCTTTTAAGCTCCTCTTTGTAATGTTGGGGGATGTTCTTTTATATTCCTCTTGTTGTAAATTTTATTTTAATGTGATGAGATACCCTATTTGATCTCATCAATCCATATTCGGAAGTTTTATGTGGTGCCGTTAGGCTGCCGAGTTTTCGTAAGGGATTTTTCATCTCGCTTTTATTCCTGTGAGATTTATGCTACATTTGCCACAAATTCCATTGAGTTGTGTATGTACTGCCCATTATTCTACTCTTTGTGTAATATACTTTCGTTTATGAGTATTTACATCAATGATCTATTGTCCTTCTTTCATGGGGTGTATGTTTTGAAAGATACCCAAGTCGGTAAGGGAACCTTTCACCCTCCTCTTTTTTTTAAAAGACTTCTTTTGTTGGGTATTTTAATTTACATATTGTTATGTTGGGATATGTTCTCATATATACTTATTGATATAAATTTTATGTCCATGTGATGAGATACACTTTTTATCTCTCATCAACTCATTTTGATGTGATGTCGTTAGGCTGTCAAGGGAACTTTTTAACCCAATTTCGATTTCTTTGGGTTCAACATATAGTCATTGAATATGTCATCCATTGAATATGTGTGAATGAAATTTTATTGTTTTACACTTAATATCCACTTATATTGGGTGTACTTATATTTTTCACACATATTTTTGAGATTGATTTGTCCTTAATTTAAGGATACCTTCTCTATAAGGGATTTCATCACATTTGACATTTCTATTGAGGGTTCATTGTTGTTATGCACCAATTCACTCTTATATGGTGTATATACTGTCCTTTGGAGTATTATATCCTGAATCCATTTATTCTCATGATATTATAAAGTTCTGACTAAATGTTATTCCTCAATTATTGTATTCAAGTGTCTCTAATTTTGGTAAAACCCCTTTAACCAAAATATCGTTTTAAATGTTTTAATTATTTGTTCTTATTAATATTCATGTTTTCAAAATAGTTTTAAGGATTTATTTATATGGATATTAATGGTTTAAAATTTTAAGCTTCAAGGTGGTATGGGACACTTTGATTCAAAAATCTCTTTATTAAATGTTATAAATGGTTTTGGAAATGGTTTCTTTTTGAATGGATTCATTATTTCAATATACTAAAATGTTATATTGTGATTGAAATGTGGAAATGTTATGTTTCCTTTATGCATGTTTTATGTGATACATTTATGTAATGGTTCTTGGGCATTGTTATGAAAATGGGTGGTTCCGTGATAAACTAAGGGCGAGTGAGCCCGATATAGCTCTCCAATGCATTGGGTAACGCGAAGGAGTGAAAAATTGAGGTTTCTCCGAAGAGATTTAGGGAATATACTGTGATGGGTATTCCAAAACGTAACCAAGAGGGTTACTCCCTACGTAAGAATTTTATGAATGCCTCAAGTTACCTTTTATGTCTTATGATTTCTATGATTTATTCATGATTTGATATGCCTATGTTTTATGGGTAAAGTATGATTTCATTATTATGTATACATGTACTCATGTTTCCTTTCCATATTTTTATATCCCTTACTGAGCTTTTTATGCTCATCCCAAGTTTTTGAAATGTTTTTCACAGGTCAAGGGAGGGGTACATGATGTGATGATAGTGTCAAGGATGTGTCAAGAAAGAATCCATGTTTTATTTTAAATATGTTTCCGTTGATGGGAAGAATGAATACTGTCTTTTATGTAACCACTTTGTTTAAATGTGGAATGTAATGCAAGTTTCATGATCTAATTCTCTAAAACTCTAAACCTGAAAAGATCCACAATGTGTAATCTTTTAATAACTCAAGATTAAGTAAGGTTTAAGGCTGGGGCCTTATAGTTGGTATCAAAGGTCGGTTTAGATAACTTTAGAGGTTAGGGTATTATTTAAGCATAAGTGACATTACCATAATGGTTTTGATTTCAGAAAGAGTCCTAGTTTTAGATAAATTGAATGAGTAAGTATACTTAGTTTTTACCTTCCTCATTAGTACATGATGTTTTTGTTGTTATACTCACACTGACCTTTTTGGTTTTAGTGAATGGCTGGTTCTAGCAGGAACCAAAGTAAAAGTGGATGTGAACGAAACTGTGACAGTTTTTTGAGCAAGAAACTGAATGATATGGGAGCTGCAATGATAACTCTTGTGATTATCCTCAACCAACTATCTTGAGTCATGATTGACCACCTAAACTTGGATATTTCTCTAAGGCATAATATATGCAAGAAACAAATCCCTACGGAAGTACAGGTAATAATCATAAAGGTTAGTGTGCTCAAAAACCTATGTGTCAAATATGTGGAAAGAAACACCTAGGAAAATGTTTCAAAGGTACAGAAATATGCTATAGAAGTGGAAATGAAGGTCATAAATCAAGAACCTACCATGGAAAAAGGAAGCATTTAGTTGACTCGAGGAAAGGGAAAGAAGTTCTTTCTGAGGTATCAATTGAATGTTTTAAATGTGGTGTGCATGGTCATTATGAAAACACATGTCCTATGAATAAGTTTCGTGAATGGGGTCACCCAGAGCGTACCAATATTCGTTTACCAATACCTAATGCCATTCCGATTGAGGATGAAGAAACTGACAATGTCCAATCAAAGGTATGTATTATTTCATGACTATTGTTTTCCTATTTTGGAATCTTAGGATATGATTCATGATTTTGTTTGTAGGAAAGAGGTACTTCGGAATAAGCTGGAAAGGAATGGTTAATGGATCATGAAGAATGTTGAATGAGTAAGATGTCAACATATAAGGTCTTCAAGAGTTATGGTGAAATTCTTAAGAGTATTAAGTCTCTTTTGATGATGGGGTTACATTAGAAGACTTTTTATATTATGTGTAACCCTGATGTTTAATATAGGCAAATTTTATTCAAGTAATAGTTATCTTTTCTTTTGTGGACATTGTTATAAAGAACCATTTGGGTTTATATGATCCTTACTTTTGAGGTAATTATGGGTTACTATATTTTATGATTGAAGTAAAAGGCATGAGATAAAATTGAGGTTAAATTATGTTATGGTTATTTTTGATGATTTTATCCCTTTTTGGGGAATGATTTGAGAATTATATAGTTTTGTAAAAAGGACAATACGTAGACCGTGTGACTACCCATCGCGTCGGACAAAGCTGCGGGAATCGAACCCATAATCAAAGTGCAACTGGTATTTATCGCCTACCACTAGACTACGTGAAGTCCCTAGTTAGTTTGACTGATTCTTTATACTTATATGATTTTATCAATTAAGAGTAATTAGATTTTGGGTTATTTATGAAAATGATTAACCTATCATGGATGATATGTGATTAGGTTAATTACATTTCAATACGAGACTTTAGGAGCAACTAATGTTGTTTGGAGATAAATGTTACGATTTAACTTGGAAGACTATGTGACTAAATCCTTCAAATATTTGTGTTTCAATCTTAGTTTGTTTTACTTTGAAGAATTTTATGGACAAATTGTTTATCGGATGGTCCTCGTTGAACTTTGGGTTTTGTTGGACAAATTTTGGAGATTAAGCATGGATATTCTTTTTAATGGGTTATCCTTTTCTGGATTATTTGACCTTGTACTAACCTTTTTGGTTTTGGTTTTGGTTAAAGCCTAAAGACATGGGATGTATATAGTTCTCTTTGGTGAATTAGGTGATTCTCTAGAAGTTGATTATAGTACTCTTAATGCGAACAAGTCTCCCTAAATACTCGTCTTTTGGAAAAAAATATGAGTTTGATTAAGGAATCCAGTAATGGTTGAAAGTCAACATGATAAGTGATTATGTTTCCTTATGAATATTTTCCTCAATAAAATGTAACTTAACACGAAAATGTTGTCTATTAGCTTTTCCTACTGGGGAATCGAATACCGTCTAACCCATCACAAGTTTGTGATTTTCTCATTGTTAACTTTCTCCTAGACATGTTTACTATCACTCTCCCTCAAGAACATGACCCTTTTCATTTTCTTCCATGTCCATGTTTTTCTACATGGAATCCTAGTATGGGTTAACTCGGGTGACCTCTGTACATATCTTCCTTTATTTTAAAGTGATTGTATTACCGACTCTTGTTCTGATGTGGGACGTTCAAGGATGTTTCCAAGCTCAATTTTAAAAATTGCGAGGACGCAATTCCCAAAAGGGGGGAAGGATGTAACACCCCAGGTAAATAAAGAATATGACATTTTCATATTTATCCATATTTTTGAATAAAATATTAATATGACTTTAAAGGGGATGTTATGCTCGATGGCATACCCAACACGCAAGAACGAGTTTCTTGGGAATCTTATGTTGCACTCTAATAATAAAATAATATTATTTTAAATGGTAGTTAACATGTAGCCGTTGTAATGGCAGGAACAGATAGAAATAACTAAAATATGATTATATATGTTTTTAAATGTTTTTACATTTATCCAATAAAAGATAAAGGCATAAAATACGGAAAGAATTCAATTTTAGGCGTATATTCCCTAGTTTTCACTAAAGGTTCACTTATCGCCTTTTGATGGAGAACCATCATTAAATATAGTTTTGTTCACTCTTATACATCCTTTTGGACCAAATAAAACTATTCTTAAGAATTGGGACATCAAAATTTACTTTTTGTAAATTTTTGGTATCTTTCTGATAAAGTTCATTTTTTTAATGAATAGTGTAAAATGTTGTATTTTAATTCAAAACCCCTTTTTAATCTAATTTATTTATATGATTATATTATCTTTTGAATTGGTTTTAAAGTTAAATTAGAATATATTTTTACCATTAAATCCAATATTGGTTGTTGGAATTAATTGCACTTTGAAATCAGACTTAAACTAGTGTCAATCTTTTGATACTTATTATTTCATAAAAACACGCTATTTTCTCTGACAGCGGGAATTAATTATTAAATTAATGAATGTGACTTATATGTTTTTAATTTTGTAAAATAGACTTCATTTTTGAATTCGGAATATCAAATATAGCTTAGGGTGAATTTTTGGGATTTTTCTGAAAAACATCAATTTTTGATGAATAGTGAAACCACTAAGTGGTACTTATAAAAACTAATTTTTCCGTTTAAATGAAATTTTGCCATCTTTGTGTTTTGAATTTCAAAAATCCTACATACATGGTAGTCATTAAGAAGTAAAATGTGGTTCAATGGGATAAAAATAATTTTTTGGAGAATAGTAACTTATTAAGTTTTTAATCGCGATTAGAGGTAATTAGTGTAGTTTAAGGTAAAAATAATATTTTAATAATATGAAATGAACTTGACACATGTCCTAACCTCATTGGATGTGTAATGGCCGACCAAGACAAGCCATGGGTCAACTTGGGGACCCCATGGAGCCACTTTGGTTGGGAAATGACATAAATAACTTTTTATTTAATGTAAAATTAAAAATGACATAAACATGATATGTTTTAGTAAAACAATTTTTATGTGGGGTTATACAAGTCATTTTTTTATTATAAATAGTAATTGGAAAGCTAAAACGATTTCCTACATCATAGTAATTTTTTTATAATTTTTAGACATTAAATAAATTAAATTATTTATGACATCATAATGATGCAGCGATGACATCATTATCTGACGATTTAAATAAAATGAGAAGATAATGTAAACTCTATAACATACACATGTCAAAAACTTATTGGATGTGTGGATTTCGAACCCTTATCACCTTATCCATGATTTATATCAATGTGGGACCTTTTAAAACCGAAAAACATTTTCAAATAAAGTAATATTTCTTACTTTCCAAAAGTGCCCCTCCTCTCCTCTTATAAAAGGCCCACACCTCAACCTCATTTCACACACTCCTCAAGCCTTTGGCTCGGCCAACCCCTGCCCATTTACTCTCTCCACATCCCTTTCCTCATCCTATAGGATTCCCTTTCGGCATAATCCTTTCAAAGGAAGCCTTTAGGCTCAAATCAAAAGGAGTTACACTTTTAAAGGTAATTCATTCTCTCATGTTCATTTGTTTTATTTTGCTTCTCCAACCCCGTAATCTCTTTTTATTTACTTCTTTTGTAACAACACCAGTATCTTCAATATACTAGGATTTTATTATAAGATTTATTCGAGATACACTCTCACACAACTACATCAAATGGTTAAAGAACATACGGTTTCTGTGGATGGTGAAATTCTGCCTCCCGAAACGATGATTGTTCAATAATCATTTAACACCTTCAAAGGTGGCCATTATGATGTCACTATTTTTATATATGATATATAATATGTTTATGTTTTCCTTAATCTTATGTTTTTTTCATTTTGGGCATAACTTTATGGTTTCCATTACGGGTAAACGCGATATCTTCATTTAAGGAAGTGCGGACTACCGCCCCCTCAAAGTGATTTGATTCGTTAAATACCATATGTGGGATGTATAAAGGATGGAACTATGATATTATATATTATATTATAATGGAATTATAATATACCTTTATATCATTATTATTCCATTCTATAAAATACGAAATAAAAATGAAAGTAGCGTTCATGCGTACGTACGGCTTACCGTCTCCATGAACGGTGCATTTCATTTCTTACCTCTAAATGATTATGTAATGTTATAAATGCATGAATTTACTGGATATATATGAGATATATGATATCTACATCATGAATAAAATTCTGGATATAATAAACATTTGGCCACACGAACAACATGTAATTGTAAGAAGTCCACTTTCGACTTAAGAACCAAATATCGGCAAAACAAATATTATTAACTTAAATGATTACATAATGTTTATGACATGGTAATAAGTGATATAAAAGGAATAATGAAATTGAAAAAGGTTCTTAAGGAATTAGAAATTAACTCAAGTTTATTATTCAGGAGATTAAAGAACGAACGAGTCAAGTCGGACCCGAGGTAAGGGATCCTACTCCTCTCTTTCTTTTTAAGTACACACTTTTATGTCATTCCTTTTAAAGCTCATCTTTCTTGTTATTGGGATGATCTTCTATATTTCACTTACTGTAATTTTTATTTTCATGTGATGAGAGACCCTATTCTCTCTCATCAATCCATTTTGGAAGTTTTGAGTGGCGTTGTTAGGCTGCCGAACTTTCGTAAGAGATCCAACCTCTCTCTTTCTTAAGTACTCTCCTTTATGTCACTTCTTTTAAGCTCCTATTTGTAATGTTGGGGGATGTTTTTTTATATTACTCTTGCTATACATTTTATTGTAATGTGATGAGATACCCTATTTTATCTCATCAATCCATATTTGGAAGTTTTATGTGGTGCCGTTAGGCTGCCGAGTTTTCGTAAGGGATTTTTCAACTCACTTTTATTCCCGTGAGATTTATGCTACATTTGACACAAATTACATTGAGTGGTGTATTTACTGCCCATTATTCTACTATTTGTGTAATATACTTTCGTTTATGAGTATTTACATCAATGATCTATTGTCCTTCTTTCATGGGGTGTATGTTTTGAAAGATACCCAAGTCGGTAAGGGAACCTTTCACCCTCCTCTTTTTTTTAAAAGACTTCTTTTGTTGGGTCTTTTAATTTACATATTGTTATGTTGGGATATGTTCTAATATATCCTTATTGATATAAATTTTATGTCCAAGTGATGATATACACTTTTTATCTCTCATCAACTCATTTTTATGTGATGCTGTTAGGCTGTCAGGGGAACTTTTTAACCCAATTTCGATTTCTTTGGGTTCAACATGTAGTCATTGAATATGTCATCCATTGAATATGTGTGAATGACCTTTTATTGTTTTACACTTAATATCCACTTATATTGGGTGTAATTATATTTGTCACACATATTTTTTAGATTGATTTGTCCTTAATTTAAGGATACCTTCTCTATAAGGGATTTCATCACATTTGACATTTCTATTGAGGGTTCATTGTTGTTATGCACCAATTCACTCTTATATGGTGTATATACTATCCTTTGGAGTATTATATCATGAATAAATTTATTCTCATGATATTATAAAGTTCTGACTAAATGTTATTCCTCAATTATTGTATTCAAGTGTCTCTAATTTTGGTAAAACCCCTTTAACCAAAATATCGTTTTAAATGTTTTAATTATTTGTTCTTATTAATATCCATGTTTTAAAAATGGTTTTAAGGATTTATTTATATGGATATTAATGGTTTAAAATTTTAAGATTCAAGGTGGTATGGGACACTTTGATTCAAAAATCTCTTTATTAAATGTTTTAAATGGTTTAGGAAATGGTTTCTTTTTGAATGGATTTGTTATTTCAATATACTAAAATGTTATATTGTGATTGAAATGTGGAAATGTTATGTTTACTTTATGCATGTTTTATGTGATACATTTATGTTATGGTTCTTGGGCATTGTTATGAAAACGGGTGGTTCCATGATAAACTAAGGGCGGGTGAGGCCGATATAGCTCTCCAATGCATTGGGTAACGTGAAGGAGTGAAACATTGTGGTTTCTCCAAAGCGATTTAGGGAATATACTGTGATGGGTATTCCAAAACGTAACCAAGAGGGTTACTCCCTACGTAATAATGTTATGAATGCCTCAATTTACCTTTTATGTCTTATGATTTCTATGATTTATTCATGATTTGATATGCCTAAGTTTTATGGGTAAAGTATGATTTCATTCTTATGTATACATGTACTCATGTTTCCTTTCCATAGTTTTATATCCCTTACTGAGCTTTTTATACTCATCCCAAGTTTTTGAAATGTTTTTCACAGGTCAAGGGAGGGGTACATGATGTGATGATAGTGTAAAGGATGTGTCAAGAAAGAATCCATGTTTTATTTTAAATATGTTTCCGTTGATGGGAAGAATGAATACTGTCTTTTATGTAACCACTTTGTTTAAATGTGGAATGTAATGCATGTTTCATGATCTAATTCTCTAAAACTCTAAACCTAAAAAGATCCTCAATGTGTAATCTTGTAATAACTCAAGATTAAGTAAGGTTTAAGGCTGGGGCCTTATAATTTCTAGTATGTATTTATCCATAGAATAGATCCCAAATAATAGTGTGCCTGGTCATTTAATTATTTTTATCACATTAAGGTTTTTATCATGTATTATTTCTCACAAGTTTTTATATGAGGTTTTATCACATGGAATCGCATTATGGTATTTCATGGATATGTGTTTAATTTCTTACAATATGATTCATGGTTATGATTTCCTATTTTATCACATATACTTTTCATATTTATGTTTTGATAAAAGTAAAGGGTTTTATGAAAACTAGAGGGAAAAAAAATTTAGATGAGTTTGGTCTGTTATGAAAATGACCCGTAAAACTATTTTTGTTTTAAAATAT
The DNA here is from genome assembly GCA_963277665.1 of Viscum album. NCBI lineage: Eukaryota > Viridiplantae > Streptophyta > Magnoliopsida > Santalales > Viscaceae > Viscum > Viscum album. The sequence goes on from OY728128.1 coordinate 1,664,103,531, forward strand.
TAAACTATTGTGTTATTTATATTAGACCTTTTATAGAATCTATGGTGGTATCCTACTAGGATTTTTTATCACACCCTAATTTTTTTATTGGGTGGTTGTAGATGTTGCATTTCATGATCTAGGTAAGGGAAGGGCATCTTGTAGAATGTTAGATTCTTCTTTCATCTTTTCCTTTATAGAGGCATGGTTTATAGGTGATTTTGGTCACATAGATATTTTTCATACTTCCTTATTTTTCTTTTTTTTAGTTTGTATTGTATTTTTTTGTTATATCTCTTTCCTTCCACTTTGTACTCTAGTTGTATGTCTTGTATTGTACATATTCAATACTTGTTTTAGTTGTCTATGTTATAACTGACCGTGTGATGGTAAGATCAGGTTTATAGTTTGTTTGAACCATGTAGGTATGTTATATAAATATTCAACCATAAAATATGGTGATATGTTAAATTAATTAAACCATTCATGGAGATGGTAGGTCATGTGTACTTAGGAACGTGGTTTTAATTTTCCAACGGATAAAACTAAATAAGTCTAAAAAACAATTCACCTTCTCATGAAAATTTTTATATTAGGTATATCTTATATATTTATTAAATTTATCATTATTTCCATTCCTGTGAAACTGATGTTAAAAATAAATCACATCACCTTGAGGAGGTGGTTGTCCGCACGTACGTACAAGCGATTTCATTATTTTCCCACAGAAGGAATTAAGGTGGATAATGGTTTTTCCATAAACATAAAAACAATTTATTATATTTAAGATATTAAATTCATTATTTTAAAATTAATACCTCTAATTTATCTTATATATCAGAATAAATAAATTTTGAAAACTCTCGATTTAGAGTTATACTTTTTCTTTAGAAACCTCTATTGTATTACACCTAATACTTGATAGGATGGTATTTTGGATAGATAAAAAACTCTAGGATTTGGTGAAGTGATATAAGAGGATATTATCATAGTACTATATTAAGATATAAGGGTAAAAAATAATGATAAATAGAGGATAATAGGTTCCCTTTTATAAGTGAGGGGAGGGGCACGCTTGGAATTACCCATAGTATTAACTTAATATAAATTAATTTTTAGGGAAAAATGGATAAAATTAATATAATTAGAATATAATAAGATTGTGAGTTGAAAATATATCATAAAATTAATTTTTAACTAGATTTTTTTATTTTTTTACCCTTATCTCTTAGTTTTAACCCTCTATTAACCCTTTTGACAATTATCGTGATATCAATGTTTCCTTTACTCTTTAGGGGTCAATATTGCTACCTTAAATGGTAAATTAACTCATAAATGGACCAAATTTTATATTTTAGACCATATCCCATTAAATTATTTGAATATAGTATTTTTATTAATTTTAAATCATTTAATAAAATATTTTTATTATATAATATTAGTAATGTCATTTTGTTAAATTCATGAGATAATATAATATAATATGTGTCTAAACTATGTGAAATGGTTCCAAAATTACATTTATTAAATGATAGTGAATATATGGTATTAATATAATCATAAAATAATTTTTTTAGGTTTAGATATCATCTTAAAACTTATCTTTTGGTTTAACCCCTTGGTTAACCAGTTTTAATCTTAACCATATTAATGAATTTTTTTGTATTAAAGGGTTAAAATTTTTATTTTAAGGTAAAAATTGGTTTATAAATGGCCATGGGATTAAATTTTAAACCATTTATTATCCTACTTTTTCTCATTAATTATTTTTATGACTTTTAAATAATTTTATAATATATATTTAACATAAAATACCATTAATGCCATTTTAAAAACTGTTCACATAATTTAACTTTGAAAACAACATTAAAGTAATGTAATTCAAATATAAACCATAAAAACTTTTATAATAGGTTATATGTATCTTCATGATTCATGGAAAACTTTTAGTTACCCCAAAAAATATTAATTTTAATGTTTTTAATTTCATTTTCTAGATTTTTCTACTACTTAGATAAGCACTGTGTTGGTATTGTGTAAGCATTTAAGGTAACTATTTCATCACCAAAAATTTAAAAAAATCCATTATAAAAAAAACATTAAAATTTTATATAATAATTTATAAATGAACATAATTTTTTTTATCTCTATCCTAAGGTTAAAATAATGACAGTGGAATCATTGACTCTATCTTTTACACAAATACTATAAATGTCAAAATCAATGCTAAATGGAACTGAATTTTTATATTTTCAAAGTTTGGATGAAAATGGATGAAATGGTCTCATAAAAAGAAATAAATTAATGTTTTTGAATGAATTTTAAGCCTTATATAATTAGTTTTAACCTTTCTTGAACCATTTTATATTTAATATTTTAACAATGATTTACTATGGTTACTATTCATATTGACCAAAAAATTAAATTGATATATTTACCAAATTTGAACCTCCTAATTCAAAATATATAATCAATTTTTCAAGATTATGTTTCTTAGATTAGAATAAATTAATTAAATATTAAAATTTAAAACACAATGAAAAACATTTTTCTTAAAAAAATACATTTTTAAGTATATAAATATTTGTATACCAAATTCTACCATAAAATTTATTCCAATTATATAAATTGGACTATTAATAATATATTCGAACTAATTTTACATTGAAACAATTTTAAAATACAATTTATATTTTTAAATTCATGAAATAAAAATATAGTTTCACATAAAAATTATTATTTTTACTATTCATTAAAAAAATTAAACATTTCAAAAAATTATCAAAAATTCAACATAAGATAATATCGTAATGTTGTATTAAAATGATATATTTTTTATCAAATGAAAATTTTAAATTTTCTAGAAATTAATTGTAGTATTATCCCATAAACATAAAAACAAATTGAAGAAAATATATTTTTGAGGAATAAATTGACATTACTAGAAAATGAGTTATTATATCCTCTAAATTTATCAATACATTTATATTTAAAATGATATTTATATATCTATATCTTAATATGGTTATTACTATTTATACCCACCAAATATATGGCTATGTTAAATACTTCATAATATAATAATATTTTTTTTTCGTTTAAGCTTGGGGTTTCATGTTATATACACTATCAAACATAGTGTTATATTAAAATCCTAGTATTTTCAAGACTTTAGAGTGTTTAGGTTCACCTAAATAGTACATATCATGTGATTATTTATTTGGATGAGGACATGTGATGTGCTCATCTAGGAAGATGAATGACATGTGATGTATTCATAGATGAGGTCAGTCTATACTATGAGATTTGAGTATGGATTAGAAGTCTCTATGGGATTGACATACATAGTGTCTTGTAGTCATTTTATGTCATGTACAAAGGGAAAATATGAGAATTTGTGTTATTATATTATGAAAACTAATGGAAACATGTGTGCAGATACATGTATTTGATAAAAATCACATCATATCTCAATATATATTTAGTAGCACTAAAGTTTTACTATAGGACACTCATTTCTTACATACATGGATCTAAATATTCACATTTTTTGTTCTATAAAGTATTATAGGGTGAAAATTTTTGTTTGATTGAATGGTGATTATGTTTGACTCAGATAACTACTTTAAAAGTGTTTTAGAGTTAATCCAAATGTGTTTTGGATGGGTTAATATAAGGTATTACATATGATTTATTACAAGGTGAAGTAAATTATATCTTTACAAAAGTATTTTGAAAGATATACAAATAGTATTTTGGATATGATTTCACAAGTTATTGTATATGATACAATATACAATTAAATGTCACAATGTATTTTAGGATTTAGTGAAAGTGATATATTTAAAGAGATATGTATTCCGTAAATCCATATGTATGAGATGCACTTTGGTATTCACATGATGTGGGAATAATTCTTACATGATATACATGGTACATTACTAGACTGGTCATTAAGTGTTAGTGATTGAGTATTTTATCACTTCATAAGTTTTCAATTAAATAAACTATTTTCATAAGATGAAACAGATTCTAGTTTCGTTTATGTGATGCATAAACTGGACAAAGAATTTACTCAAGCATTATAACACTTGATTAAATTAAATCCTATAACCAAGGAGAATCATCATTGTTATATAAATCCACTTCCATATTATGGAAATGTTTGTGATAGTGTTGATTGTTGTAAAATAATCCCAAAGACCCAGACATCCCTTCTTTTTTCTGCATAGCATCGTGGGTGATATCATGCCATAGGGTGAAATGGGATCATATTCTTTTGATGAGAAATCTATTCAGTCTATGGATACCTCGGGTGGTATGAGGCCTTTGTTTTAAACTTTCATATTTCTTCCATTGGGATCCTGGATTTTATGGTCTCTCTTTTTTTACTAATTTTATTAAGTGTTAATTGACCCTAATGAAACCCATAACATACTTTATGCAATAAGTTTTTCTTTATATATATTAAGGCCTCACACAATCTATTATTTGTGTGATACTTTGTGTTACACACCCCTTTAATTACCAATTTGGGGATACAAAATTCTATGAGAGTGGTGGAATGTTGGGACCCCATTAATTAAATTATAGACCATTCATGAAAACCCTATTTGAATGATCTTAGTAATTACCCTTCGCCTTTTGTCCCTTTGCATTTAACATGTGTCGGGATGCTTATGTGTAAGCCCTCCACGTATTCTTTCTTATTTAGTTATCCCAATATGTAATCCTTGCACAATATTTTGTTTTTATTTCTTATATGAAATAATTATCCTTACCAAATTGTGTCAAACTATATAGACCTATCCTATCACATGAACTTAACTATGTGAATTGAACTACATGGGTTTAGTTCAGGTTCAAAATAGTATATATAGAATTCCTCTTTTAGGTTTAATCCCAACATTAATCTCAACAGTGCTATCCTTCCTAGGAAATGTCAAACACCAAAGTTCCCACCCATAGGGATTCATCACCAACTGTGTCCCCACTATATTATAAACACTTATTATCCCCATTACACTCTAACAATGAGTGACACCACTAGACTCTAAACCACGAGTTTCCCTATTATAATTTATATTGTGACCATCCCCACCAGGATATAAACCATTAGTGTCCCCACTAAACTTTAAGCTATGAGTTTCTCCACTGGACTTTAAACTGAGATTATCCCCATTGGACTCTACACCATAAGTGTCCCCACTAAACTCTATATCATGAGTGTCCCCACTGAACTCTAAACCATGATAATCCACACTAGAATATAAACAATGAGAACCTTGAATGGACTCTAAACTATAATTATCCTAATAATACCTAAAACTATGAGTTACTTCCTATTTGGATTTAAATTATAATGTCATACTGATTGATTTTAAATAACTGATCAAATCTATTCATGTAATACACATTGGATAACATCATACTCTCATGATGGAGAAAGTGTAACATCTAATGTATTAATCGCACCTATCCCTTCAACTGATATTCTTCACTCTTCTAAGGTTCTAGGAAATGCAATTGATTTATGTCCATAATGATGGAATCAAGAAGAGATTCATGAACATGTATTAAATATAATATGGATTCCCATACTAGGAAATTATATCCTTAGTGAGATAGTCTAACCTCACATATTTCCATCATATGAAAGTATCTTTCATCATCACTCTCATGGTTAGAGGCCATCAAACGTTGGAATGAGATAATGAGACCAGATCATAATAGTGTATTTCTCCATGGAAAATCATTGGAAGAAGGGGTGTACATTGAAGGAGTAGGGCATGTGGTTGATTTATTTTAAGTTTATAATGCACTAATATGATGTGGAGTATATGATGTTTGGAAGTGATATAAATATATAGTAGAAGAAATTGTTTTTAGATATGCAGTGGTGATATAGGAATAGTATGTGGTGGTGATGATAAGGATGTGGTTGTGATATAGTATGTCATATCTGACTATGTTGATATTTGTATATAAAAGTTATGAGAGTTTCATGACATATTTAAAATATTAATGGGGTGAATATTTCATGACCCGATCCTTTAGGGTATGACTCATGACTACCCCAAACCCTCCTCTAACAGGCCAGGGGTTGGTGACTAGTGTCGAGTAGGAATATCCCATAAATGGGAGGCATTATCCTAATGTACTTGTATTCACACATACATCTCCAATCCCACACAATTTGGAAAAGTAAAACATATAAAACTTATGAATTCATACATCTATAATCCCACAACTAGAGTAAGACAGTAAAGTAATGAATGTGAAAAGGGAACAAATACAAGAAAAAAAAACTATATAGATTCCAACATACTTGAAGGGAAAGAAATATGATCAAATGAAACCATCCAGAAGACACCATAGTCTATCATACTCAATCTATGCTCCATCCACTCTCTATCCTCCTAGGATAATATCAAAAGGGTCTTCATTTTCATAAGACACGACACATGTGGGTAGATCCCATATATGGGTGAGTATAAAAACATCCAATATGACACCCCAAAAACACTAAATATAAAGTATAAATAATTTTCATATTATAAAAGTAATTAAGTACTGAATAGAAACAATATAAACACCTAGATATACTCCAGAATGACACCACGCCACCAGGAGGTCACAAAAAACTACTAGCCATAGGATTATACTCTAATAAATACTCATATCAGGAGAATACACTCCAAAAACCATGATATAAATTGAGGCAGTAATCCAAGATGTCAATATCATTAGGCCCTACCCGAGAAAGGTCGCTAGTCTCATAATTCTATAATACTATAATAGGTAATAACACCGAGGACCATTGGGGGACACCATGAAACCAATCTGGATCTACTTGATATATAGTTTATTGTACACCAATGATGCCACAAACCCTACTGATATGGACTACTACAATTAGGAGAAACATTCTACTCAAGGAGTTCGTTCCAAATCCACAAACCCTACCTAGGTTAGAAAGCTGATAAAGGATCATACTCCTGTCTCACAGAGGGACTCCATGAACTCTATCTGAGACTCATCCTCTTGAAGGGATAAAAACACTAGAATTTGGACATAATACCACATTGTTCCCACAAGGGAATAGACCGAGGTAACAAACTCAACCAAGGCCAGTCCAAAATAAAGAAAATAATGGATAAAAACACCCTAAATTGGAATACATGGTATGTAATGTGGTTACATGATGAGTATAACTTACCCATGGTCTTCTTATGTGGTTTTTCCTCACAAAACATGTAAATCTATTAATTCAGGGCATATAGGAATAGTACACAGTCTGTAGAGATTACCTATCACTCTGCCTGTGTCGTCTAGTCATGCTCGTGTACCGCTGATCGTGCTCGTTTACCAACCCAAGTACACATGGTCAAGCCTGTGTACACCTGGTTGTATACTCTGGTCATGTTTGTGTACTAGGTATGCCCATACATTTGTATGATCTAAGATAAACACAAAGTTGTTACACATGTCATATGGCATGTGATAGGGTCACACAGTGTGTGATATTTAACTTACCCTAGAAACCCTTGAACTACAAATTGTGGGTCCCATATAGTGTGTAATAATGCATTGCATTCCATGTAATGCGGGATTTACCATATTCATCCAGATATTCCTCTTCATCATTCTCTAGGTGGTCGTTACGGACCATCTTTTCAGAAAACATAGATTTAGGGTCATATAACCTTTCCATCACCAGATATCATAGATTTAGTCTTTGAATCTTCTCAGAAAATGCCCACTCATGTAGTCTGTAGCTGCACTGTTGAAACTGGGACGAACAAGAACCACAAATCCACTTGATCTTCTTTCGATCTTCCTTCTCCTTAATCGCACCTTGATATTACCCTCTATCACAAACTACACATGTGGTATTGATCTATTTCATAAAATAACATTCTTTCAATGATGAAATACTAGATATTCATTGAAACATGGGTTAAAAAATTTTACAATGAAGAATGTGAAATGAAATAGAAGAAGAAATCTCTAAGCTATAAAATGTGAGGAATGAAACATGACCTTTTTTATTCCTCTTCAATCTGTTTTCATATAAATATAAATATGAAATGGAGATAAACATAATGAATAAAAAAATAAATATATCAACTTAAATCGACCATTGATACATGAATAAATTATTTTTCATTGAATTGATACACATTCGAACAGGATTAAGAAACAAGATGGAAATAATAAATAAAAAATCTTACCTAGAAGTTAAATTGATAATTGATAAAGCACAGCTATATGTTACTATTATTGATGAGATTTACAAACTTAGTTAGTGTAATGATCCATGATCTAGTCCATGATTATTTTCTTTATCCAATATCTCCTCTAACGATCTCCCAAAAGATCATCTCAATTTTGAAGGGTTATGAGGATTACCAAATAAAATTTTCCATAATAGATTTTTAAGTATTGGATTACAGCCTCTACATCAAACAAAATAAAAGAAATCAATTTATTTATTTATTTTATTAATTTTTTTCCAATGATGATTTTTTTGGAATAGCTCATCCTGACAATGGTTCTGTCACGGATAGGGTAAAACCTTCTTTCAAAACTCATCAATTACCTTTGATTTCTAATACAGGACCCTATTCGAGAGTTATTACACTTTTTTTATATAATTTCATGTGTGTGGATATTTAATATACTTAATATGTTTCAAACATTTTTATGGGAAGACCGGGCCTCAGAATCACACGTCTTCTTAGCACTTGGTCTCAAAAATATTCCATATGATATCCAGAAATAATTCATAGAAAATATAATTAATTACATTTTCCCCACATTATGGATTCTAATACCAAAAATAGAAAAAAAAAACTACTCAAAAATTTGAGGCTGCTGGGCTCACATCTGGGTCTTCTACTCCTATGTGATCTCCTGAAGATTCTTATGCTACCGCTAAACACACACTGAGGGAAGCAATCACCCACTAAGGATCCTCCCCTATTAATGCCTGGTCTATACTGGGTACTCATCAAAGGTATCTCTATCATCAGTGTCTAACTTTTCTTAATCGATATCATATGACAGGTCATGGACCTACCTCCTCATCTACAACACATAGAAGACGTTGTGTGCCCAGTCTAGCTATAGCAGTAGATCCATGTGGTAAACCACCTCGCCAGCTCTAAACCATATCTTGAAAAGGATAATGAATCCTAGAGATAACTGGTCACCTTGACCAAATCTTTGCAATATATGTCGAGGTGATACCCTTATGAACACATGGTGTGCCTCCTCAAACTCCAAAGGTCTAAGTTTTTGGTCTTCATAATACTTATAATGGATTTTTATAGTCCTGAACTTCTCCTAAAAGGTCTACAAATTATCTGTAGTAGCTAATACTAACTTTGGTCCCATGAGTGTGGAATCCCCTGGATCAGTCCAACAAAGTGGTTACCAATAGAATTTCCCATACATGGACTCAAATGGGGTAATACCAATGGTATAATAGTAGCTATTTTTTTATGAAAAATTCACCAAGATTATATGATCCTCTGAACTATAGAGAAAGTCCAACATGAATTCTCATAGCATATCATCTAAGACCTAAATGTTTCTATATGTTTGTTCATCAGTCTAGGGATGAAATGTCATTCTCAAGAACAACTAAGTCCCAAACTCCTCTTTAATATCCTCTCCATAATGTTGATTTGAATCAAGTTTCATGGTCTGAAACAATCATCGAGTGAACTACATGGATCTAGACTATCTTCTGCAAGTATAGGCATTCCAATCTCTCTATTGAATTCTTCTCTCAAATGGCTAGAAAGTGGTCTAACATGGTGATTCATTCCATGATCTCCCAGATGACATCGTGGTCCCCAGACATATGTGGTAAACCTATCAAAAATACCATGGATATCTCATCCCACATCCACTCGGGCATCTCAATGGGTTGAGCTAAACCCATTGAGACCTGGTGCTCAGCCTTCACTTGCTGATAAGTGAGGTATCGAGAGATAAACTCTGAAACACAAATCTTCATGTCTTACCACCAAAAATAAAATCATAGGTCTTGTTACATCTTTTCAAAACCATAATGTACCACCAAATGGAATTTATAAAACTTCAGAATCACCTCCAATCACAACATCAAAGGTACCATCTTTCATCCTGTAAAAATGATATCATGCTCCCCATCTTCAGAATATTCCTTATGAGCATGTCTAGTAGATATCTGAGTACATAAGGTCTCACTGGCAATATCTTCATGATGAGTATCTTTGAAACATTGTAAAATGGTGGTGTGTAGAAACCATCAACTATAGATATGAAGCATTATCCTTTTCCAATATGTAAAACTACAATGAGTTTAAATTCTCTGACATGCTGTCTAATAACTGAGAACAAGATCTCATGTTGAGACCATCGGTCACAACATTCCCCTTCCCTAGAGTATATAAAATCTCAAATTCATATTTTTGGAAAAACTCTAGACAAAACCTCTATATCAAGTTGAGATCATTATAATATAAGATATAGTTGATACTCTTATGGTTAGAGTATATGATAAACTACTCACCCATCAAATAGTGTCATGACATCTTCCGTGCAAATATTATCGCTGCTAACTCACGATCATGGTTCGTATAGTTCTTCTTGTGTGGTATCAATTGATATGATCCATAGTCATTCATAACATATCCAAATATCAGAACACATGTAATATAAGTCCCTAATACATCAAAAAACACTACATACTCGACACCTACATCTGGAAATCTCAATATGGTATCATTTGTTAACCTCTACCTCAAATCATGAAAGTATTTCTCTAAACTTTCTTTCAAAAAAACAGATTCAAATTTAAGGTCAATGATTCAAGGTTTTTTATACTATATATAAATTGGGTACAAACCTCAAATAGTACCCTATCATCTAAAGGAAACTACACACCTTGGTAAAACTCTTTGGTAGCTCCCAAGGAAACACTACCTCAACCTTAACTAGGTACACTGTCACTCCTCTCTATGAGATAAAATGTCTGGGGAATTGGACCTCTAGAATCCAAAACTAACACTTTATATCTTCCCATAAAGTTGTTTCTCTCGAATGTGTCCATGGACATCCTCATGTTTCTTATTGGCTCCTCCTTGGATATCAAGTACACTAGGATATCGTTGATGAAGACCACCACAAACCAGTATAAGAAGGGATGAATGGTTTGGTTCATGAGTCTTATGAACACTATTGGGGTGTTTTTTACATTTAATGGAATCACCAAGTACTCATAGTGACCATAGAGACATCTACATGTCATATTTGGTATATCCTCATCCCTTACTCATAGCTAATGATGGCCTGATCCAAGGTCAATCTCTAAGAACCATCGCACCCCTATCAACTGATTGAAGTGCTTTTGGATCCTTGGTAGTGGATACTTATTCTTCAAAGTAACCTAATTCATGAACCATTAGTACCCACATAAACCCAGTATCTCATTTTTCTTCTTGGTGAACAACAATGGGGATTCACAAGGTGAAACACAAGGTCTTACAAAGCCCTTATTTTGCAAGACTCTAATAGTACCATAAGCATACAAAGCTCTGTGGGAGCCATCCGAGATGTTAGTGATGATATCTAGACCATTATGGGATATAAGTAAATGCATAACTCTATCTCATGAAGGGTAGAAATTCCTAGTGCATCCTCTACTAATGCATCTTTATACTCCCCTATCGGCATTGGTAACTGGTAGATCATATTATCTACTACTTCAAGAGTCATACTAACTGATTGTTGAGTAATAAAATTAACTATCATATACATGATCATGTCCTACACTGAAAAGGTTTAATTTTCACTCACAAAGGAAAAATCCACCCCATCATTTCAGACACACCATATCATTTTCCTAAAATAGTCGATCTGGGCATGAACTATGGTTAGTCATTCCATACCTAAGATGAAATCATAAGGCCTCATCACTATTACAAAGAGATCTCAAAAAAATAATTTCACCTCCAAGCATCATATCACACTTTCATCATAATTGTGCAATCAGTGAGTCACCACTTGTCGATGTCTCTAACCAAAAGAGTTGATTTAGTGGCTCAATTAGAATCTCTAAGTCTAAATATTGAGAATTTGAGAGAAAGGAATGACTTGAACTTGTGTCTATAAATGAAAAATCTAAGTTATAAAAGACCTTGATTATACCACATATCATCCATTTACCCTCAGGGTCATAGGCCTCTAGATCCTACATTTGGTCTTGTCCCTAACCATTAACTCCGTGATCCTGGAGTGAACCACCTAGGGGGTGGTGGTTGTAATTGTTCAAACCTCCAGCCACCTCCTTATGCTCTTTTGACCCCTCTTACATGTCTTTAACCCTATATAAAACCCTAATACTACCTCTTATTCTACTTTAAAGGCACTTCAACCATCTCTTAATCCGTTTTATGAAAAATTGGACAATCTCAAGCCATATGACCCTGACCATCATAGGAGAAACACTATCTCTCCCTCAGCTGATTCAATCTATCCTGGGATCCCTAGGCCATGGATCATCTATCTTGGGATATTATCATTAATCATTTGACTTGATTAGATACCTACAACTACTATTAGATACCTATTATCGAGGTCTTATCTCTACGGTGACCAATACCATTTCCCATTTTCGACACCAACACTACTAGGAATCTCTCCACCAATAAGGCTCACTCCATTACTATAGAAAAGTTGGAATGCAAAGGGATACCACTTAAGAACTAATATCTTCACATAAGACCTTATCAATGGTCTATTATTAGAAAAAATGGATCTCAAACCATATCCATGGAGTATCACGAGTGATTAGTAACCCTATTTGAATTCAAGTACATGGTTAAACCACCCTATTTTAGATGTAGAAGATTCTATATGCACACTGATCGCAACGTGGCTGCATAAAACTCTTCAATAAAGAGACACTCAATGTTTGACTAGGAGAGAGTGGTCTCGTCATGTGACCGAGTCACTAAACTCCAAAATCTCTGAGAAGGTACCTATAGAATACTCACTATGAGGACTTCCATCTGACCTGCAAGCATCCTTAGAAGTTGGAAAACAAGAGTGACTACCTCTTTCTAGTCCGTAACCAACTAGGGGTTTGGATCTCCCCAAAACCTTAAAAAAATTTCCTCTAAAACTCATGCAGTTTACTCGTCATTTGTGCATCCTCAACTGGCACTACCATCCATAGCTACTTCTCAACGGGTTGTGTTATAGATGGTAAACCACCCAGATGTTCTATCTCTAGTATATTCCCCTTTAATGAAGCCTCGTAACTCGGAGGATCATCCATGTGATCACACAATAGATACCTAGAAGGCTTTCATTGGTGAGGCATCCTGAAAAAAAACAAGATGTACCCCAGTCAAAGAGTATATCTAGGGAGATGATTCAAGAAGTACATCAAAAATGCAAAACATTCCTATATGATTCATGTACCAATGTTTTACCTACAACCAATTTCTACATGTACCAAATAAAATGTATATGATTAGAGACTTGGTGTATGGATACATCAACCACCGTATCAATACTGGTGTCCTTGAGCTGAAATCCAAACACAAAAAACATAACAATTTTTTTCAAAACCATCTCACTATATTGAGTCCTAATGTAGAACCAACCACTCTTATACCACTCTTTCATGACCCTCACATGAGGGTCCAACTCATGACTACCCAAGGACCTCCTCAAATAGGCTAGGGGTTAGTGATAAGCACTATGTTCGCATATCCCACAAATGGGAGGCATTATCCTAATGTACCTATATGCATGCATGAATCTCCAGGCCCATACAATGATTAAATGTAAAACAACTAAAACCAATGAATGCATGCATCTATAATCCCACAACCAGATTAGGAATGTAATGTAATGAAAAGGAAAACGATCTAAATGCAAGCCCAACCAAAAAATTTAGAGATACCAACCTTCTACAAGGGTGAGGAATACTATCAAATGCAACCACCTAGGAAAGATTTTTCTCTATCAAGCTCAAACATTGCTTCAACCACTCCCTGTCCACCTAGGACACTCTCAAAAAGGTCATTTTCTACATAATCCATGACATATATGGGAAGATCCCATGTAGGGGTGAGTATAATAATACCCATTAAGAATTTATGAAAACACTAAACACAAAGCATCATGAATAGTCATATCATAATAGAAATATAGTATTGTATAGAAATGATAGAAACACCCAAATATTCTCATGAAGGACACTTATCCACCTGGAATTCACAACCAAATGCCATCTATAGGTTCTTTCTCGATGTAATTCTCTTTTTGGGAGAATATACTCTATGAACCATGATTTCACTGAAGACACTCATCCAAAATCCCACGATCATTGGACCTAACCCAATAAATTTCACTACTATTAGAAGACCCAGATACTCAGATAGGGGCTCACGCCCAGGACCACTAGGGAAAAAATATACCTAATCTAGATCAATCCACTATATAGGGAATCATACACTAATGATACCAGGATCCCTACTAATACAACCTACTAAATGGAGATTCAATTTCCTGGTCAATGAGGTTACATAAATTCCACAAACCCCACCTTGGGTAAAACGATGATGGAGGATCACACTCTTATCTCGCGTAGGGTCTCCAACAACTCCATCTAAGACTCATCCTCTAGAGGGGATAAAAATCTTGTAATGTGGACATAATACCACATTGTACCCTTGAGGTAATGGAACAAGGTAACACACTCAAACAAGAGTGTTTGAAACTGAATAAATTAAGGGGTAAAAATATCCTAAAAGGGGTACATTGTGTGTACTAGTGGTACATAGAATTTCTATCTAACCCCTATTCTTCTAGTGTGGTTCAACTAACACAAAAAGTAAATCTCCATATAATGGGCGTGTAGGAATAGTACATGGCATATAGATATCACTCGTCTCATCTGGTCATGCTCATTTACCGCTGTCCATACCTATGTACCAACCTATATACACCTATTTGTGCCCATGTACACCTAGTCCTATACTCTGACCATGTCTGTGTACTTAGCATGCTCGTTCCCATGTATCCTCCAAGATACACACCGATATGTTGAACACATATGACATGATATGTGATAGGGTCACACTGTGTGTGATATTTAACTTACTGTGGAAACCCTAGTGCTAGAGAGGGTGTCCCACATGGTATATAATTCCATATTACACACTTCATAACATTGTATTTTCTAGATTTATTAGGATCTTTCATTTCATTGTTCCCCAGGTCACTATTTCCACCCATCTTAATAGCAAACCCAGATATGGGGTAATCTAACCTTCCCATCACTGGAGATTATAGATAAATGTTCTTAATCCTCTCAATAAATCTCTACTCATGATGTATGTAGATGAACCATTGAAATTGGGGAGAACGGGAATCGTAAATAGGTCTAATCCACCTCCGATCATCCTCTTCTTTAATCTCACCTCAATCACACCCTCAATTGTAAACCCCACCCAAATTATTGATCTATTGTTGAAAATAACAGTCATGTAATGATCAAATACCATTTATTCATTGAAACATGGTCCAAATAAATTCCCATAAAAAATGTATAAATATTGAGGGAAGATATTTATAAGCCATCAAATGTGAGGAATGAAACATAGCCTTTGTTCATTCGGCATCGATCTATTATCATATAAATAGATATATTAAGAGGAAAAAATACAATTAACAATAAAATAAATCCATAAATTTGATGCATGAATCAATTCTTATTCTTGGAATTGATCCAAATTTGATCATAATTAAGAAACTAGGTGTTATTCACATATCACCATCTTACCTGGAGTTCAAATAAATCATTGATGAAGAACAGTTCTATGTTTTCATCATTTATGAGATCCACAAACTCATTTAGAACAACGATCCTCGATCTGGTCCTAGTCTATTGTCATTATCAAAGATCTCCTTCAACACACTCTCAAATGATCCTCTTGAATTCTCAAATTTATGCATCTAACCCAACAAATTTTCCATAATAGTTAATACATATATTAGTCCATTAGCTACATAAAATAAAATAAACTAAATCAATTGGTTAATTTATTTTTTTAATTTTATGCCAATGATGAATTATTCACAAACATCCCACGTCGATAATGGTTATCTCATGCCTAGGTTAAAACCTGCATTCTAAACTCAATGGTGCCATAAAATTTTTGATATTGTCCCCAATTAGGGATTTATTCCACATTTTATCGAAAACATCACATGAATGATATGTAATATATTTAATATATTTCAAACATTTTTTCTGGGAACACTAGGCCTCGAAATCACACATCATCTCAGCACCTAGTCTCAAAAATATTCCATATAATATCCAAAAAATACATGGAAAATCCAAGTCTTTACAGAATAAATAAGTGGGGTCATTTTTCTAAAGTAACTTCATGATTTATTCTCTTGATATTATGTTACTACTCTTAGATGTGTTATTTATTGAGTGAACCTTTGTGATTATGGGTGGTAGTTGACCTAGAATAAGTGATGATTTGGTTATTCTATTTATTCACTAACAAATTAGTATATATTTTTTATATTTTCATGAAATATTTTTTGGGTTGATTTTACTGAGTATATTTGTATGCTAAACCCGATATTAATATATTCCTTTGTATGTTTCTAATAAGACTTTTGGGACTATGTTGGAATTTACTGGCTTGTGTAGATTTTGATCAGTGTTTGATTCACTACTATAAGAGTCGCATTTGTTATTTTATTTTGGATAATTTTTATTATATATGACATTTATGCTCATTTAATGATGTTAGTTTATTTATATATTGTGTCATATAGTTGTTTTTGTTTTTTATCTCATCTTTATGAGATTTATGAGGGTAATTCCACAGATATATGTGTTTTTATTATTTCAATTCTAGTTTACAACCCATGACCAATTAGATGTGGGCTTCAGGAGGTAAAATTGCCTTTATTTTTGGACCAAGAGGGGTTCCTATGGGGTTGGGTAATCATAAATTGGTATCAAAACAATAGATGAGATTTAGGATGGATTTTGGAGTTATAAACATGTGATTTATGTATGGTTTTGGTTTGGAAATGACATTAATTAAACATAGAATGTGACATGGAAAGGGATACCTGCTAGAACGCAAGAACTTTGAACCCCCTTCATCCAATGAAACAACCTTAATATTAATAAACATACTAAGTGATACGATACCAATTATAGATTATATACTTACGTGTGGTTAATTTATCAAATATATATTTACATGTGTTTGAATTAGAGATATTTATAGGCAAGTTAAAATAAATATAATTAATTTATCTTAAATAAATTCTATGTTTCATGGATAAATATTTTCTTGTTTTATGTAATAGATATTGCTGGTGGCAATCATCCTCTCATGTTAAAAATTATAGAGGTACAACAAAATTTAGTAGTTGACCTGATAGAGGAGGAGGATCCTTAGAGGATGGCACTACATGAGTTTCAACATTATAAAATAGAAGAGTATTATGGGACTTTCTCTAATCCGATGGAAAAGAAGTGGTTTTGGATCTTAAGATCAATTTAAGACTGATATTTGTAAGGAATGATCATAGGATTCTATTGGAAATTAGATATCTAATATGAGTAACTCATTAGTGGCGGTTTTTATTTCCTAGAGATCATTAGGAATTAGAGTTCTCATGGGATGATTTTTGATAATCAATTTCATGTTGAGTTTCACTCTTTGATGTTGAAGGCTTCTAAGCAGTATGGTTTTCTCTCTTCTCTATAGAGAATTTTAAGTGTGCGGGATCTCATATTTTGGCTTTAAAACCTTTATTATTTTTTCCCTAATATTCTCTAATATGAGGAGGATAGAGCATGAAATTTTGAACAAGATCTACTTTTGAACACTCAATTCCAAGTCACCCCATTTACATTTACTATATATATTTAATTATTATAAAATAAAAAGGTGATAAAATCATTTTCATACATATATTAGATCATGTTTACCAGGAAGTCATCAGAACTTATTAGGGGGTAATATTATAGATGGGGCCTTTTGGTTTTTTGGGAATTTGAGGTTTTAAATAATGGGGATTCATAGTCTTCTTTCTTATTCTTGTTTCTCTCGAGATTGAAATTCTCCATACTTTCCAATATTTTTTTAAAGTATTAATTTCTTTTGGAGGTCATGGACATTAATGATTTCAACTGCAAACTAAGAATGGGTCCAGTGTAGGCGAGGTGATCGACTTTTTATACAACCTTATCAGCTTCAACTACATGTTAATCTAGCTTACGGACAATATAGAGAAGATATAGAAGGTTGATGAAAACATTGTGATGTCCCTTTTCCTTTGGGATTTCAAGTTGATCATTGTCATGGAGGTAGTCGTCATCAAGTTCATTACAATAAGGGATTAGATAAATTATAATTTCATTGAAAAGAGTTACCAATTCCAAGTGGACTATAAATCCTATGAAGTATCATTTTTTATCTTTCACAATGTATTATTCTTTTTTTATTTAAGATAATTACACTTTATTTCCCAAACCTTGGTTCAAGCTCTAGGACATAATATTGAGAGCCTTCCAGTGGACTTGGTGTTACCAATGAAAATTGGATTCTAGACTGATTTTTATGAGGTGTTTCTGGGTTCTGACATGATGATGTGGTAGGATCATTTGTCAGGATATTTCTTCTAATTTTAATTAAAACCATATTACTTCATTATTTTCAGGGATAAACTTTATTTTTCCCATTATATCATAGATATTTTTAGGATTAGTTATGTTTTCCATGATTTAAAAGGTGGTTGTTCAATATGAATTGGATAGATTGATCATAAAATGGTTTATATATAAGGATCCATTAATATTTCGACAAGAAGAGTTGGGGTTTTTATTAGTGGAAGATCAATTAGTAGTGTTCCTAAACTTATTGATGAGTTTCTCTATGTTTTCCCTAAAGATGTTACGGTGATACCCCCCCCCCCCCCCCCCTTTAACGTGATATCAACATGAAGGTGGAGTTATAGACCATTGTCTCAATTATTTCAATGGATCCTTATTAGAAGAAACCATTTGATTTATGTGGGTTGAAAATTAAGATCAATTATATGAATTATAAGTGTTTTATTTAAACTAGTGTGTCACCGTTAGATGATCAAGTGTTATTTTCCATAAATGTGAATGGTATTCTGAGATTGTTCATATAATACCAAAGGTTGAACCATGTTATGGATAAGAATTATTATCCACTCCCAAGTATTAATTATTTTTTCGATCAGTTGAAGGGATCCATTTGGGTTTCAATGATCTATATTTAGCCTGAGTATCATTAGATGAAGTTAAAGTATGAAGATATATTGAAAATTTATTTTCAATCTATTTATGGTAAATTTGATTTCATGGTGACTTCATTCAATATTAATAATTCCCCAGTTATTTTCATGGTCTTTAGGATTTTTTTGTTCTATGAGCTCCCAGATTTGTGAGGCTCCCTAGATCCACACTCCATATTCCAGTGATAAAAAAGCATAATTTTAAAAAATTATAGTGATTCTAAGTAAGATAATCGAAGATAAACTTTTTTAAAATTCTCATTAGTAACACATATAATAATAACATCACATTACCTTAATAAACTTTTGTTTGAGTGTATTTAAGAAATATCTACATAAGAAATTTATTGTATAACACATGATACCCTTTACCTATAATCAAACCCCTCTAGACTCCCTTTTAGGCTTCCCATAAGTTATTAATATCTTCATAACCTGAGGAAGTGGAACATAAGAAATGGGTGAGCTCAAACACTCAGTAAGGGAGAATTTATCTACATGACAACAAGGGTAATATCGTAAGCAAATGATATCATAATGGGATAAATAACTTATTAAAAAGAACATAGAATAATAATATTTGTATATAATTTATGATATAAGGACATGTAATCTAAAAAAAATACCATGAAAAATGTTTTTAGAATCATGATAGAATAAACATGATTCGAGGATCACAATCATTAGAATAAGATTATGATATAAGAGTGTTCCATAAACATAAGCATAAAAACCATATGTTAAGGCTACTGATTAAGAACTTCATCACATTTTTGGCTTTGGAAAATCGCATACGTACTTTCTTGGGCAAGGAATAAACCTTCTATGTAACCATGGTCATGTAACAAATCCTCCCATATACCCTTTAGAAAGGGATAAATTCTACCATGTACCCTTTGGCTGGGGATAAGTCCTTTAGTATACCCTTAATCTAGGCATAAATCATCTTTTGGATCCTTTGGATTGGGATAAATCATCCATTTTATACATTATCATGGGATAAATCCTTTTGTGTACCCTTTTATTTAGGATAAATCCTCATGTGTTCACTTTTCCTTGGGATAAATCCTTCTCAATACCCTTTGGCATGGGATAAATCCTCTCATTAACTCTTTTTCTTGGTATAAATCCTCAAGTGTACCCTGTAGTGCTCAGTAGATATAAACTTTTCCAAAGCATTGAATAGTAATAAAGGACCCCACTCAACATTCATACATAATTTTTTCCACCACTTGAAAACAATCATTAGTCATATTATTGGGAACCCTTGGAATTAAAAATGGGATTCGTAACATTTTTACATGATATAAACAAAATAGACCTCAATAATTTGAATGATTGATACTAAATGGTCCATCATCCCAAATTGTTTTTTAATAAGAATATTTATAGGATAATTCATGAATGATTACTTCCAAGTAAATAATCCTTTTATATATAAAGATGAAAATGGAATTGAAACCATAAATTGTTTTTTTAAATGTTTTTAACATTATCATAAAAGGTGATGTTATGGGTCATTTTTAAAACTCATTTTCAAATAGGTATATTTTGATAAATTTAAAATAATTAGTTTTTAAAATCATTATATGGAAACAAATATCAATAATTAACCCTTAAAATATAAATAAATGTTTAAAAAAGAAAAAGTGAAAATGTTTTAAAAACTTATATTTTTAAAAAGAATCTCCAATAATGGAGCCTCAAAAAAGATATAGGGTTTTCAAAAGGGTGATGTGAAAACATTGGAAAATGTTTAATGTTAAAAATAATCTTCAAAAAAGGATCCAATTTAATAAATAAATTATCAATAAGGATAATATGTAAAGGAAGATAAAATGTTTTATTTTGAAAGTATGGAAAAAAATTTAAACATTTTTAAATAACTTATTGAAAACACACATAAAAAAGAGACAGAAAATATTTTTTTAAAGAGGATAAGGGAAATAATAAAGTCACATGAGATAAAATATAATTATATTTATTAATATAAATGAGAAAATTTGAATTAAAGGTAAATATAAAAAATGATGGGATACTATTATTTAAGATGATGAAAATTACTCTCAAAATGATCTTATTTTTATGGTGATGAAACTTATCGAGGAGGAAGATTTAAATAAAAAAGTATCATTTTTTACAACAGATAAAAACTAAGCACCATGAAATAAAATTTTATGGTATATGAATCTAATCTTGAAAATCAAATTTAATGAATATGTGTTATAACTAAATAAATTCAGTTTAGTTAACAAAAAATATATTAGTAACCATAATGTAAGAATCAGGGAACATAATGGTAATACCATGACATGGAAATTAAAATATAATTAATCAATAAATATTCATTATTATTGAAGGAAATTTTGGAATTTAATACACCATATAAGAGAAATTATGGTGCACAATATTAAACATAACTCATGGATTTGAAAATGAGATAAAGAAACCTTTACTATAATTTCTATCTTTCAGTAAAGCACTTGAATCTAATGTATAAAAAAATAACTATCTTAATCACCTATTTTAGAACCTTATTAACATATATAACCTTTTATAAACTTCATTTATAATAATTTTAATAAACTCCATTTTATTGATAATAAGACCATTTTTGTTAAAAATTAATGATTGAATTTATGTGAAAAATGTAAATTTTTCAATAAAACTAAACATAAAAATGATATATTTTGAAGAGACTTCACATAATGGTAATCTTAGTCAGATTGGGTATCTCAAGAGAGGGTAAATTGTGAACCCAATAAAAAATTTCTATTAAAAATTATTTAAATAAAATTCCTTAATTATTTTAAATATGACTTAGTCAACCAAAATAGCATACCGTTATAAGTTTTAATCTTCTAAAATGTTTCTAAAAAGATTAATTATATAGCATCCCGTCTTTTTATAACATAACTTTTCATTCCATTACACGGAACTGAGGATCTTTAAGGTTTAGTGTCTTGGAAACAAGGAACATAAAACATGAAACAAAAAAAAACATTCTTCTTAAACACTTGAAAGGCTTATCCTCATGTTCACCCTAGGCTCATTACTGCATCTCATAACTTGGGGACATACATCAAAAGGAAGGGTGAGCAGAAGGCCCAGCAAGGGAAACAAGTGAAACATTTTACATATGAACTTGAGATACATCAATAAAGTCATGAAAAGAACTTTAATGCATGAAAATGAAATCATGAGGCATATCATAATAAAAATAAAACTTTTTCATAACTTGAAGATGTGGCTGCAACATTTAATATTGACAATCGTTTCGTTTCACCAAGGTCCATCCCCAAGGTGTCGTTAAAAATTACCAAGGTTATTCACCAAGGCATCGTTAAAATTGTAATCTCTAGTGGTTACATCATTACCCAATGCATTGGAGCGCTATCAGGGAGCACCCTTAAATTTGTCTTTATTTTAATGTGAGACACATATATCATCATCAAACATTTCATAAATAACCCATATAGCATAAAATAAATGGGTTTCATTTCATAATCATAACGTTTTAAAAACTGCTTTAAAGACATGATCTTTACGTCACTTTAAACCCACGGAAAGGGAAAGAGGGTCTCATGTATGTAAATCCCAGAATTTAAAATGGAACATTTTGATATATATGTGAATACCCTTGTAGAAATAAGAGCTTTGAGTATTCACTTTATAACATAAAATAATTTTTGAGAAAAGAGAGAGGCATTTTGAGGGGAAAATTCTGCAGCATAACGGCTATGTTACAAGGTTTTAGAAAACTTTGAAAAGAGAGGGAACATGGGTCGAGCAATCATAATTGACCCATAAAATAGTAGAGGGAAATAATAATAAGTATATATGGACATGGTGGTGCAATTTTAAGGACATACCATTTGAAATGAAAAACATAGAAGGAAGACAAAAGTTTGATTTCTCTTATGAAAGTTCGGCAGCCTAACAGCGTTACTTAAACTTCAAAATACTGAATTGAAGAGATCAAATGGGGTCTCTCATCATATGAACATAAGAGTCCAGTATGATAGGTATAGAGATCATACCCCAACATACCAAAAAGGAACTTGAAGGAATTGACATGAAAGTAGAACTTCAAAACGAGAAGGGTGAAGAACCACTTAAAAATTCGGCAGCCTAACGGCGCCACTTAAAACTTCAAAATACGGAATTGAAGAGATCAAATGGGGTCTCTCATCATATGAACATAAGAGTCCAGTATGATAGTTATAGAGATAATACCCCAACATAACAAAAAGGAACTTGAAGGAATTGACATGAAAGTAGAACTTCAAAACGAGAAGGGTGAAGAACCACTTAAAAATTCGGCAGCCTAACGGCGCCACTTAAAACTTCAAAATACGGAATTGAAGAGATCAAATGGGGTCTCTCATCATATGAACATAAGAGTCCAGTATGATAGGTATAGAGATCATACCCCAACATAACAAAAAGGAACTTGAAGGAATTGACATGAAAGTAGAACTTCAAAACGAGAAGGGTGAAGAACCACTTAAAAATTCGGCAGCCTAACGGCGCCACTTAAAACTTCAAAATACTGAATTGAAGTGATCAAATGGGGTCTCTCATCATATGATCATAAAAGATCAGTATGATAATTTAGATATCATACCCCAACATAATAAAAAGGAACATGAAAGACTTGAATGAAAATAGAACTTGAAAACGAGGAAGGTGAAAGAATCCCTTAAAAATTCGGCAGCCTAACGGCGCCACTTAAACATTCTTAAAACGAAATGATGAGAGCAAGGGGGGGTCTCTCATCATATGAACATGAAATAGGCAGTAGTATGAATATAAAAGTACATCCTCCAACATAAGAACATGGAGTATAAAAGAAATGACATAAAAGAGATTACTTGAAAAAAAAGAGAGAGGTCGGATCCCTTACCTTAAAATGTAACTCTTAAACCTCAAAGGTTGGGACCATGAGGGCTTGGGGGCACCTTGGGAGGACTCCTTGGGAGGTAATGAGACCATAAATTCGTTGGGAATGAGTGGGGAGTCGAATGGATGAGAGGAGGGCTTGGTATTTATAGGGAAAGTGAGGGGACAAGGCATTAATGGCCAAGGGACACCTCACATGGGCTTTTCTCAAACCCATGTGCTCTCCCTTGTCATTTATCATGGAGTTAGGCCACATGGGGCCCCCAAAACAATAATTCATCACCCTTGGCCGGCCAACCCTCAAAATATCTCATGAAATCATCATGACACCGTTATGATGTCATTAAACATACCGAAACCCTAAAACTGTATTTTTACTATTCACTAAAAATTCAACTTTCTCAGAAAAATCCCAAAATTTCACATTAACCAAATATCAATGCTCTGATTTCAAAAATGGAATCCATTTTATAAAAATAATTTTCTAAATATTTTTAATTTAATTTTTAAATAAAAACACTGTTCATCGAAAATTCATTTTTTTCAGAAAAAACCCCAAAAATTACCATAACATAATATCGATGCTCTGAGTTCAAAAATAAAGTCATTTTTATAAAAATAATTTTCTAATTATTTTTAATTAAATTTTTAATTAAAAAACACTATTCACCCGAAAAAACTAATACTTGAATAATAATTAATGAAACCGTTATTTAACTATTTTATTGACTCACATTACTTAATCAAAGTGCCTAGCTTATTTTAATACTTTCTTTAAGTGAGATTACTAATCCATTTGGACACATTATTAATCCTAATCATAAAATCACTATTCATAATTTACTATTCATCAAAAAACAAGTTGATCTTATTAGACTCTAAATTTAGTACTGAACATAATTGTAGAAGACCATTTTTTTAAAATCATTACACATTTTTAATTATTTAGGGTTTACATAATCATATTTAAAATATCCTTTTTCTAAAATTCATCAAAAATATGCATACTATATTTATCCGGTCATTTCAAAATTCATAAACTTCATCATAAGAAGAAATCCCAATTTTTATTTAAAACAAGGATTACACAAGGTAGTTACGGTCTCGTTACATAACCCCTTATAATACCAGCATAGGACCTAAGAGTAAGGTGTGCTAGGGTGATAGAAGCTTGGGGCGGCTCAGTCAACATTGCCCGAGTAGTAATTTCTATCAGTTTGAACTTCTCACGAAGGAAATTTCGTTCCAGCTTCACATGATGATGTTCGGCTTGGATTTGATCCAGAGCAAAGCCCAGTGGTGCTACCTCCTTCCCAAGCTCTGTTAGATGGGCTTCGATCGGTCCAAGACTACTAGGTGAGGCCATCGAATCTTCTTTCTATAATAATTAACCAAGATTACTTATATTTAGAGACAATAATCAAAACATTTTGTTCACAGCGGTCATGTTGACAAATGGTTATATAATAGTCAAAACCCACTGATCTCATTTTAATTATAATCATGTTTATCAAATAAAACATTTTTGTTGAGTATAACAATAACACATAAAATTAGGGAACAAAATTTATTTAAAAATTTCGGGTCGTTACAATCTTCCCCCCTTAAGAAATTGTGTCCTCGCAATTTTAAAATTGGGTTGTGAAATTTCATTGAAAGTCCCACATCAGAAAAGGAGTCAATAAAACTATTACTTTAAAATAAAGAAAGGGAAGTACAATGGTCACCCGAGTTAACCCACACTAGGGTTCCATGTAGGAAAACATGGACATGGAGGAAAAAACAAAGGGTCAAGTTCTGAGGGAGAGTGATAGAGAACATGATTAGGAGAAAGTTAACCATGAGAAAATCCCAAACTTATGATGTGTGTAAACGGTCTTTGATTACCTAGTAGGAAACTTAAACCAACAACATTTTTGTTTTACGTTTCTTTTCATAATTTTGAGGATTTCATTTACTACATAGAACAAAAACATAAGAAAACATACCTACCTTCAAGTAGAGTTTCATCCTTTAACAAGTCCCTACCAACACTAATCTTTTCTCCAAATGATGAGAATTCAAAAACACTTGGTCTCATAAAAGCACAAGAATCATCTTCTATAGAATCACATAATCTAAAAAACATTAACTATCTATTTCTTCTATCTTTAAACATTATCCCAAAAACAGAAAGGTTAAGGTAAAACAACTCTTCAAAAAGAAAGAATCCCATAGGAATGGAAACTACTTTTAAATCATCAAAGTTCCATGGTACTACCCAAAGTTCATCATAGACCATTCCATAAATAACGGTCCTTAAAATTCCTCAAAACAAACCAAACTAAGATTGAAACCCAAATACAAGAAGGATTTGATAACATAGTCTTCCAAAACAACTTCATTGTTCATCTCCAGACAACGTCAACCACTCCTAACATCTTATAAAAAAGTAGCTAACCTAAACATATTTTACCCATGATAGGTTAGTCATTCCCATAAGTAACCTAAATTACTATAAGTTCATCTTAAATTCATCGATTCTTCAAAATATAAGTCAACCTTACTCCTCAATGAAAATACCGTAGTAATCTATTTACCTCGATCAAATATGGTTCCCAAAATAATGAACGTCTTCCAAAATAATAATCATATTTTAATCCCCTAATCATCCCTGTCATATTAATACGAAAATCGTCGCATTTCCTATCACATTGGTTGTCGGAACATGTTCTTCCATTTCCCACCATTAACTAAGAAGAGAAAGCATAATTAGGGGCTTAAGTACTTAGCTAATAATCATGAAAAGGAACCGAAAGCATATAAGGATAACTTGTATATGAAAGGTACACCCTAACTTGTGATCTCCTAGGTTCCCATCTAGGTTATGAATGATCATATATTCTTATGTGAACCTTTATTTTATTTTATCTTTGTTCCTTTAACAATGGTTCATACCAAGCTTATAAATTTACCAAAGCATATCCCCCGGGAGTGTCGTAACCAAGAGTGCAGCAAGGCCCGTTGTCGTGTACCAGTTCCCGTTCGAGTCTAGCTCAAAGTGGTGTTTTCGGGTTTTACCCCTATGTACATCTGTGCCAGAGCCACCTCTACCTGCTCGTATCCAGACAGGGATGTATTTGCTTGGCAGCCCCTTACTCAATACTCACCAAAATACCAGGAAGATTTCCTATATTAAACTTTTCTATAGGGTTCTTCCTAGAGTTTTCATATCCTAATTTCCACAAATAACTAAACCATCCTTTGATACCAACTATAGCATCCCTTCTTTTTATAACATAACTTTTCATTCCATTACACGGAACTGAGGATCTTTAAGGTTTAGTGTCTTGGAAACAAGGAACATAAAACATGAAACAAAAAAAACATTCTTCTTAAACACTTGAAAGGCTTCTCCTCATGTTCACCCTAGGCTCATTACTGCATCTCATAACCTGGGGACATACATCAAAAGGAAGGGTGAGCAGAAGGCCCAGCAAGGGAAACAAGTGAAACATTTTACATATGAACTTGAGATACATCAATAAAGTCATGAAAAGAACTTTAATGCATGAAAATGAAATCATGAGGCATATCATAATAAAAATAAAACTTTTTCATAACTTGAAGATGTGGCTGCAACATTTAATATTGACAATCGTTTCGTTTCACCAAGGTCCATCCCCAAGGTGTCGTTAAAAATTACCAAGGTTATTCACCAAGGCATCGTTAAAATTGTAATCTCTAGTGGTTACATCATTACCCAATGCATTGGAGCGCTATCAGGGCGCACCCTTAAATTTGTCTTTATTTTAATGTGAGCCACATATATCATCATCAAACATTTCATAAATAACCCATATAGCATAAAATAAATGGGTTTCATTTCATAATCATAACGTTTTAAAAACTGCTTTAAAGACATGATCTTTACGTCACTTTAAACCCACGGGAAGGGAAAGCGGGTCTCATGTATGTAAATCCCAGAATTTAAAATGGAACAATTTGATATATATGTGAATACCCTTGTAGAAATAAGAGCTTTGAGTATTCACTTTATAACATAAAATAATTTTTGAGAAAAGAGAGAGGCATTTTGAGGGGAAAATTCTGCAGCATAACGGCTATGTTACAAGGTTTTAGAAAACTTTGAAAAGAGAGGGATCATGGGTCGAGCAATCATAATTGACCCATAAAATAGTATAGGGAAAGAATAAGAAGTATATATGGACATGGTGGTTCAATTTTAAGGACATACCATTTGAAATGAAAAACATAGAAGGAAGACAAAAGTTTGATTTCTCTTATGAAAGTTCGGCAGCCTAACAGCGTTACTTAAACATCAAAATACTGAATTGAAGAGATCAAATGGGGTATCTCATCATATGAAAATAAGAGTCCAGTATGATAGGTATAGAGATCATACCCCAACATACCAAAAAGGAACTTGAAGGAATTGACATGAAAGTAGAACTTCAAAACGAGAAGGGTGAAGAACCACTTAAAAATTCGGCAGCCTAACGGCGCCACTTAAAACTTCAAAATACGGAATTGAAGAGATCAAATGGGGTCTCTCATCATATGAACATAAGAGTCCAGTATGATAGTTATAGAGATAATACCCCAACATAACAAAAAGGAACTTGAAGGAATTGACATGAAAGTAGAACTTCAAAACGAGAAGGGTGAAGAACCACTTAAAAATTCAGCAGCCTAACGGCGCCACTTAAAACTTCAAAATACGGAATTGAAGAGATCAAATGGGGTCTCTCATCATATGAACATAAGAGTCCAGTATGATAGGTATAGAGATCATACCCCAACATAACAAAAAGGAACTTGAAGGAATTGACATGAAAGTAGAACTTCAAAACGAGAAGGGTGAAGAACCACTTAAAAATTCGGCAGCCTAACGGCGCCACTTAAAACTTCAAAATACTGAATTGAAGTGATCAAATGGGGTCTCTCATCATATGATCATAAAAGATCAGTATGATAATTTAGAGATCATACCCCAACATAATAAAAAGGAACATGAAAGACTTGAATGAAAATAGAACTTGAAAACGAGGAAGGTGAAAGAATCCCTTAAAAATTCGGCAGCCTAACGGCGCCACTTAAACATTCTTAAAACGAAATGATGAGAGAAAGGGGGGGTATCTCATCATATGAACATGAAATAGGCAGTAGTATGAATATAAAAGTACATCCTCCAACATAAGAACATGGAGTATAAAAGAAATGACATAAAAGAGATTACTTGAAAAGAAAGAGAGAGGTCGGATCCCTTACCTTAAAATGTAACTCTTAAACCTCAAAGGTTGGGACCATGAGGGCTTGGGGGCACCTTGGGAGGACTCCTTGGGAGGTAATGAGACCATAAATTCGTTGGGAATGAGTGGGGAGTCGAATGGATGAGAGGAGGGCTTGGTATTTATAGGGAAAGTGAGGGGACAAGGCATTAATGGCCAAGGGACACCTCACATGGGCTTTTCTCAAACCCATGTGCTCTCCCTTGTCATTTATCATGGAGTTAGGCCACATGGGGCCCCCAAAACAATAATTCATCACCCTTGGCCGGCCAACCCTCAAAAGATCTCATGAAATCATCATGACACTGTTATGATGTCATTAAACATACCGAAACCCTAAAACTGTATTATTACTATTCACTAAAAATTCAACTTTCTCAGAAAAATCCCAAAATTTCACATTAACCAAATATCAATGCTCTGATTTCAAAAATGGAATCCATTTTATAAAAATAATTTTCTAAATATTTTTAATTTAATTTTTAAATAAAAACACTATTCATCGAAAATTCATTTTTTTCAGAAAAAACCCCAAAAATTACCATAACATAATATCGATGCTCTGAGTTCAAAAATAAAGTCATTTTTATAAAAATAATTTTCTAATTATTTTTAATTAAATTTTTAATTAAAAAACACTATTCACCCGAAAAAACTAATACTTGAATAATAATTAATGAAACCGTTATTTAACTATTTTATTGACTCACATTACTTAATCAAAGTGCCTAGCTTATTTTAATACTTTCTTTAAGTGAGATTACTAATCCATTTGGACACATTATTAATCCTAATCATAAAATCACTATTCATAATTTACTATTCATCAAAAATCAAGTTGATCTTATTAGACTCTAAATTTAGTACTGAACATAATTGTAGAAGACCATTTTTTGAAAATCATTACACATTTTTAATTATTTAGGGTTTACATAATCATATTTAAAATATCCTTTTTCTAAAATTCATCAAAAATATGCATACTATATTTATCCGGTCATTTCAAAATTCATAAACTTCATCATAAGAAGAAATCCCAATTTTTATTTAAAACAAGGATTACACAAGGTAGTTACGGTCTCGTTACATAACCCCTTATAATACCAGCATAGGACCTAAGAGTAAGGTGTTCTAGGGTGATAGAAGCTTGGGGCGGCTCAGTCAACATTGCCCGAGTAGTAATTTCTATCAGTTTGAACTTCTCACGAAGGAAATTTCGTTCCAGCTTCACATGATGATGTTCGGCTTGGATTTGATCCAGAGCAAAGCCCAGTGGTGCTACCTCCTTCCCAAGCTCTGTTAGATGGGCTTCGATCGGTCCAAGACTACTAGGTGAGGCCATCGAATCTTCTTTCTATAATAATTAACCAAGATTACTTATATTTAGAGACAATAATCAAAACATTTTGTTCACAGTGGTCATGTTGACAAATGGTTATATAATAGTCAAAACCCACTGATCTCATTTTAATTATAATCATGTTTATCAAATAAAACATTTTTGTTGAGTATAACAATAACACATAAAATTAGGGAACAAAATTTATTTAAAAATTTCGGGTCGTTACAAATTATGTCTCAGATTAATTATTTATGAAAATAAATTTTTCATTTGAAATCAATTTACTTAATTAAAATCTTATAAAACACTAATTAAGGATAACTATCAAAGTAGTGATTTTGTTTACAATTTAAAACATATTTAGTTTTAAATATTAAATACAATGTAAAATAAAAAACAAAACATGTTGCTAAATTAAATACAAGAGGTTCAGAATCATGTAGAGATTTGGTCCTATCCACTTGGAAATCGCCTTCTTCCAAGCAGTTTATATATTGTAAACTTTGATCCACAACTTTGATCAGGTATTACAACAGCATGAAAAATGTCTACGCCACATTAGGACCTCTTCCATAGTTTTTGTGGGAATATAAATAAAAATAGGCCACAATAGGACCTATACCACAACACATGTGAATGTATGTAAAGATTTTGTTATGATGATATCCATGAATCTTCCAGTTTAGATCTGGAGGTAGTTTGAAATAAATAAATAGAGTATACAAACACTTCTTGTAATTTAAAAGATATTATAAACATACTAAGAAATATAAAGTATGTAAAGGGATAGAGTTCCTCAATTTGATATTCTCTATAGTTTGTGACTCTTTGAATGCGACGTGAACAAAGTCTTGAGTTATGTTTTAGAAGTTTTTTACAATAGAGATTCATAAACTCTTTTTTTCTTGACTGTGGGAAGGCAATGGATATATGTTGTGCTTCAAATTCCTCATTCAAGTGTAAGAAAGATTTAGCTTATAATCTCTTATTGTTCTTGAAATGAGGTTCATATCACTTCACATGTAAAGCTCTAAGTGTGTTAGTATTTTCCATCTTGACACTTCTTTATATCTCACATGCATCGCAGGAGGGGTTATGCTTGGTCTTTTTATCAGTAGAAGTAGAAAAGAGAACCCACCAGATCTTCTGCTCCTCATACTGCACGATCTGACACAGACGTTAATGAATCTCTATTGAAAAATTAAGAAAAACAATTAGAATATTTTTTATCACAAAATTTGATAAAATATGCCTTATAAATATAAAATTCAGAAATAAATTGAAAGAATAGTAGTGAGTCTTTTAAATGGTGACACTATCTTGTAGTGTTTAAGTCTAGCGGTGACTCTTCTAGCGATGACTCTTTATAATGGTGACACTTTTCTGGAAGTGTCTTTATCTGGTGGTGAGTCATGTTAATGGGGTCTCAAGATGGTGGTAATACATTCTGACACTTAGCCATGTTTTATTCTAGTAGTGAGTCATCCTTGGTGGTGACTCATCCAAAGCGGTGAGACTTTTTGGTAGTGAGACATCTTGGCAGTGAGACCTTTAGGTAGTGAGACTTCTTGATGGTGACTCAACCACAATGGTTATTTTTTCCAAACATAACCATATTTTTTCAATAATCATTATAATGTAAACTTCTAACACAAAACATTAATCTCATTAATATAATAATAAACATGATTTTGTGATCATTAAAACCAAGAAGTCAATTATATCACCCTTTTTGATGATCACAAATCATAGAACATTATATACATGGGATCAAAATTAAATCATAACATTATGTGAATATAATATCAAAGATAAATAAATATAATATGGTATTAAAATGAATAATTATATGGGAAACAGTATCAATGGAAAAAAAATATCAAAAGAATATATTTTCACAAATATGTCAAAGAACATTTATATGGACCCTAGGAATATATATATTATCAAATAAACACTATAATAAGATAGAAATAAATTCCATATAATTTCTCACACTTTAGGTATTTTCAAAACTTTCAGAATAAGAAAACTAGAAATTCATAGAAATAAAAAAATAAGAGTGATCAGAGGATTGTCATTGAAAAATGTCATTGAAGGTATAGCCAAAATATACCAACAAAAAGGTGATACAAAAACATTCCCATTAAAACCACAAAGTCTAATCATCAAGGATTCCTCCCGGGATACATAGAAGAAAACATAATATCTTTTACCTTATCGTTATCTAAGGTAGATGGAATAGAAGGATCTGAGGGATCATAAGGGATAGCTGTAGGAACACCGATGATAGAAAAAGGAGGTTAAGGCTCTCAAATGATGATCACCCTGAGGTGTTTCAAATCTTCTCTTGTAGATAAGGAAAAATAATGGAATCTGGATAGGTGAGCCTAAACAGGGTTTTAGGTTACACCAACTCTAAAATAATCAAGATCAGTGGCTAGAGGATTGAAATGTGTTGTCACTGGTTAGACCTCATGATCTATAACTACAATCCCATACACATGAAAAATTGGTTTAATCAAATTGAAATAGTCCATTATGATGTTCTCACCTCTCTCCATATAACTAAAAAATTATGTCTTCTCTTCCCTAAAAACATTAGCATAGGATTCATAAATTTCAATTGGTTGACTCGATCCATCAAGGCATGTGTCACTGGAGGCATTCTCATATTTTATTCAAGAAACCTAAAGTGAGAATTCATTTCATGATTGGTATAAATTCTAGATATATAGTACTTGATATATTTTGTTATATTCTCTCTATCAGACTTTATGTCCTTTTAATATTCTTTAACGAACATGAGTAATGATCACTGTGATGTTCAAACTTCCTTAAATGTTCCTGAGGTATGGAGGGTCCACTACTTGAAGCATCTCTAAGATCATACCATAGAACTAATTTTAGCATCTAAAAATCAAAAATAGGAGGTGGAGGAGTAGTAGAACTAGAATCCATAGGAGAAATACTGTCAACCCTTTCCAAAAATGCTTCCATGTAATCATTAAAACATGATTTCATCTCCTCCATGGTAGATCTAAAAGAATCTAAAACTTTTTCGAAACATCAGTTTTCTATTTAAACTTTTTGAAATATGGTGCATCATTTTTGGTTGAATATGGTGTATCGAAAATTTAAACAAATATCCAGAATCCCTTTCACTTAATTTAGTAACCAAATAAGGTTTATTCCTTAGCATCACTTATAACTCAGATAAAATCATTTCATGAAGATCATCCAAGTCACCTTTGGTGATTACATCAACAGGGATAGGTGGGATGACCGGAATGTGAAAAGATGAAGTTGGATCTAAATCAAACCTCTACAACTTTACAGAAGCATAAATATGATCAATATAATATCCCTCATGATCCCTTTATCCTTAAATATCAGTTCCACCATTCTTTGGTGGACTCCCAAACCTACAATAAAACTTGGATCATTCTTAATACATAGGGTTTTTTGAACTATCAAAATTATTACCAATAAACTCAAAAATTGAAGGAGAAAAAACTATCGATACCACTAGATTAGGTAAATCAATATAGGTATCAATAGTCCTATGTTCATAAAAAAAATTTCAACATGCTCAAATACCATAAGTTCAGCCACAGAATACTCAATAATAACAACTACTCTCATCATCTCAAAAATAACTTGATCTGGCATTGTCTGGTCATCATCAATAGACACACAAATTCTATCAACAAAAACATAAATAACTTGGTGACACTCCAAACATAGATATTTCTATGCCTCAAAATATGATTCCATTTATTCTCATAAAAAAATTCCACAAGAGTTGAAATTTTTTGAGATTTAGAATTGGATGCACGTGGATATGATACATGAGTTGAAGGAATATCCACATCTTTATTTCTAATTCTTCCATTAGGATCACTAAGTTCTGATCATCTATCATCATCATCATCATCTACATTAGCATCGCCATTTCCATTCTCATTTTCATCCTCTTCTTCCTCTATATCTTCTTCATACTAATCATAATCATTCTCATCATAAGATTCAGAACTATACTTGAACTATTCTTCTCCAGAGACTTTGATCTCATCCTCTTCACTTTTCTTATTTTATCGATTTATATCTTTTAGGGATTCTATTAGGAGGGCTAGGAACTCTATATGAAATATCATGAGAGCTATGAGTAAGGTTATGGTCACTTCCTTCATCCACAAAAAAAACTCTTTCTCCTCTTCATCCTTAGAGATATTAGCCCTTACATTCTCATCACTATTTGAGTACCCAAAAACATCATTTTGTTCCAAACCAAGATCAACAAGATCTATCAGTCTATATGGGTGGTTAACTGGATTGAACTCATTATATAACATTTATTTATCACCTACCCATTTTTTCTAATGTTTTCTAACTTATTTTCATTCTACTAAAAATTATTATAGTGATGCAAAAGTAACCATAGTCTACAACTCAATCTTTATCTTCAGTAATTAAACCTGTAGATTTTAACATATAATTAATCATCTTGGGATAAATTAAAGAAATAAACCTTGAATTTGGCTTCCAAATTTCAATCACATGAATCATGAGATATATAAAAAATTATTTCTGTCCACTTTTCATAAGACATAACAAATATACATCTTGATACAATAAATTAATAGATTCACCCTTCTTTGGGAACAACATGTGATGTATGAATTTAAAAAGAACCACGAATTATCCATCCCACTCTAAGGCAAATGGTCTTCTACTATTCAATGACTTGTTAACTCTGAAAAAGCATCTTCATAAACAAAGGAGTCACTATACCCTAGAATAGTTTTTTGATAATCATTGAAAACACCTTCATGCGGAACTTTTAAACAATCATCCCACTAATTTGATTAAAATAAAATTATGTGACCATTAATCCTTGTTTTCACCTCATATTATTCATTTTCTTAAAAACATATTTCCACATACTGATAAAAATGATATACAAACTTAGGATAAATAGGTATCTCACTTGACGAGAACTATTCCATCCATCATTGGGTATGTATAAATTTTATCACTAACGGATTACTCGAAAGTATCCATTCATATTGTACTTCCTTCTTAGGTGAAACAACTCTCTTTTAAATTTTGGGATTCATCACCTCTACTACAGCAAGACAAATCATTTAACCTATCTCCTTCTTCATGGGATTAAACTTTCCTAGAGAATATTAAGAAGTTACCTTCACTCTAGCCATAGGCATTGACTCGGTTGGCTCAGTTGAAGGTGAAAGTAAGGTCGAAAGGTTGGAAGATAAATATTGCATAGGGATCAATAGAAAAAGGAGCGATAAAATAGATGCGTTGAAATTAGAAAAAGTATCATATTTATTATCATTTTGGATTCTAGGAATTTGGAAAATAAAAATTTAAAATCAAGGAAATATTTTAATCGAGTCATAAAGTAAACATTCAGTACAATAAAAACTATTGTTACAAATTAGAGAAAGAAACAAAAAATTGAAAAGGGCCTAATAACTATAATGGTCAGACATTCAATAGTAATAATTTCTGACAGTGCAACATACACAATGGTGGGAAATAAATATTATGGGAAATCACAATAGTGAGTCCCATAAAATAAACTTAACAAAATTTATCATTTATAATTTATGTTTACTGTAATTAATTGTCTCATAATTTAAAGGATTAGTAAATATATCAACCAAATGATGTTATGTACTAATGTATTCAAGACTGATATAACCTGTTTTACAATGGTATCTCAAAAAGTGATATCTAACATAAATATATTTTTTCTAGATTGTGATACAAGATTATATGAAATATTAATAGAAATTGTATTATCACAGTTTATAAGGACATGTCATAATTGATATCTATAGTCTAGTAATGTATGTTTCATCCAAAAAAAATTTTTGCATAGCAGAAACCAACACCTATATACTTAGCTTCAGTAGTTGATGGTGTAATATAATTTTGTTTCTTACTACACCAAGATACTAGTGATTTTCCTAAAAAGTGACATGTTCCAGAAGTTATTTTCTATCTAACTTATATCCACCAAAATTTTCATCTGAATAACTAACAAATTCAAATTTTTTTCCTCCTAGAAAAAAAATTATAAATTTGTAGTATATTTGAGGTATTTGAAAATTTCTTTTAGAGTAATAAAGTGTGACATTTTTGGGTTTTCTTTAATGTGAGAAAACATACACACACTAAACATAAAATCAGTTCAGCTAACAGAAATATATAGAAGACTAGCAATTATACCTCTGTAAATGGTTTGATCCACTAGTTTCCCATCTTTATAATGATCCAATTTATAGGTGGTACTCATAGGATTATCAATACTATAAGTGTTATCCAAGTTAAAACATTTTAATATTTTCTTAGTATATTTACATTGCCTTAAAATTATTCTTTCCTTATTTTGAAAAATCAAAAAACCAAGAAAGTATTTAGTTCACTCATTAAACTCATTTCAAATTCATTTTAGCATAATTTTTTAAAACTATAATTTCTTAAAGATACAAAAATAATATCATCTACATAAATTTTTATAACTAAAACATCTATAGAAATTTATTTTATAAAAAATGTAGGATCAGTTATACATTTTGAAAAACCAATTGAAATAATAAATGAGAAGATCATATCATACCAAACTCTTGGATCTTGTTTCAAACCATATAAATATTTTGTTAATTTTGAAATATTTATTTTTAAAATGGGAATTTTGAAAACTATGGGTTATTCTACCAAAACATCCCCAATTATATACACATTTAAGAATGCACTCTTGATATCTATTTCATATTGTCTGAAATATAGATGAGATACATAGGATAGATGTATTATAATTTATTCAATTATGGATATTGGTGAAAATATATCTTCATAGTCTATTCCTTCTTCTTGGTTATATACTTGTACAACTAATCTATCATTGTTTCTTACTATTATTCCTATTTCATCTACCTTGTTTCTAAACACCCATTCAGTTCATATGGTTAAGGTGTCCATGGGTCTATAAATAAGTTATCACACTTTATTTATTTTAAATTTATTGAGTTATTCTTCATTTCCATTACCCATAATTCATCATTAATTGTATCATTGATGTTATTTGGTTCTAGTTGTGATAGGAAGGCTTGATGTTCAACCTGTTTTCTTATAGAATCTCAAGTGTATGTTATTCTATCTAAGACTCCGACTACATAATCTAAAGAAAGGTATTTAAGGGCCCTAATAGATCTAGAAAAATACGGGATGGTCACCTCATGTCTCTATATAGGTTTAGATTCCACCTCTAAAATTTCTTCAGAACAAGGTGATTTTTCTACTTACTTTGTAGAAAAATCAATAGGTTTTTAATTTAATTTCAAAGAAGATAAATAATACAAATTATTTTATAAATAGGTATTGGCCTCATATGGATCTATCTCATAATATTTGGCATGAAAATATGCTTCCAAAATATTTTTAATTTTATTAAAAACTCTATGAGATTTATTGGAGGTTGAATAACCCCTTAAAATTCCTTCATCACTTTTGGAGTCTAATTTTTCAAAGTTATCCTTAGTTTTAGGAATAAGTACTTTTCAAACAAAAACTATAAAGTAATTAACCTTATACATTCTAATATTCTAAATCTCATAGGGGTTCTTATTTAAGATAGTTGTTTTTAAAAATCTATTTATTATATAACAGGCTATGTTCACAGCCTCTTTCCAAAAGTATAAAGATAAGTCATATTCATTTAGTATAGTTAGGGCTATATCTTTATGTGTATATTCCTTTTTTATATAACTCTATTTTTTTGGGGAGTCCTAGGAGTAGAAAAGAAATGACTATAGCCATTATGTGAGAAATCATATTAAAATTATTGATTTTAAAACTCATGTAAATGGTCACTTATTAAGGTTTTAATCCTAATTCCACTTAAGTTTTCTACAGATCTAGAACTCTTGGTTAAGTAAGAACAAGTTTCACTCTTGTGATCTAATAACAAAAACCAAGGATACCTATAAAATTCATCTACTTGAACATAGACATAATGCTTCCCATTTTTACTAGAAACTCTTGATGTTCTAAATAAATTCATATGAATCAACTCAATAGGTTGATGTGTTAAAACTTATTTATTTAATTTAAAATTAATATTGTGTTATTTAGCTTTTCTATAGGGGTTAGAAATATTTTTGTTTGGGAACTCTAGTTTTGGTAGATTTTTAAATAAACCATTCCAAGTAAGCTTCTAAAGTGAGTGAATATTATAGTGTCATAGACTCTTATTACAAATCCAAGATTATTTATTAAAATCACGCATTAAGGAAACATTTCTAGAAATTAAATAAATAATATTAATAGATTATACATTTTCATTCTTTAAAAAAGTAAAAAATAGAGCATCTTACTAATAAAAAATAGTACATGTATTATTTTCAAATTTAACTTAAAAACCATTATCACATAAGTGTGATATTGTAATAAAATTATACATCAAACCATCAAAAAACAATTATTTAGAAACTAAAACTGAATTAATGTTACTAATTTGTCCAAGGCCAATGATTTTCTATTAAGAATTAATCCCAAAGGTGACATAACCCCCATTAACTTTTATTAACCTCTTGAAACTTGAGAATTCACAAATCATATTCCTGAAACATCCATTTTCCAAGTACCATATTATTTTATAGGAGGTCATCAAATAGATTTCTAACATTACAAAATTTATAAAATAAATGATTTTGGTACACATATTTTCTTGGGTCCAGATGTGTTAGTAATCGAGGATTTAAAAACCCATGTTTTTCTAATGGGTTAATAATAAATAGTTTGTAATATTTTTGAAATAAACACATTTTTAGGTTCTTTATAAAAAATAACAAGCATTATAACTTTCAGGTTTAGAGTTAAGAAAAAATATGCTATTAACTATTCTTCTCTATCCAGGTTGGTATCCTATACATGTAATATATTTTGGAGAAATTTATTTTCCTAAAATTTTTGTAAGTGTTTCTCTTCTATTGGTAAACTACTATCAATCCTTATTATAATTTTCATTATAAATTTAAAGTTTTTTATTTTATTTTCACAATTGAGCATGCTTTTTTTAATAGTAATGTTAGTTTTAATACTGGAAGAAAAAGCATGTTATACTTTCTGTATTTTTTATTTTTATCTTAGATCATTAAACGTTTCCTCAAGATAATTAAAATGTTAAAACATTTAATCTTGAGAAATATCATCTTCATTATGTTCACTTTAAGATTATCAAAAATAATAATTTATGATATAGTAGGTACCTTGGATACATTATTCAGGAAGAACATGTTGGCTCTATCATATTTATCTTTAAAAGAATATTCAGTGTCACTTGAACTATATTTAGAGGCACTCCAAGTTTCATTCATGGTGTTCTTGAAATTTCTATCCTTTTTCTCATTAATTTTATATTTCATCTTTGTAAATTATTCCTTGATATATCCCTTGTGCTTAAAATCATAAAAAGTTATCTCATTTGTATTTTCATCCCTTCTTTAATCTTTCTTTTAGTTTATTTTACCATTATTCTTTCCTTTACAAGAATTATTTTTGAAAATTTTCTTGTTTTTATAGAACTTTTTGAATCTTCTAGCCATATAGGTCATTTCTTAATCACTTTCAGAAGATGAATCACTTTCACTAAAACTTTCATCTTTTTCCTTTTCCTTTACCTTTTGTTTGAATTTATTATACTTGAAAGATACTAAAATTCTTTTCAGTTCATCATCCTCTTATCTGTTGAATTTTAGTTCATTTACATACACCACTAACTTACTAGTTAATTCCTTAACTAAGATTTTTTTAATAACATAGGATTCTATGATTAACACTAATTTCCCCCTCCATATTTCATGGAGACATCTAGGAAGTCTCGTGATCTGATCCTTGTCAGACACTAGATTTCCTAAAGAGCTCATGGTGTTTAAAATTTCATTAAATGTGAGATGCATATCAGAAATTAATTCACCATTCTCCATCTTAAAAGTATCATAATTAATAGTATGTTTATTTAGTATCATATCTTTAACATTGGTTGTTCATTAATTTAAAACAGCTAGTGTGTCTAAAATTTCAAATATGGTTTTACTGGTACAAATTCTATGAAATTCCTCATCTTTTAAGGAATAATACATAGAATTTATAGGTTTGAAATTATTATTATAAGAAATATTAATAACATCATCCCATTATTTTATAGGTTCTCTAGGTGACTATTAATTATCCTCAATATCAAACCAAATTTCAAATCCCATACTTTCTATATGCAATTTCATATTGATCACCCATTTAGCATAGTTATTTGAATTGAAAAAAGGAGGTATGTTTGAAGCATAACATTCCATTCTATTATCCTATTAAAGAAAATAAATTTATAGCTAATAGAAATTTAATATCATTAAAGAACAACTAAAATCATAGTTTGAAATGTTTTGAAAAACATTGATTCCAAAGATATGTCTTCTGATACAAAATTTTGGTTGGAATGAGTATCTCAAGAGGGGATTAAATTGAGAACCCAAAAAAATTAAAAAGGATTAGAATAAAATACACCAATTATTTTAAATATGAATCTATTAATAAAAATATTAGGTTGTTATAAGTTCTAATATTTTAAATGATTTCTCAAAATATTGATTAGGTCTTAGTTAAAATAATTATGAATATAACTATTAGTTTTGAAATAAATTTACTTAATTAAAATCTTATAAAAACACTATGTAAGGATAACTATCAAATTAAGAGTTTTGTTTATAGTTCAAAATAGATATAGATTTAAATAGTAAATACAAAGTTAAACAAAAAAACCCACAATGGAATTAAATACAAGAGGTTCAGTCTCAATTAGATACTTAGTCCTCTTCACTTGGAAATCTCATGTTTCTAATAATTTTATATAAAATAATCTTTGATCCAAAACTTGGATTGTGTATTACAAAAGTATGAAAAATTTATAGACCATACAGGGACCTCTTCAAATATTTTTGTGGAAATAAAAATAAAAATAGGTTACAGTCAGACCTCTATGAAAACATGTGGGAAAAAGGTAAAGAGTGTGTTGAGAAGATATCTAAGTATCTTACAATTTAAATCTAGAGATAGTGTGCATGTAATAAATGGTGTATACAAACACTACGCATAATTTGGAATAATTAATAAACAAACTGAACAATATAAACGATGCCAATGTATGGAGTTTCTCCACTTAAATGTGATTTGAAAATAAGATCGAGTTGAGTTTCAGAAATTTTTGCAGAATAGAGTGTTGTAACCTATTTTTTTCTTAATTGTATGAATGCACTGGATATATGTTGTGATTAAACTTCCTCAGTTGAGTGTAAGAAAGATGTAGTATTAAATACCATCTTGTTCATGCAATGAGGTTCATCTCACTTCACATGTGATGTTCTGAGTGTTTCTGTATGTTCCAGATTTACACTTTTGTATATATCGCATGCATCATAGGAGGTAGTCTTATCAATATTTTTATTAGTGGTATAAATAAAGAGAATCCACCAGATCTTCTACTCCTCGTACTACATGATCAGACATAGACTTTAATGAATCTTTGTCAATAAATTAATAAAAACCCTTACAAAAAGTTTTAGAATTAACTTTGATAAACTAGACATTATAAATATTAAATTCAAAAATAAACTAAAACGATAGTGGTGAGTCTTTTGAACGATGACACTATCTAGAGGTGTCAAAGTCTCGCAGTGACTCTTTGGAATAATGACAGTTTTCTGGTAGTGTCATGATAAGGCGGTGAGTCATGATAACAATTACTCATGTTGGTAGTTAGAAGTTTTAAATAATTTCCAAATTTTTTGTTCTAGAAGTGATTCATCCCTGGTGCTGACTCATCCTTTGTGGTGAGACATTTTTGGTAATGAGACTTATTGGCAGCGAGAGTTTTAGGTGGTGAGACTTCTTGGCATTGAATCAACATCAATAGTGAGTCTTTCTAGAATTGACCATATTTCTAAAAATATTATTTATAATGTAAATGATAACAAAAAATATAAATCTCATTAATATAATAATAAACTTGATATTTTTAGCATTAAAAAAAGGATTTTTGTAAAGAAAATTAATCTTAACACTTTGAAATATTCTATAGAATATTTCACAGTTAGGTGCTGAGTTAGTGCAAGATTTCAAGACCCATAGAGCCTTAGTGATGATATAATTAAAATATTAAATATATATTATCACACATGCATAGTTTTGATGAAATAATGAAATATATCATGAAAAATGTCTCTAATGGGATATATTAGGCTTCCATTAAATCGAGAACATAAAATTTACCCTATGAGTGATATAATTTTTGTGTTTGTTGGGTGTCTGGTTAGAACACACTTAATGGTAAATATATTATATTACGTGCGTGCATGTTATTTTAAAAATAATGGATTATCATTTGAACAATATCACATATGAGAAATTTGAGATCATCATTAGGTTTGTAATGTGGGATTTACTTTAGACAAGATATAACCATTATGTGTGTTAGGTGTTTGGTTAAATATTACATGAGGTTAAATATATTCAATTACTTATGTGACTTTTTTAAAATATTGAAATATCTCCTGAATGGTATCTTTTATGAGAAATGTGAGACTTCTATTGGATCTGGAATGTGGTATTTACCTTAGGCGCAACATAACACTTGTTCATGTGTGGTGTTCGGTTAAATCACACATGAGGATAACTTATTTTTAATATTTTAAATATAGTATTATTTCCCTTTAATTAATAAATTAATTTTTTTCATTTTCTCCCATATTATGCACGCTTAAATATAATTTTTGAAATATACTGAATTCAAAAAATTTGATTTCACTCTTTTTTACCCAGTTAATTCAGAAACACATTAATGTGGATAAATTAATGACTCCACCATCATAATTTGGATAAAATAGAAGTTTAAATTGGGGGGTTTTGTTTTGGTGAAGGTATATATGATTTAGGGTTCTAAATTAATGTCTGATTTGGTGTTCTATGGTTTTATATTCCATTGATTCCATGGGATCCCAAAAATCCTTGTATGTGATTGGTAAATGATTTATCTATCTATTTGTGAACCCTTGTGAAAGGATTTCCTTATTTTTTTCCTCGATGAAACACACGGGAGGTAGAAGAAAAATGTAGGTTTATTTTCTTTTAAAATTATTTATTTTTTCTAGTTTTTCAATATGATTCTGGAAAAAAGAATAACATAAACAAATGACATAGTATATACTTTTCCAATGATAATTTCATACAATTGTACGAATATTATTATAAAATGATAATCACATTGAATTCATAAGGGATAATTTTTTTCAAAAAATTATCAATTGATAATTATTTTAGTTTATCGAAATATAATTATTAGTTTTTATCAAAACATAACTATGTGAAATAAACAAAAGTTAATTATAGGGATTATCCAATGATAATTATTTTGAATTACCATTAGATAATTTATGATGAAATTGTTATAAGATAATTATGAAAGGATATTGTATTATCAAATTATAGTTTAGGAAAAAATATCATAAGATAATTCTTGAAGGATAATTTTTAATGAAATCTATTTAAATATAATTATACAAATTGTATAAGAATAATTATAAATAAATATTTAAGTGAAAAGATATAAAATTTTCATATGATAAATTTTAAATTTTTTCATGGATAATTACATGGTCTTATTAAACAATAATTTTAAGGAATAACCATGTATTTTCTCAAACTAATATAGAGAGATATTAATATTATCATATGTGGTTTTTAAATTAATCTTGAGGATAAAAGCACTAGAACATTTTTTATCCTCAAATGATAATTCATAAATTATTTAGGAGAGAAAAAATATCATCACATGTGTTGTTTTATTTTTTAAATAAAATAGTTATTTTTGGTTTTTGGAACCCTTGATG
Source organism: Viscum album (assembly GCA_963277665.1). NCBI lineage: Eukaryota > Viridiplantae > Streptophyta > Magnoliopsida > Santalales > Viscaceae > Viscum > Viscum album. The sequence goes on from OY728128.1 coordinate 1,664,148,386, forward strand.
AACTATGAGAGTTTATCTATCGGTGGATATGATAATAAGTCCCAAAGTGAGGTGTCATTGACTATTGAGGCTTCCACTCAAGATTTTGAACTACACATATTGTTTATCCTTGCTGTTGAAGTCAAAAACATTGAGGTAGGAAGTTCTTTACCCTATATGGATCTCGTCTACACATGTTGTCTTGGTATGATTATTGTATCGGCATATTTTATATCCACGATTGACTTGTGATTTAATATGGGTGTGTGTCATCTGTGATACCATTATGATGTCATTTCTATGAGGATTGTTGAGATAGATGTGTTTTCCACAATGATGATTGATTCACATGTTATATATATATATATGATGATTCTATGTTTCTCATTATTTGTGCAATGGTTATTATCAGGTTATGCCTTCTAATGTTTTTCTATTATATTCTTTGTATGTTATATATGTGACAAGTATCCATCATTGTATGATTACTTCTTGAGGGATGCACACAAGGTGTGCAATGGTGAAAATGATGGTTCATGATAGCCTTGTAACCTAGCCTATACTTTATGCATTGTGGATTTCCTAGTAGATAGTTTATACTTGATACGTTGTGGATTTTGAGTATTACTTGAAGCCTTGTGGATTCATATTAGGTTACAAATAATTGATTCCTTATGGATTTTGAGTATTACTAGATGTCTTGTGGATTTTGAGAAGGTTACTCACTCGATGCCTTATGAATTCTAAGTGACACACCAATAGCCTTGTGACTGGTTTTGATCCCTACTAACATACTATACAATTTATTGAATGGATATGAAATAGGTATGTTTGGGGTTTTGTGGCATCTTGGTTAGCTCATGACCACTTAGTTTTTGTTGTATGTTTATGCTTGTTATGCATTTATTATTATTGTGGAATAAACTATTACTATTGAGCACACTAGGTTAATGATGCATAGGTTATGTCCTATTTAGTCTTATACTCACACCCAACTATGGAATTTCACTACGGTTGTAGATTTAATGAAGTATCTCGCTAAGTTAAAGGGACCTATATTGGTGGAAGGCTAAGAAAATGATAACGGGCCAAGTGGTGTATTGGTATAAACTCCAAAGGACCCCTTCATTACTATTTATTTATTTATCAGCTATTACTTATTTCACAGGACAGGTTTTCCTCATTAGGATCAGTTTTATTTATATGATAAGAATTATATTTATTTAGTTTCCATGTTTTTACTCTAAAAATTTGTTATATTGTTTATTATTTATTATTGATCTAATGACTTGATACTGAGGGTATAATCTCCCCATTGATATAATCAAACCCTCATAGTTAGTTGGAACCCTCTTGTGTCTGGGGAGGCCCCCCTGAGATTGTGTGACATTTCATCTTAGACCTAATGGTTTTTTTGGGATGTTAAAACTAATATTTATTTTTATATCAGTTATTTATTATCTATTTTTGATTTTTGATTTGATTTTTTCTTGATCATTTGGAACTAGTTTCATAATAGTGGTGATTTTATTTATTATTATATAAACTTTTATCTTTATTGTATCATAAAAAGTACTGGAATTTATGTTTCATGGTATTTTATATTTTTATAATTTAATTCTATGAATTTTTTAGTCATGATTCTTAAAGAAAAAATCGATCGCAATCATCTTTTGATGATCTTTAACAGAAAAATGATGGTATATTAATTTATGAGTTCAATATTAATGTTACCATTCCATAACCAATATAAATTCAAAATTTACTTATTTATATTATATATCATTATTAATTGAGTTATAATATTCATCAATAATACTATTTTATATCATTGTTCAATTGGGTGGTTAGATCGGTCCAAACATGAACATACCATAATTAACAAATGGTTTTAATTATGAAAGTGGTTTATTTTGGAATAATATAACTATTATATAAACATAACAATATTATTTTGATATTATTAATGTGTTTAACAAAATTTTAAGATATTATTGTACATAATAATTAATCTAGATAAAATATGGGATACGTTACGTTGTGGGGGAGCTAGTCCGCACACACACAAATGGTGTTTTTGTTTTTATTAATGGAAAAAAGGGGAAATGTTGATAATAGAGATGACCTTAGAATAGTAAAATTAAGTATAAAAACAATAAAAATCTAATAAAAGTGGAGTGATAAAATTATATTTTTTAAATTAATATAGAAATTAAAAGAAGTTAGGGGAAAATTAGTACTCATGTTGGTGACTTGAGTTTTTTATGGGATGACTCCGGGGAAATAAAGTGATTGGGATAAATTATTGTGAATATAAGCTAAAATAACTGAAATATAATTTTATTAGAATTAAATAAGTCATATTTTTAAAAGAAAACCAAATTTCGGGAGTGGTATTCATGGGATGGTGAAAGTCCCCTTTTATAATTGGTGAGAATGACATTTTTGAAAATATTTCAACTTAACATAATTATAGAGCATGGTTCAAATGTTTATAAGTATATAAAAAATATATAGTAAGGGATTTGGGTATTTTATAAGGTTGATAATACCTCAACCATTCATTTTAACACATTTTTTAAACATGTTTTTATGTCCTTTACTCTTAGAATGTTCACCTTTACCATTTTTTGTTTTATCATAGTAACAAATTTTTACCTAAGTAATTTAATTTTAATTCTTATAAATAAAATGGAACATATTAAATTATTTTTACCTAATGATTCAAAATATTAAATCTATTTTATCATAAAGAAAATTCTATGTGTAATAAAAATCAATTTTAATATTAACGCATGTAAAACATAAAACCTCATTTTTAGAAAAAGTGTATTTTTATGCTTAAAATTTAGGTTTAGGATAAAATTATAAATATATTTTATCTAAATGATATATATTTTTTTATTATAAAAATTAATTTTATTTTTATTTCAAATAATTCCAAAATCCATTTTTTTTAAAATAATATTTAATTAAAAGAAAACACAAAAATAGTTTCATTTATTGCACAATATTTCTTATGTTGTTAAACATAGGTTTTCGAAATTCATAATAGTATTTATAAATATTTATTTTTATTAATTAATATATATTTTATGATTAAAAATATTATATAGGTTTTTATGTTACATTAACATCATTCATTACTCATAAACATTGCATTTTTAGTAAAAACTATACTTATCACTATCACCTAAAAATAAATTATTTTAAAAAGATATAAAATTTCACCTTAGGTTATTATTTATTTGTGCCATTAAAAAATTAAGTTAATTGTTCAAAATAAAAATTTGAAAAATTTAAAAATTTATCATTTAAATGAAAATTCAAAATATAAGGGAAACTAGTTTTATTGAAAATTGTATTTTATACATTAAGTGTTCTTAATAAAGTTTCATATCAATTTATAATTTAAAGAATGGTAATATATTAGATCATATATAGTAGTGTTTTATATTATAATAATTATCATTTTAAATAGCTAGATTCAGTTTATTAATATTTTTAACATATATTTGAGACATAATTATATTTTTTAATATTAAATTATATTAATTATGTATCCTATAAATATAAGAAACATCAATTGGTTACTATAATTTTCAGTAATAGAGGTTTTATTAATAATATAATTTCTTATTAATTTAAATTTAAGATATCTTTTATTATCTTATTTAGTATTTCATATAGAGAAAGCTATCAAAGATTATGTTAATTTAAAAAAATCCAAAATCTCGGGGGGTTACATTCTCCCCTTCTTAAATAAATTAAATCCTTATAATTTTAATTATTACTCACTGATGAGAGTGTGTGAGGTTATTCATAACACATTTATTATTTGGGATATAACTTCTAATATGACATCTTCCATACACCCTTAGGTTATATCAGGTTTCTTATATTTCCTCAAAAAACATTAATTATTCATACAACCATATTCCCAAGTATATATAGATACCCCAATCATATATTTTCTATAACATACCTTTTCTAAAACCATTTTAATCTTATATACATTAAACCATAGTGATATTATATATTCCTCTGATATTTAACTCTATATTTAACCCTCAAATGTATTAACCACCTGTTTATAGAGCCACACACTAGTCAATATACATCATAATCCAAAAAAATAGATAAATTTAAACAAAAATATCATGAATAAAATATCAATAAAAAGAGTAAAAATATTTTCTAAGTTATTTTTTCAAAATCAATCAAGATTTTATTATCTCAACATCAAGTGTATATAAGCCTAATAGTTTTCCATACCTCAATCATGTGTTCGTCAACAGTTATCCAAAAAAATATAACCATTTTATAAAATAAATCTTCATGGTATTTATAATATATAATTTATTTTTCTAAACCATGAAAGAAAAATTCTTAAGATAAATAATTATATATTTTACATAATCATTATAAATTTTGGAATATACTAAAATATCATCGATAAATATCACTCACTAATGAAAATAGCTAAGAGTTTAATTTATGTTAAGGTATCAACATCACTACCTTAGGTATGACTTGGAAACTCACTTTTTCCATCATAACTAACATATTCTATGATTTTAAACAATTTAAATATGTTCCCTTATTTTGTTATATGACATAGTGGCTTTTAGATACATACCTTTTTTAGATTTATTTTCATGATCTTGTTTCATCCAAATACTAAAACCAAAAAGGTTATAATAATATCCAAAATATAAATATGAGAACATCAATTCAAATATTTCATCCCTTACAACACATTCACTTTTAAAATATATCACTTCTAGTTCAACCTATGAATCTCTACGTTCAATCCTTTGTTATCTAAAATTATTTTACAATTATTTTTTTGGCCGAATTTGATCATATCATACTCAAATAATATATACTGATTTATTAGATATAATGTGAAATAGCTATTGTATATCAACTGAGACTATATCGATAGGTGTTAATTCACGGGCCCACTTATTATGCACTAGAGTTAGGTATAGGTTAATTATCAACCATCCCTTTTTGTGGTGATTACACCTAGGATTATTTATGCCACAACTGTATTCACATTCCAGTATCTATAAAGTGTTTTAATTTCTAGTATAACCATAGAATATATACTTTATCAAAACATTGGTATGTTTTCCTATACATATACTTATTCATTCGACTTATCCCAGGGGTTCTCACTAAATTTATATTATCCTAATAAAAAATAAAAAATTAATCCCCAAAAATAAATAAAAACTCATTTGATTCCAATTGGGTCACCTCGGACCTTCACTCCCATGTGTTGTTCTAAAAACATTTAGTTTTACAAATTTACATTTATTTCAATTGAGATGATACAAGATGAACTTTCATAAATTTTGTATTAGAACTAAATCACACAATAATCTCACATGACATGAAGAATCATTTGGTTTGGTATCTTGGAAGATTATTTACATATGTAGTTTATTTTACAACACATGTGAACCTTTCTCTATAATTTCACTTCTATAAAATCTCTTATATACATCCTATAATTTATACTTATATTCATAACATGTGGAAGGAATCATAAGAAAGGGGTGATCATAAATGTTTAGTTAGGGGAAACAAATCAATATTTCATTAAGACTTAGATCATAAGAATATGATAATAAATAGGTTGGGGTAAATTTATTATTAAAAAGAACATGGAACAATAAGAGTTGTTCATAAAACTGGAAATAAGTACATGTAATCTGAAATGAACAAAAATATACAATGGAAATGTGGTTGGAATCATGATCCATTAATCTTAATAATAGAGCACAATCATAGGTACAATATTATGACATAAGAGTGTGGAATAAACATAATCATAGAAATAATATGTCAAATCGACCCACCAAGCAATTCATCACAAATTTTTCTGAGGATAATCACTCATGTACATTCTCAGTCTTGGGATAATTGTTAGAACTTGAAAGTTTGTTTGTATAATTTTGAAGAATTGATATTTTATGTCTTCAATATAAAAAAATGCCTCCCAATATTTTTTATTATATGTATTTATTTTGAAATAATATTTTTATTTATAATTATATTTTATTATGTATTATTTTATGGAATTATAATTTCTCATATATTTATTAAATATTATCTTTATAATGTTTAACGTTTATTATATTATAATATTTATTTTCTTAAAATGTATTTATATTTCATGTTTTGGTTGTTCATAACATGTCCTATAGGTTTCATGAAGTGTTCCTAGGATAAATAAGTCATTTTGAGAAATTAAAATATAATTTTTACATGATTTTTAGTATTATCACATTGTCAATGTACTTTTCACAACATAGCTAATTTTAAATCCATGTAACTGATTTTCCAATTCTAGTTACCTTTTGTATTTTGACCACAACATTGGATGTGGAACTCCAAATTGAGTGATTCTTTTTTAATTATAATACTTGAAAAATTATCTACATCTAATTGTATGACATAATATTATATATAAATTTATATCATTCTGAAAATTAATTTATAATTTACTTTATTATTTCATTCTGAATATTATTATTTTCAAATATTTTTTTCTATTTTTTTAATCAAATCATGAGTTGTAGATTTCAGATTAAGATGATGTGTTATTTTTTAGAAATATGTTGAAATTTTATAAACATAAGTAAACTATATTGAAATATGAATCCATCTTTTATAAGGTCTATTTTAGGTCTAAAAATTGATAAGTCAAAATTTTTATAGACTTTAGTAATATGGATACGTGAATTACTTGCATCATTTCACTTACGTGAATTCAACTACATTGATTCACATACATGAATCGCTTAAGTATATTTTTGGTAAATTAACTAATTTAGATATTTTTATAAATATCATATGTAATATTTACATATATGAAGATTGAAAACACTTATGTGAAATTTTCTTATGTTGTTTAGTGAAATTTTATAGTTGGTTCTAAAATATGGAATTATTCTATTTTTTATGAATCGTTTCGTATTTCTATTTGCTTCATGTTAATTTAAAATAGTGAAATTATTATAATGAATGTATAAATTCATATTATTTATGTATAACCTATATGAAGTGTTTTTCATTATTTTACTCATTTTTTTATAAAGATCAAAGGTTGTTTTATTTTCAAACATAAAACTTACAGCTTGAAACATAAAAAAACATTTTTTATTATTTTATATTTTTTCTTCAATTATAATTTTTATAAATTATTATTAGTTGATATTAAAATAATTAAAAATTGTTTAAATATTTTTAACATAGTTTCATTTAATTTTTAAATTCGCTTCATGTTAACTTTATATTAAAATAGATTATTTTTTAATTTTTAATTTCAAACAGAGACTTATGATTTTAATAGAATTTATTTTTGAACATATATTATAGAAATATTTTAAAATATTTGATCAAATAATTTCAAATTTTTTTGAATTAGTTTTTATTATTTTGAATTATTGTACATGAGTTGAAAAATTATTATACAATGATAATATTATTTTATTTTTCTATCTCTCTTCTTATCTAGTATTATTCTTTATGAATTTTAAAATATCTAATTATTTCATTGTTTTTTTAAATAAGTTTTCTCTAAAAGTCCATCGATCATGGTTATCTATGAGTGGGAAGGTGATATAATTCTTATATGATACTTTTCAATGATAGATTTTATAATTTCAAGTGACACGGTGTGAAGAGTGTAGTGGTGTTGATACTATGAAGTGTTGTGCATTCTGTCTGTGCTAATCATTTTTCACTACCTTCAGATGATCTCTTGAGGGGTGGAAAAAATTATATGAAATATTATACTACATTTATGAGACAATCAAGTGATTAAACACTCAAGAACTATTACCTGTGTTTTAATCTTCTATTATCAATTTCAATCTAGTTGCTTGACTCTATAATGCTTCTCCCATTTTCCCACATGCTTTCACTACATATTTATTCCTTTTCATACAAAATCATTTTCTATATTTGATTTGATACTCTTAGATTCCAATTTGAGGGAAATTTTGATTGTGACTCATGGTATCTAATGTCAGGGTCAAAAAAGGGTTGTGAATCCCTATACAAAAATTAGGTGCCTTCTGGTTATACTTCTACTATAAATATTATGTTGTAATTGGATTATGATTCCCCATTAAAAATAACATACTACACGGCATATATCTCACCAAATTGGGAGGTATAATATTATAATATGTACACTTTAGACTAAAATACTATAAAAAATATCCTTGTGTTTTTTCTTTCTTTTATTTTTTCTTCTTCTAATTAAGTCTCTTAATTAACTATGATAATTAATCCATCTCTTTAAAAATTTTAATTTTCAATATTCACCCCCCCCCTATAAAAACGATTATCACTCTATCAAACCTAATAATAATACTTCCATATTCCCATGGGATTGGAAAAAATCCACCCCTATACCCTTTATCTTGGGATAAATCTTCTCATATACCCCTTGTCTTTGGATAAATGTTCTCATGTACCCTTTACCTTGTAATAAACCCTCTCATGTATCTTTTGGCTTTGGATAAATTCCCTCATGTTCCCTCTGTCTTGGAAAAAAATATTCTCATCTACCCTTTGGCTTGGGATAAGTCCTCTTGTATACCCTTTAGGTTGGAATAAATCAACTCGTGTACCATTTAGCTTAGGATAAATCCTATAATGTACCCTTTAGCTTAGTATAGATCATCTTATATAGCCTTTGGAGCTCATGAGTTATAATATTTACTATTCTATTGAAATTTGATATAGTAACCCACCCTTAATTTTTCCATATATGAGTGTGAATCAGGAAAACAATCATTCATCATGTCATTAAGAACCCTTGGAATGAAAAATTGGTTTTAGTATATTTCCAGATGGTATCACCAAAATTGACCTAAATAATATGAATAGTTCATACAAAAAATTCCATCATCCAAAAAAATTATTTCATAATAACACTTAGAGGGTGTTTCTTGAAAAATAAATTACATGTAAATAAAATTTTTTTAGATAAATATTAAAATATAAGTGAAACCATAAAGAAGATTTTAGAAAACTTTTTTAACATTTAATAAAATGATAAGTAGTGGTTCTTTTGAAAAAATCCATTTTCAAAAGAATGCATTTTCTAAATAATTTTTTAGAAATAAATATCAATAATTAATCATTAAAGGAAACATAAAGGTTTCAAAAATGGGATTTTAAAATAGTTCAATAATTTTTTCTATTAAAAAATCTTAAATAATATATCCTTGAAAATGACATGAACCTTTTAGAAAGGTGATGTGAAAACTTTCGAAATCATTTAATTTAAAAAATAATCATCAATAATTTAACATTTAAAATTAATAAATCATCTCAATGTATAATGTGGACTGGAAGATAAAAAATAGATATTAAAAGGATGGAAAACCATATTAATATTTTGAAATACATTTCTTTAAAACCCACATCATAAAAAGTGTAACAAAACATCATTTTTCAAATAGTATAACTGAAATATGAAGGCATCATGAGATAACACATAATTAGTTTTCAAAATATAAATTAAAACATTGTATGGATAGGGGAAAATTTTAATGTATGGGATATTGTCATCAAAGAGTATAAGACTTATTCTCATCAATAATAACTTTTTTATGGGGATAAAGCTCATTGAGGAGGAAATTTTTAATAATAAGTTCCCTTTTCCTTGGATAGAAATATAATGTTCAATAAAATAAAATCTTAGGATGTAATCAACCAATCTTGGAAGAAATAAGGTCAATAATAGTAATTATAAATCAATGGAGTGAGTTGAGTTAACAAAGCCCCTTACGGTAAATGTAACGTAAGAATAAATGAAAATAAGAGTGATAACATGAAATGAACAATAAAATATTATGAAATGGAATATATTAATTACTATTTAATGTATTGGAGAACTGGATCCACCATATATGATAAATGATGGTTCAAAATATCAAACATGTGTCATGGATTTAAAAATGAAACAAAGAAACCCTTACATTAATTTGTGACTTCCACCAAAGTGCTTGAATATAATATATAATAAAATTTAATATCTTAATCACAAATTTAAAGAGAATATTAATATCTATAATCTTTTATTAACTTCATTTATAATTATTATCTATGTGTATATTTGTTAGTTATTATCTATTTTCAATATCGAGTGTGGGTTATATTGATTGTTTTGAAATAGTATTGTAATTAGAATTGTTATTATTCATTATTATCCCAATTTTCCTCATTAAAATATAATTAAATATACTGGTATCTATGTTTCATGATAGTTTATAGATTTATAATTTCATTGTATGAATTTTTTATCCACAATTCTTACAGATAAAATCAATGACCAGCATGTTTTGGTGATCTTTAACAAGAAAATGATGGTATAATAATTAGTGAGTTTAATATAAATATACCATTAAAACCCAAAATAAAATAATTATTTATAATTTATATCATATATAATATTAATTGAGTTCTAATTTTCATCCAGGATATTATTTTTATAGCATTTTCCAAGTAGGTGGTTAGACTGACCCAAGCATGAACTTACCATAATTAACGGATGATTATGATTATGAAAGTGGTTTACTTTACAATAATGTCATTATTAAATAAACAAAATGATATTATTTTGATATTTTTAATGTTTTTAATTATGTTTTAAGAGATCTTCATAAATAATTAGTAATATATATGAAAAATAAGATAAGTTATGTTAGAGAGATCGTAGTCCGCACATGCACATATGATGATATTGTTTTTTTAAAGGTAAAGGAGAAAGAAAGTTAATAGTTATTTAATTAGTATGATAAAATTATGTATACAATCAATTATTATTTAATTATATATGAATGATAAATTTATATTTGGTAAAGTAAGAAGAATATAAAATAAGTTAGAAAAAAATTAGTAATCATATTGAGGACATAAGATTTCCCTTAGAAAACTACTTAGAAATGGAGGGCTTAGGATAAATTATTGTGAACATAAGGTAAAATGAAATTGAAATGTAGATGAATTAAATAGGTTATATATTCAAAAGGAAACCAAAATTTAGGAGTTTTATAGAAATCATCGTGAGAGGCCCCTTTTACAATTGGTGTGATAGGAATTTTTTGTAAAAATTTCAACTCAAGATGAAGATATCACATGTTTCACATGTTAAGAAGTCTCAAAAATTGAAAAGGATAGATTTTTTGATGAGATAAGAACAATAATAACTAAAATATTCATTTTAACACAAGCTTTTAAGTCCTTTACTCTTAGAATTTTCACTTTTACCACTTTTGTTTTACCATGGTAACATATTTTACCAAAGTAGTTTGATTTAAATGAGTAGATATAAAATGTTAATTATTTAATAACTATAAAATACAGATTAAAAATATAAAATTAATTTTATGAGATAAAATTTCTATGTGTACGAAATATCAATTTTAACAATAGCACATGTAACATGTAAAAACACATTTAAAAAAGTTTATTATTAAGAATAAAATGTATGTGTTGGATAAAATTATGAATTTATTTGACCTAAATTATTTAAATTGGTTTATTATAAAAAAATAAAATTTATTATTCTATCAAATCTATCCAAATATTAATTTTATAAAATAATATTTAATTAAAATAAAAAGATAGGAACTATTTCCTTTATTATAAAATATTACATAAGTTGTTAAATATAAGTTTTATAAATTAATAATCATATTAATAATTGTATAGTTTTTCTCCTTAATACATATTTGGTCCTAAATTTTTTTTATACGACAATAAGTTACAATAACTTCTTTTTTAAGTCATAAACGCTACAATTTTAGTAAAAACTGAATTTCTCACTATTCACCTAAAAAAGAATTATTTTAGAAAAATATAAAAAAATATCCTAAATATGATATTTATAATTTTAGTTCAAAAATAAATCTAATTATGTAATATTAAAATTCTAAAATTTTAAAATTTATCTTTTAAATAAAAATTCAAAATATAAAGGGAAAGTTCTTTTATTGAAAAATGATATTTTTAAACATTAAGTGTTCTTAATATTATATCATATCAATTTATAATTTAATGAATTAAAATATATTCGTTCATATATATATATATATCATATATAATCATAATAATGATTTCAAATGGGTTTATTTATTTTATTAATAATTTAAACATGTTGTTGACAAAGATTAATCTTTTTTAATATTAAATCATTTTAATTTTCTATCATCTAAATTGAATAAATTTTAATATATTAATGTATTTTTATTTAAAATAGGTTTTATTCAATTTAAATTTCTTAATAAATTTCATCTAATATGTCATGGATCATTTTAGTCTAGTGTTTTGTGTGGAGAAAGATATAAAACATTGTATTATTTGAGAAAAAAATATTCCAAAATCTTGGTGCAATATAATTAGTGTGTGGTAGTATTCATTGATAGAATCTTAAATTATTAAAGGTTAATGGAGGATCATTTTGGGCATCTGAGCATGGTTCTTGATTTTCTTTAATAACATCAAATTTATCAGAAACTGTCCATGTACAATTTTTAAATGAGTAGGGTTCATTTCCATAAGAATTTTATGCCTCAACAAGGAGTACCACTGGATCTTGGGTGGATCCCAAGAATTTAATAGAGGTTCATAACTTCTTTGGTATTCTGTGCTATTTTAAGATATTTTTAACTTGCGTCTTTATGATTATGTACCCCTAAGTAGCCTTGACCCGGAAGGATTATGCTTTTTCATATACAAATAATCATCAAGTGACATTTATTTACTGAAAGGAAAATTTGGTCAGTGATTTCATCAGGAGATATATATTAATATACAATAGAAATTTTTTCATTTTATTTTATGAATGTACACTTTAAGTTAAAACAGTAATCACATACATCATGTGAGATATATTTTAATATAGTGGAGATAAATTATCAGCAATGGGTCTTATTAATAATTCCAACACTAATGAGTTTATTTCACCCATAATCATGAGTAAATGGTAGTTTTATTTTATTTAAATATTAATCATTGTTTATTTATTAGTGAGAACTTTTTATTCTTCATGGATTACAAGATATTTGGGTATATCTTCACCCAGTGGTATTTCAATCTGTTTCAATATTGGTGGGTGGATTTCATGCAATACCATAACTTTGATATTTTCTACACCCTGTATAAAGGTAATATAAAAATTGACCAAAAATTATCTTGTAGAAGTTTTTAATGAGTTCGGAGATGTATGGAGGGTAATAAAGAAGAATTTATAATTTTATATCAATATAGATAAAGTCTAAGGTAGCAGATTTTTTTATCATATGACCATGAAATCACCCTAGTTGTATAATGTTAAGGAGTCTGGGTTTAGATATAATGAATTGTAGGTTTTTTATGAATTTTTTGTCTATGGTGATGCTCTTGAGGGATGGTTGTAGGAATATTGGCATCAGGTTTTATTTCACAGGAAGTTTTTTTACATTAGAAATGTGAGAGGTTGTTCTTTTTTATTTCCATAGCTCTCATTTAATAGTGTATCTTGGTGTGTCTAAGATATACTATTCTTTGAGTATTTAGATATTTTTTCTAGGGTCTATATTTTTAGTTGTTGAGTTTTTATCATGTTATATAGTGTGTTGGTAATTGAAATTTTAGAGCAATGTTCTTGGTGGGTGTTTATATCCATTGGATGTTCCTAAGTGGAAGTTGGAGAAACTCAAAATGGATTTTTTTCACCATTTTTCACCTATATTTGAGAGTATGTGATGTTATTTGGGTTATTATGGAACATATGATGAAGTTAACTCATTTCTTAGGGATCAAGGAGCCATGTCAATAAATACTCTTTTGAGTCTACATATAGAGAATATTTTTTAGTATTATAGGGTTATAAGGATTAACATCTATGATGTAGATTCTAATTTTACCTCATTATTTTGGAAGGTTATTCGGTGTTCTTTTGGATCTTAGTCATACCATAGCACTACCTTTTATCCTTAGATAAACGATCAAGATGATTTGACTATGAAAACTTTAGAAAACATATTTCATGAATATATTCTATATTTTTTTATTTTCATGGGTGAAACACCTACCTTTGGTTGATTTTACTTAAAAAAAGAAATTATCCATCTATTATAATGGACCTATATAGGTATTTGTATGTGTGTCCTTGAAAATATCTATTATATTGAAATGGGGTTGGTGAGTCAATGGTAATTGGGATGTATTTTTAATAGATCATGGAATAGATAGTGTAGGTGACTCATGAATCGTTAAAAGAAATCCAAAATCGTATAATGTCTTATGTCAACTATATAAGTTATCCTATATAGTCTTAGGTTGAATTATATGTATTATTTAATTTTTATCCTCGTTATATTAATCTTTTTTTGTTCAAGATAAAGAGAAATATCCTCATTTTTTTGGACCATTATAGGTGTTAAATAAAGTTGGTGAGGTAATGTATTACTTAGTGCTTCCTCTATAAATGGATCAGATCCATGATGTCTTCCATGTGTTAAAGATTAATTATTATCTTTATTATGAATCCAATTTCATTTAATGGGGGGATTTATATTTTATTGATTATATGATATTCATGGGGTGAACAACTGAGATTCAAGATCATTATGATAAGGTGTTGTGTGGTAATATCTTTCATGAGGTTTATGTCTTGTAGAAGGATGTTGTATTAGAGTGTACTTGGAAGCATGAGTCATAGATGTTTTCTCGGTATCTTGAGATGTTCTAAACCATGTTTTATTTTTTATTTTTTTGAGATGAATTAATTTTTGGTTTTATGATTATAAATATTTTCACTCTTGTGTTTCATTGTTCTTTAGTGATATCATTGTCATTTTTTGAGAGGTATCTCTATGGTGTATTTGGGTTTTGAGGTTACCTTGTTTTATTATTGGGTTTAGATTTTATTTTCAATGATGGGAATTATTTGAGTGGTATTCAATTTAGTGACCTATAATTCTCTTGTCACTCTACATGTGCTTTTCAGGATTTGGGGATGTTGGGCGGAATTTTAGATACAAATATAAGATAATGAGTGGAGTTTAAGATAAAATTTTATTTGGAGGGTTGGGTTGTGTTGTGACTAAAGCAATTGATCCATTATTGGCTAGCTTGGGGAGAGGATTTAATATTGTCTGGTAAATTCCATCATGGTAAATTAAGTTGTGGAATAAGAATGTTTATTATAGAGTGTGTGTCACGACCCGACCTCGGGGCCCGTGCCGTGACTACCCCAAGCCCGCCTTCCATAGGCCAGGGGCTGGCGACTAGCACCAAGGCGTAAAATCCCGGTAAACAGGGAAGGCATTGCCTTTATGAGTAACAACCACCACAGAGTGAGCAAGCGGAAAGTAACTACAAGTGCAGAAAAGTAAAGGGGGCCGGAATACAAGCCCAACTGAAAGTACAACTGAAAAAGTAAAGAACAGCAACTGAAGAAAAGACGGCAGCCTCGTGTCGTCCACTGGCAATCCCACCTGAAGGGTGGGTACAGATAGCCTCCAGGCTCCTCGGGTCCCACGTCCGCTCCGAGCACGTCCCGCCCAGTGGTCCACCTCCAGGTACCGTCCTGCTCCACGCCCCAACCGAGATCAGCACTGTCCGTCGTCTGCATCCAACACAACAAGGTGCGGGCATAGCCCGTGCAGGGGTGAGTATAAGCTACTCAGTAAGGACCCCGAGACCCCCGAAGGTCTCCCGAAATCCACAAAGGATATAGCACAAAAGAAAGATGCAATCACGAAGTAACATCTGACTCGACTTAGGTATATGCCCATACATATACCTAAGTCCCCAATTCTAGCTCTGCTCACGAGCTCAAGAACAACTCAATCCACGCAGGAAAGCAAGACTCAAATCCACAAGGAGAGTAAACAGTAAATCCACAAAGGATAGTTCAACACAAACCACAAAGGAGAGTAACATAAGATTCAGCTCAACCAGGTATACTTTTTCAGATGACGTCAAAGATGATCACTGATCCATCTAAGTCGTCGGACCCACGAAGGATCGATAGGAACTAACCCCCGCAAAAGACCCACACAGGATCGGGCTCACACAGAACCTGTAGGCAGTGGCTCACACAGAACCGGTAGTAAGGACCCACATAGGATCGGGCTCACACAGAACCTGTAGCACTGATCCACGTAGGATCGCTGAGTGCAGTAGTCGACGCAGTCCACTGAGGATCTCTGCACAGTCGTCGCCGCAGTCCACGAAGGATCTCTGCTCTGCCGTCGTCGCAGTCCACTGAAGATCTCTGCTCTGCCGTCGTCGCAGTCCACTGAGGATCTCTGCTCTGCCGTCGTCGCAGTCCACGGAGGATCTCTGCTTTGTCGTCGAAGTCACAGCCAGCGCTAGGGTTCCCGCACACAGCGGACTCGTTTATGGGGGTCTGCTCCACGAGCCGAGAGGCTGATACATCAACTGACACGTAGTCCGAAGTTGATGTATCCAAAATTTCCGTATCGACAACAGGATCTCAACGCAACAGACGGCGCGTCAATCGGACGCCCGGTCTGAGAGTTATTGGCATTTTCGTCCCAGGGGCCCGGTTGGTTTTTAGGGCAAAACCAACCCGACCATACTCCGCCTGTATCCGATCCTCGGGCGGAGTATGCCAAAAGTTCCGTCTCACTTAGAGGAAACTACCACAGCTGACGGTACGTCGATCGGACGTCCGTAGCTCAAGTTATGAGCGTTTCCGCTCCGAGGGCCCTGTTGGTTTCGTGTACGAACCAACCCGGCCGAACCCAAAGTCTTCCGAAATCTTGAGTATAATATACCAAAACGACCGTATCGATCCAAGGATCGGGTAGCCGCTGACGGTTCGTCATTCGGAGGTCCCAGGCCCAAGATATGGGCAAAAGACCGAAGAAGGCCCGAAAACGGGGGTTCTGGGCCCGGGGCGACCCGGCCCGAACCACCCCTGGGTCGGCCGAACCGGGTCGACCCGAACCGGGTCGGCCTGGGCGCGGCCCGGCCGACCGGACCGGCCGGCTCGGCTTTGGCCGAGCGGCCGAAGAAACTGCCGCGGGTTTGACCCGCGGCTTGGAGGAACGCGGCCCGCGCGGGCCGCGTGCTGGGTGGCCGGACTGCGGACGCGGTCCGGCGGTTCGCCGCCGCCGCGGCTCGGCCGCGGCAGAGTTTCCGGCGGCACGCCGGGCCCCGCCGCCTCCGGTCACCGGTGCCGCCGCGCCGGCGACCCGCTCCGCCGCCGCCTTCCGCGGGCCGCCGGAGTTGCTCCGGTGGCCCGTTTTGCCTCCTGTCTGCGCCATTGCTCCTCCCGGGGGCCGATCTTCACTGCGGGATCAACAGATCGCCCTTGCCGCACAGTGAGGAACAAGTATTCGCTGCCACGGATTGATGACCTCTTCGATCAGCTCAAGGGAGCGCGATGGTTCTCGAAGATAGACCTCCGGTCAGGCTATCATCAACTCAGAGTTCGAGACGAGGACGTGCAGAAGACGGCCTTCAGGTGTCGGTATGGCCATTATGAGTTCTTGGTTATGCCATTCGGCATAACCAATGCTCCAGCAGTGTTCATGAGCCTCATGAACAGGATCTTCCAGCCATACCTCGACCGATTTGTCGTGGTCTTCATTGACGACATTTTGGTATACTCGACGACTGAGGAGGAGCATGCCTACCACCTGCGAGTTGTGCTGGACACGCTCCGAGAGAACCAGCTTTATGGCAAGCTCTCAAAGTGCCAGTTCTGGTTACGTGAGGTCCACTTCTTGGGGCACGTCATCTCTGAGGCGGGAGTTGCAGTGGATCCCGCGAAGATCGAGGCAGTGCTAGCTTGGGAGCCACCCAGGAGCATGACGGAGGTGCGGAGCTTCTTGGGCCTAGCCGGATAATATCGGAGATTCGTGCCAGACTTCTCCAGAGTTGCGGCACCACTCTCAGCGTTGACGAAGAAGGGGAAACCCTTCGTGTGGTCAGACAGATGTCAGCAGAGCTTCCAGGAGTTGAGGCAGAGGTTGACCAGCGCACCTATCTTGAGGTTGCCTGAGGAGGGAGTTGGATACGTAGTTTACTGCGATGCGTCAGGGACTGGACTCGGATGCGTCCTGATGCAGGAGCGGGCCATGATCGCCTACGGATCACGTCAGTTGAGGCCGCATGAGCAGAACTACGCCACTCATGACCTGGAGTTAGCAGCAGTGGTCTTCGCTCTGAAGACTTGGCGGCACTATCTGATGGGCGAGCGCTTCACAGTCTTTTCTGACCACCAGAGTCTCAGGTATATATTCTCTCAGAAGGACCTGAACCTGAGACAGCGGAGATGGCTTGAGTTCCTCCAGGACTATGACTTTGAGATAGTCTATACTCCTGGGAAGGGGAACGTGGTAGCCGATGCCCTCAGCAGGAGGACGGGCATTCAGCTACTTGAGGAGGCGACGGAGCAGCTAGCCTCCTTACAGATATCCTTCGTGGATAGAGACGAAGCAGCCTTTCTTCAGTCTCTCACAGTCTCTCCTCCACTTCTACAGCGGGTCAGAGAGGCTCAGCGTGGGGACGCTGACTGTGTGACCCGGCGTGCACTGATATCCTCAGGTCAGGCGCCTGATGGTTTCTCCCTTGGAGCAGAGCACGACATCCTTTTCAGAGGACGTACCTTCGTACCAGTCGCTTTACGAGAGGAGGTGCTGAGAGAGTTTCACACTTCTCCCTTGGCGGTGCATCCCGGAGTGGCGAAGATGTACCAGGATCTCAGACGACAGCACTGGTGGCCGGGCATGAAGAAAGTTGTGGCAGAGTTCGTTTCACGATGCCTCACCTGCCAGCAGGTGAAGGCAGAGCATCAGGTACCAGCAGGCTTGGTACAGCCCTTGGAGGTCCCGGAGTGGAAGTGGGACGGCATATCTATGGACTTCGTGACTGGACTTCCACGCACTTCCAGAGGTCACGACTCCATTTGGGTGATTATCGACCGACTCACCAAGTCGGCACACTTCTTACCCATCAGAGAGCAGGGCTGAGGGGAGAGCTTGGGACGTCTTTACGTCCAGGAGATCGTACGGCTTCACGGTGTGCCATCGTCTATCGTCTCCGATCGAGATGCTCGTTTCACTTCCCGGCTTTGGAAGGGGTTGCAGGAGGCGTTCGGGACGCGGCTCCATCTGAGCACAGCCTTCCACCCTCAGACGGATGGTCAGACAGAGAGGACCATACAGACACTCGAGGACATGCTCCGTGCATGTGTTCTCGACTTTGGTCGCAGCTGGGAGGACCACCTACCCTTGGTGGAGTTCGCGTACAACAACAGCTACCACTCCACCATCGGGATGGCACCGTACGAGGCGTTGTACGGCAGACCCTGCTGATCACCGTTGTGCTGGACAGACCCTGGGGAGTCAGCACTCGTGGGACCAGAGATGGTCCGAGCCACGACAGAGAAGGTCCAGATCATCCAGGAGAGGATGAGGACAGCTCAGAGCCGGCAGAAGTCATATGCTGACAGGAGGCGGAGGCCACTAGAGTTCGAGGATGGCGACCACGTCTTTTTGCGTGTCTCACCTCGACGTGGTTTACGGAGATTTGGCCGAGGCGGCAAGTTGTCTCCACGCTTCATCGGGCCTTTCCAGGTCCTCAGCAGGATAGGAGAGGTGGCTTATCGCCTGGCTCTACCACCTCAGTTGCACCGGGTGCACGACGTCTTTCACGTGTCTCAGCTGAGGAGATACGTGCACGACCCGACGCACATCATCGACTTTGGGGAGCTGGACGTGGACGATGGGGCGACTTTTGCGGAGGTCCCAGTGGAGATCGAGGATCGACAGGAGCGGGTCCTATGTGGGCGGTCGATTCCTCTTGTGCGCGTCAGATGGCAGCACGGGAACCTCCAGGAGAGCACTTGGGAGCGGGAGGCTCAGATGCGTGCTCAGTACCCCCATTTGTTCCCCTAGTTTTTGATGTATCTTTACGGGGACGTAAATCCCTGAGGTGGGAGTAATGTAAAGACCCGCAAATTTCAAGGAAATTTTTTTCTTATTTTTCTTTGGAATTTTACAAGAGCGCAGCTTCAGACGGCACCTGATTCCGAGGCCCGGTGTGCCCGGAATCAATTTCCGAAGTTTGGCTCGGGTACGTTCAGTGAACGGACGAGCGGGTTTTTCTATCTTTTGAACCGGTGCCCGGAATCGAATTCTGAGGGCACCGATGAAATCGCAGCGCCGGTATTTGCTTAGAAACGCCTCTTCCGGAGTTGCGTTTACTCAGACGTGGTTTTTAAATTTTGGGGCTTTAAGACAGAAATAAAATAAAATTTGTGCGACAACTTTATTTTATTTCACTTAAGCTGCTTGGAAGCCACTTGAACTGAGTTAAAGCGGATAGGGTGCTATCCCGAAATATCCTACCCTCTTGGTAGGATATTTGTGAGGCAGGGCCCGCACGAGCCCCGCCGTTTCTTTCGCTAAGTAACGCACCCGCGAAAACCCGTCAAAGTAACTGAAAAGTCAACCGACGCGTTTTCTTTAATTTCTTAACAGACCATTTAATTGGGCGGTTTATTTCGTGAATTAAATGGGCTGTTTCATTCGTTGAATTAATTCAACGAATTTAATGGGTCGTTACTTATGCGTTTGCGTTCGTTGGCAAAATAAAAAAATAGACAAACTTGTCTATTTTGGAGGATCCTCCTGTTGTGCGAGATCCTCTAAACCTCCACTCTCCCCGCGAAGAACGCGAAGAACGCGAAGAACGCGAAGAACGCGAAGAACGCGAAGAACGCCGGAACCGGAATTCGACGACGCACACCGTGATCTGCGACGTCGACGAACTCTACCTGCGACGTTCTTCGGCGACGCCTCTTCTTCCGCGGCCGATCCTCGTTCGGCAACTAAGGTGAGAATCGAATCTTCTAATTCTCCCCTTTTTATAATTCGATATCAACGGATTTAAATTAATTAAATCCGTTTGATCTTGATCCGGAGATCGTCGGCGCGACGTTTTTCCCGCGGTGCGACGAACGTCTCCTCCGCAACGACGCGACGATCCCCTCCTTCCGCGACGAGCGATTCCGCGACGACCTCACGTCCGACGACGACAAGGTAAGGGATGTTGGAATATTTTATTTCCGGTGTTTATTTTTTTAAAATAAAGAACCTGATCTCCGAACAATTTTAATTTAATTAAAATTGTTGTTGACTATTTTCTTTTCCTCCCGTTGAGTTTATGACTAACGCGGAGGGTGCGGGTCTAACGAACAAGACCCGGCAACCCTCCGCCAATCTCTTGTTGTGCGGATTTGGCGCACGATGACGAACCGTGCGGCAAGGGCGATCTGTTGATCCCGCAGTGAAGATCGGCCCCCGGGAGGAGCAATGGCGCAGACGGGAGGCAAAACGGGCCACCGGAGCAACTCCGGCGGCGGCGCGGGGCGCCGGCGCGGCGGCACCGGCGACCGGAGGCGGCGGCGCCCGGCGCGCCGCCGGAAACTCCGCCGCGGCCGAGCCGCGGCGGCGGCGAACCGCCGGACCGCGTCCGCGGTCCGGCCACCCAGCAAGCGGCCCGCGCGGGCCGCGTTCCTCCAAGCCGCGGGTCAAACCCGCGGCAGTTTCTTCGGCCGCTCGGCCGAAGCCGAGCCGGCCGGTCCGGTCGGCCGGGCCACGCCCAGGCCGGACCGGACCCGGCCTAGCCGGGTCGGGCCGGATCGCCCCGGGCCCAGAACCCCCGTTTTCGGGCCTTCTTCGGTCTTTTGCCCATATCTTGGGCCTGGGACCTCCGAATGACGAACCGTCGGCGGCTACGCGATCCTTGGATCGATACGGTCGTTTCGGTATATTATACTCAAGATTTCGGAAGACTTTGGGTTCGGCCGGGTTGGTTCGTACACGAAACCAACAGGGCCCTCGGAGCGGAAACGCTCATAACTTGAGCTACGGACGTCCGATCGACGTACCGTCAGCTGTGGTAGTTTCCTCTAAGTGAGACGGGACATTTGGCATACTCCGCCCGAGGATCGGATACAGGCGGAGTACGGTCGGGTTGGTTTTTCCCTAAAAACCAACCGGGCCCCTGGGACGAAAATGTCAATAACTCTCAGACCGGGCGTCCGATTGACGCGCCGTCTGTTGCGTTGAGATCCTGTTGTCGATACGGAACTTTTGGATACATCAACTTCGTACTACGTGTCAGTAGATGTATCAGCCTCTCGGCTCGTGGAGCGGACCCCCCTAAACGAGTCCGCTGTGTGCGGGAACCCTAGCGCTGGCTGTGACTTCGACGACAAAGCAGAGATCCTCCGTGGACTGCGACGACGGCAGAGCAGAGATCCTCAGTGGACTGGGACGACGGCAGAGCAGAGATCCTCAGTGGACTGCGACGACGGCAGAGCAGAGATCCTTCGTGGACTGCGGCGACGACTGTGCAGAGATCCTCAGTGGACTGCGTCGACTACTGCACTCAGCGATCCTACGTGGATCAGTGCTACAGGTTCTGTGTGAGCCCGATCCTATGTGGGTCCTTACTACCGGTTCTGTGTGAGCCACTGCCTACAGGTTCTGTGTGAGCCCGATCCTGTGTGGGTCTTTTGCGGGGGTTAGTACCTATCGATCCTTCGTGGGTCCGACGACTTAGATGGATCAGTGATCATCTTTGACGTCATCTGAAAAAGTATACCTGGTTGAGCTGAATCTTATGTTACTCTCCTTTGTGGTTTGTGTTGAACTATCCTTTGTGGATTTACTGTTTACTCTCCTTGTGGATTTGAGTCTTGCTTTCCTGCGTGGATTGAGTTGTTCTTGAGCTCGTGAGCAGAGCTAGAATTGGGTACTTAGGTATATGTATGGGCATATACCTAAGTCGAGTCAGATGTTACTTCGTGATTGCATCTTTCTTTTGTGCTATATCCTTTGTGGATTTCGGGAGACCTTCGGGGGTCTCGGGGTCCTTACTGAGTAGCTTATACTCACCCCTGCACGGGCTATGCCCGCACCTTGTTGTGTTGGATGCAGACGACGGACAGCGCTGATCTCGGTTGGGGCGTGGAGCAGGACGGTACCTGGAGGTGGACCACTGGGCGGGACGTGCACGGAGCGGACGTGGGACCCGAGGAGCCTGGAGGCTATCTGTACCCACCCTTCAGGTGGGATTGCCAGTGGACGACACGAGGCCGCCGTCTTTTCTTCAGTTGTTGTTCTTTACTTTTTCAGTTGTACTTTCAGTTGGGCTTGTATTCCGGCCCCCTTTACTTTTCTGCACTTGTAGTTACTTTCCGCTTGCTGACTCTGTGGTGGTTGTTACTCATAAAGGCAATGCCTTCCCTGTTTACCGGGATTTTACACCTTGGTGCTAGTTGCCAGCCCCTGGCCTATGGAAGACGGGCTTGGGGTAGTCACGGCACGGGCCCCGAGGTCGGGTCGTGACAGTGTGGATTAGTTTGTGAAATTTAGGTGTCCTTTAAGTTGGTTAAGCTTGGTAGTTTTCATCATGATTTTTAAGGTTGTGACATTGAGAGACATAGGATGTTTCTACTTAATATTATATAAGTTACATTACACTATAATGATGGGAATTGTTTTATAGTTTCCTTGGTTATAGAATTTCTCTATTCTTTTATTTTTATAATTATTGTGTTGTGGTGTTTATGTTACACTATGGTCTAATTCTGGTGAGTTTTCATGTTTGATATGAATACTAAGGATTGAACTTTGATTATATGGATTTCAATAATTATGGAATGGTAGTTCTAGTTACATCATGAACATGGTTATATTAAATTTATAGATTTTTACTCTCTAATAGTTTTAGAGATCATGTCATGATTCCCAGAACAAGATACTAATGTAGCACAACCATGCATGTCATACCATGATGATATGATTTCTTGTTTTAAATATAAATCTAGTTTATCTCTCAAATTATCTCTAATTCCATTGACCTAATTTGAATTTCAGTCATCATTTGGCTTACCTTAGGTTCTCTTTGGTCATCCATTGTGGAATCTCAATCCTTTGCTTCATGTGATTGAGGTTTTATGATATTATGTGTTTTCCTATTTTTCATTAATTAATTTTTTCGGTCCTTACCTATTTTGATGTCATTAAAGAGATATAGGTTTTATTTTTTGATGTTTTTTTGAGTTTTCAATGGATATTTAATGTGTATAGGTTTTATTAGGTGTACTTGTGCATTTGGAGGTGGTTGACTCATAATTCCTTCTTTCAATTTCACTTCCTTTGTTGAAGCTTTGATTGAGGTAGAGGATTTGAGATATATATTATATTTAATTAAGTATAAATTTTTAATTATCATACCTATTTTTTAATGGGTATATAGTTATAATTAACCTATTAAATATAATAAACTAAATTATGGAAATAGGAATGACATATGTTACTCTTGTTTTTTAATTTCTATGATATTTATGATATATTATTATTTTATAATAAATATGTGTTTTTGTGAAACCCTTATGTAATTCTATTTATATGATTTTAACCTTTCAAAATTATAGTATCACATAAATATGGTAATTAAATAGGGGTATAAAAATATGGAATTTTCATTAATATTTATTATGATTATACTGTTAATGTAATTTTAAGGAATGAATAAATATAGATATTTGATGTTTTTCAATGTGGTAAATGGTATTATTTTTTATTATGTTTGACTATTTATTCATTCTATAATTTTAATTATATTGGCACCATATTGAGGTTGTGGTGGTGGTTTTGAGTGCTTAATGTGGGTAGGAAAAGGGTGGCGTTGTGGTGATAGTGGAATTGATTAATAAGGTTATTGGTATGAGATGTTGTGTGGATTATAACAGCCCAATATTTTCATACATAGATATTACATCTTTTTAGATGAATATTTAATAAATTTCACAAACACAAGACTAAGGAATTTAATGTTATAATGCCTTTTGAAACTTATAAACATAAACAACTAGTTTATGTAATATATACTTTGTCTCCCACTTATTTCTTCAAAACTATCACCCTTTTTGAAACGTCATACTTAATACCTTCCTTCATATCCTGGGGTAAGGAAATAAATGAAAAGGGTGATGTTAGATGCATAGTAAGGGTAATAAATGGAGATATCAATCATAACATGATCATAAGTTTATAATAACATAAACATAACATATACATATTATACCCCTGCATATCAAAGATTATAATCTTGAGTAAGGAAATAAATCATGGAAATTAATAATAAATGAAACATAAAGGAACATGAGACAAGAGATAGAAACATTAGAAAAATACATGGAATTGTGGAATACACATAAATATAGAAAATCATTTCCTTCATATTCAAGGTTCATATCTATGACTATCATAGTGGAACTGGTTCACTCCCAAGACTCTCATGGAAGACAAGGTCCCTTAATGAACTGGGTTCACTCCCCATTCCATTATTTTTTATATATTGAGATATAATTATTTACCTAATTAATAAGAGAGAGATATAGGTCCAACCTATCAATTAATGAAAAAATTATGTGTTCCACAAAAACAAAAAACATTAATCATATCAAATACCATTAAAAGAAATGGGTTTCAAAAACAATTCATCATTGAATTACCCTTGTAAAAGAAATGTCTTTCATAAAAATTTTATCTTTTACCATAAACATAAGCCATATATAAAAAGAATAAAGATGGTATCCTTATTTTATATACCCATAAAATAATAAGTAACATAAAATAATTTTATCTTAAAAGAAAAATTATTTTTAAATATCACTTGAAACAATTCTTGAGGGAAAAAATCATTTCTATTTTGAAAGCATTTTTTAAATTCCGTGCATTTATAAATGAAAAAAATATTCAAAACGAATAGTATAATATTGGAAATTTTTATTAAATTAATTAAGGCATCGTGGTGGTGGGAAAATATTCTTAGGTCGTATAAGTTAAAAAATATATTCCTTTGGTATTTTTTTCAAAATTGTCACAATGAACCTCATTTAGATTATGACAAAAATATTCATTTCAAACCATATTGAAAAAAGTAAAAAATGAAAAAAAAATATTTTAAAAAATAGTAAAAAAAAATTCAAAACATTTTAAAGAATCATGGATTTGAAAGAGAAATATTCCCTAGTGGAGTCTAAAACATAAACAATTCTGAATAACGATGATATTGTGAAATAAAACATTACTTGAAGTATCCTCATTCCATGTTCACATTAAAACCAATTGTTTAATAAATATAGATTTATTATAAATTTATTACATATTTATATATATCATACCATGTATAAATTATTTATAACATCTTATCACCCATTTATTAGTAATTGTTTATTAAAATCACTGTTCCATGTTACAACTGCTTCATTTTCCAAGGATGTTTTAGTTCGATAGTCTTCTTCCTTATATTTTGATAATGGTAGCATAATTTACAAAATTATAATCATTATATAATCACCATATATATTCATTATATACCTATTTATATTTATTCCTAAAAATAATATATATAAAAAATAATTACACCATTCATGGAGACGGTTGGACGTACATACACATGAATGTTGTTTCAGTTTTTCATTTAATGGAATGAAAGAAAGGTAAATAATAATATACATTTATAGAATCATTATTATGTTATAAATATCATATATATTAATAAAAATCATATTTATTACCATATATATGAAATATAAAATAAAAAAATAATCACATCGCATCGTGGAGATGGTAGTCAATTCTTACACACGAGCGACGTTATCGTTTTCCAAAACATTTTATTATATGAATATTGACATGATATTATTATTACATAGGTATAATTATGTAAAAATATCATATATAAACATTAAAATCATCATAATTCTCATTCATCAAATATGGTGATGAAAAATGAATTACATCGCTACGTGGAGATGGTAAGTCATACATATACATGAGAAATGCATTCACATCTCATGTGATAAAACAATAGGGTTTATAATGGATTTATCATGATTATAAAAAAATGTATAATATTGAGGATACTGAAGTTATAATTTTATGATCAATATAATATATTTATTGGAGGTAATCGGTTAGAGCGACTACCTCTTTTTCAAAACAACCCTATTAGATATCCTCTAAAGGGATATAGGGTTGGTCTTTTGGAAAGGCTGTCACCTCTAGAATGTGGATAGAGAATTGTAGATATAAAGTTATAGAGGATAGTCGAGATAAAAGGATTAAAGTGGTCTAATTAAGTGAAGGAGTCAGTTCTATTTTATTATTGAGGCTAGGAGAACTTTTGGAATTTCTCAAAATATTAAAATAAAATAAGACAATTCAAGAGCCAAATACTTCTAAGAATCCTATAAGTTCACATTTAATGGAATTTTATACCACATAATACCTCATTTAATCTTAATTTAGTTTTTTATAATTTTTAAAAAATTTATCAAATATTAATCCCATAAAATATAATTATTGTCAATTTTGATACTATTCATTACTTTGATATTAAAGAAATCAAGAAAAAAAGAAAAATTCAAAGCAAATATTTTATTATATTTTAATCATGTCACTTTCATCTATATAATTTTTGGGTCACCATATATATCTTAAATTATGTAAATTTTAATATTTTTTAATATCATTTATTTTATTATTTTCTTAATTGAATAATTACTGCATCAGCATTTTGTAAGTATTTAAAATAATTATTTAATTCCTACAAATTATTAATAAATTACCATAATGAATATAATTTAATTAAGAAAAAAATTACTATTAATATTATTTCATAACTATGTTTTTTCCTATGTTAACACATAAATGATATTTAAAACTAAGAGAGTGACATGTCAACACTTCCTTTGGTTTAAATAATATTTAAGTCATTCTTATGGAAAATTTTCCATTAAATATTTAAACTTATAACCATATATGTTAATGGTCAAATTTAATTCATCCAATAATAATTAGGATGAATAATTATGGCCTTATCAATTAGCCTTAATCTAGAAAACCCATATTTACTCTTTACTGAGGTAATAAATTTGATCATGGTCCCTATTCATAAGGAAAAAAATAAAAGGGGCCTAATTACCAAATTTTATCATCCTAGTTATAAATATATAATAAATTTAATCTAATTAAATAAATATAAATTTAATAAATTAACTTTAAAGTATGTGTGAAAAATGTTACCAAAAAATATTTTAATGAAAAAATACAATTTTAGGCATTAAACTTGATTTGTTATTATTTTATACTTAGATAAATGTTTCCTAAAATTTTAAATCATTAATTTAGTAATCATATATGAATTTAATTAAAATTATTTACAAAGAGGGATTGATTTAATATATTTATATAAACTTCATTGTACGCAAAAAAAAATTTTGAAAACAACACTTTTATTTTAGAATAATTAATTTATTTCATAAATGTATAGATCATATATTTTACATAATTTAGTTATTACTATTCATACCCCCAAATATAATGACTAGGTGATAATGAACACATAATATTTTAATAATTTTACATGGTTCATCTGAACTCGTTGTTGCATGCAACATAAGCTATTTAAGAAGTCAAATTATTTAAAGAGAGATATTTAAAAAAATATCATGGTGTTTAATTATTCCACCCTTAAAATAAATTTCACCATTAAATCTAATCACTAGGATATAAAAATGATGATACCACTACCTCATCACATTCTCATCTTCCCACATAGCTTTCTTAAAATGGTGGTTTCACCACAAAACATTAACCAGGTGAGGGGTCTTGTTTCATTGAACATTATCTCTATAATTTGAAATCTCGATTATTTGTTCTTTATAAGAAATATATTTAAATAGAATTATGACTGCTGAGTATATTAAATATGAAGGATCAAGTATATACTTCCTCAGTATAGATACATAGAACACATCGTGAACTTGAGAGAGATTTAGTGGAAGCTCCAATCGATAAGCAACCATCCTGATATGATCAAGAATTTCCAAAGGGCTGATATACCTAGGGCTTAGATTTACCTTATTTCCAAATACCAACATTCTCTTCCAAGGATATGTTCTTAGGAATACCTTCTCACCCACTTCAAACTCTATATCTTTTTGAAAATTATCAACCTAAATTTTTTTTTGAATCTGAGCTACTCTTATGTGTTATTGAATGGATCTAACCTTCTTTTCCATCTCCTCAAAAAAATCAGGTCCCAATAGATTTTTTTTCTCCAACTTCATTCTTGTATGTTGGAGTTATACACTTCTTACCATAGAGGTCTTCGTAAGGGTACATCTAAATTATGGTATGAAATCTACTATTATAAGAATATTCTATCAAAGGAATTTTTTGAACCCAATTAACTCTGAAATACATAGAAAAATCTCCCAAGATGTCTTATTGAGTTTGAATGGTCCTCTCACACTGACTGTCTTTCTATGGATGAAAATTAGTGATGAAAATTAACTCTGTATCATGATTCTACTATAGAATTCACCAAAACATTGAGGTAAAACTCATATCCCAATCAAATACAATGTAAAGTGGTACCCCATGAAATCTTACCACTTATTTACTATATATTATGGTATGCTGATCAAGGTATAAATATCCATGATTTAAAAAATGTGTTACAAATTTGTAAGGTGATTGACTATATCCCATATATAATTATTCCCTATATATTTTTTGTGGATTCTGATGATAAAATCCATGGGGTTGTTTTCTCATTTCTATTAAGTTATGTTTAATGGTTGTAATATCCACATATACTTTTGTCTCTTATCCTTAACTTTATAAAAAACCAAGCACCAAGAAACACACTATGTAATATCTCTCTTCATACCATCCGACCATAAATACTTTTTCGGGTCTCTATAAATCTTTTTAATTATAGGATAAATAGATATTGATGAACTATGAGCCTCGTCTAATAGCTCATTCTTCCAATATGGTATGGGTGGTATGCATACATGGATCTTGAAACTTATTATTATATCACAATCATGGTTGAAATCATGAACATTTATCACCTTCTTTTGCAGCTCTATATATTCTTTATGCACCTCTTTAATCTTAAATTGGATAGATGGTTGAACCTTCATTTGATTTAGATGTGATTTATCCCATTATAATAAGATTTCCTTATCCATCCTTTGTAAATCCATAAATATTAGATCTTTTGTGATCCTCATCATAGATACACTAGCATGATCCTTTGTCTAAAATCATCTTCATATTGTTCAATTTCCTAAGGTGGTAATGTATTGAGTAGTCATAATCATTAATTAGACCCAACCATCTTCTTTGGAACTTATTCACCTATTTTTGAGTGAAAATACACTTTAAACTTTTTTGATCAATATATATGTCACACCTTTATCTATAGAGATAATACATCGATATCTTTAATGAAAAAATAATCGTAGCCAACTCCAAAGACTGAGTTGGATAATTTTTCTCATGGACCTTCAATTGGTGTGATTCATAAGCAATCACCATATCATTTTTCATGAGAACACATCCCAGTCACTTCATTGATGCATCGCTGTAGATAAAAAAATATTTCTCCACTATAGGGTAGTATGAGAACATGTACATGGAAAAACCATTTTTCACCTTTTTTAAATTCTCTTCACCTTACTCTACCCATATGAACTTAACTCCTTTAGGAATAAATATAAATAGTGGATTATACAATTCTAATAAATATTTCACAAAAATTAAATAATATCTATCCAATCTAAGAAAACTATGAATTTCAGTCTATTTGGTTGGTCTATGCCATTTATAAATAACGTATATCTTTAAAGGGTCTACTGATATACCATAACATTATATTATATGACCCAAAAATTAAACTTTCTGAATCCAAAATTCTCAAATGGTAAATTTTTCACAATGCTTATCCTTCCTTAGGGTCTTCAACACAATACTAAAGTGATCATCATTCTATTGCTTAATCATTTATTATATAAGAATATAATCTATAAATACTACCATAAATTAATAAATATAGTCACTAATGACTCTATTAATTAAGTCCATGAATATATAGGGTGCATTAGTACGATCAAAAGGCATCACTATAAATTCATAGTGTCTATAACTTGTACAAAATGTCGCCTTGAGTATATCCTCCTTATTAAACCTCAAATTCAGATATCCATAACATAAATCAATCAAGTAAAATTATTGAGCTGCATGTATTTGATCAAATAAGTCATAAATACAGGAAATGAGATACTTTTTTCTTGATTTTAATTTATATAACCTCCTGATAATCAATAAAAATATGCATTGATCCATATTTGTTCTTAAAAAATAGAATTGGTGAACACCAAGGTGATTCACCAGGGAATATAAATACCTTATCAATATTCTCCTAGATTTTCTCATTCAATTTCTACAACTAAATTGGGTCCATTTTATAAGGATTATTTTAAATTGGTATAGCACCTAGTATGAAATCTATTGAAATCTCAACTTCATGATTCTGGTGGAATAAATGAAAATTAATCATGAAATACATCAAAAAACTCCCATACAATAGATTTATCCTTAATGTTGAGTTTCTCCCCAACCATATGATAAATATGACCTTCTTGTATAGTAATTAATAACCAAAATATATAATCAATTTCCATTGGAAGTTTATATTCATCCTTGAATCAATAAATGTTTTTAATTTTTTTTATTAGGAAATGTGACTTCCCTTCCTCAGCAATTAATATGGGATCTATTTATATAATTCTAAACCATGAAAATAATAACATATAATTCAACTTAAGAGAGAATATTAATATTTTCAAGAACACAAACTAAAATTGGAGGAGAATTATAAAATTCAGATGCATCCATTATTCCATTATAGGTTTACATAGCTAACTCAACGTATAATTATTTAGGTGATATGGTGATACCCTTATCAAACTATATATAAATAAAAGTGTGTTTGAATCCATAATTAAATAATAAATTATCTATTCTATAGTGTTTGATAAGTATACCTTTCACCACATCATTATCATAATCCACTTCGATAGTTGTGGTTGTATGAGATTTACCTTCATCTTTGGGATTAAGAGGTTTTTGACAATGATCATAAAAAACCTTCATATTCTTATGCTGATTGGCATAATTCCCATACTCCTTTCCTTTTTAATATTATATCATGGGTGTTGCATTATTTGGATCATTTTTTTATTTGAATCTTTAGATAACTTCTTCCTATAACTTTGGAATTTTATTTCCTAATGACCTTCCTTTCAATACATGAAACATTTACCAGTCCCATTTAAATAATTTCCCCCATGATACCTTCCCCACTTATAGTATAAAAGAATTATAATATTATTTTCTTTATAGTTTTTATAATTTACCTTGAATTCAATTTTTATTTTCTTATCAAAACCATGAGATTGATGGGTAACTCTGATCTATATCTCCACCTTCATAGCACATCGAACAATTTCTTCATATGTAATGAAGTCTATTATAATTAATTATATTTGGAGACTTTAATTTAGGCCACCAAATAATATATCAATTTTACTTTCAGTTATGATAATTTAACCAGAGTCATACCTTTCAGACCTTGTAAAATTTTACTCATATCTACCAATGGATTCGTCATCCTTTTGTTTTTGCTCAAGAATTTACTTCTCCATCTTTAGACATAGAATATGATAAATGTACTTATTGAGTAATATTATTGAAAATAATCTCATTCCATGGATTTAATTTCCTGTTATTTCCTTGTATTCTTTAGAAGATTACATGATTGATCCACTTGCCCTTATAATTGATAAATATATTGGACAACTTTTTCATGTCTCAATAATTAAAGAGTAGAAAGTATTTTATCAATGGTATTGATCCATTTCTCAACCAATATTGGGTCATAAAATCCTATAAAATAATGTGTATGTTTCCTCGATAATGATTTAATTGTATGTTTTTCACTCCTTTGATAATTTGGAAACTCAACATGATTCATTTTTTGAGAAAGTTTATTGATAATAGTAGCAAGATTCTATATTCCATCACCCATAACATTATGTTTCTCAGGAGGAAAATTATTTAATTTTATATTTCATTTAGCATTAACATGATTTCTTTAGGTTCCATCCATTGAATAAAACAAAAAATCATAGTGGGAGAGACATTATTCATAGTGTAAAACCATATAATCCAGAAAAATGAATTATATGATGTTTAAGTCACAAAACCTTATTTTATTAAACCTTATATTGAACTTAGGACATTCATGATCGTTATCAAAATATTATGATTTTAATATATACGTATACATAACCCAAACATATTTCTCATTTTAGTTTCCAAATTTTAACAAAAACCATCATCTGATACAAATTGTAACAACCAAATCTTTTTCACACCAAATATTTTTTTGATTTTATAAAAACACTTTATGGAAAAGTGATAACCGCCATTCACAAAGGACACACATAAGCAGGACGGGCTTGTAACCCCGCCCAAGACCAGACCCGATCAAAAGGAGAAATGGAACATCAACCAAAAACCAAAAATGAGATGACCAAGAAACATTGACCAGGGCCGACCCATCCAAAAAGCATCGCCAAAAAGTAATACCATCAATCAATTATTCCTTATTGAAACCATCAAACACGTTACCCATCCTCGGGATACTGCACTGTCGCCGCACCAGCGACCACCCATCCATGAAACGCAGCGCCAGGAGCCGGAATCCAGATCATCGGAGCTTTGAGGGAGGGGAGGGTCACCATAGCACACGAAAAAAGATGACTAAAGGGGAGGGCTTCATATACCGCCAGGGAGAGAAGCAACACCACCATACTAGAGGACCAGAACATGACTTCCATTACATAGGATACCAACACCATCCAAAATTTGAGGGGATTCATTGAGCTTGACCAAATTGGAGTCAGGATCGACGGGGCAGAGAGAAATGGTAGAGGAGTCCATGGAGAGGCAGTACCATCCAAATCCAAGCATAACGGAAAGTTTCAAAGGGACATACCTTAGAACAAGGCCGCAAGAAAACCAAGAAGCAGAAACTCTCAAAAACTGACAGCGGAGGTTGAGCGACGGAGAAGTCTTCGTCGACAGTACTCCGAACACAGAACCAAGGGATGCAAGAATTAAATGCTGAGAATAGATGCCAGAAAAAAACTAAAAAGGGGGACAAATCTGACTCCAAACTTTCTTGAGGTCTCCCTCTACGACCTCATAATGACCCAGATGCAAGTAGATAGCTTCCCCCAAGAGTGAAAAGAGGGGAAGAGGACGTCTTCAGAGCCAAGCTTTCCAGATGACGCCACCTGCGACCATGTACTGACTTGGGAGAAGACGACCAACCTTCCAAAACAAAACCAGAAGAGCACAGAAACTAGGTATGCTGTAATCCCCCTGACACCTTCGATGGAAGATCAATTCTCCAATATTTTAATACGTTGCAATAATATATTTTTTAGATGATTATTCATTATATTACACAAACATACACCTGGGGATTAAATATGTATAATTACTTTAGAAACTTGGAATCAAAAACAAATGGTTCATAAAATATCTATTTCATCTCCCACTTATTCCTTAATTACTAGAACCCTTTTGGACACATCATACTTAATACCTTTCTTCATATCTTTGGGGAAGGAAACATAATAAAAGTGTGAGCTCATATGCCCAATAAGGGTGAACGAGGGACATATAAATCATAACATGATCATAAGGGTATATGAACATAAAAATAACATTTAAAAATTATACCCCTGCAAATCAAATATTATAATCTTGAGTCTTGGAATAAATCTTGATAGTCTAAAATATATGAATTGTAAAGAAACATGATACATTTGAGAGTAATATTAGTATGTGACATGGAATTATGGTTTAAATATATGAATATAAAATCATTTCCATCATAGTTAAGAATATTTTCTAAGATAATAATAGTGGAATGGATTCACTCCCCAAACCATCATAGTAGTCAAGGTTCACTCCCAATACTATTATAGTGTACAAGGTTCCTTACTGAACTAGGTTCACTCCCACTTCTATCCCTATTTATTTAATGAGATATCTTTCTTTACCCAATGAATTGGTGGGAGATATGGGTCTCACCCATCAAATAATAAAAACCAAACATTTATGTTTTATATGATCATAAATTATTAATCATATCAAAACCCATGAAAATAAATGAGTTTCATAAACATTTTATCAAAGCATAACACGGGGAAAGGAAACAGGCTTCATAAACATTTCATCTTTTACCATAAACATAAACCATCCATAAAAAAGAATAAGTATGATATCCTTAGTTCATATCCCCAATAAATCATATGTAACATCAAATAATGTAATCTTGTTTGGAAAATTATTTTGAAATATCTATTAAAATAAATCTTGAGAAAAATGTCCTCTCCATTTTAAAGTCATTTTTTAAAAGCAATGAAATTATAAATGAACAAAATTTATTCATAAATAAACTTATAATATTATGAAGTAATATTAAAATAATTGAGTTTTAATTATGGTAGGTAAATTCTATTATGTTTTATAATTTGAAAAAAAAATATTCCCTTTGTATTTTTTTCAGAAAAGTCACAAAGAACCTCTTTTAGAAAATAAAAAGATTATTCTTTTCAATCTATTTTTTAAAAAAGTAAAACATGGGTAAAAATGACTTTAAAAAAATTAAAAAACCATTTTAATAATTTTTTTAAAAAACCTATACATTGAGAATAAATATTACCTAGAGGATACTTAATCATAAAAAATCTTGAATAATGATTAAATTGTGAAATAAATTCTAACCTCAAGTCTCCCCTTTCCTTGTTCAAGTTCAACCCTCCTTTATAATAAATATGGATTTATTATACATTAATTTCATAACCATATATAAATAATACCATGTAATATTTATTTATAACATCTTATCACCCTTTTATTAATAATTTAATGCTAAAGTCACTATTTTAGGTGATAACTACTTCACTTTCCAAGTATGTTTCAGTTTGGTAGTCTCAGCCCTTATACGTTTATATTGGTACCATAATTTACAAAACATTAATTATTTTATAATAATAATATTTATTTATTATATAAATATTTATAATAATTCATAAAAATTAGAGACATAAAAATAATTACATCGTCCATGGAGACGGTAGGTTCTACGTATGCAGGAACGTTGTTACCATTTTTCATATGATGGAATAAAATAAAGGTAGATAATAATACACCTTTTCTAAATAATTATTATGTAATATATATCATATATATTCATAAAAACAATACTTATTAAAATACATTTAAAATATAAATGAAAAACAAATTGCATCGCATCGTGGAGATGGTAGTCCATACATACACATGAGCGATGTTATTGTTTCCCAAAAGATTGGATGATAAGAAGGTAGGCATGATATTATTATTATAAAAGTATAATTATAAAACAAATATAATATATAAACATTAAAATAATCATAACTAGATACCATAAAATATGGTTATGAAAAATGAATTATATCATAACATGGATATGGTAAGTCGTACGTACACACGAGCGATGTATTCACATATTATTTGATGTGAAATAGGGTATATAATGGTGTTTCCATAATAATAATAACAGTTTATAATATTTAGGTTAATTTATTTATTATTTTATGATGAATATGATATATTTATTAGAGGTAAATAATAGTAGAAAAAGAAAGTTATCGATTAGAGTGACTACTTCTTTTTTGAAACAACTCCTTTAGATCTCCTATAAAGGGATCTAGGTTTAGTCTTTTTAGAAGACTAGAACATATAGAATGCATATAGATAAGTTAAAAAATAAGTTTTTAGAGTATGGTCACGATAAAAGTCTCAAAGTCATGTATTTAAGTGAAAGAGGAAGTTCCCATTAATAATTAAGGTTAGGGGCACTTTTGGAATTTCTCAAAAGATTAAAATATAATAAGACTATTCTAGAGCCAAATGCTTCAAAATGTCTAATAAATGAAAATATTATGGAATTATAGAGAATATATTATTCCATTTAATATTATTTAGGATTTTATGACTTTTAAATAATTTATTAAAATATTAATCCCATAAAATATCATTCTTGTCAATTTTGATATTATTCATTACTTTGACATTAAAAATATCAAGAAAACATTCCAAATTAAAAAAAATATTTTATTATAAACTAACCATGTAATTTTCATCTAGATAATTTTTTTATCACCTTAAATATCTCAAATTATGTTACTTTTAATATTTTTAGTATAATTTATTTTATTTTTCTATTAATTGAATTATTATTTCATAAACATTGTGTAAGTATTTAAGGTAATTATATAATTCCTAAATTTTATAAATAAATTTCCTTAATGATTATAATTACATTAGGAACAAAATTAATATAAATATTATTTAATAACTAATTTTTCGTATCTATGTGAACACATAAATGATATTTAAAAACAAAAGAGTGACATTTTGTCACATCCTTTGATTTAAATAATATATAAGTCATTTTCATGGACAAGTGTTCACAAAATAACTAAATTTATAACTTCATATGTTAAGGGTGAAATTTTATTCATCCAATAATAATTAGGATGAATAATTATGGCCTTATCACTTAGTTTTAATCTAGATTAACTACATTTACCCTTTACCGACTTGATAAATTTTACCATGGTTAATATTTATAATGATAAAAAATAGAAGGGGCCTAATTTCCAAATTGTGTTCTCCTGATTCAAAAAATTTGATTCATTTAATCTACTTAAATACCAATAAATTTAGTAAACTAATTTTAATGTAAGTTTGAAAAATGTGAAAAATACTTATTTTTTAGAAAAATTATATTTTTATACATAAAACTAAATTTATTATTATTTAATCATTAGAAAAATATTTATTTAAATTTTAAAACATTTGATAAATTAAATAATATATAAAATCATTTAAAATTATTTACCAAAAAGTATTAATTAAATATATTGATATAAAATTCATTGTACGCTTAAAACAATTTTTCCAAAAAAATGTCACTTTTATTTTGAAATAATTTATTTATTTTATAAATGTATTAACCGTAGATTTTTAATAATTTAGTTATTACTATCCATACTAGAAAATATAATGCCTAGGTGGTAATAAATAGATAATATTTTAATAATTTAATGTGCTTCATTTGAACTTTTTGTTGCGTGCAACGCAAGCTATTGAAGAAATTAAATTATTTAAAGAGATATATTTCATAAAAATCATGGGGTGTCATATTAATTGATGTTGTTGTGTGAATAAGTATATGAGGTTTTTTTTAGTTGACCATGAATATTTTTGTATGATTAATTAAATAGAATAATGAATGATTATTTAAATTGGAGTGGGTTTATGGATAATTTTGTGCTAGAAATAGTAAAGAAAGTAATATGTGGATGGTATATGGTAAAGTTAATAAATAATATTAAAGTGTAAGTTGATAAATGAATTATATTTTTTAGAAATAAATCATGTAATAATGAAAAAAATGTTGTTGGTATATAATAAATATATAATCTTATACTGTGTGATAAAATGGGAATCTAGGATTTTTGTTGGATCGTAGTATAGTAGAAGTTTCATTTGGTTGTGTTGTGGATTTTTTTTGGAAGAAAATGTTGTTGTGAAATAGTGTAAATGAAGTGGTTATCATAGTTCATCATAATAAGTTTTATTAATGGGGATTCCACCCTTATTTTGGAATTTTTGGATCTCTTATATATTCTCTTTATTTTCTATTATTTCATATGCACCACCACCTGAGTCTAGTAACATTATTGATGCCCATAACATGTCTTAGGTTTTGGATATTTTCCCAAACATCAATGATAGAGGTAAAAAGAATTTTTGAATACTTCACCTTCCTTAATATCTTTTCCAAACAAATTATAGTCTATCCTTATTAAATCAATTACTCACTTTATCCTTGGTTTGTAAAATTACAATACACTCATGTTGAAATTTTATTTTTCTTGTAGTTTTTTTATTATACATATTATATTGTGTGTTTTAATATATCATATTTCATGAACTAAAGTGTTTTAAATTAATAATTCAAATGTTGTGATGGTTATGAACACATTTAATGGTAGAATTTGTGGTTATATACCCTATATGGTGGAAAGATATGTTTGATGTTGTTGAAATTGAACCCAAAAAACTAAAAAACTATTTGTTTGATTTAGTTTCAGGGAATTAGATAAATATTGATGTTTTGAAGAAAAAATGTGTACAATTTTATTAAAATATTATAGTTTTGTTGAATTCTAGAATATATAGTTTCCATTTGAACACTTATAACAATATTTTTACATTCAATTAACGTTTTTATAATAGTATCTATTGTGTGATATTTCATTATAAAGAATCTTAGTTTTGTCTGTTGGAATAACTTTTCACAATCCATTGAGATCAAAGGATTCTTAGTAGAGAATATTGTTTTTCCAATATTCATGATTTAGGGATTTCATTGGATATGAGGATATATAACCCTTCTGATAGAGTTATAGTTAAAGAAGTTTGGGTACTTGACTTTCTACTGATCAGTTTGATCTAGTGATTCTAATAGATAAGAATATAGTGTGTTTAATGATGGGGCATTGATACCTCTTGATAGGGTTATAGTCAATTATCTATGTTCATAAATGAGAACCCTATATTTCAGTTTAAATTCATTCCTACCACTTTTAATAAAAGTGAATAATACCTAAATATTCATAGTGATTTGGTATATAATATCCCTTTAAGAAGATTCAAGACTGGTATTTTGAATTTATGGATTATTCTTATATAGTTTTTTTACTATTTTTATTTATAGTATACTTTTTAAATTTTTTGAACGTTATTTAATATGGATTCATTCAATCCAAATTTATGAAGTGTTTATCATTTTACATTTGATACATTCATGTTATATTAGAACATACATCTCCAACTAAATATTTTGAGTGACAAAAAATCCTAATTCTGGTTTGGAATTAAATTAAAACTCTTCTTAAAGTGAAACTTTTCCATTAACTAGGCCTTATAATTAGTATCAAAGTAAGTCTCAACATGAAACATAGACATTGTTTGATATATTATAAATACTAAACATTTTTAATTTCCATTTTATTTTTTCACTGTTGAATATATTTTCCTTAAACTAACTATATAGTATTAAAAAGATTTATATTTCTAATATGGAAGGTATGCACATCAGATTTGTTGATAATATCAACCCAAATCATCCTATATTTTTTATAGAAATCATTATGAGACTAGAGATACCAAATGGAAACATTTTTTATAAATACTAGTATTAGATATTATCTTATGTAGACTGAAAGTTAAAAACTGTTGGGGAAATAAGTCTCTACAATCACATGAGTTGAAAGAGTTTAATTTTAGTTCAATTTTTCTAATTGAAATGAATTTTTATGTGTAACTACAAGGATTCATGCCAAGCTAGAATGGAAAGTGATCGAAGGAAAAACTCTAGGGGGGAAGTCCATGTCTTACAACTGGGTGGGGGAAGAGGATTACACTTGCGGTAATGGTTCCCCATTTAGGTCCATAATTTATCCTATCATCAACACCATGAAACTGCACTCCTACTGGATTGTGGGTGAGGGAAAGATCCTCTTCTGGAGGCATAATTGGGTTGGCTCTATCCTGGGATTTCTAGGATGCCCAGCCTCCTTGATAACCTTTAAAGAATCCAGTCTCCACCCCTTATTTACCAAAGTTGTGATGGACATAGAATAGTAGAAGATCCTAGACTAAATTGGTATTAACGCAGACCTATACACATGCATATTCACTGGTGAATCCTCAGGGTGCTTCCCTTCCAAGGAATATCGAAGGCTCTCATCTTTGCAGGACCCTTGCGATATCTAGAACACCACTTTTTTGTGCAGGAAGATCCCTTATAAATATAATTTCCTGACATGGAGAATCTAGAACTATGTGGTGGCTACAGACGAGCAGTTTAAGAAAGCAGGTATCAGTCTGGCCTCTAAATGCCATTGTTGTCAAAGCCAGCACAAAGATATCACGACCCACCTGTTCTTCGAGAGTGAGTGGGAACACAGTGTATGGTTGTTTTTTTGATCCTTCAGGGAATTATCCTCTATTTTTCAAGGCAATTCTCCCTTTCTAGACAGGTGGTTCCTTGGGATGGATTTTTCGGATATGGAAAGGATGGTGCGGTCTCTCATTTTCAGTGCAGTGTGCTGGAGCTTGTGGCATACTAGGAACCAGGCCTGCTTTAAAGGAGCCACTCATACTGCATTGTCCATTATAGTGAGCATGAGAAACCTGTTGCTGGACCTAGTCACACTCATACACAATTGGAGATATGATCTCTAGTTGAATTTGTTGTAGGTAAGTTCTCCTCCAATTAGTCATCCCCGCAACAGGCTGCAAGGGCAGTGGATAAGCTGGCACCCTCTAGCATCGGGCTACAAGCTCAACTCGGATGGTTCCTACCTGCTAGGCGATATGAGAGGAGGGTGTGTGGTTAGGGATATGTGTGGTAGTGTTGTTCTATAATTCTCTTCTTTTTATGGTAAAGGCACCGTGCTTCAGTCAGAGGCCAAAGCCCTACTCACCGGACTATCCCTTTGTGATCAAAGGTAAATTGTGATCACTCCAGCAGATATTGGTTATCTAATTCTTTATAATTCACTGAATGGAAAAGGTCACACACCTTGGTCAATATCCTAAACAGTTAGGAAATGTCACACTCTCCTCCATAATGTCAGAGTGACCCACACATGGAGGGAGGGGAACAGAGTTGTGGATTGTATTGCGTCAATAGAAATCCCAGCCTCTAATATCCCTTTTCTCCCTTCGACCAATATCATGAAACCCGAGGGGGTTAATTTGATAAGATTTCATGCTCTCAGTTTACATTACTTTAGAAACCCTAGGTTCTGGGTGCCTTGGTGCTTGTCTCTTGTTTTTTTCCGTCTTCTTTGCTTGTTTCCTTTGTCTTCCTAATAAAAATTTGATGATGATGATGGAAAAAATGATGGAAGTCACACACTTTAGAACATATAATATTTTAGAGGAAAAATAAGCCATGCTAAGGTCTCTTTATCAATATTTTGATTTTCTAACTGGTGAATATATTACCCATATTAATCAATGATTTATGTATATAGTGAATAGTCTACAATCCCTTGGTGATAAAGAACCATAAAATGATAAACTTATAGAAAATATCATTAATATAATTATTAAATAATTATAATCTTATATAAAAACTATTAAGATAATGTAACTAAATTTAATATGGATGATCTCATTAAAACTCTCATGCAGTATGATAGTGTATTGAAAATTGATTCTAAAAATGAAATAATGTAGAAAGGTGTGGAATTTTCTTCAACTTATGAGAATAAAAATCTTAGAGATTATAATTATAATATTAGTAATTCTACAATAAATTATTATAAAATTTAATATTATAGGTGTCTATAAATTATAGAATCTGAATTTTATCATATGGAAATAAAATTGTTTAAAAGAAAAAGACGTCCATTAGGTCTATCAGAATCATTTAAAAATATTAAAAATACATACGACAAATGATGTAATCTTCATAAACCATTTTCTATGAATTTAGATAGATATGTAATATTATTCTTCATTATCTGAGATTGAAAATAAAAGATAAATAAGATAAGAGAAATTACTCAATGAGTTGAAAGAAAAGTCTTCCATGATATGAATGATACATGGAGTGTGATTGATGATCTTTTTACATAGGATAATCCATAAAATGATAAGTATGAAGGTTCTGATAATATTTCATTCTATTCTAATGTGAATGTAACTAAGGAAATTAAATAAATGATGGAAAAGATAAGTAGTACAAATTATTTATCTCAATATTTCTTACACAATAACACAAAATATTTTTCAGATAACATTGGAGATAATTATGATGAAAGTTCATCTTTTGATGATGAGAATAGATTAAAATCTAATAAAGAGTATATTTTTGATATTATATATATTGTATACAATACATAAAACTAATGTCACTAAAGAAAATAATAAATATTCTAATCTATCTTTAAATTTGGTTAAGAATAATTATTTTTCTATGCTATCTTTATAATTGGATTATTTAAATAAAGAAGTATTTAAGCTTTATTTTGAGTTAAATAATAGATATATTAAAATTACCATGGGAAAAAATGATAAATTTAAACAATCTAATGATTTAAATAAATCAAAAAGAAAAAATTCTGATCTAACTACGGAATTAAATATTAAGAGAGTCAGGGTAATATCATCAGGGGATAGGAAGGAAAATGTGAAAATATAGTCTAAGTTTTAAAGTCTAAAGTAATTATTGACCACCTCTACAATTGGAATAAAATATTTTTAAATGATATAAAAATATTTGAAACCCAAGAGGAATACTTTTATACTCGGTCATAAGTCTACTAGTGGTTTTCATTTTTTGTCCAACTATTTGGTGTCGAGTATTGCCTCCTTCATTAGGAGGTGGAAACTTGGGAAGGATATTTTATTTGAAAAAAATATAATATCTCATGAATATAAAAAAATATATGGGTTTTAAAGGTTCTTTTAACAAATACTTATATACCCATAAACATCTATATTCCCTATACATGATATTCGATCAAGTGAAGTCATTGTGCACTGCTACCTAAAATTTTAAATTCAATACCTTGTAACTTTTTTTAGTTTACCAAAAAAAAATTAAAGCCATAATTTTTATAAAACTTTTTATTTATATGTATAACTACTTTTATTATGGTGGAGTTTATCTTATTTGGATAACTTTTGGGTGTGTTGTGATTATTTTATTTTCTATTACTTTTTAATGGTGATAAAAATAAATTCAAATACATTTTCTAAAACCATCATCAAAATAAAAAGATCAATATGTTATTATTATAAATAAATAATAGTGACTTATTATCTCTAATATTATCTTTTATAGTTTATTATAAACTTGTTATTTTTATTTACACACATTATTAATTCATTTTTTAATAAATTCATTCGAAAATTTTTATTCATTGTTCATGTTTTATTTCCACTAAGACATTTATACCTAACTTTAATATCTCATATATTAATAATTATAGGATCATTTTATTATATTATAATGGAGTAGATTTTTCAAATATTATAGTATCATTCTATATTCTATACTGTATGTATCTTTTTGTTTTGAAAATTTCTTTTGGTGTTTATTCTTTAATGTATAACTAACTTCTTAAGAAAATGAAGCTTTTCAAATTTAACCTTGTATAGACATTATATATAGTCCAGATAACTTACATATAGTGTTTTTAAATAAATTATTCGTTGTTAAAACTTATCATATGATATTTTAAGATAAACCATCATTATAGGCAGAGATCATTCACTAATTTTTTTCTCAAAGTTTTTATTATTTAAATTTTAAAAAAGGAGAGATTTGAATCCATAGGGGAAGAATTTCAAAAACCATGGAAGAAAAATGAT
Organism: Viscum album; assembly: GCA_963277665.1. Lineage (NCBI taxonomy): Eukaryota > Viridiplantae > Streptophyta > Magnoliopsida > Santalales > Viscaceae > Viscum > Viscum album. The sequence goes on from OY728128.1 coordinate 1,664,192,887, forward strand.
CATATATTGTATCATAAACACAAATTATGTTTTTACACCATCATTGATTAAATGTATTTAACTACTATATTCACTAAATCATTTTCATATTAATTTTCTCTATTTTTTGTAGTATTCTTGTGATGTTTTTTTACTATAAAAAAGGGGATATTTTTTGTGTTTTGAGTTTTGATAATCTTAGTAATTTTCCTTATTCACTTTTTAAATAGGTGGAGTTTTAAGTAGATTTATAAATCTATTTACCTAAATAAGTTGTATTTTTATCTCTTGTGTCTAAATTATCTTTTTATTAAAGAATAAATACATAATCAAAAGGGAATAATAATAAAAATAGTATAATATTTAACCCAAGGGGTTTTTTTAAAACATGAGAAAATTATTAGATATTATAAAATTTCAAAATTAAACCTAAGGGGAGTTATTTCCTTTTGTTCTTATATAATGCTTATTTAATTCATTATAACTTTTATCTTAATTAGATTTTTTCACATGGATTTATTTTTGAAAATAAAAAACGGGAAGAAGGATGATGTAGAAGGATTAATAGAATAAATCTAATTTTAATGCTTTATAATGTTGTTTATAGTTTCAAAAATATATAATTTTATGATTATAAAAGGAGATAGAAGTTTAAATATTAAAGTTTTCATAAATTCCATTGCAAGTTACAATAATTTGATTATTTTAAATTATAACAAACTTAATCATTTTCATTTATGTTTTTTATTTTAAAAAGTGTAGAGATTTTTTATTAAATTACTCACTTTATCCTTTTTTTAATTAAAATCATAATACATTCATGTTGAAGTTACATTTTACTTGTAGCTATTGTTTTATTTTTTCTTGTTTATAATGTATTTTGAGTCTTCATGTATTAAAAAACATGTGTTGAAGTGTTTTATAAGAATTAGGATTACAATGTGATGTAATTGGACACATTGGATGATACAATTCATGACTATATCAACTTTTATTCATAGGTTTCTAATATTCTCCACTATGTGAGATTATATTATAAATACCGATAGATTTTTCCTTTGTAATTTCAATGTTTGATCTATCAAGATCAAGGGATTATTGAATGTGGTAGATAGTTTGTTTAATATTTATGATATATGGATTAAATTTTATAAGAATACAAAGTTCCCTTCTTAAAGAGTTTTATTCCAATAATATTAGGTGCTTCAGTTTACTGCTAATTAGTTTTATTAATGGATACCAATGGACTAGAAGAGAAAGTGTCTGGGGACTAAACAATGACACCTTATAAAAAGTTTACAATTACTGAATTTGTGATACCTAAGGTCATGTTTATAGACATTCCATCCAATTTTGATAAAACAAAAGGCTACTTATGGATTAGGAGTGGTTTAGTAAATAATATCCTTTTGAGGATCTTTGAGATTATTATTCAATATCTGTACATTATTCTTTTTTAGAAACATTTACAATTTTATTTCCACTATGATTTTTATATTTTTTTATTTAGTATAAATTATAAAAAAATATAATATCCTATATTTTTATCATTTTTCTTTGATATTCATATATTTGATCAATACTTATATTTTCTGACCAAATGAATATTTTGAGTGGGAAAAAATTGTATGACCTGTTCAGACTTCAATTCACTCCCTCTTGAAGTTCCATATTATCCATTAATTAGAACCAATAGTTATTAACTAAGTATATGATTCACATACTATAATAATGTAGGGATAAATTTCTTATGGTGTTTGTTTTATGTGTTTCACTATAATGGTGTGAATGGATGGAGGGGGAAACAAGGTTGATATGTTATATCATTATATTATCCCACTATGATAATGAGGTTGTTATGTATGGTTGTGATGTGTTTAAATGTCTAATTAAAGTGTTTTTAGATATTTTGTGGTGATGTGGATATAAAATATTGTGATGATGATGTGTATCTAGTTGGGATGTGGTATATAGTATGTGGCTATGTGGGTATATAAGTGATGGGAGAGTCAAGACACATTCCATTGAGGGTGAGGGAGATTAAGTTTAGGGTAAAGTAATTGTCTGGAAACTTCTTGATATGTTCTCTTAGTATTATGTTACTAATATTAGATACATTATTAGGTGAGTGATCCTTGAAAATAAGGTTAGTATCTAACCTAAAATAGGTAATGAGTTGGTTTAATTATTTATTCACTAAGGCATTATTATGATTCTTCCACATTTGAATAATAGGATTTATGGAGGATCCTACAATGTATACTTATATTCTCATATGTCTACAAATATATCTATGTTTATAGGATTCCATGAGGGATTTAGTGATTGATTTGGATTATACTATCTCATGGAGATCATGATGGGTGTTGGTTTCATTGCCATATGAATTTCTTTTGGTATTTTATTTTAGAGACCTTTTGTTATATATGAAATTTAAGTGAATTCGGGGTGATGAGTTGAGTATATATTATTTCAAGGGGTTTATTAGTGGTTTTACCTCATGTTCATGATATTTATTAGAGTAAAACATCCTAGATGTGTGTGTCTATACACTTGGTACTAATCTCCAACTCATGGCCTATTGGAGGCACGCTTTGGGGGTGACACATTCCTTCACCATCATCCCATGATTTATTCAATTTGAGGAGGGTTATGACATACTCCATCATGTTCCAACATAAATATATTTATACTATAACCCTTTTTTCAACCAAAAATATACTTGGTCAAATAATTTAAATGATTTAAAAAAGAAATTATTTTAAAATAATATGAATACTACATGTAAATACCCATTTAAAATCACTAAACATTACTTTAAATATAAATAAAACATTTATCCATTTATTATAATAAAAAATTATTCCCAAGAAGGTTTATAAAATATATTAAGAAAAATATATATTTAAATACCTGGGATAATTCACTGAAAAGTAATAATATGTCACGAACTGACTCGATGGGACCAAAATCACAACTCCCTAATCCCACATTCAATAGGGCAAGGGATTTTGAATAATATTGAGTAGGTATATCACACATATGGGAGGACTTTTCCCAAGGTACCTATATTTGTGCACTCACAAACACCTCGATGAAATAGTGTAGAGATATAAAAATCTGGAAACTAAATTGCATCTATTCATCTATCCTAATTGAGTGTACAACTAAATTATTGAAAATGAAAAAGGGAAAAATTCACACCGACCAAAATAAAACTATAAAAGTGTCCAACATGCTCAGAATGATAGAATCACTATCATATTGAACTAATGCAAAGCTCCTCGGACCATATCTAATAAACACCTCGATTAGTCTAGCTCACTAAGCTATGCCTGCCTTGGGTCCTCTGGGGACTCTGTTGAAAGGCCTTTGGTCTTTATAAGACACAAAATGTGTGGAAAAATCCTAGGCAGGGGTGATTATAATAGTACCCACTAGGAACTCTCAAAAGAAAAGGGAGAAACTGAATAGAAATAGTCCTCTATTCCTAGACATAGGGTGCCCAATTGAGGGAGAAACCCCATCTTGAACCATCCTAGGATATACATGACTCATCAGCTCATCTCATAAGGTGTATCAACCCAAACACATGAAAAAACTATAAGGACTCCCAAAAATCAACCATCTATACTCATTTCATACTATATGTCTCATGAGGTTCTAACATCATAGTTAGTTATATGATTTTACCTAAGGCTCTAATGGTTACAAAAAACATGGAGAACACACTCCACAAGATCATCCATCCTAGAAGGCACCTATCTGAGAGATACATTCTATCAGGAACAACTCACTAGGTCCATCTCAAGTGCCCCACACTAAAGTTCTTTCCATCTCTAACATATGTCATGTACAAGGCTATATAAACCCAAGTGGAGAGGCCCACTAATCACTACTACTCACATTTGAGAGAGCGTTGCTCCATACTATACACTACATGAATCCCTTATACTAAGAGATAATGGAGGTGCCTACACCTAGCCACTACCCTACAGTAACGGTAGTATTAACTCATAACCAAGTCAGGAAACCTCTATCGCTCATGTATGGAGTGGACCACATATCATTCCATCGAGGGAGAATTAATTCCTAAATATTTATTACACATAACTAGTGTAGGGGATAAATCCCTATAACTATATTGAATAGAAGATGGATAACTAACTCCAGTGGATGGCCTGCTCCCTACTGCTACTCAGATATGAGGAAATACTACTCCGTAGGTGAGGACCCGCACCTTGGTAAAATAGAGGAGTATAAATATATGGCTAGAGGACCCAAACCCTGGTTTTACAGGGGATTACCACTCTACCGACTTTATTACTATGGAGAACTTTCTTCGTAACATGACATGAGAGTACTGACCCCTGGCTAGAGGACCCACTCCCTGGTATGGAAGTGGAGTACCAACTCTTCAGGAATGACACATATGGAGGACCCACACCCTAGAACAATAAGGGAGTTAAAAATTTGAGTATATATTACCCATGACATAACATGATAGGGGAGTACCCACTATATTTATATGTCATGTTTTTTGGTCCCACTCCCTAACACGGTAGGGGAGTACAAACTCCATGGAAAGAGGAACCACTCCCCGGTCCAACATGGGAGTACTACAGAACATTTTTTCATAACACATCAAATTGATAGTTATTTAAAGGAACTTTTTTAGTCTAAGGTAGAGCCTAGGTCATCTCTCAATGAGCTTTGGTAGCTTATAGTGTGTATTTTTAAAATTTAATACTAAAAGAGGTTGTGATTTTGAAAACAGATTTAAGAATTTAACTTTACTTAAAGAGTTTAATAGTTTATAGAATAAAGTGGTGATTTAAGAATTATGAAATAAGTAGATCACTTCATGTTCCCTACACATATTGGATATTTCATTATTTTGAAAATTTCACATGGTTTTGTTTAATTATTTGGTTGAGGGTTGTCAAGATCTTGATTCCCCTCTTTCCTCTTAAAACATTGCAAAAAGTACCAACCCTTGACACAATATTCATGTTGTCAAGGTTTGGACTTCCAGAATAGATTAAAGGATAAACAATCATACTAATATATTTTTTATGTTTGAGACAAATAGGATTCTTGTGTTCCCCAATCGGAAAAACCCAAGTTTCCCACTTGAAATTTCAACTCAATCAGTGTTGAAATGAAAATTGGTTCACTTAATTATACTCAAGCAATGAATTAAGAGGAGAAACATGTATAGATAAAACATAAGTAAAATAATCCACACAAAAATTACATAAAAAATAATAGTATCAAGTGATGGAACTCCTTCCCAAATATGTGTAGCTCCCTAGAAATCATTGTCCACTATTTGGCTTGCCATCGAGGGGAGGAGAAGGCCCGGGTAGAACTTCACCTTCATCCTTGATCCCCCTATGAGGATAGGGGGAAACATAACATCTTGGATGAGGAGAGGACTTATTTGGGTCTCTAAAATACCATATCTTTGCCTCTTGGTCAAACTTATAAATGAGGATTCCAAGGTGCCATTTTATAGAAAAATTGGAAGGTGGTTTTGAGAATCCTGATTTTGAGAAACCAATTGGTTAAGGGTTTTTGATGGACAAAAATTCTTATTTCACTTTTTAAAAAACTAATAATTTTTATCCCCACATCTTGAAATTCTCCAAAGAAATTGTTTCTACATTTGGACAATCAAAGCTTGAGATATCGACAGCACACTGCACACCACTTTTGTTTTCATCTAGATTCGGTGTGCTGGACAGATTAGTCCGGATGGGCAACCAGATGACTAAATTATCTTGGGGTTTATTAATATGAAATTAATCCCATTTTTTAGGACCAGAACACAAAATTTCATCCCATTTGGATGAATAGTTTAGTAGAAGTATGCAGTTGAGTCAACTAGTGTGCTTATATCCTACACAGTTTGGCCCATTTTTCATGGACATCATCATGGGCCCTCTAAATCACCTCCACCTTCAATGAAATTATCAAAAAAAAGTATCATTTCTCTTTTTAATAGTAATAAAAATAATAATTTAATCAATCATGAAGTGTAATTTGTTCTTATTTTTAAAATTTTCAATACAAAACTAGTTTAGCATAGTGGTGTAGGGGTGAAAATGAAATAGGGAATCACTGGGCGATCACACCCCCACACCTAAACATTTTCAAGCCTGGGTAGAGTCATATTTTTAGAAATTATTCATGTAGATATTACCAACATCATGAAGATTTAACATTTTAGGGAATTTTAATTCATTAAAATAATGTGATAAATGCACAAACCATGCAAAGAAGTTCTTTCCAGTGAAAATGGAAAAATATGTATCATAAATCATATAACAGTGAAATTCAAAAAGATTCATGATACCAAATTGAGCAAGGAATTCAGATGTCAAACATGCCAATAACTCTCCATGTGTGTGTGTGAAAACCATTCCTTTCTATTCTTTCTACTTTCTATCTAATAAATATAGGTTATTTTAACATTTTTCATCTTAAATGATTTTTTCCACCGTGCCTACACTACATCTTTTGTAATCATATTTCAAGACCCAATCACTTAAGTATTACTAGAAGTCAAAACATAATCTCCCTAACTAGATATCCCCATATGTCTCACATTTCATCACTCCCCTTATTTATTATTATTTTTTTCAGAAGTTGCATTTGGAACAAATCTCACACTCATCTCTCAACCCTAGTTTTATCTCTTCATGACACTAATTGTAATAGTTATAGCAATGTCAAAGGTTGAGGCGGAGTGGTTTTTGACCTTCCCAAGACACAACCCTTTTTTTAGGGCGTACAATAGTCGAATATCTGGTTCACACGCATAGTTCAATCTGGCACAGTAATGAAACAGATCAGATAAAGAACGAAAATATGGAAATATCATTTTAAGATAAAAAATATTAACCAAACATATATTTACCTTCTATTAAGTAATAAATATTCACAGTTTTTGGTTTGGTAAAAAAATTTGTGGAGATATTAGTGACACGGTTTTCCCAAAAACAACTCATACAATGAGAATCAATCATCTCAAAGGTTTCACAGAGATACAACTGCTTATATCATTGATAGAAAACCAATTCACTAAAAAATCACTCACTGATGTTAAATTCATACAAACATTCATTCCATAAAAGAGTTAGGTTTTCATCAAATGTTAAATCAACATGGAATCTAAAATTTCAACATTCATTTTCAATAAGTTCCATGACTTGGTGACCATAAGGGGGGATGTAAAAATACCATAAAGAAGGAGAAAAATATAAGAAATAAGAAAGACAATGAAAATACTAATGAACTGAACAAGATGGTGAAAAGTTAAAATACCATAAAGAAGTCAAAAAAGAGAAGAAAGAAGAAATATGATTAAAATCCTAACGAACTGAACAAGATGGGGGAAAGTGAAAATACCATAAAGAAGGTAAAAATGAGAAGAAAGAAAAAAGACAATGAAAATCTTAATGAACTCAAAAAGATGGGGAAAAGTGAAGATACCATAAATAAGGTGAAAATCTAATAAAGAAAGAAATAAATTATGAAACTTCCTAACTAACCTAGGAATGTACCCATCCCCCCCCCCACAAATAGAGTGTATAGTGTCCTCATTGAAAAAAAATAGAATGTGGGAAGCAATGATAAAAACTGGTGGGTTTCATTGGTATGTTGATTCTTGAACATGGAGTTATTCTATTAGGAACTCTATAAGGGCTTCGTGGAAGTGTTTATGTTGTTACCCATTGAATTGGAAGGTTTTCTTAGTTTCTTAATTTTGAACCTAAACACCACCAAATAGAGATACATTTATAAGAGTGTATGGTCCAAACCAATGGGAATGAATCTTACCTAGATGAAACTTCAGCTTTTCATTATAGAGGAGGACCTTCTTCACAATGTCTAATTGATGATGAAGGATGAGATGGTCATGGGAAGCCTCTGTTTTCTCTTAATAAATCCTAGAGTTCTTATATGCATCTCTTCTCATTTCCTCCAACTCCTGAATCTACAACTTCCCCTAAGCACCTGCACCAGAACGATTAGAATTGCATTGTTTGAGGGCCCAGTAGGCCCAGTGCTCAATCTCAATAGGGAGGTGACAACACTTTCCAAACACTAGCCGATATGGTGACATGCTAATTGGGGTTTAGAAAGTAATACAGTAATCCCATAATGAATCATTGAGTCTAAGACTCCAATTTTTTCAATAATGTTTTTTACTTCTCTATTTGACACCTCAACTTGACCATTGGTCTATGAGTGATAAGTAGTAGAAACTCGATGCCCAACCCCATACCAATGAAAAATATATTTCTTTGTTCGGTTGTAGAAATGAGAAACCTGGTCACTGATGATGAACCTAGGTAAGCCAAACCTATAGAAAATTCAGGTTCTCTAAAAGTCCACAACTACCTTAGAATCATTATTCCTTGTAGCTTGTGCCTTTACTAATTTTGAAACATAATCCACTGCCAATATAATGTAAAAGTTACCAAATGAAATGGGGAATGGTCCCATAAATTCAATGACCCAAAAATAAAAAATATCATGGAAGGGAAAGGGTTTTTTTTGGTATCTCATTTCTATTAGATACATTCCCTATTAATTGATAGTGAGGAAAATATTTACATAAGTCATGGGCATCCCAAAACAATGTAGGCGAAAAGAGACCACAATCGAGGATCTTGCGAGCAGTCCGTTGGGGACCAAACTGGACCCCACAAGCAAGAGTGTGGCAGAACCTAAGGGTGGACTGAAACTCACTATCAGGAACACAATGTCTGAGGAATTGATCACTACAGGTGCACCAAAGGTAGGGGTCATCCCAAATGTACCAATGGGACTCATGTTTTAGATCGTCATCTCGATTTTTGTTGAAATATGTAGGAATTCAATATGCTACCAAATAATTTACAATTTCATAATACTAAGGAATAACATATTGCACTCAGTACAGTTGCTCATTAGAAAAAATATCATTTATAGGAAGACAGGGGGATAATTAAATGTCTGAGGATGGGTGGATCCTTCTGATATAGTTATCCACCACATTCTTTACTCCTTTTTTATCTCTAATTTCTTTATTGAATTCTTGAAGGAGGATTATCTGGTGAATGAGAGGTGGTTTGTCTTCTGTTTTCTTAAGGAGATACCAGAGGGCTACATGTTCTGAGAACACAATGAATTTTGACCACAAAATTTATGACCTGAATTTGTCTAAGGAAAACACAATTTCAAAGAATTATTTTTCAATTGTAGTGTAGTTTTCTTGGGAAGGGTCCAAAGTACATGAGGCATAGGAAATTACATGTGGATCTCAATAAAACCTTTGTGATAAGACTATCCCAACTACATAGTTAGAGGTGTCACACATGAGCTCAAATAGTAAATCCCACCAAGGTGGTTGGATTACCAGGGGTGGCGTGAGACTCCATTTTATCTTATTAAAATATTTCCCACATTCATGATCAAAAATAATTCTTTTTCTTTTTTGAGTAATCGGGAGAGTGGGAGTGAAATTTTACTAAAGTTATAAATGAAACAAAAGTAAAATCCAACATAAACTAGTAAAGACCGCATATCCCATGAAATTTTTGGGATTGTTAAGGAAGAAATGAAATCAACTTTTGATTTATCTACTTGGATACCATCCCTAGAAATGACATGTCCCAAAACTATACCCTGTCACACCATGAAATGGAATTTTTCATAATTTAATATGAGATTATTTTCAATATAGTGGCATAGGACTGAAGCAAGGCTACTCAAACGTTCATCAAAATAAGAGCCATAAATAGGGTAATCATCCATGAATACTTCCATTCAATTCTCCAGGTAATCCAAAAAAATACTAACCATGTATCGCTGGAAAGAACCTGGATCATTACACAGACCAAATGGCATCCTCTTATATGAAAATGTGCCAAAGGGGAAAGTTAAGGTCACCCTTTCTTGGTCCTCCGGGGAAATATGGATCTGAAGGTATCAAGAATACCCATCAAGGAAACAGTAGTGGTACTTACATGCTAGCCTCTCTAGAATTTCTTTAATGAATGGTAAAGGTAAATGGTCCTTCCTAGTGTGTTGGTTTAGTCGGATGTAGTCTATATAGACACACCAACTATTTTGTACACGATTTGGAACCAATTCATTGTTTTTATTTTTGATTGCTAAAAGGCCAGTTTTTTTTTTGGAACTACTTGAATGGGACTAACCCATTGGTTTCCTGATATGGGGTAAATGATTCCATGAGATAATAATTTTGTTACCTCCTTTTTGAAAACTTATAGGAGGTTTGGGTTGATTAAACGTTGTGACTGCCTCAATGGTTTAGCTTCATCATTTAACAATATTGGATTTGTACAAATTGATGGGATAATACTAGGAATGTTAGCAAGTGTCCATACCAATGTTTTTTTATACTCCCTCAAATGGTCAAGTAGTCTCAATTCATGCTCAAGAGGGAGTGAACTAGAAATGGTAATGGATATCTTGTTTCCATTCTAAAGATATAAATATTTTAAATCTTGAGTCCATTTTTTTAGTTCCATTTCAGGTGGATTGTTGATTGATGGAAGTGCGTGTTAAAGTGAGAGGTCACTAATCTCATCTAACTGCTCAATGGTATCATCTTCATATGAGGAGTGAGATTTTACAAGCTTAGAAGTATCATCGATGGTCATTGGACCCTCAATGTTCAAGAAATTATCAATGAATAAACATGCATGGCACTTTTCTAGACCACTACAACAATTAATTCATAATTAATTACCAAGAATTTCAATCAAGGATGAAAACATGGAAAGGGGATTGAGGGAATTTAAATAAGTGTTTAAAGGGGAATAGAGTACATCAATTGAATTTACTGAGAGAGAGGAATGTTCTTCTAAGGGGTGATTCATTGAGTCAAGGATGTTGAAATGGACCACGTCACCATAAAATTCTATAGATAATGTACCCTTATGGACATTAAATAAGGTTTTGGTAGTTTTCAAGAAAGGTCTCACCAATATAATTGGTGTGTGTCCATTAATTCTATCATCTTACATTTTTATCACATAAAAATCAGTAGGAAAAATTAAATTTTGAACCCTCATAAGAACGTCCTCTAACACACCAGAAGGATGTTCTGTACTCCAATTTTCTAGCTGAACAACTATCCCAGTTGGATTATATTCTCTAACCTACAATGAAGAGTAAATGGAGTGAGGCATCACATTTATTGAAACACCGAAATCAATCATAGCATTGGAAAATGAATACTCCCCTATGGTTCATGTCATCGAGAATGTTCCAGGATTATTGCATTTGGTAAGCAGTGATGGTTCTATCAATACTGAGACAATACTCCCCAAGCTAACCTTGTTATCACCACAAAGTCTCCTTCAATGTGTACACATATCCTTTAAAAACTTTTCATATCTTGGAATTTTCTTCACGACATCAATCAAAGGAATGTTAACCTAAACTTTTTTAAAAGTTTCCAATATTTCCTTATCAAGTTTAGTTTCCTTTTGTTTTCTTGGTTATGTGTCCCTTTGGGGAAATAGAATAGAAATAGTCGGTATAGAAGACTCATCAACATACACACTCTTTCCTTTGGAAGGGCTTCTCTCAGGATAAGAATTTTCTTCTCTTTGACCATTTTCAGCAGTTAAAATGGTGGTTTCCTTAGCAGTGGTTGAATCTAATGTAGGGTTCATTTAGGTTTTAAGTTTTTTCCCACTCCTAAGGGTGATGGCACTAACATTTCCCTTATCCCTAGGGTTAACAACTATTTGAGAGGGTATTTTACCTGAACCATGAATTTTAATTTCCTCCACTGAGTTAGCTGGTTGGCCTAATTGGGTTTTTAAATTTTTTATGGCATCTTGGGTGGTTTGTTGTAATTGGAGATTGTTGGCAGCTATTTGTTTCATCATATTTTCTAGGCTAGGCTCGGGTTTGGGAGGGGCAGTTGGAAAGGCCTTTGGGGTGGTTCAGGATTTCTGGGTGGTGGTGGTAGATGACTACTCTGCCCTTGTTGGTTCCATGGTTAATGAGGCTGATTTGAATACCCCATTTGGCTATAATCTTGGTTTTATTTCCACCTAGAGTTGGATGGATAGTATTGTTCATGCCCAAAGGGTTGGTTATAGGGTTGTCCTAGGAATATTGCCTCACAACTCTTAGAAGTTTCTCTTAATTGGGGGCATTGGTCAGAATAATGGGTTTCAAAAGAGCAGATTCCACAATATATGGGAGGAGAAGATTGATATTTCCCTTGGGAGAGAGCGAGTTTTTGTAAAAGGGTTCTTAACTCTTCAAACATTGTGTCAACCTTCTTCTCAAATCCAGTACTTTGCACCTCATGGACACCTCGAATGGGTATACTAGACCTTGTACTGAATTATTGAGTGTTTTGCGCCATGTTCTCAATCAGGGTTCTTGCAGCGATTGTGGTTTTATCTACTAGTGAACCACTTGTAGTAGCATCAATCATGTAACTATCAATTGGAATTAAACCTTCAAAAAAATATTGTATAAAAATGTTATCGCTTATTTAGTGGTGTGGACAACTTGAACATAATATTTTAAATCTTTCCAAATATTCATGAAGTGTTTCCCATTGAGATTATCTTATAACACATATTTCTTTCCTTATTGTTTCAGATTGAGAGGCTAGGAAATATTTTTCAAGAAAAAATCATTTCATGTTCGTCTACCCTCTTATTGGGGAATTAACAAAATAAATCCAGTGTTTTGCAGTATCTTCTAAAGAAAAGCGGAATACTCTAAGATTTACTAGTTCTTCATCCACATTAGAAGGTTTTAATGTTGAACAAACAGTGTGAAATTCTTTTAAAATCTTATGTTGATCCTCTCCAGGAATTCCATGGAATCTTGTTAATAGATGAATTAAACTAGATTTTAGTTCAAAATTGAATTCATCGCATTGTAATTGAATGTATTTTGGTTGGATATAGAAATCAGGTGAGGTTAATTATTTTAGATTTCTATTGTTTTCATCCCTATTTTACAATTTTTTTTTAGTTTTGATGTTGTTTTTAGAAGACGATGATGAAGGGTCAAGAAGAGTGTTTTTGTATGGTGTGTTCTCTGTTAAAGGTATCTCTTGTGCGTCTCGGGGTTGCTAACGTAAGATCCTCTCCGGTTCATGTTTGAAATGTGGTAAATATCCCAGATTAGAATGCATCATGAACAAAACCTACACAATAAATAAATCAGAACATAAAAATATAGGTAATGGTATAAGATAAATCAAATAAATATTCACAAAATTTAAAAAAAAATCAAAAACATGCACTAAAAAACAAAGCGCTCCCCGGAAACGGTACTAAAATTTGACCATGGTGTCATGACACGTCAAATTAATAGTTATTTAAAGAATATTTTTGAAGTCTAGTTAAGACCCTAGGTCGTATCTCAAGGAGTGTTGGTAGCTTATAGTGTACAATTTTTAAAAATATTACTAAAATAGTGGGTAATTTTGAAAACAGTTTTAAGAAAATAACTTTACTTAAAGAGTTTAATAGTTGATAGAATAAGGTGGTGTTTTAAGAATTATGAAAGAAGTATATCACTTAAAGTTCACTATACATATTGGATAGTTCATTGTTCTGAAAATTTCACATGGTTTTGTTTAATTCTTTGGTTGAGGGTTTTTAAGATCTTGATTCCCCTCTTGCCTCTTAAAACGTTGCACAAAGTACCAACACTAGACACAACAATCATGTTGTTGAGGTTTGGACTTTAAGAATAGAATAAAGGCTACCAAAGAATACTAATATCTTTTGTATGTGTGGGAGAAAGAGTATTATTTTGTTTCCCAATCAGAACAACCCAAGTTTCCCACTTGAAATTTCATCCCAATCAGTGTTGAAATGAAAAGTGGTTCACTTAATTAAACCCAAGAAATGAATTCATAGGAGAAACATGTTTAGATAAAAAAATAGGTGAAATAATACACACACAAATTACACAAAACCAGTAGAGTATCAAGTGTTAGAACTCCATCCCAAGTATTTATAGCTCCCACAAAATGATCATCCACGGTTTAGCTCGCCATCGAGAGGAGGAGAAGGCTCATGTGGAACTTCACCTTCATACTTGATCACCCTATGAGGATAAGGGCCTTCATAAATTCTTGGATGAGGAGATGAAACCTTTGGGTCTCCAAAATACTAGATATTTTCCTCCTTGTTGAACTTACAAATGAGGAACCCAAGGTGCCATTTTATATCAAAATTGGAAGGTGGTTTTGAGCATTATTATTTTGATAAACCAGTTGGTTAATGGCTTTCGAAGGCCAGACAATCTTATATCACTTTTGGCCAAACTAAAACGTTATATCCCCACCTCATGAATATATTCACTGAATATTTGGCACCATGTGGACAATAATAGCCCGAGATATCGACCGAACATTGCACACCACTTTTCACTTCGTGCAAATTCAGCATGCTGGACAGATCAGTCCGGATGGGCCACCAAATGAAAAAATTAGCTTTGGTTTTCATCATATGAAATGTATTACATTGCATTTAGGACCCACCCAAAAACTTTCAGCCCATTTAGATGCATGGTTTAGTCTTAGTATGTGGTTCAGTCCACTGGTGTGCATGGATCTAGCGTAGTTTGGCTCATTTTTCTTAGACATCATCATGGGCCCTCAAAATCACCTCCACCTTCAATTAAATTATCAAAACAAGTATCATTGACTGTTTTAACATTAATAAAAAAAAATTAATCAATCATGAAGTTAAATTTGTTATTATTTTTATAATTTTCAATACAAAACTAGTTTAGAATAGTGGTGTAAGGATGAAAATGAAATAGTGGATCACAGTGCGATCAACTACTCTATATGTTCAAAGAGAGTGGAGGGACTGCACCCTAACACAACAGGGTAGAACTATCTCAAAAAATATGAATGATATGTGGATCCCTCACCCTAATCTATTAGGGGAGTATCGACCCTAGAAGAACTCCCCAAAGGGATAAAAAACTACCCAAATGGATAGAACCCACTCCGACAATGTGGGAAGTATCAAATCTATGAAATCAGAGAGGTAAGGGATACCTATACCCTAATGCAAGAGAGGAGTATCGGTCTCATCATCTCTCCTTACAACCCACACAAATCTACATCATCGGTCAAGCACTATTGAAAAGAGGTTTTCGATTATAATAACTAGTGTCATAAAAATACCATGGGTAGGGGACCCTCACCTTGATTCCATAGAGTAGCACTGCCCTACTAGCCTAAATATTCCAAGGGACTCACATTCTAAGGATAAATGGAAGGGTACTGGCCCTGGTGTCAACCCAGTGATCCCCCCTGATCATTGCCTAAGGTTAAGAACCACTACATGCGATTCGTTCCCAAAACACACCACCTAGTATCTCATAATCAGAATGGGAGGACACAATCATGTTATTCACAAAAATATTATCAGGATAGGCTACTCACAATCCTGAATCTGAGCTCTATAGAAGAAGATACGCAAGGCGTAAAATCTCAAGAAGATCTCAAGGAGTACACAGTGTGCACTAGGGTCCACGTGGCATGTGATCCTACTCGATCACCTAGTCGTGTATCCTGTATGCACGTTTTCTTCAACCTATGTAGGGGTACATGGAATTTACATCCAATACACGACATGTCTCACTTCACCTAACCCTTGGACGTGTATATTCTTCCACAAGAACGGCCAGTAATATCCCTCACATGTCGTGTATCCCATGATATATAACATGTTCTGGCTAAATATCCCCATTCTCATGTGGTTTTCCCATTCTCATGTCTATTACCATATTTCCATGTACATTGGTCCAATGCTTTTCCACGACTATGTACTATCACAAGGATAACCCTGGCCATGTCCTCTTCTCACACAGTTTGGGTTACTACATGGCATGTAACCCTTTTACATGGCATATAGTCCCCAAAATTCATCTTCCCCGAATATGAATGGCTACAAGGTGTGTCTCTCTGGACAACATGTTATTAAGACATTAATTATAGATGGGAATTGCCTTCAAAAATTCTCGATTCACCCTGGTTTTCCCCAAAACCTATAGATAAACCTATGGGAGATCTCTATCATTCATAATAGGGCACTAAAACCCTTAAAATGATAAAAAAAAAAGAAGGGGATAGGGACCAAAACTCAAAAATAACTACCTTGAGGGAGAAATTCCAAATATTTGGTTATAGAACAATGCATGGATAATTCTACTCCACAATATGATGATGATCTGTGCCAAGAACAGAGATCGGAAACACCTCATTGCATTTATTCGGCATTTTTTTGTCCATCGCCGAGGGGGAGAGGATAGGATAGTTTTATCCTCCTAGTTCATTATGCACCCAACATGAGAAGAGGGTTGTGTTTTATTAATATTGTTAATTAAATTGTCATTTAATTAATTAATCCATCACATAACTCCCCTGTAACTTGCATCCAAACAAAACTCATGATGCGAAAAAAATTAGGTCTGCCCTAGGTTAAACACAACGTTGTGAACCCAACCATGGATTCATATTTCCAATCAAAATCTCCTCTCAGGAATTATTCTACATTTTAAGGGAAATTTCACGTGCATGAAAAAATATATTTAATATTTTTAAATTCACTACACCGAGGATCTTAGGGCCTCAGATTCCCATGCCAACTTAGTTTCTAAATTTGGAAATATTCATAGAAATATTCAAAATTATAATAGGACAAACATGAGTCACTACATTCTCCCAAAATTTAATTCTTTTCATCCTTAAAAGGTGAAATCCTATGCATGAGGGAGAAAAGTAGGCTCTACATAAGAACTCCCATGATAGCGATCTCACCAGGGGTTCCTATGCTGCTTCCAAGAATGAACTCAGGGGAACCCCCAAGGCCAAAATAGACACACATCCAACTCCAACCAAGTAAAAATTTTGAAATAAGAAGTACATGAATCCTTAGTTGTGATTGGTGGAAATTCTCTAAGTAACATGATCCATCTGTAGTCATAGGGTCTAGCAGTACAACACCTCACTGACATAATGCAGATATCGATGAAGCCCAGTAGTTCACATCCACACTTGGATGAACTACAATAAATCCTCCTCAAGAATCATTCATTCAGGGTTGAATCCGAGCATGTGAGGGTACCAATGAAACAAAACAGGGCTACCCAAGTGTAAACAATGGGCCTTACTAGGCCCTTCATCAACAAACCTCCATCTATAACACAGCTCTCCAAAATAGAAACGCCTACACTCCCACTAGTGGAATACAAACTAATTATAGATGGTAAAAATCAAATCCACACTACAGAAACATCATAGGGTCTAACTCTGTCACTACAAAATGGTTCTAATCAACACTCTCCATATACTAGGGATATGAATAAAAAGGGATCAAGTATAAAAATCGCACTGAAAGGTTAGGACCTTCTCTAATACTCCATAAAAAAAACTTCTCCATGAACACAAAAATCTAAATAACTCATCCACCACACCTCAACACTATCTTCTTTAGGTGGAACTGACTCACTTGTATGGTTTTTATCGCATCACAAAAACGTGTCTCATTGGGAAAAGTGTCCCTCTTTATCATGAGTCTAAATCTATGCCAAAATGTGCCATGTCCTCCTCTAGTGTCTCACATTCAAATATGAAACCAAGTGCATGAGGGTATTGAAAAAAAACAAAGGGATTCCCAAATTCTCACATTGGGTTTTACCAGGCCCTCTGTCGATAACCACCAACATGTAACCAGTCCCTAAACACACTAGTCGGAGAGACTCATCCACCACACCTTGATATTATCTACTTTTGGCAGCACTAGCTCTCCCACATGGTATTACTCACATCGAAAAAATTCATCTTGTTGTGGGAAGGACCCCAATTCCTAATGCATTTGAAGTTACATCAAACAACACCAACATTGGGTTCTATCGACACCCCATTTCACTCCGGTTTAAACCTCGTGAAATAATCAAAAAGAAAATAGTACCTCAAAATAGTGTCTACAATTACCAATGTAAAAATTAGAAAGGACATGAAACATACATATATTCAACCTCGAATATTCAAGGTAAATGGCCTCTATGTCCTACAGCTGTTCTCACCCACGTCCTTTGGCTCCCTGAGCCTGGCATGGACTGCCTGGGGGTGGTGGTGGAAACTTCTCAAAATGCATGCCTCCAACTTCTACTCTCCCAAATCCTCTACCACGCCTAACATCTTGCATAACTCCCTACTCCAAATGTTTCCTCTACAAAGTGAGTGTTTTCTCATCATGGGAATGTGTCACTAAACTCCACCATCACCTAGCTTCACCATGAATGAGTCCCACCACTAGGACCACCATCTGATTGGGAGCTGCCCACACTAGGTGAAAAATATGTGTGACTACCTCAAGCAAAACATTTGATTTTTTGGGTCTTGAAGACCCCAGTACCTTAGAGGTTTCTTTCTCTATAACTCATGCAATTCAGTAAGCTTACACGCATCCCCATCCTAAATATTTGGCACAACTAACTACTAAATGGTTGGTGGATCAACTGGATAGCCACTCTGAGGTAATGCCTTATAAAAAGTTCCATGCACTAAAGCCTCATCAAAAGGCATATGTTCCCCACAATACCATTGGGAAACCCTATCTGGATTTCATCATATTGGAATCCTGAAATATAATTAAAGATACACCATGGTAAAAGAGTATATCTAGTGATCTTAGTCAAGAAGGACAAGGAAAAATCAAAACTCAATTCTATATGATGCATGTACCATTTTTTTCTTAAGACCAATGTCCTAATGTAATAATTAAAAAAGTAGATTATCAATGTTCTGGTGAATAGATACATCAGCCAACACACCAACACTGTAACCTCTCACCTAAGAGATAAACTCAATACACCCTAAAACTGAATCTATGAAACCCAAACCATGCTTATGACACTAGAGTCCCAAAGTGGAAACCACCATTTATACCACTCTATCACGACCCAAACCAATAGGGCCGAGTCTTAAAGTCCCCAATCCGACCTCAAATAAACTATGGGCTGGTGAATATCACCGAGTAGGAATATCAAATAGATGGGAGGCCTTTTCCCAAGGTACATATACTCACTCATCCACAAACACCTTGATGAAACAATGAAGCTATATAAAAATACGGAAACTAAAATGCATGTATACATCTATCCAAAACCAGAGTACAACAAAATTACTGAAAGAAAAAAAGAGAAAAATATATGACCAATAAAATAAAACTTTAAAAGTTACTAACCTCCTCAGAAGGAGGGGATCACTATAAAATGCAACTGCTAGAAATCTCCTCGGCCCAACTTCACTAAACACCTTAATCATTCTATATCGCTAATCTCTACCAACCTCGGGTCCTCTGGGAAACCCATTTAAAGTTGTATGGTCTGCACAAGACACAACATGTATGGACAGATCCTATTTAGGGGTTTGTATAAGAATACTAATTTGGTTCCCCAAAAACCAAAAATAAAGGGGAGAAATTTAAATTTAACAGTTCCCTTGAACTTGCCATATAATTCCCAATTGAGAGAGAATCTTAATATCGAACCATTCTCGGCTATACATGACTACTAAGTTAATCCCATAAGGGGTGTCAACCCACAAACATGAAAAAACTTCAACAAATCCGAGAAATCACCCAGATATAATCATTTCGGACTCCAAGTCTCATGAGGTTTCAACCCCATAACCGACAACAGGATTCTACTCATGGCTCTAATGGTGACACAAAACCATGATAACACACTCCCCTAGATTAGCCATCCTAGATGGAAATCTTATAAGAGATAAACTCCATTGAGAACAAATCACCAAGTCTATCTCTACTGCCCAACACCAAAGGTCCATCCATCACTAACCAGTTCCATTTGAAAGGATTTATGAACCTTATTGTAGAGTCTTGCTTCTCACTACTACTAACAGTTGAGGGAGAACTACTCTATACTATACACTGTGTGCTTCCTCTCTACTAAGAGAGAACAAAGGGATATGTACCTCACCACTACACTGCAATCAAGTGAGTATTATCTCATATCTACCCCGTGGAACCTCTGTCGCTCCTATATGGAGTATCCCATACCTCATTCTATTGAGGGAGTACTAACTCCAAACCAGTTATCACACATAACTATTAGAGTGTTATGTTCCTCTTAATTATACTAAATAGACAAGGGATCACTAAATACAATAGAGTGTTTTCTCCTCGCTACTACTCGAAGATAGGGAAGTACTACTCTGTAGGTGAGGACCCTCACCCAGTTATGATATGGGAGTATAACTCTAGGTCTATAGGACCAGCACCATGGTTCTAAAGGGGGTTAACACACTACTAGATCGATTACTATGGTGGACCCACACCCTGACACTACATGGGAGTACCAAACCCTAGCTAGAGGGATCGTTCCCTAGTATATTTGGGGTGTACCAAATATTTCAGAACAACATGTATGGAGGAACCGCACCCTCAAACGATATGGGAGTTCTGACTCTGAGGATAGGGTACCCACACCCTAACACGATGGGGACCCACTCTATCTATACGTTATGTATGGAGGACCCACACCCTAATATGATATGGGAGTACCAACTCCACAGATAGGTGACCCACTCCCTGGTCCAATATGAGAATACTACTCTATTTATTCAATATGTATAGATGCCCCTCACCCTGACATGATAGGGAAGATATATCTCTAACTAAATTACTGATATATGGAACCTACAGCCTAATACATCAGGGGAGTAACAAACCTAGAATAACTACCCAAACGGATAGAACCCACACCCATAGCATGGGGAGTCCAATCTCTACCAAAGTAGAGAGGTAAGGGACACATGTTCCCTAATTCCATAGGGGAGTAATAGTCTCAGTGTCTCTATTTACTAACCAAACCAATCTACAGCATTGATCAAGCGCCATTGAAAGGAGTTTCATGCTTATCATACCTTGTGTCACAACACTATCACAAGTAGGGGACCCATGTCTTGATGCCACAGGGGAGCACCACACTACCGGACTAAAGAATTAAGGTACCCACATTCTATGGTGAAAGGGAAGGGTACCGACCCGACATAAACTGAGTGAACCACCATGATCACTACCCAAGGTTAAGCACTGCTACACAAGATTCGTGCTCAAAACACAACACCTTGTATTTTGTAGGCTGAAACAGAGGCTTCCATCATGTTCTATGTGAAAAACTACACATGATAGGCTACTTAAAATCCTAAATCCGAGCTCCATTGAATGAGATATACAAGGTGAAAGATCTCAAGAAGGTCTCAAGGACTACACGACGTGCACTGAGTCGACACCAAATGTGAGCCTGTCTGACCACCTATCTTTGTATCATGTCAATATGGTTTTCCAACCCATGTATGGGTACACTACGTGTACCACCAGAAAGTGGTGTATCCCTCTTCACCCTTCCCCTATCCATGTATCTTATTCCACATGGTCATCTAGCTATGTCCTTCACCCACTATTTATCCCATTCTACATGACATATTTAGGATAAATTGCCACATGATCATGTGGTTTTTCTATTCTAGTGTCTGGAACCCCATTTCCATGTACTTTGGTGATGTACTTTTATATTTCAATGTACTATCAAAAGGTTAACCCTATCCATGTCCTCTAAACACACAATTTTGGTCCCTACATGGAGTGTAAACTTGGAACACATTGTGTAGAACCCAAAAGTCTTCTTCCCCAAATAGGATTGGCTACACGGTGTGTCTCTCTAGACTACATGTCATGTATAGGGAAATTCCAAATAGAAATCACCTACAAAAAAAACTCTATTTTCATCGGTTATCCTCGAAACCTGTATATCAACCTGGGTGAGGTCTCTATAATTCATAATAGGGCTCTAAAAACCTTAAACGATTCAAAAAAAGGGATCAGGACCAAAACTAAAAACTGCCTACCTATTGGGAAAAATGTTAAAGCTTTGGGTGTAGAATGATGCCCGAATCAGGCTACTCCATGATTTGATGATGATCGGTTCCAAGAAAGAAGATCGATAGCACCTCATTGTGCTGATTTGGCCTCATTTCATTTATAGCCAAGGGGGTGAGAGTAGAGGTTTATCCTCTTAGTTCATTGTGTGCACAACATGGAGGGGGAGGTTTAGGTTAGATTTTTAATTTAATGTTCATTTAATTAATTAATCCACCACATAACCCCCACTATCTCTCCTCCGATCAAAACTCCCAATGCAGAAAACTTTAGGTCATACCTATGGTAAACACGAAGTTCTGAACATAACTGCAGCCTAAGATTTCTGATCTGAGACTCCTATCAGAAGTTATTACATGGTTCAAGGAAAATTATAAATAGGTGACAATATATATTTAATTTTATTAAATCACTACTCTAAGGCTCTTCAGGCCCAATATTCCCAATCCGGCTTATCTTTGGAAATATTACTAAGAATATTCCAAATTCTTACAGTACAAACTTGAGTCACTACATAGTATGTGAAAATTTTGGACTGAGAATAAAACGTGGTTTAACTAGACCTATAATCTAATTAAAATTATATATTAACCAAATATTAAGAGAAACACCCATAAATAGGGCACTAGAATTAGAATAAATTAGTTATTTTTGAAAAATGGTGATTATTGGTTTAACGACCCAGGTATTTATAGAATAAAACTTTTGATTTCTATTAATACTTATGAATAAGATATTATTTTTAATTTAAAGGGTATTATATGTTTGATGTCGTACACAACACATAACAATGGGTTTCTCTGAAATCTCATGTTTCACACAAGTTTGAGTCATATAGAAAAATAATAACATAATATTATTATATTAAATGGTAGTTAACGCCTAATCATTGTATTGGCAGGAATGAAAATAACTAACCATATGTTGATTAAATATATTGTTTAAATGTTTTTACATTGATCCAATAAAATTTATAGGCTTAAAATGAGAATGAATCCAATTTAAAGCATAAATACTCTAATATTTTTAAAATGTAGTTTTACCGCCTTTTGATGGAGAACCCATTTTAAATATAGTTTTTTTCAATTTTATATATTATATTTTAAAAAATAAACTTCTTTTTTAGAATAATGACATAAAAATTTACTTTGGGTAAATTTTTGATATTTTTATGATAAAGTTCATTTTTTAATGAATAGTGAAAAATATTGCATTTTAAGTCAAAATTAACTTTTCATCTCATTTATTTATATGGTTGGATTATCTTTTTAATTGGTTTTAAAGTGTAATTAGATTATATTTTTACCATTTAATCTAATTTAGTCCATTTTAAGTAATTTAAATTTTAAATTAGACATAAACACATGTCAATCTTTGGATAATTATTATTTCTAAAAAACACGCTTTTTGGTTTTGACAAAGGGAATTAATTTTAAATTAATTTATGTAACTTATGTGTTTTGAATTTGTAAAAATGGATTCCATATTTTTAGTTAAGAGGTCCTAATTGTGTAAATAGAAAACTTTTATTTTTAGATGTTATGAATAGAAACATCAGTAAATATTTTATTTATCGTGGTTAAAGGGTAAATATGGTAAATAAGGGTAAAAAATAATATTATAATATTATTAAATTACCCTAACACGTGTCCTGATTCTATTGGATGAGATATATCCAAATATTGACATCCTGGGGTCTATTTTGGGACCCCAGGAAGCCACTTGTGTGTGAAAATGACATTTAATTACTTTTAATTTAAAGTTAGGGAAAATATAATATAAACATGTATCTTTTGGTAAAACCATTTTTATATGGGGTTATATATGTTATCTTTTCGACTATAAATAGTCATTATAAATATAAAAATATTTCCTAAATCATGGTAGTTTATTTATTATTTTTAGATATTGAATTAAAAATTTTAATTATGACACAATGATAATGCAGTGATTGCTTCATTAATAAAAGATTCAAATAACTGATATTATAAATGATAAAATAAATGTAATTTGGTTATTTTGATGTCATCCACGAATTTTATGGATTATATTTACATGGTATATTTTTATTAATTGAGTTTTTTATAATAAATCAATTTATTATGGATTTTTAAAAAAGTCCTGATATGAATAGTGTCAAAATTGACATAGTTCATATTTTAAAATATAAAATATTTTGTTAAATATTAGAAAATTAAAAAAATATATAATATTAGTAAAAATAGTTATAATAATTCTAAAAGTTTATTATTGACTCTTTAATTGTATATTTTTCATTTTTTGGTAGATATTTTGATTCTCAAAGTGTTCAATGCTTGATAAAACGGTTATAGTAAAAAAAGGTTAAATAAAAAACATAAGCATTAAAAAATATACAAAACCTATATAATTTTTATTGGATTATTTTATTTATACTTATATTCATATTATCTTATAACTATATTAATTTTTACTCATTTATACTATAAATAGAATTTATAATAAAATAATAATTCAAGATATTCCTTAAGTGCCCCTCCTCCCTCTTATAAAACGGAACCACCTCTAACCCATTACTCACACCTCTAAAGCCCCTTGGATCATACAAACTCTACCCAAATAAGCTTCCAAAATCCATATATTCCTCTTAGAAGCCTTTCTATATGCATAAGGCAATTCAAATGAGCCCTTTGTCTCAAATCAAAATAAGTTACCCGATTTGAGGTAACGTCTTCTCTCAAGTTTCATTCCATTATTTTTCCTTATGCACTCCCTATGATATTATTATTCTTTTTTTATATTACAAAAACATTATAATCAATATACTAGGTTGTTTTTATGAGAATTATTCTAACATCACTTACACACACCTCCATCTAATTTATACGAACATATTGTTTTTGTGTATGGAGAACTGCTGCCTCAAGAAACAATGATTGTTTTATTTTCCCCTACCACCTCTTATGGTAGAAATTATGATATAACTGTAATTATATATGATATTTATGATATTTATTTTATCTATATACTTCTTTAATTATAATTTATAATATACCATTATGATTTTCATGTTGTATAAATATGATAATTTCATTTGAGGAAGTGCAGGCTACCATCCCCTCCAAGTGATATGACTCATCCATGCTATACATGGAACGTATAAAGGATGGAATTAATGAAATTATGTAACATTTGTAACATAAATATTATAATTTAATTATAATATACCTATGTATCATTCAGTATTCATTTCATTAAATATGAAAAGGAAATGAAAGTAGTGTTTATGCGTACGTATGGCTTACCATCTCCATGAACGGTGCATTTTATTTCTTATATAAAAATGATATGGAATATTCTAAATACATATATATTGGATATATATGATATATATGATATATAAATCCTGAATATAATTCTGGAGATAATTTAATTTTGACCACATGGATAATTTATAATTATAACAAGTTCCTTTTTTTGTCAAGTTCTGAACATCGACAAAATATTTGATATGAACTCAAATAATTAACTAATTGCTATAGAAAGGTAATAAGTGATAAAAAGGAATAATAAACTTTAAAAATGTTATGAAGTGTGTAAAATTAACTTAATTTTATTATTCATGAAATTAAATAATGAGCGAGTCAAGTCAAACACGAGGTAAGGGACTTTGTTTCAATCTCCATTCTTTGAGGCATATTTTGATTTATACATGACTTGATTTTATAAGATGTATAAACCCCTTTGAATATTAATTTCATTCAAAGGGAATATTTTTTCTATATAGTGTTTTACTAAATGAAAAAGGGAATGTTTCTTTTTAACGTATACAGCAACAACAACCTTTCTGTCACCATGAGCATTATTTAATATTTGGCTTCTTTAACAAGCCGTGATGTTTTAAAAATGGAAAATAAATGCCATATACCCTTTTTACAAATTTTGGTATTGAAAATGGTTTTGAAAGTGGATTTACTATTTCAATACCTTGAAATTATTTCTTTCTATATAAAATGAAATTTTATGGTTGAAATGTTGATATTTGCAATCTTTTGTGTGTGATGGTTATATAATGGTACTTGGACGTTTCAAGGGTGGTTACTTGATAAATAAAATGATGGGTGGTTATAAGATAAACTAAGGATGGGTGGTTACGTTATAACATAAAATGTATTGGGTATGGAATTTAGTCATACGGATTTTCAATTTGTAAAAATGATTTGTGGAAGTCGACTGTATGGTTATTCCATTTATGTATTATTATGTCTCAAGTTACCTTTATATTTTATATGTTGTTTTCTATGTGATTTATGGTAATATTTTGGTTAAAAAAATGTTAATAAATGGGATTATGTTTAGTTAAGTGTTTTCTATAATTCTTTAAGTTGAAAAGTATTACTTTATTATTATGTATTCATGGTTTACATGTTTTTATGAAAACTAATAGCTTTCTTAATTTGTGTATCCGTTATTGAGCTTTTTTTGCACATCCCAAGTTTTTGAAATGTTTTTCACAAGACGTAAGGTGGAATAGGGTCAAGGATGGGATCAAGAAAAAATCATTTTGTTTAAAACATGGAAATAAACATGTTTTTTCCTTTAAGAGTTTTTATTTTTTGAAAAAAAAAATAGATACTGAGTAGAAGGGTCTATATATAATATTTAATGCTTTTCATGTTGTCTAAATATGATAATTTCATTTGAGTAAGTGCGGACTACCGCCCCCTCAGAGTGATATAACTCTTTCATGATATACATGTAATGTATAAAGTATGGAATTAATGAAATTGTGTAACATATAACATATATATTATACTGTAATCATAATATATTTATGTATCATTTAATTTTAATTCTTTTCAATATCAAAAAGAAATGAAAGTAGTGTTCATGTGTACATACGACTTACCGTCTCCATGAACGGTGAATTTCATTTCATATATCGAAATGATATGGACTATTATAAATACATATATACTGGATATATATGATATAAATGATATCTAAATCATTAATATCATTCTAGAGATAATGGAATTTTGGCCACATGGAAAATTTATAATTATAACAAGTTCATTTTTTACTCAAGATCCAAAAATCGACAAAATGTCTGATATGAACTCAAATAATTATCTTATTGACATAGAAATCTAATAAGTGATAAAAAAAGAAATAATAAACCTGAAAAGGTACTAAATAAAGTTGAAATTAACTTAAGTTTATTATTTAGGAAACTAAAGAACGAACGAGTCAAGTCGGACACGAGGTAAGATACTTTGTCTCAATCTATTTTCTTTGAGGCATATTTTGATATATACACCCCTTGCTTTTATATGGTTTATAAACCCCTTTGAATTTTAATTTCATTTAAAAGGAATCTTTTTTCTGTGTAGCGTTTTACTAAACGACAAAGGGAATATTTATTTTTAATGTATGTAGTGATAAAAACTTTTCTTCCACCATGAGCATTATTTGATATTTGGATTCCTTACCAAGATGTGATGTTTTAAAATATAAAATAAATACCATATACCCCTTTTACATATTTTGGTATTGAAAATGGTTTTGAAAGTGGTTTTACTATTTTAATATCTTGAAATTATTTATTGTGATTTCAAATAAACTTTTATGATTGAAATGTTGATATTTGCAATCTTTTATGTGTGATGATAATATAATGGTACTTTGATATTTTACAGGTGGTTACGTGATAAACCAAATCATGGGTGGTTCTGTGATAAACCAAGGAAGGGTGGTTATGTTATATCTCCAATGAATTGGGTATGGAAGTCGGTCGTATGGCTATTCTATTTGTAAGAATTATTTATAGAATTCGGTCATATGCTTATTCCATTTAAGTATGATTATGTCCCAAGTAACCTTTATATGATATACATTGTTTTCTGTGGGCCTTATGGTAATATTTGGGTTACAAAAATTGTAATCAATGATCTTATATTTAGTGAAGTGTTTTTTCTACTTGTTTAATTTGAAAATTATTACTTTATGATTAAGTATTAATGGTTTACATGTTGTTTTTAAAACTAAAATCTTTCCTTCTTTGTGTATCCCTTACAAATATTTTTATACTTATCACTATTTTTTTGAAATTTTTTTCACAGGATTAAGGTAAAATAGGGTCAAGTATGGGATCATGGAAAAGTCACCTTGTTTAAAACATGGAACTAAACATGTTTATTTTATTTTTAGAGTTTTTATTTTATGAAAAAAAATGGATACTAAGTAGAAGTGTCTACATGTAATATTCAAGATGTTTTGTATAAGTTATGAACTAGTTCACTAAGGCTCTAAACTTGAAAAGATCCTCAATTTGAATTATAAACTTAATTCAAGATTATGTAATGTTTAAGGCTGGTACCTTATAATTGGAGGTTTACCTTCGACCTGAGACTCCAAAAAACAAGATGATGGATTAAATAATAAAATAGGTGGGAACCCCATTTAAAATAACCATTGAATATCCCAAATCTCTTCTATCATGTATTGGGATTTAATGCATGGTAAAAGAGGAAATTTTGTGTAAAATAAAGTTTTAAATGTATTTTTATTGAATTTTATTCTTTTTATAAAATAATTTTAAATCATGAAAAAACTATGTGCATTCTACTACCTCAAAAATTTCATCTCTCATGGTTAGTGAAAATGGTTTTTAAACCACATAATCAACCATATTACCTCTACTAGATTATCCATAAGATACTATATATATTTTCACATACATTGAAAAACATTCCAATAACCATGGAACCTATAAAACCCTTCCAAAGACTTTATTTCTTTATCCAAAAAATAAACATAAATAATTATAGACATACCAAATTTAAGGTGTTATATTACTCCCTACAAAATGAATTTTTATCCTTGGAAATTCTTCAAATTCCTCATTATAAACCAATTACACTAATTTCACATCAAAGACTCCCTCTCTCAGGTCTCCTCTTAGATTGGGATATATTTCTAAAAAAATGAATTAGTGTAATGCTCCTTCCCCCAAAAAGTATTTCATGTTAAATAACAATTTGAATAGTTTTCTCAAAAAAAATAACTTCCAAATAAAAAAAATAGAATCTTATTTTATCACATAAAATGGGTTTAGATACTATTTAGTCCAATAGAATACATGAAATAAATATTGGATAATATTAAACTAAGGAGATAATTCCAAAAGATATGAAAATTATCCAATCCACTCAATATTCTCAAATGACCCAATATAAGGTGTTTTTAGTTTTACTTATTTTCCTATATAATGGTGTTTTAACTAAGGGTTCACTCATAAAACAATTATTCATTGATATTAAAATCCTTAGGTCATTGATGAAAAAATATATATAATTCTATCATATTTGGTTGGTTATCATTATTTTTCTAATCAACTTAACTAGCTCAGAGGTATCTTGAACCAACAAACAATCATGGAAATACCACTTGTATAATGATTTTGATATATTTTTTTTTGATAAATTATTTATAGTAAATATTATATAAAAATTCTACCATAGATAGATGATCCAAAAAAATCTGTAAAAATGTCAAAACATGTCTTCTAAAACTTGTAATATCCTCTATGGTTGGCCATTAGTTTGTGGGTAGTAATAAATGATCAATTTCAACCATATCCCCTAAAATCCTAAATACCATTCAAAAATATTTATGTGCAATGAACATCTCAGTCTATAATATCAGTGGTAAAAAAATAGGAAATTTCGCCACTTCCCTTACATATATTTTACCCAATTCTAAAACAATACAAGTTTCTTATATAGTTATATTATGAGCCAATTTTTT
This sequence comes from Viscum album, assembly GCA_963277665.1. Taxonomy (NCBI): domain Eukaryota; kingdom Viridiplantae; phylum Streptophyta; class Magnoliopsida; order Santalales; family Viscaceae; genus Viscum; species Viscum album. Next base: position 1,664,222,649 of record OY728128.1, read on the forward strand.
AATATGGTATATTATTACCCAAATATTATTATGACCTCATAAATATCTAGGAAAAATTGTTACAAAGTCTATAGTAACATCCAAAAATTTCTATATTTGCATCTATAAAGGTTGAAACATACATGTAATGCATTGATGTTTAACTTTTACATATTGGAATGTTAAGAATCAATGGAAAAATCCATCCACTTCCTTATTTATTTGAGGATATAAAATTTTCCACATGATATCATGATACATTTTTTTATACCAAGGTGGATAACCAATGAAAAATAATAAAAATGTCATATAAAATTTTCTCTCAATGAAATAAGAACCACTAGAATACTTTGGTAATTAGGTTCCTCAGTCTATCTATCAATGATATCCCCCTATTTAGGGCTCAATATATTATTTTATTCTCTACTTTATATTTAGAATACTTATATATTTCATCCACTAATAAAATAGATAAGTTCAGTTGAGATAACACCACTCTACATTTTTCTCTCCTTTACATCTAAATTTAATGTTTTCATAAGACTCATTAGTGTACATTGATTTTCCACTTCATTAACCACTTTAGCCTATGACTTCTAACTTAATGCATCCACTACTAGATTCCCATTACCTAGTCTATAATCAATATAAAAGTAAAAGTTTTGAAGATGCTAAACCCACCTTAACTATCTCAAATTAAGGTCCTACAATTAAAAATTATACATTAAGATTTTGTAATTTGTATAAATCATGAAGTTTTCACTAAAATAAAAAGCGCCTACAACATTTTAGGGTGTGAACTCCAGCATATTATTCAAGGTCATGAGTGGGGTAATTCCTTTCTTGATTTATTAATTGTCTTCTCTTATAAACCATTACATTATATCTTTTCATCAACACACATCCAAAAATTTAGCTAGATGAATCACATTACAAAAATTTAGTCATTATCATGGTTAGGTAATTTTAATACCAAGGTTGTGGTGATTTTTTATTTTTCCCACTACAAAAAAATGACATGATTATAGGGGCCTATGTTTTAGATTAAAAAGGGTTATAACACCCTCTAAACATATTAGTGGTGGTTATGGGGAATCATCGTTAATGTGCATTCCTTCTATTTTTAGAGGCGGTTTTGAAGAAAAATTGTTAAAGTAATAGAAAAATAAGCAGTGTCCAGATTAGAAGGTGTTAAACCCCCTATAATTTCATCACAGAATCTCAGATTAAAGGTGGTTGGAAACAATCGATATTTGAATAATATGTCCTCTAATTAGAGGTAGTTATAATAACTACCTCTAATTGAGGGGATAAATAAATATTAGAGGTGGTTTTCATAACCACCTCTACATAGTTTTTTTGAATTTTGAGCAGCCCTCCCATTCTGGTTCTAGTTCAGTTATGTCCTTTCCTTCAGTTCAGGTCCAGCCCCTTCCCTCCAGTTCTATGCCACTCCTAGACCCCACTCCCACAGGCCTTTCCCTGCCATTCTGTTCTAGCCCTGCACCCAGCCTTGCCCTCCTATTCTAGTCAAGGGTGCCCTCTTGTTCTGATCCAACCATGAACCCATCCTTTCCCTCCAGTTCGAATTCCGCCTCAGACCTCATCTTGCCTCCTATTCCACTGTGCACTATATCGTGACCCCACCACCGTTTTGTAAAATTATAACTTGCTGATAATTGAACCTGTGACCCCTATATATATTACAGGCTTCTTTTCCACTATGGAAAATAACATTTTGTGTATTATTTATACATTATTATATTTGTAGACATTAAAAAGGTGAGTAAAATATACATTATTTAAATAAATATTTAAATAGATATAAATATTTATATATGATATATTTTTCTATAATATATAATACATATATATATAGTTGTGTATAATATATGATGTATATATTTGTCTATAATATATATATATATATAATATTAGATACATTAATATTAGATAATATATAATATATTTGTGTATAATATATATATATAATAAAATTTATATACATAAATAAATATTTATACATATATTTGTAAATAAATTTATATTTGTGTGTCAGTGTATTTATGTATTTATATAATATTTATATATATAATATAATTATAGTATATATATTTATATAATCATATTTATATATTTGTATATGTGTACGTGTGTTGGTGTAACATTAGTATTATTAATTATTATTATATTTATTGCACCAATTTTCTAAAGTATAAAATTTATATGTAGGTTTTGTAAATACTATACATTTATATATTTTATGATTTATATTATACATATATTATATTAACCACATTTATATTATATCATATATATGTACACACCAAACTAAATACCTTGATATAATTGGGGATATATAATATTATTAAATTATATATATATATACTAGATTAATTTATAATAAATATGGTATACTATATATATAAATTATTATATAATATATTTTAATTTATATACAATTAAATATTTATAATATATTATATATATAATATTATGATATTATATATATATAATATAATATAATTATATATATATTAATATATAATTATATTATATATATATAATATAATTATATATTATATATATTTTTATATTTATATTTAATTTTGTATATATTATTTATATTTGTATACGTAATATAATATAAATATATTTATACAAAAATATACAATAAAAATGTATTTAATATAATTTTTGTATAATAAAAATCATAATATAAATGTATAGTATTTACAAAACCATATATAAATTTTAAAAATTTGAATATATATATTTATAATTACATTTATGTTATGTATACCAATATTTATATATGTATACATTTTGGTTTATATGTATTAGTATTTATTTAATGTATTTATATAATTTCTATATATATTTATATTTATATTTATTTATAATGTATTTAAATACATTTATATAACGTGTTTATGTAATATATATATATATATACATACACGCACACACACTCAAATAAATTATAATTTTTGAATTTATCTGAGATTTATTTTAGAAAGATAAATAGAAATTTAAAGGGGGTTAAAAATCCCCTTTAATCAATGGGATTAGCGACAGTTCATACCCCACATTCAATTTCTTGAATTAGAGGGGGTTCAAACTCCCTCTGATTTCTTAATGCATAGAGGGTTCAAACCCCCTATAATCTTATTATTAGTGGAACAGTTCATAAAACCCCTCTAATATCTTAAATTAGAGGGTGTTGTGGACCCGCACTATTTCCTTTTAAAAAATCATTATATATATATATATATATATCCAAACGAATATTTTATATATATAGCTCCTCTAAAATTCAATTGAATATATAGTGCCACTAATCATTAAATTAGTGGTGATTTTGACATAACTATCTCTAAAATCAAACCAAATATTAAAAAAACAATAATAAATTTGTTAGAAGGGTTTGTGAACCCCCTATAATTTTTATGATTATAGGGGGTTTTGCATAACCCCCTCTAAAATGAATCTATAGGGGGTTGTACATAAACCCCTCAAAAAATTACTGCTAATCTACTGTTTTTTTTATTTCCCTAATCAATGGATTTCTGACTTCCCTTACTCTATTAAATCTTAATACCCTTCTTAGTTAATGTTTTTTTTTTGAAAAATAATGTTTTGAGAAATTATAAATAAAAAACTGGTAATAACGGACCAACTCAAGAATAATCATATTTGAAAAAAAATCATAGGGATTTTCCAAGACATTATTTCCTTCAAATTATTTATATCAACATAAATCCCCTTCATTGACAAAAAAATCCTAAGAATTTCACCGCTTAATTCCAAAAAATATTTTACCTTAGAGATGATTCTCACACAAAATATCATAAATAATATCTAAATGATATTTATGATATCCACTCATTTATAAGTAAACCAAAATGTCATACAAAAACACCATATATAATGGATCAATAGAGAATGAGGTTCATTAATATTATAAATACATTATGTGAATTATTGACTCCAAAAATTATCACTAAATATTTATATACCCAATATAATCAAAATTTAATTTTTGGAATATCTTACTCTATCACCTTTAACTTTTGGTATCATGGTCATACATTTATTTTATAAAACCACTTTCCCCCTTTAGCAGATTAAAAAAATCATTGATGTAGATTAAGGGAAATTTTTTGTTAATTTCCACTTGATTGGGTTCCATTAATATTTTCATAGTCACAAGATTATATTAAACCATTTAGAAAAAAATCACAAGAGTAACCCGTGGAGAAATATTCATTCTAATGAACCCATTATTCATCAAATCTACCATATAAAATTTTATTAATATAAGCTCCCTTAGTGAAATTTAGTAGTCTAGAAATGATATCAGACTTTTTTGTGCTAAAATATTTATAGACAACTTTATTTTTTCTAAAGTGTTACCTCAAAAAGTATTTAGGAAATAAATTTGGGTAACTATTTACTACAACTAAAAAATATGGTGGCATATCTTATTCTATAGCTCTAAGAACTAGTTACACCAATTGTGTAACTTCATATAACATAATAGACCCTTAATTACATTATTTATAAGAACTCTTGCACTTTTTTACATTTCTAATATCATTTATCTTTATAATTTCATATAATTAGGAAAACCATTACAAAACATAGTGGATACTTCCTCACAGTGTATATTTTTTCACAAAAACATATTCCAATGTTTATAATTTTATTTCATTCATGAAACATTTTCTTTATCTAGGACTTTCCAGCATTGACCATGCTTTAATACCTACACATTCTTTCTCCTAATGAAAAATAATTGAAAATGTTTTATGAGAAAAATAAATCTCAGTAAGGTATGTAAAAAGAAAATAACATGTTATTCCTTTATAAAATTCATAAAAACCTATAAGGAATTTCTCCATTTTATACAATAATATTTTAACTGAAAATAATCATTACATACTCCTAAAATAAATTGAAAATAACACAGTTTTTATAAAATATTTTTATAACAATTAAAAATAATAATTGAGAAAACATACTTGGGAAAACATTATAACTCATGAAAACAAACCTTTTACCTTTAAAAATTCATAAACCTTACTTTAATCATGATTTCATTCTCTTACATTATGAAATAAAAATAATTCCATTAAAACTCATAGCAAGAATTGAAAAACCATGGAGGTATCTAAGGAAATTTTCCTTATATTTACCCTTAAAAAGGAATAACCAACATAGAAAATTCAACCATATCTTATAGGAGTAACATAATTATTTTTAATTCCATCACATTACCCAATGCATTGAAAAGCTATATCAGTTTCACCTATTACCATACATATCTCTTAATAGTAGCTTATTTCCCATTAACTTTTTCATCATATGAAATTTCCAAGAACTGTATCATTATAAAAACACATAAAATCTTTCATTTCTATCATAAAAACCAAAAAATGATATTAATTCTTATAAGAAAAACAAATTTCAGGTATCTTATAATAATGAGAATAAATACCCTTTTCATTAGAAAAAATTAAAAAATTAAAAAATTACACAACAATGAGAATGGGTTATTTATTGAAAACCCATAGATACTCATAGATTAATCTTGTTAATGAATAATTTATTTGTCTATAACAAAAGTTTTTTGTGAGGTTATCATTAATAAACTCCTTTTAACTTTGGTAAAAATAGTCAAAAGTGACTTGTATAGGAAATGTTTAAAAGAATTATTTTTAAAACCATAGAAAAAATTCAAGGAAAATTGAAAATTAAAAAAAATATTGGATTAAATACAAGTTAAAACGTCTCGGATTTTACATGTATTATTTTTATATATTATATAGATTGATTTGAAAACAGGATCTGATACGGAAAGTGATTCCAAGGCCCAGTGATATCGGTACAATTTATTGAAAAATATTTAACATTTTAATAGCATGATGCATAGTTTTCCAAAAAAAAAGTGGAATAACATGTAAAAGGGTGCCTGGATTGGAAATATGAGGGCACCGTTGATCTCATAACATGAGTTTTACACTAGAGACAACTTAATTTTTTTCAAAACTAGAATTCTATGGAAAAACTCAAAAAGGATGTATTCGTTTTTAAATAATTTAAATAAATTTTATTTTAAGTGATGAAAAAACTTTTTCCCTTTTTATTAAACATTTATTTGGAATCTAAGGTTATTAACATAACTCGATAATTCCTCTAAGATGTGGAGAAAGAATCCTCTTGAACAAATGATGGAAGATCGAAGAATGAATCAGGGATCACCGCGCCAATGAAGTTGGAGGATCTTGTCAACATCAACAATGTTACAATTCATCATCAACGACCGATCGAAACTTCAGGCAGGGTGATTATTTCATTTTTTCTTTTCCTTGTTCTTAATTTCTATGATGTAAGTGGGTTAATCAAAAAAAATATTTATCTATGGTTACATTATTATTGTGGGATGGGTTATTGATGTGGGATTATCTAGAGATTAGTTTATCCACTTTTTTTATCCTTCTAACGATAAATAATCAAGGACAACATGACCAAATGACAAGGTTGGTTCTTATGGAATTATTGGTGCTTTTCTCTCCCCTATTCATGGAGTTCTTCACCGTTGAATACTTGTGAATGTATATTGACTTTCCGAGAGGCTCTAAATGCAAACGGCCCCCAGATTAGAGAAAAGAAAAAATAGAGGCCAGATTAGTATAGATCGGGAATTTAGGATTATATAGCTTCTTTAATTTTAGAGTTTCTATCATCGAAGGAAGAATGGAGGCTCGAAAAAGAGTGGGGACAGTGAGCGGCGGTGACACCACATGGGATGCATCAGCAATCACGTGCAAGCCAACAGATCCAGTGGGATGGGAGGCAACAAGACGTGGCACAGAACTACGTGATATGGGGTGATGATTGTCTCAAGTGACCATGTGAGTGGACCAACCCGAAAACCGGCCAGGTCAGGTGAGTGGTCCGGTCTGACATGGCAAGCAGGGCCGATGAGGTGGGTCGAGTCTAGCTAGAAAAGGTCTCACCCAATGGGCCAGTTTAACCCAGTAGACCCAGGTGTCCAGACCATGTCACATTCCACCAAGCTCTCATGCAGCTATGGAAGCGGGGGCACGGTCGATCATCACGGTCGGTCCACAGCCTAGTGAACCCCCTTTTGAAATTTTCAAATGGCCATAACTTTCAAACTGGATGTCTTCTTCATGACCTGTCTATGGAATTGGGACCCTTACAATGAGGTGATCATTTAGGGATATCCTAAATGGGTTTTTGTTAGAATGTGCATACGACCCAATGGCTTGAAGAGTGAATTATCTTGGAACGAGCACGCTTCAAGAAAATATTTATGTGGATGGATGTAACCTAGAGGCTATGTTTCTAATAGAGAATGTGTGTCTTATAGAGACTATGTGTCTTATGGATGTTGTATGTCTTATGCTGACTATGTGTCTTATGCATATTGTGTGACGTTTTGGACGGATTATATATATATGTTCTTAATATATTTGTTGTATACATATATCTGTGTGGAGATTAATATGGATTTGTTTGTGGTATTATTTTTTTGTGTTCCATGGTGGAATTCCTTCATGGTATTTCCTCCATGTTATTTATTTTTTTTATTTTCTCTATGGTATTCCTTTTTTGTTTTTGGGAAGTCATATTGTGGTAGAGTATTCGGCGAGATTAAGCGATCTTTCTCACTAATCCACAGATATGGTATGAGACCCATTCTTCTGGACTCAAACCTTTGAGTGGTGATTATGTTGGGTGATCAAGGAATCCATGATATCCCTTATCATTCCTACTTATACTGGGTTACTTGATTGATGTCTACTAGTGGAGAGATTTATAGCGGAGTAAGCACCGGCATTGGGGGATACCAGAAGGCACCAAGTAGCTGAGACCTTGGAGGTAGGTAGACAATGGAAGTCTCAGGGACCCTATCAATGTTAGGAACATTGGGAGACAATCCTAGGATATCATATCAGTGCTAAAGGGCTCCTAGTGAGGCTCAAGTTAGCTACGGGATAGGTTGTGTTACTCATGTGGTGGTTAGGGACATTTGGCATGATATTTCCTGACCCATCATACAACCAATCAGGAGATGGTTGAAGGGCCACCTAGGAAGAGGTGTATAAAATATCGGGGTGGTATGAAATTTTTATGATGTGTTAAAAGAGTAGTTAGGGTGGTAGGAGGTGCTAGAAGGTTTGATCTATTACCACCACCATCCCAGGTGGTCCACAACAGGTTCAGGGATCTGGTGGACAGGGGAGATACCAACTACAAGCGATGGAGGATTATGACCCCGAGGATCCAAGGATGATTAGAGGTATGATCTGTGTCCTTTACACCTTATCTACATTTTTTATAGACACAGGTCCCAGAAATTCATTTCTTTCCACGAACCTTGTTTGTTTCTCAAAGATTTTGGTTGAACCATTGACTCGCCCCTTATTCTTAGAGAATAATATGAGAATAGATTTGATGATCACACACTAGTTCCAAGAGTGTTACCCTACTCATGGAGTAGATAGTTTTAGTTGGGATCTCTTGGTAGCATCATCGAGACCTTATGACGTCATTCTTAGTATGAATTTGATATCCATAGTTCATGATCAAATTTACTTTTTTAGGCATAGAGTGTGGTGTGTATACATAGATGGGACTAGTATTTACATTTTCAGTTAAAAGGTAATGTAAGAAGTGCATGATGGAATCACCCATATGAGGGTGAAGATGATAACTGATCAGTTGGCTAACCTAACCCTCGGTGCAGTGGATGATTTGAGTCCATAGATTCCTATAGTGATGGCAGAGTATGAGGACTTCATTCCTGAGTATGTTCTAGGATTACCTCCCCACAAGGAGGTAGACTTATGCATTGATCTATACCCTGATAAGGCACCAATATCTACACCTTCATATCGGATGGATCCCGTAGAGAATCGTGAGATGAGGGTAAAGTTGGAGGACTTATAGAGGAAGGGATTCGTGGGACCTAGTGTTTCACCCTGGGCATCCCCAGTTTTGTTTTCTAAGAAGGTATACGGGATTTTGAGTTATGTGTGGACTTCCAGCACCTAAACCATGTGACTGTGAAGAATAATTATCCACTACCGAGTATCGATGACATCTTGGATTAGTTCAACGGGGTGCGGCGGTTCTCGAAGATTGACCTCAGATCTAGATATCTCCAACTATGAGTACAAGATAAAGATATATCGAATATGGAATTCAGATGTCGTTACAGAAACTATGAGTACTTGGTGATCTTTTTTTGAATTATGAACTCCCCATAAGTGTTCATGGGACTCTTGAACCTTATCTTTTATACTTGATTAGACCAATTCATGGTGGTCTTCATTGATGACATCATAGTGTACTTGGATTATAAAGAGAAGAATGTGAGAAACTTAAGAATGGTCCAGAAGAAGATCCAATAGAATCATATTTATAGGAATCCCACAAATTATCAGTTCTAGAATTGGGAAGTCGATTTTCTAGGACACTTCATTTTAGAGTTTGGAGTTGCAGTGGATCTAGTGAATATTGAGGCAATGCTTTCTTGGGAGCCACTCAAGAGTGTTACCAAGGTGTAGAGTTTCCTTTTTTTGGTTGGGTACTATTGGAGGTTTGTACTGAAATTTTCAAGATTTGAATCATCCTTGATATATTTGACATGAACAGTACAACCTTTCATGTTTACAGAAAAGTTTCAAGAGAGTTTTTAGTAGTTGAGGTAGAGATTAATGAGTTCTTCCATATTGAGTTTTTCAGGGGAGGGTACTGAGTACGTAGTGTTCTGCAATCCATCAGGAACTAGGCTTGGTAATTTCCTAAAGAAAGGGAAAGTGGTGATTTCCTATGGTTCATTCCAGTTGAGACAACACTAGTAGAACTACGTGACCCATGATCTTGAGTTGGTAGTGGTAGTCTTCTCTTTGAAGATGTTGTGACACTACCTGATAGGCGACCGATTTATCATCTACTCTGATCACAAGAGTCTCAAGTGTGTCTTCTATCATAAGGTTCTGAACTTTATAAATAGGTGATGGCTAGAGTTTCACTAGGACTGTGACTTTGATATTTTCCATACTCCTGGGAAGGGGAACATGGTGGCAGATGCTCTATGCAAGAGATCCAGTTCACTGTTGTTCAACGAGGAATCATATTAGTTTTCCTCATTGCATATATCCTTTATGGATAGGTATGGATCAGTTAACGTCCAGTCAATAGTTATTACCCCTCCACTCTAATATAAATTTATGGAGGCACAGCTTTAGGATATCGACTGAGAGACTTTACATGATCAGATTTCCACAGGGCATGCCCCTAATGGATATTCGAAAGTTGGAGAGAACATAATTATTTTTATAGGTTAGATAGTAGTTCCTATGGAATTTTTGGAGGAGGTTTTGAGGGAGTTCCATACATCCCCTTTAGTGTTATATCCATGTGTGGTGAAGATTTACCAGGTCCTCCAACATTAGTTTTGGTGTCCATGGATGATGAAGGGAGTTATAGAGTTTGTTTCTTGATTCCTCACTTATCAGCACTTGAAGTTCAAGCACTAGGTTCCAGCGTGTTTGACACAACCCCTTGAGGTTCTATAATGGATGTGTTATGGGATATAGATGGGCTTTGTGGTAGTTTTACCACATACGTCAAGGGTACATGATACTATTTGGATGATCACTGGCCGACTCACCAATTCGTCCCACATCCTAACTATTTATAAGTAGATGTCAGTAGAGATATTGGGACACCTCTATGTTCATGTGATAGTTCATCTCCATGGATTTCCATCGAAGATAGTCTCAAATAGTGATTTCTATTTTACATCCTGGTTTTGGAAGGGATTGTAGGAGGCATTTGAGACTCAATTACGCATGAGCACAGTGTTTCACAAACATACGAATGATAGGAAAGAGCAGACCATATAGGTCCTAGAGGACATTTTATTGGATTTCATGTTATATTTTTTCCACAGTAGGGAGGATCAAGTAACCTTGGTGGAGTTTTCATATAACAACAGCTTCCATTCCACCATCGGTATGGCACCATTTGAGGTTTTTTATAGGCGAGTGTGCATGTCACAAATTTTCTGAAAATACCCAGGAAGTCAGCACTCATGGGCTTATATTTGGTGAAGGAAACTATAGAGAAGGTTCATATCATCAAGGAGTATATAAAGACCACACAGATCCATCATAAGGCTTATGCTAATAAATGATAGAGGCCTTTGGAGTTTGAGGAAGGAGACCACATGTTCCTCTAGGTCTCAACTTAATGTAGATTATGGAGAATTGTATGGGGCTAGAAGCTATCCCCGAGGTTAATCATACCATTCATGATACTACATAGAGTTGGTGATGTGTAATACCACTTGGATCTACCTCCATAGTTAGAAAAGGTGCATAACTTCTTCCATGTATCGCAACTAAGGAGGTGCATGCATGACCCATTGTACGTCATTGACTGGGGAGAGCTAGAAATAAATTATGGGGAGAATTTTGTTGAGTATATGATGGATATTGAGGATAAATAAGATTAGATCCTTCACGAGCATTTAATTCCTCTAGTGTATGTTTGGTGGTAGCATGGTAATCTCTGGGAGAGCATATGGCAGTGGGAGGCTCAAATTCATGCTCAATTCCTTCATTTGTTTGAGTATCCCTTTGTTTTGGAATTTAGGGATGAAATTCCCTAATGTGGGGATAATGTAACATCTTTTATTTTATTTTAATTATTTATATGCATTATATGGATTTATTTCAAGACTAGGTTCTAAGAAAATGTGTGATTCAGAGGCTCGGTGTTCCCAGAACAATTGTTTGAAAAATATTAATCTTTTTAATAACACACACACACGGTTTTCCTAAAAAACTATAATAAATCCTAAACAGTTTCTCATATCATAAATCAAAGCACTCCATTGAACTCAGAACATGAGTTTTACCCTAGGTGTGACTTAAGTTTTGTTTCCATACGTCTTCTATGGAAAAACTCAAAAAGGATGTAATTTTTAATAAATAATTTAATTAAAAAGTATTTTAAGTGATGCAACAAATAGTTTTATTTTTATTAAACATTTTTAGGAATTCAAGGTTATCACCATAACCTTGGAATTCCTATGAGATGTTGAGAAATAATCATCTTGAATGAATGTAGATAGATCATAAAAAAGATCTTGTATCATCACGCCAATAAAGTTGGAGGATCTCGTCAACAATGACAACATAACTATTCCTTGTCAACGACTGATCAAAACACCATGTAGAGCAGTTGTTTCTTTTTTTATTTTCCCCATTCCTAATTTCCATGATGAAAGAGATTGAATCCAAAAACATATTGATCTGTGGTTTGGTATTTTTTGCAAGATGGGTTATTGATGAAGGATTATTGAGAGATTATTTTATCTTTCTAAAGAGAAAGAATCAAGGCTGAAACAAACTAAGGCCAAGGTTAATTATTCAGGAATTCTTGGCGCTTTTCCCTCCCCCATTATTGGTGTTCTTTTCCATTGGATCCACGTGACCATGGATCGACATTATGGGAGGTTCCCAATACGATCGGACCCCTATATTAGAGGAAAGATGAAACAAAGGCCGAATCATTGTATATCAGGACCTGAGGATCATAGAGGTGATTTTATTTAATAATTTTGAGCACCAAAGGAATAATGGTGGATTGTGGAAGAATAGGGGGAGGAGGCGGTGCATGGAAGCGCCACAGTGGTGGCCACGTGAGAGTTAGCGGACCGAAGGGATTGGAGGTAGTGGGACGCGACACTGCACCACATGGGATGTGGCGGCAATCACTAGGGGTGACTGCATGAGTGGATCAGCCCAAAAATAGTTTGGGTTGCGCGAATGGTCTAGGCTGGGCCGAAGAGGTGGGACATGCCCACTAGAAAGGGCGAGGCCCAGCTAGAGTAGACCAGACCTAGTGTGTTGGGTAGACCTGACATTTTGGGTCAGACCTCGTGGGTTGTGGTGGACCCAGGTTAGATCTGAGTAGCTGGAATGGGCCAGAGTTGACCATGAGGTATGGTCGACCGACCTGTCACGTAGTCGCAGTCGACTGTCATGGTCAGTCTATGACCTAATGAACCCTCTTCTAAAATTTTCATACAGCCATAACTTTCAAACTGGACATTCATTTGACGAGTCATCTATAGCATTGGGACCCCTACAATAAGAAGGTCATGTCAATATATCATAGCTGGGTTTTTTTGGGAGTGTGCAAACAACATAATTGCTTGAGGAGGAGTTCTCCTAGAATGATCATGCTTCGAGAAAACATTTTTGTAGCTAGTTGTGACCTAGAGACTGTGTGTCTTATGGAAACTGTGAGTTTTATGGAGACTGTGTGTCTTATGGGGACTGTGTGTCTTATGGAGATGGTGTGTATTTTTGTATTGAGTATATATCTATATTATTGATATATTTTTTGTAGACATATATCTGAGTTGATCTTACTATGTATTCCTTTTTGGTATTTCTTTCTTTTATTCTTTGGTGGTATTACTTCATGGTATTTTATTTGTGGTATTCCTTTGTCATATCAAGGTTTACTACTAATTATTGTTTTACTCACCCCTAAATGGGATTTTCCCACATGAGTCATGTCTTGTGATAATGATCAACTCTTCAACGGAGTTCTATTAAGACTAGTAATAGGTGTTTCCTTGTGAGACCAGACATGATTAGTTGTGTTCTAGAAGCTTTTCTGATGAAAGTCCCATTACCTCTTACTTTACAGGTTAGACTTGTGGCTACAAACTCTTTTCTTTTGGTGGGAATGTTTTTATCCCTATTTAATTTCCATTACTTTCATTTTTGTACACTAGTTGTGGGATATTGTGTTTTTATTTCATTATTTACTTAGTGATTTTATATTTCATCATGTTTGGCCTAGAGATGTGTGTTTGTGTACATTTACATAGGAAAATTCATCTCATTAGGGGGATATGCCTACTCGGTGCTATTCACTAGCCCATGGCCTATTAAAGGAGGGCTTGGGGTAGTCACGGTAAGGGATACTCTAGGATGGGGCATGAAACAATATAATTATTGAAACATTTGGAATAAAATTTATATGGAAGATAAATAATTTAAAATATTTAAAACATGTTTTTAAATAAAAATATCTTACCCCATCTTCTGACTCACCACATATGTATTTTACTTTGATAAATAATAAAATTTTATTAATTAAAAACTTCATTAGGAACCTTTTTAAATTTTATGTCCTTGTTATTATTCCTTTTATTTTATTTATGAGAATGTTTGATTTAGTTACTAAATTAGTTAAGTTCACGTTGGATGTTTTGGGGTTGTTTGGTTTATAACCTCAAAAAATAACATCAACATACTGAACATGGTCAAAGAGATCATTTTAACATCATCTCCAAAATATTAAATATATGAAAATTATAATTTCTATACATTCAATATAATTTTATAAGCATCCATTGTAAGAACCCAAAATTAGAAATTTCATAATTTTGTGTCTTGAAACTAGAATTCATTTTCTTCCATTCGCAAGTGTATTTTAAGTTTATAGTTTTAGATATTTACGTTATAACTCTTACATCACAAAACCATATATTATAAATTATACACTTCTAATCAGTGTACATTTTTTCTATAATATAAAACTTTTAAAATAAAACATGATTTGTTTTCATGAAAAATTATCACGAATTTCAACTTGACTTTTTTATTTCCCTTACCGATCCATAAACCCTATGAAAAAAAAATAAAATATGTAATGAACACAAAATTCTCATTAAGGAGGATAAAAAGGTTGATATTTTTTATTCCACTGAAAAATATGAAAACCCAAGAAAACCTTTTCTAAAATACACATTGTTTATCTCAAAATAGAACTATTTTTCCTTTAAATAGATCATTATCATACATTTTAAAATTAAAACAATCCATGAAAACTCATTAGTAAGAATACAAAAGTAATGTAGGTGACTTGGAACATCATCATTATATAACCCCTATAAAACCATTTCAATAAGAATAAATATATGTTCGACTTCCAATATAATTCTCAAGGGAACAAAATCATTACCAAATGCATTTGAGCATTAACTGGGAGCACTCATCATATAAGCAATTGAGCGATCACGTGTGAGATATAATAGGTATAAACCCTTCATTTAAGATATATTAGTCTTAACTATGAGCTATAATGGGGATTATTCTTTCAAAAATAATGTCCAAGGACCATATCATGAATAAAAACGTTGAAAAAACTCTTTTGGACCCTTGTGCAAAACATTCCATAAACAATTTCCATAAAAATATTCATTTTGAAAAAAATTTAAAGAATGAAGAATAAAAATAAATTTATAATTATTTTATTTACATATAAATAAATTCATAAAAAAACTTTTAAAATATTGATATGGAAGGGAAATATTTTGAAAATAAATCATTAAAACAAGGTTTTAAGTTAAAGTGTCCCTTACATTGAGTATGAATCATCACATGAATTATTTATATTCCTAAGTAATAAGATTAGTTTAATTAATTATGTTCTTAATAACATTTTAAAATTTTATTATTCCTTTTATTTTATCCATTACCATTTCATATATAATTACATAATCAATTAAGTTTGGGTTGGATGTTTTGATGATATTCGGTTCATAAGTCCAAATTAACATTGGTAGGTTGACTATGGTCAAAGAGGTAATTATTATGTAATATATAGAATAATAATTATTATAATATTTATAATATTTATACATCAATTATAATTTTATAACTAAAAAAATAGGGTTTTTAAAATGAACTACATTACAATCATGTAGAAGATAGGCTGAACGTACGCATGAGTAATGTTTCCATTTTTCAGCGATCATTATGGAAAAAAGGTAAGTATAATTTTATCATTAAAAACATATAATTTTATCATAAATACCATATCAATTATTTAAACATACTTATATATATCATCCATGTCATGAAGTGATTAAAAATGAATAGCATAGCTTCATGGAGGTGGTAGTCCACTCATACACACGAATGAAATTATCGTTCTTCAATGAATAGAAAGGTATGAAAGTAAATGATGTTTAATATTTTCATAATAATAAATATGTAATTTATACCATCTATAATCATTAATTCCATAATTATATTCAGCATTAATAGACAACTATGGGAAATTAATTACATCGGTTTGCAAGCTGGTAGTTCATCGTACACAGGAACGATGGTTATTCGCATTAGATGGAAGTGGAGATGTATATAAGTTGATAAATTACAATAATAAAATATTTATATATTTAGTATATATTTTTTTATTTTATCATTATTTAATAATATTTAAAGTAGTTTAAATAATAAATAAAACTAAAACATGCGGTTAAAAACTATACCTCTTCTTTGAAAACCCTCTTTTTCTTTACACCTTAATCCCTATAATGATAGTATTATGACTAAAATAAAACCTCTATAATATTATAATATATGTTTTATAGTTATTTAGGTTGGTATTTTCCAAGAAAAATTGTTATTGAGGTGTGTTTGAATGAGAATAATAGGTCCCTTTTATAAGAGAGGGGTGGGGCACTCTTGGAATTTCCTAAAATATAATATTAATATGAATTAAATTTGAGGTCCAAATGGATCAAAATTGATAATATTTTAGTTTAATATAATTATTATTCAAAATAATATCATCAAATAAAAAATTTAAAATTTTATATCACATTAATACCCTTATATTTTGTGTTTAACCCTTCATTAACCATTTTCACACTTCTCACGACAACACGATTTTTTAATCATCGAGGGTAAATATAGTTACCATATATAAAAAAATATTCTATAACTAGACCGTGATTTATATTTTAAAAAATATACTAATAACATTTCTGAATATACTATTCTTATTAATTTTATATCATTTAATAAAAAATATTTTTCATAAAATATCAATAATGTCAATTTTAGAACTATTCATTTACATTGACTTTTATAACATCAATACAATGAAGTAAATTAGAATTAAATATTTTAATACATCAATAACATGTTACTTTTATCTATAAAATTCGTGGTTAACATTAATTATTTCAAATTATACAACTTTTAATATTTTCAATATCATTTATTTCTTTTTCCATTGATTGAATAATTACGATGTAAGTATTGTGTAGGCATTTAAGGTAATTATTTATTCACTAAAAATTAAGAATAAAATACCATGATTAATATAAATAATTTATAGTAAAAAATAATATTTATAAAATAAAATTTCCATTTTTTATCACCATGTTAAAAATATTATATTTATTAAAAACAATAGTGTGACATTTTTTACTCTTCTTTACATAAAATATTGTAAAATTCATAATCTCATATGGAATAAAAAGTCATATAACATAATATTCGATGATTATGGATAAAATTTAATCCTAAAATTATATTTATCCAAGTTTTAGGGTCATTTTCTAGTCCTTATTGTATTATTTATAACTTTTAATTACCAAATTTTACATTTATTGTGGAAATAACAATTACTACTATAGTTTCTATTAATAATGGATAAAACTAATTAGGATATATTTAAAATATTTGTACCTAATAATTCCAAATAATGAATCTATTTTCCAAATATTTTTAAAAAAGTGGTAGAATTTAATTTAAAATCAAACCGGAAAAAAATGAAGAAACAAATTCCAGGAAAAAATTATTTTTAAAATATATATATTTTTAGACTAAATTAAATTATAAAATTCCCTTAAAAACCAATATTTGTATTATTTGAATTAATAATTAAATAATAAAATTTTAAAACTAATAAAAATAAAATTATACATTGTAAACAGTGTACAAGTAAATAAATTTTTCAATAAAATCAATATTTTTCATCATTCACTGAAAAACCAAACATTTTAAAACAATTAAAAAAATCACCATAGGATATTTCTGATATGATTATTCTAAAAACAATATTTTCTTTAAAATAAAAAATTTTAATGCTTTAGAATTTAATTATATCATTTTCTCAAAAAAAATAACTTTTTTTGAAGAAAACATATCTTTGATGATTAAAATGGAATTACTAAAAGTAGAGTGCTCATTTACTAAAAATTAATCTATTAATTTTTATAAATTAAAACTTATATATATATATATATATTTCCAAAATTAGTTAATCTTGTTCATACCCTCCAATTTAATGGCTATATTATAATGTTTATATTTAATTAATAATATTTTGTGGTTTGATTACACTTGGTTTTGTGTATTTTGTGCACTATCAAACATAAAAATTCTTTTAAAATATTGGTATATTACATTCTCTACCACCCCTATTAATAAATTTCATCCTCTTGGTTTGTGAGTCATTCTAAATAATGAAAGGTTAAAATTTTAAAATACCTCTGCTGAAATCCTACATTGTAAAAAGGATTAATAAAAACGCCTCTTGAAAAGAGGGAAAGAGAAATGTGAAGGTTATAACAAATAACACATAAATAGGTTTTCAATTATGAAAAAATTTATGGGAATTATAAATATTGACATGGAATATAAAACTAATACCCATGAACTGATATAGAGTGATAGAGAACATGATCAATAGAATGTTAAAAAACAAAAAATCATAATGTTGTGATGGGAGAAGACACCATCTATTTATTAACAAAAAAGGCAATAGGATACAATTTTATTCCAATATATTTTTCCTATAACTGAGGAATTCATTTACCATATATACTAAAAAAATATATAAATATACTTACCTGACATGTATAAATTCATACTTTAATCAATTTCTATGACAATCTCATCTTTTCCTACAAACAAAGAGAAATCAATATGAATTGTTTTATTTCTAAAGCAAAATAAATAAACCTTTTTCAGATCATATACATCAAAACAAATAGATAAAAGATATACCTCATGTATCTATACATTAACCAAACACAAAATGGTTAGAAAAATATAACATAATTCCCCAAAATAATAAACCTGTATATGAAGAAATATGACATATATCTTTAAATCCTCAATTATAACACCCAAATTACATTTTATATCATTTGATAAATAACTAACCTTAAAATTATTAAATATATTACTAACTAAGGTTTAAATCCAAAAATCATAAATATTTGATCATATATTCTTCCAAAATAAATTTAATATTTTACTCCTTTCAAGATAATGTCATATACCTAAAATTGTATATTACCTTATAAGATAATATATAAAATATTCTAATCATTTCCATAAATAACATAAATCACCATAAAGACACATTTAAATCATATAAGTTTCCAATAGATAATTCAATATTTAATCCCAATATAAAATACCATATGATTCAATTTACATTAATTAAATAAGGTTCCCAAAATAGTGAACTTCTTATAGATAACATTAATCACCTAGTCACAAAATCACTTTTCAATCCAATGGTTATCTCAAAACATCACATAGTCCAATGATATTCATTTTTCCCTCATCACACATCAATTATGGGTTCAAGCTCTATGGCCTTTCCATATGGGACGATTAATCGCCTGAATTTTGGGTTTTACATTTTCTATTACAATATTTATAAAATTCGTATTATGTTCCCAAAAATATGATGAACATCCAAAAAAATATAATTAACTATAAAATATCATATAAACCATAATGGTCATCAATACATTTAAACCTATGTCCACAAACTGAAAAGATAATTCTTCCTTAAATAAGTTTTTCACATGTTAATATTAAGGGTTAAATATAGCTCAATATTCTACCTAAACTCAATAAATATCCCCCAAAGTATTATCATCACATAAAATCTAAAAAGGGGTGTCTAATACTTTGAAATTAGAATCAAACTTAAATATATCACCACATCATAACTCTTTAATCCCTATATAATGAAACCTTAATCATTCAATATTCTTTATTAACTATTATTTTCCATTTTATTCCTTAATACTTCCTTCCTACGAGTAAAAAAATGAATCATATCCTATGATTCAAACATATAAAAACATAAGAAAAAATATAATTCATACCTTTCATATTTAATTTTTAGTTCCTTCTCCTTCAATAATAATGGAATTAGGCATTACTAAACATTAATTTATTTGGTATAGGTGGTATTGTTCTAACGATTTCCCCCTTGGACATGGATTTCAGTAATTCCCATACTCCTTACATTTAAAACATTCAATGGATTCCTTGGGAAGAAATTTATTCCACTTCATAGTGTTAACTGAACTCTTTTCTTTTATATCCCCCCCCATTACCACATACAAGACATCCTCCTATTATTTTAAGACATCTTCATGGTTTCTTATTCCCACATTTATGACACATAATCCATTGAATCCTTTTAAATTTATGATATGTGTCACCTAAATATCCATTAATCTTAACTTATTTCTTATTTTTTGATTTTAGAAACTCACCTAGTTTTATCTTGTTAATCATAACTTGATATAGTTTATTAAGAATAACCACAATAGTTTCCACTAAATACCACATTTTTTTTGTTTCTCATTCAAAAAACCATCATATTTTCCTTCACATCCATTTTACTTTGGTTCCTACAAGATCATTCCATTTATTAAACCAAAACAAATTATGTGAGAATGTCAATAAAATCATAATAAACCCTCTTATGAGGATGATAAATAGTAATATATCCTTAACCATGGTATCTTAAACTCTTTTATTTATCCAAAATAATCATAATTTTCCCTAACATGCTATCTATTATGGTTTTAGATAAATTTTAAATTATAATAAAATAAAATCATAACCAATAAAGTAATATAAACTCTTCTCTGAAGCTAACTATAACAACCTAACATTAAATATTTCATAATCTAGAGTCCATAAACTAAAAATTCACTTTATTTAGTTCCCAAAGATCTTTTAGGATTATAGTTTTAGAGAGTTATGTAACAACTCATAAATCATAAACCTATATATCACAAATTGGAAACTTCAATTCAGCATCCATTTTTTTAAAAATATATAACTTTTAAAATAAAACATGATTTATTTTCATGAAAAATCTTCACGACTTTCAACATGACATCTTCCTTTCCCTGAATCATCCTTAAACCATTTTAAAAACATTTTGAAACATATGATAATAAAAAAATCTCAATAATAGACACCAAAAATAATAAACTCTTTATTCCAATAAAGTCATAAAAACCAAGGGAAAACCTTTTCTTGAAAACATACCTTTTTACCTAAAAATGAATCATTTTCCTTTAAAATGATCATTATCATAGCTTTTGAGAATGAAATTTTTCATGAAAACTCATTAAAAATGATATAAAATTCATGTATGTTCCTTGGTATATCATCGTCATCATAAAACCCTTACTATTAGAATAACCATACAATAAACTTCCAATCCAAATATCTAGAGAACATAATCATTACCCAATGTATTAGAGCATTATCTTGGAATGCCCATCGTATAAGTAGTATCGAGCTCACACATGAGCTATAATGGGGATCAATATAAGTTTTATCAGGCTCACCTATGAGATATAATGGGTCTCAACCCTTTATAAATAATTCCAAGGACCATATAAAAAAAACTATGAAAATTTCTTTTAAACCCAAGTGCAAAATAATTTTAAAAATAAAAATACCCTTTCCTCTTAAAGAAATTTTAATACCAAAATACCTAGAAAAAGGAAATGATGGTTTTTATTTTAGGAAAACTAAATATATTGTAACATAATACCAAAAAATAGCATCTATGATAGATGGAAAAGTAATTTTTTCTGTATACGTTAAAATTGAACACTCGTTTTGCCTTTTGTAATGAAAATAAAACATTCCGTAAAAATATTACTTTTTGAAAACTTTTGAAAGAATATTGAATAAAACTACCTTTTTAGTTATTTTATTTCTATCAAAATGATTTCTTAAAAAAATTAATAACATGTACATGGAAGAGAAATATTTTAAAAATAATTTTTAAAACAAGGTTTTAAGTTAAAGTGTCCATTACCTCGATTCTGAATCATCACATACATTATTTAACTTCCTAAATAATAAACTTAGGTTAATTATTTAAATGATTAATAACCTTTTTAAATTTTATTAACCCATTTATTTTATATATTATCATATTATATAAAATTATTTAATCCATTTAGTTCACATCAAATGTTTTGGCGATATTTGGTTCATAAGTACAAAATGACATCGATGGATTCGATATAGTCAATCTGGTCATTATTCCATCATATATAGAATAATAATAATGACATAATTATCATTTTCATAAATAAATTATACTTTTATAACCAATCATAAAATATGGTTATAAAAAATGAACTACTTTACAATCATGTGGATGAAAGGTTATACGTACGCATGAGTAACATTTCTCTTTTTCAATGATCATTATAGAAAGAAGTTAAGTATTGTTTTATGTCTATAGAATTATAATTACATCATAAATAAAATATTAATTTTTTAATCATACTTATTATAAGTCCCCAGCCTTAAAACATTACTTAATCTTGATATAAGTCAATAATTTGACTCTAATTCACATAGAGGATCTTTTAAGGTTTAGAGTTTTAAATAATTAGTACATTATTAATACATATCATCCCATAATCATAAAAAATGATACTATCAAAACAGTGTCCATTTTTTCACCAAAAAACCCTTTAAAACATGATTTCTTTTCTTGATAAAAATCGTATTGACTTCTTCCTTTATCTTACTCATCATTATACCCTGTGAAAATCTTTGAAAAAAACATGGGATGAGAATAAAAACTCATTAAGAGATAAAATAAGGAAATAAAACATTAGTCCATGAATATTTATAAACCCATGAATTCATAAGAATTGTGAATACTTCATAGAAATCATAAATCATAATGGTGACTTGTGGTATTAATATCATACTTACTTTGTAGCTTTCACATTCACATAGGGAGTAACCTTCATGGTTACGTTTGGAATACCCATCATAGTATATTCCTTAAATATATTAGGAGGAACCTTAAAATTTACCTCTATCATATTACCTAATGAATTGGAGAGTTATCATGGGATCACGCACCCTTTGTTTATCATGGAACAACCTGTATACATAAGAAATTCCCAAGAACCATAACATAATCGTAACACATGAACAAGTATAAAGGAAAAATAATATTTCCACATTGTAATCATGAGACCTAATTTTGAGATACTGATATAAGGAATCCACTCTAAAAAAAATTTCAATACCAAAATACCTAAAAAGTAATACGGTGTTTACTTTTATTTTTAAAAACACTACGTCTTGTAGAGGAATCCAGAAATCAAATAATGCTCTTGGCGGCGAAAAGGTCATTGTCACCGCATACATTTAAAATAAATATTCCTTTTTTGATTTAGTAAAATGATTTGTAAAAAATATTCCTTTTGAAATCCTTTTAATGAAATTAAAATTCAAAGGTGTTTATTAAACATCATATAAAAGAAGTTTATATATAAATTAATGTATTCCTTAATGAAAGAAGATTGAGATGAATTCCTTACCTTGAGTCCCACTTGTCTCGTTCGTTCTTTAATTTACTGAATAAAAACTTAGGTTAATTTATACTTTATTTAGAACATTTATAAAGTTCATAATTCATTTTATATCACTTATTACCATGTTATAACAATTATTTAATTACTTGAGTTTATATCAAATGTTTTCTCGATGTTCGGTACTTTAGTCAAAAATCAACTTGTTTTTATGAAAATTATCTATTTAATCATAATTCCATTATCTCCATAATATTATTCATGATTAAATATCATATATATATATTTTTGTTTGTGTGTGTTTGTGTGTTTTTGTGTGTGTTTGTGTGTGAGTGTATTTAGAATAGTCTATAGCATTTGGAGATAAGAAATGAAATGCACCGTTCATGGAGACGGTAGACCGTACGTACGAATGAACGCTACTTTCGTTTCTTTGTCATATTAAAGGGAATAAAACTAAATTATACATAGGTATATTATAATTAAATTATAATATATATGTTATATATGTTAAATAATTTCATTACCTCCATCCTTTATACGTTCCATGTATGGCATGAATGAGTCATATCACTTTGAGGAGGCGGTAGTCCACACTTCCTCAAATGAAGTTATCGTATTTACACATTATAGAAAGAATAAAGTTATGATATAAATAAAAATTATTGAATAATATATAAATATAAATATAATATATATAATATAGGAATATACTTCCATCATAATGGCCACCATGAGAGGTGGTGGGAGAAAAATTGAACAATCACCGTTTCGTGAGGCAGTAGTTCACCGTACACAGAAACAGTATGTTCTATATCCATTAGATGGAGGTGTGTGTAAGTGTAGGTCTAAAAAATAGAATAAAAACCTAGTTTATTGAGGATAATTTTTAAAAAAATAATGGAATAAATAGAGGTTATGATGTTGGAGAAAGAAACTAAATGAAAGGATTTTGAGAGAATACATTACCCCTATATCAGGTAACTCCTTTTGATTTGAGCCAAAAGGATTCATTAAGTTACATTATTACCAAGGTAGGTATTTTATAAGTAAATTAGTGGTTTTGAGTGATTATTTTATCAGAATTTTGATGATCCAAGTTTCTTGAGAGGTGTGAGTAAGTGGGTAGAGGTGTTGTCCATTTATTAGAGGGAGGAGGGGCAATTTAGGAAAGGATTGAAATATTCTATTATTATAAATTTAATTTCGAATTATAATAGTTAAAAAGTGATAAAATTATATTATAAGATTATTATGGGTCTAAATACTCTCAAAAATATTTTTTATACAAGTTTAGGTCACAAATTTAACCTTATCTTTTGGCTTTAACCCTTAGTTAAATAAATTAACTCTTACCATGTCTTCTTGTATTTTCACACTATATGGTAAATATGGTTACAATAAAATGAAAATAGAACTTCAATTTTATCATTAATTAAATTTTTAACATTATATAAGTCAATTTTAGGAATCTCATATTTTTATTACACTTATATAATTTAATAAAATAGTATTTGTTTTAAAACTCATTTTTTCCAATTTTAACACTATTTAGTAATTGATATTTGTTAAAGTCATAAAAACTTGATTAATTAGAAAAAACTAAATTAAATCAAATATAAAATGTCATAATAATACGTAAAATTATTTTATGGCATCAAAATGTTCATATTACATTAATTTTAATATTTATATTATCATTTATTTGAATCTATCATTAATAAGGTTATCACTGCATCATCATTATGTCATAAATACATTTATTTATTTAATATGTAAAAATTATAAATAAAATAATATTATGTATGAAATATTTTTAGATTTATAGTGACTACTTATATTCAAAGATATCAATTATATTACCCTACCTTAAATTTTGTTTAGTAGAAACATACATGTTTATGTTATATTTCTATTAACTTTAAATTAATTATTATAACATATCATTATCACACCCAAGTGGCTCCCTAGGGTCATACAATAGACACAAGGATGATCATGGCTTGACATATATCATCCAATAGGATTATGACACGTGTTAAGATAGTTTTATATTATTATAATATTATTTTTTTACCCTTATTTACCTGATTTACCCTTAAACCATGGTAAATAAAAATAACTATTGAAGTTTCTATTCATAATGTCCAAAAAATAAAAGGTACCTATTTACACGATTTGGACCTTATGAATCAAAATATAGAATTTATTTTTCCAAATTCAAAACACATAATTTTTAGAGATTAATTTAAAATTTATTCATATTGTCAAAACCAGAAAGTGGGTTTTTAAGAAGTAAAAACTATCAAATGATTCACTTGTGTTTATGTCCAATTTCAATGTGAAATTACTTCCAATGACTAAAATTGAATTAAATTATAAAAAACTAATTCAATTAAACTTTAAAACTAATTAAAATTATAACATAACTATATAAATAAATTAGATGAAAAGGAAGTTTTGAATTAAAATGCAGTATTTTTCACTACTCATTAGAATATGAATTTCATCAGAAAAATACCACAATTTAAAAAAAGGTAAAATTAGATGTCCCACTACTAAATAAGAATTTTATTTAATTAAATTTAACATATAAAAGTGACAAAACTATTTTTAAAAAGGGTTCTCCACCAAAAGGTGGTAAAATAACCTTTTACAAATATTAGAGTATTTTATGCTTAAAATTGGATTCATTCTCATTTTATGACTATAAAATTCATTGTATAAACGTAAAAACATTTAACCAATATATAAAATCATAATATAGTTAATTCGGTTCATTCCCACCAATACTATGCCTATGCATTAATTACCGTTTAAACTAATAATATTATTATTGTATTGTTTTCCAGTATAACTCAGTGTTGTGTGCGACGTAGCTTTCGGAGATACCCATTATTGTTTGTCGGGTATTCTATCATACATAGTGTCCCCTTTAGACTAAAATTAATATTTAATTCAAAAATTTTAATAGATATGAAAATGTATTATTCTATAAATACTTGGGATGTTACATCCTTCCCCCCTTTTGGAAATTACGTCCTCACAATTTTATACACTTATAAAATAAGTGGGTATTCATCCATCATAGAATTTTTTGATTCTCACATTGCCTCTTCAACCATATAGTTTTTTCACAAAACCTTTACCTAGTAAATAACCTTATTCTACAACACTTTCTTTTTGTGTTCAAGAATCTAAACTGGTTGTTCATCATAAGAAATATTCTCTTCCGACTGAACTACCTTTGGACTCAAAACATGAGATGGATATGGAATATACTTTCTTAACATTGAAACCTAAAAAACATTGTTTACCTGGGATAAACCTAGAGGTAAAACCACTTTGTAGGCAATTGATCCATCTTTCTCTAGGATTTAATAGGTTCTAATGAACCACAGACTCAGCTTTCCCTTATTACCAAAACACATCACACTTTTCCATAGAGAAACTTTGAGAAAGACATGATCACTTACCTCAAAAGAAAGATCCTTCTTCTGGTTATTGACATAACTTTTATGCGTGCTTTGATCTATCCTTATGTGATTCTGAATCAAATAAATTTTTTATGTCATCTATTATACCAATTATGTTCCCAACAACTTCCTTTCACCTATTTCAGCCCAAAAAATATAGAGTTTGATACCGATTTCCATATAAATCTTCAAATGGTTCCATATGTATACTGGAATGAAATATATTATTATAAGAAAACTCAACAAAAGAGAGATGTTGATCTAAACTTCCCTAGTCATCCATTATACAAGCACGTAACAGATCCTATAAGGTATTAATTGTTCATTTAGACGTCCCATATGATTGAGGATGAAAAACTTCACTGAAATTTAATTCAGTTATCAATGACTTCTGAAGGCCTTTCTAAAAGTTATAAGTGATCCTGGGATCATGATCAGATACAATAGAGAGGTAAAATTCGTGTAACTTATCTATATCCTTAATATTAAATCGATAAAGTTTATCTAGAGATAGAGTATCTCAAATAGGAAGAAAATATGCATATTTATCCAATCGATCTACAATAACCTAGATTTCATTTTTACAATGAGAATTATTTGGTAATACCACTATGAAATCCATGGACACATTTTCCTATTTCCACTCTGAAACTGGAAACGGCTGAAGCATCCCTTTTGGTGACTACCGCTCTACTTTAACCTATTAACAAATCAAACATCATAGGGTAAAGTCAGAAATATATCTTTTCATTCCATACCAGCAGTAATACTCCTAAAGATCTCTGTACATATTATTACTTCCAGGATGAACTGAAAACGGAGAACTATGAGCTTCACATAACAACTTTTTCTTTCACTATGAATCACAAGGCACACAAGATATTTTCCAAAATCTCAAAACACAATCTTTATCAATGTTAAATTTAGGTAACTTACCCTTCTGAACCAATTCAAAATTTTTCTAAAAACCACTGTCTTCCTTCTATACTTGCTTTATTCTGTATTATAGAGATGATTTCACTACAACTTGAAACAAAACAGATTAATTTTATACACCAGCAACTTCCATTCCAAATTTCATAAAATCATTAATCAAAGGGTCATGTTCCAAACGTAACATGTTTAATGTAGCATTACTTTTCTAACTCAAAGCCTCAGCAAATGTGTTCGCTTTTCAGGATGGTAATGAATCGTGTAATCATAAACCTTGATTAATTAAAACCATCTTCTTTGTCTCATATTCAATTCTTTCTATGTAAATATATACTTAAAACATTTATGGTCATATATATTTTATATATTACTCTATATATATGATGCCTCCAAATTTTTAAAGTAAAAAAAATGGTAGCTAATTCCAAATCATGTGTAGGGTAATTTAACTCATGAGATTTCAACTGACGTAAAGCATAAGAAATTACCTGATCATACTATATTAGAACACAGCCAAGTCCTTTCAATGAATCATCATTATAGAAAACAAATTCACTATTTCTGTAAGGTAGTTCCAATACTGTAGCCTTCACCAATTTTCATTTCAATTTTTGAAAATATTCATCACATTCTTTTGTCCAGATGAACTTAGCACCTTTTAGAGTTAACAAAGTCAGTGGGCTAGATAACCGTGAAACATTTTCAACAAACCTCTAATAATAACATACTAAACCAATAAAACTATGAATCTAAGTTATATTTATGGGTCTTGGCCATTCTTTAACAACTTTTGTTATAGTAGGATCAATAGTTATGCCATCTTCAGAAACAATGTGACCAAGGAATGAAATTTTTTATAACCAAAACTCACACTTTCTAAATTTTCCATATAGATTATTTTCTTTTAATGTTTTCAAGACAACCCTTAAATTACTTTCAGTCTCCCCTTTACTTTTAGAATATACCAAAATATCATCAATAAACACAACCACAAACTTATCCAAGAACTCATAGAAAATTCTATTTATAAGATCCATGAATACATCAGGTACATTGGTTAATGGAAAAGGAATAAATAAAAATTCATAATGACCATATCTAGTATGAAATGTGTTCTTATGAATGTCTTCTACCTTTACTTTCAACTAATGGTACCCTGACCTCATGTAAATCTTCGAAAAATATTGAATTCTCTGGAGATGATCAAAAAAATTATTGATATGAGGCAAAGGATACTTGTTATTAATAGTGATGTTATTCAAGGCTCTATAATCAATGAAAAGTCTCATTGAACCGTCTTTATTTTGAAAAAGAAAGAATGGATCACCCCATCGTGATGTGATAGGTTGAATGAAACATTTATTTAATAAATCCTGCTATTGTTTCTTTAACTTTAAAAGTTCAATTTGAGCCATTCTATATGGGGGTTTTGAAATTAGATTAGCATCAGGAACCAAGTCAATAGTAAATTCAAATTCCCAATCAGGTATTATACTAGGAATCTCATCAGGAAAAAACATCAAGATACTCATTTACCACTAGCACATCAATAATAGAAATAGTTCCTTTATTTTTAACAATATATGCAAGGAAACATTAATTTCCATATTTTACTAGTTTCTCAGCTTCCTAATATGTTATCAATATTAAAGGTTCATTATTGAACACAAACTGAAATTATTTCTGAAAAGAAACTTCTTTATCTCTACAGTCAATCTTAGCATGATAAACCCAAATCCAATCCATACCCAAAATAACATCAAACTCTACTAGGTAAAAAACATGAGGTGTTTAGGTAGATTTATTCCATAGAAAAGGATAATAAGGTTCTTATAATTTATTTTTTTCTCAACATTCCCAACATGTGTTTTTACCACTAGTTTACGATTAATTTCATGAGATGGAATTCCTAGTTTACTAGAAATTTTATTAGAAATTAAAGAATGTGTAGACCTAAAATCAAACCACACATTGGTATAATCTGAATAAAAAACAATGTACCTGATACTACTTCATTTGATGACCTAACATCTACTTAATTAGTTACAAAGGATTTCTCCACCCCTTTCTTCTTGTAGTCTGTCTGCTTTCAATCATTTAAGTTCTTTAACAAACACTCATTTTCATAATGACCCATCTTATTTCACTTAATTAATTTTAGTGATTGTAAATAAGATTTTGTCTTAACACTAACCTGATCTTTTTTAGTGCAATTACATGCCTTATGTCCCATTTTACCACATCGTAAGCACTTACTAAAATTCAAAAGGCATTTCCCAGTGTGGTTTTTACCACAATTTTCACAAATTGTAAACTTATATTTCTTACCATCATACTTTTTTTAAGAGTTATTCCCTTTCATCTTTCATTTCAACTTCTTATTTTTTTTGTTTTTCAAAGAACACCAAATCATCATAAAACTCTATTTCCACCTTCTCCACACATCAAAAACGTTTTTCATAATTTTGAACTCTTGAGAAGCTAATTTCCTTCAAAGATTTGTCCTTAATCCTGATTAAAAACAATTTACTTTACTCTTAAGATCCCATATGAAATTTATAGAATACCATTCCAATCGAGGGAATTTTTTATCATAAGAATCCACTGAGTCATCCTCCTACCTCAATTCCAAGAATTTTTTTTCCATCCTAAGTCGAACTGCCTTAGGAAAATATTTCTCAAGGAACATACCTTTGAATTCATCCCAAACAAGAGCATAAATCTCCTAATTTTCCGTGATATTTTTAACCATAAAAAACAACTGATCGGATTCACCTTCAAAATGGTAAACAATAAGACTAAAATTTTTATGTTTTGAACACCCCTTGACATAAAAAAATCTTTTCTAGGGCTTTAATCCACTCTTCAGCTAGCATAGGGTCAGATAATCCTCTGAATGATGGATTAGTTTGCCTAATGTAATGCTTCACTACTGGAAAGTTCCTCTATGGTCGATCTGGATGATCTCATGCATAGATACCACCTACATTCATAGACTTAGTCAATTTTTCCATCACTACAACAAATTTTTCGGTTCCGATTCCAACTATCTCAGGTTGCTGATTTGCAAGTTTGTTTTCATCTGGATGTCATCCCAGTACATCTTCCTTATTTCCTCTATGAAAAATCATTCCGAACAGACATATCTTAGATGAAGAAACATGTTAATCCTCAAATTCTATTTCAATTTGAACATAAAGTAAAAATAATTTATGGATATTCTATTAATAATTTCCTTACCCTTAAATTTATCTAAATCAACCTTTGATACCAACTATAAGGCCCCAACCTTAAAACATTAATTAATCTTAAGATAAGTCAATAATTTGACTTTAATTCACATTAAGGATCTTTTCAGGTTTATATTTTTAAATAATTAGGACATTATTAATAAATATCATCCCATAGTCATACAAAATGATACTATAAAAATAGTATCCATTTTTTCCACCAAAAAACCCTTTAAAAAACATGATTTCTTTTCTTGATACAAATATTCTTGACGTCTTCATTTATCCTACTCATCCTTATACCCTATGAAAACATTTCAAAAAACTTGGTATGAGCATAAAAACTCAGTAAGGGATAAAATAATGAATGAAAACATTTATCCATGAATATTTATAAACCAATGAATTCATAAGAATCGTGAAAACTTAATAAAATTCATAAATCATGAAGGTAACTTGGGGGATCCATATCATACATACTTTTTTAGCTTTCACATCCACGTAGGTAGTAACATTCATGGGTACATTTGGAATACGCATCACAGAATATTCACTAAATCTCTTAGGAGAAACCTTAATATTTACCTCTGGTTTGTTACCCAATGAATTGGAGATATATCACGGGCTTTCCCACCCTCGGTTTATAACGGAACCACCCGTATACAAAAGTAATTCCCAAGAACCATAATATAACCATAACACATGAACAAGCATAATGCAAAAAAAATATTCCCATATTACAATAATAAGACATAATTTTGAGATATTGATATAATAAATCTACTTTAAAACACATTTTCAATACCAAAATACTTAAAAAAGAAAAATTATATTTACTTTTATTTTTAAAAACATTATGTCTTGTAGAGGAATTAAGATATCAAATACTGCTCACGGTGGAAGAAAGGTCATTGTCACTATGTACGTTGAAAAGAAACACTCCTTTTGTCGTTTAGTAAAACGATTTGTAAAAAAATATTACTTTTGAAAACCATTGAATTAAATTAAAATTCAAAGGTGTTGATTATACAATATATAAAATAAGGTTTCATATAAATCAAAATATGCCTCAATGAAAGGACACTGAGACGATGTCCCTTACATTGAGTCTAACTTATTTTGTTCATTATTTAACTTCCTGAATAATAAAATTAGGTTAATTTATAATTTCATTATAACCTTTTTAAAATTTATTATTCATTTTATACCACTTATTACCATGTTATAACAATTATTTAATTACTTTAGTTCATATCCTACATTTTGTCAATGTTCGGTACTTGAGTAAAAAATGAACCTTTTTTGATGAAAATTATCCATGTGGTCATAAGTCTATTATATCCAGAACATTATTAATGATTAAATATAATATATTTATTTATTTATAATAGTCTTTAACATTTGGAGATAATAAATGATATCCACTGTTCCTGAAGATGGTAGGCCATACGTACGCATTAACGCTACTTTCATTTGTTTTTCATATTAAAGGAATGAAAAATTAATGATAAATAGGTATATTATAATTCTAGTATAAATTATATGTTATATAAATTTTATAATTTCATTAAATCCATCCTTTATACATTTTATGTATGTAATTAACGAATCATATCACTTTGAGGGGGCGGTAGTTCACACTTCCTCAAATGAAATTATCGTATTTACACATTATTGAAATCATAAAGGTATGTTGTAAATAAGAATATATAAAAATAGAGACAATATAAATATAATATATATTATATATAAATATAGTTCCATCATAATTTCCACCATGAGAGGTGGTAGGAGAAAATTGAACAATCATCGTTTTGTGAGGCAGTAGTTCACCGTACACAGAAACAATATGTTTTATATCCATTAGATGGATGTGTGTGTAATTTTACATAGAAAAATTATCATAAAATCATACTAGAATATTGAGGATACCGGTGTTGTTATAAAATAATGTAATAAAGAGAGGTTATGGGGTTGGAGAAAGAAATAAAAATAAATGATCTTGAGAGAAGACATTACCTCAAAATCGGGTAACTCTTTTTGATTTGATCCAAAAGGCTTACTCAAGTTGATTTATTCCCAAGTTAAGGATTCTAGGAGGAAATTAGTGGTGTTTTGAGCTTATTTTATCATAATTTTGATGATATAAGGGGCTATATATGAATGAGTAAGTTGGTATTGGTGGTGTCTTTTTATAAGATGAAGGAGGGTCACTTTAGGAAAGTCTTGAAATATTATTTTTTTATAAATTGATTTTTGTATTAGAATAGTTACAAAGTGATAAATTAATATGATAATATTAGTATGTGTATAAATAACCAATAGGTTTTATACAAGTTTAGGTTTCAAATTTACCCTTATCTTTTTCCTTTAACCCTTAGTTAAAAAAATTAACTCTTAGTATATCTTCTTGTATTTTCACACTGTACGGTTAATATGGTTACTATAAGATTCCAAGAGAAAATAAAGTGTATAATTAATGAAATTATTAACATTATATAAGTAAGTTTGATAAATCTAAGATTTTTATTACTATTATATCATTTAATAAAATATTATTTGGTTTAAAAACTCTTTTATGTCAATTTTTACAGTATTTAGTAATTTATTTTTGGTAAAGTCATATAAACTTGATTCATTCAAAAAAACTAAATTAAATCAAATATAACATGTCATAATAATCCATAAAAATCGTGTATGGATGAAAAATGTTCAAATTAAATTTATTTAAAAGTTTATATTATCATTTATTTGAATGTTTCATTAATAAGGTAATCACTACATCATCATTGTGTCATAAATAAGTTTATTTATTTAATATCTAAATATTATAAATAAAATAACATGATGTAGTAAATCTTTTTATTTTTCTAATTAATATTTATATTCAAATATATCAATTATATTACCACACCTTAAAAAATTAGTAAAATGATACATGTTTATGTTATATTTCTCTTTATTTTAAATTAATTGTTATAACATGTCATTATCATAGCCAAGTGGCTCCATGGGGTCCTAAAATAGACCCAAGGACGATAATGGTTTTACATATATCATAAAAAAATAGTATTATGAAACGTTTTAAGGTGGTTTTATATTATTCTAATATTATTTTTTACCCTTTTTTACCTGATTTACACTTTAACAATGGAAAATAAAAATAATTACTGATGTTACTATTCATAATGTCCAAAAATAAAGGGTACCTTTTTAAATAATTTTTACATTCTTATTGAAATATGGAATCCATTTTTTCTAATTCAAAACATATAATCGTTATATATTAATTTAAAATTAATTCCTATTGTCAAAACCAGGAAGCGGGTTTTTAAGAAGTAAAAACTATCAATTGATTGACATGTGTTTATGTCTAATTTCAATGTGAAATTACTTCCTATGAAAAAAATTGGATTAAATTATGAAAACATAATTCAATTATAGATTATAACTAATTAAAATGATAACATAACTATATAAATAAATTATATGAAAAGGCAATTTTGATTTGAAATGCAATATTTTTCACTATTCATTAGAATATGAATTTCATCAGAAAAATACCACAATTTAAACCAAGGTAAATTTTGATGTCCCGCTTCTAAATAAGAAGTTTATTTTATCAAATAAAACATATAAAATTGAAAAAAAAACTATTTTAAAATGTTTTCTCTATCAAAAGGCGGTAAAACGACCTTTTAAAAATATTAGAGTATTTTTATACTTAAAATTGGATTCATTCTCATTTTAAGCCTCTAAAATACATTGGATAAATTTAAAAACATTTAATAAATATATAAAATAATAATATAGTTAATTATATTCATTATCTTCAAAAAAAAATCTAGTTATTAATTATCATTTTAAAATAATAATATTATTGTTGTATTATTTTTCGGTATAACTCAGTGTTGTGTGAAACGTAAGATTTCACAGAAACCCGTCGTTTTTTGTCAGGTACGCTATCATACATAGTGTCACCTTTAAACTAAAATTAATATTTAATTAAAAAATATTTATAGATATGAAAATTTATTATTCTATAAATACCTGGTATGTTACACTTATATAAACCATCTATGTGATTCAATTATGAAAAAAGAGTCACATCACTTAATGGAGGTGGTAGTCCACACATACGTATGAACGAAGTTATCATTCATTTTTTAATGGAATTTTAATAAATTAAATTAAGTCTAATATTTTAATAATGATAAATATGTCATTAATATCATATATAAACTTTAATTCTATCATTATAACCATCCATGAGATATTGTGATGGAAAATGAATTACATCGGTTCACTGGGTGATATTCCATCGTATAAATGATCAATGGATTCATTTATGATTCGATAGAAGAGGATATGTATATATTTTAATAAATTATAATAATAACATATAATTAAATTTAGGATATTTTTTTTATTATTTCATCATGTTGGAAAATATTTTAAGGAGGTGGAATAAG
Source organism: Viscum album (assembly GCA_963277665.1). Taxonomy (NCBI): domain Eukaryota; kingdom Viridiplantae; phylum Streptophyta; class Magnoliopsida; order Santalales; family Viscaceae; genus Viscum; species Viscum album. The sequence goes on from OY728128.1 coordinate 1,664,258,287, forward strand.
AAATAAAACTAAAACATGCAGTTAAAAACTATACATCTTCTTTGGAAAACCTCCATTTCTTTACACCTTAACCCCTCTAAGGTTGGTATTATGACCAAAATAAATCCCATATAATGTGGGGAGGGATTTTTGAAGTTATTTTGGCATGTAGTTTTTTAACAAAATGGTTTTTTATGTGTGAGAAAATGAGAAGAATATGTTAACTTTTATAAGAGAGGGGAGGGGCACTCTTGGAATTTATAAAAATACTAAATTAATATAAATTATTTTTTATTCTAAAATGGAAAAAATTTGATAATATTATAACTTAAGATTATTATGAGTCTGTTTCGAACTGTTCTCCTTCGAAGAGATGGAGGACCAACGCGCCCGAATTTCGATCTCACGGATGGCTGAGCCCCACACGATTGCTAAAGTCAGGTACACCGGTCTTCATTTCGAAATGCCCAACAGTTTCATATCCAACGATACGTGGACCTACTTTCCAAAGGAAGGTGTCTTCTAGGTGGTTTGGCCAGTGATTCTTAAGAACTCACATTGGCCGAGAGGATGGGAAGTCAGGCTCATCGCACCCTTTTGGGGGGAATTATTGCCTGTTCTGAGACTCTCTTATAGATTTAAGACATATTCATATGTTTGAAAATATTTGGTTTACACCCAAGCATAGTATCCATGGATTTCTCTTGGTTGTAAATGGTCAGCTGAACGCAGGGACTCAGAATCATTTATGCTTGAGGTTTACCATCCCTCATTGGATTAATGACCCTGAGTAGTCTGGACTCACAAAGGAGGCACTAGGAGTGGTTCGGTGAACCGGCGTGAAGATAGTCAGATCAACCGATTGTTGGGCTTGAACCTCAGGGAGGCTTCCTACATACTCTTCCTAGGAGGCAGGGATCAAAGTCCACATAGTTCGAATGTACAGTTTAACGTCATGCAGGACGAAGGCAAACCAACGTAAAGGTTGTCGGGGCAACTGGGTGGTGGGCTTGAACCTCGGAGAGACTTCCTACGTACCCTACTCAGGAGACAGGGATCAAATTCCTCATAGTTCATTCGGGGGTGTCGGAGAACCAACGTGAATGTGGACCCGAGGGTCCGATGGTGATCGGGCTTGACCCTCTTGGAGGCTTCCTACGTACCCTACCTAGGAGGTGGGGATCAAAGTCCCTGTAGTTCGCAAAAGTGGGTCTTATGCTCTGAGGCCGCCCATATTAATGGATTAGGGCATACACTCTGAGGAGGCCCATAAGAGGATGTCATTGTCGATGCTTACTCTAAGACCACATGAGTCATGCTTGGTGTGAGAAATAAGAGGCAGTAGGGACCAGACAATCACATCGTGAAAGGTGCGTCTGTGAGAAGTGGAGTGGGACTTATGAATAGAGTGGCCCATAAGGTTGGGGCTTTCTCCAAGATGGATTCCCATGGCGAAAAAGCGCAGTGGGAGAGGGAAAGAGTTGCTCTTGTGCCCGTCACCTCTCTTGTTCCTAGGGGAAGTACAGAAGTGCATGGGGGCTTCCTTCTAATGGGTATGCTGCCCCCTCTCTGGGGAGGGGAGAAGTGCCCGACCACTGAAGTGAGTAGTCCTCATCCTGATGAGTAGAGGAAAAAATGGGGGCTCTCGATCTCGGACCCCGCATTACCATGGGAATGTGAACCCAGGCATGCTTCAGGAATCCGCTCAAGGGTCGTGGAAACCCCTTCGCCCCTGCTTACCGTGCATATGTGAACTCAAAGCGGTGCGCTGATGTTCCTGAGGGTTACACCACATGGATCCGGTGGCTCTGGTGGAGGCCTCGACTCAGGGCCGATGAATGGGAAAATGAGGAGGTTGCGAAGGATCAGGCCGGATTGGAAGGATTTTATCTGGCTCATGGAACGGGAACTCTGAATGATTCGATAGGCCACAACGGGGTATGGGTTGTGGCACCCTTCACCTAGGGAAGTGCTACACAGTTTGAGAGGTCGTCCATGAACTAGGTTGGTCCGCAGACTGAGAGGTCATCCGCGAACCAGGAGGGTCCGTGGGATGAAAGGTTGTCCATGAACCAAGGTGGTCAGCAGACTGGGAGGCTGTCCGTGAACCAGGGTGGTCCGCGGACTGATTGGCATCCTGCGAACCAGTAGGTTTCACGGCTTTGGGTTTGGCCCGCGTACAAGGTTGGTATATATAGGGGTCCACACGAGCAGTGGTGGCCAAGGACGTCGTCGGTTGGAGGTTTGTCTGTCGGGGATTCGTCCACGTAGGAGGGTGCTACACGGTGCGACGGATCAGAAAAGAGGCATAAACTCCCCGGTTTGTGGGTAGTGCATCCGCGGAGGGGCCAAGGTTTGTGGTATTCTCTTTGTTATTTTAAGCTCGTGGTTCACCAAGTTATTCTTAATTTTCGGTTCTTTATTAATTCGTTCCCAGGTTCATACCTACTCTGGTTCGCGAACTGGAACTTCACTGTTTGCGAAATCCTAAGCTCCTTCCTTCGAAATCCTTCCACCTGAATCTAATCGATCTCATCCGCCTTTTTCTTCCTCTTCCCCCTCGGTCTCCTTTTATAGAGTGGGGGAGAATATGTATATGTGGTAACACGGCACCTTTTGCGGAGGCCCATGACCAAAAACCCGGTTCACGAATGACTCAGTCAATCCATGACTCGCGGGGGGCATTGAGAGCTTCTCCCCCCAAACAAGCTTGGGGAGTGCTTCGCGGCCACGGAGGGTCCCGCCTCCATTCCACGAATGACATCGGATGCACCTTGAGCCGGTCAACGCAGTCCGCGGCTGGGGTGGTTCATGATGGTGAACCGGATTGGCGCAGCTCTGGCTTCGCGCTCGTGGAGGATCTCCGCCTCCATTCTGAGAACGACAATGGTCCACAGAGGGGGGATGGTTTGTGGAACCAGTCATTTGTCGTTAACATTAGACCGGTCCGTAGACCAGTTCATCCTTCACCATCATTGAGTATTCTCTACATTTTCCCAATCCTTTGAGGGGAAATTGGGTAGAATCTCTCTTGAGATAAAGGGGATCATCATTCTCCTTTTCGGATTTTTCAGGACCCTACAAATGCCCCCCATCGGAATGGGGGTCTGATCGGAATGAAGAGGAGACTATTCTGATGCAGATTGGTCCTAAAACTCAGATGGGTTGTAGTAGGGAAGTGGACCCGGTAGGGGACCATGCCTATAAATACGAAGGGCTCTTCATTTGTCTTCTACCAGATTCTTCGCGAATACCAGCGCTCCTTCGCTTTTATGCCTCCTTATGCTTGTTCCTTCATGAAATGCTTCGTCCGAGAACTGGCTACCACTTCCACGAACCATTCCTCCTTCATGATTACCTTCACCCGCAGACCAATTTCCCAACCGCGAACCAATACATTTAATTAATTAAAAAGTAAGTCACGACGGGCCGTGGAGGAACTCGCTTCGCGGTTTTGATGGTATGAGAACTGAAATCTTCTGGACTTTGAAAATTTATTAAGTCTTCCGAACCTAATTATTTAAATTCGGGATTAAGATTTTGCAGAGCAATCTGGTTTGCGGTTTTCTGGCCAACGCTCCGCGGGCCAGAGTACCGCAGATCCCTTCTACAAAAGGATGGTTCGTGGGATACAATCATCGCAAACAACCTTATGATGCCTGCTTTCGGACCTTATCATGAAGGCTTCTCAACGCCTATGCCATACAGCTAGTATTCTTGTCCAGATTTTATTATTCTAGACTAATCATTTGCCTGGTCTTTATGATGCAGGGAGAAAACATGGTTCCCCCTCACCCTGCACCCAGACCTGTTGTCGAGACTCTCCCAATTGGTTTAGGGAGACATCTAGCCATGATTCATATATCGGAGATCATCAAAGAAGACCCTAGTCGGTCCATCATTCCTGACGATGGTGTCTTGAAGGACTTTCTCTTTCCTGAGCTCTTGAGTTATACTTTATCAAATCGAATTCCTCTTTACAGCTTCAGTATTCAAGACGACGTCCCTATCCCCCCTACTTTCTCAGTTCTTCTGTCTCCTTTCTTGGAAGTGTCACCAAAGTGAATTCAGGTGAACCTTACCCCATTGGGGGAGATAACCTACGATTCCGATCCGAAAGAAACTTTCATATTGAGAGGCTCTTTCTGGACCCAAAGCGATCAGTGCACTCAAAACTTCTCTCAAAAATTTGTCCTTAAGAATTACCCTTCTATTATCAACCTTGCTCGAATGGATCCTGATGCAGGGTGGATTCCTAGGTGGGATCTTCGGTCCAGCAGGCTCTTCTCAAATGACTGGGCCTGGGATTTCTGGGTCCATCATCACTGTCGGGAGTCTCCCGAATCACTGTAAGCAGTCAATTTATACTCCTCAGTGTGGGATTCCCAATTTTCTATTTACCCACCATCCTTGATCCTGCCAAACCTACTCAGTCGCTGGTGTTCAAGCACTAATAATTTCCACCTTACCCATGGTGAAGTTGGCATAGTCTGTGGGATATCTATCAATCTGGAGGGCTCTCGATTATTGGTGATATGTATGAAGAGTTCATGCCCAATCCTAGTGTGTGGGACGATGTTGAACAAGTGCCTTCATTGGCAAGGGATCTGCTGGTTATGGTGGAGCAATCACTGGGTCAGGCCTTGCGTGCCCACTCTCTTATTCCCTATAGCACATGAATAGGGTTATTGCTGAACACCACTGGTCTCGTGTCGAAGATCAAGCGCCCCAAGACCCATCCTTCTCAATAGTCGCGAACCATCCCAGGTTCCTACTAGGCGGTTCTGGAAGAGGGCGACTATCTCTCATAGGGCTACGAGGTGTGCCCCGGTGTGCCCCCTATGCTCAGGCTAGCAGGTCCGTTTGCGATGTTTCTGAGTGGGTGGTTATTACCTTATGAGGATATCAATCCTGGCATCAGGGATTGCACCCTGATGATGTCAGTTGAGCTGGCAGAGGGTTGCCCGATGTATTTGGTTGTGCCCACATTGGATCATATTTATGAACTGCTAGGTCACATGTAGAAGGGTGGGTAACCCATCCGTCTGAGTGGACCATTTCAATTTTTGCACGGCTGGGTAGCTGATCATTTTCGTTGTTATGAGTATTGCCACAACACGACCATCCTGCTTCCTACCTTTCGGCCTACCCTACTGGATATAGCAGGAGTTTCCTTGAAGTCCCTCAGCTTTAGTGAAGTCCTCGAGCTTCTGAGTGACTTCTCCCAGTTTGCTTTCACTCCCTACCCCACCCCTTCTGGCATCATAGTTGACAACTACCTGGGGAACCTAGAGGAGCGTTCTTACATGATCTCTCTGCCGGGTGGATTTCTATCTGCGCAGATCGATGGGGTTTCTCTGTGTGAGTTGTATGTCCCGTATCGTTTTTCTTGCCAGTTTGGGTGCATGCAAGTCCAAGTTTCCCTTCACCCTCCCCAGGCTTAAGGACCGCACCCGGCCATACTTCGTCAATGGTGGATGATGCATACACGGGAGGGATCTGACACAAGCATTCACATGCCTTCCATGGGGGCAGCTGCCGGCCTTTCCTTGGATTATGCAAAAATGTGGGTAAAACACTATCCTGATGGGATCCTAGGGAAGGCTACCCGGTAGGTTCCCAAATCAGGAGTTACTACTGTTGTTGCATCCACCGAACCTTCCTCATCAGCTCTAAGGTAGGATCGACTGATGGCTCGTCGATCAAAGTGACTCAGGGGATTTTCCTCTCCCAGCCCTGCGGTGGCCGATGTTCAGACGGGTTCATCCTTCTTGGACGTGGATGAGGATGACTATGTGGTTCTAGGTCCCAGAGAGACAATCCTGGAAGTTTTTTCAGTCGATGTAGGGCTTAGAAACTTGATCCCCAAGCCTGAACCGGGGTTAGAGGCTCCAGACTTTCCAGCTTCGGAACCAACTTCTAGAGAGCACGTGTCTGCGCTGGTTGCAATGCCAGACTTCGTTCCTATGCTGCCGGGCAAGGACACCAAAGATCCTCATGCCATGGTAGACCACCAAGAAGTGTGAAGGTGGGCCTGGCCTCAGATTTGTGAGATTTTTTTCGAAACTCCTCTTGCTGAGATGTAAATGAAAACTGAATCCCTCTGACAACTCTTTCTAGGTTTGGGGTCATGTGGATTTGACTATCGGCAGTTTCATCTTCTCGCTTGTCAGGTTGTTATGGCCCGTGAGGAAGCTTCTGCTAGTGAATGAAAACTTTCTCATCTCACTGCTTCCCATCGCGGGGCCCGATCCTTGGAGGATACCATGACAAATCTTCATCAGCTAGTAACACGGGAGGCGAGCTCTCAAGATCACGCGACCACCCTATCCGCTGAGCTTCATGAATGCGAGACTTGAGTAGCGATGCTGAGTAATCGGTTGTAGACTCTGACTGGTAACCTTGAAGCCACCAGAAAAGGGATCAATGATATCAAAATGTCAGTGAATCATATTCAGTCGGTGGCCAAAGTTGAGGCCAAGGAGAAAGTTGTGCTGGAGCAAACTTGCAATAACCTTCGCCGCTCGGTTTCTGATCTGATGGAGAGAGAAATCTAGGCTCCTTTGTAACTGTTAGAGCCATTCCTAGACACTTTGTTTTATCTCTTCTGTTGTTTTGAGGGAGAGGCCATATCTTATGGACGCCCTCCCCTTTTGTTCAACGAAATACAATCTATGTCGATTTTAACTTTTTTTTTGAAATTTGGTTATTACAAGAGCAATTATTGCATGAGTAATAACCTACTGAATCAGAACTGAACATAATTTAGGAAAATGATAACAAGATATAATTTTTTTCCCTAGACCATTGGATCCAGCGAGCAGATTTTGACTATTGCTGGGGTTTTGTAGAGAAGCCCCACAAACTTTTTGTCTTTTCTTGTTAATGCCCTGATTTTTCCTGGGCCCATTTGGTGTGGACCCAGAGGGTATAGCCCAGCTTTTTCTTAGGTCTCCCATTTCGGTTTTTCGTCCTAACAGGCTTTGCTCCTATCTTTTTTTGTGAGTGGTTCAAAGTCCCACTGACAAGACTATCATTACTGATGTTTAAGGTCGAACAGCTTTGACCAGACATGGTGGGGCGAGGGCCCCAATGAGGTTTGTTTGATTAAAAGATATCTCAATACCCTTCAGATGCACATGGGGGGACATGTTTAAATTTGGATGACATGTAGGGCATGTCTCAAGGCATGGGAGCTGCGTCGGTGTACAGAGGTAGGAAGAGCATTGCCCAAGGAGATCTTGCCTTTAGTAGACAGGCCAGGGGTGATCAATATGTAGAGCCGCTGAGGGCATGGTATGCATAGTCATAAAATGGTGTCCTTAAGTCTACGACTGTCCATTTCTGATAGCTCGGGGACTTCATGGAAGTCCGTCTCATGGAAACCACCATGGGTGGCCTAGAAAATTATGAAAACCACCAGGGGTGGCTCAGAAAGGGAATGTGACATCTGAAAGGGTTTTGGGAACACCTGTACTAATCAGGAGCGTGGTCAGGAGACCGCTTTCCTACACATTTAGTTAGCGTAAGGGATGGTTGAAGCTTGGTTCATTTTAAAGTTATGCAGTTGGGACATCATTTAAAATGGAACGAATTCTCCTGGTTCTTATTAATCTCATCAAAGACATTCAACCGTATTCAGGAAGGATTGTGAAAGAGGTTGGTAAACTGTAGCTCAGAGGGTTTCTGAATCCCGAGATAGACATGGGGGCTCAGAGGCCAAGAGGCGTATGGAGAGAATCATTGCCTAAGGAAACCTTGCCTTTGGTAGACGGGACAGGGGTGATCAATATGCAGAGCCGCTAAGGGAATGGTATTCATAGTCATGCAAAGGCGTCATTAGGTCAATGATTGTATTCCCCCAATAGCCATGAAACGTCAGGGAAGTTGAGATTTGGGACAACTAGGGGTGGCTTATGAGATTTCGGCTTTTTTCTGAGTATAGAGTATGGTTTATGATGAGAGGGTGCCTGGATATGGGAGAAACATCTAGACTAAACTTACTGAGAATGGGTGAAGTAATCCCTTCTCACGTGGGTGTGAGATGGTGGTTTCTGAAGGTCTGACCCGTGCACTGAAGGACAGAGAAAATCCTCTGTTCCTTACTAAACCCATGAAAAGTTTGACCATTCAGTTTAATGTCATGTTGTAAAGAAGAGGAGAATTAATAAAGAATGCTATGCATTTTAACATCATGCAGCAAGGATGGGAGCATTTTTTTTCCTTTTCCAATTCTGTGCAGTTTAACGTCGTGCAGCAAGGATGGTTGACCATGCAGTTTAACGCCGTGTGGTAAGGATGAGGAGAATTATTAAACCAGTGAAAATGCTTGTTGTTGTAGGCATTCCCCTAGATGTTTAATGCTTGGTCTTTACAGCCTTACACTAAGAAGTTGTGATGTTCTCTGTGCCATTTGACATCATGTGGCAAGGATGTAGTGAAAAAGTCCGCTCTTAATTAGAATGTAATCGGGCCCAAGTATCCTGGCATGTCCAAGATGTGGAGGGGGGTTAATGGTGTAAATCATGGTTTCAGGGCTTCTTGGATCAGGAGAGATGACATGCAGGCTCTGAGGTCGGTAAGCGTACGGAGCTAGGAAGAGTATCGCCCGAGGAAATCTTACCTTTGGTAGACGAGGCAGTGGCTATCAATATGCAGAGCCACTGAGGTCATGGTATGCATAGTCATGCAAAGGTGTCTCCGGGTCAATGACTTTCCACTTCCAATGGCCATGAGTGGTTATGAAGATCCGCAATTATCCGGGCCACGAAGTCTGTCATCGGGTAATGAAATATCTGGGCATGTCGGGGATATTCATCCCCAGTTGTTGTTAAAGCTTAAAGAGCTCCCTGCACTTATTTATTTTGCGCGTGGGGGTGTACCTTCACTCTATTCAGTTTAATGTCATGTGGTAAGGATGAAGTACTCCTTTTTTAGCGGTCATAGATCTCGGACCATTGGGTGACTATTGCTGCAGTCACTCGAAGGATAACTGGGTCAACATGCTCTGATATACTTGGAACAAGGTGGGGGATGAAGGTTGTAAACTATAATTTTGATTTTTCCTAGATCATGAGGTGTGGTGTGGGGGATCTGAGGCCGGTAAGCATACAGAGCTAGGAAGAGTGTCGCCCGAGGAAATATTGCCTTTGTTAGACGGGCCAGGGGCTATCAATATGCAGAGCCGCTGAGGGAATGGTATGAATAGTCATGAAAAGGTATCCCCAGGTTGATGAATTTCCACTTCTGATGTCCATGAATGATTATGAAAATCTGAGATTGATCACTGTATAGAGTTCGGTATGTGGGGATAATGGTGTCCGAGAATACAAGAAACATCTTCACTGCAATTATCTATTGAGCCAAAGTAGCCTAACCCCGGCTTGATGTTCGTGGATGCAGGTCGCTATGTGAACCATCGGCGGATACATAGGCTAACTGAGTAAGGATACCCAAGAGACACTTGGATGTAAAGAGGGGAATGAACTTGTAAACCACTGCTCTATAAATTTTTGGATCGGGAGACATGATACAGGGGCTCTGAAGCCGGTAAGCATACAGATCTAGGAGAAGTATCACCTGAGGAAATATTTCCTTTATTAGACGAGCCAGAGACTATTAATATGCAGAGACGCTAAGGGCATGGTATGCATAGTCATGCAAAGGTGTCCCCGGGTCGATGACTTTCCACTTCCAATGGCCATGAATGGTTATGAAGATCCATAATTTTCTAGGTTTTGGAGTCTGATGTATGGATAGGATGCATCCAAATGTGCAAGGAGTATCTCCATCTCGTTTCTTCATGTGTCTTGGGTGGGTCGCGACGAAGTTCGTGTAGTTTAATGTCAGGAGGTGAGGATGAATTCTGTGCAGTTTAACGTCATGTAGTGAGGAAGAAGTTCATGCAGTTTAACGTCATGCGGTGAGGACAAAGTATACACCTCGTTCAAGACTGGTCCATACACGGGGGGAAAGGGAATTTTTGTTTTTCTTATCTGCGCAGTTTAATGTCATGTGTTAAGGACGAAGAATACACCCCGTGCAAGTATGGTCCGTACACGGGGGAAGGGGGATTTTTTTTTGAGGTGGTTGGGTCAGGGTGTGGAATTCTGGCATCACTACGTATCCTACGATGGTAGGAATCAAGCCTCACATAGTTCTTTGAAAGATGATACACCTCATGCAGATCTGGTCAGTACACGGGGGGGAGGCCATTTTTAAATCCTATTCAGGGGTGGCTGGGCTAGGGTGGGAGACTATGGCATCACTACGTATCTTGCAGGGGCGGGAATCAATCCGTACATAGATCTTTGTATGAAGTACACCCCGTGCAGTTCTAGTCCGTACATGGGGGAGAGGTCATTTTTAAAATTATTTTCATTTGGGAGTAGTTGGGCCAGGATAGGGGATCCCGGCGTCGCTACGTATCCTGTGAGGGAAGGAATCAAGACGCATGTAGTTCTCTGCAAGAGTGATACACCCCGTTCAGGGATGGTCCGTACATGGGGGGAAGGGGGTATTTTTAACTCCTATTGTCTTTATTTGTGTAGTTTAACATCATGCGGCGAAGATGATTGACCGTGCAGTTTAACGTCATGCGGCGAGGATGTTTGACCGTGTAGTTTAATGTCATTAGGCGAGGACGAAGTATGGCCTCTAGTTTTTCTGGTGTTGTGCAGTTTAACGTCATGCCATGAGGACGATTGACCGTGCAGTTTAACATCATGCAGAGAGAATGATTGACCGTGAAGTTTAACGTCATGCGGTGAGGACGATTGACCATGCAGTTTAACATCATGCGACGAGGACGATTGATCGTGCAGTTTAACATCATGCAGCGAGGACGATTGACCGTGCAGTTTAACTTCATGCGGCAAGGACGATTGACCATGCAGTTTAACGTCATGCGGCAAGGATGATTGACCGTGCAGTTTAACATCATGCGGTGAGGATGATTGACCGTACAGTTTAACATCATGTGGCGAGGAAAATTGATCGTGAAGTTTAACGTCATGCGGCGAGGACAATTGATAGTGCAGTTTAACATCATGCGGTGAGGACGGTTGACAGTGCAGTTTAACGTTATGCGGCGAGGATGGTTGACAGTGCAGTTTAACGTCATGCGGTGAGGATGATTGACCGTGTAGTTTAACGTCTTGCGGTGAGGATGATTGATCGTTCAGTTTAATGTCATACGGAGAGGATGAAGTATTTGAGCAGGTTACTCCGCGAGATCAAATGGACTTCATGATGCTATAGATAATGTCGCAGCTTTTGAACTGTGAAGACCAAGTCTAAACAACTCTTCTTGATATTTGATTATCGAGTCTCATAATCAATCATGGTTCGACTGAGGTAATAGAGATTGTTTTCACTGTCGGCGTCATTCTTTTCTATGAGAAAGGCTCCCAGTGACCATTCAAGGGTCGTCACGTATAGGATGAGAGGTCTTCCTTCAACTGGGGGTATGAGCACCGGTGGGCTTAAGAGGCACTTCTTAAATTTGTCAAATGCCTCTTGGCATTCATCCATCCATTAGTAGGTGACCCCCTTCTTCATTAACCTAGTGAAGGTCAAACACTTTCCTTCCAGGTTGGCTATGAACCGCCTAATATAGGCCAGGTGTCCTTGGAATCCCCTCAACTCGGTGAGATTTTGTGGAGCTGGTAATCCCAGGATAGCCTTTGTCTTCTTAGGGTCAACTTCAATGCCATGATGGCGTACGACGAAGCCAAGTAATTTCCCTGAGGTAACCCTGAAGGCGCATTTCAAGGGGTTCATCTTCAATTTATGTTGTTGGAGTTTGTTGAAGATGGTCTCAAGGTCTGACAGGTGATCCGAGCACTGTCTGGAATTGACCCCCAGGTCATCCATGTAACATTCAATGAATTTCCCCAGGAACGGTTTAAGGATCCGATGCATGGCACGCTGATATGTGGCGCCAGCATTCTTGAGACCAAAGGGCATGACCCTGTAACAAAATACCCCTTGAGGGGCCCTGAAGGCAGTGGCTTCTTCGTCTTCTCAGGCCATCCTGATTTGATTGTACCCAGAATAGTCATCCATGAGGGATAGAGCCTCATACCCAGCTGTTTCATCGATTAATAACTCGTTGATCGGGACTAGGAAGTCATCTTTCGGGCAATGCCGATTGAGATCTCTGAAATCAATGTAGACACGGACTTGTCCGTTCTTTTTCTTGACAAGGATGATATTGTCCAACCAGATGGGGTATTGGACCTCCCAAATCAAGCCTGCTTTAATGATCTTATCGACTTCAGCCACTATTTTGGCAGCATGTGAGGGGTGTGTCCTTCTAGCGGCCTGTTTATAGCCTCGGAGGTCTTCTAGCAGACCTAGGTGGTGTGTTTCCACTTCGGGATCAAGTCTCGGAATTTCCGTGTAATTCTAGGCCAACACATCTCGATGTTTCCTTAAGAAGTTGGTATATACCTTGTGCTCTTTGGGAGACATGGCTGCACTAATGAGAGTGGGAATCGAGTCTTCCTTGGTACCCAGGTTTATTTCCCTGAGCTCGTCCACAGTGGTGGAGATACCTTCATCAAATTCAGGAGGTGCATCCCTGAGATATTCCCCCTCTTCTTCTCCCAAATCCTCATCTTCTTGATCCGACGAGGAGAGAGATCCTGACATGGGCTATTGGGAGTCCGGAGGCGAGGTGCCATGGGCGTCCTTACTCGAGTTTTCGTCCCCAGATTGAGGGTCATTGGACGTTCCCACATTATCACTCTCGACCGTTATGGATGAAGTCATGAGTACATCCGAGTATGTGTCCGGACGTGAACTCCTACTCTCAACATGGTTGATGGGCAGGACATATTCTCTACCAAGCTACCTGAGGGGGTCATCAGGAACCATTTCTAGGCCATTTGGAGCAGGGATCTAGTCGACACCATCGACCAAAGGATTCTTTTTCTTTTTCTCATAGAACCCAGCATCAATGTAATGTGACTCAGAGAGCTCGAAAGGGGCCTTGTCGGCGTGAAATGTTCCACTTTGTCTATTGATGTAGTACTTGATACACTGGTGGTAGGATGAAGGAATGGCCATGTGCTTATGGGGCCACGGCCTTCCCAGTAGGGCATTGAATGATGTGCTCTTTTGGACCACCAGGAATTCCATGTAGGCTACCAGGTCACCAAAATGGTTCCTTAGCTTAATTTGTCCCATTGGCTTCTATTTATTCCTATTGTAACCTAACAGAGTTGTGGCTGAGGGAACTAAATCATCCTCACTGTAGCCCAACTTATGGAGTGTCTGTAGGGGAAGGAGGTTAACTCCAGAGCCATTTTCGATGAAGAATTTCCTGATCTCAATACCATTCAGTGTGCCGGACAAATATAGTGGTCCGATGTGTCCTTTCATGATGGAATCTTCATCCTGATCGGTGAAAGAAATCACTTCATTGCATTCAGTCGGGCCAGTCTCCATCTGGTAAATCTCGGTGGTAGTTACCTCGGCTTGAAACTCCTGGGGGCTGATCAAAGATTCTATAAGCGCCTCCCTGAGGTCGGTTGACAAACTCAGGGCATCGAGGATTGATAGTTTGGCTGGTACCGATGCTAGCTGCTTAAGGATATCGTATTTCTGCTCCAGTGGCTGACTCTTCTCCATTGGTGGGAGATTCCTAGAGGGTGCTTTGGGGGCTGGAGCATTTGATGAGGAGGGACCGGGCATGGGGTCGGAAGTCGATCGTGTTCCCGCGTTTTGAGGACTTGTCCCGGCCGGTCTGTTTGTGCGCACTAGGCGGATAGACACTTTTTCCTCCTCTGATGGGTATCATAGAACAACAGGGCTAGAGTGGCTACTTGGGGAGGTGGAGGGGCATTCTTTCTCCTGTTGAGTCCATTGAAGGGCTCTACCATGGGTTTCTGCGATATTAACAGTTTAGGATAGGTTCCAACCGTAGGGTTTCTTTCGGTCGCGAATGTGCCTTCCCTAGTATCCTCTACCTCTGTGATTCTTCCTCCCGACTCCTCGTGCAGGGAACTCAGGTTTGTAACCATACCCTTCGTCAGGGACCGATTCCATATGATGGATGATTTTAATGGAACCAAATATTGTCTCTTCATCCTCTGACAGGTCAACCTGTTCGGTTGTCCCTGATGGTTCCGTTTGGTGGTTCGGTTCCCATGGTACCAAATTTGAGGGCATATAATATACTAGGATGGCCCCATTGCGGACCGCTCCTCTTGTGATTATTTCCTCCTTCTTTTATTACGCCCGGATGACCGGCTCGTGGAGGATTGTGAGGCCGATGCTGTCAGTTGTGAGACGTCAGGGGCTGTTGGCAGCAACACTGGCTGCCATAGCTGAGCTCGGAGTATGACCTGGGCTTAGTTGATAGTCTTCTGAGTCATCCATTCATCGAATTTCTTCCCCTGCTTGCTGGTGACTTTCTGCCACCCATCCTCTTTGTCGGAGTCGGTGGTAGAGATACATGCCACATGTGTTGTGGGTGGTCCCAGCTCGACCTGTCTGGAGTCTTCAATCCTATGAAAGAGGTCTTTAAAGACGAAGCATTCTAGGATATTATGCCCCAACATTTGATGGTAGGGGTAGTAATTTGGGCTGTCATCACGGCCGACTTATTCTAGTTTCCTCCACTCTGGGAGGCGGAGCAAGTTGCAATTCATGGCAGCAATGAAGTAGCCATGGACTTGATTGTCTCAGAACAAGTATACTTTTTGTCTTCATTCCTCAAACTGGTTTCGCTTCGGTCCTCTCTGATCGTCCCGTTTAAGCTAAGGTGACAGGTGATATGTAGGAGGCCCTTGACAATTTGGTGGAGGCCTGAGCGGTGGAGCAGGCACAGGGGACGACTTGAGTGTGAAAGTGGATGCTTCATCTCTAGGGGCTCTTTTTGTAGGAGCCTGTGAGGCTACTTGGGACTTAGAATTAGTTCACTGCAGGGAGTCCTCAAGTATCTAGGAAATGGCCGAGAGATGGTGGAATCCAGTGGTACACTCCACTGGTATGAGCAGTGTTCGCAGCTCATCTCGAAGATTATCGATGCATATGGCTAGCATCTCATCCTGAGGCGTTGGCATGTTCAGGGAATAGGTTAGAACTTTCCATCTGGCGATGAAATCTAAGACCCTCTCATTCTCCCTCTGCTTGTAGTTCATGAGGTCGCTGACCGTTGTTTTAGGCAACATTTAGCTAAAGTGGAATAGGAACTGCTGCCGGAGGTCCTCCTAGCTCTTTATTGACTAGGCTGGCAGACTTGTATACCAGACGAAGGAAGATCCTTGCAAGGTCTGTATGAAGCATCTGAGTTTCACTGCTTCTTGTAGTTCTGGAGTCCCCATCATATGGTCTCAATAAGACACGTAGTGTATCAAATTTTGTTCTGGATCGCCTGACCCATTGAAGATAGGGAATACAGGGCTCCCAAAATTGGGTAGAGGAGGCGTGTTGCTTACCCAATCTGGGTACGGCTTCCGCTATGGCTATATCGGAGTGCGTCGACCTTCCATTGCTTTTAATCGAGCCACCAGTGCCTCAATGGTGTTGGTGAGACACTGGTTTACATCCTGTTGGGCCTGGTCTTGGGCATGTGCAGCATGAGGCATTGCTTGAGGATCCGGCTCAGCCAGCATCAAGGGTGCATATTCCGTTCGGGGCACCCTCGGAGGGTTCGGGTGTACTCTCTTTGGTTGTTTCCTAAGTGGAGGGAAGTCTTTGTATTCATCGGAATCTATGTTTAGGTAGTTGGATGGGCCGGGCACCTCATTGGATGGGAGCCCTGACCGTGCTTCATTTGTCAGGGCAAACCTTAGTCTTTGAGGTGCACTTGTTGGGGGTGCATGATGTGGCTCCTCCTGGGATTCACTTTCAATAAGGCGGTTCCTCTAGAGCATCTCGGAATTAAGATGTCTCAATTATTTCATCTCCTCTTCCTGTCGAGCGAATCTCTCTTCGAGTGTGAGAGGATCATTTTTGTCGAGAGAAGGAGGTGGGTTAAGGGTAACTAGTCCTTTATTATTATCCTTATTGGAAGCTCACTGGGTAGACAGAGGAGGTTTTTCTAGAAGGACAACCATATTTAGGGCGGTCGTCTGGTTCCAGGTGTTCACACCTAGGGGTTCGTTGTGAGTCACAGCCTGACCGGAACCATCATCTCTCGATCCATCCGGATTTTCATCATCTCCGGCATCACCCGTGGGGTAAGCCTTTATGGGGTTGATGGATACATATCACAGGGCGGAGAAGACTTCATCTTTTTAATGGGATGAGGATCTCCCGCGTCTCTTACTGGCCTTCCTTTTAATGTCCCGGGATTTCTTTCGGACTTCTTGATGAAGGGTGACACGTAGAGTTATTTGATGTGACCTTATGGTGAGCCTTCCTCTCATAGGGGATGATGATTCAAATGACAGGATAGGATGGGAACCTCCTCTTCTGACTGTCCTCCCTAGATGAGAAAATACTAGCTCTCGTGGGGGAGGTTGTTGTTGAGGGGGTAATAATGCCCCCATCCCTGAGGGCTGGGATTGGATCCATTCCTTGGACTTTGAGTCTCCTCCCATTTTTATTGGTCTTACAGAGGCATTTGTTGTTAAAAATGCCCCATGCCCTATAGGCTGGGGTTGACCCTGGATTGCAGCAGTGGCTGCAGCTATCGATACCTGCCTGATCTTGCGTTCCCCCATTCGAGGGTGAACTGGGTTTGATGTCGAGTTCTCCTGGGGATCAATCCCTTCTGGGGAGGCAGGCAATGACTTCTGATTGGACTCTCTTGGGAGAGAGGCCTGTTGTATACTCTCGGTGTCCTGCTTCAGGAGTTCTTGAATGGCTTGTTTCTGTCGGGCCTGAAGCTTCTGGGACTTACTCAAGGCCTAACTCTGTTGGGTGTGTTTCCTTTTCTGGGTAGGGAGAACACTCGATTTTCATCTTGACATGATGACGTTGAAAGACACCATGCTGAATGGGTTCTTCTGGGTGGGGAGTAGAGTGAAATGCAGAGCTCTATGTTCTCCCCATCCCCTGATATGGACTCCCGTCAGAGCGTCACCGATGAGGCGGCGCAACTCGTACAGTGCACGGACGCAGGCTATCTCCATGTTTCCTTTACGTTTCTCGGGGTGCTGTCGTCGTGCCGAAGGAAGGGCCTCTAGGTCAATGTGACACAGGAGGTCTCCTATCATCTTGACATAGTCTACATACCCATCGTAGGGAAGAAAGATTGATTCCAGTCAGCGGAGGGTCGTCCATATATTGGAGCGGATGTTGTGCACGCATTCTTCCGACAACTCTCTGGGTATATCGAACTGAAAGGTGGTCGTGGGCCAAAACATGACTGGTATATCATTTCTGGCTAGTATTTTCCTCATGCGCAGTATATCCGCATACTCCTATGGCAGTGATTCCTCTACCTGGTCAGCCCAACTGAGGTGCTCACTGATAGTGTGGTCAGAGGGAGTGGGACCGGTAGGTATTGAATTATCATGTGGGCGATTTCGAGGTGGTTCAGAAGATGAACGCAGCCCTGGACCATCTTCTGATCGAAGAAGGACATTGTTAGCGACTAACTCATAATTTGACATACTTGATCCCATCCTTCTAAGTGCCTCAGCATACGAGGGATTTTCTATGCTTGATTCGGAAGGGGGAGGACCTTCCTATCGATATGATATGTCATCTCAGGGAGGAACTCCACAATGGCAGTCCTAATGGTGAGGACTACCATTACTACTTGTTGTTGCACTGCATAGAGGAATTTTGTAGTGAACACCCTGGGGAGGACCTCCAAGGCATGTCACAGCAAGGGGAGGACCTTCTGGCTGCATAGCATCGTTATGGGGAGGGCCTTCGCAACAACTTCCATCATGGTGAGGATGACCATCATGGCTTGATGTTCGATGTGTATCCTGGGGAGGACCTTCAGGACACACTACGACAAGGGGAGGACCTTCTTGTTGCTTGGGGCCAATGCGGGGAAGACCTTCACAATGGAGGCCTTGGTGGCGAGGACTACCATCACGGCTGCTGGAATGGTGAGGACTACCATTACAGCTGTCGCAGGGAGAATATATGCAGGGTACACCCTGGGGAGGGCCTTCAGAATGTACCGCAATGAGGGAAGGGTCGTCTCGTTGCTTGACGTCTCTACGGGGAGGACCTCCATTTTCAGGGTGGCGAGGACTACCACTGTGATCTGATGCCCGGCTGCGTGGAGTGTTGTTGCAATGTAACCCCTGGGGAGGACCTTCAGGGTAGGATATAAAAAGGGGAGGGCCTTCTTATCGTGATGAGACGTCACTGTGGGGAGGGCATCCACAGTTGCGACTATGATCGCGAGGAATACTATCATAATATGTGGTCCCACTGCATGGAGAGTGCTTACAGTGTATACCCTGGGGAGGACCTTCAGGGTGGACCACAACATGTGGAGGTCCTTCTTTCTACTCGATCTTCTGGTCACGTGGAGGGTTTCCATGACTCACATCAAAAGAGGATCTCTCATGATCGATCGTTATAAGACAGTGGGGGGAAGCCCCCACGGGTGCTCTGGGGAGGACCTTCAGAGCTTCTAGTAACAACATTGTAGAGAGGACCTTTGTAACTTCTACTGCCACTCCCATAGTATGGTAATGGGTGGGCAGGGTTCTGAGCCTGCGATGTGTGCTTAGAGGCATTGGGAACCCCAGCTTCCCATAGAGCAGAGTCATGAACCCACTCTTTATTTTCCTGCTGCCTTCGGCGCATTCGGGGCGCTCTCTTGCGAGCAGCGGGGACCGTCTGCTGTTGACAACGACCTTAACCTTTGGGTCCCTATCTAATTGGGTCCCACGATATTGCGGGGAAACACCGACGAACATCTTGATTTTAGTAGGGATATATGTCTCTCTGGAGCATCCACTGTGATGGACGAGTGTCCCCCAGTTGGAACAAGTGAAGATGCTCGATCTAGTTGCCCTTGCATCACGGAATATAGCCGGCGACCCTCCTGGGAGGAAGCAGGGATGCAGATCTGCTCCAAGGCGGCTATCCCGTCTCTTAGATGAGTCGCCTCAATTGGGGATACAAGCTCATGGTCCCGAGTCTATGTTGTTGCTGCTAATGAAATTACATTCTGGAAAGTCTGCAAGATATGATCTGGGATCGATACCTGCTCCACCATCATTTCCAGGATATGTAGAGAGACATCTTTGGCTGGAACAGGTATGAAGGCCCATTCCGGTATCGAAGTAGGAATGTCCTACTCCGGTCCTCCAGTGGTCAGTCAGTACTGACAATTCTACTATTTCAGGGCAGGTGAAAGAATCTTCCCCTGTGTCGGGATACGCCGGTTTATCTCTCTGTTTTCCGCCACATCAGGATGGGGGACTTCACTTGCATCCACAGGGAACTGGCCATGCATATATTGGTTTCCCACCATATCGAGTCGGTGGCCTTTGTTGGCGGGGAGACATGCCCGCCTATTAATTTCCGCCACATCTGGGTGGCGGGATTTTCTGATTGCCACCATGTCAGGATGGCAGGCGTCAGAAGCATCTGCTAGGATCTGGTCCTACAGGCGCTGGGCCGCACCCACGTCAAGCAGATGGGATTCACGACCCTGGGTAGGGAGAGGGGCCTTCCGGGTAAGTGTTGTCCTGCGTGAGTGATGGGCTTGATGGAGCTCGAAGGAGATTCGTGTCAGCTCGTATGTTGCTGCCATGTCTGGATGGTAGGCTCGGGAGGAGCGAATAGGTGTAGGTGCATGTTCATGGTACGTCTCCGTGGCTAGACAGTGGAGCTCCTCCTTAGGGACCAGGGTGATGACCAATCCCTGATTGTACGTCTGCCGCCCTCATCAGGTGGTCCGAGGGGCCGGAGCTCGGGGAGCGTGGGCCTAAATCCTCGGAGAGACATCCTCCTCAGCGCGAGGATGTTAAGTCGGCGCATGACCGCGATTGTAACACCCTGAGATTTTATGAAAAATATACTTTTTAAATATTGATATCTTTTGTTGTACGCTGCACCAAGATTATCTTTCACTATACGAAACATCATATTAGCTTGCAGTATACGCAACCCTGACTTGTCTTGCATTACACGCAATCGCGACCTTCCTCGATAGAGTGTGTTGTACGCAATACCGGGTTTCACTAAACAATGATATATGGTTATAATATTATTATGAACTAGCCATTATGAATAGTATTAACTAAATTTTGAATTTTATAAAATTATTATTCATCTTACACATTTTCTAGAACATGGTATAAGAACAAAATAAATTTTTCGGGTAAAATAAGTATTTTTCAAAAAATGCAGTTTTGAAGCCTTTTGATGGTGCACCCACTTTAAATCTAGTTTTTGACATATTTATAAATTTAATTTGACAAAATAAAAACTTTTCTTTGGAATCAGTAAATAAAAATTTACTTTGGATAAATTTTTCATATTATTCTGGTAACATTCATATTTTGATGAATAGTAAAAACATGCTATATTTTAATTAAAACAACTTTTTTCATCGCAATAATTTATATGGTTAAATTATAATATTGAATAGTTTTAAAGTATAAATAGAATATATTTTTACCATTTAATATAGTTTATGTCATTAGCATTGATTTTACATTGAATTTGTAGGTTAAATAATTCAATCTTTTTCAATATTTTAAACAAAAACCCATTTTCTTTCGACAACGGGATTAATTTTAATTTAATTTCTGCACCTTCTGTGTATTAAATTTGGAAAAATGGATTCCATATTTGGAATTATTGGGTCCAAATTATAATAATAGACTACTTTTTATTTTTGGGCTTTATGAATAGTAACAACGGTAAATTTTATTTACCATAGTAAAAGGTAAATTGGGTAATTAAGGGTAAATATAATATTATAAAATTATCCTAATACTTGTCTTAATACTATTGGATGATTATATTTCGTCCTAAGTCATATTTGGGTCGAAATGTAATCCATTAGAACCCAATTCGAGGTGATTAAGACCTTTAGTTTATTTTATTTAAAGGAAAGTGAAATATGTCTCACTCAACTTTAATAATTAAATTATTTTTAATATAAGTTTATACAGAATATAAATTCGGTTATAAATAATAATTTGAAAGATAAAATGTTTTTCTTTATCATGGTAATTTATTTTTAATTTTTAAGAGTTATTTAATTACCTTATTATCTTATACATTAATGATGCAGAAATTACTTATTTAGTGAAAAATCAATAATATAGTTTTTATTGAAATAGTAATACATATCAAAAGGCCCAAAAATCTGCACAAAACTTATTATTAGTGTATATATAAACCCTAATAATCCACTGGAAGAATTTTTGACCATTTGGATAGTTATTAAGGCGATTATGACACGTATAATATTTTATTTTAAATGATTCCAAAGTTGTCACCTTCATAATTTAATAAAGATAACAATTTACATGTTGTTATTTTAAGATGATAAATTCTAGTAAAATTATGATTATAAAATATTTGATATTTATCTTCATCAAAGGATTTTATTTTTAATTTTTATGCAACAAATAAGTATATTAATAAATTATACAAAAATTCCATACTAATTATTTTATTAAGAGATATACCAAATAAATTGTATTAAAAATATTAAAATAAATATTATATGAACTATTTAACGTTCTCCAAGAATTTTCTAGACAAATTTGACATGTTATAAATCTATTAAATATTTTAGTTCGAATATATCCTATTTGTAGATTTTATTTAAATTCAAATAAATGAATAGTGTCAAAATTGACACTATAGTTATTTTATAAAAAAACATATTATTAAATTGCTTTAAAATCACAAAAATATTTAAAATTTATAAATTGAAATTTATATAGTCTACGATTTCATAAAGTATCAAATTATGGAAAATTAACAACACATAAGTTATTATTTATAACCATTTAAAATTTAGAATTTTATTACCACAAATAAACATAAATAGATTAAATAAGGATAAATCAAAATGATAAGGTTTAAAAAAAGATCAAAACATGTCTAAATTTTATTGGTTGATGATATTACATGTGGGGTTTGAATTTATATTAAACTAATATTTTTGAGGATTCCAAAGGGGCCCCTCTCCTTCCTTATAAAAGGGAACCTCCTCCCTCTCTTCCTCACACCATTTTGGGCCTTGAAGCTCGGCCAAACTCTGCCCATTTCACTTCTACACTTCCCTAGAAACCTTATAGAGGTACTGGTCTTCTCAAAAGACCAACCCTAGTGCCCTAAGAAGAAGTTTAAAGGAGGTGCGTCAAAGAAGAGGTAATCTCTTCTACCGATTCTTTCAAGATTATTTCTTCTTCAACTTCTTCTTCTTTAGTTGTTTCATTATAAAGTAATAATATCAGTATCACTAATATACTGATATGTTATTATAAATATGAAACAACCCCATTTCACCTTCTATCCATCCTACAGAAAATGAAATCACCATGCATGCGTACGTACGGAATACCGTCTCCATGCCGTGGTGTAATCTGTTTTTCCAACACCACCTTACTTGGATGGGTATAATGGTGTAAATAATAACTATACAGAGTTATTATAACATCATAATGATTCTGATATATTGTATCATCCACTCCAATTCAATTCAATAATTATGGGAACGATATCATCGCTCGTGCGTACGTACGGACTACCGTCTCCATGATGCGATGAGATTCATTCTCAATGATTAACCATTCATGAATGATTATAAAGTATATATAATAAGTAATCATGAAATATATGAAATAATAATGATACTGTATTTATGTATATATATATTTATGTCATCCAATTAATTCCATTCAATTCAATGAGTAAACGAAAACAACGTTCATGCGTACGTACGGCCTACCGTGTCCATGAACGGTGTATTTATTTCCATTTATCGATCTATTATATATATTTATATTCTAAATATATATTATATATAAATCATGTTTTATATTATAGAATTAAGTAATCGTGATCTAATTAATCATATGAATAATTACAAGTCAAAACAGGGATGACAAATGAAACGATTTTACCCAAAACGCTCTTTAACATGGAATTTACAAAAGAACGGGTAATATAAAGTCTTATGTGAACAATATATGATATCATAACAATGAATATGATTTTGTAATAAGTCAATGACATTATTTAAATCATTATACAGGATTTTCGGATACGTATGAAGCATATCGGACTTAAGGTAAGGGATAATTTTGCAAATCTCATTTTAATCCAAGATTTCTTATACGTAAGTATTTACTGGTGTTATTGTTATCATCCATGTACATGTTTTCTAAAAGTGTTTTTATGTATGTTTAAAGTCCTTTTTACCCATTTTTTACTTTTACTACATGGTATGTATGGAATTTTTTTTTGTTTACCATACGAGGTACTTTTTGAATTTTCCAAAAAAAGTACGAGAAGAATGTTATTTTTAACTTATACGGCATGAACGGATTTTTACGGTTTCATAACACCTCATTTTCATGAAGCTTACTCTACAAGATTTTATGAATATTTTCAACAAAATACTTTTATTTTAAATGTGCATGGAATTTTGTGAAAAGAAAATGATTTTGAAGAAGAAATGATATTTTCCTCAAGAATTCATTTCAAGTGTTTTATCAAAACCATTTTCCATCTAAGATGACATTATATCATATGTGTCTCTATGATTTACATGGTTTCACTTTTCTTATTATGAAATGATATCCATTTCTTTTATATGGATTGTGTGATGATGAGATTATGTTTATGAAACCCATTTTATTCTTTGGGTTATGATGAATGTTATAAGTTTATTTTGTGGCACAAGTAAGAATGATTTCAATATGAGATGGGTGGGACCAATATCTCCCTCCAATGCATTGGGTAAAGATTTATATCTCATGAGATAGACATGGCTGGAATGGAAAGTTAAACCGGTTCAGTAATACAAGACTGGAACGAGGAGTGAAATCGATTTAGAAAGAGACTATCCACTAAGATGGTCTTGGCAGCAATGCCTTGGCTACTATGGAAATCATAACATGTGATTAATGGTTTTCCACAATTACATGTTTTATTCCCATGCTATTTTATCATTATTAATGTTTATTTATGATCTATTCCTTACGTACTACCATGATTTATGTCATTGCTCAAGATTTTGATGTTTAAATATTATGTTCATGTTTTGAAGTTCAAATGTATATGATTTGTTTTATTTTATCCATGCTTAACCTTACTGAGAATTTGAGCTCACCCTTTATATGTTTTCTTTTCCCCAGGATTTAAAGAAAGGTTTTAGGTAAGAAAAAAAAAAGGGAAGGTCTTATGGGAGATGTTGAAGATCTTTCAACATGATTAGAAGATTATTTTCCGAGTTTCCAAAGACACTAAACTATTAAGGTCCTTGTGTGTCTGTTTTTGTTATGTATTAAGTATTCCGCAAAAGTAATGTAATGTCCATGTACTTCAAGCTTTGGCCCTCTACATTTGGTATCAGAGGAAAGGTTTAGTTAACCTTTGGAAACTAGGATGCGAAAATGTTAGTGAGATCCCTAGAGATATTTCTAAGGTATGTCTAGGGATGTCCCTAAGGATAAGTATACGTATAGGATATAGTCCAAGAACTATGGTAATGATCTTAGAATTTAACCTAAGATGTTAGATATTGACGGTACTCCCCCTTTACTATGTTGTTTTCCCTGTCATGATTTTTGTCTCTCACACTATTCTTTTTGGGTTTTAGAAAATGGATGGAAACTGGAAGAATCACGATAATGGAGGATGTGATGGACAATGGAATGATATTCTTCACGAGAAACCAAATGAAATTGGATCTGGAAGTCCAAATATCGTTATTATGCCTAATCAGCAATATCATAATATGATCAATAATCTCAACTTTGGAAAGTTTCCTGACTCGGCTAATAAGAGAAAGATGGAGTCTCATGATGATCATAGAGGAAAGAAATTTCAATTCCCCTCATGTAAATCATGTGGGAAGAGGAATCAGGGAGAATGTTTCAATGGAACTGGAAGATGATTTATGTGTGGAAAAGAAGGACACAAAGCTAGTAATTGCAAAGGAAAATGGTTTAGTTAACACCATAGACAAGGATAATGGTATTTCTAAGACATCAACAATGGTTATATGTTTTAAATGTGGAATGTATGGGCATTATGAAAACCAATTCCCTAAGGGAAAATCTCATGAAGAGAATCAGCATGGTCATATGGGTAGTACTTATGTGGATGATGATGAAGAGACTACAAATGAAATATGAGATGTAAGAAATGATGAAGTTCAGTCAGTGGTTTAAGAAGTTAGTGGAATGATTGTATGTTTATCAAGAATAATGTATGGTACTATGGAATAAATAATCATCTAAGTATTGTTACACTATTGTTTTTCATAAATTATTTGAAAGTATATGTTGAATGGTACTGGTAACCATGAAAGGTTATTCAGATATTTTTGGAAGTAAGATGATATGCGCATAATGAAGGGATAAGGAGAAAATAATATGTTTGATAGTATTCATGAGCTCATTGCTGATAAAAGGACAAAGTGATATCATGATTTGAGTATATAGATTTTATTTGGGATTTTTGTATGTGTAAAGAGTTAACTTTTGATAGAATTCATGTTTTAGCTAAGGTTCTATGGTAATTCATGTTTCAAAAGAATGCATGATTAAGGTATTCACATGTTTGGAATGTGACCAAAAAATATATCTTTTGATATATGGGGGACAAATGAAGGAATTCACATGCTCGATCGGACAGAAGAATTTTCGATAAGCCTAAAGGTTGGAACAGACATCATATAGTATTAGTTAAGGATATAACTTTTTATTTCCAAAATGTTATGGCAGTATAGTTTTAGAAAAACGATAACCTGCAGGACGGGCGATAACCCGTCATGTCGGACAAGGCTGTGGGAATCGAACCCACAACTGAAGTGCGACAGGCCTTTATCGCCTACCACTGGCCTACAGGAAGTCCCTGTTTAGTAGAAACCAGTTTTATTATATTAAGCAGTATGATATGTGAAGTATAAATCCATTTTAGGAACTATATATGATTAATCTCACTATAGATGGACTTATGTATTTTTGATAACTTTTTCTAACCTTTTGTTTGAGACAGATGGAATGACCCATCATTCTATCACATGATCTACTAACACTTCACGAATGACAAATTCAACTTCATTTCTTTAACAAATGAAGTGGAAATTGTCCAAGGAATGACCAAAGGTGAGACTGTACCAAAATCAAGAAAGTATTTCTTCTAATTCCAATTTCTTCAACTTTAGGGAAATGATCTTGAAAACCAAAAATGTTGTCCTAGTGCCCTTATATCTGATGAATCAGATGTTACCTTAGATCATCACAAATATATGGCTTTGTGATTGTTGTCTTTTTCATAGTCATGTTCTCTACAACTCTCCATCAGAACATGATGGATAGATTTCTCTTCCATATCCATATTTTCACCTATGTTCTCCTATGTAGAAACCCAGTGATTAGTTAATTTGGGTAACCATTAAGTTTCATACTTTAGTTTTTAAAGATTGGTTTTGGTATTATTTTTTACAATGTGGGTTTCTATTAAAGAAACATTCAAGTATTAAACAATTTATAACCCCGACGAATTTCGAGGACTAAATTCATTTTAAGAGGGGTAGAATGTAACACCCCGAGATTTTATAAAAAATATTCTTTTTAATTATTGATGTCTTCTGTTGTATGCTACACCAAGATTATCTTTCTCTATATGCAACACTGTATTATCTTGCAGTATATGCAACCCTGACTTGGCTTGCATTACACGCAATCGCGACCTTCCTCGATAGCGTGTGTTCTACGCAATACCGGGTTTCACTAAACAAAGATATATGGTTATAATATTATTATGAACTAGCAATTATGAATAGTATTAACTAAATTTTTAATTTTATAACATTATTATTCATCTTACACATTTTCTAGAACATGGTATAAGAACAAAATAAATTTTTCGGGTAAAATAAGTATTTTTCAAAAAATGAAGTTTTGCCGCCTTTTGATGGCACACCCACATTAAATCTAGTTTTTGACATGTTTATAAGTTCAATTTGAAAAAATAAACTTCTTCTTTGGAATCAGGAAATAAAAATTTACTTTGGATAAATTTTTCATATTATTCTGGTAACTTTCATATTTTGATGAATAGTAAAAACACGCTATATTTTAATTAAAAACAACTTTTTCCATCGCAATAATTTATATGGTTAAATTATAATATTTAATGGTTTTAGAGTATAAATAGAATATATTTTTACCAGTTAATATAATTTATTTCATTATCATTGATTTTACATTGAATTCGTAGGTTAAATAAATTCAATCATTTGCAATGTTTTAAACAAAAAATTGTTTTCTTTCAACAACGGGATTAATTTTAATTTAATTTCTGAAACTTATGTGTATTGAATTTAGAAAAATGGATTCCATATTTGTAATCAGTGGTTCCAAATTATATTAATAGACTACTTTTTGTTTTTGGGCTTTATGAACAGTTACAACGGTAAATTTTATTTATCATAGTAAAAGGTAAATTGGGTAATTAAGGGTAAATATTATATTATAAAATTATCCTAATACTTGTCTTAATACAATTATATGATTATATTTCGTCCTAAGTCATATTTGGGTCGAAATGGAATCCATTAGAACCCACTTCGAGGTGATTAAGACCTTTAGTTTATTTTATTTAAAGGAAAGTGAAATATGTCTCACTAAACTTTAATAATTAAAGTATTTTTAATATAACTTTATATAGAATATAAATTAGGTTATAAATACTCATTTGAAATATAAAATGTTTTTATTTATCATGGTAATTTATTTGTAATTTTTAAGAGTTATTTAATTACCTTATTATCTTATACATTAATGACGCAGAAATTATTTATTTAGTGAAAAATCAATAATATAGTTTTTATTGAAATAGTAATACATATCAAAAGGAACAAAAATCTTCACAAAACTTATTATTAGTGTATATATAAACCCTAATCATCCACTGGAAGAATTTTTGACCATTTGGATCCTTATTAATGCGATTATGACACTTATAATATTTTATTTTAAATGATTCCAAAGTTGTCACCTTCATAATTTAATAATGATAACAATTTACATGTTGTTATTTTAAGATGATAAATTATAGTAAAATTATTATTATAAAATATTTTATATTTATATTCATCAAAGTATTTTATTTTTAATTTTTATGCAAAAAATAATTATATTAAATAATTATACAAAAATGTTGTACTAATTATTTTATTAAGATATATACCAAATAAATGGTTTTAAAAATATTAAAATAAATATTATATGAACTATTTAAGGTGCTCCACAAATTTTCTAGACAAATGTTTCATGTTAGGGATCTATTAAATATTTTATTTAGAATATATCCTTTGTGTAGATTTTATTTAAATTCAAATAAATAAATAGTGTCAAAATTGACACTATTGTTATTTTATAAAAATAACATATTATTAAATTGTTTAAAAATCACAAAAATATTTAAAAATTATAAATTGAAATTTATATAGTATAAAATTTCATAAAGTATCCAATTATGGAAAATTAACAACACATAAGTGATTATTTATAACCATTTAAAATTTAGAATTTTATTACCACAAATAAACTTAAATAGATTAAATAAGGATAAATGAAAATGATAAGGTTTAAAATAAGATCAAAACATGTACAAATTTTATTGGTTGATGATATTACAACTCTATATCATCTAATCTTCGAATTGATTCATTTTTGGAGGTTTTTCTGTGGGGTTTGAATTTATATTAAACTAATATTTTTGAGGATTCCAAAGGTGCCCCTCTCCTCCCTTATAAAAGGGAACCTCCTCCCTCTCTTCCTCACACCATTTTGAGCCTTTAATCTCGGCCAACCTCTGCCCATTTCACTTCCCCACTTTCCTAGAAACCTTATAGAGGTACTGGTCTTCTCAAAAGACCAACCCTAGTGCCCTACGAAGATGTTTAAAGGAGGTGCGTCGAAGAAGAGGTAATCTATTCTACTGATTCTTTCATACTTATTTCATCTTCAACTTATTCTTATTTAGTTGTTTCATTATAAAGTAATAACATCAGTATCACTAATATACGTATATGTTATTATAAATATTAAACAACCCCATTTCACCTTCTATCCATCCTATGGAAAACGAAATCACGGCGCGTGCGTACGTACGGAATACCGTCTCCACGCCGTGGTGTAATCTGTTTTTCCAACACCACCTTACTTGGATGGGTACAATGGTGTATAGAATAACTATACATAGTTATTAAAACATCATACTGATTCTGATATATTGTATCATCTACTTCAATTCAATTCAATAATTATGGGAATGATATCATCGCTCGTGCGTACGTACGGACTACCGTCTCCACGACGCGATGAGATTCATTCTCAATGATTAACCATTCATGAATGATTATAAAGTATATATAATAAGTAATCATGAAATATTTGACATAATAATGATACTGGATTTATTTATATATGTATGTATGTCATCCAATTAATTCCATTCAATTCAATGAGGAAACGAAAACAACGTTCATGCGTATGTACGGCCTACTGTCTCCATGAACGGTGTATTTCTTTCCATTTATCGATCTGTTATATATATGTATATTCTGAATATATATTATATATAAATAATGTTTTATATTCTATAATTAAGTAATCATGATCTAAGTAATCATATGAATAATTAAAATTCAAAACACAGACGACAAATGAAACGATTTTACCCAAAACGCACTTTAACATGGAATTTACAAAAGAACGGGTAATATAAAGTCATAAGTGAACCATATATGATATCATAACAATGAATATGATTCTTTAATAAGTAAATTACATTATTTAAATCATTATACAGGAGGTTCGGATACGTACGAAGCATATCGGACCTAAGGTAAGGGATAATTTTGCAAATCTCATTTTTATCTGAGATTGTTTATACGGAAGTATTTACTGGGGTTATTGTTATCATCCATGTCCATGTTTTCTAAAAGTGTTTTTATGTATTTTTAAAGTCATTTTTACCCATTTTTGACTTTTACTACATGGTATGTAAGGAATGTTTTTTTTTTGTTTACTATACGAGGTACTTTTTGACTTTTCCGACAAAAGTACGAGAAGAATGTTATTTTGAACTTATACGGCGTGAAAGGATTTTTACGGTTTCATAATGCCTCATTTTCATGAAGCTTACTCTACAAGATTTTATGACTATTTTCAACAAAATACTTTTATTATAAAATTTAATGGCATTTTGTGAAAAGAAAATTATTTTGAAGAAGAAATGATATTTTCCTCAAGAATTCATTTCAAGTGTTTTATCAAAACCATTTTCCATATAAGATGACATTATTTCATATGTGTCTCTATGATTTACATGGTTTCACTTTTCTTATTATGAAATGAAATCAATTTCTTTTATATGGATTATGTTATGATTAGATGATGTTTATGAAACCCATTTTATTCTTTGGGTTATGATGAATGTTATAAGTTTATTTTGTGGCACAAGTAAGAATGATTTCATTATGAGATGGGTGGGACCTATATCTCCCTCCAATGCATTGGGTAAAGATTTATATCTCATGAGATAGACATGGCTGGAATGTCAAGTTAAATTGGTTCAGTAATATAGGACTGGAACGAGGAGTGAACTCGATTTAGAAAGGGACTCTGTCCACTAATATGGTCTTGGAAGCAATGCCTTGGCTACTATATAAATCATAACATGTGATTAATGGTTTTCCATAATTACATGTTTTATTCCCATGCTATTTTATCATGATTAATGTTTCTTTATGATCTATGCCTTTACGTACTGCCATGATTTTTGTTATTGCTCAAGATTTTGATGTTTAAAAATTATGTTCATGTTTTGAAGTTCAAATGTATATGATTTGTTTTATTTTATCCATGCTTACCCTTACTGAGCGTTTCAGATCACCCTTTATATGTTTTCTTTTCCCCAGGATTTAAAGAAAGGTTTTAGGTAAGAAAACAAAAAGGGGAAGATCTTATGGGAGATGTCGAAGATCTTTCAACATGATTAGAATATTATTTTCCGAGTTTCCAAAGACACTAAACTATTACGTTCCTTGTGTGTCTGTGTTTGTTATGTATTAAGTATTCCGCAAAAGTAACGTAATGTCCATTTACGTCAAGCTTTGGGCCTCTATATCGATGATTCCTTCCAGTGGGGGCCTTGGAGCGGAACCCCGTTCGGAAGGGATGAATTCCTCAGCGTCAACCTCATCCGCCTCCCTAAGATAAGGGAGGTACGCATTGTCCCATTCCAGGGACAGACTCCCGAAACAGTTTTAGAATGCAATGGGAGTCGTCTGTATCTGCATTTTCGGCTGCTTCTGGGCAGGCGACTGGCAAGTTCTGGTAGATTGGAGTGTGTGCATGGCCGCATCCACCGTTAGGAGAGTACCGTTCAGTTGGTACTCTCGAATCAGTGCGTCTGAGACCCAGCGTTGAAGATGATGGGTGGGTGATGGGTTCCTCCATAGGTGAGGATGTATGGTCCTTGTGTTGTTGAAAGCACGCACTTGAGAGTTCTTTTGTGACCCCATTGGATCGAAGGGATTTTTGTGTGGTACCTGTAAAACATTTTAACAAATACAAACAGCAAACTCGTCAAAGCAGCATCTCATGACCCCATTCGTAATTAATGACCTTGCTTGGCCCTCCTTGAGATTATAAGGGGGCCTTGGGTGGGATTAGGGTAAATCTATCATGCTTGGTTAAAGATTCACGTCGGGTCACCATTTTTTGTTTCAAACCATTCTCCTTCGAGGAAATGGAGGACCAACGCTCCCGATTATTGATCTCACGGATGGACGAGCTCGGCTCGATTTCTAAAGTCGGGTATACCGGTCTTCGTTTCGAAATTCCCAATGGTTCTATATCCAATGATACGTGAACCTACTTTCCAAAGGTAGGCGTCCGCTAGGTGGTTTGGCCAACGATTCTTAAGAACTCACATTGGTCGAGAGGATGAGAAGTCGGGCTCATCGCACCCTTTTGGGGGGAATTATTGCCTGTTTTGGGACTCTCTTATAGATTTAAGATGTATTCATATGTTCGTGAATATTTGGTTTACACCCAAGCATAGTATCCATGGATTTCTCCTGGTTGTCAATGGTCAGCTGAACGCAGGGATTCATAATCATTTATGCCCGAGGTTTACCATCCCCCGTTAGATTAATGACCCTGAGGAGTCTGGACACACTAAAGCAACACTAGAAGTGGTGCGGTGAATCGGTGTGAAGATAGTCGGATCAACCCGTTGTTGGACATGAACCTCAGGTAGGCTTCCTATGTACCCTGCCTAGGAGGTAGGGATCAAAGTCCACGTAGTTCAAATGTATAGTTTAACGTCATGCGGGACGAAGGCGAACTGACGTGAAGGTTTTCGGGACAACCGGGTGGTGGGATTGAACCTCTAAGAGGCTTCCTACGTACCCTGCTCAGGATACAGGGATAAAAGTTCTCATAGTTCATTCTAGGGTGTCAGAGAACCAATGTGAATATGGAACCGGGGGTCCAATGGTGATCGGGATTGAACCTCTTGGAGGCTTCCTACGTACCCTACCTAGGAGGTAGGGATCAAAGTCCTCATATTTCGCAAGGGAGGGGCTTACGCTCTGAGGTCGCCCATAGTAATGGATTGGGGCTTACACTCTGAGGAGGCCCATAAGAGGATGTCATGGTCGATGCTTACTCTAAGCCCACGTGAGTCATGCTTGGTGTGAGAAACAAGAGGAAGCAGGGACCAGACAATCACGTCGTGAAAGGTGCATCCTTGAAAAGTGGAGTGGGGCTTATGCATAGAGCGGACCATAAGGTTGGGGCTTACTCCAAGATGGATGCCCATGGTGACAAAGCTCAGCGGGAGAGGGAAATAGTTTATCATGTGCCCGTTACCTCTCTTGTTCCCGGGGGAAGTACGGAAGTGCATGGGGGCTTCCTTCTAATGGGTATGATGCCCCCTCTCTGGGGAGGGGACAAGTGCCCGACCACCGAAGCATGTGGTCTCTCATCCTAGAGAGTAGAGGCAGAAAGGGGTGATTCTGGGCTCGGACCCTGCATTACCGTGGGAATGTGAACCCAGGAATGCTTTGGGAATCCAATCAAGGGTCGGGGAAACCCCTTCGCCCCAGCTTACCGTGGGTATGTGAACTCAAAGCGGCGCGCTGATGTGCCTGATGGTTACACCACACGGATCTGGTGGATCTGGTGGAAGCCTTGACTCAGGGCCAATGAATGGTCCAATGAGGAGGTTGTGAAGGATCAGACCAGATTGGAACGATTTTATCTGGCTCATGGAACGGGAACTCCGAAGGATTCGACAGGCCACAACGGGGTATGGGTTGTGGCGCCCTTCACATAGGGAAGTGCTACGCGGATTGAGAGGTCATCCGCAAACCAGGGTGGTCGGCGAATTGAGAGGCCATCTGCAAACCAGGAGGGTCCGAGGGCAGAGAGGTCGTCCGCGAACCACGGTGGTCAACATACTGAGAGGTCGTCCACGAACCAGGGTGGTTCGTGGACTGATTGACATACCGTGAACCATGAGGGTTCGCAGCTTTGGGTTTGGCCCGGGTACAAGGTTGGTACGCGGAGGGGTCCACGCGAGTAGAAACGGCCAAGGGAGGCGCCTATTGGAGGTTCATCGGTCGGGGCTTCGTCCGCGTAGTAGGGTGTTACGCAGTGCGACGGATCAGAAAAGGGGCATAAACTCCCTGGTCTGCGGGTAGTGCATCCATGGAGGGGCCATGGTTCACTGTCTTCTCTTTGTTATTTTAATTTCTCGGTTCACCAAGTTATTATGGGTTTTTGGTTCCTTATTAATTCATTCCCAGGTTCATACCTGCTCTGGTTCGCGAACTGGAACTTCGCTGTTTGCGAAATCCTAAGCTCCTTCCTTCAAAATCCTTCCACCCGAATCTGATCGATCTCCTCCGCCTTTTTCTTCCTCTTCCACCTCGATCTCCTTTTATAGAGTGGGGGAGGAGATGTATTTGTGGTCACGTGGCACCTTTTGCAGAGGCCAATGACTGAAAACCCGGTTCACGGATGACTCCTTCAATCCACGACTCGCGGGGGGAATTGAGCGTTTCTCCCCCCAAACAAGCTCAGGGAGTGCTTCACAGACTCGGAGGGTCCCGCCTCCATTCCACGAATGACAGCGGATGCGGCTTGAGCTAGTCAACGTGGTCCACGGCTGGGGCGGTTCATGATGTTGAACCGGATTGGCGCCCGTCCTGCTTCGCGATCATGGAGGATCTTCGCCTCCATTCCACTAACGACAACGGTCCGCAGAGGGGGGACACTTTGTGGAACTGGTCGTGTGTTGTTAACATTAGACCAGTTCGTGGATCGGTTCGTCCTTCTCCATCCTTGAGTGTTCTCTACATTTTCCCAATCCTTTGAGGGGAAATTGGGTAGAATCTCCCTTGAGTTAAAGGGGATCATCATTCTCCTTTGTGGATTTTTCAGGACCCTAGAGAGTCTAAATAAACAAAAAAAATAAAATTTTTAGAAGTTTGGATCACATTATTATCCTTATATTTTGTTTTTAGCCCTTCGTTAACCCTTTCAACACTAACCGCGACAACAAGGTTCTTTAATCATTGATGGAAAAGATAATTTCCATACATGGAATAATGCCACATAAATGTAACATGATCAGTATTTTAATCAAAATTTTAATCACTTGGTGGAATATAATTTTTTAGGAATTTTATATCATTTAATAAAATATTATTTTCATAAAATATCAAATAATTTCAATTTTAGAACTATTCAATTACTATAGTTTTATGAAATCAATACAAAAAAATAAATTTGAATAAAATATTTTAATAAATCCATAAAATATTATTTTTATCTATAAAAATCATGGGTCACATTAATTATTTCAAATTATACAACTTTTAATATTTTAAATATGATTTATTTTATTTTTTCCATTGATTGAATAATTATAGTGTAAACATTGTATAAGTATTTCATGTAATTATTTATTCACTAAAAATAAAAATATAAATCATGAGGAACATAAATAATTTATATTTAAAAATAATATTTATAAATGATAATATCCACTATTTATCCCCATTTTAAAAAATATTATAGTTATTTGAAATAGGAGTGTGGCATTTTTTCTCTAATTTACCAAAAATAGTATAAAGGTCATAATCTCCTAAAAATGGAAAAAGGTCATATAACCTAATAATGGATTATTATGGACCAAATTGACTCATCCAATAAAATTTAGGAAAGTTTTAGGGTCATTTTCTAGTTCTTATCATATTATTTTTAACCCTAAATTGACTGTTTTACCCTTTACGGTGGTAACAAAAATTACTATACTTACTTTTCATACTAAATAAAAATAAAACTGACATATTAACCAAATTTTGTTATCTTTATTACCAATAATTAATCCATTTTCAAAATTCAATACACATAAGTTTAATAATTTGATTTAAAATCAAGTCGGAAAAATGTGATGAAAAACTATTTTAAAGAAAATTCCCTTTTTAATATAAAATGTTATTATAATAAATTCATGTATAAAATTAATTTAAAAAACTATAATTGGATTATTATAAATAAAAAAACTAATTAGTTTTAAAAATAATATAAAATATAATTTTACTTTGTAAATACTTTAAAATAAAATATATTTTTCAATAAAACGTGTATTTTCGCTATTCGTTGGAAATCAAACTTTTAAAAAAAATACTATCACCGTAGGATATTTTTTATATTATTATTTTAAAAAATGATATTTATTTTATAAAATATAATTTTTTAAAGTTTCAAAAAAATAATTATATTATTTTCTTACAAAAAGAAATAAAAAATATTTTTGAAGAAAATATATTTGTGAAGAATAAAATGGATTTACTAAAAAGTGAGTTCTTATTTACTAATAATTAATAATTAAATTTATATTTATTAGAACCTTTATATATGTGTATATATATATATATATATCAAGAAATATTTAATCCTAGCCATACACACCAATTTAACACCTAATGTGTAATCGTTATATTTAAATAATAATATTTCACGGTTCAATTATTCTCAGTGTTTCATATTTGTTTATGATATAAAACATGGTTTTTATTTTAAAATATTGGGATATTAAATTCATATAATGTGTTCATAAAAAATGAAGCACATCATTTTATGTAGATGGTAGTTGATACATACGCATGAATGGTGTTTTCTTTTTTATACTAGGTGGGAAAAAATAGAGTAAATAATATTTTACTTTTATAAGGTCATAAATATGTTTAAAATGTAATATTTAATAATTTTTTCATTTTTTACCATTAATGTCATGAGGTAATGAAAAATTAATCACATCACTTCGTGGTGGTGGGGGTCCACATGTATTTATGAGCGATGTTATCATTTTCCAACAGACAGAAGGGTAAGAAGGTATATAATATATTATCTTCCCATAATCATAATTATGTCATATATATTATATATATATTCAATTTATATATTATTTTAACCAACCATTAGAGGTGTTTATGAAAATAAAAACACATTACTTCATAGAGGTGGTAGTCCACACTTACGCACGAGCGATGTTTTAATTTCTTATATGATTGAAAACGATATGAAAAATGGTTGTACCATAAACATAATAAAATTTCATTATATTTGATATAGTTATTCTATTATATCAACATGGTTAGAAAATATTTAAAGGAGGGGGAAGGATAAATAAACATGAAAACACTCAATTAATTTGTATACCTCTTTTTTTTGAAACCCACCTTTAGATTAGACATTAATCCTTCTAGTATTGGTCCTTTAGCGATAAAACCACCTATAGGAAATGGTTATGTATGTTGGTAATGTATTTTTTCAATTATTGGTTGAGATAAATGGATAAAAGTGTGTGTATAAGAAAGGATTGGAGGTTCCATTTTATAAATGATGGGAGTGGTACACATGAAAATGTCATTAACTTTTAAATATTATAAATGTTTTACTCAAGGTAAATTGCAATTAAATATATATAATTTAAAATATAATATGATAATTGTAAAAATAATATAATAAAATAATAATTAATATAATATGTTTTGATCTTATAACTTAGTTTTTACCTTAATTAACCTGTTTTACCCTTTACTGCAGAAACTAATTTTTACTATAGTAAATATTTATTATGACCAGAAATGAAATTGAACTAATTAAAAAATTATAACAACATTATTAAAAATAAAAAATATATTTTTCATGATTCAATTTCTATAATTGGTAGAAATTAAATTTAATATTAGAAAGAAAAATGCAATAAAAACAATTTTCTTGAAAATGTATTTTTAATATTAAAAATGATTTTATATCAAAATAAAGTATAATATTGATTCCTATATAATTGATTGTATTGTGTTTAAAAAAAATTATTAATTTTAATTTAAAACCAATACAAAAGATAACAGAAATTTGTAAATATTTTAAAATAAATGATAATTTTTATAAACATTTGTATTTTCACTATTCACCTAAAAAATCAATCATTTCAAAAAGAATCCATAATATTCAAATTTAATATTATAAACTAAAAAAATGAAACTAATTTCATAAAATTAAATTTCTAAAATTTAGAATTTTAACTTTTAAATAAAACCATATAATCAATAGAAAACAATTCAGTTATAATAAAACTATTTATTTTTTGATTGAAATTTTGCATAAAATTATTATAGTGAATATGAATCCATAAAATCTAATTAGAAATATTTATATTACCTATTTTTTATATTCTTCCCCATTAAATAAATTTTTTACTCACAATTTTTTTCATTCCTTAAATAATTTTGGGCATTTTTCCCTCATATTTTTTTGTATTCCCATATTGCTTCTTCAATCATATTGTTATTCAAAAAAACATTATCTAGTGGAGTCAATTTATAAAAAAAATATCTCTATGATATAGAATCTAAAATATATTTTTCTTGTAATAAATATTCCCTCCAAAATAAACTACTACCAGACACAAAACATGAGATTCATTAGGTACATATTTCCTTAGCAACGAAACATAAAATGTATCATGTACCTGATATAAACTCATATGTAAGGTTAATAATTTAGAAGATGAACCCACTTTTTATAGAATTTCTTTATGGACCAATATGAATTGTAATTAATTTTACCTTACTTAAAAAATTAATATCACTTTTCCATGGATATACTTCAAGAAAAACATGTTTTCCTAACTCAAATGAGATATATTTCTTCTAATTATCTACATAACACCTTAGCCTACTTTGACCTTCTCTCATATAGTGATAAATATGTTTTACTTTCTCAACCAACTCTTCTATAAATTATATCCCCAAAAAACATTCTCTCATTGAATTCATCACAAAATGCTAGATTTCAATACTATTTTTGATATAATTCTTTAAAAGGTGTCATATGTGTATTGGAATGAAAAGTATTATCATAAGAAAATACCACCATATAAAGATATTGATCCCAAATTCCTGGGTAATCCAAAGAAAAATCCTAAAATATATCATCAAAAGTCTTAATTATTCACTCTCACAACCTATTATTTTATAGGGGAAGAGTTGTACTGAAATTTTACTCATAAATGAATGATTTCTGAATCCCTTTCAAAAAAATCTATAAATATGGGATCATGATTTGATACAATAGAGATAAGTAATCCATATAACCTGGATATTTATTTCACATAAACTCTAGAAAGTTTATCCAAATACATATTATCTCTAATGGGTAAAAAATTAAAATATTTATTCAAATGATCAAAAATAACAAAAATTCAATTATTACCTCAAGAATTATTTATAAAACCCCCCAAGAAATCAATGAATATATTCTTCCAATTCCATTCAGACACTAGAAAAGTATAACTAACCACCTTTAATAATTTTCAGTCATCTATAACTTGTTGAAAAGTAAAACATTTAATAATAAAATCATAAATATATTTTTCTCATTCCATCCCACAAGTAATATTCTTAGAGGTCTGTTTACATATTAGTTCTTCCAAGATGAAAAGAAAATGGAGAGATATAATTTGTACTCAGAGATTTATTCAGTAACTGGTAATCACATAGAACACACAACCTATTTTCAAATATTATAACACATTCTTTTTTAATGTTAAATTCTGGTAAATTTACCTTCTTAACAAACTCTACTCTTTCTTGCAAATAAGGATCTTCCTTCTAAGCATACTTAATTATTTCTGGCAAGGATGGCTACACTAACACCCAAACCAAAATAAAGGGAGTTCATTCAAGCATAATTTATACGCTAAAATTCATTAAAAAAATTTACCACAGATCATGGTCTATACTTATCATAGATAATGATTCATTGTCTTTTCAACTCAAGGTATCGACTACCTTGTTAACTATACCTGGATGATAGTTAATTGTGAAATCATAATTCTTTATCAATTCTATCCATCTTATTTTCTACTTGTTAAACTATTTTTGAGTGAATATATACTTAAAACATTTTTTATTAGTATATATTTTACATTTTTACCCATATAAAATATACCTCTAAATCTTTAAATAAAACCCCATCACTATAAGATCAAGATCATGTGTTAGATAATTATTCTCTTGGAGTTTCAATTTGGGTGATACATATACAATTAAATGATTACCATGTATTAAAACACAACCATGTCCATTCACAGAAGCATCAATTAAAATAAAAAAACTTCATATTTATAGTTGGAAAGGACAACACTATAATATTAACCAATATTATTTTAAATTTATAAAAATATTCATTATATTATTTTATCTACATGATTTCATATCCTCTCCAAATTAACTCAGTTAGTGGGCTATATAACCAAAAAAATTCCAAAAAACCATTGGTAGTAGCCTGATAGTATAAGAAAACATTAAATCCCAATTACATTTATAGGTACTAGCAACTCTCCCACCACTTTTATTTTAGAAAGTTCAACACTTGTTCCCTCTTTATAAATAACATACCCAAGAAAAGAAATTTGTTTTAATCAAAATTTAAATTTTTTAAACTTTCCAAACAAATTATTTTCATTTAAAATTTTCAAATTAATCCTTATATGTTTCTTATATTCCTCATAATTTTTTGAATAAACCAAAATTTCATCAATAAACCCAACCTAAAATTTATCTAAATACTCCTAGAATACTCTATTTATAATATCCATAGATAAATATGGGGCATTATTCAACCACAAAAGAATAACTGAAACTCATAATGGATATTCCTAGTAAGAAACACTATCTGTAGAACATCTCCTTTCTTCACTTAAAGCTAATGGTAACTAGATCTATGGTTAATCTTGAAAAAATACTAATCACCATATAGATAATAAAAAAAGTCATTAATATGAGTAAACAAATATTTTTTTAAGAGTATTCTTATATATTTCTCTATAATCAATTAACATGCTCATTGAATTGTCTTTGTTTTTAACAAAAAATAGGTTTATCCAAAGGTGAGGTTTTAGGGTGGATGAGACTCTTATCAACTAATTCTTGTAAATACATTTTCAATTAAAATATATCCATTATATCTAATTGATTAGGAGGTTTTGAAATTGAAATAGAATCATGAACCAAATAAATAGTATATTCAACCTCCTTATTGGGAATAACACTGAGGATATTATAAAGAAATACATGAAAAAAATTATTTACCATATCCACAAAACTAAGCTAAATAATTATGTTATTTTCATATACATGTGCAATATAAATTTCACCCATATTTTTAATCAATTTATCAGCTTCTAGATATATTATCACAGGTATGAACTCATTCATATATGAAAATTGAAACTAACTCTCAAGATTGAATATGACTTCTTTAGCTTTGAAATATATCTTAGAATGATAAAATGAAAGCCAATTAATTCCTAGAATGTTATAAAACTCTATTAAGGGTAAAATAACTAGATTTATAAGAAAATACATTCTATACATGATGATAGAAAGGTT
Organism: Viscum album; assembly: GCA_963277665.1. Classification (NCBI taxonomy): domain Eukaryota; kingdom Viridiplantae; phylum Streptophyta; class Magnoliopsida; order Santalales; family Viscaceae; genus Viscum; species Viscum album. The sequence continues at coordinate 1,664,299,388 of OY728128.1, forward strand.
TCTATAAGTCATTTATTCTTTAATAATTTCACCATGAGTTTTTACCAAAATTTCTATCTTCATTTCTTGATGTGATATTTTCATTTTACTATAAATCTTCCAAGAAATAAAAGAATTCATATAACCCTAATTAAATAGTACTTTGAAATAATCCAAGTAAATAGGTAGTGTACATTTGACCATGTCATTTGATGATCTTAAATTTTTCAAGGTAGTCATGAATAATCTATCCAAAACCTTTTGATTATAATATTTATGACATTAATCCGTCAATTTTTTGTAAAAAACACAATTACATAATATCCCATACCATTACAATTAAAACATTTTACAGATGTCTTATCCTAATAATTCTAACCACGTAATTTTTTTTCTCTTTACAGAAAAAAGACACATGTCATATATTACCACACCGGTAACACTTTCTATATCTCATAATGTATTCATTATGATGAATTTTACCAAACTTATCATAAGAGGGAATCTAAATTTTCTTACATTATAATTTCTTTGATGAATTATTCCCTATTTCTTTCCACTTGAAATTTTTTTTCTCCTCACTGATATATAAATCAAAAAATTCCATCTTGTCTTTATCAACACATCAAAAAAAATTCTCATAACTTCTGAACTCTTGAGTAACCAAATTCCTTCGACAACTTGGTTTCAATCAAAAATAAAATCAATCAATTTTATAATCATGGTCCAGAATGAAATTTGGTGTATACCCTGCCCATCTATTAAAATTTTATTTTTACTCTATTACTAAGTACTTATCCTTAAACTTAAATTTTAATAATTTCCTTTCCATTATAAATTGAAAAACATTTGTAAAACTTTTCTTGATGAAAATATCCTTGAATGTTTTCTCATAAATGAAATCGATCTCATATTTTTTCATATTATTTTTAATTAGAGACCCCCACTAATTAGTTTAGACTTCAAAATGCTAAATTACAATAGTTACCTTCTAATTATGTAAACATAGAAAAACATTAAATATCTATTCCAAATCATTGATCTATCCTTCAGCTACCACTAGTTTTAAAGATCCACCAAAATCTAGAGGATGTTGTTACATGAAATGTTTCACTATATGAATCATTTATTATAGTGAATTAATTCACTAACTTTTAGGGGTTACACTACTTATAACCTGTGTTGATTGATTTGAAAAAACCATGAACTAATCACCTCAAAACACCAAACATTCTAGGTTGCTAGTTCTAAAGGATGTCATTATCTTATTTCTTTCCTACTTTATTTTCCTTGTTTCCTCTCTGGAAAACCATTCAAAATAGACATGGATTATATGAAGAAATATTGAATCCCTAAAAATATTTCTCTTGATAACATAACCATAAATTTGAATCTCTTGAAAGTGTCTTATAACATTTCCCTGACCTCTAATATTATCTGAACCTTTTCCTTTATACCAACTATAATAGCTTGTAACATAAATAAATTATAATTACATGACTTATAAAAAGAGTTGTACTTTCTATCATTTCTAATATATTTTAGGATTAGAGTTTTATATAATTATGAAAAAAAATCATAACATAGTGGATGTTTCCATGGATTGTATATTTTTTTCAAAAAAAAAGTGCATATGTTTACACTTATGTATCATTCAAGAAACTTTTTCTTCATTCAGGATGTGTCACCATTGACATTTATATAATCCCTTTACATTATTCATCCCAAAGAAAAATATTTTATAATGTGGGATGATAAAAAAATCTTATAAAGGTATATAAAAAGAAAAAAATCCCATAATCCTTTTAAAATTTCATGAAAACCTATTAGGAAATTTACCTTTTTCATAATAAACCATAATATCAAAATAATCATTACTTACTCATGATATAAACATAAAATACCAAATTTTTGATAAATAATTTTGTAAGAAAGAATAAATGTAAAATCATAATAATGAATGTTACTTGGTAAAACATGAGAATTCACAAAAAAATATTTTACCTTTAGCATATTATAAACTTTCCTTTCATCATGAGTTTATTCTCTTTACTTATGAAATAAAAAAAATTCTTTAAAAACCATATATATAATTAGAAAACAATATAGGTATCTTGGGACTTTATCCTTAAATTCAACCTTATAAGAACCCTTACAATGGAATAGCCATCATGGTTAACTCCAGCATGCACTACTACAAAACAGGTGTTTAACAGCACTGGTATTTATTAGTACTAGAAAAAATCACTGATAAATGGAATCTTTATCAGCACAAAAGAAAGAGATGATAAATTTAACCCTTTATTAGTTATTTTTTATCACTGATAAAGGGTCTCTTTATCAGCTATTTCTTCACTGAGAAAGGGTACCCTTTATCAGCACTTTATTTCTAACACTGATAAAGGGTGCCCTTTATCAGTGCTTTATTTTTAGCGCTAATAAAACATACCCTTTATCATTGTTATACTTTTATCACTCATAAAGGAATCCTTTATCGGCCCTTTTTTAGCACTCATAATGGTCTGAATAAAAAAAATGAAACTATTAAATAAAAAATAAAAAATGAGTTTATTAAAAAAATATTAAAAATTTTATTAATTAGATAATTATTTATAAAAATGAATAAATTTATTATACTATATATAAATTATAAATACTAATAAATAATATGTATTAAATATATAAATATATTCAAAAAAATTAAATAAATTAAAAATAAAAATAAGTAAATTGAGAAAAATATTAAACATTTTATTAATCATGTTATTATTGATAATGTCAATAAATAGTATATATTAAATATATTAATGTATATTAATGTATATAAATATGATTTATATAATACAAAATATTATTTATGATTTATTTAAATAGTAATATATTTAGTGAATAATTGATTATAACTAAAAATTAATATGAATTAAAAGTATTGTCTAGTTTGATTGAGTAATGGACATAATTTAATGTCGTTTGATTGTGAAATTTATAACATAGAACAAACATATTATATTGATTTCATATATACGTAATTAATTTATTTTTATATACATACGCACACACATAGTTTTTTTGGAATTTAATCAATTTATTTTATTTATTTTATTTATTTTTATTCACTATGTTTTAATAATTTTAATATGTATATTTATTTCAATATATATTCATTTTTTAATGATTTATATTAATCAAACTTATCCAAATTCTCAATATTGCACTCATTTTTAATTAATCAATTTTATTCATTTTTTAGATGCATGAAACTAAGATTAAATATTCATTAATAATGTTTAAAATACATTTAAAAAAATAATTATAAATAAATATATTTATAAGTGTATATTTACTTTTTTATACATTTATAATTATAAATAAATAAATAATATTTGCTTAAAAAGTATTTATATAAATAAATAATTATAAAATTACAATAATTTTATTTAAATAATGAATATATTTACTATGTTTATATATATATAATTACATAAATATATATAATGATATTAATATTATATTTTTAAAAATTATTTATATAATTATATATAAATAATTATATATTCAAATAATTATGCATTTTTTATTTTATAAAAAAGTATTATTATAAGTATTGTGATAATATATAATAATTATACATTTTAAAAAAAATTAAAAAAAAGGTATTATAAGTATTTATCAGTGCTTTTTTAGTACTGATAAACATTGATTTTATTAGTTCATTTTTGCGCTGATAAATTTCTATCTTTTATCAGTCCTAAAAAAGTGTTGAAAAAGATTCATTTTATTAGCACTTATTAACATAGCACTGCTAAAGGGTATATTTATTATCTCTTTTTTTAAGCACTGATAAAAGTGTCACAGTCTATTTTAAGAACCCTAACAATCACGAACCAATTCACGATATTCAAATCTCTTTGTGGATGTGACCTACTTCCATTGCTCCTTGTTGTTGAATCCAAGCTTGAATCTAGGCTAGAATCAATGCTCCAAATATTCCAAGGCTCGAATCTAAGTATTGAGTGAATCAAGGGTTGAACGTAACCACGACTTGAACAAAATCCAGGTTTTTTGATATCTCTAATTTCCCTCAGATATCCACTAAACCATCTCATCCCACATCTATGTATCCTAACAAGTCTATTTGCATTGTCCTATAAAAAAAACAATCTAAAATTCATTGTTTTTTAGATATATTGATGTATTGTCTTCTTTGATATCATGTGGGTCTCCTTGGGACAACATTAGTATAGTGATAATTGAAATATATCAAACCCAATATTGGGTCATGTTTTTTTGGGGTATTATTGGCTCCAAACACCTTTATTCCATGACATCTACCTCTTTGAAATCATTAAATTTTTAAAAATTCATCCATATAGTGGTTGGTTTTGTCATTTTTTTGGAATATTACATTGAAAATCACTTGGATGATGAAATATCTGACATAATTGGCATCTTATATTATGTTGTGTAGTAATTAGAATGAAGAGCATTGAGTGAGGAGGAACTGAAATATAGGTTTACCCCTTCAATTTGAAACGTAATTCTAGAATTTGTTTCAAAAAAATGGATGTTGAAATATCTGACACATGGGAAAAAATATATAATTATTTTTACATGAAATTTTTTCCTTGGATAATGAGAATTGAAATATGGTATAAAATTAATGGATTTATTTAGGATTATTGTGAACTATTTTATGAGGCTTGTGATAGAAATAGGGGTCACTTATGAAATGTAACAATCATATGATTATCATGAATCTGTAAAATAATACGAGAAAAAATATTATATATGTTTTATTTGTTGTCTTATTTAATTAACCACTTTTTGAAAAAATATAATGTTTTCAGTTTTTATTTTTGAAATATTTCAATTTGAATTTAAATAATATGACTACAATGCTATAAAAAGAAAAATAAATTTTTTTTAATGTTATATAATCCTTGGACTATATTAAACAAAAAAAATTGATTTTCAGATGAAATGTAATTGATATTTTGATTTTGGATGTTGAAATATAGTCATAAAATAAACAATTACGATTAATCATTTTCTATAAAAAAACCATAACATCATGATTTTTTATGAAGTTAAATAATGTTTCATTATGGGGTGCAGAAGAAGAGTACATTATTTATAGAATTTATTATTCTCAATCATTTAGGATTGATCAAAAAAAATTAAATTTGATTTTTTTTTTGAAAAAGTAACTTGTTTAAAGAAAAAAAAATCACTTATTTAAATTTTGAAAAATATTTTAAATCATTAAAGAATAAATCATATTCCACTATATTTAACTAATTTTGATAAAATAAAATATTAACATTTATTTATGTAAATTTAATAAATATGTTTTAATATAATCTATTTGGTAGAAATAAAAAATTATTTTTCAAGGATAAAATCATTAATCCTTTAAAATACCAATTCAAGTCAACATTATTAGTTTGGATTTAATAATTTAATCATGAAATGTTCAATGTGGATTCTTAATTTTATTTAATTTTATGGTTACTAATATAAACTAAAATCCATTTTATGTTCTTCTTTTAGTAATATGATGCCCCATAGATGTGACCATCTCAATTACATGACATAAAATAAATATTTCATTACAATACGTTACCAGGACCTTTTATGTTAAGTGGTTTTCAGAATTAGGAGAAAAACAATTAACTAAAAAATCATGTATTTTTAGAATAACGGTCATTTTTGGAACAATATATGAAACAACTTGATCCATAAGAATATTTTATTGCTCTTAGTCGGATCAAGCTCCACATGTAACATTTTTCATATTCATATCAAGCTCCTCATGTATATATTTGGTCCAATTATCATCCTTGTCAGCCTCTCTAAATGATTTAGGCTCTACTTGGGAAAAAATGAGGTTTTTTTTAGAGTCATACTCCATTGATATTTCACCGAAACTTTTTGATCACCAAGGAAATTTTAATCATTGATTTCTCCCTTGATTTTAATTCTTATAGTTAATAAAAATATAGCCATCTTTGAAATTATAACCCACTAATTAATAATTCATAAAAATCACTTCATTTCATTCATCACACATCTAATAAACACTGTGTATCTTTTACTCTAATACATCTAAAAACAAAACAATCCTTAACATTGACTTTTGGTTCCAACCTTAGGAATATCTGATTACCATATATGTAATTCTCAATAATGGGAGACATTCACCTTTAATAATGAATGTCTTATGTGTATTTATTTATTTATTGTACAAAAATAATATTTTATAAACACAATAGGATATCTTTACTTTCTCTCAAATGATTCAAATATTCAATCCAATATATCTTATTTTATCCTAATCCACCTCACTTGTTGATTTATTTTTGGAGAGGTCTATTTGTTTTTTTATCATCAATCTTGATTTACCATCAACATATCCTATAGTCAACAATGTATTCACAGTAAAATCATTATCCATAGAATTAATGTATTATTTCATATTTTTGTTTAATTTATTTCTTTTCAGTATTATTAATATAACAATCATTTTCGTGTACAATTGAATTCTATTGTTCAAGTTAAGGTGGTTTTTCTAAATATGCTCATTATCATGAGGTATTATACTTTGAGCCTATAAATTAGATAATTACAACAAGGAAATTCATCAAGAATGTAAACAACCATCAAGAAAAGGTGATTTCATACTAGTTATTTTATTATTATTTTAAACATTTTTTCTACTATTTGTAATATAATTTTCATATAATTTTTATTTAATACTTATATAGTTTTATTCACAAATATTTTGGGAAGCCAAATTTTTCATTCAACTATCTAAAAAAATCATAAATGAAATAAAATTATTCTTTCTGCAAATGTTACCACATTTTCCATTATCATTTCCTTTCTTTGTTGAACATCCAAAATTGCATATTGATTCAATGTTATTAGCTGAAAAACCTTTCTCATTGTTTAATTTCTCTTTTCTTCTGATTTTCAACAATGAAAAAGGTTTTTCAGAAAATAACATCAAGCCAATATGAAATGTTATAAGTTCTACATAGAAAGAGAATAAAAACATGGTAACATTGGAAGTTAGGATTTGTTTTGAGACTTTAGGACATGTAGGAATCAGCCACACCTCAATACGACACATGATGTGACCTGTATGACTAAAAGTTCTTATTTTTATTTAAAATTGACATTAATCATAGTAAAAAGGATAGCTGACATACTCAAAACTAAGAAAAAAATATTCTAATTGTTTTTATAATTTAGGGAAATGATTGATAATTCATTTTAGATATGTAGGAATAATCAACACCTCAATTTGATGCATGGTGTGACCAATATGAATCAATATATATGTTATGAGTTTAAAATTGATAGTTTAGTTCAAAAAATGTCACTCACTGAAAAAAAAAGAAAAATTGAATGGATTTTCTTGATAATTTTGTACATCAATTCATAAGACATTTTTTATGTGTAGGAAACTATCTCACATCAAACTGATACATGAATTGATCAGTATAGGTCAAAGTGTGTGTTTCTAGTTTAAAATGACATTTTATTAAAAAAAAGTAACATAATAAAAACCAATAAAACACATTTTTACTATTTTGATACTTTAGTAAAATTATCCATAAGTAATTTTAGTCATGTAAGAATCAACTGTATCACAATATGATGAATGGTGTGGCAAGTATGACTCCAAGTGTGTAATTTTATTTTAAAAATGACATAAATTTTAATAAAAATGACAACTTACATACTCAAAACTGATAAAACACATTCATATTGATTTGATACTTTAGGTAAATGATCCATAAGTAATTTTTGACGTGTAGAAATCATCCACACAAAAATATGATACACGATGTGCCTGGTATGACTCAATGTGTCTGTTATTAGTTTATAATTGATAGTTTAGTTCAAAAATCTCACTCACTGAAATCCAAGAAAATGTGATCATATTTTATTGATAATTTATTAATTTTATTCATAAGTTATTTTTGACATGTTGGAAATGGTCTCATGTTAAACTGATACACGATGTGATTGGTATGAGTCAATGTGAGTGTTTCCAGTTAAAATGAAATGTTATTAAAAAAGAAAAGTGATGTACTAAAAATGAGTAAATTAATTCAGATTGTTTTGATATATTATAAAAAAAATCCATAATTCATTTGGAAAATTTAATAATTATCTTCACCACAATACGACTCACGGTGTGACCGATATGACTCCAAGTGTGTCTTTTTATTTAAATTTGACATCAATTTTAGTTAAAACGACAACTCACCTACTTAAAACTAAGAAAACACATTCAGATTGTTTTTATACTTTAGAAAAATGATCCATAAGTCATTTTTTATGTATAGGAATTATCCTCACATAAATTTGATGCACAATGTGTCTGGTATGAAATAATTTGTCTATTATCAGTTTAAAATCAACATTTTTGTTCAAAAAGTGTCACTCACTAAAAACTGAGAAAATGTGCTTGTATTGTCCTTATAATTTAGAAAAATGATTCATAAGTCATTTTTGATGTCTATGAATTGGTATCATATCAAACTGATACATGATGTGACTGGTATGAGGAAATGTGTGTGTCTATAGTTTAAAATTTCATTTTAGTAAAAAATCCAAATAACATACTCAAAACTAAGAAAACACTTTCATATTATTTTGATGCTTTAGAAAAATTATCTATGAGTTATTATAGACATGTAAGAATTATATTCACCTCAATCCAATTCATGGTTTGAATATTATGACTCCAAGTGTGTGTTTTCAATATATACGTATCATTTTAGTTTAAAACATGCTCACATCGCCAAAACTAAGAAAACGACCCAAGATTGTTGTATCTTCATTTAAATTATATATTAATACTTTAATTTTATGATTTCGTGGTGTTTTTGGTGATTCGGTGTGCTATTACAGCATGCTTCAGTATACCCCTTTATCAGCTCTTTTTTAGCACTGATAAAAGACTCGGGATTTTAATGTCGCTCCACTAGTCAGTGCTTCTTTAGCACTAATAAAATTCATTTTTAGTGCAATTAAAATCCAATTTTTTAGTATTTATATAACTTATAAGTAACTTAATTCATGTTAACTTTTTCACTTTACATAATTAATTAGAGATCTATATCGGGCTCACCCATTATCACACATATCTCAAAAGAGTAAATTAGTTCTCATTAACTCTATCATCATATAAAATGTACAAGAACCATATCAGAGAAATAAAACATGATATATTTCATTTTCATAATAAAACCTAAAAAAGTGGCATTATAACCCATAAGAAAAATCACTTCCTATTATCTCATAAATCTAAGAAGATATATCCTTCCCTTTATAAAAAAATTAAAACTAAAAATTAAAGAAAAATGAGAATTTCTTAAAAAGTAATATAGAATTATAGAGGATGGTTGATAATGAATAATGATATGGTAGTGTTAAATATTTTACAGGTGTTAAAGGTTAAAAAAATCTTTTCTTCGTTGGTAAAAAGAGTCAAAACTGTCACATACAGAAAATGTTTACAAGATTCCTTTTTAAAAAAGTTGTAAAAATTCATGTATAATTGAAAATTAATTTTAAATAATCATTAATTTAAAGAGAAGAACATTATTGAAATAGTTTTTAAAATTATTGATATGTTATTGAAAGATTTTAAAACATCAAAAACAATGTTTTAAAGAAAAAAAATTACCACATCTCCCAAATCTCCACATATATCATTTACCTTCTTGAATAATAAAATTATAATAAATTTATAATCTCTTTATAAAATTTTACATGTTCATTTCGTTATTATTATTCTTTTTTTTATTAATTTACTTTATTTATTTACGAAATCCATTAAGTTCATGTGAGACATTTTGGGTTAGTTTAGTTTATAACCTCAAAATAACACTGTCATATTTATCATTGGTTAAAGGGTTCATTATTGCATCAGCGTCATAATATTAAAGAATTTATCATTATCATTTTCATATAATAAATATTCTTTTATAACCATCCATGTAAATTGTTCATGATAAATTAAGCATGCCATTTTATAGAGGCAGTAGTCTGTACGTACATATGAATGAAGTTTTCATTTTTCTAATGGGTGGGAAAAAATTAAATAATTTTTTACTTTTATAGAGTCAAAAATAGTTTATATATGTAATATTTATTCCCTATTTACATCCTTATGACTATCTATATGAGGTGGTAATGAAAATGGAATCGCATCGCTTTGCAGTGGTGGTGGTCCACACGTACTCATAAGTGACATTATCATTTTCGAATAAATAGAAGGAAATGAAGATAGATAATATATTATCATTAAAGAGTCATAATTATTTTATATATATTATATATATTCATTTAATCCAACATTTTAACCTATCATGATAGGTGGTGATGAAAAAATAAAGATATCGCTTTGTGGAGATGGCAATCCACACTTACGCACGATCGATGTTTTTATTTCATGTATGATGGAAAATATATGAAAAAGTTTGTTTACATAAACATAATAAAATTATAGTATATTTAAAGTACTTATTTTATCATATCACCATGTTTATAGAATATTTTAAGTCGGTGGAAGAAGAAATAAACATGAAAACACTTGATTTAGAGTTATACTTATTCTTTGGAAAACCTCCTTTTGATTACAACTTAAGACTTTTTTTATTGATACATTGGTGAGACTATGACCTATATAATGTAGGAATTTGTGTTTTAAAGGTATTTTGGAAGAAAGTTTTCAAGCTAAATGGATCAAAATTTGTGAATAAGAGATTAGAGGAGGTTCCCTTTTATAACTGAGGGGAGTGGCACAGTTGTAAATATCCTTAACTTTTAAATATTATAAATTTCTTACTCATGGTGAAGTGGTACTAAATCAATTAAATTTAAAATATAATGAGATAAGGGTCTAAATACTCCCGTACAATAATAATTAAGATAATATTTTGTGACCATATCACTTAGTTTTTACCTTAATTAACCCATTTTACCCTTTACCATAATATCAAATTTTTAATATTGTAAATATTTATTATTACCAAAAATTAAATTGGCCCCATTAATAAATTTTAATTGTAACACTCAAAAAAAGTTAAAATTAAAACTATATTTGATAGTGTATATGATACACAATACTGATCCTAATCAAACCATGAAATTTTTTTATTTAAATATTTTTGTTATAACCAAGCCATTAATTTGGTAGGAATAGATAGGATTAAATTATTTTTATAAAATATATAAACTTATGAATCAATATAATGTTATTGACAAATTATTTGTAAATAATCACACTATTTTTATTGAAGAAATTTAATTCTTCAAAAATATATGTTTTGTTCAAAAATGATTTTTATTACTTTCTGTGATAACATAATATAATTAATTATGGAACATTTGGAAACTTAATTTAGTAAAATTAAATTTATTTTTGGAATAATCATATAAAAATAAAATTTTGGTGAGATTTTGGTGTTTTTTTAAATGGTTGATTTTTCAGTAAATAGTGAAAAATACCACTTTTTCAAATACTGTCATTTAGTTTCATTAAAAAATCATTTTAAAGTATAATTATATTATTTATTTGGTATTTAAGTTAAAAATGAAACATTTTATTTAGAATAATATAATTAATTTCTTTTTAATCTATAATTTTCATGATTTTGGAATAAGATTATTGTTTCTAAAAACATAGTTTTCTGAATACATTTTTTAAGTTTATAAAGTGTATCCATTTTAATTATTTAAAATAAACCCTAATAAAAAAAATTAAATTAAATATATATATATATGAGAATTCAAATTCATATATTGATGATTGTTAGTTATAGGGTTAATATAAGATTATCTATTGCTTGAAAAATGTATTTTCCAGAAAAAACTACTTTTCTTTACGCTTTATGAAATACATATAAAATGAATATATGACACATACAATGATTTAATTTAGTGAAATGGGTTCCATGCTTTTAATAAGATCAATTTATATTATTTAATAATCCCAAATTAATTTTTAGTCATAATGAATAGTAAAAATATTAAAAAAATCACTACGATAAAAGAGTAAATCAAGTTAACGTAGGTAAAAACTAAGGGAAAAGGCCACCATTTTTTAAATTAATTCTTATTAGATGAATTTATTTTGATAATTATCACTATATTCTTTATATTTACCTATTTATTGACATTTTTCTATGAAAATGATGTATATAATATTTTGAGTAAAGAAAAAGACAAAAAAATCACTCTCCTGCTTTTAAATATCTATTATGTGTTCAGATAGGTAAAAAGAATGTTATGAATGAATATTAATGATATTTTTTAGAATAATGAAATTATTTTTATGATATTAATTTATTCCTATTTTTAAAAATTATCTAATTACATTTAATGCTTATGAAACACTAACACGGTATTTATTCACTTAATAGAAACATAAAATAAATAATTTTAAAAATATTAAAAGTAATATAATGTGAAATAATTATTATCTTATCTGAATTTTATATATAAATATAAAATTTTATATAGGTTTTAATGGATATATATTTGAATTAATTTTTTTCATGTTGTTTTCAAAGTCTAATTAATTGAATAGTTCAAAAAATAACATTAATGTTATTTATAATAAATAATGTTTTATTAAATGAGTTAAAATTCCTAAAACATTTATCTTAAACCAATTAAATGGGATATATTTGATAATATCTACCACATTCAATTTATAGGAATTTTTTCCTTTTATAGGAACTTTCTTGACCACTAAATAGTAAAAAATTAAATATCATAGTAATTATCAAAAAAACTTACAGTGGGTTAAAAAGGATAAGGGTGAAAACATCACATAAATTTGTTCAATTTTTATTGTATGAGATTATTTTTACTAATAATCATCTTATATTAAAATATTATTAATTTGGAACAATTTTAATATGAAAATTAATTTATATTAATTTAATACTTCAAGAAATTCCATGAGTATTCCTCCTCCAATGGCCCGAAGGCCTTCATTTTTTATTGATTTTGATAATCCACCTTTCAAGGGGTGAGGTAGAACCCTTACAAGGCCCGTATGTGTAAGTATTATATGGCCCGTACCCTAGAGAGATTCATTTCCCATAGGCTTAAAAAATTACATACAACCCAGACTAACTACTTAGAACTGCTCCTACCCAGCATCATCATCGTGAAATCAGTTCTCCACCTTCACATGGTTGATAAGCTAGGATTTCCAGTGCATGCACAGGCTTGTCCCAATGGCAGGTGCCATACCCTCTCATTATTTCAATCCATTTAGCTTCTACTATGGTGAAATCTCATTTCTCATCCTCCTTCTGAAGCTTGTCCCGGTGGTAGGGCCAAGAGTACACCTCCCCTATCGTATAAAAGGGCACATTCTCTCTTATTTTATTCACACATAAAAATCCTTTTTTCAGTAAATAATAGACTAAATATCTTTTTTAATTTCATTACCACTTTCTATGGACATTTTTGTATTATAAAATTCTCTAAGGAAGGCTTTTGGTGAAAATCTAAAGAGATTTTCTGAAGAAGAGATATCATTCTAAACCGAGTGTTTTTGTTTTATTTATTATTCTACCTATTTAAAAAAATAAACCTATGATGAAATAATAAATACATTATTTAAATAATAATTAAATGATATTATTTTAATGTAATAACCTATATCAATATCCTCTTCCATACAATAGGAAACAAAAATATTGATCGTGTGTGTGGTGAACTACAACCTCACAAATCGATGTAATTCATTTTCTATCACCGCCCCTCATGGATTGATATAATGATGTATTTATTGTATATATATATATATATGATATTTATGAAATAATTATATTTTTATAATTATAATATCACAAATCCCTTCTTACCTTCCAACCTATTGGAAAACGATAACACCGCTCGTGTGTACGTGTGGACTACCACATCTACGAAGCGATGCGATACGTTTTTCATTTTATTTTGACATGGATGGTAATAAGGTTAGATTCAATTAATATATATGATATATATGATATAAAAATGATTTTTTATAGGTGAATTATTATTTACCTTTATTTTATTCAATCCATCAAAAAGTGAAAACAGCGTTCAAACGTACGACCTACCTTCTCCAAGAACAGTGCAATTCATTTTTCAATCTATAACTTTTATAGATGACTATAAATATTTATATAATAAATACATATAATATTTATATCATTAGTAAAATTCTTTTTATTATATAATCATGATCAAAGTATAGGGATCAAAACTACCAAACCAAAACATACATGAAAAATGAAGCACTTATCACCTGGAACAATAATTTTAATAAATAATTATTAATACACAAGTTCTAAAAGGTTATAAATAAATAATATGTGATATAATATATATTATTATGATTTTGTATTACATTTTTAATAAATATATATTTATAATATAGTATGATAGAACACATATAAAGGAGGACGGACTAGAGGTAAGGGATTTTCATCGCACTTTTATTTCTGGGAGACAGATGTTATATTCACTGCACTACAAAAATGATAATAAATGATATTTTTTATATTAGTGACATTTTATAACATCTAAAATTTATTTACCGATGTTTCTCCAAAACATTTCTAAATGAGGCCTCACTAAATTAGAGACAATTATAATTATCTCTAATTAGAAACACTTTAAAACATTGATAAATTAGTGATGCTTTAAAACGTCACTAATCAGTATCACCTCATTTTATGACATTTTTTGAAACTTCGGTAAATAAACTTCACTAAATTAGAGACTTTTTAAGGTGTCTCTAATTATAGACACCTCATTTGATGATGTATTCTTGAAACGTGGGTAAATAAACATCATGGAATTACATATCATTTACTTATGCTTTCATGAAACATTGGTATTTTTGTATGAAAATGTATTTTTTTTTGAATTACGTATTTTTTATGACCCACCTCTCCGTTACCACCTCACCATCTCATCCCCTCTCCCCTCCAGTACCCTTAATCATCATCACGTATCCTCTCCCCACTCTAGTCCCCACCTCTAGTGTTGTTCCACCACACCCTGACCTCTGGTGCTCACCCGCTACACATAACCCCCCTTCGTATGTCCCGACATCATTTCCCCTCCCCCATCCCCAATATCTCATCTTGTCTGCATAGTCAACCCCAATGTCACTCTCGTCTCGTACCATAATTCCCCCCACCCCAGCGTCACATCCCGTCATGTCTACATAGACCTCCCCTGTCCCCAACGTCTCGTCCTGTCTACACAGCGCTCCCCAGCATCACTCCCCCACCAAGGAAAAATTATTTTCCCTATGAATTGAACTAGTGATCTTCCATATATCAAGAAGTAGCACTACAAACTCACCTATTTTAATTATTGATATAAAACTATATTTATATATATATACATATATATATATTTCAGTATTTCAAAAACTAAAATTTATTTATTTATTTATTTCTATTAATATATATATATATATATATATATATTAATGTATATATAAGTTTGTGTGTGTGTACACACACACATAATTTTCCACTTTTAAAACACTAGTATAAATGTTATTAAATAGTCACATTTTCATAAAAACATGACCAGATTTAAAATATTTAATTTTATTGTGTTATATATATATAAATTTCAATATTTAAAATTTAATATTATATATATGTATATATAAATTTTTTTAATTTGTATTTTATGTCTATATATGTATATATATATGTTTATATTGTGTTATATTTATATATATGTTAATATTTTATATTATGTGTGTGTGTGTGTTTATTTTATGTTTATATATATATATATCTCTATGTGTGTGTGTTTATGTTTTATTTTATATATATGTGTTTATATTTTATATTAATTTATATATTTATATTATATTATATGTATATATGTCAGTGTGTGTATTTATATTATATATATGTATGTATGTATGTATACATATATATGTGTGTGTGTGTGTGTGTTTATAAATGTGTGTGTGTAAATATATAAGTGTATGTATGCATATATATAATTATAATTATATATATATATTTATATATATATATATAATTATCCACGTTTTAGAACACTGATAAAAATGTCACTAAAAAGACATGTTTTCTTAAAAGAGTGACTAAATTTAAAATACATATATTTATTTATATAGAAATATATGTAGATATATATATTTATATATATATGTGTGTGTGTGTGTGTGTGTGTGTGTGTATCAATATATATATATAACATTTCTAATTTAGCGATGTTCTTTAGGAATCAACTCTAATTTAGGAATTTTTTTCAGGAAGGGTCACTAATTTAGCGATGCCCTTCACGAAGCGTCCCTAATTTAGTGACGCTTTTAAAAAACATCTCTAAATTTATATTTTTTATAGTCCCACTTGATTATTTTATGTGGTGTATATAATTCCTATAAATGTATTTTATGATTCTTATTTTTAAAATTATGTGGATTTACGTATACATTTAAGTTTATTTCTTTCATGGGGATTATGACTCAAAAGTTACGAAAAACATAAGGTATTTTTTTCTCACTTTTATTTCTATAAGTCACATGCCACATTCACAACTTATTTCTATTATGTGGTGTATATACTACCCCTAAAGACATTTTATGATTAATATTATAAAATTTATGGGGGTTTACATATCCATCTAAGTTTCTCTATTCCATGGGTCTTATGATTCAGAAGTTACCAAAGAGGTGTGGGTTTTATATTACAATCTCATTGTTTATCAGGATTATTTATGATTATGTTTTTGAAGATGAAATTTCGTATTATATATCTCAATAGCCTCACTAATTTTCTTCTCATATGGTTATTTATTGAGAATAAATTTTTCCATTACATTTCCTCTCCTTATATACTCATGGGATCTAGAGAGTTTTCTAAGAAAAGCCGACATTATTTCTCTCTTTGGTCGAAAATCATTTTCCTTCCATATCCATGTTTTCTAAAAAATATTTTCATGAATTCTTTTAATATTCCACTATGATTTTTTAAAGAAATTTTAAACCTTTTTTTACTTTTTTAAAAAAAATGGTTTGAAATGAATGTTTTTTTCATTTTTCAAATGAGGCACTCTTTACTTTTTCTTAAAAAGTAAGAAAGGAATGCTTTCTTTATGAATGGATTTTTCTGTAATCATAAATAAGTAATTATTTAAAGAAACCTTTATAAGTTTCCAAGGTAATTTTCCAGGAAAAGTGTTTTCATAATATTTTGGGAATTTTTAGTTTTAAAAATATGATTTTCAAAGTGGAAGGTTTGTTTTCCTCAATATTGTTTAAATGATATATTATTGGTAAATCTATTCATAAATAATAACAAACCTTTAATTTACTTATTTTATTATGGTAATTTGATCCAAGGATATCATCTTTATTCTTTATATGAATGGTTTATGATTATGATGATAATGTTTTTATGAAACTTTCTCTTTTCCATGGGTTATTCTATGATGACTTGATGAAATTTTTATGAAACCAATATTTTCTATGGGTTATTTTATGATGAATTTATGAAATGTTCATGAAACTAATTTTTTCCATGGGTTATGTAATGTTGAATTATTTATAAAACCAATTACAATTTTTTGGGTTTTAATATGATGAATGCTTCACGATCTTGTGCCATACATCTATATGATTTTCATTATGTTATGGGTGGGACCACAATTATATAGATCTTGAATTAATTGGGTAAGGACGGATATCTAATGAGATAGGTATGATTGGGATGGGGACTGAACATAGTTTTTTAAGGGACTTATCCACTATTATAGTCTTTAGAGTCAAACTTTAATACTACGATGGCTTGTAGAGTGAACCTAATCCACTATGATAGTCTTATAATTGATCCTTGACTGATAAGGAAATTATTTCTTATGCTTATGTGTATTCCACAAATCTATTTCTTATTCCAAGGTTATGATCTCATGGATTATATTATTTGATTCCTATATGATTCATGTGTTATGAGCTACCAAACATTATTCAATGACTAAATATTATGATATATGATATGTAGGGTACGGTTTTTAGATGTCGTGATCATTTTCTCATACTCTTATGATCATGTTATATTTAAGTTATCATTAATATATACCTTATTTACACTTATTGAGAATCTTATCTCACCCTTAATTATATTTCCTTTTCCCTAGGTTATGAAGGATGGTATTAAGTATGATATATCTAAGAAGGGTCTTGGTTAGAAGAACTTAGTGGAAGACGATGTAAATATATTATGAAAAAGTTTCTTATGTGCCCAAGTTTCTAAAGAAACTAGACCTATATTATTATCACATGGATCATTATGTTATGTAATAAATATTCATCTATTAATATATGATATCTATATATGAAAAGTATGGATTTCTATAGTTGGTATCATAGAAATTTTTAGTCACCTTTGGAAACTAAGATGAAACAAAAATAGTGATAACCCTTAGTATAATTATAAGTATAGGATAACACCCTAAGATATGGTAATGAAAAGAGTGTGGTTTTCCTTGTAAAAACATACCCATATGGATACTACAAGTGGATGTGTTTTTGGAATATATGAACTTAGGGGTAACAACCCTAAAAATTGTTTTTTGAGTATATCATGTCCATCATTATGGTGCATAGTGAGTATTCTCTTATTGCGCACTTGATTTGACACTCCCGAGGGATATGCTTAGGTCAATTCACATCATTTTATGAACGATTATAAATAATTTGAATAGATAATGATAATTAATGACCTAGGTTAAACCTAATGTTTCTTATATTGGAAAAAAGGTGTCATTATTTATAAATCAAAAAAAATATTTTTCATAATTATGATTATTGTTTCCCATACCATGATTTATGGTTCGAGTCAATAGATGGAACTAGAAGGAATAATATTAACACTGAATGTGATTAACAATGTGGTGATTTTGAGAAACCAAATGGAATAATGATTGAATTTAAAGATATTGTGATTATTTATAATTAATTATTGCGATACATGATTATAAACTAATACCTTAACCAACTATTGGAATCACCAAAGAAGAGAAAGATGAAGGATGCTAAGAGCTTGAGTGGTGGACTCCATGGGTAAAGAAGGCTTAATTTCTTTCATGTTTGAAATGTGAAAAGTGACACCCAGAAGAATGCATCAAAAAAATGAAATTTTTTTATGAATGGAAAATAAGGAAATAGGGAAATAAATTTCTATAGAAAAGTGGGGAGTTAAATATAGATAAATAAATTTCATCCTAGCAATCCATTTATAGTTTATTATCATAAAATTGGGGAACCTAAGAATTAACTCAGTTAATTCCCTTTTTAATGGTTAACTCCTCGTTTGAATAAGGACTTATGTTATACCCATAATTTAAGTGAAAGGGTTGAAGTATTTATGTATTGGGATTAAATAATTATGTTATATATATATATTTACCAATGGTATTTTGGTTATATGTATCATGAAACATCTAATGATTGTGTATATTTTGGAAGCATATATTCTTTCATGTAAGATTAACGTAAGATTTATGGATACCATCATGGGGTTATGATTTTAAAGTTTATCATAAGTTCAAAGTATTAAACACCACTTTTTAGGTTTTAAGTAGTGCCATTCTAATGTGATTGATGACATTTAGGGAGAATTTTTATTGGGATAAGGTATATGTTGTTGGAGTTGGTGTCCTAAGACCAATTTTTTTTACTTTAATTACATGTATATTTTATGATTTTAATATTAATAAAATATCATATTATGTCTTTTTCATTTTTTTCACACCTTTAATTTAATAATTTGCAAGAGTGTTTTTTACATTTATAAGGGCATAGAAGTTCCCCTCTATGATGAGAACCATAAAATTCCATGACGATGTTCTTAAATATTATTATATGGTTGGATATCATTATATGATGGGACTCATAGAACATGAACATCATATAAGTGTACTCGTAAGAGGGTGATACATCTTCTCATGAATTTTGTACTTGGTAATATCTAAGATGTGATATTATGAGAACAAACCCACCTAAAGGAATTTTTCATGTTTTGGTGTCATCGGATATTCTTATTTGCAAGCATGAATAATGATCCTTTGAATTTATGGTTATTATTAATTCATATTATGATTTTAAAACTTATATGTATTTTATAAACCATGATGATGTATTTTTTATGGAAACCATGATAATGTAGTTCAGGGAGAATTTAGATATTTTTGGTGCATCATAAGTGATGTGTTATTAATGAATAAGTCGAAGAAGGATTTTTCCTTTCCATATTTAAAGAAGTTGATATTTTTTCCCTTTGATTAGAATAGAACTATCACAAAAAATTCCATGTCTATGGTGTAACAACAAGTTTATTTCAGATAGTCAAATTAAGAGGTATCGAGTATATAGGTTGGTGACACAGATGTGCAACTTTCTTGATGAGATACTGTGATAAAAGGACTATATTACATAGGGATAATTAGTATGTGGTTTTCGAAGATGTGATATAAAGTTCATTCTCTTAGGTTTCTTAACCGATTACTATACAGTAATCTTTCACTTTAAGAAATCCCACCTAATTTCAATGAGAAAGAATCCTATAGGGTCACATACTAAGTGTTTTCATTAATCTCAATTAAACTCTATTTGAATTTAATTAATAGAAAAAATATTATCCAAAATACCAAGGAATAATTTTATTCCTGTTTTATCGATCAAAAATGTTTGTTGATGAATGAAATATTTATTTAAATATTTATTCAGGTATTTAATAAAGTTAAAGGAGTTAAAATGAACCAATACCATGTCTGATGATAAATATTAATTTATAATCTGGTTAAATAATATTTATCATTGTGCAAGTTATCATAGGTTTCATAAAATAATATTATTATTATTACTATTATGGAATGGGGGTTTTAAAATATTATTATAATATTTAAGGTCCAACATGAAATTAAATAATATTTTAACCTAAATCCTAGCTCAATAAATATATGGTTATGTATATTGTGTAGGTTAATCAAGAATTGAGAATCATTTCACAACCAAAAATTCTCTATCGATTCCACTTCATCTCATCTTCTCATGATTAAGAAGAAATCCATCAAGGTTTAATATCAGAGATTAAGTTGTACAATATATGATGATTAATCTGCTACATAGAACCCAAAATTACATCAATTATTATTCATAGATCAAATTATAATGTGTGGATCACCACAATACTGATTCTATACTTTGATCTTATAGCACAACAATGGTAATTCGAAAGGGATATTTTGGATGATCAACATCGTCATCATAAAATAAGGGACCTAAGACCAGATATTTATTTATTCATATATATATATAAATCAATTATTTTTTTAATGAGAAAATATCCTGATCAAGTTTTGGGTTTTACATATGTCAATATATGGTAGAAATTTTTTGTTTGTCATGGAATTTAAATCATGTATAATATTGCAAATGATTCATCAGATCAACAATTTATTATTTGTTTTACTCCCATCGAGGTGGTTTCACTACACCTAAATCCTTCAAGTGGTATCATAATAGTCACATTAAAATTTATAATTTTTTATTATATTATTGATTGTTGTGAATTTTAATGGTTATGATTCATTTCATGGTTTAATTCATTATTAATATATCATCTAAATGTCTTTTTCCACTTCTTCATTTTTCGAAAATTTTATCAATATAGGTTGATGATTAAAAATGTTTTTATAAAAAGATATCATCCCATAAGTGACATGGATCTTGGATGGATAATACAAGACTACACAGTGTGTACTATATTAGTTTGTTTCATGTATCCTTGTTCATTACATAGGGATGCCTCCATGGATTTCATGTCATTAAGTAATTAATACACACCATGTGTAATAAATAAACTATATTTAGACCATCCAAGGTGGAACATCTATTTTTTAGAGTATATGTTGTATATTTTGACTCCTCGTTGTGTATTCTACGTGCTTTTGATACTGAAAACATGAGGTCAAATCACATCATGAAATTAATACACCATGTATATTTAATACATGATTCGTAAATATTGACAGTCGTGTAACTAGAGGTACACATCATGTTTCCTATATGCATGTCATGTACTTCATAAATATTCGCAAGAAGTATATTCCGAGTACCTAGGCATGTACTATAGATATTCAGTGAAGATAAGTACATGCCATGTATTTGGCTTGTATGCACCATGTAAATTACCTCTTTATGGGTAAATATTAAAATTAATAAATTACTCCTTAAAAATTATCAAATCGAGTTTCAAGGGTCATTAAGTTGATATTACAAATTTCTCATTAGGTTTTATATTATATTAAATGTCAAATTAATTATTTTTAATATTCAAGACTATAAATAAAGTATGGTTATTGTATATTAAAGACTAAACACATTAAATTTTATAGGATACTAAATATTTAGGTGTTCTTGGGGTCATTGAGTTGATAATATAGGCTGTGAAAATATGACACATATCATGTACACAATATATCATATGAGTGAATTTTTTACAATTAAACCATGATAAGTAGTTTGAACCGATAATCTCTAGGTTTATTCCAAGTATAAATTTGTGTGTCATTTTATTGAGTTTTAAATAAAATAAATTTTATTTATTTTATTTAAAATCATAGTGATTGGTAATTTTTAGACGATTGGATAAAATAAGATAAAATGAATTAATTATTAAATAAGATAATTAATCAGATTAATTTTTCATCATTTTATATTATGAATGAACAAATTAAAATTAATTCTATCTAATTATTTTAAATGTGTAATCACTACATGTTTATTATTGATCATGATCATGAATAAGATAATTGTCTATGTTCTCATTATTTTATTTTGTTTATGGAAATGGTTTTCAATTATTTATTATTAAATTAAATATGATAGCTTGTGAGTCCTCCCTCCCTCCATTATTATATAGGTCCTTATTGTCTAATTTGATTTATATAATCCCCCTTAACCAATCCTTTAGTTCCTCTCACATATGTGTGAGTTATAAATACTTGTAATAAATAGAATTTTCCAAGGCATGTAGAGGTTTCTCAAGAAGGATCCAAGATGATGCCAACCCAGGTGATACACAGGTGGAAAGGTAGAGATGAAACCTATGCCAAGACCAACAGATTGAGTATTCCCCTAGTTCAAAGGTTGATTTATTTTCCTCATAATAAATAAACCTTTAGATAAGATCATGTTTTTTCATTTAATTATTTATTTATTTCTATCATATAAATTATTTATTTTATGGATTCAAGACAACACTAACATACATAAATGAATTAATATTAAAATATGGAATATAAATTAATTAATTATTTGTAAATGTTTTGTCTAACATGGTTAATTAATTTTGTAAAATTCAATTAACATTAAAAAATTTTGTAAAGGATAAAATAAGATAAAATTTATGCATAATAAATAAAATCCATTAAGTTAATATTTTGATACAATGTCTTCCATCATCCAAATTAAGATTAACCCATAGTTAAAGTTTTAGTTTGGCCAGTGTAAGGGGAATTTTTAATTATAGGTAAATATTAACTAAGATGGTGGGTTGAATTAATTTAATTTGTATTTAATTTAATGTAAAAATTATATTCAATGAGAATTTGGAGGAAAACGTTGAGGAAATCCCAATTTTGGGTTTCACGATTGGGGGATCCACTAAATGGATCAAGGAACTACAAGACCAAAGTTTGAAAGATCGCCTACCTAAATACCTTCTTATGGTTTTCATGGACAATATTTGAATCATTAAAAAGGAAAATATGTATCCTTTCAACTAGAGAGTTACGAAAACTAGATATCCCATGTTAAATGGTGAGGGCTCTATATATATCATATAATAGTGGTAGATTTAATAAAAAAATTATTATTATTTCTAACATAATTTTTAATAAATAAAGTATTATTAATATTATCTTTTAAGTTGTATATTAAATTTAAGGTTCATCATCCACGCTATCCCTATGATCTATACTATAGAAAGACCATATCATCACTGGTAGTAACTTCCAAGAATTGTTCAAAAACCTTTGGGATATGTTGCACCATAAATGAAAATATTACGGGTTGGAATCTTAATTACCTAATATACCTTCAATGGAGGCATGAGATGAATATTACCTTTTCTATGAAAAAAGTTAGAGTGGAGTGGTTGATGTTCAATTTTTTTTATTATCATCTATGTCGAGTGAACTCATGAAGTCACATGAAAGCATGGATCCTTATAAAATGCTTGATAATATATGTAGTAATTACCATGAGATATTAAAAAAAGGTTTGAGATCTCCAGGAACATTTCTTAGGGAAATCATAGAGAGGATTCACCATTTGGGCCTCACATAGTCAATATTATTCACTATATTGAGTGCGTATAGGTTCTAGGGATTTAACTCCCAAATAAACTGCACACTGATACCATTATTTAATCACTAAAATATTATACATATTTATTTTTGATTTTAATATGAATAACATTGAGAATTCTCTCTCAGATCTACTTACACTTCTTCAAAAAATAGATGAATAAATGAAGCGAGAAAAGTATTTTGTCCATATAGTGAACAAATAGAAATTCCAAGAGAAGAGATCTAAGCGTAAACCATCTTTATAACTCCATTACAGGAAGAGAATGATCTAGGGGAAAGAAAGGTAATAAGATAATATATATTTAAAATATAACAAGAAGGGTCTCTAGAAGAAAACTACACCCATCTAAAGAAGTGAGGGGAAGCTTTTGTTGTGTTTGTTATTGAGTGTAATTTATTAGTTTCTACAAATTGGGTATTTGATTCATCTTTTGGTACTAGAATTTTTATTTAAATACATGAACTTGGTAGACTCAAAAATATTGATTGAGGTAAGGTAGATCTACATGTATCCAACATAGATAAATGTTTTGTTGCAGTTATCGGTGACTACCACATCAAATTACCAACTAGGATGATATTGGGATAAAAATGTTGTTATTATGTTCTATATATTACCAAAATCATTATATCAGTATCAAAACTTTATATGGATGGATTTATTTTCACGTTTGGGAATAAATGTTTCTAATTTTATAAATATAAAAAAAATTTATGGAAATTCACATTTAAATAATGTCATTTATGTGTTAGATTACATGAACCAAGTAACTTTAATTGATAACAACACTTCTTCACATTACTCATAACACACCCAACCATAGAATCATAGGCTAATTCATGTAAATGAAAAATATTTTACTAAATTACACAAATATAAATATTTAGGTTCCTTTGAACTAAAACCACTTGGCGTATGTTGTGCATGTTTATAAGGAAAAATAACCAAATCCCCATTTTTTGGAAAATGTGAAAGGGCTAGGGATCTTCTTGAATTAGTTTATACCAATTTGTGAGATCCTTTTTTAGTTGAAGAAAGTGGTGGGTACTCATACATAATTAATTTTACTACTGATTTTAGTAGATAAGGATATTTCTACAAATGTGGTATAAGTCGAATTCCATTGAAAAAATTTAAGAATACAAGAAAAAAATTTAAAACCATCTTAGTAAGAAGATTATGAAACTTAACTCAGAACATGGAGGTAAATATATTAATCAAGACTTTATTGATTATTTACTAGAGTTTGGGATTTAATATCAAATCACTAATCCTTATACACCTCAATGTAATGATGTAAGTGAAAGGAGTAACCACGCCCTTTTGGATGTGGTGAGATCAATGATGATCCATGAAAATATTTTTTTGTCTTTATGGGGATACACATTACAAAAAAAGCATACATACTAAAATGAGTACCAACTGAAGTGAAAGATGGTATTCTATACAAATTATGGAGTGAAAATAAACCTATGTTTTCATACTTACATGTGTGGATTTGAATCATTTTTTAAAGCCTCTTTAGGTAATAAGATTTCACCCCGAGGAACCAAGTGTATCTTTATAGGATAACCTAAAGAAATAAATGGATATTACCTATGTTGTTCTTCTGAAAAAAATTTGTTGATAGAAAAACGACATTTATTTGGAAGGCTCGTATCTCTAACAGATATTTTTGGAGCGATATGGACTTCTATGAAGTCCAGGATCAATATACATTAGAGTTAACACAAGAACAAATTTTACAAATCCTCATAGAAGAACATGTTTCATCGACATAAATACTATGTAAGATTAAGAGATATGTTAGAGACCCATAAAAATATGATTTTCCAGTCACTATGGATGATGACTCATTATTAGTTGATAATAATGATCCTCTAACCTATAAGGAATCTATAAGTGGAACATATTTTTACAAGGGGAAATAAACCATGAATTATGAAATAGATCCCATATACCAAAACCAAGTATATATTTTTATAGGTCCACCAGTGGATGTAAATTTATTTTTTCATAAATGGGTATTTGAGAAGAAACTACACTTGTATGGAAAATCTGATAACTATAAGGCATTAATGGTTGCAAAATGGTTTTGGAAACTTCAAGTAATTGACTACAATAAAACATTTTCATCGATTTTTATGTTGAAATACATTAGAATTATACTTTCCATTATGGACTTCCATGACTATGATAATTTTAGAATAGATGCAAAAATATATTTCCTTAATGGGAACCTTAAAAAAATATGTCTATATGACACAAACCAAAGGGTTTTTAACTCCCAAGGATTCCAACAAGATATGAAAGATGAAAAAAATACATTAATGGATTAAATTAACCACAAAATTCATGGAAAATTTGATTTTATGAATCCATAATGGGATTTGGTTTCATAAATAAAAAATATGAACCCGTGTTTATAAATGGTTTAGTGTTACTGCATCATTTTCATAATATTATATACCAATGAAATATTAATTATTAGAAATTAAATACCAATCTTACCATCTATCAATTCCAAGTTGAATAAATGATTCTCCATGAAGAAATTAGGTGAATTAGAATATATTATTAGGATCAAGATCCATCATGATAGATCTAAGAGGATTATTGACCTAAGTCAAAGTATATATATTGAGAAGATACTAAAGAGGTTTAGTGTTGAAAAATATAATAGGGGATTGTTGCTAGGGTGACATGGAATTCATCTTTCTAGGAAAATTTATCCTTATACATATATATAAATACAAATAATGGAAAGGATTTCATACGCATCGGTAATTGGATCAATAATTTCTATTATTCTTTATACTGGGCTAGATGTCTCTTATGCCTTGAGTTCAGTATGAAGATATTAAGAGGACTCTGGTAACCACCATCAGAAGGAATTCAAGACTATACTTAATTATATGAGGAGTACTAAGGATGTATTCCTAATATATGGAGGATATGAGAAACTATTCATCATAGGATATAGATATTCATGTTTCAAAATATATGAAGATGACATGAAATTGCTGACAGGATATATATTCACTTTGAATAGAGGAGTTGTGAGTTGGAAGAGGTCAAAGAAGGATGTGGTCATGTATTTTATAGGAGGTTTCGAGTATATTGCGACTTCTGATATAGATAAATAGGTAGTATAGATACAAAACTTCATCAATTATCTTATCATGATTCCTAGAATTAAATATACTATCATACTCTATTATGATAATACTATAGGAGTGGATCTCTCAAAAGAGTCATGGTCATATTCATAGATGAAACACATACTTCATAAGTATCATTTCTTGAGGGATATTTCTTAGATAGGTGAGGTTTAATTGAGGATTATTCCCATGGAATACAACCTATAATACCACATAACTAAAGCCTTGAATTATCAAAAACGTGATATTCATGTGAGGTCTAGCAAACTCAAATTTGTTGACAACTAACACTAGTCTAAGTAGGAGTTTTTTGGATTTTGTGTCCTAGAATGAACTATTTTACTTTGATTTCAGGTATATTAAATTACATGACTATTTGTAAAATATCATATTACATATTTTTCATTTTTATGGATTTAATGTAAAAAAAATCTAGAGTATCTGTCACATTGATAAGGTTGTAATAGTTTCCCTCTATAATGAGAATCTTGAAATACCATGATGATATTCTTAAATATATTTATATAGTTAAATATCTTTCTATTATGAGACACATAAAATGTTAATTTTAGGTGTGAGTACTCATAAGAGGATGATACTTATTATCAAGAATTTTTCATTTGGTGATCTATAAGAGAGATATTATGATAATAGACCCTATATTAGGAATTCCGCATGTTTTTTGCATCATCATATGTTCCTACTAGTGATAGTGTGTAATGGTCTTTTTACATTAATATTATTGCATATTATAACTTTTAGACATGGATTTATTTCTTAAACCATGATGATAAAATTCATGAAAAATATAGAGTCGTAGCTGCATCACAAGTGATGTATTACTAATGAATAAATCATGGAATGATTTTCCCTGTTCATCTTTATGGAAATTGATATCACATCCTTTGATTGGAATAGAACCATTGCAATAAATTTCATTTTCATGGTGTAATGACGTGTTTATTTCATATATTCAAAGAAATATGTCTTGAGCATATAGGCTAGTGACATGAATGTGCGACCTGCTTGATGTTATATTGCAAGAAAAGGATTATATTACAAATTAGAATTCATATGTATTGTAGTAATTATAAAATTAAGTAATTTCTCTTTAGTTCCTTGACTTATTGTTCGATAGTAATATTGTTATTTAAGAAATCCTACATAATTCCAATGAGAGATAATCCTAGAGGATCACACACTAAGTATTTCCATTGATATCAATTAAATTCTATTTGAATTTAATTAATATAATCAATATTATTATCAAGATTGAGGAATAATTTAATTCATGTTTTACCGATAAAAAATATTTATTGATGAATGAAATATTTATTTAAACATTTATCTGGGAATTAAATAAATTTCTAACGGTTCAAACATAGAAAGATCATATCTGATGTTAAATATTGATTTTCAATCTTTTAAAATAATATTTATTATTGCACAAGTTAGTATGCACTGTAAAATATTATTATTATTATTATTATTATCAAATGGGGTTTGTTAAGTATTATTTTATTATTTAAGGGACGGTATGAAATAATATAATATTTTAACCTAAAATCTATCTCTATAATTAGATGGTTATGTATATTGTGTAGGGTAATCAAGAATTGAGAATCCTTTAACATAATATATTTCTCCCTCAACTCAACTTCCTCTCATCTTCTGAAGAATGATAAGAAATCCTTCAATAATGAAGGATGATCAATAAAGGTGAATAACACAAGATTATTGACCTATTGTGTTATCACCCATTGTTATATCAGTGATTTTTTAGAGATTAAAGGAGAAAGTGTGGATCACTACTATAGGGATTCAACACTCAAATCATACAGCACAAAAATGGTAATCCAAAAAGGGTCTTTCAATCGCTCAACATCATCATCATCAAAGAAATATCCTAATACTAGGTATTAAATTCTTCATATTTAATTTAATTAATTATAGATTTAACATGAAAAGATCCTCTCCGGGTTCTAGTTTTTACATTTGTCAATATCCAAGGGAAAAAATTACATTGGTCATGGCATTTATTTCATGTAAAATATTGTTAATGATTCATCATATTAAAAAATTTATTTGTTTTATTCCCATTGAGGTGCTTTAACTATTCCCAAAACCATCATATTTAACCCTTAGGTTCATCGTGATGTGCTATTTGAGAAGAATTTTCATTTCATAAGTTCAAAGGTATTGATAAACTTCATGTTTTATATAATCTTTTATTATTATGTTTATTTTTATGGTTGTTATAATATTTATATAGACATTATAATAATTATATTAACATAGTATTAGTAAAAAGGGCAACCCATAACATCAGGTATGTTCATAGGGCATGAACCCACAACTGAAGGGAAATGAGGGTGAAACGCCTACAACTGGCCTACATAATGTCTTGGTTAGTATTATTTTGTTAAAATGTCATAACAAATAAAATTAACTAGTTTTGGGAACATATTTTTTATCATAAATATAATTATAGGACTGAAAATTTATTTTTTGATTGATGTTACTTTGGAAGAAGTTAATTATTTTGGGAACCTTATATGATTATGGTAAGAATAACATTATGGGATTTTATTTGAAGAACAAAGGTTGAATTTTATTTTAAAATCATATATTATTTTACTGTTTCTTTATGGAAATAAACTTATTTATTGAAATGATTAACATATATTAGAGAATATTTGATTAGGGAATACACATTTTTTGATATGAGATAATAATAATAATGGATGCTATTTGGAGATAAATTTTAAATTTATCTTGGAAGAATTTGTGATAAAATCATTATAATCATTGGGTTTCAATATTAGTTTGGTATTTTTAATTTCTTTTATTTATTGAATGATCTATGTTTAATGTTGGGTGTTATTGTTGGGGCTTTGGTGATTAATATTGTATTTCTTCATATATTGGTTTGTTCATTTTGAGAATTATCATGTGCTAACCATTTTCTTTTAGGTTAATGAATAAAGATAGGAGAAAGAGTTTTATATCCTTCTATTGATTATTTGATATTTTAGAAGTTGATTTTTGTGCATAAAGAATAAAAAAATCTTCTTGGATATCCAAATCTCGGAGTAATAAATGATGTGTAAATTGATCAAAGAACAACCAAATGATGAAATTATTATTATGAAATAAAAATATATCAAGTAATTATATTTCCTAGTGTTCTCTATCAGATAGAAATATAATAACTCAATACTAGTAAAAGAATATAGAAATAAAAAAATTATCCTATTATATTTATTTCTAATGAATCAATGGTTTTTTCACACCTCTATGGTTTATGGATTTTTGGTTGTTAAATTTATAATTATCATGAACTTTATTATGATCAATAATCAATTTCATTCTCCATCATTATTTAGGAATTGCACTTTCCATCCATGTCCATATTTTCAGTTCTCACTAATTTCTTCCTACATGGAAACATGGTTATGTGTTATTCTAGATAAGCTTCATATTTTCCTTTCTCTTTTATCAAGAGAAAGTTTTTATAACCCTTTTGTACAATGTGGGAATTGAACAAAGAAATTGTTTTGATGGAAAACTAATAATAATTGAGATCAAGTTCAAACAAATAGAATTAAATTTATAAAAGGGGGTATAATATAATAACTTGACATTTAAAAAACAACTTCTAATAACATAAATGATAATAAACACTTAGATTAAACAAAACCATGAAATATTATTAATTAAATATGATCGTAATAAACTAGCTATTAAATTATAGGGTATAAATAGGATTAAATTATTTATGAAATATATATAAATATTATAATCAATAAAAATGTATTGATAAATTCTTATGAAATAAGCACTCAAATTTTAATGAAGACATTTTATTCTTCAAAAAAATTGTTTCCTTCACAAATGTTTTTATTCCTTTATGTGGGAAAATATTATACTTAATTTATTTTAATTTCAAAAAATTTATTTGATAAAATAAAATTTATTTTTGAACAATAATATCAAAATTAACATATAGATAAATTTTGGTATTTTTTTGAAATGAATTATTTTTCAGAGTAGTGAAAATTACCGATTTTTCAAATGTTGTCATTTATTTTCATTAAGAAAGTCATTTAAAAGTCCCATTATATTTTTTATTTATTATAAAATTTAAATATAAATAATTTTATTTATAATAATAAATTTAATTTCATTTTAATCAATAATTTTCTTGATTTTCGTATTGGTTTATTTTTATGCAGAAAAATCAGTTTACTAAAAAACTATTTTTAAGTGCATTAAGTTTTTTCATTTTAATTAATCAAAATAACCCATAATAATGAAATACTTAATTGAAATATATATTATATATATTAATATTAATTTAAATTCATATAATGGTTTTTTCAATCCATATGTTTAATATAAGTTCATTTATTGCATGAAAATCCATTTTCATGAAAAACTAATTTTCGTCGCACTTTGCATGATACTTATAAAATGAATTTATACCGCTTAGAAAGATTTAACTAGGTGAAATGGATTCCATATTTTGAATTATAATAATTTAAATTATTTAATTAGGTAAAAATAATTTTGGTAAGATTCAATAGTAAAAACAGCAAAAACAATCACCGTAGTAAAAGGGTAAATCAAGTTAAACTTGGTAAAAAATAATTGATAACGACACAATTTTTTTTAAAGTAATTATTATTATATTATTTTATTTCATCAGTTTCACCTAAAAATTAATATTTAACTTTTTATTCTAAACTTTTTCATGAAAATGACTTAAATAATATTTTAAGTATAAAAAAGGACCAAAATGTCACTATGTTGTTTTTATATATATCTTGTGTGATCACATAGAGAAAAAAGAAAGTTTTTATGGAATATTAATTATTATTTATATAATAATGAAATAATTTTCAGGATAATAATTTATTGATAATTTTTATAAATTATATAATTACCTTAAATTATTATAAAACATTGAATTATTATTTATTCAATTAATAGAAATATAAAATAAATGATTATAAAAATATTAAAATTAATATAATTTTAAATAATTATTATGTTTCATTAATTTTATAGATAAAAATAACATTTTAGAGAGTTTTTAAGTTAATATATTCCAATTCCTTTTTTTGGTTGTTTTCAAATTCCAATTAAATAAATAGTTTACAAAATTACATTATTGTTATTTTATAATAAATAATCTTTTATTAAATGATTTAAAATTTCTAAAAATATTATATTAGGACAAGTAAATGGGTATGTTTGATAATATCAACCATGTTACATTTATGGGATTTTTTTCCTTTGGGCCATTTTTCCTATTATAAGATCTTTCTTGATCCCTAAAGAGTAATAACTTTAATATCATGGTAATTTTCTAAAATCTTAACATGGGTTAAAAAATATATGGGTGAAAAAATCTCTAATACTTATTAATTTTTTATTTTATGGGATTAAATAAACAAAAAATTATATTATATTAGAATATTATCAATTATGACCCATAATAATATGAATATTAATTCACAATAATTTAATAATTTAATAAATTCCAAGAGTACCTCTCCCCTATATTATAAAAGGGAACCTACTATCCTCTTTTATTTACACCTAAAAATACTTTTATTTTAGAAAATACCTACCCAAATACCTTTTTTTTAGTTTCCATGTATAATAGGTCTTGGTTTGATTAAGAAAACCCTCCAAATAAAACTTTTGATGCAAACCTAAAGTGGTTGTCCGAAGAAGAGGTATCGTCCATAACTAAGTGTTTTTGTATTTCTAATTCTAACTCCTTAAAATATTATTCAAACATGATTAAGTAATAAAAATATTATATAACATATATTTGAGATTTTATTATGTTAATATAATAATCTATATCCATATCTTCTTCTATAAAATGGGAAATAAAACTCTTGATTGTGTGTACAGCGGACTACCGCCTTATGAACTAATGTTATTCATTTTCCATCACCGCCTCTCACAACTAGGTATAAGGATGAATTTAATTTATATATATGATATTTATAACATAATAATATTATTTAATTATAATATTATATATCCTTTCTTACCTTTTAATTCATTGTAAAACAATAACGTCTCTCGTGCGTACGGGTGGAATACCACCTTCACAAAGCAATGTGATATGTTTTTCATTTCATCTTGGTATGGATGATAATAAGGATATATTTAATTAATATATATTATATAAAAATTTTCTAGAAAGGTAAATTATTATTTAACATTATTTTTTTCCTTCCATCAAAAAGTGTTAACAATATTCATGCGTATGTACGACATAAAGTCTCCATAAATGGTGTAATTCATTATTCTATCAATAACTTTTATGGATGAATATAAATATATGTAATGAATATATATGATATTTATATCATGATTAAAATTATATAGATTTTGTAACTATTATCTATGTACAAGGACTAAAATAACCAAACCAAAAAAAATATGAAAAACAAAGAAGTTATCATCCTAAATAGCGATTTTATAAAAATATTAATAAAAAGGTGATAAAAGTTTAAAAAAATCACATATGATATTATATATATGATTTTAGTTCTTTAATAGATATATAATAAACCAATATTTATTATTGAGGATTTTCAAATATGTATGAAATAATTCATACCTGAGGTAAGCGATTTTCTTCTCAATTTTATTTCTGTAAGACACATGATTTATTCAACACTTTTTTATTTTATGCAGTGTATATACAACCCATGAATTTATTTTATAATTATTATTATGAAAATTATTTAGATTTACATATGCATATGAGTTTCTCTATTTCATGGGGATTATTATTCATAAGTTACCAAAATGTTAAGGGATTTTCATCTCACTTTGATTTTTGTAAGACACATGCTATATTCACCACTTGTTTCTTTTATGTGGTGTATATACTAAAAAAATATTTAATGATTATTATTATTATTAAAATTATTTGTATTTACTTATCCATCTATGGTTCTTTCCTTCATTGTTCTTATGAATCCAAAGTTACCAAATCATTAAGGGATTTTCAACTCATTTTTATTTCTAGGAGACACATGTTATATTCACCACTTGTTTCAATTATATGTTATTTATACTACCCATGAATGTATTTTTTTATTATTATTATAAATATTATATGTATTTAAATATTCATATAATTTTATATATTTCATGGGGTATATTATTCAAATGATTCCAAAGTGATAAGGGATTTTGGCTCACTATAATTTTTGTGAGACACATGCTGTATTAATCACTTGTTTCTTTTATGTGGTGTATATAATTCTAATTAATGTATTTTATTATGGTTTTTATTAATATTATATGTATTTATATAACTATTTAATTTTTATCTTTCATGGGGCTTATAATCCAAAATTTACCAAAGTAGTAAGTGTTTTATGTTAAAATAAAATTATTTATTAGGATTATTTATGATTATGTTTATGATAATGAAATTTAATATTACATATCTCAATAATCTCATTAATTTTATAATACCATAGTTATATCTAAAGAATAATTTTTTTCCTTTCATTTTTCTCTCTTTAATTACTCAAGGTATTTAAATAAAATTTTAAGTAAAACTGAATCTCTCTCTTTAGTCGAAAATCCTTTTTCATACTTATCTATGTTTTTTTAAAAGAAATGATGATTTAAATATTCTAATATGATGTTTTAAATAAATTTTTACCCATGCTTTAATTTTTACAAAAAAATCAAATGAACATTATTTTTATTTTATGAATGATGTATTTTTTATTTTTTTTTCTTACAAAAGTTTGAAAGGAATATTTTATTTTTGAATTGAATTTCCCACTTATATAACTAATTAATAGTTTAAGGATTAATTTATAAATTTACAATGTTATTTTCAAAGTAAATTATTTTCACAATATTGTGTGAATTTTTATATTTAAAAAGGTTGTTTTAAAAGTGGAAAGGTTTTTTTCTCAAGAATGTTTTAATGATATTTTATTGATATTTATATCCATTAATGATAAAAACCCTTGAATTTACTTGTGTTATACTTTGGATATGATCCAAGTATACTATCCATATTCTTTATTCATATGTTTTATGACTATTATGATAATAATTTTATGAAACTTGTTCCTTTCCATAGGTTATTTTATGATGAATTGATGAAATGTGTATGAAATATGTATTTTCAATGAGTTATACTATGATGAATTCGTTAAATTTTTATGAAACCTATTTCCTTGCAATGGGTTATGAAAAGATAAATTATTTCTGAAACATGTTTACTTTTCGTGGGCTATGATATTATGAATATTTTATGATATTGTGTAACAAATCTATAAGGTTTTCATTATGTGGTTGGAAGGAATAAAATATATCTTTATAATTTAATGGGTAAAGATATATATCTTCTGATATAAACATGACTAGAATGGGAAGTCATCCTAGTTCAATAAGGTACTATGTCCACTATGATAGTATTGGTAGTGAACCTTGAATACTAAAATGTTTATTTGAGTAAACCCAATCCTCTATGATAGCATTGTAAATGATTATTGACTAATAAGGAATTTATTTTCTATGCCTATGTATATGCCACAAATCTATGTCTTATGTCAATATTATGCTATCTTGGCTTATATTCTTTCATTATTTTTTGATTCATATCTTATGAACTACCAAGAATTATTTCTGACTCAATATTATGATCTATGATATTAATGGTATAGTTTTTAAATGTTATTATCATGTTCTCATACCCTTATGCTCATTTTATGTTTAAGTGGTCATAAATGTCTCTCTGGTTTTCCCTTACTGAGCATCTGAGCTCACCATTTCTTGTGTTTCCTTTTCTCTGAGTTATGAAGGAAGGTGTTAGGTATGATATTTATATAAATGTTTATAGTTATGAATAACTTAGAGGTAGATGATATATATATATATATCTTTGAATAAGTTTCTTATGTTACCATGTTTCAAAATGCACTAAACCTATACAATTATAGTGAGGATCGTTATGTTATGTAATGAATATTAATATATTAAGATGTGATATATACATATGAAAAGTATTGTTCACTATATAAATTTATTAATTCCAAATATGAAATATATTTTTCAATATTCAATTTTATAAGAGACGGAAATTAATTTTAATATAGGAATGAAAAATGAAATGAAAAACATTTTTCTCAAAAAAGTGTTTTTAAGCCTAAAATGACTTTATACCAGAATCAAGTATAATATTTATTAAAATAGAATTTATTGGATTATTGTCTTATAAAATTGGCCTAATTTTACTATGAAGACAATATAAATGAGAATGGGACATTATAAATACTTGAAAATAAATGAGAGTTTTTATAAAAA
This sequence comes from Viscum album, assembly GCA_963277665.1. Classification (NCBI taxonomy): domain Eukaryota; kingdom Viridiplantae; phylum Streptophyta; class Magnoliopsida; order Santalales; family Viscaceae; genus Viscum; species Viscum album. The sequence goes on from OY728128.1 coordinate 1,664,336,348, forward strand.
TCAGAATTTTTAACTATTCGCCTAAAAAGAAATATTTTTAGAAAAATCATAAAAAATCACCCTAAGATGAATTTAATATTATGAATTAAAAAATTAAATTAATTTAATAAAATTTATTTACTAAATTTTTTAATTTTAACTTTTAAATAAAACCTTATAATTCATGGAAAATAATTCAGTTAGAATAAAATTATTTCTTTCTCAATTGATAAATTACTTAAAAATATTATATTGAATATGAATCCATAAAATTTAATCAAAAATATTAATAAGACATGAAATTGATTTATTATTATCATTACCTAGGTTTTCACAAATTTATAGGTGACAACACTCATATACTTTTCTATTATGATTTCTCTTATTTCTTTAAAATTTAATTTCCATTGAAACACATGAGTGGAATTGTTTAATTTAATAAATGTTAAACTTCAATGATAATGATAAATGTGGCATTGATTTCAAATTAATTGTTCCATTACAATAATTAGTTCATAAATTCCCAAATCAAGGATAAAGAAATCACATGGAACTTTAAAAATAACTACGATAATCAGGAATAAGGGTCATTTAAACCCTTGATCACTAATACCTGTAAGAATATAATAATATTAATAAAATATGGAATAATCTAAAAAAACTCAAATGGTCAACCAATTAGGAATATATTAAATATAGAGATGTTCCTATATCAAATAAATTATATAATTTAGTATATATAAATAAAATAATATTATATACTATTGATGGGGTGGTATCTAATTATGAAGGAGTATTATTAGTAGTAAAAAGATATAACTGATTCCCTTATGCCTGAGATCATGTATCCTCTTAAACATTAGTTCATGATACACCATGATTATTCATCAATATACCACTTTGTATTTTTCTTTTATCATGAGACCCAAATTTCCTCATCCTATATGATTATACTAAAGACCTTTGGATTTGAGTAGATTAGTCAACACTCTATTGAAACTACTATAATGGATTAAATCTTATTATTTTTCCCAAATTACCATATCAATAACACTATTTTCATTATATAGGTAAATTCGTCTTTGGGTTCCTTACATATCTACACTAATAAAAATTACATTTAAGTTTAATTTGAGATGGGAAGGCTAAAAACTTGAATATTTTCCCTAAAATTCACCACAACCTTGGAATATGTCTTTATAATTCCACTTATGAACACTCAATTAAATTCAAGTTACACTTATATGAGGAACATAATCACCCATATCTAGGTTACCCCATATATATCCCTTATCCAAAACCTATTTAATTACCACCTGATATAAGTGGTATGACCAACTAAGATTACAGTTGATTATATTTGTGGTTAAAATACTATATTTAATCTCTATACCTTAAGTCTTTCACTACTGACAAGATAGGTCAAAAATAAAAAAAATGAAAAAGAAATTTTTTAACTACATGAAATAATAATTACCCTTTTCCAGATCAATAAAATCAGTTTCCTTTAGAATCTAAATTTCCTCAAGGTACTGTTTATGAATAAAAAATGGTTCGTAATTATACCTAGGAAAGTAATTCATTCGTATTCAATTATATCATCATGTTATACCACTTTCATAAAGGTACCACTAATATATGAGCTAAAACTTCCACCTTATATTTTTCTAAGGTATGTTGTAATTGAAAATATACCAGATCTTTTCCATCCACTCCTCAACTTCTTTGAGACCCAACACACCTTAAAAGGATGAAGGATATTATCATTGGAATTCCAATCTCAAATCCATGTCACAAGGAGGCTTGTGATATTCATGTCTTCTAAGTACATGGAAGGTTTAAATGAATGCATTAAATAAATATTAGTTTATAAGGGGATCTATCATAGGAACATTCTCTGCAACTACCTCTTAAATATGTAAACCCATCACTGAAGACATTTTTATAATGCTCATGGATTTTATTAAAAAAAATTAAATGGTACATTATTATTTAAGATATAAGATCTTGATCAATAAAAATACAAAAGTTTCCTATTAAAATTTAATGTACTAAAAATATCCATCTAAATAGAAAAAATGTCCCATGAATAAATATTATTAACATAAACAATGGAATAAATAATATTAATCCACATATACATCCCCTATAGTTAATTCCTATATGTATCTTTTCATCCCTTGAATTAATCATATTTTTAACCAAAAAAACGAAATTTTTATGATTTTTACATAATAAAATCATAAATTCCATGTATGAATGAGAAAATACTAATAATATCCATCATAATTAATGTAAAAATTTCCTTCCTTGAACTATTATAGATTATAAATGCATTTTGATACATAAAATAAAACTACCACAATATTATTATCAACTTATTATTCTAACCAAACTCTTGGCAACATGAATTTTTCTATATAGAGGTTAATTTTGCCTTTTTATAACTATATTTTGAGTTCCTACTATCCTACCTCTACATAAACCACTAAACTCCAAATTTATTAACATCACATGGTAATAATACCTTTTTTTAATTCCCAAACCTATTTATATAACGTTTTACAAGTCTATATCATCATACCAATTCTTATTTATTCCCCTAAATCCCTAGAGGTTTCCAAAAAATAATAAAGTTAACTAAGTTCAATGGGGGGATAATTTTTCTTATCAAACTTCTCTTTCTCTGTGATAAAGTTTTATTGAATTTTTTTCATGAAATTCCCTAAATTAAAATATATCTATAACATATATAAAAATAATTCATTCCTTATATGTTATTTGGGGAACATGTGTGTCTTGGTGAAAAATAAATTAAATAATTCATACATTAAACTATATATTATAAAATTAATATAAAAATGATAATGAAAAAAAATGTAAAATGGAACCAAACAATCATTTAAAGTATTTTTAAACATATTGGTATAAAAAATGAAAAAATACAAGGGGACTGCATGGAACTGCTGAAATGATATAACAATAAAGGTGTAACACCTTGACTCTAGTAACTCATCTCCAGTGGTTATTTTAATATCACGGTACATAATACATAGATCATGATGCATATGATCCAGTAACTTAGTAGTCCTAGGAACTAGATTCATAAATGAACATTACATTAGAAACATATGATACATAAACTAAATAAACGAATATTTCTATATTTCTATTTACATTTCCTTATGTCATTCATGGTATTCTTCATGGTTTTCTAGTGGGAAACGGAAGAAAAATAAATGGTTGATATCAAATTCTTGCTAAGGGGTAGCATACAGGTGAAGTTAACGTATAATATTTAATATAATTGAAACATATAAACAACTTATTCTATATTATTGAATACTAATACATAACATAATACATACATAGAAAAATAAATAAATCATTAAATGATCACATAATTATGGAATTAATCGGAATGGATAATATTGGACATCATTAAACTATTAACGAGGACTTATTTCAAGACATCACACATAAAAGGTAACGATTATCCAATTAACTTATCTTAATTATCTCATAAAACCTACCAGTTCACTAAGGGACTATATAATTCTAGGCCCCACCTCTCCTATAAAATTCTAACTGATTCCTTTATATATTAAATGATAATGGGTTATACATGGTATAATGTTCAATTATGAACAAGTTGGAAATACATGGAAAACTGCTCAAAGAATCTTATCATAAAAGAATTTATATATATAAAAATGGATTATAAAAATTATCAATTGATTTCCCAAATAAATGAACTAATAAGGATGTATTAATGAAATACCTTAACTCAAATAGTAAATAAATAGGGATTTATAATTTTCAAATAAGTACCCTAACCATGTGAAAAATGTGGATTTATAGTTATTAGATACTTTAAAAAATTAGTATTATCAATGAGGTTAGGAAGTAGAAAGAATTATTTTAAATGGTGGGACACCAATAAATTTATGGATAAATACCCATATAAATATAATCAAAACCTTTATTATGGTTGGTAAATATCATGTGAATCATTTATAAAATATCCCCTAGGAGTGCCAAACTTGGTGCGTCGTAAGGCCCACATATTGTACACTGGTTAAAGATAAATTTAATACCTTAGCAACATTTTTCATGGTTATTACCCCTAGGTGATTTTTTTTCTATGTCTATATCCAATTTTTTGTATCTAGAAAGAGATTCCATTGCTAGGAAAACTACACACTCTATTTTATTTAACTAATTTGAGGATGGACTTACAGTTATTTGAATATTTGAGCATTATAAAAGCTTATAAATGTATTATAATGAGATTTAAAACTGATAAATAATTTATAATATCATAAGGAATTCATTTAAATGAGTCATAAAACATTTCACATTGAAATGAAAAGTAATTGAAAATAATGATACATTTAAATAAAGATAAGATGTCAAAGAGCCTCACTACGACATAACAATAGCTTAAGAAATAGTTATAATGAGATGTTATAAATATATATCATTAAAAATATATAAATTTATGATAATACCATTGAATTAAAATCATTTGAGTATATGAAAAATAATTTAAATGCTATTATAATAAAATAATTATAATTTAAATGGAATTAGGAGGATTAAAAACCCTTACATTAAAAGGTAGCTTCTTAAATCTTGATATGAGAACCATAAAACCTTGTAAACTCCTTGGAGAGACTATTGAGAGAGAAAATGACATTAAATTCATGATAAAAGTATTTAGATTAAATAGGAATAGGATAATAGGTGGGTATATATAGAAAATTAGGTAAGATTTTTTATTAATTTCTAAATATAGGCCTCAGAAATATAGTATGTGTAAAATAAAAAACCATTGGATTAAACATGGTTTTAGCTCATGGATTTTGAAATTTAAAGCATGTTTTTTGAAATATTTTATTTTAATAAATGGTCTCCCTTAATTTATATTACTTTTTTCCATGGGAAAATATTTTTTCCACAAAATATTGTTTTTAAAACATTAATTTCCATTAAATATTTTATAAATTTATTTATAGGTTTAAAAAAATCATTAAAATAAATTATATTAAATAAATAAAATATTTTATCCATGTATTAACTTATATTTGTTATTACATTATTATTATTTCCTAATACTTGTCGTATATACTTACTGTATTTTAATATTTTGCAAAAAAATGACTATCTAAAAAATTTATGAACAATTCACCATTATATAATTTTTATGTGCTGAATTAAAATTTAAAATCCTTTTTTTAAATAATTATCTATATATGATAATTCTAATAATTAAGTAAATTTCTTGATTTATTTGAAAACCATTCAGTTGGCACCAAAAATTAAAAAAAATCTTATTATTATTATTATTATTCAGAGACCTCTGTATACAGTTATATTAATGTTCATTAATCAAAATTAATTAATATGAGTAATTAAGGTAATTATTTTAAAATGGTTTTATGAATTTTATTTGACACTTGTAATTATAATGGTAATACTACAATTACAATAACCAAGTTTTTCTAATAGACAAATTTCCTCAAATATATGATCTTCATTATAACACATAAAATAATTCATATACTTCTCATATTTATTATACCATGTATATCCCATTTATTATTATTTTATTCATAATATAAATATACCTTGTATACTTGTCATTATTTTTTGAGTATAATCCACAAAAGTATAATATAATAGTGTTGAATTATATTTATACATGTTTTATGGTACTGGTTTTAGATTTTATTATCAACATAATTTCTTAGTTTTATATTATTTTATAATGTATGGTACTATTATGATAAAATAATATAATTCATAAGCTTCTTATTGACTTGTTTATATATTATAGTAGAATATTTGGTATTAAAATAGGTATTTTAAGTGTGATATACTCAATAAAAATTGAAGAATAATTATCGTTATTTCATTTCCAAAATAATTTACAAATTAATACCTATTGACCTATAGATACATAACCCTCTATCACACCAACATAATCACTAAGGGTAAGGTGTTAAATGTTGGAACTTTAATGGGGTGGTTCTGACAACATTGACCTGGTAGTGATCTCTACTAGATTGAACTTATCCCACAAATGATTTTGTTGCAACCTTGGTTATTGAAGTTTTATAATAGCTTGTTAAGTGATGAATATCAGTGATTCCACCTCCTTCCAAATCTCTTATAAATAAATTTTATAAGGTATTTTCCTACTAGTCAAATACATGGTTCCTCCCTTCTATAATAATATCCCTTATCATTACCCAAAATATACACTAATCTTAATGTTCACTTCATAACTACTACATTACCAACGGTCATAATTACCAATGATCATAGAGACCAATGGTCATAATGAACAATGGTCATAATGTTCATATTTAATTCTTACAAATTAAATCCTCTAAATAATACTTCTAATTTTTAATATGTTAATTTTGTGTCTTGTATTATTCTTTCTTTTTATTATTCACATTATAAATATAATGTATATTGGAGAATATGATCCATGAGACATATAGTTTGTAATTGAATTATTTTTCATTTTTATTGTAAATTATTATCTATAGTGGCCTTAGAAAATTTTAACCTTAGATTTACAAAACAATACTTTGTAATAAAATATGTTCATTCCATAATAGAATTTTCTCAAGAGTTACATTCTACCCTGAATAAATAAATTGAATCCTCTAAATTTTAATTTCTTCCACCATTAAAAATAGATGTGGTTATTATTAATATATTCACGATTCAGTATATAATTTAAAATTATAAGTCTCGTTATATTTGGTAATACTATTAATCTCACTTTTTACCTCATAATCGAAATATGTTATAATATTTTTTGCCACAATCATTTCCAGAATATATTTCCTTAGTTGGGTATATGAAAAGGATTTCATAGAATCATTTTCATGATCATATTTTCAACCATATAATAAAACCCATATACTTGTGATGATAATCAATAAATATATTAATATGAAAAATCATTCATAAATGTATTATCCTTTGAAACCATTATTTTGACCCATGATATATTTGGTTATACTAGTTCAAACTATAACTCTTTCAGTTCAACCTACACTTACTTGATTTTTATTCTCTTAATATCAATAAAATAATATCTTCAAATAACTTAACTAAAATTTACCATGATCTGTCTCACCATATTCTAATATAAAAAATCATGGGAGAATATTCTTTTTGGAAGTTAACTTAACCAATATCCACCAAAACATATATAATAAAAAATAAATCAATATACCTCAATCAAATATACTCTCGAAAATTTATTAATTTTTTCCCCAAATATCCAAAATTACTATGTCACCAAATTACTTTAAAGTTCACAAGATCATCTATACTTCTCATATTATATTCCCAAAATGAATTAAACCATTTTCCTAGTTAACAATGTGCCCCAAGAAAGCAACTTGTTGTAACCAGAATTCAAATTTACTGAACTTTCCAAAAAAGTCTCTCCTTCTGTAGAGTTTGTAAAATAACCCTTAAATGATCCTCATGCTCCTCATGACTTTTTGAATATATCAGAATATCATCAATAAAAACTACCACAAAGTTATCAAGTTAGTCTTTAAAGACTATATTCATAAAATCCATAAAAATAACAGGTGCATTAGTCAGTCCAAAAGGAATAACAACAAACTCATAATGCCCATATATTGATCGGAAGGCAGTTTTTGAATTATCTTCTTTCTTCACCCTCAATTGATGATAACCAGATCAAATATCAATATTAGAGAAGCATTGAGCCCCACGAAGTTGGTCAAATAAGTAATCAATTCTTGGAAGAGGGTATTTGTTCTTTACTGTGATCCCATTCAGTTCTCTATAATCAATGAATAGTCGCATAAATCCATCCTTCTTCTTCACAAAGAGAACATGTTCTCCCCAAGGAGACACACTCAGTCAGATAAACCCCTTCTCCAAAAGATCTTGGAGTTGTTTCTTTAATTCCTCCAGCTCCACATTTTCCATCCTATACGAGGTCTTTGATATTGGATGATATCTATGTACGAGTTCAATAGAGAACTCTACCTCTCTTTCTGGGGGAGGTCCAGGAAACTCCTCAGGAAATACGTCAATGTATTCCTGGATGATGGGTACATTTTCTATCCTCAAACTCTCATTTCCTTCTTCTTCTTCACTGATCAATTCCATAAAGAAGGATATAAGAAGTTCTTCTAGACAAAGATCTGGTTGAGATATATCTCCTTGGAATATAACTGTAGGTTTTCCATTCAAGATTACTGATATTTCCTTACTTATGCATTTTATCTTAGCATTATACTTTGAGAGCCAGTCCATCCCTAGTATAATGTCGAATTCCATCATGGGAATGAATACTAGATTTGCGATAAGATTGTTCTCACCAAAGTAAATACTAGAGTTTCTAAACACTGATGATGCTTGGATAATCCCACTAGGAGTCTTGACTGATAACTCTACTTTTAGAAATTCGGGGTTTGATTCTAAATTCTTTGTAAACATAGAAGAAATAAAGGAATGCGTAGAACCAGAATCAAAGAAAGTACTTGCTATCTTTGAGACAAAAACAAGAGTACCTGCTACCACATCATTTGGATATTCAACTTCAGCTATTGTTATAGATAAATCATGACCTTTCTCCCTTGGCCTTTGCTGAGGCTGATGGTGGTTCCCCTCCACTGCCCTCAGATTTGGATAGTGATTGGAAAAGATCCCAAGTTTTCCACACTTAAAGCACTGGACATCAGGTAGGGCCTGAACCATCTTCCCCTTATCGTTAGTGTTTGGAAGTTGAGGTTTCACCTCACTATGACAATTCTTCACAATATGGCCATCTCTTCCACACTTGTAGCATTTCCCGCTCCCAAGCAGGCAGTTCCCCGAATGCTTCTTCCCACATTTATTAAACGTGGGACGTTGCACTTTCTTGCCTCCTCTTCCTTGATCAAAGCTCCTCCCAAAATGAATCAGAAACGGTGAGTCAGAAACAGTGAGTTGGAAATAGTGAGTCGAAAATGGTGAGTTAGAAACGGTGAGTTAGAAATGGTGAGTCAAAATGGTGAGTCAGAAATGGTGAGTCAGAAACAGTGAGACAGAAATGGTGATTCAGAAATAGTGAGTCAGAAATGGTGAGTCAGAAATGGTGAGTCGGAAACGGTGAGTCGGAAAAAGGTAAGTGAGAAACGGTGAGTCACAAACGGTGAGTCAGAAGCGGTGAGTCAGAAACGGTCAGTCAGAAACAGTGAGTCAGAAACGGTGAGTCAGAAACGGTGAGTCAGAAACAGTGAGTTAGAAATGGTGAGTCAGGAAGGATAAGTGAGAAACGGTGAGTCACAAACGGTGAGTCAAAAACAGTGAGTCAGAAACAGTGAGTCAGAAACGGTGAGTCAGAAACAGTGAGTCAGAAATGGTGAGTCAGAAATGGTGATTCAGAAACGGTGAGTTATAAATGGTGAGTCAAAACGGTGAGTCAGAAATGGTGATTCGGAAACAGTGAGTCAGAAATGGTGAGTCAGAAACGGTGAGTCAGAAACGGTGAGTCAGAAACGGTGAGTCAGAAATGGTAAGTCAGAAACGGTGAGTCAAAAACGGTGAGTCAGAAATGGTGAGTCAGAAATGGTGAGTCAGAAACGGTGAGTCCAAAACAGTGAGTCAGAAATGGTGAGTCATAAATGGTGAGTTAGAAATGATGAGTCAAAACGGTGAGTTAGAAACGGTGAGACAGCTCATGAATAGTGTTTTTGGAACTTTTTCATATTTCCTTTGCCAAATTTCTAGTTTTTTTTCAATTTCTCCAATTTAACGTTTTCTTTGACTTAAAACGCATTTTTGGACTTGTTTTAAGGGATTTAAGGCTGAATAAAATCCCATAACTCCTATATTAATTTTCCCAAAGCCCGGGATGCATTTACTCAGTCAAACCGTGTGGTTTAATGTGATCTGCTTTTAATGGAAAATCAAGTGTATCTTAAACCGCTGCTCTGTTAAATCTTCTAAAGGGGAAAGATATCTTCCTCCCTTGTTCTTCCTCTTTGTTCTTAGGTGAGAGAAGATCAAACCTTTCCTTCCTGTAGTAATCGTGACATTAAAATTTTCCCAGTGGATTGGGTTCCCTCGACGTTCTTCTTGCTACAAGTGCACCCACTATTTTGGTGCAACCAAGCAGTATCCATCAATATTTGATATAAGGTATAATTTATCACCATTATTTTGGGTTCACCTTCTCTTGTTTCTTCTTTCCATATTATGGCATGTGATCTCCATGATTCTAATGGAGTTTATTGGGTTTCGGTTGGTGTGGTTGTGTCGCGACATCCTCTGGTGGATGCAGTTGTCACGAGAGGAGGCGATCGTGATCTATTGTGTGGACCGTTCTCATATAAAGAATGTCAAGAACCGTTTGAGGTAGGGTATTCGTTGCTTATCTCTTATTTTATGTGCAACTATATCATTAGTATGTTTTATCCCAATGGATGACAATGTAATTCATATAATAAATATTTGAACCGGATAAATAAATTGATATCGATTGTAGGTTATTGCCTCTTGTTTTTCTAGATAGTGTGATATCTATACTTGATTTGTTTAGTTGTTCGTTCTTGATGGAAATCAGTAAAGAACGTAAATCGAGATTAATTGATAATTGTTTGGATAAATATAAAGAGGCATGTAAATGAATATTGTTCTTCTAGTTGAAATTTGATGTTAGTCAAATTAGTGCAGTAAGCATGTTTAATTTATTTGTGATAGCTTACTATTTAGGTTTCCCAAAGATGGAACCTATGAATAATAAATTGATTAATTAAATATGGATTAAATAACTGATTGTTTTATTGTAATAACCCAAACTTTTTAATTATATTTTTGTTTCTTAATTTTGTGTTTCATTTTATACTCAACAAAACTATATCCTTTAATTAATGAAGTGGGTATAATTAAAATGAGACTGTTGGGTTTCGACTGTTATATGACCATTGGAAACTATAATCTAAACATTGTTTTTTTATAAATATGGTTATCTTGGTTAATTAATACAGAAAGAATATTGAATGGCCTCATCCAGTACACTCGAGCCTTATGAAGCCCGTCTGTCGGAGCTTGGGAAGGAGGTAGCATCACTGGGCTTTGCTCTGGACCAATCCCAAGCCGAACTTCAATGTATGAAGCTTGAACGGAATCTCTTAAGGGAGAAGTTCAAGCTGATAGAAATCACCACTTGGGAAATGTTTTCCGAGCCACCCCAAGATTCTATCACCATAGCACACCTTACACATAGGTCCTATGCTGGTGTTATAAGGGGCTATGTAATGAGACCTTAGCTGATTTATGTAATCCTTTTATATAAATAAAATTTTTATTTATTCTTATGGAAAAGTTTGTGAATTTAAAATATCCAGATAAATATAGGATGTGTATTATTGATGAATTTAGGAAAAAATGGTATTTTAAAATATTTTTGTATTCTTTAAATAATTAATAATGTGAAATGATTTTCAAAAAAATGGTCTTCTAAAGTTATGATCCGTGAGAAATTTAAAGTCTAATAAGATCAACTTACTTTTTAGTGAATAGTAAAGTAGTAATAGTAACATACCCTTATGAATAGTAATGAATAGTAATTTGACCCAAAAAATAGAAACTTCACCCATGAATGTATAAATACATTTTAGACATCTTAAAAGTGAAAAAATGATCATAGTTTAAGTTTTGGTATTTTTTGAATGTCTTAAATATTTTATTTACAATTTTATAATTAATTTAATAATTTCGAATGGAAATTTATTTTCATAAAATTTAATCATAAATTTTTACTTTATTGTCTTATAGTTATACGATAATTTTATGGGACCTTGATTACTTTTTTAAAGTGTTACAAAATGAGTTATAGTTTTAAACTTGTATTTTTTGGAATAAAAAATGATTTTATTTAAAAATTAAATTAAAAATATTTAGAAAAATATTTCCATTAAATGGAATTCTTTTTTTAATTAAGAGCATCGATATTAGGTTAGGGTGAATTTTTGGGATTTTTCTGAAATAGTTGAATTATCAGTGAATAGTAAAAATGTAGTTTTGAGTTTCGGGTGTTTAATGATATCATTAATGATGTAAGATTTATGTTAGACTTATGAAAAGTGATATATTCTATGAGGTGTTCCAAGTGGCCAATACCATGGTCAAATACCATGGTCAAGCCCATGGTTTTGCAAATACCACCGATGAGGTGTCCCTTGAAAATTAATAATTTATTCACTCACTTTTCCTATAAATAGCAAGCCATTTCCCTAATTCATTTGATTCCAAAATCATCCTCAACGATTTTCTGGTCTGTTTACCTATCAAGGAGTCCTACCAAGGTTCCCTCAAGCCTCCCATGGTCCCTACCTTCAAGATTTTGAATTTACTCTTCAAGATAAGGGATCCTTTCACCCTCCCCTTTTAAGTCATGACTTCCTTTATGTTGGGTCTTCTAATTTCCATATCTTTATGTTGATGGTATTTTCTTATATGTTCTTATTTCTTTCCATTTAATTTCTAATTTTTGAGAGACACTTTCCTCTCTCATCAATTTGTTTTTTGAATTTTTAAGTGACGTTGTTAGGCTACCGAATTTCACATAAAAGAAATCGCATCTTCTCTTTTCTTTCATGTTTCCTTTTCATGTGGTACGCCATTCAAATATTCATACCATGTTATTATCTCCATGTTATTATGTACTAATATTTTAATATAAGTTATTTTTGAGTGGGTTACCCTTGTACCCTCTCTTTTTATTATTTTCTAAAACCATGTTATATAGTCGTTATGTTGCAGAAATTTCGTCTCAAAATTTCTATCTCTTTCTCTCAAGAAATTCTATTATTTTATTAATGTGAATACCCATACCTATTTAGTTTATATGGGTGTTCATAAATATATAAATATGATATATTTTATTCTGTAATTGACATACATATAACCCTCACTCCCTTTCTATGGGTTATAAATGACATAATGGTCTTATTTTTTAGCTCTTTTTAAAGGTCACGATTTTGACATGAAATGCATTTCTTTGATTATATTTTGGTTATTTATGAAATTTTTTATTATGATATATGTGTCTCACATTAAAGTAAATAAATATTAAGGTTGTGCCCTAATAGCGCTCCAATGCATTTGGTAAAGAATTAATCTCTAGAGATGACAAGTTTCACGATACCTTTGTGAATAACCTTGGTTATTTTTATGAAACCTTGGGGATAAACCTTGGTGATATGTTCATGAATGTCTAAATGAAATGTTGTATCCACATATTCAATTTATGTTCCAAGTTCTTTTCATTATGGTATTCATATACTTCCATTGATCACGTCTTTATGTTGTTATTCAAGTTCTTATTGTTAAACAAGTAAACTGATTCCCTTGTTTACCCTTACTGGGCCTTCTTCTCACCCTTTACTTTGATGTATGTCTCCATGATATGAGATGCATTAGTTATACATAGGATTAACCTATGATGAATCCCTAAAAGTGGTTTAGAAGAATGTTTTATGTTGTTTTTATGTATTATGTTCCTTATTTCCAAGACACTAGACTTTAAAGATCCTCTGGTTGTAAAATGTAATGAAAAGTTATGTAATAAAAATGCGGGATGCCATAGTTGGTATCAAAGGGAGGTTTAGCTATTTATGGAAATTAGGATATGAAATATTTAGGAATAATCCTATAGAAAAGTTTAAATATAGGAAAAAATTCTGATATTTTGGTGAGTAATAAGTAAGTGGTTTATCAAAAAAATACATCAATGTTTGGATATGAGCAGGTAGAGGCATCTCTGGCATAGATGTGCATAGGGGTAAAACTTTAAAACACCGATTTGATCAAGACTCAAACGGGAACTGGTGAACGACAATAGGTCTTGCTGCACTCTTGGTTACGACACTCCTGGGGGATATGTTTGGTTAATCATATGCTTTTTTATGAATCGTTATGAAGAATTTATAGAGAAATTTAATTGTTTAACGAAGTTTTATGACATAAATCCTTTATAGTTAAAAGATTCGTAAATGAAATAAGTTTCTCACTAATGTTTTATTCTTTTAGAAATGGCAGAAAATAGGAGGAACCATGTAAATGGTGACCGCAATGGACCATGCACTGATGACCCTCCGATGGAAGCCGGAATGAAAACATTCATGCGAATGATGAACCAATTGACTCAAGTTATGGGAAATAACTTGAATAAAGATGAGGTAATTATATCACCATGAAGGGAACAACATTTTGTTGAGTCCTTTATGCATCAATGGCCACCAACCTTTAGTGGATCGATTGTCCCTTTGATTGATGAGCAGTGGATCAGCTCTATCAACATTTTGATGAACTTCATAAGGCTTTCACGTTACACCTATAGCTTTTTCATGGATCCAAATGGAAAGGTTGATAGATTCTTCAGTGGACTGAGACCTCATCTGCAGAAGTATCTAGCCAACCGAGATTATGACAACTATGAGGAGATCGTGTGAAGTGCGATGAAAGTTGAACTAGAGTTTGGTGAGATGCAGTGGTCTCATAAATTCAACTACAAAAAGCGATCAATAGATCCAAGATTTGGGAGGAGCTTTGATCAAGGAAGAGGAGGCAAGAAAGTGCAACGTCCCACGTTTAATAAATGTGGGAAGAAGCATTCAGGGAACTGCCTGCTTGGGAGCGGGAAATGCTACAAGTGTGGAAGAGATGGCCATATTGTGAAGAATTGTCATAGTGAGGTGAAACCTCAACTTCCAAACACTAACGATAAGGGGAAGATGGTTCAGGCCCTACCTGATGTCCAGTGCTTTAAGTGTGGAAAACTTGGGATCTTTTCCAATCACTATCCAAATCTGAGGGCAGTGGAGGGGAACCACCATCAGCCTCAGCAAAGGCCAAGGGAGAAAGGTCATGATTTATCTATAACAACAGCTGAAGTTGAATATCCAAATGATGTGGTACCAGGTACTCTTGTTTTTGTCTCAAAGCTAGCAAGTACTTTCTTTGATTCTGGTTCTACGCATTCCTTTATTTCTTCTATGTTTACAAAGAATTTAGAATCAAACCCCGACTTTATAAAAGTAGAGTTATCAGTCAAGACTCCTAGTGGGATTATCCAAGCATCATCAGTGTTTAGAAACTCTAGTATTTACTTTGGTGAGAACAATCTTATCGCAAATCTAGTATTCATTCCCATGATGGAATTCGACATTATACTAGGGATGGACTGGCTCTCAAAGTATAATGCTAAGATAAAATGCATAAGTAAGGAAATATCAGTAGTCTTGAATGGAAAACCTACAGTTATATTCCAAGGAGATATATCTCAACCAGATCTTTGTCTAGAAGAACTTCTTATATCCTTCTTTATGGAATTGATCAGTGAAGAAGAAGAAGGAAATGAGAGTTTGAGGATAGAAAATGTACCCATCATCCAGGAATACATTGACGTATTTCCTGAGGAGTTTCCTGGACCTCCCCCAGAAAGAGAGGTAGAGTTCTCTATTGAACTCGTACATAGATATCATCCAATATCAAAGACCTCATATAGGATGGAAAATGTGGAGCTGGAGGAATTAAAAAAACAACTCCAAGATCTTTTGGAGAAGGGGTTTATCTGACTGAGTGTGTCTCCTTGGGGAGAACATGTTCTCTTTGTGAAGAAGAAGGATGGATTTATGCGACTATTCATTGATTATAGAGAACTGAATGGGATCACAGTAAAGAACAAATACCCTCTTCCAAGAATTGATTACTTATTTGACCAACTTCGTGGGGCTCAATGCTTCTCTAAGATTGATATTTGATCTGGTTATCATCAATTGAGGGTGAAGAAAGAAGATAATTCAAAAACTGCCTTCCGATCAATATATGGGCATTATGAGTTTTTTGTTATTCCTTTTGGACTGACTAATGCACCTGTTATTTTTATGGATTTTATGAATATAGTCTTTAAAGACTAACTTGATAACTTTGTGGTAGTTTTTATTGATGATATTCTGATATATTCAAAAAGTCATGAGGAGCATGAGGATCATTTAAGGGTTATTTTACAAACTCTACAGAAGGAGAGACTTTTTTGGAAAGTTCAGTAAATTTGAATTCTGGTTACAACAAGTTGCTTTCTTGGGGCACATTGTTACCAATGAAGGAATCACAGATGACCCTGCAAAGACAAAAGTTTTAGAGGAGTGGCCTCAGCCTACAACAATAATTGAGATTCTTAGTTTCCTTGGATTAATGGGATATTATAAGAGGTTTGTGAAAAACCTTTCATGAATTTTTAATCCATTAAACAAGTTAACTCGAAAAGGGTTCAAGTTCATCTGGAAAAAGGAATGTGAGGAAAGTTTCCAAGAGCTGAAGAAGAGATTGGTAACTGCACCCATGTTAACTCTAGCCTCAAGTGGAGAAGGATTTGTTATTTTTAGCTATGCATATTTGAAAAGGCTTGAGTGCATCCTCATGCAAAATGAAAAGGTCATTGCTTATGCATCTCGACAGTTGAAGACTCATGAGCAGAACTATCCTACGCATGATCTGGAGCTGTTTGTGGTTGTTTTTTCTCTGAAGATATAGAGGCACTATCTTTATGGGGAGAAATGTGATATATACACAGACCATCAAATTTTGAAGTATATTTTCACACAAAATTAATTGAACATGAGATAAAGGAGATGGTTGGAAATCCTTAAGGACTATGATTGTTCAATTCATTATCATCCCAGAAGAGAAAACATAGTTTATGATGCATTAAGCAGGAAAGACCCAGCTGTTCTGTCCATTATGAGGATTCAAAGAGATCCTTTGATCAATGACCTAGTAAAACTAGACATGGGAATTATAAAGTAAGGAACATCATCAACCCTAACCCAAATGACTTCTCAATCGTCACTACTAGAGAAGATCAAGAAATCTCAGAAGGAAGATCCTTTGTTACATAAAAAGTTTGAGGCTGTGAAGGATGGGAATTTTCCTGAGTTCAATAATGATCAAGAAGGTGTACTGAAATTCCGTACAAGACTATGTGTTCCATCTATTCCAGAAATAAAGAAGGAGCTGATGGATGAAGCTCATGGATATACTTTCACTATACATCCTGGTAGCACGAAAATGTATAGGGACCTTTGTAATCATTATTGGTGGGATAATATGAAAAGGGATATTGATGACTATACTTCAAGGTGCCCAGTATGTCAGTAGCTAAAGGAAGAGCTATAACTTCCTAAAGGGGTATTGAAACCACTAACCATACCAGCATGGAAGTGGGACAATATCACTATGGATTTCATCACTGGTCTCCTGAGAACTTTTAAAGGAAATAATGAGATATTTGTTATTGTGGACCATATCACCAAGACTTCCCATTTTATCTCCATTCGGGAAGATTTATCTATTGATCAACTTTCCAGGATTTACGTGAAATAAGTGGTAAGGCTTCATGGAGTTCCACTTTCTATCGTATCTTATCGTGATCCAAGGTTCACATCAAAATTCTGGAGAAGTATTCAACAAGTTCTGAGAACTGAATTGAAATTTAGTATGGCCTATCACCCCCAAACTAATCGCCAATCTGAAAGGACTATTCAAACACTCGAGGACATGTTGAGAACTTGCTCAATGGAATTTAAAGGTGTATGGGATCAACATATCTCTTTAGTTGAGTTCTCTTACAACAACAGCTTTCACTCGAGAATTCAAATGGAACCCTATGAAGCTCTATATGGGAAGCGATGTAGAACTCCTACTTGTTGGGATGAAGCTGGTGAGATAAAGCTTCTTGGGCCTGATCTTGTGCAAGAGATGACAGAAAAGGTTCATTCCATCCGACAACACATTAAGGCTGCTCAAATTCAGCAAAATAGTTATGCCGATAACCGTCGAAGGGACTTGGAGTTTGATTTTGGTGACAAAGTCTTTCTTCGGATTTCACCTTGGAAGAGAGTCATGAGGTTTGGGGAAAAAGGGAAGCTCAGCCCTAGGTATATTGGCCCCTATGAAATCCTTGATTGTGTGGGGGCAGTGGCCTATCATCTTGCACTTCCTCCAAATATAGCACAAGTTCATGATGTCTTCCACGTATCCCTCTTGAGAAAGTACATACCTAACCCTTCACATGTACTAAATCTAGAGGTGGTACAACTGGAACATGACCTCTCATATGAGGATCAGCCGGTGGAGATCTTGGATCGTAGAGACAAGGTTCTACGCAACAAGACTACCCACCCTATTAAGGTGTTGTGGAGGAACCACAAATGTGAAGAAGCCACGTGGGAACCGGAGGAGTCCATGAGACAGAAGTACCCGCACCTTTTTCCATTAGAGGGTACGAGATAAAATTTTGGGGACGAAATTTCTTAAGGTTTGAGGAATGTAACGACCCAAACTTTTTAATTATATTTTTGTTTTTTAATTTTGTGTGTTATTTTATACTCAACAAAACTGTATTCTTTTATTAATGAAGTTGTTATAATTAAAATGAGACCGTTGGGTTTCGACTGTTATATGACCGTTGGTCAATATGACTGTTGGAAACTATAATCTTAACGTTGTGTTTTTATAAATATGGTTATCTGGGTTAATTAATACCTAAAGAATATTGAATGGCCTCATCAAGTAGACTCGAGCCTTATGAAGCCCATCTGTCAGAGCTTGGGAAGGAGGTATCATCACTGGGATTTTCTCTAGACCAAGCCCAAGCCGAACTTCAACGTATGAATCTTGAACGGAATCACCTAAGGGAGAAGTTTAAGCTGATATAAATCACCACTTGGGAAATGTTGTCTGAGCCACCCCA
Source organism: Viscum album (assembly GCA_963277665.1). Classification (NCBI taxonomy): domain Eukaryota; kingdom Viridiplantae; phylum Streptophyta; class Magnoliopsida; order Santalales; family Viscaceae; genus Viscum; species Viscum album. The sequence continues at coordinate 1,664,355,135 of OY728128.1, forward strand.
AGATTCTATCACCATGGCACACCTTACACTTAGGTCTTATGCTGGTGTTATACGGGGCGATGTAACGAGACCTTATCTACTTTGTGTAATCCTTTTAAATAAATAAAATTGTTATTTATTCTTAGGGAAAAGTTTATCAATTTAAAATATCTGGATAAATATACGATGTGTATTATTGATGAATTTAGGAAAAAAAGGGTATTTTAAAATATTTTTGTATTCATTAAATAATTAATAATGTGAAATGATTTTCAAAAAATGGTCTGCTACAGTTGTGATTAGTGAGAAATTTAGAGTCTAAAAAGATCAACTTGGTTTTTAGTAAATAGTAAAGTAGGAATAGTAACATACCGTTATGAATAGTAATGAATAGTAATTTGACCAAAAAAATAGAAACTTCACCCATGAATGTATAAATACATTTTAGACATCTTAAAAGTAAAAAAATGATCATAGTTTAATTTTTGGTATTTTTTTAATGTCATAAATATTTTATTTACAATTTTATAATTAATTTAATAATTTAAAATGGAAATTTATTTTCATAAAATTTAATCATAAATTGTTACTTTTTTGTCTTATAGTTATACGATAATTTTATGGGACCTTGATGACCTTTTTTAAGGTGTTACAAAATGAGTTATAGTTTTAAAGTTGTATTTTTGAAATAAATAATGATTTTATTTAAAAAGTAAATTAAAAATATTTAGAAAATTGCTTTCATAAAATGGACTTCTTTTTTGAATTCAGAGCATTGATATTAGGTTAGGGTGAATTTTTGGTATTTTTCTGAAATAGTTGAATTATCAGTGAATAGTAAAAATGTCGTTTTGAGTTTCGGGTGTTTAATAACATCATTAATGATGTAATAATGATTTAAGAATTCTGGTTGACTTATTTATAGTGATATATTCTGTGAGTTGTCCCAAGTGGCCAATACCATGGTAAAATACCATGGTCAAGCCCATGGTTTTGCAAATTCCACCGATGAGGTGTCCCTTGGAAATTAATAATTTATTCACTCACTTTTCCTATAAATACCAAGACATTTCCCTCATTAATTTGATTCCAAAATCATCCTCAACCAATTTATGGTCTCCTTACCTCCCAAGGAGTCCTCTAAAGGTGCCCTGAAGCCTCCCATGTTCCCGACCTTCACGCTTTCAAATCTACTCTTCAAGGTAAGGGATCCTTTCACCCTCCTCTTTTAAGTCATGACTTCCTTTATGTTGGGTCTTCTAATTTCCATCTCTTTATGTTGAGGGTATGTTTTTATATGTTCTCATTTCTATCTATTTCATGTCTAATTGTTGAGATACCCTTTCCTCTCTCATAAATTTGTTTCTTAATTTTTAAGTGACGTCGTTAGGCTGTCGAATTTCACGTAAAAGAAATCACAACTTCTCTTTTCTTTCATGTTTCCTTTTCATGTGGTATGTCATTCAAATATCCATACCATGTTCTTATATCCATGTTATTCTGTACTTATATTTTAATATAAGTTATTTATGAGTGGGTTACCCTTGTACCCTCTATTTTCATTATTTTCTAAAACCATGTTATATAGTCGTTATGCTGCTGAAATTTCGTCTCAATATTTCTATCTCTTTCTCACAAGAAATTCTATTATTTTATTAATGTGAATACCCAGAACTATTTAGTTTCTATGGGTGTTAATAAATATATAAAGATGATATATTTTATTCTGTAATTGACATACATATAACCCTCACTCCCTTTCCATGGGTTATAAATGACATAATGGTCTTATTTTTTTAGCTCTTTTTAAATGTCATGATTTTGACATGAAACCCATTTCTTTGATTCTATTTGGGTTATTTATAGAATGTTTGATTATGATATATGTGGATCACATGAAATTAAATACATATTAAGGGTGTTCCCTGATATTTATCCAATGCATTGGGTAAATAATTAATCTCTAGAGATGACAAGTTTCACGATTCCTTGGTGAATAACCTTGGTAATTTTTATGGCACCTTGGGGATCAACCTTGGTGATATGTTCATGAATGTATAAATGAAATATTTTAGCCACATATTCAAGTTATATTCCACGTTATTTTCATTATAATATGCCTATACTTCCATTGCTCATGTCTTTATGTTGTTAATCAAGTTCTTATTATTAAACAAGTAAACAAATTCCCTTGTTTACCCGTACTGGGCCTTCTGCTCACCCTTTCCTTTGATGTATGTCTCCAAGATATGATATGCAATATTTATACATAGGATGAACCTATAATGAAGCCCTAAAAGTGATTTAGAATAATTTTTTATATTTTTTTCATGTATTATGTTCCTGATTTCCAAGACACTAGACTTTAAAGATCCTCTGGTTGTAAAATATAATGAAAAGTTATGTAATAAAAAGGCGGGATGACATATTGATAATTCCTTGAAGGGTTATGAGTTACCCTCTTTCTTGTTTAATGGATAAGATCCCAGTTGATATTATGGTTGTTTTTCCTACTGCTTGTGTTGTGATGTTTTCCTCTAAGGTTGTGGTGATATGTTGGGGCAGGGAGGCCAATTTGGTTGTGGCAGTAGTTGACACCAAGAGTAGCGATTTGCATCAGTTTATGCATGTGGGTGTCAGGGAGGACATTGTGGATGATATAATGGGTTTGTTGTGAATGTTTGGATGCTTCCTGATGCATTGGTTTTTTATCTGCTTTACTTTATCCACTGCTCAAGGAATCCAGTCTTGCTTACCCTTATTCCCAAGAGGGAGAAGACGAGTGGGGTATGCCATGTGCTTTCCATGTTTAGATTATCAAGGTAGGATGGGTATACTCTCTTTCTATAGGAGTAAAATACTTGGAAGGTAGTTCATCTACTCACCGTGTTTAGCCCTTTGTGTTTAGTATCATAGAATGTTTTTCTAGAATGCCTGGGAATATGGGAATGTGATGTTGTAATGAATAATTGAATAAAGGATGTTAACCCATGGGGTTGGAGTTGCTGAAAAAAAATGATGAGGTTGTAATTTTAAAGAGACAGTGGACTTTGGGTGTGATGTTAATGAAATTTAATGAGGAATTGTTTTGGTAAATTAATTTTTAAAGAATTAATTAACGTAAAGTGAAACTGATAAAAAGGGAATGAAATAGTGTATTAAATATCTTTAAATAGTTATGTGCTTATAGGATACCTAGTCTTAGAAGTAGCAGCCTGGAGTTCGAGATATGTTAGCTGTAGTTGATTCTAAGAATAGTTTATGCCTATAGTGTGCTTGTGAGGTATAGTATATTCTGTACTTTTTTTGTTTCTATATGCTACTCCACCTTGTCAGTAATGGAAACTGACACCCCGGGGATTCTGAGCCCTGGGGGGGTGTTTTCCCCAACATTCTGGTGGGAGGATGGATGGCTGACTACCCCCTTTGGCTCCGCTGTCTTCTCTTGGTAGTTACTTGTTCTGGAAAGCACATTGGTTAGTTTTCCACATATATGTGTGTAGAGGGTTGTAATGTCTTGTGGTTATTCAAACAAATATATTATGGATATAGTTTTCTATGGACTACTATAGGTCTAACATGTATAGGTTGTGATGTCTTGAGGATCCTTACTCAGTGTATGGGATGTAATGGCTTGAGGTATAATACCTGATGTATGATACATGTTATACGAGTTGTGGTGGCTCCCAGAAACTACCTGGTTACTTTGCTTATGTGAACGTGGTGGTTTTGTTGAACAAGGTGCATGTTGTGGTGGTTCGCCCAGGTGTCTGCGGGGAAGAATTTTTGGAGAGAGATGCATAGGACGTGCGATATTGGGGAATGGTGGAAAACTAGTGGGGAAGTAGTAGCACGGTAACCTTGATATTATTTTTTATATTATATACTGTTGTATGCATTACTTGGTGAGAGTAGCCATGGTGAGGTTGGGAACATAGTATACCTTTTTAGGTGATGAATTAGTTTCACTTGTTGTTCACTGTGATTTAGCATGATCTCTTTACTTTTGCATGAGAGGCTTTGGGGAGTATCGTACTGAGTATACTGTTATACTCACCCTATGTTTATATAAACTATTTTTCAGGTCACTTGGAGTAAGTTGGAGATCAATCTGGTTTCTACTAGCTTGGGGTTTCAGGAGTTGTTCGGGATTGTGGTTGTTGTTGTTTTACTTTATTTTGGGTACTTTCAGTTTTTCCCTTCCAGTTTTAGTAGTTTTTTATGGCATTACATATGTGCACTTGGGTTTCTTATATATTTCAGTTCTGATTTGGATTTGGTTGGTTTCTATCTTATCACTCTTTTCCGCATGTGTTCTCTTAGAGGGTAATGGCTCCCATTTGTGTGTTTATTATACCCTCGGTGCTAGTCACTGACACGGGGGCCTACAGGAGGTGGGAATCGGGGGTCATTATCTCCCTTATCGCATTTTCATCCCAGTAGGGGTACACTTTCTAGATATGGGGTCATGACAGAGTGGTATCAGAGGTCTGGTTGAGGGATAGGATGGAGTTTGGAGTTAGGCACAGGTAAGGTTTCATGGGTGGTAGGGAAACAGTGTCAGTCATGTTTAGAAAGTGATGTAAACACTAGAGACCAGCTAAGACATATTATTTTAGGGCCCCCTATGATCTGATGCACAGACCTTTAAGTTTATAATGTCTACTAAATGAGGTGATACTAGTTGAAGGGTAGAGACCTGGGAAAGGATCATGCATCATTCATCTCTATGCCTGTGTTTGAATGGGTATACCTTGGGATAGGTTAACCTAAAATGAATAAAAGAAAACAATTAATTAATTAATGTTGAGTCTTTAATATTCTAGGTTTAGGATATCTAAGTTTTTGCTATTTTGTAGGTATAGCTTCAGGTCAACGTCCTCATCAGGATCTCATAGAATATGTCCAGCAGGTTGTGCCAGCAGATTGCCACAGGGTAGAGGGTGACAATGATGACACTTGGAGGATGACACTCCGAGAGTTTTAGCGCTAGAGTTTGAAGAAGTATGAGGGCTCTGTTTTAAATGAAGTCATAGAATACTGGTTAGAGGAAGTCGAGATAGGCTTCAGTTTGATCTGTGCTCGGAAGGAGAACTGGGTGTCCTTGGTTATGATGATGATGCATGGAGCAGCGAGGAAGTGGTGGTTATTGTTCCTCAGATATTGTGAGGAGTCAGCGATCACATGGGAGGAATTTTGAGACAAGTTTAGAGTCGAGTTTCTTTCCTCGACCGCAAAGGTGTCCAGTCGCCAGGAGCTTCTTACCCTTAGACACGGGAGCTCTAGTGTGTGAGATTTTGGAATCCGTTTCAGGAACCTTTTATGATATGCTTCGAACCTGTTGCCAGATGAGGAGGCCAGGGCGAGGCATTTTGAGGAGGCTTTGCACCCAGAGATCTAGCGCCAAGTCACCCCATTTATGCTAAAGACTTATCTTGAGGTGCTGGAAAGGGCAGTGGTCATCGAGAGGACATTGGCCCGAACTGGGTCATCACGAGAGGGGAGTCGTCATGATTCCTCATGAAGCAGATCTATATTCTGAGGTTCCCGATTTTCAGGGAAGAAGAGTTTCCGTTCAGCCTGAGGTAGGTCCCATCCCTTCACATCTCGTTTCTATGGAGGAAGCAACTCTCAGGACTATGCCAAGAGAGCAGGCGCTTGTTTTTCTTGTGGTGGTCGAGGTCATCAGCAGTGGGAGTGCCTGACCTTTCAGAGCAGTCATTGTGCACCAGGTGCTCCGCTCTAGGTTCCTCCGTTGTGGCAGTTCTATCCGAGGTAGCAGTAGTAGGTTACACCATCTTTAGATTAGCAGAGGTTAGATAGGGCAGGCAGAGGACAGCCCTGTGATTCTCCTCATCCTTAGAGAGTAGATTACGACCATGGTGGTGGTTTCCATCAGGGTCAAAGAGGCTGTGGAGGAGTTCATGGTCATCTTCATGCTCTAGCATTTCTAGCTCCAGGCGAGCCAGACATCATTCAAGGTACCTTTTTCTTGTTTTCTACCTTGGTGTATTCCTTGTTTGATTCAGGAGAAACACACTCCTTCATATCACCTACCCTTGTCCATGCTTTGGGACTTGGGGTAGAGAGTATTCTAGTGCCCTTGGTGTTGACTATTCCAGTTGGAGGTCGAGCTAACTTGTTTGAAGTATGTAGAAACTGTGAGCTAGTGTTGGGGCAGCACCACTCTTGGGGAGATTTCCTATATTTATGAATAAAACCATATGATGTCATACTCGGCATGGATTGGTTGTATTAGGTGCAGGTTGTCGTGGATTTATTCAGAAAAAAGTTCGTTTTCTTTGGTGCAGATGGAGATCTGGTGGTGTTTATTGGCGAGCGAGACCCTCAGATGGGTCATAGGCACGTTCTGTCCTTATTATCCATGATGGATGAGATGATGATGAGTTCTTCATAGGTTCAGCAGTTATAATTTCCTAGGTTCGTAGAAGAGTACCCTAATGTCATTCCAGAAGAGGTTGTAGCCTTACCCCATCGATGAGAGATCAAGTTTGGGATCGATCATCAACCAAGAGCATATCCTATCTCTATGTCTCAATATAGGATGGCCCCTTATGAGTTACAATAGCTACATATATAGCTTGATGGTCTGTTACAGTGCAGTTTTGTTCGTCCAAGTGTGTCAACGTGGTGTGAACCAGTTTTGTTTGTGAAGAAGGCTGATGGAAGTTTGCAGTTGTGTGTAGATTATCGTTGCTTAAACAAAGTGATGATAAAGAATCACTATCCTCTTCCTCAGATTTATGATTTATTCGATCAACTGAAGGGTGTAAGTTGGTTCTCAAAGATCAAATTGCAGTCAAGATATCATCAGATGTGTGTGAAGGATGAGGATATACTGAAGACTACTTTCCATTGTTGTCATGGGCATTACGAGTTCGTTGTAATGCCATTCAGGGTGATGAATTCTTCAGCTATATTCATGGGATTTATGAATGTTGTGTTCCATGAGTTCCTGGACAAGTTCTTGGTAGTTTTTATTAACCAAATCCTTGTGTACTCCACATCTGAGGAGAAGCATGCAGAGCATCTACACATTCTTTTGGGAGTTCTTCGTCAACATCAGCTATTTTGGAAGTTTTCAAAGTGTGAGTTTTGGGTTCGAGTAGTCCATTTATTGGGGCATGTTGTGTCCCAATAGGGAGTAGCTGTGGATCTATCGAAGATAGATGAATTTGTCTCTTGGGAATCCCCCAAGACAGTGTCAGAGGTGCGAAGTATCATTGGTCGTGCAGGATACTACAATAGGTTCGTAGCCAATTTCTCATGAGTCACGACTCCTCTGAAATCTTTGACTAGGAAGGATCAGGAATTCATATGGACTGATCAGTGTCAGGAAGCTTTCGAGTATCTAAAGGTGAAGTTAGTAAGTGCTCCTATTCTTTGTCTTCCAGCTGAGGGAGTTCAGTTTGATATTTTCTGCAATGCTTCGCATCTGGGTTTGGGCTATGTTCTGATACAGAAAATATCAGTTGTTTCATATGGGTCTCGGCAGTTACTCCCCCATGAACATAACTATGCCACCCACGATCTTTAGTTGGAATCCGTGGTGTTATCTCTAAAGTTGTGGAGACATTACCTTATTGGTGAGCGCTTGGTGGTTTTCACAGATCATAAGATTTTGAGGTATGTTTTCTCCCAGCATGATTTGAACATACGACAACATCGGTGGATGGAGTTCTTACAGGAATACAACTTCGAAATATCGTATACACCTGGAAAGGGGAATGTTTTAGCTGATGCGCTGAGTCAGAAGTCACATAGTGATGCAGTGCGTGAATCTGGTGACTCTTGGAGAGTAATGTAGGAACTATTAGCATTACATATTGATATTGGAGAAGTTGGGGGTAGAGGTTGTTTTTTCCAGATGACGGTGTAGTCATATCTTTCGCAGTAGGTGGAAGAGTCCCAGTTGGGGGATCATGAGGTGGAGGTCTGGAGAGACCGAGTTGTTTGTGGCGAGGACCCTAATGGTTGGACTGAGGATGAACAACACTGAGTTTTGTATCATTCAAGGCTTTTTGTTACTTTGAAAATGCGCGAGATGGTTCTCAGAGAGTTTCATAGTTCACCTTTACCGGTTCATCTTGGCGTGAAAAAGATGTACCGAGCCTTGAGGAGCCAGTTTTGGTGTCCTGGGATGAAGCGTGTGATTGTAGAGTTTTTTTCTTTATGTTTAGTATGCTAGAAGGTCAAGGCTGAGCATGATGTCCTCGGTGGTTTTCTCCAGCCATTAGAGATTCCTCAGTGGAATTGGGAGGACATCTCAATGGACTTCGTTACTAATTTACCTCGAGCTTCGGGAGGGCATGATACTATTTGGGTGGTAGTGGATCGCTCAACAAAATCGGACCACTTTATAACAATCAAGGATTCGAGCTCAGTGGAAGTTTTGTCAAGGCAGTATCTAGAGGAGGTGGTGAGACTTCATGGAGTCCCAAGGATGATCATTTCTGATTGAGAATCTCTCTTTACTTCTATGGTATGGAGAGGTCTCCAACATGCTTTCAGATCTCAACTATGCCTTATCACTACTTTTCATCCTCAAATGGATGGTCAGACAGAGCAAACCATCCAGACTCTTGAATATATGTTACTCTCTTGTGTTATTGATTTTGGAGGTTTGTGGATGAGGCACTTACCCTTGTTATAGTTCACTTAAAATAATATTTTTCACTCCACCATCGATATGGCGCCATTTGAAGCCTTGTATGGTCGACCTTTACGTTCTCCGTTGTGCTGGATAGGGGTTGGAGAGTCAGAAATTCTTGGATCGAAACTAGTACAGAGTACAACAGAGATGGTTTAGGTGATTAGTGAGAGGATGAGGACAGCGCAATATCGTTAGAAATCATATACTGATCAACGGAGGATACCCTTATAGTTTTATGTTAGGGATCACGTGTTTCTGAAGGTGACTCCCTGATGTGGGCAGCGAAGGTTTGGTCGTGGGAGTAAGCTTTCTCCCTGATTTTTTGGGCCTTTCGAGGTGTTAGCTTGTGTTGGAACTGTGGCGTATCTAATAGCACTTCCCCCGCATATGAGTCGGAGACATGATGCTTTCTATGTATCACAAATCTGTTGTTATCTTCATGATAAATCTCACATCATCGATTGGGGAGAGATTGATGTTGATGATGATGGGACCTTTGAGGAGCAACCTATGGATATCCAAGACCGCAAAGAGAAGGTGTTTCCAGGGTGTTCTATCCCCTTAGATCATATCTTGTGGCGACATGGTGGCATGGAGGAGAGTACCTGGGAACGTGAGTCACAGATATGTGATCTGTACCCATAGTTGTTTGATGTTTAACTCATATCCTATATTGATGTATCCTTTGTGGTTATAGACCTTTCATGTTTATAATATGGATTTTCTTTTGTTACTTCTTGTGGCTTGCTCTCTTTTGAGAGGTATCTCGATGGGTGGTTGTTCGGACCCCGTTTCGTTTTCCCTTTAGGTGGGTTTGAATTATTGAGGACAAGAATGTTTTGAGAAGTATCTGATTTAATGGATCAGACCTCTCTGGTTCCTTCCTTTGTGAAATCTAGTGTTTGATGAGTTCTGGGAGGTCAAGGTGACTCATCCCCAACACTTTTCCAAATTTCTAGTTCTTTGAACAGTGTTTCCAGTTTTATGAATAGTGAAATGGTGAGTCAGAAATGGTTAGTCAGAAATGGTGAGTTAGAAATGGTGAGTCAGAAACAGTGAGTCAGAAATGGTGAGTCAGAAACGGTGAGTCAGAAACGGTGAGTGAGAAACGGTGAGTCAGAAACGGTGAGTCAGAAACGGTGAGTCAGAAACAGTGAGTCAGAAACGGTGAGTCAGAAACGGTGAGTCAGAAATGGTGAGTCAGAAACGGTGAGTTAGAAATGGTGAGTCAGAAATGGTGAGTCAGAACGGTGTGTCAGAAATAGTGAGACAGCTCATGAACAGTGTTTCCAGAACTGTTTCATATTTCCTTTTCCAAATTTCCAGTTTTTTTCCAGTTTCACCAATTTAACGTTTTCTTTGACGTAAATTGCATTTATGTCCTTGTTTTAAGGGATTTAAGGCCAAATAAAATACAATAACTCCTATATTAATTTTCCTATGACCGGGGATGCATTTATTTAGTCAAACCGTGTGGTTTAATGTGATCCACTTTTAATGGAAAATCCAGCGTATCTTAAACCTCTTCTCTATTAAATCTTCAAAAGGGGTAAGATATCTTCCTCCCTTGTTCTTCCTCATTGTTCTTTAGTGATAGATGCTCAAACCTTTCCTTCCTTCCCATAGGAATCATGACATTAAACTTTTCCCAGTGGATTGGGTTCCCTCGACATTCTTCTTGTTGCAATTGCACCCCTTGTTTTGGTGAAACCAAGAAGTATCCATCAATCTTCAATATAAGGTATGATTTATCACCATTATTTTGGGTTCACCTTCTCTTGTTTCTTCTTTACATATTCTTTCATGTGATCTCCATGATTCTAATAGAGTTTCTTGGGTTTTGGTTGGTGAGGTCGTGCCGCGACATCCTCGGGTGGATGCAGTTGTCGTGAGAGGAGGTGATCATGATCTGTTGGGTGGACCGTTCTTGTATAAAGAACATCAAGAACCATTTGAGGTAGGGGATTCGTTGATTCTATCTTCTTTTACATGCAACTGTATCTTTATCATATTTTATCCCACTATATGATAACGGAATTGACATAATAAATATTTAAACCGGATAACTAAATTGATATCAATCATAGGTTATTGCCTCTTGTTTTACTATATAGCGTGATATCTATGCTTGCTTTGTTTAGTGGTTCATTCTTGATAGAAATCGGTAAGGAACGTAAACTGGGATTAATTGATAATTGTTTGGCTAAAGATAAAGAGGCATGTAAATGAATCTGGTTCGTCTTGTTGAAATTTGATGTTAGTCAAATTTTTGCAGTAAGCATGTTTAATTTATTTGTGATAGCATACTATTTAGGTTTCCTGAAGATGGAACCTATGAATAATAAATTTATTAATTAAATATGGATTAAATAACTGGTTATTTGATAATTCCTTGAAGGGTTCTGAGTTACCCTCTTTCTTTTTTAAGGGCTAAGATCCCAGTTGATATGATGGTTGCTTTTCCTGCTGCTTGTGTTGTGATGTGTGCCTGGAAGGATGTGGTGATATGTGGGGGCAGGGAGGCCTATTTGGTTATGGTATTAGTTGATGCCAAGAGTGGTGATATGCATCGGTTTATGCATGTGGGTGTCGGGGAGGACACTGGGTATGATGGAATGGGTTGGTTGTGAATGTTTGGATGCTTGCTGATGCATTGGTTGTTTATCTACTTTACTTTCCCCACTGCTCAAGGTTGCTGGTCTTGCTTACCCTTCTTCCTAAGAGGGCGAAGACACGTGGGGTATTCCATGTGCTTTTAGTGTTTAGATTCTTAAGAGAGGATGGTTATAAACCATTTCTATAGGTGGCAAAGACTTGACAGGTAGTTCATCTACTCACTATGTTGAGCCCCTTGTGTTTAGTAGGATAGAAAGTTTTTCTATAATGCCTACGAATTTGGGAAATTAATGATGTAATGAATAATTGAATAAATGATGTTAACCCATGGGGTTGGAGTTTCTGGAACAAAATGATGAGGTTGTAATTTTAAAGGGACAGTGGACTTTGGGTGTGATGCTAATGAAATTTAATGAGAAATTGTTTTGGTAAATTAATGTTTAAAAAATTAATTAACGTAAAGTGAAACTGATAAAAAGGGAATGAAATAATGTATTAAATCTCTTTAAATGGTTGTGTTCTTATAGGATACCTAGTCTTAGAAGTAGAAGCCCAGAGTCTGAGAGATATTAACTGCAATTGAGTCTAAGACTATGTTATTCCCATAGTGTGGTTGTGAGGTATAGTATATTCTATAATTTTTGTGTTTCTATATGCTACTCCACCCTGTCAGTAAGGGAAACTAACACCCTGGGGATTCTATGCCCTGGGGGTGTTTTTTCCAACATTCTGGTGGAAGGATGGATGACTGACTACCCCCTTTGGCCCCGCTCTCTTCTCTTGGTAGTTACTTGTGCTGGTAGGCACATTGGTTAGTTTTCCCCACATATGTCTGTAGAGGGATGTAATGGATTTTGGTTATTCACACACATATATTCTAGATATAGTTTTCTATGGACTACTATAGGTGTAACATGTATAGGGTGTGATAGCTTGAGGATCCTTACTTGGTGTATGGGCTATAATGGCTTGAGGTATAATACCTGATGTATGATACACATTATACGAGTTGTGGTGGCTCCAAGAAACTACCTGGTTACTTTTCTTACGTGGACATGGTGGTTTTGTTGCATGAGGTGCATGTTGTGGTGCTTCACCTAGGTGTGTGTAGGCAAGCATTTTTGGAGAGACATGCTTAGGACGCGCGACGTTGGGGCAAAGCGGAAAACTAGTGGGGAAGTATTAGCGGGGTACCCTTGATATTCTTTGTTATATTATATACTCTTGTATGCAATACTTGGTGAAAGTATCCATGGTGAGGTTGGGAACATAGTACACCTTTTTAGGTGATGCGTTAGTTTCACTTGTTGTCCAGTGTGATTTAGAATGATCTCTTTACTTTTTCATTAGAGACTTCGGGGAGGATCCTACTGAGTATACTGTTATACTCACCTTATGTTTATATAAACTGTTTTTCAGGTCACTTGGAGCAGGTTGTAGATCAAGCTAGTTTCTACTAGCTTGGGATTTCAGGAGCTTTTCGGGCTTGTGGTTGCTGTTGTTTTACTTTCTTTTGGGTACTTGCAGTTTTTTCCTTCCAGTTGTAGTAGTTTTTCAGGGCATTACATATGTGCACTTGGGTTTCTTTTATATTTCAGTTCTAAGTTGGAGTTGGTTGGTGTTTATCTTATCTCTTTCTTCGGCATGTGTTCTCTTAGAGGGTAATTCCTCCCATTTGTGTGATTACTATACCCTCGGTGCTAGTCGCCAACCCGAGGCCTACTGGAGGCGGGACTCAGGGGTCATTATCTCCCTTCTCACATTGTCGGCCCAGGAGGGGTACACTTTGTAGGGAGGGGGTCATTACATAAAATGCATAGTAAGGGGTAGTGTACAACCAAATCTATAAAAAAAATAAGAAATATAATAGGAATATATAAAAAATGATTCCATATTAATGAATACATATGAATAACACAATACATGTATAGTAAATAACAAAATTGAGTAAACGATCACATCATGATGTAAATGTTCGGAATTCATAATATCAGACATCATAAACATATTATTGAGGCCATGTGCCAAGACATCATACATAAAGTGTAAGAATTCTCTCATTACCCAATATTAGTTATATCATGATATTTACTAGTACTCTGAGGGGATATATAATTCGTATCCCCACCCATTATATGAAATTCCAATGCATTCCATCATATACATAATGAGAATGGTCCAAACATTGTATAATGTTCAAAGATTAACAACTTAGAAATTCATGACATAATTGATCAAAGAATCCAATCGTACAAGACATTTCATATAATAAAATTGATTATATATATTATCAATTGATTTCCCTAGTAAATGAATTAAGAATGATATCGAGGTGAAATACCTTGACTCATATAGGAAATAATTAGGGATTCAAAATGTTCAAATAAGTACACTTTTCAAGTGATGAATATGTATTTATAGTTATCATGTACTTTATAAAAATTAGGATAATTAATGAGTTTGGGAAGTGGAAAAAGTTTACTTGAAATATTGGGAAACCAAATAAATTATTTATAAATTCCTATATCAATATTATCAATTCCTTCACTATGGATGGTAATGAGAATGTGAATCATCCTTAACATATCCCCTAGGAGATTCAAACCAAGTGTGCAGTAAGGCCCACTTATTGTACACTGAGTGAAGATATAGTTAATATCCAACTAGATTTTTTTAGTGTTATTACCACTAGTTACATCAATTATTAGTAAATATTCACTTGTTTTTATCCAAATAGGGATGTCATTTATAGGAAAACCATACAAACTCGTTTCTTAAAAAAATAGGACGGTTTTACGGTTAAGAGAAAGTTTCATAATTATAAAGTATTATGAATAGAGTATAATGATATGGAATAGTTATATTTAATCTATAATAAAATAAGTAATTTATAAAAATGATTCATAATCACATTTCATAGTGAAATGAAATTGAATTGGAATTAATAACGCAAATAAAGAAAGATAAGAGGTTAAAGAACCTTGTTTCGGTATAACAATGACTTGGGAAATGATTATAATGATATGGAATAAGAAATATCTTATTAAAAAATATATCAAATGGATGATAATATCATTGAATCATAAGTATGTAAGTATATTAAAAATAATTTAAATGATATTATAACAAAATGATTAAAATTAAAAAATATAAGAATTAAAATCCCTTAACTTTAAAGGAAGCTTATTAAGTATTGAGATGATAACCTTATAACCTTGGAAACTAATTAGAGAGTATGTTGAGATATAAAATGATATCACATTTTTCACACCCGGTTTTTCATGTTTTGGTTTATGTTCTGGTATATTGGGAATCCCGGTCTTCTCTTAGGTTTTGGGTTTGACAAGTGTTGAGTTTTGAAGTGTTTTATTTTTATAGTATTTCCCTCATGGTTTAAACTTGGTTCTTTTGGGATTTTTTGGAGAAAATTTGTAATTTTGGTTTGAAAGGACCCTACAAACAGTTTGGTACACGGTTTGATGAACCATGTAGCCAAACCCAGGTAACTATGTGGTGGGTATAAACCCTACTGCATGTTAGGTGCATGGTCGTGGGGGTGATTAGTGGTTACTGTGTGGTCATTCCTCATGGTTTCCATAAATTTTTCACATGGTTTAATAAATTGTATGACTTAACATTGCAGCACTGCCCAAAATTAAAAAATGTCTTTTTCCTATACTACCCCCTCAAAATTTTAGACCCAAATCAACCCGAAATTTCTTCCCCTGGTTCTTCCAAACCTATGTAGGCCTCTCCCTTTCTTCTAAATCCCTTCATCCTCCTCTTATGGTGTATATTTAAGTAATACTCAAGTTGGGGTTTTACTATCAAGGTAATTTCCTTCTCCTTTTTCCTCACTCTTCTTTCTTCTTCCATTTTTTTGGTTTTCTCTTCTCCCCTAGTCATGCTCAACCTAGGGTTTTATTTTCTCATGATTTTGATGGGGGTTTCGGTTGTTTAGGATTTTTCTTCATAGATTTAGTTTTTTGGAACCCTCATGGAGTGATTTATGGTGTGTGTTTCCATTCCGTTATGGATTTCAGGTAGGTGATTCCATGTATAACAATTTTGGATCAATTAATTATACCTTCTTGTATTTTTTATGTTCTATAATTTATGTGTGAGGTGTGGGATTAGTTTTTGGAAACTTTTGATGCAACTTTGGTTTAAAAAATATTTCTCCTTGATAAAGTGATCATAGTTTGTGTGTAAAGTTTTTTGTGCTAATTGGAAGTGTTCTATAAATTTTTTAATTAATTTATTAAATTATATAAATGGTGTGAATCATGTTTTAGTATGGTTGTGATGTGCAGTTGGTTTTAAAGTGGTGTTTTTATATGAAATTGTGTGTGTTTTTGGTGTAAACGTTTGTTTCTCCGTTTGTGAATGCTTTGTAAATTGTTCAAATGGTTTATTAAATTATTTGTGCGATGAGAAAGTGTTATTTTCTATGATTGAGCATGCATTTTATTTTTAAAGTTTCATTTTTATGTGAAATTGGGTATTTTTCATGTGCAAACCCTTGTGCACCACTTGATGTCATTTTATAAAGTATGATATTGGTTTATTAAACTATGTGTGAGCTAAAAAATTTATTTTGACAAAGCATTGATGTGTGGTAAATTTTTATAGAGGTTTTCAGGTTCACTTTTGGTGTAAAATCATTCGGGGTGTTTATTGAAATTTTTTTATATTTTTTTTTATAATGGTTTATTAAATTATATAAACAGTTAAAATCATATTTGGGAAAAAAAATTGGTGCATATGTTTTCAAAATTGGATTTTGATGTGCAAGTTGTGGATTGTGATATGTAATTATTGGTTTATTTTATTAATTGTGTAAGTGATATTATGTGACGTGGGAAACATGATCGAGCACAAAAAGGGAAGCCTGAGTATCTAGGTGGGTGGACTATTACTAGTATGCATGTGATTCGGAATCGCCCTTGTCCTGGTTTCACTTAGTAGGATTGATGGTGGAAACACCAACTAAATATGAATGATGATTTGAGACCACTAGAATTTTGGATGTTTCTCTTCTCTAGTGGATCGTGCATGAGAAATATATTGGCCATGGTTTCTATACCACATTCCACAAAGATATGAGGTACCTAGGGCCCCACTATTTCTAGTGTTTAGGGGTATTTCTAGTTACTAGTGATCATTGGATATATCACAATTTCCATTGGAATACGGTATGGTTGGTTGGGAATTTCAAAATCAAGGGTGTTTTATTTAAATTATCTTTCTTTAAAACTTCTTTCCATTTAAATTTTCATTTATTCGAAGTTATTTTTCATTGAATTTATTTTCCTTAAAATTGTTCTTGGAATTCCTTCATTATAAAACATGGTTTATTTTTTATTTAATGTTTAGTGAATGTAATATTTAATCCAAGTAGTATCCTACTAGGATTTGGATCACACCCTACATACACCTTTGGGTTTATGTTGACCTTATTGTCTATTTGTTTCAGGTTAAGGCAATATGTTTAGTGTTGGTAGGTTGGGTTTCTAGTGTCTATTATGGTAGATCTTGGTGGTGGGGGCTTGGGGATATGCTCCTCTTATTGCACGGAGGAGTGGAGTGATGTCTTGGTTTTCCATTTTTTTTGTTTTCCCTTTTTGGTTTGTTTTAGTTTGTAAACTTAAAAATATAATAATTGTTAAGGGTAAATTTGGTTGAATTTTCATATCTAAATTATTATTATTATTGTCCTTTTAATGTGGTAAATTTTGTAAATCATTCCCTCTATTTTATTTGATATTCGAGCACTTGTGCCAGCCCATGGGGACCAAGAACACCCTTCGGGCCTTGACACAGACCGGGTCGGGCGCCGGTTTAGATGGTGTTCTCGCTTGGTTCGTGACAAAATAGTATCAGAGAAGGTCAGGTCTTAGAGGAAATTTCTTTTCAGAGTGCCCTTTTTTATTTGGAGATGTTAGGGTAGACATAGTAGGATTGTAAGGACTCAAGGGGTAGGTGTGAGAAGTGATTCATGAAATCTTGATCATTATGATCCTTGGGTTTCCATGAGAAGTCCATTTTTGTTAGTTTTTAGGTCTTTAGGGATTTTTAGGTGATTGGGATGTAATAAGGGGAGTTGGGAAAATAGTCTCTATGAGCTTTCATGGCCTGGAAAGCCATGTGGATCTAGGGGTATGGTCCTAGAAGGATCTTGGGGTTGATAGTGTGTTGGGAATATGGCTGACAACCATATGGTCAAGTCACCCATAGACAATAGTTCCCTCTTGTAGGTCTCCTTGAATCTTCTTAAATTTTGTAAATTACTTCAAAAATCCTGGTATGAGTATTGTGAAAACTAGATTTTAATGTAATGGTTGGATTTTGAAAAAAAAAAGTTGAAAATAGATTTTAATGATTTTCATTAAGATAGGTTTTATAAATTTGGGTTTTTGTGAAACTAATCTTGGGTTAAACAGGAAATGGTTTAATGGGATTAGATTTCCTTAATCTAAACATATGGGTTTTTTTAATAAAATGTTTGAAAATCATGGGATAATTTTTAAATCATGACTTTTTGAAGAGTGTTTGAATCATGCGAATTGGTTTAAGAAATTGGTTTTGTACGGTTGGTGTTTTTTCTAAAGAGCATTTGTAAAATTTTAAATCGGTTTTGATCTTTGTAGCTAGCGGGTTATCAAAAGCGGTTTGGTTGAATTTTTGAAATGGAAAATGGTTGTTTGAAATGGCATGGTTTATTTGGAATTTGTTTTAAAGTAAAATTAATGGGGTTTAATAAAATGGTTTTGGTGAAATGATATTTGTTGAATTTTCAGAAAAATGTTTTGAATGAGATGAAAATGATTTATTATAGAAGTCTATGGAAATTAATTTTTCAATCATGGTAAAATGGTTTAATGTGTAGAATATTAAAATGGTTTTTGACTTGGTGGTTAGTGTTCCTTGGGAAGGAACTTTATTTTTTAATTGAGTTGAATGGTTTTTTTTTGGAAAATGAGGTTGTTTTGTTTTAGCATTTGGTATTTTCATGAGTTCTCACATGCATGGTTTTATATGGAAATGTGGATGGGTTATCGGGGTGGTACAGAAATTTGTATTTGAGTGAGACTCGGTGAAACACCATTGGTGAGTGTGAAAATCCACCAAGTTTGATTTATTCTATTTTTCAAAAGTGTTTTAGGCTATAAATCACGGTGTCTTTGCAAACTGATGGTTTTCTGGCTTGTTTTCCTATGTCTTAGAAGTGTTGTTTATTCAGTATGATTCCTTGGGACCTAGAAGTGATACTCCTATTATGTCTTGAGATGGAATCTTATTAGTGGATTAGTTTTAGAGCAGTGCTCAGTGGGTTTTTAGAAATTTCTTGAGATATTTGAGCCAGTTTCCCTCTGTGTTGGTGTTTGTTCTATGTGAGGTTTTGGGTTCATGAGATAGTTTTGATAGAGCTCATGGTTTTATTGTTACTTTTTGTTCTCCCCCTTAGATATGTGTTGTATTTAATAGTATTTCTATGAGTGGTTCTCTATTGAAAATATTTCTAGTTGATCTACCTAAGGATTTTTTATGAGTTTTAGAATGTAAATAAACCTCTTTTAAGGATGCCCCAACCCATCTGTTGGAAGAGTGAGCTGTTAGGGCTTCATCTAGGAAGTTTTCTTATTTTAGTGACTCCCTCAGTTGTGGAAGTTGTTCTTGGTAGTGGTTTGTGGGTTTCATTTCAAGTCTTATTCATTCTACTCCCTGTTTGGAGTGATAGATAATTTTGTTGTGTATCTCTGAGTTCTTGCTTGGGTAAAGGGTGTGTTCTTTAAGGAAGTGAGTTTTGTGGTGTGTCATAATCCTTTGTTTCTTAATGGGAGTGTTATGTGGCTTCATGTGGAACTAAAATAATGAGTTTTAGTTAAGGTATTATCATATACTGACTACGATACAGTAGATGCATCATAAATCAGTTCTCTTGCCATAGGACTCGGAGTGAAGTCGGCGCGTGGTTAGGAACCCTGGGGGTTTAAGAAGTTTGCACTATGTTGGTTCATTTACCATTGTGGTGAAGTATTTCTAGTGTTTTAATTGTGGTTTCATGTCACTGAAAATTTCCACTTATTGAAAATATAATGGTGTAATTACCCTTCATGTAGTGTCTGTGGTTATACCTTCTTGGATTCGAGGTTATGGTCAGTGATCTTGTGTGGACCGCTCATGTGAATCAGGTGCGGTCTTGTATTTTATTCATCCATAGTATAAGATTGGTGGGTAGTGTTCGGTTGTGGTTTTTAGGTCTAATCATTGGGCCCATTCCCTCCCCTCCCTGAGTAGTGGGGGTTTTGGGTCCATGTGGGGAGTTTTGGTTTAGTTATATTTTCCTCCATTCGAGAGTGTGTGGATTAAATGTTAATGTTGTGTTGCTCTTAGCTTGGGTTGGTAGGTTGTTATGGGAGATTTTTTGTTGGAATTTGTGGGAAATGCCTAGTTCTAGTTCATGTTTAACCCCTGTTTAGATAGTGTTAGTTGGTTCATAATGGTGGGGAGACCCACCACAGGTCTCGTTGGACTTTCATTAAGAATTTTTCAGGTGCTAGTTGATTTAAAATAGTGGGGAGTCTGTACGAGCCTCCCCTCTACTGGTGAACTATTTCGGTTTTAGGTTTAGTTCGTTTGGTTGATATGGATTATTTAAAAATCTTTTGATTTCTTAGTTTCCTTTTCAGTTTTCATAAACATTGGGATTCTTGGTTGAAGCCCTTATGTTTTTTTGGATTGGTTGTGAATGTGGTGGTTTGATCTTTCCCATTGTTCACAGGAAGTGATTGTTGGTTGTTGTTTTGTTTCAGGAAAAAGTCTTAAGTTTCATTTTTGGTTAGTGAAATGTTCATGGTTTAAGAGGTTTGATTGTGTTGATATGGAATCCTTAGGTGTTGATCAGTCAGTTAGAATGTGTTATGGATTTCTGAGGACAGAAAGCATTAATAGTGGGAAGAGTTTTCACACATAGTTTTTCATGTTTTGGTTTATGTTCCAGTTCATTGGAAATCCTGGTCTTTTCTCGGGTTTTGGGTTTGATAGTTGTTGAGTTTTTATGTGTTTTCTTTGTCGAATCATTCCCTCATGGTTGATCCTTGGTTCGTTTAGAAGTTTTTGGAGAAAATTTGGAATTTGGGCTTGAAAAGACCTTGAGCACAATTTAATAAACTATGAATCCATACCAAGGTAACCATGTGGAAAATATAAAACCTCCTACATGGTTGGGAAATGGCCATGTAGCCGATTATGGGTGACTGTGTGGTTTGTCCCCATGGTTGCCTCACGGTTTCTGCATCGTTTAATAAATTGTGTGTCCTAACCGTGCAGCACTACCTAGAATTAAAAAAAATGTTTTCCCTAAAATACATACATGGTATTTTAGACCCAAATTCACCCAAAATTGCTTCCCATGTTTTCTATAGACCTAGGTAATCTTATACCTTTCTTCTAAAGCCCTTCCTCCTCCTTCCATAGAGTAAATCTAAGAAACCCTCAAGGTGGGGCTTGATTCTAAAGGTAATTTCCTTCTCATTTATCCTCCCTCTTCCTTCTTCATCCATTTTTTTTCTCTTATATCATGGTCAATCTCGACCTGGGGTTCTATTTTCCTATGATTTTGCTGGCTGTTTTAGTTTTTCAGGGTTTTTCTTCATAGATTTAGGTTTTTTTAACCCTCATAGAGTGATTTCAGGTGTGTTGTTCCATTCCACCATGGATTTTAGGTAATAGATTCCATGACTAACCATTTTTTACAAATTAATTATGATTTTTTATATTTTTTTATGTTCTATAATTTATTTTTGTGGTGCGGGAGTGGTTTTTTGGAAATTTTTTATGTGCATTTGGTTTAAAAATGATTTTTCCCTATTAAAGTTAGAATAGTTTTTGTGTAAAGTTTTTTGTGCTAATTGTAAGTGTTCTATAAATTTTTTAATTGATTTTTTCATTCCTATAAACGGTTTGAATCATGTTTTGTCATGTTTGTGATGTGTTGTTGGTTTTAAAGTGGTGTTTTTATATGAAATTGGGTGTGTTTTCAGTGTAAACTTTTGTTTCCCTATTTGTCAATGGTTTATAAATTGTTCAAAGGGTTTATTAAATAATTTGTTTAGTATGAAATTAGTATTTTATATGATTGAGCATAGTTTAATTTTTAAAGTGTATGTTTTATGTGAAATTGGGTATTTTTTAGGTTAAACCCCTTATGCGCCACTTGATGTTATTTTATAAAGTATGTTATGGGTTTATTAACCTATGTGTGGGATTCAAATTGTGTTTTGATAAATAATTGATGTGAGGTTAATTTTTAAAGAGGTATTGAAGTGAAATTTTGGTTTAAATACATTTGGGGTGTTTATTGAAATTATTTTATAAAAAACTTATTATGGTTTAATTAATTATATAAAAGGTGTGAATTATATTTGGAAATTTTTTTGGTGTGCATATGTTTTGAAAAATGGATTTTGATGTGAAAGTAGTGGCTTGTGATATGTAATGCTTGGTTTGGATGATGAATTGTGTAAGTGATATTATGTGATGTAGGAAACTTGATTGAGAAAAAAAGAGAATCTTGTGTATCTAGGTGGGAGGACTAGGACTAGTATGCTAGTTATTCGGATGTGGATTTGTCCCAATTTCACTTAGTAGGATTTACAATGATAACACCAACTAAATATGAAATATGATTTGAGAGTACTAGAATATTAGATTTTTCTCCTCTCTAGTGGCTCATGCATGAGAAATCTATTGGTCATGGTTTCTATACCACATTCTACCGAGATATGAGGTTCCTAGGGCCCCACTATTGCTAGTGCCTAGGGGTATTTACCATGACTATTTCTCATTTTCAATATCACACTTACCATCATCATACGGTACTGTTGGTTTGGAATTTCAAAAGAAAGGGCATTTTATTTAAAGATTATTTCTTTAAAACTGATTTCCATTTAAAGTATCATTTATTCAAAAAAAATTGCTTTAATGTTATTTTCCTTAAAACTGTTCCATAAATTATTTCATTATAAAACATGCAAGTTTATTTTTTATTTAATATTTAGTTAATGGAATCTTTTATCCTGGTGGCATCCTACTGGGATTTGAATCACACCCTGCATACATCTTTGGGTGTATGTAAACCTTTTTGTATATTTTTTTTAGGTTATGGAAATATTTTTAATGTTGGAAGGTTGGGTTTCTAGTGGATCTTGTGGTGGATATTGTTGGTGGTGGTCTATGGATATGCTCCTCTTATTGCCCAGAGGTTTGGGGTGATGTCATAGTTTCCTCTTTTTATTGTTTTCTCTTTTTGGTTTGTTTTAGTTTGTAAACTTAACATAATGGTAATTGTTAAGGGTGTGTTTGGTTGAATTTTTATATCTTAATTATTAGTTTTTGTTGCTGCTTTTAAAGTGGTAAATTTGGGTAAATCGTTCCATTTTGTTTTATTTGATACCTGGGCACTTGTGCCAGCCCGTGGGGATTGGAAATGCCCTTCGGTCCATGCCACAGACTGGGTAGGGTGTCGAGTTAGATAACATCCTAGATTTCTTTATGAAAAAATTTATACTCAAATGATTTATAGTTAAGAAGAATTGGATAATGGTTGGGTATTTATAGCAATTGAGGGTAGTTTTTTTATTCATTTCTAAACATAATCCTTGAAAATATAGGTTGTAGAAAATGAAAAAAATGTTGTCTTATCCATGGTTTCAGATCTTGGTTGTTTACATTTAAGGTATGGTTTTTTTATATTTGAGTTTTAGAACTAAAATCCAATATTTTATATTACTCTTTCCATGAGAATATATTTTTTCCATAAAATAATGTATTTAAAACCTTAATTCTTATTTTGACTTTGGGATTTTATTTATAGATTTGGAAAATAATTTTAATTCATTAAAATATATTATATTAAATTAATAACTTATTTTTGGTCATATATTTACTTATATTAATTATTACATGATTTTTATATCATAATCATGTCATAATACTTACTATATGTGCATATCATATTTTACTATTCAATATAAATATGAATTTCTTTGTAATTTATAAATAATTATTCATTAGATAATTTTGACATAATTATTTCAGATTAAAAGTATGTTTTATGAAAATAATTTTCCATACATGTGAATTCTAATTATTATGTAAAAATCTTGGTGTATTTGAAAATCATGTGTTTTTCACCAAAAATTTAAAAAATCTCTTTTCCTTTTATATTTTTTTTTTATAACTCTTATGTATAAAATTTTATTAATGTTCATTAATAAATATTAATTATTATTAGTTATTAATGAAATTATTCTAAAATGGTTTTATTAATTTTATTATAAAATTGTATGTATAATGGAAATATTACTATTTTAATGGTCGTGTTTCTTATTATATATACAGTTAATTATAATACTCAAAATCATTCATATACTAATCCTTGTTCTTATACCATGTCAATTATATTTATTATTATTTTATTCATAATGGAAATGTACCTCATATACTTGTGATTATTTTTTGAGTATGATCCACTAGAGTACAAGATTACAATGTTACTATATATTTTTACTTGTTTTATGGAACTAGTTTTAGATTGTATTATCAATGTAATTGTATAGTTTTCTATTTCATTATAATCAGTTTAAATATTATAATGAAATAATAGAATTTTAATGTTTTTTTATTAAATTTTTTATTTATTACAGAAGAATCACTGGTATTATAATGATAATTTGAAGTGCAATGCATTCAATAAAGAAATGGAAACATAGTAAACACTATTTAATTTAAAAAATAATTTACTCTATAATACTTCTTAACCTCTAGATTCATAACCCCTTGATATACTAGAATAATCCCTAAGGGTAATGTGAAAAATGGTGGTACTTTCATGGGGTGATTAATCCAACATTGATCTGGTAGTGATTATCTTGAACTTATCTTAAATATGATTTTTTACCAACCTCAGTTTTTGAATATCTACTTAGTATTAGTCATGGGATAACCCCATTGATGTTACTGCCTTCCCATGCTCTGATAATTTTACTTTATAAGGTATGTTCCTACTGGTCAAATCTATGGTTTCTCCCTTCTATAATAATTAACCCTTTTTATTACCCTTAATACACATTAATCCTAATGGTCACTTAATAATGGATACCTTAAAAATAGTCATAATACTTAGGAATCAGAATGCCCAATAGTCATAATTTCCATTGGTCACAATGGTCATATTTACTTCTTATAAATTCAGTCAACTAAATAATACTTTTTATTTTTAGTATTCTAATTTTTTACCTTCTATTATCCTTCTTTTATATTCTTCTTATTATAATTGTGATGTTTATTATATAATATAGGCTAGGAAACATATATATTGTACTTGAATTTTCATTATCTATTGTCAATTATTAGCTATATTGGCCTTAGAAAATTTATACCTTTGATTTTAAATTCAATAATTTGTAATAAAATATATTTATTTCAGACTATAATTTCATTGAGTGTTACAAAATGTATTAGTGTTGAATCCCTGTCCCCATGAGTGGAAATCCCAAAAGATTAAAATGGGAAAAAGTTTAAACTAACATCATTTGATCCATCAAACCTCCAAGGTATAACATGTCCACTAGATTACTTCTATAATAAATAAAGAGTTCTCACCCTTTCCTATATATTAACCCAAAATATCTACATGCATATACAAAGTTTACGTATATAGAATAAGTAAAAGTACCCAATGGGTTTTTCCAAAAAGTGTCCCCATACTTCCCATGATCAAGTAAACCAAGTAACCCTTTTTATAAATCATGAACTAATTTATAAACATTAAAAAATGGGTTTTATTATTTCATGATAATTCACACCCATACACCCAAACACACCATCACACCAATTATCATTTAAAAATTATTTTATAATGAATTTTAGTATAATTTTAAATTAATTTACTTATTCAATGTTTTTGGGAAAAAAAGCTTAACAAAGAACAAAAAAATTATATCCAATCCAAGGAAGGAAAAAATCAAAAATAATCATAAAAATGTATGAAAAAAGGGTAAGAATTCTCTTGGGAATACTCTATACCCATCACAATATAATTTTTTACTTGATGACACTCATTTTTACTCATCAGCAAGGAAATACAAATCTATACATAACCCCCACCCAAAATCCAACTTATAATTGACACCATCATTTATACTAAGATCCTTACTCATCCCCTATCAATTATGAATAATAAAAAGTTTTTTTTAAGAAATAATAAAAAAACATAATTTTAATCTATCATTGCCAAACATGAATCTAGTAATACTATAAGAATTTAATTAACTTAACATATACACGGTAAAGGAATGTAATTATTTTAAAATTAAATTCTTTAAAAATAACATATATATTTCATATAATAACCCATTTAAAAAAATATCTTTAAATGTGGAGAATAATATTTTAACATTTATTCTAATAAAATATTTATGCATAATGATGTTTTAATCCTAGGGTTGGGAGTAAAGAAGTGCATCATGCCTATGGTAATTAAATAGAAAGTTATAGTATATAAAGAATGTGTATTATAAATAAAATGATGTTCACAAGCCCTAGAATAATGAAAATAAATAATTAAAATGGATCCTTGACCCATGATTAAGAAGATCCCCCATAGTTATGTAATTGGAATTGAACGAAATGGGTAATAGGAGAAATAAGGGATACTAGGAGACACTTACCTTTTATATGAGACTATAAGTCATAAAATCCCTTTAGGGGTGGAAAATGGAAATTTAATGTAAAAAATAATAATTTTAGGATATTTTTAATTGGTTTTATGGTTTTTAAATCATGCGTAGAACTAACTCTAATGTTTTACCTCATACAATATACAAATTGTGCCATTAACCTTAAGGATTCTATTGAATCATCCATAGGTTCTTTCAAAATTTCCAATGTGGTTTTAGAATCATGAAAATAATTATGTATCCCCTAAAAAACTTGAAAAAAAATATTTTTTAATCAAAATAAAAAAAAATATTAAATAATAAGATATATTCCAAATATTGGGTGTTACGTTCATTTTTTGAAAAGTTATCTTGTATTTTATTTAAAATAATAGAACATGTGTATAAAATCATACTTTTAAAAAATTATTATTCATATTTTATTAAAATTTATTTTTTATTTAAATTTATTTTTATTTTTTATTTTTTATTTTTTAAAATGAAGTGTGATTAGTGTACACTGTTTTCAAACCATTCTACATATTTTTCCAATAATTGTTTTATATAAAGATGTTCTAAATATTTTAAAATGTTCTCAACCTTACCTGAATCACCTTTAATTACTTAAATATAATTTAATAAAAAAATTATGAATATTTGGTTTTTATTGGGTTTATGTGGTATATTATTGAAATAATTTCATTGAATTCTTATATCACATGCAGAAATGTGGGTTATATAATTATCTATTATATTTTTTGTAGGAATATATATATATATATATTACATAGGATATAAAAGGTATTTTATTTGTGTATATTCCATAAAAATATCATAATATTTGTATTGCACATCATGTGTTGATGAATTTTTTTAAGTACAGCTTATATTTTATTGTTTAAGAGTTTAATGCTAACTTTAGTTAAGTGAATTATAAATTATAACCTATAACATAAATGACCAAGTGTTGTTAATTTAATTATGGAATTATTAAAGTCAAATTGAATCATTTGTTAATAAATGTGGTCTATAAAAATGATTTTAGGACTTCATGTGAAGTCCTTGGTTTTCAGTGCATGCCTTCCTTTGCATGTTGGGAATGTTGTATGAGGAGGAGAAAATAGTGGAGTGGATTTTGAGATGAATTTATATCCAATTTTAAAATCACATCATAATTGGATATATTATGTTGTTATTTTTTCTTGGTGTGGATATTTTTTATTATGTTTTGGAGCTAAAGAAAGGTTTTTCCCCTAGTCATTATGACTTATTCATTGCATCATTGTTTTGATTGGTTGTGCCATAGACATTATTAATATGTAGTAACGAGTTATAAATTAAGGTTTTAATTTCAATAATTTAATTGTTTGAATAATATTAGGATTGAGTTTTAAGTAATGGTTTCCAGAGAGTTCATGAATTAAAATGTATTAATATCAGTTTTGTCGTAAAATTTGGATGGGTTTGAGTTGAAAAGGGATGAAAATTATGTTTATTATATATAAGGTTTGGTTTCATGATGAAATTTTGGTAGATACTTTATACTAGGTATTATGTTATAATTATATACATTACAACATGATATGCTTTGCTAGAATTGAATTTGAAACGTTTCAGGTTATCAAATTTAAGGAGAGATATGGATGTTTCCATTGTGATTTTTATATTTCTATTTTATCGACCCTCATTACACCTTAATAAAAGTAATTACATGGTGTTTTTTATTATTTATTTTTATTTATAAATTTATATAATTTCTCTCTTTAAACTTTATTTATTCTCCTCATGAGATACTTTTGGAGTCAATAAGAGTTTCTTAGTAACCCTTGAGTGAAAATTCAATAACTTTAGATCTTATTCCTATATGAGGCTTAATTTATGGTAATCAAGGTAATCCATCATTAAATATACCATATTATATCTATATTTTGTTTATTCATGGAATTATATGACAAAAATTTATATAATTGATATGTGGTTATTTAATTATAGACATATTAGATAATGTTTATAAGCATGTTGGTATTTGAGAATCAGACCTTTTACCTTGATAAGGTGTTGATTAAAGAAAAATATTTCTTTAAGTGATTAAATTAATATATGTTTATTTATATTTGGTGTAGAATTAACATTCTTACATTTTCTTTGATTAAATATTTATGATTAATTTAAGCATATATATAATTTTAATATATAAGGGGTGTAAATTTTTTGTTGTATATGTGATATTATTTTTATTTTTTATGATTACTATGACACATGGAATTATTATAGATATGTAGTGGTGTTGAGTATATGGTATCATGATATTGACATTATAATGTATCATGGTTTTTGTAGTTATATTTGTGAGCTTATATTTACTAGGATATTAAATGAATGGAATGAATGAATAAATGGATTAAAGCGGAGTAATGAAGTGGTAAATATGATTATAAATGGAATGAATGGATAAAGTGAATAAATTATGTGATTATTGTGTTTCATTATGTTACTTGGTTATATTTTAAGATGATAATTATGTTGTAGTGATTATGTATATGATGGGAAGTTTATAAAGGGTACTTTATAAAATGAGGAACCTAGAATAGAACTTATGATCAATTATATATCATTATATTTTTTCTATTTCCACACCCCACCACTCATGTTGAATAATTTATCCAATTACCATATGTGGTTTTATCTATTTTATGAACCCACCCCCCACCCCCACCCCCCAATATCTAGGATGTTGTGGATATGGATGACTAAATACCTCTTGATTCCTGATCTCTCTTTTAATCATGGTTGTAGTCACGTGCTAGTGGTTATAAAATTATTATATAAGGTGGACTAGGATGTGGTTATGTTATTATTAGGATGTGGTTAAGTTATGATGTACTATGTGGATATAGAAAGGGATGGGATCACTGAGAAAAGTTTCATTGGGACTTAAAGGAGACCATATTCATGGAGAAGTGGGTTTTCAGGTTCCTCTATTGTTATATTTTCCTGAATTACTATACTTATATTATTTTTTTATTTAAAGAGTATACTTATGGTGAAATGGTTTAATATATTAACCTAGGTTGGGTTAAAA
The DNA here is from genome assembly GCA_963277665.1 of Viscum album. Taxonomy (NCBI): domain Eukaryota; kingdom Viridiplantae; phylum Streptophyta; class Magnoliopsida; order Santalales; family Viscaceae; genus Viscum; species Viscum album. Next base: position 1,664,384,209 of record OY728128.1, read on the forward strand.
TATCAGTTTCCTTATTTATTCACTAATTATTTAGTATGATTCTTCTGTAGTGACAAGAAAGTTTCAGGGGAGGTTCCTACTAAGTATATTTATATTCTCACCCCCACATTTATATACTATTTTAAAAAAATATAAAGTATGGTTTCATGGAATGGATTTAACCTTACTAGATCATGTTTTTTAGATTTGTGGTAATTGGAGGGTCTGGAAATTTCCTTATTAGTTGTTTCATTTATTAGTATTGAATATGGAGATATTGTATCTTATTTTAATTGTATGACATTACATACATTTTAATATCTATTTATATGATTTGGATTTTTCTATTTATATTTCTCAGTTGTTGATTTGATATTTTTTATTTATCGGGATTAAAGTGGGTAATTATTACCATATTTCATTTTTATAACCTTAGTGTTAGGCATCAAATTTTTTTATATTAGAGGTGTAATTCAAGGGTCACATTCAGGTTTATTACTGAACTAGGAAGGATTTTCGTGGAATTGGATCATAATAGAGTGGTGTCAAAAAAATATTCACTATAGGTTATATTTGGGAGTAAGAACTACTGAATATTACATCATTTTGTTATATAAATAGTGCTTCTTGATGTTAACATGTGATATAAGCCACAAATATTGGATAAGATAAAAAAAATTCCCTCGTGATCTGATGAAAGAAACCTGATAGTCTAATAAACATGCTTGAGAATTTTTTTATTCATTGGTAGGTATAAACTTCGGTATAATATATGAATTGTCATTTTTTTATTTGTTTTAATATATAAATTTTTTATGTGGAGTTAAAATAAAATTAATAAATAATAAATTATTTTATATCTTGGGGATTAGAAGATTTTTTATACTTATATACATGGATAGTGGATTATGATCTCACATATTTTAAGTAGGGAATGTGCAGTATGATACGCATGTTATTTGTCTATACAACAATTAGGATGAGGATAATTCATGGAGGGTGACCATATAAAAGTTTTAGTGGAATAATTTTGCAATGTATAAGGAATACCTTTTGGATTAGATATGGAGGTATTTTTGGAGGAGGAATAGACTTATTTGGGATGATTCAATTGTATATAGATCATTAGAATTTGTTGGAAAATTATTTTTTATGAGGTGAAAATTGGCATTGGTGAGTTATTTTTATGGGCAATCCTGATAATTAAAATGTCATGTGGGAGAAGTTTAAGAGTCATTTCCATACTGAGATTTTATCTTCAATACTGAAAACAATACGATGGTAGGAATTTCTCTCTATGTGATTGGATATTTTAAGCATATGGTATTTTAGGGTGAAATTTATTAACCTCTTACATTATTTTACAAATCTATTATTGTATAATGAGGCAAGAGAACACCATTTCTATTGGATTTATTCTTATAGGATTAGTTTTAGGCTAGTCCCTTCACCTTACCTACATATACTAGGTACTTATGAAAGATAAGGTGATTGAGAAGGCTCTATGGTGGGTAAATTTTCTATAATAGTAGAGTCGTTAGTACTTTCTATAAAGTGGATCTAAGAAGATAAGTTGTAATTTTTCATGGAATTTGTGGTTTCTTCCTATGAGGATTCACTTTCATCCCTCCTCTTATTTCTCTGGGGTTCTTAGTTCTCAAACCTCTGATGGAAAACCAGAAGTTTGATATTGTTTTTTAGTATACAATGAGATCTATAGTAAATATTTATAACATTTATTTGTGTTCAATGTGTATTTATAAGTGTGATAGTTGACAGACCACATTAGTTTTATATTCCATTCCAATAATAGTTTCCACCAAACTTATCGTCATTCAAATCATATGGATTTTATACTACTATTGTGATATGGTATAAGGAGAGGAAACCCAAGGGATTGATGCTCATTTTACTCAAGGATCCTAAGTTGAGTATAAAAAATGTGTTTATTTTCATCAATCAATGAGAGGAGGGGTAAAATACAAGAGAATATTCATTCTAGAGTAACATGTGCCAAGAGTAATAAAGATCATTCAAGGTGTTGTCTACTCATATTCCATATTGGAATATACATTATATTACCAATGATATTTGAAATAATTTATTGCAACTTATTTAGTTAAAGTGTTTGGAATTTATGTAAATTGGATTTCTATAAATTTGGTGTTATCTGTATTAGTTGGGGTCAGTTTAGACTTATGGTGGTGTGTCAAATAGCTGATAATAAGATGACATTGATTTATTTAAGAGTTCTTCTTCTTAATAATACAACTATATGAAATAATACATATCATATATTGGTTTTACTCTATGAAATACTTTATTGATTATTGTTGGAGATGGTTTTTAATAAACCCAACCTTCCATAATCACAATATTATTCCATTTGGGCCCTACCATCCCTCGTGATTTTTTTATGAGTCCCTCCCTAGAAAAGGTCTTGTGGTGGGAGAGGAATCCACACCAACTTATAAAAGGGTGATTCATTTTCCTCTCCAATTAATTTGGGATTTATTTCTACACCCACATTCCTCCCCACTACAGGGATCAACACCTTCGCTGACACATCAATCTGGGACTTACTATAATACCATTTTTAATAGCCCCAATCACCCATAATCATGATATTTTTTACTCTAGGTCATGTATCGATTATAGTTTTTTCCTCAGGTCACCCTACAAAAAGATGAATTATGGTGTAGGTATCTACACCACCTTAAAAAAGGGTGATTTATTCACCCCCTTATCTTTTGTCAGATTCTTTCTCCTCTTTTATAAAGGCCTTCTTCCCTATAAGGGCCAAGAATCTTCATTGGAATATCGAATAAGTATAAACTCTCATACCATCTATAACAATATAGACCTTCCAGAATATTAATATTATCTAATTTGATCCCTACCATACCATATTAATTTTTTTCTCATGTCATCCCCTGAAAATCCCTTATGATGGGAGAGGTATCCACGACACTATATAAAGTGGGGCTTCATTATCTTATCCAAATGATGTGAGATCTGGGTCTGCAACCATAATCCTCTCCATAATAGAGGTTAGCACTCCAACTGACACATACATTTAGGACTATCTATAATACAATTTGTAATATTTTGAACCTCTTATGATCATAATATTGTTCAATTTGTGCCCCACCATCGCTCATGGATTTTTTTCTCAAGTAATCCCTAAAAAATACCTTTTGAGGGGAGAGGTATCCACACAACCATATAAAAGGTTGATTTTTTTCCTCTCTAATAAATCTAGGATCTAGGCATGAACCCAAAATCCTCCCCAATGTTGTGGTCTCCACCCTCATTGACACATCGATGTGGTAATTTATCTCATACCATCTGTAACAACCCTGACCTCCCATGATAAAAATATCATCATCTTTAAGACTTACCATACCTCCTATAATTTTTTCCTTGGTTCATCTTCAAAATATTAATTCTAATGAGAGTGGTATCCATAACACCTTATAAATGAGTTCTTAATTCTCCTCTCTTGTCGATATGGGATCTTGGTTAGCACCCACAATCCTCCCCACTAAAGGAATCATCACCACTACTAACACATTGATCTAGGAATAGATTTGATATCGTCTATAACACCTCACACCTCTTACAATCATAATATTTTCATCTTTGGGCCCTAATATCCCTTGTAGATTCTTTTTCTTTGCACCTACATAGAAAAGGGCTTGTTATGGGAAAGATATAAACACCACCTTATAAACGGATACTTCTTTCTACACCTCTTATAATATGAGATACTCACTCCACCCACCAAAGGTATTTACACCCCACTAAGGTATCATCATACTCACTGGAACATCAATTGGGTAACAGTACTGATACCATTTATAATATCCCAGACCACCCATGGTCATAATATCATTCTCTTTGGGTCCTACCATTCCTCATGGATTTATTTTTCAGGATTCCTCCCCATCAAATTCATTTTTATGAGAGAGGTATCAACACCACTTTATAAAGGGATTCTTCATTATATCATCCCACATTTCAATAGATAAAATTTTTATTACATGGTAAAATATTTAATAAAAAAATATGAAATTTTGAAGTTTAGTTTCTTGTAAATTAGAAGCATAATCCATGAAAAAAAGTAAACTATCTTCTAATCCAATAGAAATTATTCTTAAAAGATTCATACTATGCTACTTTTACTACATATCATATCCTAGAGAGATACGTTAAAATAATTTATTGAGCATAAATACCAGTAAGGGACTAATAAAGGAAATGTTTATCATGTGATCGTGAGGTATAATAAAAGGGAATGATCGGAAGAGCATGATGCCTATCATAATTAAATGATTATGAAGTATAATATAGAAATTTGTCTACATCATAAGAATGATACATTCATAATAACATCACCAAGGTTTCATAATACATAATTACCAAGGTTATTCACTACGGTATCATAAAACATGACATCTTTAGAGAATAATTATTTACCCAATGAATTATAAATCTAGAAAGGTGGGGCCTTCATATATATAAATTCATGTGTACCACACAGATCATAAGAAAACATTTAATTAATAACCCATGGGAAGTAATTAATGGGTTTCATAAGAATGATACATTCATAATAACATCACCAAGGTTTCATAATACGTAATAACCATTTTTAATATTACTTTCGACATGGAAAAGTGAATTTTACACAAAATATTTTTTTTAAATCATAATTTCCATTTTAGACTTTGGAAAGTCATTTATAGGTTTGTAAATTGATTTAAATACATTAAAATATATAATATTAATATAATAACAATTTTTTTGTCATTAATTATATTTAATTAATTAATACATCATTATTAAATATATATGAATTCATAAAACATACTGAAAACACGTAACTATGTTTTTATTATTCACTTAAAAATAAATTATTTTATAAAATTCTCAAAATTTCACCATAATCTAATTTTTATATGCTAATTTAAAATATAGTGCTTATTTTATCAAAATAATTCTCCAAATATGATAATTTTAACTTTTAAAAATCCTTATTTATTGAAAAATAACAATTTTTACGACATTCCTAGCTTTATAACACTTATAAAAATATCCTAGGAAATTATAAAATTATATTATGATTTATATTAAAATAAATATTATTTTATAAGACTATTTTGTAAAAATAAATTTTATTTAGAATGAATAAATTATAAAATTGTATATATATTATAAAAATACAATTATGTATTATTTTTATTCAAAAATATTTTTATCAAATTCGTCTTATATTCATGTGTATTTTATTAAATAAAATAATAAGGAAAATGGAATTGGAGAAATAACTATTTAATTTATATAAAATAAATTAACCTTTTACAATTCTATGTTCTAGATACATAACCCTTTATTACACCAGCATAATCCCTAAGGGCATAATGTCTGATTATGGTGGTTTTGTGGGGTAGATCAGGTAACACTAAACTAATGGTGATATACACTAACTTAAACTTCTCCTGTAGTAAATTATTCTTGATAATTACTTGTTAAATATCTTTATGGTATTATTCAATGTTGAACCCTTTTGATGCTACCTCCCATTAAATTTTTAAAAAATGGTCTAAAAAATGAATGATCATACTAGTTGAGGTCATTATTTCTTCCTTATACATTAAATAAATTCATATAAATTCCATAAATATAAACTAATTCAATTGGTCAATTTATAATGGTTACATTACCAATGGTCATAATGTATAATGGTCATTTTAACCAATAGTAATGTAATAGTAATGTATCAGTCATATCCTAACGGTCATAGTTTTTATTAAATATTATATATAGAACCAAATATCAATATTTACTACTTAATTCCCAATATTTTTTCAATTTATTTGATAATGTCAAATATATTCCTAATGTTTATTTTTCTTTTAAAAGTTTTAATGGAAGGTGTAATATTACTGGAAGAGTTCAATCATATGGAGTATATAATTGTATGGTTACTATTATTTGTTTTCTATATCCTTATACTAGTATTAGCTGTAGTAATCAGTATTATTACATGACATATAATGTTATTTTTTTAATAGAATTTCTTTGTACTTTTATTGTGAAAATTAATATAAAAACCATTATGAAAAAAAATTATTGTATTATTCATAGAAATAATTTTCAGGTTGTTATATTCTCTCCCATTTAATAAATTTCATCCTCAAGATTTTTTTATTGCCTCAAAAAAATGGGCGTATTTTTCATTCATTGATTCTTCAGGTTTCCAAGTAGCTTCTTCAACCTTATGATTTCTCCTTAAAACTTTCACAAGTCATTTATTTGTGCTCTTCAACACTTGTTCCCTTCTATCAATAATATGGATTAGTTACTCTTCATAAGACATTTCATGTTCCAATTACACACTATTAATACCAATTATATGGTTTGGTTCAAACATATTATTTCTCAATAGAGATATGTGGAAGACATCATGGATATTAGAATGATTTTTAGTTAGTGTTAATTAATAAGAAGACACTCCAACATGATCTAGAATCTCATATGGTCTAATGTACCTTGGATTAAATTTCCACTTCTTTCCAAATTTAATATCTCCTTTCCTTGGTGATATCTTGAGAAAAACATGATCCCCAACTTGAAATTATATGTTCTTCCATCAGATATTATTATAATTTTTCTATTAACTCTAATCATCCTTGATTTATTTCTCAATCAGTTATATCTTTTCGGTAGTCTCCTCCACAATGTATGGCCCCAAAAATTTCCATACTCTAACTTCATCCCAACATGTTGGATTTGTAAAGCTTTTTTTATAGATATATTCAAAAGTTTTCACTTAAATTATTAAGTGTAAATAGTTGTTATAAGTGAATTCAAAATTTTGAAGATGTTGGTGCCAGCTCCTTCTAAAATCAAGTGATATTTCCCTTACCATGACGTATAATGTTTTAATTTTCCTCTCTAACGACCCATTAATTGGGTGTGATAGGTTATGATCAATTTTACTTATGTATTCATATACTTTTGATGGAGCCTCTAGAATATATAATTAATCATTCATTATTGATTAGTAATTATCGATAGTGGTACTCCATCGAGTCTCACTACTTCTTTAATATAATGGTGATCTTGGCGCTCCAAGGAGAAATCCACTCTTATATAAATTAAATTGTAAGAGTTTTTTAATCTATAAATGATTACCCATATATCATTGTTTTCCTTAAATGTCTTCTGAATTCAAAGGATAAAGGCCATAGAAATATTTTCATACTTCTATATAGGTATGGGTAGAGGTTATAATATCCCTTTAGGACGTTGTCACTCCACTATCACTTTTTGACACACCTATCACCATGAAATTTAATCGATAAACTCCATTCTCATATTATCTCAATAATAATAATAATCACAAAGGTCTATATACATTTTAGTGCTTCTAAGATGTATAGATAATGAAAATATTTGAGCTTTTCCCATCATCTCCTTCTTTAACTCTAGAATAGATGGAATAAATATACTTGTACAAAATTTCAATACAAAATATTGATCAATATTGAATTTAGGAAACTTATCATTTTTCATATCCTTGATCATAATTTTCATAAAAAGATAATCTTTATGAGATTTATTGATCTTATCTAGTAATGATGGTTGAGAAATCATTTTGGATAGAATTGATGATTTCTATTCCCTTATGATTCCCATATCCATATTTACTATGCCCTTAATCAATAGATCTCCTTCAATCCTCATCATTATAATAACACTATGATATTTCCTATTCAATGCATATACGAATTTTTTTCTCTTACGAGGTGATAATGAATTTAACAATCGTATTATTTAAAGAGATCCAAATATCTCTTTTGTCTCATGTTTAGTTACTTTTGTGTGAATATATACTTAAATTTTTTTTGTTCCATTTATATGTCACATTTTTTCCTATAAAGATAGTGTGTACATATCTTCAGAGAAAAATGACTATAGGTAACTCCAAGTCATGAGTAGGATAACTCTACTCATGAGGCTTAAACTGTCGAGATGCATAGGTGATTACCTTGTCATTTTTCATGAAAACGCGTCCAATACCTAACAAAGATACATCATTATAGATATAAAATAATTCTCTAATAGAGGGTAGATTGTAACACCCCAAGCATCCATGATACGCTTCTCTTTGAATAATACAGTAGCGTGTGTTGTACGCAACTTCGAGTTCTAACACACACCACAACCAATCAAACTAGCCGTTATGAATAGTAATATCCACTTTTTGAAATTTTATAAATTTTATCTTTAAAAATGGACTTCATATTTGGATTCAGAATATCAAAATTATCCTAGGTTGGTTTTTTGGTATTTTTCTGAAAACTTTCAATTTTTTATGAATAGTGAAAAAAACATTGTGTTATAGTTTAAAAACGAATTTTTATTTAAATAATTATTTATTTTATTTAAATTTAATTAAGGTAAAAATAGATACATAATACCTATATAATTTCAATTTAATTCATTGGAGTTATTTTAGAATAATTTAAGATATATAAAAAATTTATTGAACTTTTCACCGTCTTTTACCCACCTCCTCGGAGAATTTGGAAATTCACGTAAAACATAATTCTACTGCTTCTGTGAGTGGAATTTCTAAAATCTGAGAGACGCGGTTAATATCAAGGAGTAAAATGTGGTTCAATAAGATGAAAATAATTTTTGGTGAATAGTAACTTTTTACTTTTATTTACCACGGTTAAAAGTAAATAGGGTAATTAAGGGTAAATATGATATTAATATTACCCTAACACATGTCATAATTCTACTGGACAAGTTTATCTCAACCAAAAACAACATTAGGAATAAAATATTATCATTTAGGTCAACTTGGATTAGATTAGGACATTTATTATTATTTAATTCAAAGAAGAATTAAAAGAGTTAAAATCAAAGTTTAATAAAAAAAAGATTTTTAATATAGGGTTATACATAATATAAATTCGATTATAAATATTACTTAGAAAGATAAAAAGATTTCCTACATAATGGTATTTTATTTATAATTTTTAGATATTAAATAATGTAATTTATTTATGACACAACGGTGATGCATTAATTACCTAATTAATGAAATATTAAGATAATTGATATTATAAATACCCAAATAAATGTAATTTGAAACTTTTTATGAATTAAATTAATTTTCTAGGCTACTATGACATATTAATATTGGTTATATGAAATGTTTTTGAAGTAATAATGTCGTTATGATATTATCAAAAACAAAATACCCAATAGTGTCAAAATTGACATAAAAGAGTTTTTAAAACAAATATTATATTATTAATTTATATTATATTCCTAAAAATATAAGGTTCATCCAAGATACATATATTATGATATTTTTATCATTAATGGGCCACTTGGGGGTCTCTTGGAAGTTTATAGTAGGTTTATTGACTATATAATATAAAAATACAAAGAGACATGGTAAGTTTCAAAATAATTAACTAAGAGTTAAAAATAAAAGATAAGGATAATAAAGTGACCCAAACCTGTCTAAACCTATTGGTTGAGTGGTTTTAGACCTATCTCCACCTTAACCTTTAAATAATACACTTTGCAGCCATTAGAAACCGAATATGAATTTATTATAAAATAATATTTCTAGCTTTTCCAAAGGTGCCCCTCACCCCTCATATAAAAGGGAGCTCCCTCTTCTCTCAAATTCATACCTTCAAAGCCTTTTGGCTCAGCCAACCCCTGCCAAAATATTCTATCAACTTCCCTCAATTCAACATAGAGGCCTTATTTTTATCATAAATCCAACCTACGGAGCCCTTTTGATCAAATCAAAAGGGAGAACCCGAATAAGAGGTAATATTTTCACCACCCTCTTTCAAGTTCATTTCTTCTTCAACTTCTTATGTCTTTATTATTTCAATTATAAAATAATAACTCCAGTATATTCTATATAATATTATGTTATTATAAATATTTAACAACCAAATTCATTATTCTATCCATCCATTGAATGACATGTCACCATACGTGCGTACATACAGCCTACAGTTTCCACGTCGTGGTGTAACTGTAATTCAATGTATTATTATTTAGATGGGTATAATAATGATGAATAATTCATGTAAATAATAAATTTAACATGATAATGGTTCTGTATATATGATATACCATCCAATTATATATTATTTTAATATCAAAATAATGATATTGTCTCTCGTGCGTACATACGGACTACCGTCTCCACGAACGCGATGAGATTCATTCCCAATCATATCCATTCAAGTATAATTCTCATTTGATGATTAAAAATAATATTTAAGGACTTGATATCATTCTGAATATGAATAATATACAACTTATCCATAACAAACATGGCTTATGTAACAAAACATATAAAATAAAATGAGTAAGTTAACACCCGAAATGATGATAATACTAAGATATTATTAACAAATCAATGTTAAAAGGTCATATATGATATCATATTAATGTATATGATTCTTTTATAATTTAATAACAATTATTTCACCATTATAATGGAGTTTAACTTACCCTTAACCAAGGAAAAGTACAAGGTAAGGGTTTTTTATCTCACTTCGTATTCCCGTGAGATTCATGCCATATTGCCACTATTACCTTTTGAGTGGTGTATGTACTGCCCATAATTGTATTCTTTGTGTAATACACTTTAATTTATGTGTATTTACATATTCATTGTATGATACCTCTTTCATGAGGTGTATGTTTCGTAAGTTACCAAATTGGTAAGGGTTTATTTCACGATCTCTTCATTATCCGAGGTTGTTTATACGTGTTTATCTACTGGGACCTCTTTATCATCCACATCCATGTTTCTTAAAAATGTATTTCAAAACATTCTTACTATTTTACAGAATATGGGTTAAAGTCATTTATATCCTGGTTTGAATTTTTATAATAATTTTATAAAAGAATTTTTCCGTCGTTTTCCAAACAAGGTCCTTTTTAACCTTTTCGACAAAAATAACGTAAAAATGTCTTTTTAACTTATACGGTAGGTGCTGCTACTTTCTGCCATTATAAAATCGTCGAAGCTTCCCTTACAAGCTTATAAGAATATTTTTAAAATTAAATATTTTCTTTTATAATTATGTGAATTTTAAATGATTTCAAAAAAAGGGAAATTTCTCTCAAATAGTTTTGATTTCATCTATGTCAACATCCTTTGATGGATTTTAAATTTATTTGAAGTTGACTTATTATGATACAAAACTTCCATATTGTATTTAAGGTTTTGTGATATGTTTGACTATGGATGTGTTATTTTTATACCATTCATTTTTTATGGAGAAATTATTGACATTCCATATGCTAGTTTTAATACGAATTTTTATGTTATGTTTAAACCTATTCATATGAGGAATGCATTGGACTTAAAAAGTGGATGGTGGAGCCCGCTATAGCTCCTCGATGCATCGGTAGGTCTCATGAGACAAACTAGTGTCTTGTAACGAGGCCTTGAAAAAATATTATTTGTAGTCTTGTCATGAGGCCTTGACTATGTGGTTATGATAGTCTGGCATTATGCATTCCATCATTATGAAAGTTGTTATTGATATTGCATGTGATTATTCACCTAGTAGAATATCCATGTGAATAAGGAAATGGAATTATTTCATATTATCTTTTCCATATTATGTTGAAGTTCAAGTTTAAAATGCTTTTGTTTTTGTTATACATTGCCTTAAATGTTTATGCTTATTTATGAAAGTTTCTGCTATATTGTTATCCTTACTGAGCATCTGAGCTCACCCCTTTCAATGTTTTATTTTTTCCAGGATGTGAAGATGTAATTTATGAATGACCTGTAGGGATAGTATGAGGGGATATGAAGACAATATGTTGTTGTAGTGGTTTTCACTTTATGATGTAATGTAAACTTTATGAATGTATCTAGTTATTCCAAGGCTACTAAACTAATCTGTCTTTAGTGACTTGATCTTTTGTGATCATGCCAATATTATGTAATAATTCACCCACTCTGGGTAACTGGGGTTGCGGCGTTATAGTTGGTATCAGAGGAAGTTTAGTAAAAACCTTGGAAGCTAGATTTAGATAAACTCTGATTAGAGCACATATACCTAAGATGGACTTTGAGGATTAGTATAGAAAAACATCCTAGAATTTTGGTATTGTAGAGATTTTGTGAGTTTTCCGAGAAATACATCCCTTTCTGGATATGAGTAGGTAGAGGCGGCTCTGGCACAGATGTACCTAAGGGTAAAACCCGAAAACACTGCATTGAGCTAGACTCGAACGAGAACTGGTGCACGACAACGGGCCTTTCTGCACTCTTGGTTACGACACTCCCAGGGGATATGCTTAGGATAATTCTCATTTTATTTACAAACCATTATGAAGGGTTTATGAGTATATACTTCCTCAAAGAAAACTTTTTTTATGATTATGGATTATATCCATAAATAGTTCAATTTATGTTAAGTGTTTTATAAGTATGGAATTATGTATTTTGATTCATAAACTGATCTAGTTTATGCCATTGTTTAGAAATGGTGCCTAGTGGAAGAAATGGAAATTGTATCAATGCACGCACTCCATGTAGGGATTTCCCTCCTGTTCAAGATAATTATAGTGGATCTGGTGATACAACAGGTGCTGATCAGCTTATCACCATACTAGGACAACTCACTCAGGTTATGAATAATAACGTTACTCGTATGGAGCACCCTGATCCACAGCATGGAGGATCAATGTTAGATCACTTCATGAGGCAACAACCACCAACATTCAATGGGAGTAAAAATCCATTGGTAGTGGAGAAATGGATAAGTTCCCTAGAGAAAATATTTCAGGATTTGGGGAGTAGTGAAAGGGAAAAAGTTATCATGGAAGTTTTTCGCCTCACTAGAGATGCTGATCAATGGTGGTCATTGATTCAAAACACAAAGGAAGATGATGAAGTATTAAATATGGAATGGAGGGAGTTAAAAGATCTGTTTTTATAAAAATACATTCCTCGTGACCATCAAGAAGATATATAAAGGCAATTTCTGAGTCTGAGACAAAAGGAGGATGAGAATGTCGCAAAGTATGAGGCTAACTTTACAATGTTAGCAAGGTATGCTAGAGATTATATATGTAACCCGAGAAGCAAGATTGATCATTTCTTTGATGTGTTAAAACCATTTATTCGTTGAGCATTAGTCTCACAATCCTTCACATCGTACGAAGACATTGTCTCATGTGCTATCAAGAAAGAAAAGAAATTCTCTAAGTCTTATGACTTTAAAGCAATGCAAGAGAAGAATAGATCTACTGATCAATCTGGGAATGGAAATAAGGGGAATAAGGGAAAAGTTGAATATCCATCCTGCAGTAAATGTGGGAAGAAACACCCTGGTACTTTCTTGAAGGGAATGTGAGTTTGTTACAAGTGTGGTGAAAAAGGATGCCAAGCTCGTGATTGCAAGGGGAAGAAAGAAGCTACCGATTTTCAATGCTACAATTGTAGGGATATGGGACATTATGAAAATGAATGTCCTAAGCGTCAGGGAAACTTGCCTCAGAAAAGGCCAAGGGATCAAGGCCAAGCTTATGTTATCACTACTACTGAGGTAGAAGCTCCGAAAGACATGGTGGCAGGTAATTTAATGGTTTCCTCAAGTTTAGAAAATTAATTATTTGATTATGGATCATCACATTGTTTCATATCTTCCCAGTTTTCTAAGAAAATTAGATATTTATAATTTGATTTAACAAGGGAGTTGTCAGTTAAAACTCCTAAGGTAAGTATCATTGCAACAATGTTTTGTGAATCAGTCCCCATTAGAGCACATAAATGTTCTTTATCTGTTGATCTCATCGTCATACCTATGATTGAGTTTGATATAATCCTCGGTATGGATTGGATTTCGGACCATGATGAAAAAATTTATTGTAAGAAGAAGGATGTTACTATTTTTTTTGATGATGATAAGGAACACCTTATCTTTAGAGTGGAATAATCACCACTTAATTCTTACCTAGATCCACCCCCAGTAGCTCAACTAAATTCAATTATTAGGGAGGAAGAGAATGAAATAATTTTGGGTAAGGAAAGGAATGTTCAAATAGAGGATGTTCCTATTGTGAAAGAATATGTAGATGTGTTTCCAGAATATTTACCTGGACATCCTCCAGAACGAGAAATTAAGTTTTCCATTGATTTAATTCCTGAATCAAGGCCCATATCGAAGACCCCTTATAGAATGGCCACTGTGGAATTAGTTGAACTAAAGAAACAACTAGAGGAATTGAGTAATAAGGGATTTATTCACCTAAGTGTTTCTCCATGGGGATCCCCTGTCCTTTTTGTTCAAAAGAAAGATGGATCTATGAGGTTATGTATCGACTACAGGGAAATCAATGCTATAACAATAAAGAACAAGTATCATCTACCTCACATTAATGATTTATTTGACCAACCGCATGGAGATCAATACTTTTCAAAGATTGAACTTCGATCTGGATATCATCAGTTGTGTGTGAATAAGGAAGACATTCTGAAAACAGCATTTCGAACCAGGTACGGGCATTACGAGTTTACAGTAATGCCTTTTGGGCTGACTAATGCACCCTCTGTTTTCATGGATCTAATGAACACAGTTTTCAAGGAATGTCTCGATGATTTTTTAGTGGTATTTATTGATGAGATCTTAGTATATTCCAAAAGCTACGAAGATCATGAAAATCACTTGCACATTATCCTGAAGACTCTTAGAAGACATGAGTTATATGGGAATTTTAGCAAGTGTGAATTCTGGATTCAAGAGATTTCTTTTCTTGGCCATATTGTCTCTAAATATAGAATTTCTGTTGATCCATCTAAGACCAAGGCAATCCAAGAATGGCCAGCACCGACGAGTATAACTGAGGTATGCAGTTTTATTGGTTTAGCAGGTTATTATCGACGTTTCGTCCAGAATTTTTCCCGGTTGGCTAACCCATTAACAAAGCTCACACGTAAAGGGGTTAAATTTGTTTGGACAAAAGATTGTGAAGAATGTTTCGAAGAACTAAATAGAAGATTAGTCAATGCTTCTATATTGACTCTACCATCAGGGAATGATGGGTTCGTTATTTATAGTGATGCATCAAAGAAAGGACTTGGTTTTGTCCTTATGCGGAATGATAGGATTATTGCCTATGCATCAAGACAGTTGAAAATTCATGAGAAAAACTATCCTACTCATGATCTCGAGTTAGAAGCTGTGATCTTTTCTTTGAAGATATGGAGACACTACCTCTATGGTGAAAAATGTGAGATTTATACTGATCACAAGAGTTTGAAGTATATTTTCTCACAAAAAGAACTCAACATGAGGCAAAGGAGATGGCTTGAACTACTCAAGGATTATGATTTCACGATACACTACCACCCAGGGAAGGAAAATATAGTGACAGATGCTTTGAGAAGAAAGGATCATGGAGTTTTGAACATGATGAGAATTGAAAGGGATCCTATTTTCATGGATCTAGTGAAGTTGGATATGGGAATCACCATGGAAGGTGAAACATCAATGCTTTTTCAAATGTTTGCCAAACCATCTTTACTAGAAAGTATTAAGAGTTCTTAGACCAATGATGAAGAATTTCAAAAGAATATTAAAGTAGTGAATGATGGGTGATTGAGTGACTTTGTGTATGAAGATTGAATTTTGAAATTCAGGAAGAGACTTTGTGTTCCCAATATACCTGATCTAAAAAGATAATTGTTGGACGATGATCATAGTTCCAATTTCTCTATACACCCTGGGAGCACCAAAATGTATAGAGATTTGAAGGAACATTTTTTTGGGACAACATGAAGAGGGAGATTTCTAATTTTGTGTCAAGATATATAGTTTGTGAACAAGTGAAAGCTGGAAGGCAACAGCCTGGAGGAGTCATTCAACCTCTTCCCATACCTGAGTGGAAATGGGATAATATCACGATGGACTTTTTCATGGGACTACCAAAGACTCTTAGAAGGAACGATGAAATATGGGTTATTGTTGATCATATTACCAAGTCAGCACATTTTCTTGCTATAAGAGAATATCTACCACTTGAAAGTTTAGACATACTATATATTAATGAAGTTGTGAGACTTCATGGAGTACCCCTATCAATTGTTTCAGATCATGATCCCCATTTTACTTCAAGGTTCTGGAAAAGTCTTCAGAAGGCCTTGGATACTGAACTTCATTTGAGCACTGCCTACCACCCTCAAATAGATAGACAATCAGAACGGACTATTCAAATCTTAAAAGTCATGTTTATATCTTTCTCACTTGACTTTAAGGGTATGTGGTATCAATATTTACCTCTGGTAGAATTTTCCTATAACAATAGCTTCCATTCAAGTAGTCAGATGGCACCATATGAAGTGTTTTATGAAAAGAGATGTCGTACACCAACCTGTTGGGATGACGTTGGTGAAAGAAAACTTGTAGGACCAGAACTGGTGGAGGAAACGATGAAAAAGGTGAAGGTAATCCAAAACAACATCAAAGTAACTCAAAGTAGGCAGAAGAGCTATGCTGATAACCGAAGGAAGGATTTGGAATTTCAGGTAGGAGATCATGTTTTCTTCAAGGTATCTCCATGGAAGGTAGTTATACATTTCGGCAAGAAAGGTAAATTTAGTCCCAGGTATATCGGACCATTCGAAATTCTAGAACAAATTGGGGTTGTAGCTTACCGTTTGGAAATTCCGTCAAGTCACTCCAAAGTTCACGATGTGTTCCACGTATCACTGTTGAGAAAATACATGCATGACCCAATGCATGTACTCACTTATGAGGAATTAGAACCAGAACCCGATATGTCTTATTGTGAAGATCCCATCAGGATTCTTGATACAATAGAACAAGTGCTGAGAAACCGGACGACTCGTCTAGTAAAAGTTCTATGGAGAAACCATAAGATGGAAGAGGCAACGTGGGAACCCAAGGAACTTATGATGAAGAACCACCCAACTCTTTTCATGTGGTAGTATTCTAGAAATTTTGAGGATGAAATTATTTGGAGGGGAGAATGTAACACCCCAATCTTCCATGGTATGCTTCTCTTTGAATAATACAGTATCATGTGTTGTACGCAACTTCGAGTTCTAACACACACCACAACCAATAAAACTAGCCGTTATGAATAGTAATACCCACTTTTTAAAATTTTATAAATTTTATCTTTCAAAATGGACTTCATATTTGGATTCAGAATATCGAAATTAGACTAGGGTGAATTTTTAGTATCTTTCTGAAAATGTTCAATTTTTTATGAATAGTGAAAAAAACATTGAGTTACAGTTTAAAAACAAATTTTTATTTAAATAAATATTTATTTTATTTAAATTTAATTAAGGTCAAAAATAGATACATAATACCTATATGAGTTCAATGTAATTCATTGGAGTTAGTTTAGAATAATTTTAGATATATAAAAATTTTATTGAACTTTTCAGCGTCTTTTACCCACCTCCTAGGAGAATTTGGAAATTCACGTAAAACGTAATTTTACCACTTCTGTGAGTGGAATTTAGAAATCCAAGAGACACGGTTAATATAAAGTAGTAAAATGTGGTTCAATAAGATGAAAATAATATTTGGTGAATAGTAACTTTTTACTTTTATTTACCACGGTTAAAAGTAAATAGGGTAATTAAGGGTAAATATGATATTAATATTACCCTAAAACATGTCCTAATTATATTGGACAAGTTTATCTCGACCAAAAACAACCTTATGAATAAAATATTATCATTTAGGTCGACTTGGATTAGATTAGGACATTTATTATTATTTAATTCAAAGAAGAATTAAAAGAGTTAAAATCAAAGATTAATAACTAAAACATTTTTAATATAGTGTTATACATAAGATAAATTCTATTATAAATATTCAATTAGAAATATAAAATGATTTCCTACATAATGGTATTTTATTTATAATTTTTATACATTAAATAATTTAATTTATTTATGACACAACAGTGATGCAGTAATTACCTAATTAATGAAATATTAAGATAATTGATATTATAAATACCGAAATAAATGTAATTTGAAAATTTTTATGAATTAAAATAATTTTCTAGGATAATATGACATATTAAGATTGGTTATATGAATTTTTTTCAAATTAATAATTATTTTATGAAATTATCAAAAACAAAATACCCAATAGTGTCAAAATTGACATAAAAGAGTTTTTAAAACAAATATTATATTATTAATTTATATTCTATTCTTAAAAATCTAAAGTTCATCCAAGAGACTTATATTATGATATTTTTATCATTAATGGACCTCTTGGGGGTCTCTTTGAAGTTTATAGTAAGTTTATTGACTATATAATATAAAAATACAAAGAGACATGGTAAGTGTCAAACTAATTAACTAAGAGTTAAAACTAAAAGATAAGGTTAATAAAGTGACCCAAACCTATCTAATACCTATTAGTTGAGTAGTTTTCAACCTATCTCCTCCTTCAACTTTAAATAATCCACTTTGGAGACATTAGAAATTGAATATAAATTTATTATAAAATAATATTTTTATCTTTTACAAAGGTGTCCCTCACCCCTTTTATAAAAGGGCACTCCCTCTTCTCTCAAATTTATACAGTCAAGCCTTTTGGTTCAGCCAAAACCTGCCCAAATATTCTATCAAATTCCCTCACTTAAACCTAGAGTCCTTAGTTTGATCATAAAGCCAACCTACGGAGCCCTTTTGATCAAATCAAAAGGGAGAACCTGAACAAGAGGTAATATTTTCACCACCCTCTTTCAAGTTCCTTTCTTCTTAAACTTCTTATTTCATTATTATTTCAATTATAAAATAATAAATCCAGTATATTATATATACTGTTATGTTATTATAAATATTTAATAACCAAATTCATTATTCTATCCATCCCTTGAATGACATTTCACCATACGTGTGTACGTACGGCCTACAGTCTTCACGTCGTGGTGTAACTGTTATTCAATATATTATTATTTAGATGGGTATAATAATGATGTATAATTCATTTAAATAATAAATATAACATGATAATGGTTCTGTATATATGATATACCATCCAATTATATATTATTTTAATATCAAAATAATGATATTGTCTCTCGTGTGTACATACGGACTACCGTCTCCACGAACGCGATGAGATTCATTCCCCATAGTATCCATTCAAGTATAATTCTCATTTGATGATTAAAAATAATATTTAAGGACTTGATATCATTATGGATATGAATAATATACAACCTATCCATAATAAACATTTCTTATGTAACAAAACATATAAAACAAAATGAGTAAGTTAACACCTGAAACGATGATAATACTAAGATATTATTAACAAATCAATGTTAAAAGGTCATATATGATATCATATTAATGTATATGATTATTTTATAATTTAATAAGAATTATTTCACCATTATAAATGAGGTTACTTACCCTCAACCAAGGAAAAGTACAAGGTAAGGGGTTTTCATCTCACTCCATATTCCCGTGAGATTCATGCCATATTGCCACTATTACCTTTTGAGTGGTGTATGTACTCCCCATAATTGTATTATTTGTGTAATACACTTTAATTTATGTGTATTTAAATATTAATTGTATGATACCTCTTTCATGTGGTGTATGTTTCGTAAGTTACCAAATTGGTAGGGGTTTATTTCACAATCTCTTCATTTTCCGAGGTTGTTTATACGTGATTATCTACTGGGACCTCTTTATCAACCACATCCATGTTTCTTAAAAATGTATTTCAAAACATTCTTGCTATTTTACAGAATATGGGTTAAAGTCATTTATACCCTGGTTTGGTTTTTTATAATAAGTTTATAAAGGAATTTTTCCTTCGTTTTCCAAACAAGTTCCTTTTTAACCTTTTCGACAAAAATAAGGTAAAATGTCTTTTTAACTTATACGGAGGGTGCTTCTACTTTCTGTCATTATAAAATCGTCGAAGCTTCCCTTACAAGATTATAAGAATATTTTTAAAATTCAACGTTTTCTTTTATAATTATGTGAATTTTAAATGATTTCAAAAAAAGAGAAATTTCTCTCAAACAGTTTTGATTTCATCTATGTCAACATCCTTTGATGGATTTTAAATTTATTTGAAGTTGATTTATTATGATACAAAACTTCCATATTGTATTGAAGTTTTTTTGATATGTTTGACTGTGGATGTGTTATTTTTATACCATTCATGGTTTATGGAGAAAGTATTGACATTTAGTATGCTAGTTTTAATACGAATGTTTATGTTATGTTTAAACCTATTCATATGAGGAATGCATTGGACTTAAAAAGTGACGGGTGGAGCCTGCTATAGCTCCTCGATGCATCGGTGGGTCTCATGAGACAAACTAGTGTCTTGGTATGAGGCCTTGAAAAAATCTTATTTGTAGTCTTGGCATGAGGCCTTGACTATGTGGTTATGATAGTCTGGCATTATGCATTCCATCATTATGAAAGTGGTTATTGATATTGCATGTGATTATTCGACTAGTAGAATATCGATGTGAATAAGTAAATAGAATTATTTCATATTATATTTTCCATATTATGCTGAAGTTAAAGTTTAAAAGGTTTTTTTTTTAGTTATACATTGCCTTAAATGTTTATTCTTATTTATGAAAGTTTCTGTTATATTGTTATCCTTACTGAGCATCTGAGCTCACTCCTTTCAATGTTTTATTTTTCCCAGGATGTGAAGAAGTAATTTATGAATGACCTGCAGGTATAGTATGAGGGGATATGAAGACAAGTTGTTTTTGTAGTAGTTTTCACTTTATGATGTAATGTAAACTTTATGAATGTATCTAGTTATTCCAAGGCTACTAAACTAATCGGTCTTTCGAGACTTGATCTTTTGTGATCATGCCAATATTATGTAATAATGCACCGACTTTGGGTAACTGGGGTTGGGGTGTTACATAGATTAAGATCAAGTGCACTAACAAACATCTTATTTCGTTCTTGGAATCTTTTTCCACACTCAATTACCTAGATAAACTTATGTCTTTTTCAAGTTAACTTGGTTAGTAGATTAGAAATCCATGAAAATTGTTTCAAAAACCATCTATAATATCTTTCAAAACCAAGGAAACAATGAATATCAGTTATTATTATAGGATTATACCGCTCCTCTAGAGACTTTTTCATGGTAGTATCAATTAATATTCCTTAACTGGTTATAATGTTCCCTAATAATGAAACTTTTTTGTAACCAAAAATAACATTTTCTAAATTTAAAAAATAGATTCTCTTTACTCGGAGTTTTTAATATGGGTTGTAAATGATTCTCATGCTTTTCATGAATTTTAAAATATATCATAATATCATCAATAAACACCACCCCAAATTTATCAATGTATTCCCTAAAGACTTTATTAATCAATACAAAGGTCATAACAACAAACCCATAATTTCTATATCATGTTTGGAAGGCAGTCTTTCGGATATATTCTTTCTTCACCCTCAACTAATGATACCCTGATAAAAGGTCAATATTAAATAAGAATTGATCCCCTTTAAGTTTATCGAACAAATCATACATCCTCAGGATATGGTATTTTTTATTTTTTATGACCCCATTAAGCTCTCTAAAGTTAATTCATAGTCACATTGATCCATCTTTTATTTTCACAAAGAGAATGGGTTCTCCCAAATACACACTCATGGTAAAATAAAAATTTCTTCTAAGAGGTCTTGTAGTTGCTTCTTTAATTCCTCCAACTCCACATATTCCATTATATATGGGGTCTTAAATATTGGATTGGATCTAGGTATGATTTCAATTGAGAACTATACCTATCTTTATTAGGGTGGTTTAGGTAACTATTTATAAAATAAATATATATATTCACAAACAATGGGAAAATCTACAATATTTATACATTATATTTTTTATATTTTTTCACCAATAATTTCCATAAAGAAAAAAATACGAGGTACTTATTGGCAATAATCGTGATAGGATATCTCTCCTTTGAAGATAAATATAGGTTGTCCCTTATAGATAGCATAAATCTACTTGTTTCTATAGTTGATATTGTAATTATACTTTGGAAACTAATCCATTCCATGTATTATGTAAAATTACACCATTGGAATGACTACATGGTTTGAAGATAGATTAAAATCACCAATGTTAAAAATGGAATCCTTATATATCATTGATGATTGAATAGTTCCTCTTGGAGTTTTAAAATAAAACTCTACCACTCAGTTCAAGGCTTAAATTTATGTCCTTTACAAATTTTATTGAAATAAAATAATGCATAAAACTATAATAAAACAATTTACTTAGTAGATTTGAGTATATGATGAGTGTATTGGCCACAAAATCATTAAGAACCTCTACTTTTTCCATTGTGATTGAAAAATCATGATCTTTCTTCAATGGCCTCTTAAATTGTTGATGATATTTTCACTCCATTATCTTCTTATTTGACTATTGATTAGGAAAACTTCCATTCTCTCTATACTTAAAACATTGCACTGCAGGTTATGCTTGAACCATCTTCCCTTTTTCATCGGCATTCAGATATTTAGTCTTAACATTTGTATGATAGTTTAAATATATATGTCCATATCTTCCACACTTTTATCACCTTCCACTTCTTAGAAAAAATCCACAATTTCTTCTTCCAATATTAGTTGAACATGGGAAATTAAATTTTTTTCCCATCTAAATTATTTCCAAAAAAATTATTTATCCTTCTCTTATTTTCATTCTATCAATGAGTCCACTAAAAATATTCAAAATATATTTCAACTTTGATATAACATAATAATATCTCTTTATAAATCCAAAAGTCTCAAATTTTCAATAATTTATATAGATAAGGTCTCAGGCTGCCAAAGAATTGGTTGTTCCATCATTATTGATGATAAAGCTTGAATCATTTGATGAAATCCTTGTAATGTTCATATCATAATTCCCCATCAATTAATTTTATATTTGTTTCAACTTAATAAATTCCCTCACTATATTTATTTAGAGGGTGTGAGAAAAATACTTGTTGAAAAATACTTTTTTGATGTCTTCACATTCCATGGATTCCATATCATCCCTTGGATTCATGTTCTTGATCAGTTTCCACTACTGATCAACTTCTCCCTCTAAGAGTATTAATTCCAACATAACTTTCTCTTGGTCAGAATAATGGAGTACAAAAATATCATTTATATAGTATTAATCCAGTGTTCGGTGATCAGTGGATAAAAGGTTCCAATAAAAACAAGTGGTTGTTAATACTAGAAGGATGGTAAATTTTGATGCTCTACATGATTTAGTTTTTTATTCATGACCTAAGTTAACCAATTTATAATCATAATGAATTTTTTAACTCTATATTTCATCTCATTAATAATTTCATCGTTTTACTATCCATTACATTAATTATTTACACAAGTCCTTCTATTTCATTCCATTTTTATAAGGGGAAAAAATTAGTGAGAAATGTGTTGCTTTTTTGAATATTTTAATTCTAAAGGAATTTTCACTCCTTAAACAAGATTATTTAAAGATTTTATCCTCCAATATCCTATAATATAAATTATAATTTCTATATATCCTTTATAATTGTTCAAAAAAAAGTATGTGGTCAACTAAAAAAACCCACGGGAGTATCAAACCAGGCATGAAGCAAGGCCTCCTTATCATGCACCAGGTGATGATCGACCTAATACCTAATTCTCCATTTTTGGGGTTATTTCCCCTAGGTATATTGGTGTTATATCCATATCCAATGGTAGTATCTAGACATTCATTTCATTGTTTGGAAACCACTTGATTAATACTTCTCCAAAATTTTAGGATGTTTTCCTATATTTATACTTATCCCTATGGTTATTAAGAATTTTTTTCTTATCCTAATTTCTAAAAATAACTAAACCTCTATTTGATACCAACTATTACATCCCACCTTTTTAATACATACAAAATTCTTTACATGGTATAACATTTAATAACATAGAGGATATTTTTAGGTTTAGTTTCTTGAAAATTTGTAATGTAATGCATGAAAACATAAAATTTATAATAATAACCTTCAAATTATTATTAAAATATTCATCCTATGTTTATTTTAATATATCTCATATCTTAGGGAATATATTAAAATAAAGGAGTTAGAATAAATCCTAGTAAGGGAATAACAAATGAAATATTTATCATGTGATACTGAGGAATAACAATTAGTCATGATCATAAGAAAATGTGGAATGTCACAATAGAATGATCACGAATCATAAAATGAAGATGTTGACACAATATTAAAATTATACATTAATAATAATAACACCAAGGTTTATCACCAAGGAATTATAAAACATAATTACCATGGTTATTTTATAAGGCATTATAAAACATATCATTTCTAGAGATTGATTATTTACCCAACACATTAGAGATCTATCACAAAACACACTTAATATGTCTAAATTCCTATGTACCACATAGATAATTATAAAAAAAATTCATTAATAACCTATTGGAAAAAATGAATGGGTTTCATGTAAGTCATTAAATTCATAAATGCTTAAAGACATGGGTATTACATCATTTTTAACCCATGAGAAAGAATTATGGGTTTAATTTTTGTAAGTACACAATAAATTAATCATGTTTAAAACATAGTGAATACCCATGAATAGAGAAATGTGTTGAGTATTCACAACATTAGAATATTTTATATAAAATAGAAAAATTCATGAAATAAATTTTGAAGCATGATGTGTATACAATGTGGATTAAGTAAAGGAAATAATGGGAGAGAAATAAGGTATACCATTTATAAAAAATTATTTTTGAAGTAATTGTATAATAAAAATTTCATGAAAATACAATATTTAGAAGACATACCATAGCAGAGGTACTTGAATGGAAAATAAGAAGAGGAGAGTTCCCTTTCCTTGGGAACTAACCTCTTAAAGCATAGAGAGGGAAAACATAAGACCTTTGGGACAACTTAAAAGGAATTTTTAGAGGTTTAATGAGTATAATTTTATGATTAAGGTATTTATAGTGGATATGAATGTGAGGATGGGTGGGTATTTATAGTAAAATGAGAGGAATTGTCTAATAATTTATAAATATAATTCTTGGAATTCTAGGTTTTGGAAATTGAAAAACCATTGTCTTACCCATGATTTATCTTCATGGTTTTAGAAATTTAAGTCATGTTTTATAATATTTTAATCTATTAGACCTGAAATCCATTTTTTAATATTACTTTGGACATGGAAAAGAAAATTTTCTACAAATATATTTTTTTAAACCAATGTTTTCATTTTAGACTTTAGAAAGTCATTTCTAGGTTTTGAAATTGATTTAAATGCATAAAAATAAATAATATAAATATAATAACATATTTTTGGTCATGAATTATATTTATTTAATTATTACATCATTTTTACATATATATGAAGTCATAAAATATACCAAAACCATAAAATTGTATGTTTACCGTTCACTGAAAAAATAATGTATTTTAAAAAATTCTTAAAATTTTACCCTAACCTAATTTCTATGTAGTCATATCAAGTATAATGTTTATTTTTTCAAAATAATTCTATAAATATGATAATATTAAATTTTAAATAAAAAACATTATTTATTAGAGAATTATATTTTTATGACATAGTCAACATTCTGTCACTTATAAAAATTCCGTAGGACTTTATAAAAATATATTATCATTTATATTTAAATAAATATTATTTTATAAGAGTATTTCATGAACTGAAATTTTATTTAGAATTCATGAATTATTAAGTGTGTATATTTTCTAAAAATATAATTATGTTTTATTTTTATTCAAAGTTCTATTTATCAAATTTAAATTATATTCATATGTATCTTATTAAATTAAATAAAAAATGGAATTAAAGAAATAAATATTTCAGTTATAAAAAGGAAATTATAATTTTATGATACTATGCTCTCTATACATAACCCTATATTAAAAAATCATACACACTAAGGGTAATGTTTGAGATAGTGGTAGTTTAATGGGATGGATCCGCTAATATTGACCAAGTGTTTATCTTCACTAACTTGAACATCTCTTGTATTTTATTCCACTTGAGACTTACTTGTTGAAGCCCTTATTGGGATTAGTCGAGGGAAACCCCAGTGATACTACTTACCTCCCATTTTCTTATAAATTTAATTCAAAAGGAATCATTATACTAGTTTATTCCATCATTTCTTCTTTCTACATTTAGTTAATCAATATCATTACCTTTAATATAACCTAATCCTAATAGTAACTTTATAATGTCTACATTACCAATGATCATAATTCATAATACTAATATAAAATGAATGACATGTAATATTAATTCAATATTCATATCCTAATGATCATATTTATAATTACATCTTATATATAGCACAAAACATTAACATTTACTACTTCATTCCCAAATACTTTTACAATTCCTTTGATAATTTCAATTATATTCATAGCATTTATTTTTCTTTTAACATTTTTTTATAGAATGTGTAATCTTCTTGGAAGAGTTTTATCATATAGAGTATACCATTATTTGGTCCCTATTATTTGGTTTCTATATCCTTATACTAGCCATACCTATAGTAATTCATATTTTTACTTGAAATGTTATATTCTTTTTGTAATAGACTTTCTATGTACTTCCATTGTGAAAAGTAATAAAATAATCATTATGAAAAAAAAAATTAATCATAAATGGAATTATTAGTTTGCTACATTCATTATTCTATCCAACTGATGTGGGGTCTGGGTTTGCAACCAAAATCCTCCCCACCATAGGGGTCAGTTCCCCCACTAACACATTGATATGAGACCTGCTCTGATGAAATCTACAATAGCTAGACCTCTCATGATAAAAATATTTTTCACTTTGGTCCCTTCAATCCCTCATGATTTTTGTCTCAAATCCCCTGGTAAAATTCATTGTGATGGGGGTGGTTTCCAAACTACATTATAAATGGGTTCTTTGTTTTCCTCCCCAACCGATGTGGGATCTGAGTATGCACCCACAATCCTCCCCACCATGGGGGTCAGCTCCCCCATTCGAACACCAATCTGGAACCATCTATAATACCATCTAAAATATATCCAACCTCCCACTATCATTTTATTGTCTAATTTGGGCCTTTCTATCCCTTAATCCACTTATTTTCTCATGTCATCCCATAAAATTATTTGTGATGAGAGAGGTATCAACACCACTTTATAGAGGGGTTATTCATTCTCCACTCCTTGAAATTTAGGATATTGGTCTGCACCCACCATTTTCCAAACATGGGGCCTAAAGATGAAAATATAATGATCATGGGTAGTTTGGGATATTTTAGATATTTTCAAATTTTGTTTCATTTAAATTTGTTAGTATGGGTGTTGACCCCTATGATCAGGTGATTATGGGTGTAGATAAAGATCCCAAATTGGTATGAGAAGAAAAAGAATCACTAATTTATAAGGTGGTGTGGATACCTCCACCATATGAAATAATTTCTAGGTAAAACATGAGAAAATAAAATTTGTGAGGGATGGAAGGGCTTAAAGTGAAAAATATTGCGAGCATGGGAGGTTTGGGCAGTTAAAAATGGAATAAAAGTCAGTACCCATTTGATTTGCTAGCAAGAACACTAGGATTGTATTGGATTAGAAGGCCCTAATGGTGGTAAACTGAGTATCCCACATAGAAGGAGGGGAGAACAATGCTCTTATTTATAAGATAGTGTTTATACTCTTCTATCACAACGCATTTTCAATGGGAACCCTAAGAAAAACAAAATTGTGAGGGGAATTGTAATGAACTGCTAATTCTCATTGGATTAAGAGCACAAAAAGTCATTACCTGGCCTTAGGTGACATCCAAGAGATTCCAAATGATGGAAATATATGCCTAAGGGTTTTAATTAAAGTGGGGGTAATTTTACCTTTAATAATAAAATAATTTACCAATCAAACCATAACTGAATAACTCATTATATAATACATGAATAAAAGTAAGACATCTCAACTAATTTATTCATATCAAAACCACTCCAAAGTATGAAACACTATAAGACTCAACAAATATCAAAGTAAACAGTGGAAACTAACTAAATACTCTAAAAATACCACAAGACTCCAAGCTCCATGTGCCACATGCTCCAAGATCACTAAATAGCCTAAGCATCATGAAGTGGTGCTAAAAGCGTGTGAAATGTTACCCTTTCCCCTTTCCTAGAAGATAGCATCTGAAAAAGCACCAAAGTGACGAATTAGGGGTGAGTATAAAACATAATAGGATATCCCCAATGACTTCTCTACACATGAAATTAGTATAGAAGAGTTAGAAACATTATTATAAAACATTTCATACAAAAAAAATTTCCAAAACATTTTATAACTAAATATAAATAATTTCCAAAAATATTTGCAACAAAAATGTACAAGTGAAATTAAAACTAATTTTTCATAAAGATAAAATTTCATAAAAATACTATAAAATATTAAAAACTATTTTTCAATATCATTTTTTCATACCCGAACCATTCCACACACCCATGCAACCAACTATTCATGCTACGTTATGAAAGTTCCATACTCATGAGCGGTTTCTCATCGATATACCAAGTCTTCACAAAGTAATTGTATCCCATGTTACAGTAACCCTTTGGAACTGATAAAAAGGTAATATTTCAACCAAAACATATTTATGAAACTTGAAAACACACCACATATTCCCAAATATCATTCCAAAACAACCCTTTTAATAAAACCACCTTTTTATTGAAAATCGTTTTTCATTAAAACCATTGCAATGACAAATCATTTCAGTAAAACAAATTTTTATTAAAAACCCATTAGAAATAAAACTATTTATAATTTATAGAAAATCCACCATTTAAAATAATTATTTTAAATTTAAGAAACTAGAACAATTTTCACAACAATTTATCATGATTTCACAAATCGAGCAAAAATGATAAATCATCACTAAAGAGATTTATTCCATGTATCAAAAAAATATTTCACAATAAATATTATACAATTTACTCAATTTGAAACTAATCTAATCAATTATAGTAATATGATATGAGAGTGAAGCCACCTACCTTGAAGGTTTTGATGAAACTCGACAATGGAAAAAGAACGCATAAGAAGTCGGGTCGATTCTCCAAGAACGGCCTTAGATCTCTTCTCCTAGAAAGATCACGAATCAATATTGAATTATTTGGAATAAAAAAACATATATATACCCATTATAGGTGTATATCTGAGAAATATAGGGGATTGTAGAAGTAGATCTAAGCAGATCTAAGAAAACTTGACAAAACGGGAAAGAAAGGTGACATACCTCATGAATCAGATCGAGATTCCAAGAAATGGATTAGATATCCTCATATATCAAGAACAACACCATATATTGATTTATTTTATGATAAAAATCTTAGATCTACCCACATTAGGTGTATATCTAAGAAAACAAGAATATAGAAGATGGATACTTAAGAAAACGAGACAAAAATGATGAAGATCGGGCACTTACGGTGAGAATTGGGATTGAAATCACCAAGGGAGGGCTCCAGGTTGGCTCCAAATCATGAGGTAAGGTTTATAAAACCTTATAGGGAGAGAAATATTTAATTAGGGTTGTTTTTAATCCAAAAATAAATAATTAGAGAAAAAATGAGCAAGTTCCTAGAAAATAGGATCTAGTTTGGACCTCTGCGAACGGTTTAAACGCACAGTTTGGGGCAACCATGCACAGATCATGTGACCTTAATTTTGGTCCCAATACTCCTTTAAAGTCCCCCAAACTCTCCCATCCTTCACCCTTACCCTTTTTATAGAAACCCTTTTTTTAAAACACCACTTTTTATAGAAACACCCCTTTTTATGGAAACACACTTTTTTTATTGAAACACCCTCTTTTATGGAAACACCCTCTTTTATGGAAACACCCTCTTTTATGGAAACACCCTAATTTATGGAAACACCCTATTTTATGAATCAAAACCATTCAAAGACACACCATTTCAATAAAACTCCCTTTTTACATAAAAACTCTAATGAAAGGGTTACGTACCCGAAACCGGGGGTACTAAATTCTCCCCACCATTGGTATTTTCATCCTCAAAAAGTAGAAAACCATCGCTACCTAGAAATATTTTCAACCACTACTATTTCATTTCCTTCTCTCATTCCCAAGTCTCTTACTAAATATGACTATGTTTCCATAAAACTCACACTAGGCTGATGCTTTTCCCATGCAAGACTTTCTCTTGCCTATCCATGATCTGCACCGAGATATGTACCAACGAACCATCTTTCTCTAGTTCTACATGATCCCATCTGATCACATTGTTAGGATCAGGCTGATACTTCTTCAACTGAGATACATAGAACACATTGTGCAATGAACTGAACCATGGTGGTAGTGCCAACCATTATGTCACCTCTCCAACCCTTTCTAGTATCTCAAAGGGGCTTATGTATCGAGGAGATAACTTTCCCTGCTTCCCAAAACAATGATGTCTGAGCCTAGGATAAATTCTTAAGAGCACATGATCACCCACTAAAAAGGAAAATGGACATTGACTATAGTCTACATAAGATTTATGATGACTATAATTTGTATCCATTCTCTTTCTAATCAACTGAATCTTCTTCGTTGTTTCTTGGACAAGACTATCACCCACTAAGGAAGTTCCATCTATTTCCACTCACTACAGTAAAGAACTAAAAGGATGCCCATTTAACACTTCAAATGGGGCCATATGTATCGAGGCTTGATAGTTTTTATTATATGATAACTCCACTAAGGGAAGATTCCCTCCCATGAGCCGACAAAATCCATTACCCAATCTCACAGCATGTCTTCCGATGTTTGTATCATCCAATCAGATTGGTCATGTCTCTGAGGATAGAATGTTGTACTAATAGTCAAATTAGTTTCAAGGGACTTCTGTAAGGATTTCTATAAGTGAGATGTGAACCTCAGATCTCTTTCTGACATGATTGAAACTGGTACACCATGTATCTTTAACACTTTTTGGATATAGATTTTGGACAGATCCTCCGCCATATGATTTTCACTAATATAGATGAAACGGTCCGAATTGGTAATCTGATCCACTATCACCCATATGAAATCGTGTTTCCAAACTATTCTTAGGAGGCCTGTAACAAAATCCATAGTTATCTTCTCGCATTTCCACACTGGGATAGGCAAATACTACAACATACTCACTGGTCTCTGATGCTCTACCTTAACTTGTTGACAAGTTAAGAACTTTTAAATGAACTCAACCACTTTCCTTTCCATTCCACTCCACAAAAACTATGCCTTCAATTCCTTATACATCTTCTGTGTACCCGGATATACATCCCATCTCGAATGGTGATAAGCATGAATAAGTTGTTCTTAACAAGATATAGGTATAACCATTTGATCATTAAACTACAACACTGCATTCCCATCAAGTTTAAAACTCTCAATGGTCTCCC
Source organism: Viscum album (assembly GCA_963277665.1). Taxonomy (NCBI): domain Eukaryota; kingdom Viridiplantae; phylum Streptophyta; class Magnoliopsida; order Santalales; family Viscaceae; genus Viscum; species Viscum album. Next base: position 1,664,415,739 of record OY728128.1, read on the forward strand.
CAACATTGAGTTTTGAACACATAACCATGAATTCTTAATTGGACCTTGGTTCCTCTTTAACTATCTTTATTAAATTAGGAACTAGCGTAGCTGAAAAGAAAACTGAAACATCACCTTAGTCTTCACATTACACATTCATGTTGGCTAAGACTAACATCAACTGACATTCATCTAAAGCCTCATTTTCCAACTGAGTATATTAATTTCTTCTCAATTCATCTATCACTAAATTCCCTTTTCCCGGTGTATACATCAAGTCAAAGTCAAACATCTAGAGATACTCCATGCATCTCCTTTGACTTAGATTTAAATCTCACTGTGAGAAAATGTGTTTCAAACTCTTATGATTTTTGAACATGGTCAATTTCTCACCAAAGAGATAATGGTGCCAAGTCTTCAGGGCATGAAAGACTTCAGATATCTTCAAATCATGTGTTGGGTATTTATTCTCATACACTCTCAACTACATTGAACCATAAGCCACCCCTATCTTGGTTCTAGAAAAATAGGAATAGGTGCCGATGTAAGGTAAACTTTCAGCACCTTGAAATATTTCTTGCATTCCTTTTTCCATTGAAATGAAGAATTATTCTTTTTTAGAGCTATCATTAGTGAGGATATTCGTAAGAAGTCATGCACAAAGCGTTGGTAGTATCCAACTAGACCAAGAAAACTTTTTATCTCAAAGACATTATTCGATGGTTTCCATGAGATAACAGAATCTATCTTTTTAGGTTCCACTGAAACACATTTTTCATAAATCACATGGTCAATAAAGAAAACCTCTTATATCTAAAAATCACACTTTGACAGTTTTTCATAAAAATGGAGATCTCTCAAGATTCCCAACACTATTGTCAAGTGTTTCTCATGTTCATCCCTTGTCTTTGAATACACCAAGATGTCATCGACAAACACGACAACAAAAGAGTTTAGATATTACTGAAATATTTGATTCATCAACACCATGAATACCAAAGGTGCATTAGTTAGACCGAAAGATGTGACTACATATTAGTAGTGGTCATATCTTCTTTTGAAATATGTCTTCAGAATATATTCCTTCGGAATGCACAATTGATGATACCCTTATCGCAATTCAATATTTTCGAACCACATAGATCCCCTAAATTGATCAAACAGATCATCAATGTGTGGAAGTGGATACATATTCTTTATCGTAACTTGGTTAATCTTATGATAATCAACATACATATGAAGAGTTACATCTACTTTCTTCACAAACATGATCGGTGCTGACCAGGGAGACGTACTTGGTTGAATGAAACCTTTTCTTTCTAACTCCTCCATCTGCACTTTTAGTTCCCTTAACTCTATTGGTTCCATCCTATAAGATGGAAGGTAAATAAGAGTGGTCCCTGGTAGGAGATCAATCGTAAAATCCACTTCCCTTATAAGTGGTAACCCTAAGAATTTCTCCAAAAAGACATCTATAAATTGATCCAAAACTAGTGGAAAGATGAAATCCTTGATCTCTTCCATGGATTCCAAATTCAACACCGCTAACTGGTAAGAGATCATTCCCACTGTTGGTGCTAGTAGTCTCGTTGCACATTTCCTTACAACCCTCTCTCCTCTGCATATATTCTCGATTTCATCCTTAGTTGTGAAATTAATTGTTCTCCTATAACAGTCGAGGTGAGCCTTGAATGTTTTCAACTAATCCATACCCAGGATTAAATCAAATACATCCATGTCCAACTCTGAGAATTCCCACTTCATCTCAACTCCATCAAAAGTTATAGAACAATCTCTATACACGAAGGCTCTACATTCTCTTTCCCAGATAATATTTTGTAGTTTTATCGCATAAGGCATCATCTCAAGTTTTAAGCATAGAGAATAGGTGTCCCACTTCCTTTTCATCTTAGTGCTAGAGTTATTAGCTCCTCTAGTGAAGACAACTTTACTTCCTCCACTTGGATTTGTAGTGGTGACAAATATTGTAAACAGAGTATCTGGTTGCAGTCCCAATTCAACGGTTTGGAAATCCTGAGCAATGATTTGGACCAACTGTTCGTTCACCTGTGGCTCGAGTGAAACCAAATTCTCAACAACTTCTTCTAACCGGTTCCTATAATGCCTACCAAGTTCCATTTTCTAAATTAACAAAAAACTCTATAAGTATCACAATATAGAAATTGATGGATTAGTATTTCAAATTCTATAACATCAACTATCATAACATTGTTTTCCAAAAACAAATTTTCCCATGTTCAACCATTTTTTAAAAACCATTCATGATTTTTAAAATCAACCCGTTTTCAAAATAAAATAATCATTCCCATTTTCAACATCATTCAATTGAAAAAAATTTCATACTTTTTCAAAAATCAACACTTTTTACAACATAAATCATTACTGTAAATGATGTATGTACTCCTGGTGGGAATTCATTCCTTTAATGCTTGGCATGATCATATCATTGGCTAAACCCATGAAAATGACATTTTAAAATACTATAAGTGTCTCTAATCACTTATGCACCATACTCCCTGGTAACTTGAAGTTCATCATAAATGGGTTAGCTACGTCCTTTTATGTTATACATTCCAAGTTCTGAAAATCCTAATCCTTTATAATATTCAAAACCAATGAATATAAAAGAATGAATTTTATCTCCATGACCAAGAACATAGATGACTACTTGTTAGGAAAGGACCAAACAAGCTGATACCATTTGTAATGACCCACTAATTCTTATTAGATTGTGAGAAAAACAAGTAATTACTTGGCATTAGGATCCCCAAGATGCCAAAGGCTAGAAATAAATGTCAAAGGGTTTCAATGAAAGTGGGGGACAATTTATCCTTTAATAATAAAACTATTAACCAAGAAAACCATAACTGAAAAACTCTCTATATGGTGCATGAATAAAATCAAGATATCTCAACTACTTTATTCATATCAAAACCACTCCAAAGTATGAAACAATGAAAGACTCAAAAAAATATCAAAGTAAATAGTGGAAACCAACTAAATACTCCAAGAATACCAAAAGACTCCAAGATCCACGTTCCCCATGCTCCAAGATCACCAAACATCCCGAGCATCATGAAGTGGTGCAAAAAACATGTGAAACGTTACCTTTTCCCCCTGTCCTGGAAGATAAAATCTGCAAAAGCACAAAGTGACAAAGAAGGGGTGAGTATAAAACTCAGTAGGATATCCCCAATTAATTCCCTACTCATTCCACTAGGATATAAGAGTTATAAACATTATTATAAAACAATTCATACAAAACAATTTTCCAAAATAGTTTATAACTAAATATAAAAAAGTTCCAAAATTGTTTGCAACAAAAGTGTACAAGTGAAATTAAAACAAATTTTCCAAAAATCTAAAATTTAATAAAAATACTATCAAATCTTCAAAACCATTTCTCAATATCATTTTTGGAATACCCAAACCATTCCACACACCCATGAAACTAACCATTCATGCTACGTTATGACAGTTCCGTACTCATGAGGAGTTTCTCATCGATATACCAGTCATCACAAGGTAATTGTATCCCATGTACCATTAACCATTTGGAACCAAGCACAAGGTAATGTTTCAACCAATACCTTTATATGAAACATGAACACACACACACTCCACATATGCCCAAATATCATTCCAAAACAACCTTTTCAACAAAATCTCTTTTTTATTGAAAATCTTTTTTCATTAAAACCATTACAATGCCAACACATTTCAATAAAATGTATTTTTATTGAAACAACCTTCCCAGTCAAACCATTTATAAGTTACATAAAATCCACCATTTTAAATCACCATTTTAAATTCACAAAACTAAAAGAATTTTCACAACAATTTATCAAGATTTCACAAATATACCAAAAATGATAAATCATCACTAAAGACATTTATTCCATGTATCAAACCATGATTTCACAATAAAGTTTATACAATTTACTCAATTTTAAACTAATAAAATCAATTATAGAAAGATTATATGATATTGAATCCACCTACCTCAAAGGTTTTGACGAAACTCGACAACGGACGAAGAACGCACAAGAAGTCGGGTTGATTCTCCAAGAACGGCCTCAGATCTATTCTCCTAGCAAGATCACAACTCAATATTGAATTATTTGGTATCCAAACACATATATATACCCATTATAAGTTTATATATGAGAAATAAAGGATATCTAAGAAGTTTATCTAAGCATATCTAAGAAAACGTGAAAAAACGGGAAAGAACAGTGACATACCTCAAGAATCAGATCAAGATTCCAAGAAATGGCTTATATCTCTTCTACTATCAATAATAACACTAGATATTGCTTTATTTTATGTTAAAAATCTTATTTCAACCCACATAAGTTGTATATCTAAGAAAACAATAAGGTAGAAGAAGGAGATCTAAGAAAATGAGACAAAAATGATGAAGATCGGGCACTTACCATGAGAATCGGGATTGAAATCACCAAGGGAGGGCTCCAGGGTGTCTCCAAATCATGTGGGAAATGTTATCCAACCTTATAGGGAGATAAATATATAATTAGGGTCATTTTTAAGCCAAAAAATAAATAATTAGAGTAAAAATGAGCAAGTTCCTAGAAAATAGTATCTAGTTTTGTCCTCTACGTACGGTTTGATCGCATAGTTAGGGCCAACTGTGTACCGACTGTGTGACCATACTTTTGGTCCCAAAACTCCTTTAAATTCCCCAAAAATATACCATCCTTCACCCTTTCCCTTTTTATAGAAGCACTCTTTTTTATGGAAACACCCCCTTTTTATGGAAACACCCCTTTTTATGGAAACACCCCTTTTATGGAAACACCCTCTTTTATAGAAACACCCTCTTTTATGGAAATTACATTCTTTATGGAAACACCCTATTTTATGAATCAACCCAATTAAAAGCCACACCATTTCAATAACATGTCCTTTTACATAAAAACATGAGGAAATGGTCACGTACCTAAAACTAGGGGTACTACGGGAATAGGGCCTAAAGAACACAATATCATGATTGTGGGTCGTCCTAGATATTACATGGGTGATATTTACTAACATACAGGGTGAACATATAACATTAATTGGGGAAAATATAATTATATAGATCACATGCACTTATAACCCATTTCATTATTGTTGATGGGATCGAAATTAATTCGATAGAGGTGAAAATTCTATAGATTTATAGAGTTTTGGAGGAGTTACTTCATGTTTTTTAAGAGCTTGTGATACTATACCATTAACATGATATTGAGTCCTATATAGATTTATAGTTAGGTGTTTTCCCTATTTCTATTTATCCTTATAGGATAACACCTTCAGAGGTTAAGGGGTTATGGATATGGATGGATGGATTGTTGTAGATGGGTTTCATCAGACCTAGTGTGACTCTTTGAGGATATTAGGTTTTTATTGTGAAGAAAGATAATTGTGTCATATTAATTTATCTGGACTATAGTTAGTTGACCTAGGTGCTGGTGAAGAAAATGTACTAACTCTAATGTATTAAAGTCTTATTTTTTCAATTGAAGGGGTATAAGTGTTTTTTAAAGATTGATCTATAATAAAACTATTATTAAGTGATAATGAAGTAATGGGGATTCCAAAAGACTTTTTTTAGATATCTATATAGTAATTATGAGTTCATGTAGATGTATTTCAAAGATACAAATGCACTAATAATGTTCATGGGATTAATAAACTTGATGTTACATGAATTTATGGATCGGTTCATGGTGTTATTAACTAAGAATATAGATGTATTACAATATATAGTAGGATCATTTAGAATATTTAAGGAATATTTTATAGCTTCTCTAGTGACACTGATTTATGAAAAATTTTCTAAGTGTAGGTTATAGGAACATGAAGTCTATTTCCTTGGTCATGTTGTGTATCAATATAGCATGATTATTAATCCAAAAAATATTAAAGATCTCATTTATTAGGAAAACCCCAAGAATATTATTAAGGTTCATATATTTCTTGGTATTTTAGGTTACTATAGAAGTTTCATGTCAGATGTATCTTGGATCATGGAACCTTTTATAACTTTAACCAAAAAGGATTGATATTTCATGTGGAAAAGTCAATTTCAGTCTCAGTTTTTATATCTAAAAGAAAATATGATAAATTATTATATCATTATCTTATATGATTTATGTTTCAGGTTTTTTATGTGGATTTTCATCTTATTTTGTGCATTGTGTGGATGAAAAAGTGGGTAGTGATCTCTTATTGGTTTAGGAAGTTATGTACCCATAAAAATTACTATTCCAACTATGACCTTGATCTTGTGTCTGTAATTTTTTCTCTAAATATATAATATAATCATCTAATCATAGAGTAATTTTTGGTGTTTATAGATCAACAAATCCTATGATTTATCTTCTCTCAACATGATCTTAATTTATGTCAGTTAATATGGGTAGTGTTCTTATTGGTTTTTGACTTCAAGTTATTATATAATCTATGAGTGGAAACATGATGGCTAATGTTTTAAGTTAGAGGATATATTGAGATATTTTTTGAGGTTGGTGTCGATTATAGGATAATGGAGTACTATACATATTTGTATCTAGACCTGTATGAGGTTATTAATGAAGTATTATTGTATAAGATGATGGTGTACTCTCATTTGTTTTAATAGGTAGAGTAATCTCATATAGGATATCATAATGTTATGGAATATAGTGATAATATTATTCATGGAAATTACATTGAAGGATGAGTAGAGGATGGTTAACATCGAGTATTATTATAATGTAATCTATTTTTTATCGGTGATCCAAGATGTAGTTATGTGTGAGTTCAATAGCTTACCTCTAGTAGTTAATTTGGTTATTTCTAAGATGTATCAAGATTTAGAGTAGAAGCTTTAGTGGCTGAATATAAAGTGGTCAGTGTTGGAGTTCATATATCGATGCCTAGTTTAATACAAGTTTAAAGGTAATAATTAAGTCTTGGATGGGTTTTTACAACCCTTGGACATTATAAAACTAAAATTTAAATATATATCCATATATTTCATGATAATTCCATATGGTTTTTGGTTGATCGACTGAAGAATTTATCTCATTTTCCAGTGACTATGGAATCGATCCCATTAGATGTATTAGTGAGGTATTATGTAGAGGAAGTGATGAGTCTCCATGAAGTATAAAGAAAAATCATCTCAGATCGATATCCTCACTTCACTTCATGAGTAAAAAAGGGATTTTAGTGTGATTTTAGAACATTGTTATGCCTTATAAAAATATTCCATCCTTAAATTGATGGTTTGATGGAGTGGATTATCCAACCATTCTATAAAAGTTTTCTTTCATGTGTTCTTAATGCTAGAGGTTCAAGATTGAATCAATTTTCATTAGTCCAATTTTCTGATAATAATAACTATCACTCATCCATTGGCATGGAACCATTTGATTAATTATATGGGTGGTCATGTAGATCACATTTTTTATGGACTGAGGTTGGAGATTTGATAATCATTGGACCAAATTTGGTATAGAGTGTAACAGATAAGGTGAAAGTAATTTGATTCATGATAAAAGTTATATAGGGTCATAAAAAATATTATATATATTGAATTAGTAGATATGTAGAGTTTGAGTTTGGTTATCATATGTTCTCAAAGGATTATTCTTACTGTGTAAAGTTTAGGGTTTGGTAGAGGTACTAATATTTACCCTCTATTTGTTGGGACTTTTCAGGTGTTCGAGAAGATTTTTGAACTTACATACAAGATGTTGCTTCCACCCCCAATGGAGAATGTTCATAAAGACTTCCATGTATTATAACTTCAAATATATCTTCATAATGACTCCCATTTTATTGATCAGGGTGATTTATAAGTAGAGGAAGATAAAACATTTTTGGAAAACATATAGACGTCTATTACCATAAAGAGAAGGTATTTCATGGGTGATTCATTGCATTAGTGTGCATTTTGTGGATATATGGTGGCTTGGAGGAATATACATGGGATAAAGTGTTATACACAAGAGTTCAATATCATGGGTTATTTTGAACCTTGATTCTTATAGTATAGTTTTGATTTAATTCTAAGCTGACATAATTGATGTTATTTCCTTTCCTCCTAGGTAGTAATATTATGTTGAGTCTTTTCGATGGTGATTTCATGTTTGATAGGTATCCTATATTCTATTTTATGTTTATGGATATTTTACCATGCTCATCCTAGGTTTTTCTTATATTCCATATGGGAATCGTTTTAGAGTAATCTAATGTGAAGGGTCAGGTTTCTACGCATGCCTTTGAATTTTTGGGAATTTGAATAATGAAGAGGGAGTTATAGAATTCAGTTAGAAGTTAATTTCTATCTAATGTGAAAATAAAATCAAAATGGACTACATTACACTTTTCTTTAGTCTAGATGTTGATATTTTTTCATAATTTTTGGAGTAGAAGATAAGTATCATTTCTCATTAGCATTCCTTATACATTGAACTATGGTTTTATTGATTATAACGTATCCATTATTTCTACATTGAAATGTGTTATGGGGGAATATTTTGGTTTCACAGTACATCATTATAGGAAGAATATTAGAATTTAGTTTTTGTCCATGTGATTATAGGATTATCATAATTCCCATCAATAAATATTTATAAATCTAAGAATACAACACAATGATATCTCTCAGGGAGTCTTAAGAAACATAATGATCCCCTTTTTCACTTATTATATTTTTTATAATATGGTGGAAATGAAAATAAGGGGCATAGTGAAAATAAAATGAAATTCATATATATGCAAATGAAGATAAGAATTTGGGATAAGTTATGAGTTTTTATCTATTGATCTCCATTGATATTATATTATTGTTTCTCTTATGAATGTCAATTTAACTTATTCACTATAGTATAAAATTATAACCTCAACCAACTCCATTATTTTACATTAGGAGGTTGATTCTATAGTTATTTAGTAAATCAAATCCATTGATATTGGGCTAAATTGATTATAATAATTGAGTTGTGTAGTGATCCATTTGGTCTCACTTAACAATATCCTCACCCTAGGTATGCTTCAAGTGGAGAGAGGCTAGTTCACATTCTACCACACTTGTCTAATTTCACGAACAATTAACTCCACCACCTAGTCTATAACTTACATGGGATTATTAAGGAAGGGGTCATTATAAGTTACAATGTTTATAGAAGGAATCATAGTGAATAAAAATTATGATCAACTATCACTAACTCCCATCATCTAACATGAGTAATTCCCAAAGAAAGTGATAAGAATAAGAAACCAATATGAAATATTATTAATGGATTCTATTACTAAAATGGTGATATCCCTTGGTTTAGTCACATAGGGTTATCCTTCCATGAATATGTAAGTAAGAGACATTGGTAGAGAGCATGAGTTACAAAATGAAAAGGAAAATATATAAAACCAAAAGAAAATACTAACTAAATCTTGTCTTCCCAATAGCCAATAGCATTTCACTCAGGGTTTCTTTCAACTTTTAAATTTACCTTCATCTCGCTCAGGTAGTAACTTACTTATCCATGTAGAATGAATTCTTTATGAGATTCTTTCACATGGAAAGTCAAACCTTGAGGTTTTTTTCATAATCACTAAGACTTGAGTGAGCATGGGTTTCAAAACCCATGATATTCTTCTTTTTCTTTACATTATCTTCCTCCACATGGATTTATCATTTCTCCCATTATAGATTTGGTTTTTCAGGTACATATGAAGATCCTTTATGGTTCCCTTAAGTGTGTATACAATCCACTTATATCTTCATCTTCATCAATTCCCAGGATCCCCTCCCATGTGTGCAATTGGTTTGGCTGAGATTAACTGAGTGAAAAAATGTATGAGACAATATGTTAATTTTACATGAACTATTTATTAATGATACTAATCTTATGTATCTTATATTTAATCATATATATCCCTTTTAAACTAAAATCTAATCTTGTGTAGACTTGAGTATTTTGTTATTACTCTTACTTATACACACAAATCACCCTTGTGAGAGAGTGTGAAAACCTTATACAGCTAACATGGGGTTTAGATTACTATAATATTAGTCTGATTAAATCTTATATAACAATACAAAACATCAACATAATCAGACATGGGTGTAGTTTAATATTATGTGGCCTATGAAACTCTATGTTTATTCTTACGTAGCGAAGAATATCTTCCAAAAATGAAACAAAGTTTATATTCATCCATAGCTCGACCAACTCTTTATTTAATCCAATAAAATTTTTGAAGACTATTTATTCTTACTTGTATACCTATACTAGTCCTCATTCACCTAAAATTCACAAAAACACAAAGTAAATGTTTATCCATTATTATTGAAAATATAAAATGATAAAATAATCAATAAAATTCCCATTTTAGGATGATTTTACATTTAAGACTGGAAATTAAAAATTTATTTAAAATGAAACAAATTACTAGGAAATTAAATAATAAATGGGTTTTCTTAGAAGAAAAAATAATGAAAAATTATCTTCATTCTTTTTATAATCACTCCCCCACTCTTATGTTATTGCACTCTGGGATAATTCTTAATGAATTCTAGATAAATGATATACCCATGTTAATCCTAATTTCTTCAATTTAGTGTAATATACCTTTTAAATTAGATGAATTCTTATATTTATCCAACTTTATATATGATCTTCATTCCCTCATTTTCATTTGTTCCCATTAAATTTTATTCCACATTTAATTTCCACCCATTATGACTTGCACTGGACTTCATAGAAATTATTTCCCTCATCACTCTTAGTAGTTTTAGAAAAGTTATACTCAATCTTAAACTTAGTAATGATCCACTATATGTGTGGTAAAATTCTTTTTTATCTAGATAAAAATCAATATTGGGTGTTAATTTGAATGTTTATGAAAATTTTTTCTATGGGTTAAAGTGTGTGAGTATTGATGTTTAAAATTAAAGGTAAAAGAGGCATTTAGACTCTTAAAATAATAACAAATGATTTAACAAGTGTGAAACTAAATGAATTTATATCACTTGATAAAAAATCATATGATACACCATCTTAACACTTCCCTTTGTCATAGAGGTTCAAATATCAACAAAAACAATGAATGATACATCAACTTTTCTCCATATTTTTTTAAAGTTTTTATTTTTTTATAACCATTTGTATTTCATTTTATTTAATAAATAAAGGGAACTTTGATTATAATGAATATAGTGAACCCTCCTACCTAGTATATGATGACACCCTCCAACATCTTTCCCAGTAAAAAAATTTCCTTCCCATGAACCCTCTAAACAACCACTCCTCCCATGCTATTTTTTTCTATGATAACCATGAAAAATACCCAAGATTAGGGTAGGTTAGGATATATGTCTTTTAATGTGAAAAAATAACATAAATATCATGTCTTATGGGGGGCTGACAATAAAGGTCACATGCAAGGGATGTCTCAAAGAGAGTGATACTTCAAAAGGGCTTTAAAAATGGTGCCTTGATCATTTTGACATTATTCCTCAATGTTCCAAAAAAAATTAAAATATTAAAACAAAATTTATCATTATCATGAAATGGATTATGTTTTCTCAAGAAATATAGAAATATAATAAGACGTAAAAAATGTTTGGAAACCTCTATGGACTGAAAAAATTGTCATTGGGCAGTGCTCTATGGACTAGGATTCCATAACTAGTAGAATTCACATTTTTCTTAAAAATTGAATCAAGTAATAGATTTATATCAATAATCACCAATTTTTTGGATTTTTAAAATAAAATATGTCCATCAAATTTACCTTAGAATTAATAAAATATGATAATTCCATTAAACATAATATTTTTTATATTTTTTTATTTACAAAACATTCCAAAATTTAAAAACAAAAATAATAACAAAATTACAAACAATAAGAAGGTACCCTTAACCCATATTTAAATATAAATACCCTTTATTAAGTTGAAGTATTATTATAGAAATATGGTAGTAAACTAAATGATAAATAAAGACACCGCTTGATTATTTTATAGTGATAAAATGAAAACTCTTTCCTACTGGACTTTCTAGAACCTATAAAAAAATAAAACAACAAATGAAATTTATTGAAATTGAAATAATTAAATAAAATAAAATAAATGGTAGAGAATATTGGGATCACCCCTAACAGGTGTTTCATTTTCACTATCTATAGCTAGAAAATGATAATAAATTATCCACAATTTGATAGTGGATGTGTCTTGTGTGATTTGAATCACCACATTCTTGTTCTCCAAGTAATTTTTTCCCATAATTGGATATTAAAGTACCTTTTATCCATATTTAGTGTCTCTGAACCCTGATTAGGTAGAAACAGCTCAACTTGTGGGGGTGTTAGCTGGTATAGGTCATCCTTTACTTCACTATGAGGATATATGGAATCTCATAACTTTTATTTGTTCAAACTATAAAGTGTCTCATATTATTTGTTTTTAAAAAGTGATTTGAACTTTGTGTGGCTTCTTTGTACCACCTCCCTCTTCATCAATATTGGGTATCTAAATCGGATCCTTTATTTTTTTCTCCATAATATGATATATCTCACATTTATTTATCTTCAAGATCATATAGGTAAATAATATATTATACTAAATATGCAATATAAATATAGGGAACTGATGTTGTGACAGATTCTTGGAAAGGACAGACCTCTTCTTCGTTGGTGAAGCAGGGTCCTGGGACGCCTATTCCTCATACGAGTGATTGTTCTAGTGGTGGATCGCAATGAGGTGGAACTGGTGGTTTGACTCCCATTTTGGTTGTGAATGTGCAGGTGGGTACATATGCTTCTGATTTGGGTGGTGATGTCATACAACATACTCCAATCAATCATGAATCATTGGAGGGTGATGGCCTCCTTAACAATGAAGCACCTTAGCAAGTTGATTGTCATTAGGAGATTAAAAAAATGTTGTTTTCTTCAAAAAACATTTGAGAAGTGTGGTAACATTTCTGATTCATAAGGGATGGATTTTATGCCCCTGAAGGCAAAGACAAGTTATGGTCACACATATTTTAAGGATGCACTCTTAACTAGAAAATATAAGGTGGGTGACAATGAGAGACTCACTCCTGCTGTCATGAACCAAGCCGGGTCGTCATCCGAACCGGCACCCGACCCGGTCCGCGATATGGTCCGAAGGCCGTTCCCAATCCCCACGGGCTGGAAACTAGTGTCAGGCATTAAAACAAACCAGTTGGGAATGGTTTGTCCCATAACGAAGATAAATAAACATAAACTGAACAAGCAGATAAATAAAGAAAAATAAACTAAACAACGTGGCAGCGGAAAAAGGAATAAGAAAAGCAACGTGACATACCTCAGGTAACCTCGTGGATCACCACGGTACGTTAACCACACTCTCTCCCAAAATCGATCTGAGACTGAAACCTGCAACTGAAAAGTAAAGTAGGCGTGAGCACCAAGATGATCAGTAGGAATGCCAAAAATGTAACCACGTCCTATGCCCATGCCTTTAGTAAGAAATCCAATCATGCCAGTTTAAAAAATAATATATAATAAAATAGTGTTTTCCTTCTTTTCAAATTCAAGTAACGAGTTTGCATTATCAAGTAAAGCATTTCACTTCCAAATAGGTTTCAAGCATGCATTAATGTTTCAAACGAAAAGAAACCAGTTTGGATTAAAATATGGTTTTCATAAAAAGACATCAAGTATGAAACAACTGAAAAGAAAGTTACATCGCTAGAACCATGTCACAAATGAGCACCATGGACAAACCCTATAGGCAGCTTGAACAAGTGGGAACCTAGAGACCTCGTACCTCGGTGAAACGTGGCTTAGAAGACCATGAACCTCAGAAAACGTGGCTTAGAAGACCACGACCCTCAGAATTCATAAGTTTAGTTAGTGTTGTTGCGTCAATCCTGCTAGAAGAACTGGGACAAACCCATGCCGTGTCATCTAGCGTACTAGTCCTGGTCACCCACCTAGATACCCAGGTTTCCCATTGTGCTCTATTTCAAGTAGTGGTGAGTTTTCTTTATCAAGCAAACATATATATACATAACACTTTCTTTTTCTAAAACTCATTCAACATCTCACCACTGTTCTCCCTCCTTAAGCTCATTCCCCCTCTTTCACGTCAAACAATGCATAAACTTTAATGTTAGGCACATTATAACACTTCCAACATACAAATCATTTTCTAAAACCAAGGGGGTGTGCCTCAAGAGAGGTTTTTCTTTTTCATAAAACGTTCTTAAGGTTCCAAACAGGCTTTATTACATAAAGTGAATACTTTTTACAATTAACCGGCCAAAAGGCCAAACACCTTCGGAAATACACTTTACTAATTCAAAACCACTTAGGAAATCAATTTTTCAAGAAAAGGTCACTTAAGACCGATAGCATTAAAAATACATCATTAAAACTCATTTTATTTATTTGTCTTGAGGCAGGCCGCACGGTGACCCGGGAAAAGTCGCGTAGATTCGAATATGCCATGTCATGCACCGGATGATGTTAAGGGCAAATCATTCATTCATCAACAAAATGAAAAAATTTAAAATAGTCCTGGTAGCAGCTCGATAGAAAATTTCAAAATATGATGAAATCATAAAATAATATTATCTTAAAAGTTCGGGTGTGACAATTCTCCCCACCACAAAAACTTTCTGCCCCCAGAAAGTCACCCAACCAAACGAGGAAACAACTCATGTTCGAAACTGAATGAGGCTAACAAAAACACGAAATCGGTGTGACTTTTCACTCCATCAGTCACACCAGACGAACTCTAAGGTAAAACGCAACGAGAAAATCCATGAAGAAATGGGGAGGGTTCTCCCCACCATAAGAACCCGACTAGCACAACAAACATTTAGACTCACAGCACGGGCTAACTCTGGAAATACTAACTTGATCCAAGAGGGAACCGCCACACAGACCAAGCCTCGAAGAAGGCACGACAAGATTCATGGTGGGTCTCCCCACCATTTAAGAACTGACCAGCTTAAGCCAATTAGCACTGACCAATATGAGAAACCCAGCACAAACTGACCCATGAAATCTCTGCTTAACCCAGACCCCCAACACATGGGGTCCTCGACGAGAGACCCCAAACCGAATAGCAGAACAAACCCCTATTCATTATTGCCCAAAACGCATGTGTTTCCAAAAAGAGCACATCCTAAAACAAAAACGGGTCACCAAAGGAGCTAGCAACACAAGAGAGACAAACTTCAAAACTCATATTTGAGGAGGCACAACTACTAGAATTACAAGAAAAAGAGATCACCACGCCTTATTACAACCATGGTGGGGTATCCAAAGAACAAAGACCGCAACGAGAAAAAGAGAGCTCTACGCCTCTTATAGAAAAATAGAACCTTCAAAGACGGGAGAGCTACAATAGGGAAATTCAGACCGTCCCCATTTCAGCATTGGAGACAAAAATTAGACCAAGGTTCCTCATACCCAACGATTCCTGACTGCGTGAAAGGCTTCACTCCGAGACCTGTGGCTGGAGCTCTAATGTCTTTAAGCATCTGCTGCCCCACAGTTAGGAGCTGACATTCTCCTATCGATACTTCTCCTAAAGAAGCCGCTAGCGGAACCTCTCTAAGTTTCCCAAATGGCACACCGACGACAAGTCTTCGAAGGATGATGACAAGGTGACTTAAAGTACCCAAACCGAGCACACCAGAAGTAAAGGGGGGTCTCCTAACTAATAGAAGATGGTATTGAAAAGAAGACTTGTCTGAGACAGGTTCATCTGATTCGCTCTCATCACCGGATGGGGAACCTTCCCGAACACCAAAAAGAAACGGTCCTAGAACCCTGGACAAAGACCCCACACAAGAGAAACTTTAACTGATTCCAAGACGCTACCTCTGGAGAAAATGGAATCGACCCCTTGGAATGCCCCACATAGGCCTTCACTGCTCGTTGGCCTTACTCGACACTCACTAGTTCTTCCACTTTCCTTGCCTTCACTTCCTCAGGTATAAACCATCGGATGAGAGTGGTCTTAAACACCTTCCAAGACATATCATCATGCAACGACACTGGTATTATCTCCTCCGCCAATCCAAAGTTGCACCTTCAAACGGACCCGAACCAACACGAACTATCATAGCCTTGGGATCTTCCAATAACCTGAAAATACCAACGATTTCACCATGCCATTCCGCTACCTTCGATAGATCACGATCACCACGGAAGCTGGACAACAACCGAAAAGATTTCAATTCCACCACTCTGCTAAGAGTCAGGGTAGAACCAACAACTAGAAGAGGCTCACTAGAAACTTTTGGGACTTTTCTGGGTAGCATACTCAAAAACAAGAGGCACAAATCTGAATCAAAACTCAACGCAAATCAAAATTCCACACCTCAATCACAAATGAAAGCTCAAACTCAAATCACTATTCCAACCACAATTCAATATGTCAAAACCAAGAACCCACGAAAAAGAATACCCAACATGAAAAGAGAATGCTAAACAATTTCTCACTCACTTTTCTAAACATTTGAAAAAACCTTTTTGAAAACCATCTTTCAACAAACAAAACAACTTAAATATCCACCATCGGTATCCCATGAAGTCTCACACATACATATCCATGTGCTAGATCAAGCACCCATCCACTCACATCACCAATTTCCTCACTTTCCACATGAGTACCTCAATGTGTGATCACTCATAGGAATACCAAGGGTCGATTCAAGACACTTCCCATTTCCAAAATAGACCATTAAGCACACAGCACAAATTCCCAACCAATTTGAGAAAGTCACTTATCACTAAATAAACACATTTCAAAATTCCAAAACGTTTTCCATTTCAAAAACCATTTTCCACTCGAACAACCATATTCCCTTTTAAAAACACCTTCACAAAAATCCATTTTCTTTTTTGAGATCTACTCACACCAACCAAAATGAAGGTTAAACATAACTCACATTAAAACATCCAAAAATAAGGTACTAGTGGTTATACCAACCCGGTAACATGGCTTAGCAGGCCATGCTCCAAGCGAGCATCAACCATAGGAAGCATCTTGAACCGTGCGCTTGGGATGTACATGGGTCGCTATTCCATGCAAGTCTGCTGCGTAACATTGGCTCACTTCCTTGGTCATTCCTCATCCACACATACCAATCCAAAGAAGAAAATTCAAATCCCGAACTACCCCTGGTAACTCGAGTCTTGGGACGGGCAAGGGTTCATAACAGCCTTCCCGCACCTACCTCTCGAGTCCCGACACACCTAATCACCAAGCTACTTGACACCCCAAATAACGAGGGCCTCCTCTGATACCATTTTGTCACGAACCAGGTCGGGTCGTCATCCGGCCCCGCACCCGACCCGGTCCGCGACATGGCCCGAAGGGCGTTCCCGATCCCCACGGGCTGGCAACTAGTGTCGGGCATCAAAACAAACTAGTTGGGAACAGTTTGGCCCATAACAAAGATAAATAAACATAAACTAAACAAGAAGATAAATAAAGAAAAATAAACTGAACAACGTGGCAGTAGAAAAAGGAATAAGCAAAGCAACGTGACATACCTCAGGTAACCCCGTGGATCACCACGGTACGTCAACCACACTCGCTCCCAAAAGCGATCCAAGACTGAAACCTGAAACTGAAAAGTAAAGTAGACGTGAGCACCGAGATTCTCAGTAGGAATGCCAAAAATGTAACCATGTCCTATGCCCCTACCTTTAGTAAGAAATCCAATCATGCCAGTTTGAAAAATAAGATATAATAAAATAGGGTTTTCCTTCTTTTCAAATTCAAGTAATGAGTTTGCATTATCAAGTAAAGCATTTCACTTCCAAATAGGTTGCAAGCATGCATTAATGTTTCAAAGGAAAAGAAACCAGTTTGGATTAAAATATTGTTTTCACAAAAAGACATCAAGTATGAAACAACTGAAAAGAAAGTTACATCGCTAGTAGCATGTCACAAATGAGCACCATGGACAAACCCTATAGGAATCTAGAACAAGTGGGAACCTAGAGACCTCGTACCTCGATGAAACGTGGCTTAGAAGACCACGACCCTCAAAAAACGTGGCTTAGAAGACCACGACCTTCAGAATTCATATGTTTAGTTAGTGTTGTTGCGTCAATCCTGCTAGAAGAACCGGGACAAACCCATGTCGTGTCATCTAGCGTACTAGTCCTGGTCACCCACCTAGATACCCAGGTTTCCCATTGTTCTCTATTTCAAGTAGTGGTGAGTTTTCTTTATCAAGCAAACATATATATACATAACACTTTCTTTTTCTAAAACTCATTCAACATCTCACCACTGTTCTCCCTCCTTAAGCGCATTCCCCCTCTTTCACGTCACACAATGCATAAACTTTAACGTTAGGCACATCATAACACTTCCAACATACAAATCATTTTCTAAAACCAAGGGGACGTGCCTCAAGAGAGGTTTTTCTTTTTCATAAAACGTTCTTAAGGTTCCAAACGGGATTTATTACATAAAGTGAATACTTTTTACAATTAACCGGCCAAAAGGCCAAACACCTTCTGAAATACACATTACTAATTCAAAACCACTTAGGAAATCAATTTTTCAAGAAAAGGTCACTTAAGACCGATAGCATTAAAAATACATCATTAAAACTCATTTTATTTATTTGTCTTGAGGCTGGCCGTACGGTGACCCGGGAAAAGTCGCGTAGCTTCGAATACGCCATGTCATGCACCAGACGATGTCAAGGGAGAAACATTCATTCATCAACAAAATGCAAAAATTTAAAATAGGCCTAGTCGCAGCTCGATAGAAAATTTCAAAATCTGATGAAAACATAAAATAATATTATCTTAAAAGTTCTGGTGTGACACCTGCTCCTTTGAAGATAAGGCCAAGGAAGGACTATACTAATACACCCCGGGCCGTGTCTACCCGATCCTCTTCCAAGTTGTCGGGTAAGGTCAATTCTGGTATTCTTAAGATCTTGAACCAGGGTAAGTCCCAATATGAGTGGGAAACTGATGATGACTCTGATTATGGGAATGATATGTCCTATTATGATATGTAATTTTTTGCTTAACGTGTGAGGTAAAGTTCCTTTGTTTGCTCCCGCTCGCCTGCTCTGTACTTTTTTTTTCTTTATCTTAATAAATGGACAGAAGCTTTGCTTCTGGATGGACTTTTCTGGTATAAATATAGGAAAATTAAAATTAAAATTAATATTCTATAAAATCAGAAATAAATTAATTCATAATACAAATTCCCCCTCTATGTTTTTATCAAGAATATAACACCATGGGATTCAGGAAACGTTTTCCTTCCTTAATTTACATTAAAATTACTCTTAAAAAGGTTTATATGTATTTTTTCAAAGTAATTAAACTTGAGTAGAAAATAAGTCTTGAAAAATATGAATCAAACTAACAAAACTTTATTCATTCATTATGAATCATTAAAATAAAATTACACACCATAAATTATAAAAAACTATGACTGGTTACATCCCTTAAAAGTGCTAAAACTAAAAGTGTACAATAAATAGAAAATAATAGTATCTTTATAATTAGAAAATCCTCTAGATCAACTTCAAGCTTGAGAATAACCAATAATTGAAATAAACATACAATGAGAAATAAAATCAGGAATTGAGAAAGAATCATACTTAATATATAATGATATGTTTCATTTTTGAAGTGATAATGGAATGGATGAATGAATTTATTAAGGATATATATACGAATGAAATCTAACCATTATAAATATGGTCATTGAAAATATGATCATTGAAATATAGTTATTGGAGATATGGTTACTGCATATACGCATATCCAATAGGTATACTGAATTTGTTTATTTTTAGTAGAAAATTTTTAAAAAATATTTTATAGATAATAAATAAAAAAATAAAAATTTAAAATTTAATTAATGTAATTATAAAAAAAATATGTGTTATATATTATTATTAAAAATCAATTTAATTAAATAATGAAAGTTTTATTTAATAAATATGTATTAATAATATATAAAATGGAATATATTAACAATAATTCAATTTTTTTTATTAGGTTAGTAATGAGAATAAATTCATTTTGGGCCTAAAAACAAATTTTTCAAAAAAAAAAATTATGTGTTATGTGTGCTTATAATAAAATTAACTCTTATAAACTCTAGAAATTGAATTTAAAAAAATGGGTTTAATTTATAAAATGATTATATTGAAATTAGTTAATAATGGAAATTTCATTTTTAGTTATAATATTAAGTTGTTGAGGTTAAAGATTAATTACCACAGTAAAAGTTAAATTCTTACTTTCAAAGAATTAATTTTTTAACTAAAAAATTGAATTGATATATTTTAAATTATATCTCTAATATTATGTTTAAAAATATAAATAAATATATTATAAATAATTTAATTAGTAGTGTATAGGAAATAATAACAAAAACCCCTGAAGTATCAAAAGACATTTTTTGATGAAAAATATATATTATCTATTTTAATTTAAAAGTATATTCATAATATTTAGAAATTGAATTAGATGAAATGGAGTCCAAATTAAAAATAATCAATTCAAACTTTAGTAATATGGGACACAACCCAAGAAGTAAGATTGATCATTTCTTTGATGGGTTAAAACCATTTCTCCCTCTCAATAATGAGAAGCATAAGAGATATTCCTTCAAAAATAAAGTACGAGCAATTAATAAAAACAAGACAGGGCAATTAATTCATAGTGCTAGAACCCGAAGATCAATCGGCATTTCCTATAGATCAAAGGAGAACATGTGGATCAATGCTAGAGTGATTCTATCCTTGGATCCTCACAACACAACAAATTCAATATGAAATGGTCATCTTATATTTTTTTTGTAAAAAATGATTACAATGGTTAATTTCTAATCATAATTAATAAGGGTGAAAATGAGTAATATAAAGTGGTTTGGATTTTATTAAATTAACATGACACAGTCACCTTATTGAAGACCTTTTTTAGTTTGAAAGTTTATACCAACATATCTCACCAAACATTCCTCACCTAACTGTCATGTGATTCTATCCTTACCCCTCGCCTATCATTCAATTCCAAGGAAAAGTATCACTTTTTCACATATAAAAGGAGCTCACTTACACCCACTTCAAACCACTCAATCTGTCAAATTCCCCTTGAACCGCTATCCATTTTTCCTCTCCTAGAATCCTATTACATGTTTTTCAGTCCTTGGTTACAATAAATTACACCAATTCCTCTAATTCCAAGGATTATTTAAAGAGAATACTCAAATACCCAACATGATTAATATCCACCCATGGTCTTTTCTTCTTTATATTCATGGTACAACCATTATTTATCCCCCTCTCATCTATTTTGAAAAAAAATGATAACATCACTCATGCGTATATGCAGACTACCATCTCCATGGATGATGTGTTTTATTTTTCATCATTGCATTACATGGTTGGTTATAATAATTTATTTAATGAATAATAATTATATTTATGAAATAATTATGAATCTATAAATATAAATCGTTGTTTACCTTCTTCTTTCTCTTTCCATTGAGAAATAAAAATGTCGATTATGCGTACATGGAGACTACCACCTCCATAGATGATTTGTTTCATTTTTAATGATTACATTACATGGATGGGTATAGAATTATATTTAATGAATAAATATGATATTTATAACATTATTAATATTCTTAAAATATAAACCATTTTCTACCTTTCCACCATTCAAATGAAAATGACAATGTCGTTCGTGTGTACGTGGGGACTATCGCCTCTATGAAATGATGTAGTTAATTTTTTATCACCACCCCCACATGGATGGTTAAAATAATGTAATTAGTGAATAAATATGATATTATTATATAAATGATTTTTTTGGTTTTATAAAGATAATATTATATTTATCTCATTAATTAAGATATCACCTTTTGTTCCTTAAAATTTATTGAAACTTACTCATCGTTGATATCATCTACACAAATCATAACTAAAGATATCATGGAATGAAACTAAAAATTAATAAATAATTAAGTAATATATATTATAGTACCTTTAATAATATGGTAATTATTAAATTTATATCAATAAATAATAACCAACATCACCATTATGAATCTTTTATGTAAAAAATGAAATTATTAACTTCTGATTATGAAAATAAACTATAATTAACTAATTATGTGTAGATAATGATTATAGATTAAGAGTATGAAAGTTAATATATATGAATAAGTTTTGAAAATAAGTTATTAAGATAGTTATATTTATTAAATAGGCATTTGGAGCACATCTGACCAAGCATGAATCAAATGTAAGGGTTTTTTATCTCAATTTTCATTCCTTGGGACAAGATTCATATTATACACCACTTTCGTTTTATATGGTGTAACTGTTTCCACATGACATATAATATCTCTAATATTTTTTTATTGTTGGAAATTTCAATTCATTTATACCCTCTATTACCTTTTACTTCAATTAATACATTACCTAAAATGTAAGGGTTTCTCATCTGAAATTTATTTCTTTAAGAGATATGCCAAATTTACTACTTGTTTTATCTTTTATGGTATATATACTACCCTATGTATGTTTTTAATCATAATTTTCATTCAATTCAATGTATTTAAAAGTCCATCTCATTTTTTACCTTCCATTGGGTTTTGATTAAAAAGATACGAAAGTTGTAAGGGTTTTTTGAAACTCAATTTCAATTCTTTGAGTTGTAATGATTCTTTTTTAACTCCAATATTAAAAGTCCCATATATTTTTTGATTTTAAATTTCATATGATTTTCCCTCTTCTTCGTCTGAGGAAAATAAAATTTTTAATTCAAGGTTCTTCCTTGATGAATTTCTTTCTCATTAAATTATAATGTAGTTGAGAATAATTATCATCCTCTATAATAAATTTTTCCCTCCATGTCCATATTCGTTGTCTCAAAAAATGTTTCCTTTCTTATTTTGAAATCCAAATATGCATTATCTCTTGTGATCTTCATGTTTCACTTAATCTCTTTCAAAAGGAAGTTGTATTACTCTTTTAATCACTGTGAGTTTGAATAATGGTATTTTAAATTATGAAAAAAGGCTTCTCCTTTCACGATCATATAGTTTATCTCCTACTCCACATTTCCTCTGGAAAAACATTATATTGTTGGGTCGGAACAAAAGCGGGAATGATGGCAAGAGAGGGGGTGAATTGCCTTTTAAAAAAATGATTAACAAATTAAAAATCAAAGTTGAAATGCAGCGGAAATAAAGAGGCAATCACACAAGAAATTGTTAACGGAGTTCGGCCAAAACCCGGCCTACGTCTCCGCTCCCAACTCAACCGTTGAGAGATTCCTACTGCTTGCTTTTCAATGGTTTTAGCAAGAAACTCACTAGGCTTTGAGGTAGCACTAGAACCTATTACAGCTTGCTTTTATTGGTTGAGCAAGAACCCACTTGCTTTCAATGGAATAGCAAGAACCCACTAGCCTTTTTAACGGGTGAAGGCTAGCTCACCGGTGACACAAGCCTTTTAAAAGGAAAGGCTTGAAGAAACCTCTTCACACCTTAGTGGTGATGTGAAACCCAAAAGAAAGGGGGATGAGAAAAAGGTGTTGGGGTTTGTAGGCACAAACCCAAAATTAAAGCTCAAAATAAATATACAATAAAAACCGTATTTTGAGAAGCCTTGGGCGCCTTTGAATGGATGGAGATGTTGAAGGCCGCTTCCAAGCTTCTTTGGAGGAGCTCCTTGGATGTGGAAGTTGTTGGAGCAATTGGGGTTCCCTTGGAGGAATGCGCCGGAGGTACACCAAATGATCAACAAGGTGTCTGTGGGCTTCCGTATAGTTCCGGTGGGTGTTTGGGGCTTCCTCAGCCTTTATTTATAGGCATGGAACCCTTGGGGAGTCTTCGGAGCCGTTGGAGAGGTCTTCGGAGCCGTTGGAGGCCAAAAGAAGGTTGACTGGTCAAAGCCAACGACTAGTTTGACTGGGCTACCGGCTGGCCGGTGCAGGGCCACCGGCTGGCCGGTGCCTTGGCAGAGGAGAAGCATATTGATCCAGGCTCTACCGGCTGACCGGTGGAGGAGCCACCGGCTGGCCGGTGGTGAGGCAGTAGCCATCACTATTTGGGCTGGGTGCCACCGGCTGACCGGTGACAGAGCCACCGACTGACCGGTGGAGCCTGGCAGTGGGCAATGCCTCTGCCAGGTCCACCGGCTGGCCGGTGTAATCACACTGGTTGGCCGGTGGACTGCAATTCAGTCCATTTTGCCAGCTTTCTTGGGCCAATCCTTTGGCAATCTTTTGCCTATCATCCACAACACTTAAAAACAAGGTTAGACAAAATAATAAGGTGATTGTGATCATGAAAATCAAACAACGAAGGGGAACGAGAGGTACAACAATCTCCCCCTATTTTGATGATCACAATCACCAAAACAATTAATGTAAAATATTGAAATTGAAGGCATGCTTTAAATGATAAATTGAAAATAAATACTAAGCATGAGAGAAAAGATTCTCCCTCAATCAATCAAGAAATTTCTCCCCCTTTGTGATTATCAAAATAGAATGGAGCATAAAACTTGATTGAGGGAATATTGAAAATCAAGATTTGAGATTTAAAAATCAATTGAAATTTTGGAAATTGAAAGATTGAATAACAGTTTGAATTGAAAGTTTTGAATCAAAATTGAAATGAAAATTTTGAACCAAAAATTGAATTGAAAGTTTTGAATCAAAAGTTTGAACTGAAAGTTTTGAATGAAAAATTCGAATTGAATATTTTGAAATGAAAATTTTGATACCAAGTGTTGAAATTGAACGTTGGAATCGAAAATTTTGAAATTGAAATCAAAAGGGCTTAATTTGACATTGAAAGTTTGAATTGAAACAAAAAGCTTAAACAAACCTAACTCCCCCTAAATAAAAACAAAAAGTCACCGGGGAGAGGGATTTTGAAAAGAGACAATTTTAGGCCCGGAGAGACTCGCTAAGAGGGATTTTTCAATCCACACTTGCCTTGTAGCGGGTCTTCTCCTATAGAATTCATCCGAATAAAAAATCGATTTGGGCCTTCCATACCGGGCGTTTTTGCAATTACATTCATATATCATGTGCCCGGGTTTTTTACAATAGTTACAAAATTTATAACAAGAGCTCCCCCTTACAAAAACAGTTGGAGCATGGGAGGAGGAAGCTATATTGGTGTAGCCTAGCCCTTGGGTGGTTCGGGAAACGCGTTGGGAACCAAGTAAATTGTTCAAATTTTGTTCCCCTTGGGTGAACTTCGCTAGGGATTCTCTAAGGTCCTTAATGGTTGATTCCAAAGAATCAACATTTGGGGAATTTTGGATTTTTAGGGAGAGTTCCTCCTTCTCTTTGAGAAGTTGTTCTTTTTCGGAGGAAAGTTTTTTGAAATTCTTTTTCAAAGAAACAAATTTAGACGATAAAGCATGAAAACCTTTTTCTAGTTGGTCTCTAGCGTGTGAGAGTTCTTCATAAGATAGATGATTAAAAGAATTAGAAGAACTAGAGTACGAGGAAGAAGAGTCGGAAGATGATACCTCATGATTTGCCATTAGGCATTTTTTACCTTGGTCGCTCGAGGAGAAGGAGGAGAATGAAGAGGTGGAGCTATCACTCCATGTTGCCTTTGAAGCCTTCTTCTTCTCCTTTTTCTTGGCCCTTTTCTTGTGAGGTGGGCAAACGGGCTTGATCTTTTCGTCGGGTTCTTGCTTTTGATCGGATTCTTGCTTTGGAGCCTCGCTAGTACCTTCATAGGTTAGTTCTAAAAATTTCCAAAGATCGTAAGAAGTAGAGCAAGAAGAAATGCAATTAAATATATTTCGGTCTAGCCCACAATGTAGAGCATTCAGGGCTTTGCCATCAAGCTCGAAATTCTTAATATCTATGGTGGTCCACTTCGACTCATCGGAAGAAGAGAGGGTAAAACCATGCATAACAATTCTAAAAATAGGATAGCTAATACTTTTAAGAAATGTGGTCATGCGGGTTTTCCAAAAAGTATAATCGGTTCCATCAAAGAATGGAGCACGATCCAAAGAAAAGCCTTCGGGGGCGTAAGAGGTTGAAGCGGTAGAAGCCATCAAAAAGGATCTTTAATTTGAAATCGGTTAGGGAATTATTCAAATTTCCCTATGATACCAATTGTTGGGTCGGAACAAAAGCGGGAATGATGGCAAGAGGGGGGGTGAATTGCCTTTTTAAAAAATGATTAACAAATTAAAAATCAAAGTTGAAATGCAGCGGAAATAAAGAGGCAATCACACAAGAAATTGTTAACGGAGTTCGGCCAAAACCCGGCCTACGTCTCCGCTCCCAACTCAACCGTTGAGAGATTCCTACCGCTTGTTTTTCAATGGTTTTAGCAAGAAACCCATTAGGCTTTGAGGTAGCACTAGAACCTATTACAGCTTGCTTTTATTGGTTGAGCAAGAACCCACTTGCTTTCAATGGAATAGCAAGAACCCACTAGCCTTTTTAATGGGTGAAGGCTAGCTCACCGGTGACACAAGCCTTTTAAAAGGAAAGGCTTGAAGAAACCTCTTCACACCTTAGTGGTGATGTGAAACCCAAAAGAAAGGGGGATGAGAAAAGGTGTTGGGGTTTGTAGGCACAAACCCAAAATTAAAGCTCAAAATAAATATACAATAAAAACCGTATTTTGAGAAGCCTTGGGCGCCTTTGAATGGATGGAGATGTTGAAGGCCGCTTCCAAGCTTCTTTGGAGGAGCTCCTTGGATGTGGAAGTTGTTGGAGCAATTGGGGTTCCCTTGGAGGAATGCGCCGGAGGTACGCCAAATGATCAACAAGGTGTCCGTGGGCTTCCGTATAGTTCTGGTGGGTGTCCGGGGCTTCCTCAGCCTTTATTTATAGGCATGGAACCCTTGGGGAGTCTTCGGAGCCGTTGGAGAGGTCTTCGGAGCCGTTGGGGGCCAAAAGAAGGTTGACTGGTCAATGCCAACGGCTAGTTTGACTGGGCTACCGGCTGGCCGGTGCAGGGCCACCGGCTGGCCGGTGCCTTGGCAGAGGAGAAGCATATTGATCCAGGCTCTACCGGCTGACCGGTGGAGGAGCCACCGGCTGGCCGGTGGTGAGGCAGTAGCCATCACTATTTGGGCTGGGTGCCACCGGCTGACCGGTGACAGAGCCACCGGCTGACCGGTGGAGCCTGGCAGTGGGCAATGTCTCTGCCAGGTCCACCGGCTGGCCGGTGTAATCACACCGGTTGGCCGGTGGACTGCAATTCAGTCCATTTTGCCAGCTTTCTTGGGCCAATCCTTTGGCAATCTTTTGCCTATCATCCACAACACTTAAAAACAAGGTTAGACAAAATAATAAGGTGATTGTGATCATGAAAATCAAACAACGAGGGGAACGAGAGGTACAACATATATCTCTTCCAAGGCTCCATTATTGGGATTTCTTTTAAATTGGCGTTTTAAAAAGGTTTTCATGTTACTTTCATGAAAATGATTTTTTGAAAGTGTCCCATAATCAATGTAATCAATTGTTTTCAAAAAGTTATTTTAATGGTTTTATTTACGTTTTTCCTCTCAAACTCTAGATGTTCTATCTTATTTAGAGTTATAAATAATGAGTTACCCTCTGAATTCTCTTATACTACTTCTCTTTTGGTGATTTAACTCATGGTATCAAACGATCTAATTTTTTTATCTTATCTTATGTTGTATAGTTTGAAAGTGTTCTTATAAAAGTGTTTTCCATCCATGCCAACATCCTTCAAGGTTTCTTATGCTTCACTGGGGATATACTTTAATGACAAAACCAACCTTCTTTCTTTGGATGGCTTATGATCATGTTATTCTATTTATTGACTGGGAAATTATTGACATCTCATATTCTTGTTATTCTAATATAGATTCTTGTTGATTACCAAGACAAGTTGATTATGCGTTGCATTATTATTTATTTCCTTCATGGGGTGAATGAATTATACTTAATTAATTGATGGGTGGGGCCTTAAGTAATATAACCCCCCCCAATTCATTAGAAGATCTCACGAGACAAACTAGTTTGAGTGTTTTGGTGTATGTCTTCCAATTTATTAATATTTCTTTAGCATGTGGCCTTTTCCATAGGATCATGATGCCCTATAAATGATGCCTTTGTGATAATATCATGGAGTCCTAGAACATGGACTTGATGGTAAGATCATTATGTCTAGGCCTATGTCCTTGATGGAAATATCATGATGTCTTGGTTTGATGCATTCACGATAATATTAAGATGCCCCATATTATGAATTTCACCACCATGAAATCAATTAGTGTTGTCCATGTGAATAATTATATTATTATGTCTTCCATGGATTTAATTCAAGCTAATGTGGTAAGTTGTATGGAATTATTTGATTCTTATATATTATTTCTATGTTTATTTATTCCATGCTTATGATTTGATAGCTTCTACTATATGTTACCCCTTACTAAGTGATTGAGGTCACCCTTCTTATGTTTCCATTTACCAAGGATTATAAAGAAGAGTATTATGCATGAAATTCTCTGATGAGTTTCATGTGTTGATAATTTTTTAAAGATGTAGAAAACTTAGTGTTAAAAAAAAGATTCTAGGTATAATGGAGAAAAATGTCCATCGATGGGAAAGATATGAGTTTTGTTAGTTAAAGGTTTTCCATAACTCTCTAAAAATCTAAACATAAAAGGTAATTTCTATGAAAGTGAATTGATATTTTTTTATATTGTTATTATAGATAGTTAACTTTGAGTCCCTTCAGTTGATTTCAATACCAGTATGTAATGTATGTGTTTATTTTCACTGGATTTCAAGAGTTTAGGTATAGATCATCATAGTTGCTATCAATGTAGGGTTTAGATAACATTTGAGGTTAATAAGATTACATAATCGAGTTATATGTATCCCTTAGGGTTTTTATGTGGTTTTATGTCAAGAAATTTTAGGTTATTTTGGGAAAATATTAATATATTTTTAGAGTATACCATATTAATGCATGTATTGGTTGGTATGTGATTAACGTTGTTTGGGGATAAGGATTAAGTTGAATTATGGGAGCATAGTTTCCATGAATTTTGGGTTTAGAATATAGTATGAAATATATTCATTTAATTAATTTTTAAAATTAGGATTATAATACATTAATATAAACCCAAGGGGAAAATATAAATATAGGAAAACATCCTAAAAATTTGTAAGGTGTAGAGTGTGATTTCCCAGTAATGACATCCTTGCATGGATATAAACAAGTGGATATTGATGGTCATGTCATCATTGAGAACGTTTCAAATTTAATTTTTAAAAAAACATACATACTACTACTTAAGTGGTAAGTAAGAGTATCATATTCCAAAGGGAAGGTTTAAGAATTATGAAACAAAAAAAAGCAACAAAAGAAAACAAAGAAAAACATTGGATGAGGTGTTTTGATAAACGAAATGAAATTTTTTGATAAGAGACAATAGAATCAAGATATTGGAAAAGGAAGACAAAGGTGAATTCATGGGAAATTGGATAATTTGATTTGTTAAAACATCATAGCTCATGATAAGTATAAAACTCTGAGATTCTAAGGGGCGTGTTAATGAAGTGTTTTCCAAGGACTTTTCCCAAGGAATGCCATGTCTGTCTAGCACTCGAGAAGAAAATTAAACTCTTCTTGGAGAACAAAGAACTAAAACTTTTTCCAATTAACGCACTTTTACTGATTTTAATGAGGCATAGAAATTCCCTACTCTTCACATGTCAGTATTTTAAGTAGGATAGAAATGATGCACAAGAATAATTGAAACAAAGTACATTAGATGAAGAAATCACAATGTGAAATTCCATAAAAACTATATCTAATATGTCAATTTAAAAAGAAGAATAAATTGATTTTCAAACTTCCTTATAAATTTGACTCTAACTTCATCCATTGATCCGTCTCTAGAGATGAGGTAAATTGGAAGTGAAAAAAATAAGTAAGAACACATACCTCTAAGAAATAAACTAAGCATGAATATGGAAAATTATTCAACTCATTCTATTCCTATCCCATTGAAAATATTCAGTTACACATGTTTGTACAAAAAGAAATTATTGACATGAATACATAGACTGCAGAGAACAAAGAAAATAAGAATCAATAAAATAAAGAGAGATATCATCTTTGTCGGATTATATTTACTCCCCGTCTCAATCACCCATTGTTCTTCCGCTCCCATTGTGACTCCACTCGCCAGAATATTCTCTGTCTATGTCCCCTATTACCTTCTATTTTTCTTCTGACTACTAGAAAATAAGTGGAAGATTTTCCAAATTAAATTTGTTATGATGACTTCTCATTCATAATTGTTAGTAAACCTTCTTTTTTACAATGATTAACTATACACGAAACTTTAGCAAAACTCTCCAACAAAAACTGAAACATGCTCAAATGCCTTAACTAATTGGGCTAAAATCAATTAATTTTATAGATTCTGAGTTGGCAAACTTTATTCACGCTAAGACCATCTCCAACCCACGCTAAAAACGCTAAAATGCAGTAGCCAAACATCTCCAACCCAGCGCTAAATCCAGCACTAAAATGGCGTTGCTGCACAGTTCAGTGGCGCTGCACTGTTGCAGCGCTATCCACTGTTTCGGTTTTTCCTACCTATTTGAATTTATACTTGTATTTATTTTCATAATATAAAAATAATAGCGTAGAAGATAGTGTACCGATTGGAGATGATTTCATTGTATATGCCCTATTTTACGGCAAGAGTTGCTCCATTTTAGCGCCTTCGGATGGAGATGCTCTAACAGATCAACTCGATAGCTTCAGCTCCTCTGAACCCGATTGAAAGATATCCTTCATTGGAACAAACCACTGGGCTTCCTCAAATTCCAACACACCCTCATTTGACTTCAGCTCCTATTAGGAAAATGATCTGGCATCTCTGCAACCTTTTGGTCACAGTATTCAGAATCAATCGAGCTCCTGTCATCTTCAACAATTCAAACCTGTTTTCATATCCACTGGTGTGGACAACACTCCCAAATCCGAATTAAAAATTTATCAATTCAAACACAAATCACCGGTTAAGGTTCGGACCCCCATTAGGTTTGTCTTCCTCGATCCATCCCTGTTCATCAATGGCTCGGTTCTGCGGCACCTTTGAGCATTTCCATCTACATCGGGTTCATGATCAACCTTCACAAATCAGGCCATCCCCAATCAACATCAGGTAGCGCGTCAATGAATCTCAAAATGCACGTGATCTTCACCAGCGATATTTGGTCAAACTCAGGCGATTCCACTTTCAAAAATCCGAGATCGGAATCATGAAATTCTTCAATGAAAGAAAATTTTCTCCAAGAAGCTTCTCAGATCTCATCGGTCGAAATCGGATCTCATTTCATCAAAGCAGGGGTTCATCTTCTTCGGCTCGATCGGGCTGTTCTTTGCATCATCAAAAACCGCCAGATCTAAAATCGGTGGCATCGGCCAACACTCCAGAAGGAATAGATGAGACTTCTTGATCGATGATCTCGGATTAAGCAAGATCTCGACGCGGTACATCTTCGCACAGATAAGCTCCTTTTGGACTCCGGTCGTTGACAAGCATCTCTTGGAAGCATCGAAAAATTATCAGAAAAAAATGAACACATTTGTGCTTCATTCAGAAACTTGATCGTCATCTTCCTTGAACGAAGCTCGGCTTCATTGTCAAACCAATCGCACGATCTTAGAACGAAGCTCGGCTTCAAATCCCTAACGTGGTGTGCTCCAGATTTGGCTATGTAATCTGCTGCTTATGTGGCTGTATTGCAATAAATTAAAATACAATTCAATAATTTTCAAATAAAAAAAGGTTCAAATTTCAAATTTCTTAAAAAATAATTAACCATTAATAAAATTATATAAAATTTAAATAAAATAAAACATTACAAATTGAAGAAAAAAACAGTAAAAATATAAAATAGAAAACGTACATAAATAAATATTTCATTTGAAAAATAATTAAGATCAAAACATAAAAATAAATTAAATTCGCTAACATAAATTGTTAAAATAATAAATGATTAAGAATTAGAAACATGCTGAATAAAATTATTAAATGATTTTTAAGTTTACAAAATAAAGAAATGATAAAAAAAATGAATAAAAATCTGAATTATAATTTAATATTACTAATTGTTTAATTAATTAAATAAGGGTGATTAAAAGTTAAACTTATTTTAATTATTTAATAGATTAATACCAAAAACTAAAACAAGATGAAAATTAAATACACAAAAAACAGAAATATATAATAATCAAAGAATTGATAAAATAAACAACAATTAAAAAATCGATAAATAAAAAAAGATTAATAAATAATTGAAAGAATGATAAATTGATAAATTAAAAATTAAAATAAACATTATTAGTATAAAAACCATTGATTTACTAATTCCACAATAAATAAACAAAAATTTGATAATTAACCAAATTAATGACATTTCAAGCATAAAATACATAGTAAATCCCCCAAAAAGGATGTGAAAAAAATGTAATGAATATT
Source organism: Viscum album (assembly GCA_963277665.1). Lineage (NCBI taxonomy): Eukaryota > Viridiplantae > Streptophyta > Magnoliopsida > Santalales > Viscaceae > Viscum > Viscum album. The sequence goes on from OY728128.1 coordinate 1,664,448,282, forward strand.
GGCCACATCAAATTCCCCTATAGTTAAGATGTTTCTTGTTCACAGGCAACCTTTAGTCAGTTTCAATGGTAAGAAATAAATCTCAAAATGGAAAAGGTTGAAATGTCACTAAGAAATGATTTTCATATAGATTTTCTATCATGGATTCTCTAAAGTAGTAAAAAAAATAAATTCCCCTCATATTAAAATTTCATCAGTGAAAACCCATTTACTATTTCACAAAAAAGGATTTAAATTGAAAATTTTAAAGAGAATTTAACAAATGTCAATTTGCATCCAACTAAAAGTCCAAACTTCTATTTACCTCCAGGTGAACATACTCACATAATTTAAGAGTTTATAATAAATAGGAACGCCATTGGATGCGGTGGGGTGAAAATTTATTGGTGGAATAAATAACTCATTCAACAGCTTAAAGAATAAAGAATGAAATAGAATGAAAGAATGAGTTCAGCATGGATTAGGATTTTCATTTCATAATCCATTTGGATGCATATCTTATGAGTTAAATTCAAATTAAAAATTTCAAAGCAAATGATAATCAAATGAAATTGTCCTAAGATTTTACCAAAATCCATTTTTTGAGGAGGACAAGAAAATTTATTTACTCAATTAAATCCAAGAGGCATTAAAGATTGATCTCCTCTAAGTGGCATTAGAAGCTTCAAGTTTGATAAAAAAAATTCACCGAGTGAAATATTCATAAATGATGCTCAAAACCCCACAATTTCAAAAAAACAATTAAGGGTTTTTTATAAGCTCCTAATGAATTGTAGTTTAACACATTAAAATACACCTCCCCCGAACTTAAAACTCAACAATGTCCCCATTGTTGAACTCAAGGTAGAAGAACATTGAAGACAATTAAAGTTCACAATGATTTTCAATTCAGTAGTGAATGTGTCATGATTAGGGGTCACAATAAGTTCAAACATTATTTCTCCGCATCAAATTCAACTATCATAACATGTGCAAGAACACCCACTAGTTACTAATTAACAATTCAAGCACACTAACATATATTTTCAAATATTTTTCATAATACACATTGAATTTCAAAAAGGTAATCAATAAGTCACCAAGATGAGCATGTAAGGCACATATTCAATATTCAAATATTTTAAAACAAATGCAATGACCAGAAGGTGATACATGATTAATTCAACATGCTAAATCTCTTAAATATGAGTTCTACAATCATTTTAAATACCCCAAGTATCAAGAAGCAGATTTTTAAAAAAAAGAACAAATGTAGCATAATTTGAATTTAAAATTCCTTAGAGTAGAGCTTTAACAATTGAATTTTATCATTTTAAAGCTCCTTTTTCTACACTTGAATAAGTCCCTCAAGTATCTCAATATTCAGCATCTATAGTATGAAAAAGATACACATTAATCTATAGAATTTAAAGTTCAATAAAAATAAAACAAGAGAGAAGTGTTAAGGAAATTTAATCTAGTTTTTATTCAAAAGACAACTCCTTGATCATTGTTACACACCCTGTTCTTCTAGGGAAGTAACAAAAATAAAATAAACAGGATCACTAAGTCCATTCATTCAAAGTTAATAAAATGTATCCAAGTAAATATTGGATTTTTAGGCAAAAATGGAAAGTGACACACAACCAAAATGAAGAATTTTATTCAAAAAAAGTAAAAGCTCAGAAAAACATGGGTTACCTACGATGAAGCACTAAATTTAAAGTATTCTGACATACTTTATCCCTCTAATGTGTTCTATCCATGGTCATTCAAAGGGTATAATTCATTTTTTTGTTAATTCATTAGGTGTTGAGAAAATTTTAGCTTGTTCTCTCAAGGATTTAAACACTCTAACTTCCATAAACACTCAACCCAAATACACCAAGGTTATATTATTTAGCCTCCTACCAACAACAACATTAGGTTTAAGTATTTTAAATAATGAATGAATGATGGGAATAAGCACCCTAGAATTATTAGTAGATAGGAAAATTAACTTCCAAAAAACTCACCCACACTTAAGGGATTTAACAATTTAGAATTAAGTGCAACATTATTGCAACTAGATCGCTATTAAACTTATAATGATGCTCAGAAAAAACTTATTTAGGTGAAGGATATAAAGAGTCATCAAGGTTTTCTATGAACTTCTCAAAGTTATGAATAAAAATTTCATTATTTAAGTTCTTAAATGAAATAGGTTTAGAAAATGGCATAGTTGTTTTAGAATATTTCCCACTACCATCAACATTTGTAGATTTAAATCCCTTTTATGTTATAGGGGAATCCTATAGAAGTTTCCCTAAGAATTATTTAAGTTCAATGGAAGAAAAATCATCATATAAACAACTTATATTAGTAGGGGTGGACTTTCTGTACAGTTCTAGAAAACAACCCAGATTGCCACTTATGACACACTCAATGGACTGTGTTAACTCATTTTTAGTAACTAAAGGATCGAGGTTCACCCATCATTTTTCATTACCCTTAAAACACTCAATTTCAAAAATGAGAAGCAACAAAAACAAACTCACACATCTCAATATTATGGGAACAAGAAGCAGTTTCCAAGTTTGAAATAAGATAGGGTTGTGAACTTTGAACATCACCATAAGAAACCCTTTCAACTTGAAATTTTTGGTGTTAATGGAACGCTTCACTATCCCGAGGAATAAACTTCATAATCTAACTCCCATATTTACCTAGCCTTTCCAGCTCAAGTGTGGACTCAGATTCGAATTTTTTTTCATGAAAATGACCATTAACAAATATTTCAATTAAGTCCTCAAAAGGAAAATGAGTATCCTTCCTAATATCTATATTAAACACCTCCTTAGCCAAATCAATCAACTTATAACTAACCAAAAGAGAAAACTCTTCGAAAACATGGAACTCCTCTTGATCATCACTGGCCTGAAGGGTCACTTTACCCATTGAAACATCAATTACAACCCCAGTTGTATCTAGAAATGGTTGTCCTAAGATGATTGGAACATTTTATCACTTTTGATTTCAAGAATAAGGAAGTCAGTGGGAAAATTCAGTTTCCCTACATCTACCAATAGGTCATCCACCCTCCCATAAGGATAGTCATGTAACATGTCATCAAGTTGCAAAGAAATAAATATGGGTTATAGTTCTCTAAGACCTAACTTTTTGAGTAACAAGTAGGGAATAAGATTACTTCTTTCACCTAAATCATAAAAGCACATAATCTCATCACCCCAACCAATTCTACAAGAGATAACAAAGGAACTAGATTTTCAGTTTAGGAGGGATATTTTTCAGAATAATATCACTACACTCCTCATTAATATTTATTGTTGACCACTCATCATAATCCCTCTTGTTAGCCAAAAATATTTTAAGTAATTTCAACCAGTATACAAATTTATTCAGAACCTCCAAGAAGGCCATACTAACATTAATTCTTCCAAATATTTGAAGGAATTTCAAGTAATCTAGTTCATTTTTATTTTTAAGCCTTTGTTAAAAAGGAATGGGAGGGGTATATTCTCCAAGATTGGTTGATTACACTTCTCATCCTTGAACCTCACCTTTTTCTTAACTTCTTTACAGAGTTACCACTTTATTTTATTTTTTTATTTGTAGTTTTCACTTGATGATTCAGTATTTTATAGATTATATACATAGGTGTCCAAATTTTCATATTTGGTATTATCTAAGTTTTCATTTTTAGGTTATTCTAAACCTTTAGGTTCAACTTCTACAGGTTGTCCACTAACTTGTTCTTGAGTTTTCATAATAGATCTGATAGTTATAGCCATGGAATTTTCCTTGGGATTCAACACTATGATGCTAGGTAATTTTACCTTATCTCTTCTTCCTAAGTTGATAGAAATTTTCCCCATTTGTAGCTCAAGATTATGGATTCTAGAATTTGTTTCAGCCCTATCTATGTAAAATATATACTTTTGGTAATATAACTCAAATTTGTTAGAATAAAATCTTCTTAACTATTGAAACATGCCTCAAACACCCACATGATAATTTGGGGTTTCAGAATTGAACTGGTTTAGAATTGAAGGTCCATGCTATTATGGGTAAATAAGGGCAGAAGATTGTTTCAATACACCTTGTTACATCCAAGAAAGATTAGGCTGGTCTTTATATCTAGAATTTAAATAATTTGAGAATGGATCACTAACCCCTTTATTACTAGCTCTATAATCAAAAAATTGATAACACTGTTTAGGTAGCAGAGAGATATAAAAGTTAGGACAATAGTTTTGAGAATTTTTATACTTCCCATAACGAGAACTCTGTTCCTCAAGTAGATTTTTATTAATTATAGTAGCATGATAATTATATTCAGTCTAGTGAACAACTCGCTTCATTTTACTTTTGTGTTGATATATTTTTGAAAAAAAAATTGAAGACTTGTTCTACCCATCCACTTTCATGTATGAGAAATCATCAACACAAGATTGATCCACCATATTTTGATTATAATGAGTGGGACCATTATAGAATGTATCCATCAAAAGATGGGGAGAAAGTTGGTGATTAACATATTGTCTAAAGATTTCCCTAAACCAATCCCAATTCTCATGGAAAATTTCACCCTGATCTTGAATGAAACTAGTTATTTTCTACCTCACTTAAATGGTAGTGTTCCTTGGATAAAATTTCCCAATACATGAATTAAAGAGATAGTTCCATGTGTCAAAAACTTCCTCATATAAATTCAAGATCCATCTACTTGCCTTAATTTTCAAATAGAATGGGAATAATCTCAACCTAATCTCCTCCTCATAAATACCATGCAAAGTTAGTTTTTGAACTACACTATAAAAATCTCTAATGAATTCAAGAGAATCCGCATTGGGTTGACCACTAATGGAGGGTAATATAAAAGGGTAATATTTATTCATCTCATAATTTCTAGACCTAAGGGATAACCATATACATGATGGATTTTTTTAAATAGTGGGTAAATAAAAAATTTTAAGTCTAGGCCTCTTGACATTCTCATTACTAGTTTAAGGTACAAAATGATTTGTATTTTCCCCTACAACACTCTAAATTTTCAGATTCTGATTTTCCATTTTAGCATTATTCTTATTCATAAGGGTAGAACAATATGTGTTTATTTCATTCAATTTTAGATTTAGCATTTTCCCTAGTGTGAATAATATTTCAAATTAATGGGTTTAAAAAGAAAGCATGCAACTGTGGAGTAATTCCAAGCTGATTTGAGCAGATTTTTTTAATATATTTTTTTAAAGATCATATTTAATGTTTTTTTTTTACTTTTTTGATTTTTTTTATGTTGGTCGCACACACCTTTCCCAGAAATGGATCCAAAATTTGGTCATGTTTGTAGACACCAAGAAATGTGTTGCATGCACTTCTTCGCAATTAAAGATGGATTTCAATTTGTCGCGACTCAAAATAACCTCAACCAGGATCGAAAAGTTTGTGGTGCAACTTTTCATTTTTCATGGGGATCAGTGAAGGTAGTGAAGGCCCCAGCCCGAAGGGCCAGGACCACAGCTCGACACTGGGCCCAAGTAGGGGTGTGGGGGCACAACCCCTGCAGTATAGAGAAATTATTTGGCTAAGTCCCTAAATCGGTGCCCAAGGTCCTTGCACACAAATACCCGCGTTCCAGCATACTGAAGCTGATTGAAGTAATAATTTTTTAAGTCCTCAAAGTGTCACCTTAGTTTATCCAAAACTCTATCAGCGCACAGCCTACTTGCACGCCCCCATATGTCGCACAACCTACTTGCACACCCCCATATGTCACGCAAGTCACTTGTGCGCCCAAACTCCTTTCGCCCAAGGTCCTGTTTTTTCATATAAATAGACCCTTAGGGACCTCATTTGTACAGACGAATTTCCATGAAGCCCAATTACTTCTCTGGTTGTCCTAGTACTTCGCCCCAGTCTTCTGAAACTTTCAAGGTATTCAACACCTTGAGTGGATGATTTAAGGGAGGATCATTGGACTTAATTCCTTTTAGTGTTTGAAAACCATAACACTTGCACGCCTAAAGCGGCCAACCTCCCCAAATCAGAAATACTTGCGTGCCGCCCTTTCCTACCATAGTAACTTGAGTGCCCCACTTCTGGGATCACCTGTGACTACTCTTGAAGTCTCGATCAAGGTCTCGCCCAAGTATTAACATACAGGTTGTTCGTCGCTTAAGTGACCATCAGGTCACCCAAGTATACTTGCACGCCCTTCTCTACTTGGGCACCCCTATTTGATTCACTTACTCTCCTCAGTCTACAAGACATTAAGCCTTCCTCAAAGCCATTGATGGCAAGGATTCTTCTTCATTGGCTCCCTTTTATGAAAGGTATTATGGTGAGACCTCCACCAAAACCTCCTAACTTATCAAACCTTTGGGAAAGACACATTAGTATGTCTTCTATTTGGGTTTGTATATCCACAGTCAGAGGTTTCCCACATTTGTTTCACAATGGGGTTAGGATTCATGGAGTGTTAGTGGGTTTGTATATCCACAGTCACATGGACCTTTCTCCCAGAAATAGTGTTGGGAAGTTCCTAGTTTGGAGGAGGGTTGGGTCCTAGCCTCTGGAACCTCAGTTAATGTCCACAATTGTTTTTATTACTTTTGAAGAAAAGGAGAAGAATCCCTTCCCCTACCAAGATCAATTTTAGGGCAACCATCCTGGCATAATCCCCTAGATTTTCTTGCAGGAGGTAGCATTAGTGCTTTTCCTTTCTTCTTCGGTGCCAAAGACCAGAGGGGAGATGGGCACAAGGACTCTTGTTACCCTTTCCCTCTCTTGTTGCGCTTTGTCACCATGGGAAACCATCTTGGTTAAGGCCCCTAACCTTCATTCCTTCCTAATTACATTGGACCCTTTTCCAATGTAAATAGAACAGACAGAATGCTCATCGCCTCACCCTCTTCCACAATCGACGCACCCTCTTCCACTAGTGGAGGAGGAAAAAATTGAAAGTGTGAATGACTTTGTTGAATTTTTTTGAAATCCTCTTGTTTCTCACACCGATAATGACCCAAGTGAGCTTAGAGATTTTTCATGGTCACAACAGTTTCAAAATTTAAGGAACTACGAAAACTATGATTCCTATTCAAACCAGGATACGTAGGAAGCCCTTTTAGGGCCTGAGCTCACTGAACATCCTCTTTAGGAATCCAAACCTAATTACCTTAATCTAGGTATCCACTTTAGGGATAATCCCCAAATTAAACCCTTAAGTCACCAAGGAATCCTCTTCAGGAAGTAATACTAAAATCATTTCTCTCAAAGGACTATACTATCTTATGAGACTAATCGAACTATGTGGGATTTGATTCCCATCTATATGGGATACATAGGAAGCCTTCTTGAGATTCAAACCCAATACCTTAAATCAACCCTGTTCTCCTGGGGACATATTCCCAATAGGTTCTGATTATACTTGGAAACCCATATTCTTTACAAGTTCATTGGGTTGCTTCAGTATAAGTCCTACACTATGTTTTGACTAAGCACCTTCTGCTTAGATGTCCATACCATATGACATTAAACTGTATGACTAGGTCCTTATCACATAACCCTAAAAGGTATGATGTGTCCCATTTAGTGGCACTGAACTATGAGGGTTCTGATTCCTTTTACAAGGATACGTAGGTAGCCCATTTTATGGGCACGATCCCAAAATCAAACAAAACCTCCGTCTCCCTAGATGAAAATAAATTCTAGAGTGCCCCACTGAGTGGCTTAAAAACCAATATCATCACAATGATGATTAAAAGAATATCTAGGCAGTATATTAGAGGATACTATTAATGGAAAACCTCGAATACATACGGATATTTCCATTAATGAAGAACCTTGAATGCATACTGATGATTAATAAGGATTCATGAAAATATCTTAAATTTAAAAAGAGAGTCCCGGAGTAGACAATAATTCCCCCCAAAAGGGTGTGATGAGTCCGACCTCCCATCCTCTAGACCAACGCGCGTTCTTCAGTATCGTAAAGTTAAAACATAAAGAACGACTACCTTTGGAAAGTAGGTCCCTTCTGGATAAAGAACTATTGGAAGTTTCCGATTCCATAAATAAATCCAATGGAAATTGCCTGGAAACAATGATTCTTAAAACTAGAACACACTTTTCAAGGAACTAAGAAACAATGTCATCAGTGATAAAATTAAAAATTCAATTATTTTTAAAACCTACAGACTAATAGTTATGTTGTAAGTAAGAGTATCATATTCCATAGGGAGGGATTATGAATTGTGCAACCAAATAAAAGAAACAAAACAAAATAAAACAAACAAAAATAGTGTACAATGTGTTATGATAAATATTGTTAACAAATATGAAGAGAGAGAGATATAGTCAATAGATTAGAAGTAAGGAAAAAATACATGAATTCATGAAAATTGGATAGTTTGATTTATTAAAATATCACTACTCGTGATAGCTATAAATCTTTGAGATGCTAAGGCCCGTGTTAAAGAAGTGTTGTGAAGTGACTTTTTCCAAGGACTGGATTGTCTATCTAGTAGTTGAGAATAAATACAAAATCATCATGGAAAATAAATAACTATAATATTTTTCAAATGAAGTACTTTATTTGATGTTAATGGGGCATAAAAAATTTATACTCTTCACCTATCAGTATTTGAAGTAGGGAAAAAATAATGCACAAAAATAATTGAAATGAATAAGTAAACCGGATGAAGAAATCACACTATGAACTTCCATAAAAATTCTCTATAATATATTTATTTAAAATTAAGTAGAAATAAATTTTTAATGACCTTATAAATTTGACTCTAGCTTCATCTGTTAATCCATCACAAGATAAGGAGGAAGTTGGTAGTGAGAAATAGAAATAAGAGCACAGAACTCAAAGAAATAAACAAAGCATGAATATGGAAAATGATTCAACTCATTCCATTCTTATTCCTATGAAAATATTCAGTTACACATGTTTAGAGAAAAAGTGACAATTTCTTGAATAAATACATTATAGATAATTAATAAAAGAATAAGAATGAAAATAGAGAGAGAAATCATCTTTGTTAGAGTATATTTCCTCCTCATCCCAAGTGCTCTTTATTCATCATCACTTTTCACCCTCTCTAATAACAACTCCTCTCTCCATAATATTCTATTTCTTTGTCCCCCTATTACATTTTATATTTCTTCCACCTCCTAAAAAATAAAGTCAAGTTTCACTAACATATATTTTCTATTATGACCTATTAGTCATCCCTATCATACCTACTTCTTTTCAACCTTGAGAAGCTATTCAAGAAAATTTAGCAGAACTATCCAAAAAAAAAACTAACACCAGCTAAAATTCCTTAACTAATTCAGCTAACTTCAGTTAATCTTTTAGATTCTAATTGACTTCAATCCCCCGAGAAGCCCAATAAATTATATAATTTAAAATTATTCCCTCCTTACAAATCTGGATTAGTAGACTTCATTCAATCTAAAAGATCAACTCCATAGATTTATCTCCTCTAAAGTATACTGAAGCACTAACTTAATTGCCAAAAATGACTAGGCATCCTCAAATTCTAACACACCCTAATTCAACCTCATCTCCCATCAGAAAAATGATTAATCATCTCATGTGTAATGATTCACAATATTTTGATTTCAAAATTTGGAATCAGTAAAGTTCCCTTAACCTTCAACTATTTAAACATGTTTTTATATTCACTAGTGTTAAAATCACTCCTAAATCCAATGTCAAACTTTCTTAATTAAAAAACAAAGCCTCCGCTAAGTTGAAAAAACCTCTTAGATTCATCTTCCTTGATCTATCAATGTTCTTAAATTGCATGGTTTTACAACAAATTCAAGGTTTATCATCTACCTCGAGTTTGTGATCATCCTTATCAAATTAGGTCTTACTTAATTGGTATTAGGAAGTGAATTAATGGATCTTATAATTAATGAGATCTTCACTGGAGATCTTTGGTCCAATTCAAGTGATTCCTTTTTCAAAAATATGAGATCAAAATTAGTAAATGATTCAGTGAAAGTAATGATTCTCCAATAAACTACTCAGATATCATCAATTGGAACTTGATCTCAGTTTATCAAATCAAGGGTTTGTATTCTTCGGCTTCATTGGAATTTTCTTTGCATTATAAGTAACCACCATATCTGAAATTGGTGGTGTCGACCAAATCTCTAGAAAGAGTCAATGACACTTTATTGTATGGAAAATTCAGATTAAGAAAGATCACAACATGGTACCTCTTCCCATAGTGAAGCTCCTCTCAGACTCTGGTCATCGACAGACTTCTCTTGGAAGCAGTGTAAAATTCATATAAAAAATAAAGAACACATTTTTTCTTGATTCAGAAACTCAGTTTTCATCTCCCTTGAATGAATCTCGGATTCATTGTCAAACCAGTCACGCGAGCTCAAAATGGAGGTATCTTTATTTGGATACATGGTTCACATAGATGATTATTCATATATATGGATGACTCTTCAAACTGTAAATGTGTAAATATTCAACAACTAGCTACATGATTTTCTCCTAAAATTGGATATGCGAGACATCTTCAAATCCATTACGCGTTCTGCTCCTGATTTCGTTGCATAATCTAAAGCTATAAAAAATGGTTACGTGGTTGTACTACAATAAAATAAAACATAATTAAATAGTTTTCAAATAAAAATAATAATTTTATGTCTCAAAATAAATAAAAAATAATTAATAATATATACAATTATATAAAATTCAAATAAAATGAAAGAATACAAATTAAATAAAAAATAGTAAAATGTAAAATGCAAAATGAAATTAAATAAATATTTCATTTGAAAAATAATTAAAAACAAAAAAATAAAAAATAAAATAAATTCACAAACCCAAATTGTTAAAATAATAAATGATTAAGAATTAGAAACATATTACATAAAATTATTAAATGGTTATTATATTAACAAAATAAAAAAATTATAAAAAAATTAAAGATCTGAATTATAATTTAATATTACTAATTGTTTAATTAACTAAATAAGGGATATTAAAAGTTAAACTTAATTTAATTATTTTATTGATTAATACCAAAAACTAAAATGAGATAAAAATTAAATACATAGAACACAAAAATATATAATAATCAAATAATTGATAAAATAAATAATAAATAAATAATTGATAAATAAAACATAGATTAATAAATAGTTAAAAGAATGAAAAATTGATAAATTAAACATTAAAACAAACATTATTATTATAAAAACCATTAATTTACTAATTTCTTCACAAATTAACCAAAATACGACAATTAACCAAAATACGACAATTAACTAAATTAATGTTATTTCAAGTATAAAATACACCGTAAATCCCCTAAAAAGGATGTGAAAAAAATATAATGAATATTGGTCACATAAATAGGATCTAGAATACATACACCTAGGAGTAATAACCTTGAAAAATGTTGTTCAGGTATTAACTTGATATTCACTCAGTGCACCACAAGTGGGCCTAACTACGGTCATTGTTTGACGCTTCTATAGGATGTTTTTTGGTTGATTAACAAGCTCTTTATAAACCATTACAAAGGATTTAAAAACATAATTATATAATTATAAGATGTAATATATAACTAGTTTGGTTAGAAAACATAATATTAAAATGACCATGTATAAACTAGGATAAACCTAATGTATTATAGGTTAAAATAATGGAGTCATAGGATAAGGAACTTATGATTTTTCATATTATTATTTGTTATTATAACCATTTTTATTAAAATGGGATCATGAAAATGAATTTATGAAATTTATATCCCTAGAAACCTCTATAACCAACTAAAGAATCATAATTTTCACAAATGATTTAGATAAATGAAAATATCAACATGATCGTATTATAAGGGTATGATGTTTTTCCAAGTATTACCCTAGATAGTGAGTTTTTTATCTCATTAGAAATTATTTCATGATTTTTTTATATCCTATAAATTACCATATCTAATTAGTCAATGATAATTAAAATTATGAAGATACAATTTGTTTAAGTTAGGGAGATTATAATGTTTTCATTCTTTAATATACATGAATATTACTCTTAAATAGATATATTTTTTTAAGGAATTAAACCTAAGTAGAAAATAAGTCTTACAAAATAAAAATTAAACTAACAACACTTTATTCATTCATAATAAAAAATTACAACAAAATTACATACCACGGATTATTACATACCATGGTTTATTACATCCTTTAAAAGTTCATAAACTAAAAGGGGAAAACAATAAATAGAAAATAATAATATCATTACAATTAGAAGACCCTTTGGATCATATACAAACTTCTGAATCACAAATAGTCAAAATAAACCTACAATGAGAAAAAAATAATGCATGGAGAAAGAATAATCCTAAATATTGAATGGGAGGATTCATTTAAAAGTGGTAATGAAATAAATGAATGATTTTAGTAAGGTTTTATATAATAATGAAATCTAATGATTATAAATATGGTGATTGGAAATATAGTCATTGGAGATATAATTATTGGATATAAACAGGGTTAATAGGTATAATAAAGTTTTATATGTCTATTAACATATTTAAAATAATATAGTTCATAAATAAAAATAACAAAACACAAATATAAAAGTTAATTAAAATATTTTATTTCAGAAAATATTTTTATGCATTATATATTATTATTAAAGAATGAATATAATTAAATAATTAAATTTTTATATAATAAAAATTTATTGAAAATATATACAAGTAAATAAATTTATAATTATTCAATAGTTATTATTAGGTGAGTGATAATAATAAATTCATTTTTGGGCTAAAAACAGAATATCAAAAAAATCGTTTTTACGCATTATGAATGATTATATTAAAATTAAATTTTATCACCTATAGAAATTGAATTTGATAAAATGGTTTTAATATTTGGAATCATCATATTCAAATTATTTCATAAGTTCAGTTTCATTTTTAGTTATAAAATCAAGTTATAGTGGCTAAAGATTAGTTACCATGATAAAAGAAAAATGGTTACTTTGAAGAATAAATTTTATAAGAGTTTTCTATTTTTTATCTAAAAAATTGAATTTATTTATTTTAAATAGAGACTATAATGTTATTTTTAAATATATAAATAATATTAACACTCATCTAATTAGTAGATAATAGGAAATAAGAATAAAAACACTTAAATCTTGGAATGGAATTTTTCTTTAAAAAGAGTTTTTATATAAATTATAAATACTAATTTAATTGTTATTTTTATAATATTTATAAAAATAATTATATTAAATGGATTAGAAATTTTAAATATTCATTTTGAAATTTGGTAATATGGTTCATCTTATATTTTTATTTAAAAAATGATTACCATGTTTAATTTTTAATCACGGTTAGGGTAAAAATGGGTAACATAAAGTGGCTCATATTTTACTAAATTAACATGAAAAAACACCTTATATAAGAAATTTTTTATGTTTGAAATTCATACCTACCTTTATCACCAACCTTTCCTCACCTAACTCCCATGTGATTTCATGTTTACCCCTCACCTACTATTCAATTCTAAGGAAACGATGTTCTTTTCACTTATAGAAAGATCACACTTCCACCCTATTCAAACCAATATCTCCTCATAATTACTATTTAATAACTACCCATTTTTCCCTCTTATATCCCTCTTACAATTTTGGAATCACTTTTTTACAATGAATTTTCTTAATTCCTCCAATTCCATGAAGTCTTTCAAGTGAAGACTCAAATCCTCAATTATAATAATATCCACCCTTAGTATTTTCTTAATTATCTCTATCATCCATCCTACTAAAAAATATTCTAACCATGTTAATATAATTACATAATTAGAATCTTTAAACAAATTTTTTTATAGTAATGGTAATCCCATTATCTAATCCCCTCTCATCCATTCAAAAATTTAAAACATTGTTTGTGCATACGTTCAGACTACCACCTCTAGGGAAAAAATATTTCTTCTTAAATAAACAAATAATATAGTTGTATAAATTAATTTATTTAACTTTATAAATATGATATATTTGAAAAAATTAAGATTCTATAATGATAAATCATTTTTTACCTTCTTTTCATTTTTCCCTGAAAAATGAAAATGTTGCTTGTGCATATGTGCGGACTACTGCCTCCATGGATAACATGTTTCTTCTTTCATCGTGGAATTTATTGGATGGTTATAAAATTATATATAATGAATAAATACTATATTTATAATATGATTAATATTCTTAAATGATAAATCATTTACTAGTTTCTTTCCATTTAATGGAAAATGAATATGTCATCTGTGTGTACATACAGACTACTGCCTTCATGGAATGATGTAGTTCTTTTTTCATCACCACGCCACATGGATGGTTCCAAGAAATAAATTAATGAATAAATATTATTTTATTATTTAAATAATGTTTTTTTGAAAGGTAATATTAATATTTAACTCATTAATTAAGATATTGTCTTTCTTTGATTAAAATTTACTAAAACTAGCTCGTCACCAAATTCAACCTCACAAATCATAACTAAATATCTCATGGAATGAAATTAGAAATTTATAAATCATTAGGTAAAAAATATTATAGTAAATTGAATAATATATAAATAATTAAGTTTGTATCAATAAATAAGTACCAACATCACTGTTATGAAACTTTTATAAAACAAACAAAATTATTAACATCTGATGATGAAAATAAAATACAAATAACAAATATATGTGTAGATAATGATTATATACGATTTGTATAAAATATAATATATATGGATAATTTTATAAAATTACTTATTAATATAGTTATATTTATTATACATGAGGTTAGAACATTTCTGACCAAATGTGGATCAAAGTTAAGCGTTCATTGTCTCAATTTCCATTCCTTGATACACGATTCATTTTAAGAATCAATTTCATTTTATATGGTGTAACTAATTCCCCTTGACTTATAACATATTAAATAATTTTTTATTCCTAGTAATTTTAATCCATTTTCACTTTCAATTACATTTTCCATTGATTAATAAATTACTTAAAATGTAAGGGTTTCTCATCTCAATTATATTTCTTTGTAACAAATTTCATATTCATCAATCATTTTATTTTGTGTGGCATATATACTGCCCTATGGATTTTTTAATCATGCTTTGGATTAAATTAAAAGGATTTAAAAATATAACTCATGTTTTATATTCCATGGGGTTTCAATTCAAAATATACCAAACTTGTAATGGTTTTAGAAAACTCAATTTTCTTTCATTGAGTTATAAGGATTGTTCTTAAAATATATTATTTTAAGTCCCCTATATTCTTTAATTTTCTATCTCATAAGATATTTCCTTTTCTATATATATAAAAAATTAATTTTTTAATTCAATATTATTCCTCGATGAATTTATTTCTCGTAAAAGTATAATGTTGTTAATAATAATTTGCATTCTCTTTAATGACAATTTTTACTCCATGACCATATTCTTTATAACAACCCTGATCTTTATTTCACATTAATACTTGATTTATTTCATAATATTACACTTAATATAACCCAAAATATTGATAATTCTTGTAAATTTAAAAATTAGGTACATTTCATAACAACTTAAAACATTAAATACATCGCCTTTATTGAAAAACACCTTAACATGTTCATAATATTCCTTCATAAGTAAAATTGTATGGGATAACATGGGGACAAACATATGAAAGGGGTGATCTATAAAACCTAGTAAGGGAATAAACATGGAATAACATAAATATTATAATACATGTTAAAAAACATGCATATCAATAAGGCATATAAAGAGTAGGAATCATAAACATGAACAAAGAGACATGATATAACATGATAATCATAACATGGAAAATGTGGAAACAACTTAAAACACTATAGCATAAACATATTCCAAGGCTTAACCTACCAATAAATAATTGTGGAAAAGGTTACATAAAGGAATTAGGTTCACTCTCTATCACAACATGATGTATTATGATACTAAAAATTACCCAACTCATTGGAGCGATATATGGGCGCACCCATCATATTCATTTCATAATCATGCTTAAGTGTTCCAAATAAATCAGACAACATGGATTCATTCATCATAATAATTTATTACACGATCAAGGAATGTGGAATAAATATATGTAAGTACCCAATCAATAATTATATTTTTATAAAGGTGAATACCTTTTATAGAAAAAATGGGTATGGTATTCAATACACAATTGTTTTTGTATGGAAAATCACGATGAAATTTCGGCAGCATAACGACATCACATAAAAATTCATAAAATGTGATGATGAGAGAGAAATGGGTATATAATAATTTAGAAATGAAATTTAAAGTAATAGTGATATGGAATTTCATGTACCAACATGATTAATTGGAATTAGAAGTCATATGATATTGAAGAAACTTTAATAAATAAGAGAAAGGAAATAGCCCATACAAAATTTCGGCATGGTAATAGGTGTACATATGCGTTCATAGGAGGTAAAAATGAGAGTGAAATGGGATATAATAATTTATACATCAAATGGTATGTAAGTGGGATATGGAATAACATATCCCAACATATTCAAATTGAAATTAAAATACATAACATAAAAGGAGTGCTTGATAATAGAGGAGAGTAGAGGATCCATTACGGAATTTCGGTATAGTAAAAACTTAGGTAAAGGTAAAAATAAGTAATAATAAATGATCCCTCATTAAAATAACATCAATTGTAAAATATAAAATGTTTATAAATAAATTATTTCATGAAAAATTTCAATTAAGAATATAGATTCCAAAGAAGGTTCTTGAATTGAAAGGAGAGGAATGTCCCTTACTTAATTGAGTAGCGCCAAAGGCTTGGTAGGGGCTTCTTGAGAAATTGGGGGAATATTGGGAGGACTATAGGTAGTGGTGGTAAGACTTTGGTCATGATACAAGGAGTTTTAGTGAATATAAATTGGATATTGGGTGGGTTTATATAGGAAAAGTGTGAGATTTCTTTATTATTTAGGTTTTGGACTCTTCATAATAAAATATCCAAAATCACAAACCAGCTCATGGTTTTTTCCCATGGTTTCTAAAAAATGGGAGTGGTTTTCATTATTTTATATATTCAAGGTCCTAACTTAATAAAATAATTTTCTTGCTTATGTTGAGGTGAGTCACACTTAAAGAAAGGATGTTAAAAAGTTAAAATATATTATAAGTTTTGGAGGATTCATAATGGCTTTAAAGAATAAATAAAATAAACTTAAAATCACATAATATTAATGGTAAAACATATATTTGGTTGTGTATATCATTAATAGTAACTATTACATCACTTTTGGGTCATTATTATGTAATAAGACACAAAATATATTTATACATTATTTAATTTTTACCTGAAATTTCATCTCTCTCCAAAAATTATGAAAAATTAACCATTGGATAATTTTGATACTATGATTCCAAAAATAATAATCATTTTATCTAAATAATTTTTAAATATGCGAATTTTAACTTTTAAAATAATAACTAGCATTTATTGAAAATGACGAGGTTTTCTTTAAAATAACATTTTTCAAACCCTTATAAAAATTCTATGATAAATTATATTTATTAAAAATTACTTAATAATAATATTTTATTAAAATATTATTTAATTCAAAAATCCGTTAATTCATTAAAATAAATTCTTTAATTGAATTTGAATATAACCCAAAAGTACTATTTGTACTTTATTATATCAAAATAAAAATATTTTATAAAGTAACAATAATATGATGAAAATATATTAATTATACTATAAAAAATAATATATATACTCATAAATCTAGGGTTTTGATTAATTTCCCTTTAATACACCACCAAACGCCCTAAGAGTAATGTGTGCGATGGTTGGACTTTCATGGGGCAGTTCGACAAATATGGTTTGGGCTATGATCTCGATGAGCTTGAACTTCTCCCATAAATAGTTTCACTCATGATTAAGTTATTAGATATCACCTTGGGCTTGGTCAAGGTAAAATCTTAAAAAGTCTCTCTCCCTCAAAATCATTGATAAATGGGATTCATAAGGCACAATCCTATAAGTTGAGGAAATCACATCTTTTTTCTATGTCAATTGGATTGTTAAAATCCTCGATTTATAATAATCACATGATCACTATTAAATTGATATATTATCAATGTTAACGACACTTAATGGTCTTTTAAATCCATTTGGATTTAATAAAACAAAATAAGTTCATGTGTTTTTTGTAACTATATTACTTAATAAGTCATTTAATTAATTCAAAAGTGGAATTTTATTTATAACAGTTTGGGTCGTTACAATCTTCCCCTCTTTAGAAATTTCTTCCTAAAAATTTTCATTTCCCATAATAAAATAGATGAGGGTAACTCTGCTTCATCACCTCATTTGTTTCCCATGTTTCTTATTCAAACTTTTGGATTCTCCACATCACTTTTATAAGGCTCATTATCTTATTTTTTAGAACTTTTTATCTATAATATATGATTTTCACCAACTTCTCTTCATAAGAATTTTCATTCTCTAATGGTACCACTTCTGGATTGAGTACATGTGATGGGTCCATTATGTACTTACTCAAGAGGGATACATGGAATACATCATGTACTTTAGATAGGTTCAGTGGTAATTCTAGTCAATATGACACCATTTTAATATGATCAAGGATCTCAAAAGGGTCAATTTATCTTGGACAAAACTTTACCTTCTTCCCAAATCTCATCACTTTCTTTCATGGAGATATATATAGGAACACTATGTCTCCAACATCAAACTCTATGTCTCATCAATGATTGTTAGCATAGATATTTTATCAACTCTGAGCAGCCTTTATGTGATACTGAATGGTATTAACCTTTTTGACCATTTCCTAGACCATTTCAGGACATACCGGTTTGCATACCACAAATTCATCCCAACATGTAGGTGTTCTACACCTCCTCCCATAAAGAGCTTCATAGAGAGTCATTTGGATGCTCGAGTGGAAACTATTTTTGTAAGAGAACTCGAACAGAGAAAAATGTTGGCCCCATCCTCCTTTGAAGTCAATTGAACATACTCCCAACAGGTCTTATAATGTTTAGACAGTCCACTTAGTTCGACCATCATTTTGTGGGTGATATACCGTAATGAAGTTCAGATCATTTGTAACACCCCAAGCTTCCATGGTACGCTTCTCTTTGAACAATACAATAGTGTGTGTTGTACGCAACTTCGAGTTCTAACACACCACATCCAATCAAACCAACTATTATGAATAGTAATACCCACTTTTTGAAAATTTATAAATTTTATCTTTCAAAATGGACTTCATTTTTGGATTTGGAATATCGAAATTAGCTTAGGGTGAATTTTTGGTATTTTTCTGAAAACTTTCAATTTTTAATGAATACTGAAAAACACTGAGTTATAGTGTAAAACCAAATTTTTTATTTAAATAATTATATATTTTATTTAAATTTATTTTAGGTCAAAATAGATACATAATAACTATATAAGTTCAATTTAATTCATTGGAGTCAATTTATAATAATTTTAGATATATAAAAATTTTATTGAACTTTTTACCGTCTTTTACCCACCTCCTAGGAGCATTTTAAAATTTACATAAAACATAATTTTACCGCCTCTATGAGTTGAATTTCAAAAATACTAGAGAAACGGTTGATATCTGTAAGTAAAATGGGGTTCAATAAGATGAAAATAATTTTTGGTGAATAGTAACTTTTTACTTTTATTTATCACAGTTAAAAGTAAATAGGGTAATTAAGGGTAAAAATGATATTATTATTACCCTAACACATGTCCTAATTCTATTGGATAAGTGTAATTCGACCAAAAACAAACTTAGGAATAAAATATGATCCTTTGGGTCCACTTGTATTAGATTAAGACATTTATTATTATTTAATTCAAAGAAGAGTTAAAAGTGTTAAATTCAAAGTTTAATAACTAAAACATTTTTAATATTGGGATACACATAATATAAATTTGACTATAAATATTCATTATAAAGATAGAAAAATTTCATATATAATGGTATTTTATTTATAATTTTTATACATTAAATAATTAAATTTATTTATGATACAATGATGATACAGTAATTAGCTAATTAATGAAATTTTAGAATAATTGATATTATAAATATCCAAATAATTATAATTTGAGACTTTTTATGAATTAAACTAATTTTCAAGGTTAATATGATATGTTAGGGTTGGTTATATTATTTTTTTGAAGTAATAATGCTGTTATGAATTTAGCAAAAACAAAATACCAAATAGTGTCAGAATTGACATAAAAGAGTTTTTAAAAAAAATATTATATTATTAATTGATATTATATTCCTAAAAATCTAAGGTTAAGAAAAAATACTTATATAATGATATTTGTATCATTAATTAACCACTTGGGGTTATCTTGGAAGTTTATAGTAAGTTTATTAACCATATAATATAAAAATACAAAGAGACATGGTAAATGTCAAACTATTCAACTAAGAGTTAAATATAAAAGGTAAAGTTAATATAGTGACACAAACCTGTCTAAAACCTATTGGTTGAGTGCTTTTATACCCATAACCACCTTATACTTTAAATAATTCATTTTTGATCCATTAGAAACCTAAAATGGTATTATTATAAAATAATATTTCTAGCTTTTCCTAAGGTGCCCCTCACCCCTCTTATAAAAGGGCACTCCCCCTTATATTTAATTCACACCTTCAAATCCATTTGTCTCATCCAAAACCTACCTAAATAACCTCTTAAATATCCTACCTTAATCTTAGAGGAATTACTTTAGTAATAAAGCCAACCTAAGAGACCTTTTGATCAAATCAAAAGGAAGAACCCAAAGAAGAGGTAAATATTTCATCACCTCATTCAAGTTCCTTTCTTATTCCACTTCCTCTTTCATTGTTGTTTCCATTATAAAATAATAACTCTAGTATATTCTATATACTGTGATGTTATTATAAATATGGTACAACCATATTCATTATTCTATCCATCCTTTGAATGACATGTCACCATACTTGCATACGTACGGCTTACCGTCTCCACGTCGTGGTGTAATTGTTATTCAATACATTATTATTTAGATGAGTATAATAATGATGTGTAATTGATATAAATAATAAATATAACATGATAATAATTCTATATATATTATATACTATCCAATTATATATTATTTTAATATCAAAAGAATGATATTGTCGCTCATGTGTACGTACGAATTACCGTCTCCATGAACGCGATGATATTCATTCCCCATCGTATCCATTCAAGACTAATTTTCATTAGATTATTAAAAATAATGTTTAAAGACTTAATATAATTCTGAATATGAATAAGATACATCACACCCGAAATGATGATAATACTAAGATATTATTAACAAAGCAATGTTAAAAGATCATATATGATATCATATTAATGTATATGATTATTTTATAACTTAATAACAATTATATCACCATTATATAGGAGGTTAACTTACCCTAGACCAAGGAAAAGTATAAGGTAAGGGTTAATTTCACAATCTCTTCATTATCCGAGGTTGTTTGTATGTAATTGTCTACTGGGACCTCTTTATCATCCACATCCTTATTTCTTAAAAATTCATTTCCAAACATTCTTAATATTTTATAGACTATAGTTTAAAGTCATTTATACCCTTGTTTGAATTTTATATGATGTTTATAAAGGAATCTTTACTTCGTTTTCCAAACAAGGTACTTTATGACCTTTTTGATAAAATTAATGTAAGAATGTTTTTTTAACTTATATGGTGGGTGCGGATATTTTCTGCCATTATAACATCATCAAAGCTTCCATTACAATATTATAAGAATATTTTAAAATATAAATGTTTTCTTCTATAATTACGTGACTTTTAAATTATTTCAAAATAGAAAAAGATATTTCTCTAAAAATGTTTTGATTTCATCTATGTCAACATCCTTTGATGGATTTTAAGTTTGTTTGAAGTTGATTTATTATGATACAAAATTTCCATATTGTATTGAAGGTTTTGTGATATGTTTGACTGTGGATGTGTTATTTCATACCATTCATGGTTTATGGATAAAGTATTGACATTTTGTATACCAGTTTTAATACGAATGTTTATGTTATGTTTAAAACTTTTCATATAAAGAATGCATTGGACTTAGTAAGTGATAGGTGGAGCCCGCTATAGCTTCTCGATGCATCAGTAGGTATCATGAGACAAACTAGTGTCTTGGAACAAGGCCTTGACAAAATATTATTTGTAGTCTTGGCACAAGGCCTTGACTGTGTGGTTATGAAAGTCTGGGATTATGCATTCCATCATTATAAAAGTGGACATTGATATTTCATGTGATTATTCGACTAGTAGAATATCCATGTGACTAAGTAAATGACATTATTTTGATTTATATTTTCCATATTATGATAAATTTTAGGTTTAAAAGGCTTTTGTTTTAGTTCTATACATTGCCTTAAATGTTTATGCTTATTTATGAAAGTTTTCGCCATATTGTTATCCTTACTGAGCCTCTAAGCTCACCACCTTTTATGTTTTATTTTTCCCAGGATGCGAAGAAGTATATTATGACTGACATGTAGGGATAGTCTATGGGATATCAATGTTGTCTATGGAAACAATGTTGTTGTTGTTTTCCATTTTATGATGTAATGTAAACCTTATGAATATATCTAGTACTTCCAAGGCTACTAAACTAATTGGTCTTTCAAGACTTGATCTTTTGTGATCATGACAATGTTATGTAATATTGCACCGACTCTGGGTAACTAGGGTCGGGGTGTTACATTAGTTTTTATATAATGCTATAGACTTTTCCAAAACATAGAGTTGAATCTTGGATCTCAATCAGATATAATTGATAGTGGTAATTCATGCAACCGTACCACTTCTCGGATATATATCCATGAAAGTTAATCTAGTGAGAAGTCCTCTAAAATCGCAATGATGTGTGTAGTATTTATAATATGTTCCACAATAACCCAGATATAACTGTTTCCTTTATATGTATTTAGAATTCTGATGAAAAATTCTATGGCGATGTTTACCCATTTCCATGTTGGTATGGGTAATGGTTGCATCACCCCCTTATAATTCTTCCTTTAAGTATTAAATTACTGAAATAACCATCACTTTGATGTATATTCAACAATATCCTTCTCTATTTTGTCCCACCAATAGTGCTATTGTGGATTTCAATACATATTTATGTTTTCTGGGTGAATGGAGAAAGTCGAACTATGTGAATCATCCAATAGTTCATTCTTTAACTCAGGATTTGATGGAACACATAGTCTTGACCCAAATCTCACAATTCCTTCATTAACATTGAACTCTGATGATTTCCTTTTTCTCATAGTTTCCACTTTCTTCTAAATTCCCACATCATATTTTTTGAGCATACCTTAACCTTTCAAGAAGACATGGTTAAGAAATTATTTCTGAAATGATTGATGATGTTCCTTAATTTATAATTCCAATGTCCATACTCTTAAATTATAAGAAGATTGGATGCTTATCAATTCTCATCAATGATAAAATTGTTGGATCCTTTATACTTATAGAATTTTTATCTTTATTATATTTACTAGGATATTAGTGAATTGAGAAGTCATATTTCTTGATCAGCTCTAACCATCTTCATTGGTGTATATTCAGCTATTTTTGTGTGAATATATATTTGAGAATTATTTGATCCGTATATATTTCACACTTCTAACCAAATAGATAATTATTCCATATTTTCAAATTGAAGATTACTATAACCCACTCAATATCATGAGTTGGATAGTTTTGTTCATTAACTTTCAAATTCCTTGAAGCATAGGCTATGAATTTTTCTTTTTTCATCAACACACAACCCAATCCTTCCTTTGAAGCATTGCTGAATTTTATTAAAAGTTATACACTTGTGGGTAGTGTGACCATAGGGGTAGTTAAAAGCCTCTTTTTAACTCATTAAATCTTTTTTCACATTAATCATTCCCAGAAAACATGACAAACTTTTTAGTTATCTTGGTAAATGGGTTTTAAAATCATGATAAATTTCTAAAAAATTGGAGATAATATCTTTCTAACCCATAAAATCTATGGATATTTGTCTTGGATGTTGGCCCTAACCATCCTTAAATTTATTTTGTCTTTGAAAGATCTATATATATCCCATTTTTTGTGATGATATTCCCCAAGAATGAAACTTCCTTCAACCAAAACTCACACTTGTTGTACTTAAATAAAGATTATCCTTTCGAAAGTTCTTTAACACAGTTATTAGATGTTCCTCATAGTCCTCCTTGGTTTTAGAATATATTAGAATGTCATCTATAAAGACTAACACAAATTTTTTAAGGTAATTTTCAATAAATATATTCATCATTTCCATGAATATTGATGGATAACCAGTGAGTCTAAATGTAATTACTATGAACTCATAGTGCTCGTACCTTGTATGAAAAGCAGTCTTGGGGATATCCTCCTTCTTCACCCTAAGTTGGTAATATCCTAGCCGAAGATCCACCTTAGAGAAGTATTATTCCCCACATAGCTTATCGAACAAGTAATCAATCTATGGAAAAATATTATTTATCATGATCTTGTTGAGATCATGATAATCAATGAAAAGGTGCATTGAACCATACTTCTTCTTGATGAAGAGGACCAGTGAGCCCCATGGTAAAGCACTTGGGCGTATAAACCCTTTATCCAGATTCTCTTATAGTTGTTTATTTAGCTCTTCAAGTTCCACAATATTCATCATATACAAAGTCTTGGATATTAGAAACACCCTAGGTATAATCTCTATTAAAAATCACCCTCTCAATTAAAAGGAATACCATTCATTTCCTTGGGAAACAAATTAGTGTATTCCTTCACAATAAGAATGTATTAGAGTATGATCATCTCTGTAGACTCAATCATTAGAGCTAGATATGATTGCTCGGAGGGTAATAATATCCATTCTTGAGACTATGGTGCTAAAGAAGATTCATCCTCCTCCATGAACTTATACAAAATCGAGGGTCAATTCACTATACAAAGAGTGATTTCTTTCTTTTGGAAATTTTTGTTGGTTCTATATAGGAAAAAACTATTCATGCCCAACATTAAATCAAATTCCACCAAAGATAATATGAATAGGTTTTCTAGGAATTTCATCCCACAAATTGTGATAGGGGAGGAGTTATATACATGGGATTAAATAATTTTTCAATTTTCCATTTTCACTGCTAGATATACTTCCATGATTTGTGGGGGTGTTTGAATAGTTCAAATAAAATTTCATGATATGAAAAAATGCATAGAACTAGAATAAAAATTTATATCCAATATTATTGAATTAATAAATAGAATATATATCACCACTTAATTATTGGGATCCAACTCAGTGTTTTTGATGGAAAGAGATTTTCCTTTCTACTTTGGGGGTTGTTGGTTGTCTCCGAAAAACCTTGGCTTAAGGAATTGATTTACAAAGTTCCCTGGTTCATTGTACTTTCATCAATAAACAATGTGATGATGGTTAACTAGAGAATTCCTTTCCTTCATCACATTAGTGGGTTTCTATTATCAAAAAACATTATCCAGGTTTCCTTCCTTCCCACACCTAAATCATTTATTCATTCCTTTTAGGAAATTTCTAGGGTGCTTCTTTCAGCACCTTTGACAAGTGAGATGTTGGAATTTTTGAGAACCATTATATTTCTCCATAGAATTTCTATAATTAAACTCTACTTTATGATTCTTATCCCCATGATACCCTTTAGATTATTTTATCTTGAACTCAACTTTGATGGAACATTGGAAAATTTCCTCATAGCTATTAAAGTCATAGATCGTTAAGGCTTTTCATAAACTATTTTTTATCCCACAAAATAAGTAGTGAACCTCACATTTGGGGGTAATAGAAAAACTGACAACCTATCATCAAAGTATTTTGAAGTTAAACTTGTACGTCCCAATAGATTCGTCATATTTTTTTCTTAAGTGCAAGAAAATCCTTTTCTATTTTAAGATGGAGGGTGGAAGGACAATATTTATCAAAA
This sequence comes from Viscum album, assembly GCA_963277665.1. Taxonomy (NCBI): domain Eukaryota; kingdom Viridiplantae; phylum Streptophyta; class Magnoliopsida; order Santalales; family Viscaceae; genus Viscum; species Viscum album. The sequence continues at coordinate 1,664,474,366 of OY728128.1, forward strand.
ACCATTTTATGGAATTCCTTCCACTCCATTACTTTGATCTCTTCCCGAGGAATCATATTCTTGATCAATGTAGACCACTGATAAGATTATCCCTCTATATGATAAACAACAAAAAAAACCTTCCATTGTTTGGAACATTGATGGATTAAGAAGATCGTATCAATGGAGGTGATCATTTAGTGCGTGATTAAGGTATCATATGATCCACTGAAAGTATAAGGCCTTTATTACATGAATATCTCAATTGTGGATTATCCTTTATTAGGGGGTTTTAGAATATCCTCCTGATCTAGGTTTTTATTCAGAACCTGAGTTAGCTGAGAGAGTATTATCATGAAGTTTTTGATTCCTGCTCCCATTGGGTTTGACATCCCATTGGGGTAGTCATCACATTGCTCGTCACATTGATTGTTTACCAAATTCCTCATATTTCCAGCCATTATCTAGAATAAAATGAAAAGTATGGATTATTTTTTTAACTATTAAAATCATAAAATTTAAACCAATGAAATTAAAGGGATAAATTATAAATTTCATTTATTTCCTTAAATTACAAATTTCTAGGCTTTAATCTATGTTATCTATGATATATTTCCTAACATGTATTCTTATGGGAATTTTTTATTACCTTAATAATGGTTCATAATTAGAATATGAATTTTCCAAATCATATCCCCTGGGAGTGTCAAACCAACTTTGCAGTAAGGCCTGTTTTCATGTACCAGATTTCCCTAAGTTGGGATCAGAACACCTTGTCAGATTTTTTACTCCTAGGTACATCTATTCCAAAACCATGTCCACCTATAGTATCCCGATAGGGGTTTATTTTCTTAATAAACTACTTAATCTATACTTATACCAAAATTTTGGATTTTTTTATCATACTTAGTCTTATTGCTAAGGTTTTTTCAAGAGTTCTCAATATTAATCCAAAAAATAACTAAAATTTTCCTATGATACAACTATAACAACACTAATTTGTATTTAACATTAATAATAGATTTTTTTTATAATATTAAACTTAATACAACCCAAAATATTGATAAGTATAGTTTATTTAGGAATTAGGTACATTACATGACAACATAAAACTTGGAATACACGAGATTTAGTGAAAACCTCTTTAACATGTTTATAATATTCCTTCGTACTTAAAATTGCATGGGATAAACTAGGGATAAACATAAGAAATGGGTGATCTATAAATCCCAATAAAATAATAAACATAGAATAATAAGAAGAAAATAATACATGTTAATTAATAATAATATCAATGTGTCATAAAGAGTAGGAATCATAAACATGAACAAAAAGAGATGATATAACATGATAATCATAACATGGAAAATGTGTCAAAAACATAAAACACTGCATTAAAAATATATTCCAAGGATAAAAACTTAAAGAAATAATGGTGGAGAAATTACTATAAAGGAATTAGGTCCACTCCCTATCCCAATATGATGTATCATGATACTAAACATTACCCAATGCATTAGATTGCTATCTGGGCGCACCCATTATATTTATTTCATACTGACGTTTAATTGTGCCACATATATCATACAACATGGATTAATTCCTCATCATAATTTATTACATGATAAATTAATGTAGAATAAATACAATTATGTACCCAATAAATAAGGATATGTGCATAAATTTTAATACCTTTGATATAAAAGATGGGTATGGTATTCACTACACAATTATTTTGGCCTGGAAAATCACGGTGAAATTTCTGCAGCATAAAGACATCACATAAAAAGTCATAAAATAGGTTATTGAGAGATAAATGGGTCTCTCATAAGTTATAAATGAAATTTAAAGTAATAGGGACATGAAAATAAATTTCCCAAAATGATTAATTGTAAATAGAAGTCACATGATATTGAAAAAACGTTAATAAATAAGAGAAAGGAAAAAACCCTTAAAAAATTTCAGCATGTTAATAGGTATACATAGGGTTTAATAGGTGGTAAAAATGATAGTTAAAGGGTATATCATTATTTATAAATAAAATGGTATGTAATGGGGATATTTAATAAAATATCCTAACATATTCAAATTGAAATTAAAAGACATAACATAAAATGAGTGCTTGATAAAAGAGGATAGTGTTAGATTTCTTGTGGAATTTTAGGAATAATAATGACTTAGGTGAAGGTAAAATTGATATATAATAAATGATATATAATTAAATAAAATCAATTTTTAAGTATGTGATGTTTCTAAATAAATAAAATCACAAATAATTACAATTAAGAAGACAAATTCCAAAGAAGGTTCTTGAATTGAAAGGAGGAGAGGAATATCCCTTACTTGAGTGTGTAACACCAAAGGCTTGGGAGGGGATTCTTGAGATCTTAAGGATACCATGGGAGGACTCTATGGAGTGTATATAATGTTGTTTTATGATCCAATTAGTTTTATAGATGAGAATTGGGAGCTTGGGTTTGTTAATATAGGGAAATTGGAGTGTTTCTTTATTTTTTAGGTTTTGGACATTTCATAATAAACTATCAAAAACCAAAAACCATCTAATGTTTTTCCCATGTTTTCTACCAAACTAAATTTATTTTCATTATTTTATAATTTCATGTTCCGAACATAATAAAATAATTCCATTTCTTATGTGTAGGTGAGTCACACTCTCAAAGAAAGGATTTTTAAACCTTAAAATATATTATAAGTTTTGGAGGATTCATAATGGCTTTAAAAAATAAATAAAATAAAATTAAAATCAAATTATTTTAAATTTAAAACATATATTTGGTTGTGTATCTCATTTATAGTAACAATTACATCACTTTTGGGTCATTATGGTTTCATAAAATAAAAATTATATTTATATAGTATTTAATTTTTACCCAAAAATTCAGTTGTCTTTGAAAATTATGAAAATTTAACCATTGGATAATTTAGATGATATGTTCCAAAAAATAATATTAATTTTCACTAAATAATTTTATAAATATTTGAATTTTAACTTTTAAAATAATAACTGACATTTAATGAAAATGATGTTTTTTTTGAAAATAACATTTTTTAACCCTTATAAAAATTACATTTAACTTTATAAAAATTATAAGATAATTTATATTTATTAAACATTACTTAATAATAATATTTTATTTAAATTTTATTTAATTAAATAATTTGTTAATTCATCAAAATAAAACCCTTAATTGAATTTAAATATAACTCAAAAATACTATTTGTACTTTATTTCATTGTAATAAAAATAATTTATAAAGTAATAATAATAGGATGAGAATATATTCATTATCCTATAAAAAATAATGTACATACTTATAAATATAGGGTCTTGATGCATATACCTTTAATACACCAGCAAACACCTTAAGAGTAAGGTGTGTGATGGTTGAAATTTAACGTGGTGGTTCAACGAACATGGTTTGGGTTGTGATCTCGATGAGCTAGTACATCTCCTATAAACGGTTTTACTCATGCTTAAGTTATTAGATATCACCTTGGAATTGGTAAATAGAAAATTCCAGTAATTATATCTCTATTGAAATCTCTGATAAATGGGATTCTTAGGGCACGATCCTATAGGTAGAGGTCATCACATCTTTTGTCTGTGTTAATTGAATTTTTAAAACCCTATATTTATACTAATCACATGATTAGTGATCAATGGATATATTATAAATGGTAATGATACTTAATGGTATTTTAAATCTTATTTGATATAATAAAACAAAATAATTTCATGTGTTTTCTATGACCATATTACTTAATAATACGTTTAATTAAATTAAAAAGGGGATTTTATTTATAACAGTTCAGGTCCTTACATTCATTATCTCAAAAAATGTTTCCTTTATTATTTTGAAATAAAAATATGTATTAAATATTTTTATCTTCATGTTTCTCTTTATATATTTTCAAAATGAATCTTTATTACTCTTTTAAAAAATGTGAGTTTCAATAAATGAATTTTAAAATATTAAAAATGTATTTTCATTTCATGATCATATATTTTTTCTTCCACTCCACATTTACTTTGGAAAACCTATATATATATTTCAATTATCTATTATTGACATTTATTTTAAAGTTATGTTTGGAAAAATTTTTTATGTTACCTTTTTTAAAATGGTTTTTGAAAGTGGCCCGTAACTTCATCTATTTTTGAAAATGTTAATAAATATTTTATAAAATAACTTTTTATAGTTTCATTTATAATTTTCCTCTAAAACTATAAAATTTATATCTCCATTGGAGTTATGTCCCATGAATTACCTTTTAAATTATAATATACTATTATTTTTTTGGTGGAACTTATAGTATCAAATTATATGATTCTTGATCCCTTCTTATATTATACCATTTGAAGGTGTTCTTCTTCTATAAGTGTTCTTCTTTAATGTTAGCATCCTTTAATTATTCTTATACTTCAGTGGGGATATGTTATAATGATACCATGCACTTTATTTATTTGGATTAATTATGACCAGGTTATTCCATTTATTAATTATGGAAAGTAAATACATATCATATTCTTTTTATTCCAGTACATACGTTTATTGATTAACATGATAAGTTGATTATGTGTTATATTGTTATCCTTTATCTTTATATAGTGAATTCATTTTACTTAATTAATTTATGGGTGAGGCTCAATGTAATATAGTCCCTTGATAAATCTATAAGTATAATGAATGAAACTAGTTTGGGAATTTGGTGTATACCTTCTAATTTATTAATATTTCCTTGACATGGGGCCCTGATGATAAGATGATGATGTCTTATAAATGACCTTGATGGTAATATAATGATATCTTGGAACATAGACTAAAGATTATGATCATTATTTCTAGGAATATTTCCTTGAAAATAATATCATGATGTCTTGGTTTGAGGCATTGGTGGTAAGATTATAATATCCTTCATTATGAATTTCACCACCATTAAATCAGTTATTATTGTCCATGTGATAAATTATATCAATATGTGATACACAGATTTATTTCAATATTATGTGGTAATTTGTATACAATTATTTGATTCTAATTTATTCATTCTATATTTATTTATTCCATGCTTATGCATTGATTTAATCTAATATACACTACCCATTTCTGATCATTTGATCTGACCCTTCCTATGTTTCTATTTCATCAATATTATAAAGAAGAGTATTATGTATGAAATTTATATATGTGTTCCATGTGTGGATAATTTTGTTGAATAAGTTGAAAATTTAGTGTTAAATAAAAAATTATGGGTACAATAGGAAAAACTTTCATTGGATGGGAAAGATAAGAGTTTTATTAGTTAAAGGTTTTCCCTAACTCTCTAAAATTATAATCCTAAAATGTATTTTGTGTGTAAGTTACTCAATATTTATTACTGATATTATAATTATGGATTATTATGTTTGAGTCTCTTTAGTTCATTATAACACTGATATGTAATTTATGTGTTTATTTTCACTGGATTCGGGGATTTTGAATATGGAGTGTCATAATTAAGCTCTTTATATTTTTGAAATTCCTTTAAGAAAATGTTTTTGAGAGAGTCACATATTGGGAATTCCTCCTCAAGAACCTCCACAAACTCTTTAGATTCATCACAAAGGTATGTATAGAAAATATCAAATAACATTAAATTAGGTATTTCTGTCTCTTCATGTTCTTCTCAGGAAGCTAGTTTTACTATAACATTATTTTTTATCTTAGCCAAACCTAATTTAATCAAGTTATTTAAGAATTGATTCATCAATGTTGGCCCATGAATCTTCCTCCATTTTATTTTTTTGAGTGTTTTTATCAGTTTTTTACTTAATACCCCAAGGATAAATCTTTTACCTTCCATAGTTAAAAAATAAAATTCTATAAGTGTTATCAGTGAATTTTTTTTAATTTTTTAATTTGTAAGGAGGAATAAATTAAAAAAATAAAAAATGAAAAATAAAACGTGTAACACTATGTAACCTATTTCCTCCTTGAAAAATGTTCCAAATTTGATTATTTAATTGTCACAGTACTCATTAAATTATATTTATTAACCTAATAATACACCACATGTCTGACTATAGGGTTTTCTCTCAAGGAGGCTTAAGAAACACAATAATCATATTTTGTTATTTTTTTTGTGTTTTTATAATATAGAAACAATGAAAATAAGGGGTTGGTGGAAAATTAGTGAAAAGTAATTAAATTCTTGAATATAAAAATATAGATAAGGGTTAGGGAGATATTTTTTTCCTTTTCTTTGTTAATAAATATTTTTATTCTATGATTATTTTTCTTTTGAATATTAACTTAAACTTATTATCCTCAATAACCCATTAACACCTCAGACAACTACACTATTCTACTTTAAGAGGTTGATTCCCTATATTTATATTACATAAAATACTTTTGTTTTAGGGATTTTTGGACTATAATATTGGGGTGTTTAGTGGTACAATGATCCCACTTATCCATATTCTCTCTCAAGGTTTGATTTAAGAAGGAATATACACTCCAACACACCTAGCCACTTTCAAAAACCATTCACTTTTCCACCACCATGTTTATTACTTATATTGGATGATCAAGTGAACATTATGAGTTCCAATAGTTTATATAAGGAATCATAGTAAATAATAATGGTGGTAAACTATCATTAATCCCCATAATTCAATACTTTGAATTATCAGTGAAAGTTATAAGAATAAGAAAATAATAAAAAATATTATCAATGTACTCTGGAACTATAATGGTGATATCCCACATAAAAATAATACGGGGTTAGCATTAAATGTAGATTTAAGTGGAAAATATATAGAGATATCACGAGTTACAAAATGAGAATGAAATTATTAAAAAAATAAAATATATTCTTAGTTATAGCTTGTCTAGAAAACATCCATCCTCCTTTCTCTTGAGGATTCCTTGTTCTTTTAAATCAATATTTATATCCCTTGGGTAGAAAATCCTCAGTCTATGTTATATAAGTTCTTTATGAGATTCTTCCAAGTGGATAGTGAGTCCTTGATGAATTATTTTTCTTCACTAATCCTGAGGTGATCATTGGTTTTGTCACCCATGATATACTTCCTTCTCTATCCACTATCTCCATACACATGGATTGTTCATTCCTCTTATGCCTAGTTTGGTTATATTGGTACATACAAAGATCCTTTATAGTCTTATAAATTGTGTATTAAAGGCATGAGTACCTTTATTAATGGTTAATATCCCCTCATGTTTTTGAAACTAGTTTGGTCAATATTAGCATTTTGAAAAACCGTACATGAGCTATTGTTACTCTAGCATGGCCAGTTTGTGAATCAGATTAATCTTAAGTAGCTTCTGGTTAATTTTATATTGGTCATTAAAACTATGAGTTAATATTACATATCCTTTAATATTTTGAGTTTACTCTTTTGTATCCATGAGAATAATCACCATACCAATGTGTGAAAAACTTATGTAACTACTATGGTGCTTAGATTACACTAACACGAGTCCCATTCAATCTTATATAACTATACAAAACTATGAGTTAATCTAGTGTGAGTGGAGATTAATATTATATGGTCTATATAACTCTACATTTATTATTACATAGACAGGAAACTCTTCCATAAACTTATAACTGTTCTTATTATTTTATAGCTCTGACAACATCTAATTTAATCATGTGTATTCAGTTAAAAAAACTATTATCCTAACATAGATTCATAGACTGGTCTTCTTCTACCTAAAAATACACAATAACACATAGTAAATTTTCTTCCATCACTATTGAAAATACCTAATGATAAAAATAATCAATTAAATTCCCATTTTAATCTAATTTTAAATTTAAGTACATAAATTTTATATTTACTAAAAATAAAGTAGAATACCAAACAAATAAAGAATAAAGATGTTATATTCAATTAAAAAAACATAAAAATTAACTTGAATTATCTATAACCTATGTGTATTTCATAGATTTTTTATATTATACCACAATAATATCCATTATGTTGTGATAAATATTGCATGGTTTTGAGTTGAACTAGGATAGAAATTATGGAAATTGAAGATAAGGTTTTATTTGACCATGAATTTCATGTCAATACATTGTCTAGGGGATTGTGCTATAATTATAAACATTATATCATGATAAGATTTGATATCAAAAAATTTGAAAGGTGGGTGGTTGTAACATTTAAGGGGTGATAAGTATGTCTACACAATTATTATTTTTATTCCCATTTGACCAACCCTAAGTATTCCATGTTATTTTATTCTCCCATTTTATTTTTAAATTCATATAGTTTTCCTTTTTATACATGGATTATTCTCCTCTTATGAAACTTTTTGTGATAGTGGGAGTTTATTAGGTTCCCTTGAGTTCTCATTTGATAACTCTTAATCATTTTTCTCTATTAGATCATATCTATGTGAATTGAGGCAATCCTTCTTCGATTCTTCCCCCCTGTTACTTATATTATGTATCTCCATAGAAGGATTTGATAGTGGATAATAGATAATTGATATGTGTTTTGTAGATTCTAGATACATTATTGAATATTTATGAGAATGTGGGGATTTGAACATAGGGACTTGTTACTTAACAATGGAAACATTGAAACATATATCACGATAGGTGATTTAAGGAATTTGTATCTATTTACTACTGGTATAGAATTAGCATGATTTTGTTTCCTTAAATAATTATTTGAGATTTCAATAATCTTATAAATAAATAAAATCTAGTATGGTAATGACATTTTTGTAGTATATGTGATATTATTTTTACTTTTTCTATGATTACCATGTTATATGTAATTTAGTGGATATGCATTAATTTTGAGCATGTGGTAGTAAGATATTTATGGTGTGATGTAATAAGGTTGGTGTAGTTAGATCAACATGGTTAATTTTCCCTAGATATGGAATAAATGGAATAAATAAACAAACTAATTAAAGAGGAGGAATGAAATTTTAAATGGATTGAATAGATAACATGTTGAAAATAATTATTTAATATGGTAATTAATACATGTGTTATGTGGTAAAAAAATATGAAGTGGTAAAATCAATGTGTTAAATTTTTCAAATCAGATTATGTAATTATTGTCTTAAATTTTGTTTTGTAGTTATATGTGAAGGTGGTAGTTGTGTACCATTGGAAACCCATGTGATGATATGTTTAGAGAGATTACATTATAGAATGGGGAACCTATGATTAGAATTATGAGTTTTTTTATTCCTACAAACCACCATCTTATTTGAATAATTTAACAAGTTCTTAAATATTATTTTGGGTACTAGGTGGACCCCCAACATCTAGGTTATGGTTGATATGGATGACTTACTACTCCCCCTCTTTGTATATCGCTTCTGGTTGAGGTTATGGTAATATGTTAGTAGTTATGTGATTGTGATATAATGTGGAATAGGATGTTATTATGATATTTTGAGGTTACATATAACACCCCAACTCTAGTAACTAAGAGCCAGTGGTAATTTTTCTACATTGGAACAAGATACAATTGATTACATCTCAGCATGTTGAGTACATTATTAGTCTTGGGAGACTAGATACATATATGGTTCTCACATTACATCTCAAAACATGAAATACAACATAAAAGTTCTAGTGAGAATTTTATTATTTCTTTTATTAAATCCATGAAATCATTCATAGATCCCATTTTGGTATCCTATGGAATGGAAACATAATAATGGGTGAGATTAGATGTTTTGTAAGGGAAAGCATACCACATAAGCTTTCATAGTATAAATAAATCATGAATAACATGGAATATGTAAACAATAATCAACTATGACATATAACTAATAGTATAAAAGGTAAATATATACATAGATGCCATGAAAAAATAAATAATCAAATGGATAACAATAACTAGTTTCTTAATGAGATAATTCATAATGTTGGACAATATAATAATACTATCAAGGCCTTGTGCTAAGACATTACACATAAATAGGTAAGGTGCATGCTAAATACCCAAACTAGTTTTTTATCATGAGACCATCCGATGAATCAATTGGAAATAACAGGCACCATACATCGCTTACTAAGTCCAATGAATTAATCATATGAAAGGGGTGAATAATCAATACAATACATGATCAATATAAATATTTTTAATTTAAAAACTAGAATATGGAATGCTAATTTTTTCACCCTTCAAAAATAGAACATTATGATCATAAGGAATAAAAATTAATATGGTGGATGGTATTATTAGATTATATCCCTAGTAAATAATAATATTCATAAAACGATATTCATAGAGATGAAAATACTTTTAAAATACGACTCGAACATTTCCTTAGGAAAATACCATTTTATTTTTGAAATCACTTATTTAAAATTAAAAAATTTATAGAATATTAGGAAAAAAATTCTTTCAAAAGAACCATGGAAACATTTAAAGTAATCTTCAAGGTAAATAATATTTATGATGGGAGGAAAATAAATTCTTGTGGTAAATATTAAAACAAATATTTCATCCACACCTTTGGTAAAAAGAACCTTATTCGTAAAACATCAAAAATATTAATTTTAAACCTTTGTATAAAAAGTAAAACATTGGTAAAAATGACTTTAATAAATCATTATAGAATAGTAAAACATTCATTAAAACATTTGAATGAAAATATGTACATTTAAGAAAAATATTCTCAACCGAATATAAAAACAATGTTGGTTTTACTTAAAAACATTAATTTGGTATTTTGAGTTTCAATAAAGGTAAAAATGTAATTAATTATTTAAAACAAAAAAACTATAGGAGTTTAAAATATATGGGTTTTAAGATGGAAATATTTTATAATTACTACAATTTATACTTAAATATAAATAATCTTGAATAAAGATGAGATTGTGAAATAAACTATTACCACATGTTTGACTTTATTTGTAAGTTATTTTAAACTCCTTTATAATAGATTAATATTTATTATAATTATATAAAAAAATAATTTACATACTTATAGTATCATATATAATCCACCTATAATATTTTAATACCTTCTTATTAATAATTCTTTATTAAAATTGTGGTTTTTGAGTGTTAATTGTTTCATTTGTCATGTAAATTTTAGTTTGGTGGTTTTGGTACTTGAATATTTCTCACGATATCATAATCTATAGAATTTTAATCCTAATATAAATATAATTTATATTAATTATATACATATTTATAATAATATATAAAATCTATACATGAAAAAATGAATAGCATCACTTCGTGGAGGTGGTAGTCCATATGTACGCATGAGCGAAGTTATCATTTTTTAACTGGTGGAAGGGTAAGAAGGTATATGATATGTTATATTTAAAGAATAAAAATTATTTCATAAACATCATATATATTAATTATTTTAATCTTTATAACCATACAAGTAAATTAGTGATAAAAAAAATTACACTGCTAAATGGAGACGATATACTGTACGTACGCACAAGCGATATTTTCATTTTCCATAGGAAGAAAAATGGTTAAAAATTGTTTTCATAGAATCATAATATGATCTAAGTATATTTATTATACTTTTTTAGTTATGTTATAATTTATCCAAATACTCATATAAATTAGAATAAGAGATAAAATTTTAAATAGTCGGTTAAAACGATTACCACTTCTTTGACAGACCCCTTTTGACTTACACTATAATCATTAATAGGATGATCATAAAAGAAACCCAAAAGATAAAAAATTAAGTTAAAGGATATATGATATTTTTTGGGAAGGAATTTTCCTATATAGAGTGATCAAATGTTTTGAATAATGTAGGAGAAGAGGTTCTCTTTTATAAGTGAGGGGAGGGACACACATGAAATTACTTAAAATATTTAAATAATATAAAGTAATTTTCTTGTGAAAGTTGAACAAAATGGATATAAAATTTAAGTTAAGATAATATAAGGTACAAATATCTTCAATTAATATGATTTATTAAATTTATATGTCATTTTTACCCTTAGATCTTAGTTTAACCCCTCCCCCATTAAACTTGTTTTAACCCTAACCATGGTAGAAATTTTTTACTTTTTACTATTAATTATGAACAAAAATTAAGTTAAAATTATTAAATAATATTAATTATTATTATTATAATTATGGAATCCTATTTACAATATTTAATTTTTATAATTTTCATAAATTATTTTTACTATTAGTGTGAAAAACGCAATTAAAATTATTTTTAGAAACATGTTTATTTTAAGAATAAATATGATTTTAAATAAAGATAAATTATAATGTTAGTTCCAATGAAATTAATTGTATTATTTAAAATAAAATGAGCCTTATTTTTCCTTCAATCCAAAAAAACCAAAATCAACCTTGATAATACAAGATTACAAGAGGATGTGTATTTTTTTTATTTGAACAAAATCATTACTTAGATTTCAAAAATGTTAAGAATATATTTCTATGTTAAATATTATCTTTTTATATAAATTATATTACTTATTAAATATATTTTTTTATAATTTTTTTCATAAACTTTAATGTTATTATTGTATCATAATAATGTCATAAAAATGATTTTTTTTATAAAATAGGTATTTTTCACTAATCACCCAAAAATTATCTATTTATGAAAAAAATAAAAAACTATTCCTAAGATAAATTTGACATGATGAATTAAAAAATAAAATTAATTTCATCAAAATTTTAATGAACCTTCCCATGATTTCATCCTACCCGAAACCCGACCTGAATCGCCACAAGACCCGAAGGGCGTTCTCGATCACCATGAGTTGACTACTAGCACCTGGATATCATTAGAAATATTTTTGGAATGATTTATCCCAAAAAAAATATAAACAACAACAAAAGATATACATTAAATAATAAAAATAATTAAATAAGCAGGCATACATGCTAAATAGAAGCATACTAAATAAAAGACCAACTTTAAGCACGTAAGAAAAACTAACCAACTGAATCTAAGACCCAAAACATCTCCATCCAACTCTCCTTCATGCCGACCACAAAGAGAAAAAGGAAACCAACTGAGAACCTGAAAGATTTAGGCATCAACTAAAAAGGCCAGTAGGTGACCACAACCATCTAAAATTATGTAATAGGTTTCCTAGGCCTAATAATCAATGTAAGTTTCAAAATAAAGGTATAAAGTAGGATTTGCGTACATAATCATCCCTAGGAAAAAAATAGAATCCATAGAAAAATTCCAAAACATTTTCCTTTACATTCCAAAAAACAACACATGCATTTGAAAACAATGCCACAGGCCTAAACCTTACCATAAACCACTCACACCATTATCATTTCTAAAAAATAACCAACTTTCTTTATTTAATGAAAATAATCACTTTAAAACATTTTTCAATAAGACTCAAATAAACAACCAGGACCAATTAAGGGAAACATACTCAAATATACAAAAAGTCATGGAAAAAGGAGGACATAATCATCAACATATACTCAATGAACATAAAGGGAATAACATATCTCAAAAAATCATACCAAGCCTATAAATAAAAAAATACATCAAGAAATTAAACAAACCCAACAAGCAATGAACATATCAATGGAACCATAATTCCATGTCCAGTCATCCTAACCTCTAGGTCACAAGTCAAAAAACACAGAGCATTTTCTAAAGGAGTGAAAAGGTAAGTAAGAATAAATAATGTTCCATTAACCAGAAACACTGAATTTTAATTGTTTTCCTCATTATTTCCATTTCATCACTTAATTCATTTTCATCACATGTTCAATGAGCTAGGGATTTCATTATTTACACTATGACCTAAGTCAGTAAATTACCATGGATAAGGGAATAAACCAAGTCCCTATTTCACTCAGGATAAAAGTATCACAACAAACACATTACCCTCACCTCAAAGCCTCAGTCTCGATGGAATGATACCATTACAAGAATAGAGATTCACCCCCTTCACTAACTCATGCATTATGGGGTAGAGTTTAGAGCCTCATTCTAACTCGACCTGTGGGCATAAAACCTCAGGTAAATACCCCACTCTACCAATCCATGTGAACGTGATTCTTTAACTATTTACCTTTCATACCATTACACAACCATATTTAAACCATAAAATAATATTCATAATTAATAGTTTTTCAATACATAAACTATTCTCATTCTATAACCAATGAACACGTTACCATTTTCAAACCATTTCTCTTTAACCCATTAACACTATACCTAACACTCCCTAATGTCATACTATAAACTAGGAACAATTAAATCAATTTCATTTACAAACTATGATAACCATAAAAACCCAATTCTCACAATTCAATTTCATAAACCCATGTTAATATGTTAAGCATAACAACCATATTTTTAACCCCTGAAGTTCCCCTATTTTCATATTTAAACCAAACCCAAGTTCATGAACATGGTACACCCCATCGGTAGCCTCAATCCAAACCCTGACATCCTCCATTCATGACATAGGGATCAGGAGGGTTTGAATTTATCATTAAAAAATCAATATATCATTTTCCACCAAGGGAACCCAAAAGCACAATACAAAGAGGACAATAACACGACCATTTATCACAACACAAGAATCAATCACATGAACAACATAATCATCGTCTAAAATAAGGGGGCTCAATAAGGACATTCAACATCACATCACAAGTTCCAATCGAGCCTTCACTAATATCATAAACACTTAGACATTCCTTTCTAAGACAATGTGAAATTTCAAGCATAGTTATAAAGGGAAGAATATACACTTCCAAGCATAATTACATAAATCAAAGGAAACTCCATTTTCACTTTATAAAACTAAAACACCCTTTTTAAAATAAGGAATCTAATAAAAACCCAAAGAAATCCCACTTTAAAACCCAATTTGGGATAAATATCACACACCAAGTGAATTTCATAAAAAAAAATTCATTTGTATTTTATCAAATGTGAAGAATGCATAAAACCCTATTTCATAACCATGTTCTATTGTACATGGTAATCCACCCATTTTTTCCAAAGGAAAATCCATAGATTTTAAGCATATCAAGGTCACTCCTACACATAAATTTTCTTATTTGAAAATAAAAAACCTGGACAAAGGCCTTTGTTCCATCACACATTCCATAAAACATCACTTAAACATTTTTAGAGGATCAAAAAAATCATTCATTTCATAAAACATTTCAAGATACCCTGTGAAAAAACCAAAATAAGACACAAGAACTTTTTATTTCCATCACCCAACTTTAAATAAACCAACCAGGATTTTCTAAAAAAGGTAAACCACCCATGAATTTCAAATCAACATTTGAAATAAAATTAAGAAACCATTTTTAAGTTATTTGATGTCAACACCTAAATTTAAATCTAAATTCCCTTTTCAAAATATCATTTTCACTCAATGAAAATAAAACTGGGTCAAAACCCATCTCCTAACATAAAAACCATTCAAAAATACCAAATTAATTTCTTTCAAAGTTTAATACAATTATATATTCCAATTTAAATCATAAAATGTAGATTACACAAAACCATCCATTTAATCCAAGGCCAAGGAACAATAAAATGGGTCCAAATTATCACAAGGCTATCATATATATTTATACATGCATAAAAAAGGAATTAAAAAGGCACAAGCATATTAGGATTACAAAGGAAATGAATTTCATAGTCACACATACCTCAAAGAGAAGAGGATCAAGCCAGAAAACTTCATCCCTTGAATATTTTAACGAAGATCTCCCCACACTCGCACAGACTTACATTCCTATATATATACCCCTTAATCTAATATACATATTCCCCTATCCTTGAGGTAATATGTACAAGGAATATATATATATATATATAGACACACACACACATGTACATATTTATGTGAGTTAAACCCTTTAAGGATCCAATAATGAACAAATTAATTAACCTAGAGGAACCAATCATCACCAAAGACCCAAAAAAATTGGTGATAATCAAAACAATGGAAGAAAACCCTTACCGCATGCAATGACGAAAAGATGAAGTGAACCAATCCTATTTGTCTTTGGTGGTAGATGTCATAACATGAATGAGGTTGACCCAAGAGACCATTCACATAACCTAATAATGGAAGACACCATAGAAAATTGGATTAACCCATTACCTAGGGTCTGTTCAAATGGAGTCGGGTGATGGGAGTGGAAAAATTCCCAAATCGGGGGAGTACATGAGTGAAGAAGGTATGACCTCGAATGACCAAGTGAGATTCATAAAGAAACTAATAGAGAATGTTGAACAGAAGGGAGGCTGAGAGGGAGGGAGGTGTGCAACCATGGGTGGGGGAGGCTCACCTCATGCAAAAAACATGAGAAAAGATGAGTGGTGAGAAAAGAGAAAGGAAATAAAGGGAAGAGAAAATAAAATAAAATAAAAACACAATTTTTAAAATGATGGGGAACTCTTATAGTTTGCACATGGTTTACCAAACCATGCATTAACCATTCACTGACCACTACCTAGGCCAGACACCCTTATACAGTTACCTTCAGGCAGTCACATGGTTGAGTAAAATGCACTCAAACAATGCAACTCAAAATTTCCATATTACAGATCCCAACCACATTCTTTCCGTACAGTTTAAAAAACTATGCAAAAGTCATGTTCCATACCATTGAATCACCTAGGAACTCACACTGGCACCATATGGTTACTACTAACTGTGCTGGAGAACCGTGTAATAGATAAAGAGCCTCCAAAAACTTCAATTTTCATCCTTTCAATAATGGAAACTCAAAATCATTCCAAAAAAAGATAAAATAATAGAAAAATAAACATTTTGAGGCATAGGGTATTAAAATCTCCCCACCATGCCACCTTTTGTCCCAAAAAAGTCACGATCGAAGGAATAAAGTAAGAAAACAAAAGTTCTAAAGAGGAATTAATCAAAAGAAACACTCGACACGGCTTAACCTCAATTTAAATGACTGAATTACTCATAAAATATTACTCAAACCAACTAATAATCATCCACATATCCAAGTAATACTAGAAAAAGAACATAAAATAACAAAACTTATTCATCATGGGAACCTCTAACATGGTCTCCCCACTATTTAGAGTTTTTATAAAATGGTGGTATTAAAAA
The DNA here is from genome assembly GCA_963277665.1 of Viscum album. Taxonomy (NCBI): domain Eukaryota; kingdom Viridiplantae; phylum Streptophyta; class Magnoliopsida; order Santalales; family Viscaceae; genus Viscum; species Viscum album. The sequence continues at coordinate 1,664,491,448 of OY728128.1, forward strand.
TAACTACCATAATACATATTATCTTAAAAATAAACATCAAAGAGAGAGATATTATTAAGAAAAATTACTCCTACGCCCAATAAATAAGGAAACACCACAAGGGGACTCAAAAATATGACAAGATGTCTCACCTCATGTCACTACACACGTGGTTAACCTAGGGTTCAAATCATAGATCAACCCCACATGGTGCAACCAAAATGGCCATAGTCAAACTCTAGCTAGTATACCAAACTCATATGGTAGATAAAAAACCCTAGTTACCTAATTGTGCACCCAAGGCCTCTCTCTTTTCCAAATAAATGAGAAACTCAATGGATCAATGAGAAAACAGGGGCAACATCCACAAGATCTAGATAACCATAGATCGAGATCCAAAACCTAGGTCATAGACACCAAAATAAAGGCTTCACAAGGCAACTCAACTAATCAAACTCAACTAAAAACAACAAACTAGAACTCAACCTCTATCACAAGGATGGTTTTGAATCCACTACTTTACTCATATTCAGGGTAGGCACCAGATTCGAAGAAACTCTATCCAATATTCTTGGTGATAGAAACAAAGATATTAGACATTGACCTTAGTAATCCCTTCCACATAACACAAAAAAAACGATTCTTTCTAAATAAATGAATAAAAAAAAACTTCAAACCAAAACAAGGCACACAACAACCCTCAGAAGAGGAAAAAATAATTACACTAAAAGAAATTTTACTTTAATAACATCATTTTCACCAAAGAACTTATAAAAATCACCCTCCTCCAAGGAATTTTCCAAAAACCAAGGAATCCCACTTTAAAACCAAACAAACTTTTTGTAAACCACACATTTATCAAACAAGGAAACCCACATGAAATCTTGTCGAAAATTTTAATTCGTTTTGAAAACCAAGCACCCAAGGATTCCATTTCAAAATTCACTTTTCTTTTGAAAAAATAATTTCACAAGAAGACAACCATTTGTTTATAAATTATTTCATTAAACAAAGAAAATTAAACTTTTACCATTTTCCACAAACCAAATTGGAATATAAATGTTTTCCTTAAAACCTCTATTTATTTATCAATAATTGTTTTCAAAATCAAGCACACACAAGAACCACATAAGAACCCACATAATAGTCACCAAAACTGTATCCCAAAACACTCCTAAATCCACCTAAAATGCATGGAAGCCATGCATGGAGGAATACAGAATCAAGAGGAGTCTAAAATAGTCTAACAAGAAAGGGAATAGTGTTATGCGTGCATTGGAACCACAATTGGGTGGCCGCAAGCCAAACCTACAATACACTCCATATAAAAGAAAAACTTGACTGAATGGGTAATAAATGGTTTCCCAGGGTTTGAGTTCCAACCACATAGCACATATTATCCTTCCATTACACCTCAGGACCAAGAGATACCCCTAATATCACTCACATTCTCAAAGGGGATCAAAATAGAAATCACATCAAAAAATATCAAAACATCCAAAAAAACTCGAATCCACAATTCAAAACCCAACTTCCCTCGGCAACTTGAGGCTCAAAACAAGAAATATCTAGCTATAATCTCCTTGACCTTAACTCTCAATTTCTAATAACCTTAGTCTCCCTTTTACCCAAACATCCCCAAATAACATGGGCTATATCAATCCTAGGCCCCATTAGGAACATAGGTTATGATACCACTCTATAAAAAACATTTCCAATATTCCATCCTACTCGACACCTGACCCGATTCACCACAAGGCCTTAAAGGCATTACCAATCCCCATGGGTTGGTGAATAGCACCTGGGAATCATAAAAAATATTTTGGGAAGGCTTTGACCCAAAATAGAGTTAAACAAAAACAAAATATATTAATGAAATAAAAATAATAATTAAATAACCAGGAAAGTAGGCTAAACAAAATTAGACTAACTAAAATAACAACTAAAACCAACTAAGAAAAACTAACTGACTCAAGTAGAGACCCAAAAAATCTTTAACCAACTCTCCTCCATGTCATCTATAATGAGAAAAAGGAAACCAACTGAGAACCTTGAAGATATAGGCGTGGGCTAAAAATCCCAGTATTTCACCATAACCCAACAAAACTATGCAATAGGTTTTCTAAGTCTAACCATCAATGTAAGTTTGAAAATAAAGGTATAAAGTATGCTTTACATACATAATCATATCTAGGAAAACAAATAGAATCCATGGAAAACTTCTAAAATATTTTCCTTTACTTTCAAAAAACCCAATACACACATTTGAAAACAAATCCATGGGCCTAATCCTTATCATAAACCATGCACACCATTATCATTTCTAAAAAACAACCCAATTTTTTTATTTAACTAAAAAACTCACTTTAAAAAAATTTCCAACAAGACTCAAATAAATATCCAGGACCACTTAGGAACAATATACTCAAATATCCAATAAGGAATTGAATAAGGAGGACATAATCATCAATATATACTCAATAAACACAAAGTGAATAACATATCTCAATACATCATTCCAAATATGACACTAAAAAAATAAATCAAGCACACAAAAAAACCCAAATAAGAAGAAAACATCTCAAGGGATCCTGAATTCCATGTCTGGTCATCCTAACCTCTAGGTCACATGTTAGAAAACACAGAGCATGTATTAAAGGAGTGACAAGGTAAGTAATAATAAACAATGCTCCATTAACTATCAATACCCACTTTAATCATTTTCCTCATTATTACCATTTCATTATTTAATTCATTTTCATCATTTGTTCTATGATCTAGGCATTACTTCATTTATACTATGGCATATCCCAATCAATTACCATTCATAAGGGAATAAACCAAGTCCCTATCTCACTTGAGATAAACAAATCACAAAAAACACATTATCCTCACCTCGAAACCTCAATCTAGGAGGAATAAAACCTAAGGGGAATAGAGATTCATCTCCTTCCCTAACCCGTGCATTATAGGGTGTAATTTAGAGCCTATGTCTAACTCAACCTGTGGGTTTAGAACCTTAGGTCAATACCCCACTCTACCAAACCATGTTCACATGTTTTTTAACCATTTCCCACACATACCATTCAATAAACATATTCAAACCATAACATAACATTCACAATTCATACTTAATCAATACATAAAATATTATCATTCCATAAACCATGAACACATTACTATTTTCTCACCATTTCTCATTAACCCATTAAAAATATACCTAACACTCCCTCATGCCATACTATAAATTAGGTGCAATTAAATCAATTTCATTTACAAACTATGTTAACCACCTGAAACCAATTCTCACTATTTACTTGCATAAACCCATGTCAACATGTTGAAAATAAAAATCCTAGTTTTAATACCTTCAGTGGTACTATTTTCATATTTAAACCAAACCCATGTTCATGAACATTACACACACCATGAGTAGCCTCAATACCAACCCCTACATAATCCATGCACCCCACATGGATTGTGAGGTTTTCAATTTGTCATTAAATAAATAAATCAGTCATTTTATACTAAGTTATCCCAAAATCACAACAAGAAGAGACCAATAACAACACAATTTATCACAACAAAAGCATAAATCACATGAACAACATAATCATCATCTACAAAAAATGTGGTTCAACAAGGACATTAAATATCACGTCACTAGTGTTTATTAGGCCTTCACTCATATCATAAACTAATAAAAATACCTTTATAAGACAAACTTATATTTCAAGCACAATTCCAAAGGGAAGAATAAAAACTACTAATCATAACCACATAAATCAAGGGAACCTCTAGTTTCACTTTATAAAACCAAAACACCCCTTTTAAAATAAGGAAACCCATCAAACACCAAAGGTAACACACTTTAAACCCACATTTAGACTAAATCCTAAGGACCAAGAGAATTTCATAATAAAAACATTCATTGGCATTTTATCAAACATGAAGAATACATAAAACCTATTTCAAAACCATGTTCCATTGTAAAATGTAATCCACACATTTTTTCCAAAGGAAAAAATTCAAGCTCTTAATCATATCAATTTCACCCCCACATAAAGGCTTTCTTCACTGAAAATCCAAAACATGGCCAAAGTACTTTCTTCCATAACACTTTCTATAAAACACTACTTAAAACATTTTTAGAGGTTAAAAAATCATTCATTTTATAAAACATTTCAATATACCCCATGAAAAACTAAAACAAGACACGAGCTATTTTATTTCCATCAACCAACTTTAAAGAAACCAACTTGGATTTTCTTATAAAGTTAAAACCCCCACACATTTCAAATAAAAATTTGAAATAAAATTAAAAACCCCTTTTTAAGTCATTTTAGGTCAAAACCAAAATTTAAAACTAAATTTACTTTTTAAAATATCATTTTCACTCAATGAAAATAAAACTGAGTCAAAACCCATCGCCTAACATAAAAACCATTCAAAAAGCCCAAATTCATTTCATGTAAATCTTAGAACAATTAAATATTCCAAATAAAATCATAAAACATAGATTACAAAAAACCAACCATTTATGACAAGGAAAAGGAATAATAAAATGGGTCCAAATTATCATATATATTTATGCATGCATAAGAAGGGAATTAAAAATGCACAAGAATATTAGGATTCCATAGGAAACAAACTTCATAGTGATACCTACCTCAAAGAGAAGAGGATCAATACAGGACACTTTAAAACTTGAAGATTTTGATGAAGATCAATTCACACTCACAAAAAAATACATTCTTATATATATACCCCTTAATCTGATGTACATATTCCCCTCTTCATGAGGGAATATGTACAAGGAATATATATATATATATATATATATATAAAACTATGTGTGTGATTAAAACCCTTCAAGGATCCACCTATGCTCTAATTAATTAAACTAGAGGGACCTATATTCACCAAAGACCTAAAAATAAAGGTTCCAAACAAAATAGTGGAATAAAACCCTTATCCCAACTAGTGAAGACAAGCCGAAGAAAACCAACCCACTTTGCCTTGGGCAGCCGATGTCAGAACATGAATGAGGTTGACCTAAGAGACCCTTTGCGTAATATAACAACAGAAGAAACCACAAAAAAGAAGATTAACCCATTACATGGGTTTTGGCTGAACAGAACTAGGTGAAGGGAGATGAAAAACTCCTAAATTGAGGGAGGTGATAAGTGAATAAGGTCTTACCTTGAATAACCAAGAAAGATTCGTGAAGAAACCGATTGAGATTATCTAATGTAAGGGAGGCTAAGAGGGAGGGAGGTGTGTGACAATAAGAGGGGAGATTCATACCTTGTGTGAATCATAGGGGAAAATAAGAGGGGGTAGAAAATAAAAATGAAATAAAGGGATGATAAAAGAAAATAAAATAAGATAAAAACTCAAATTTTAAAATTCTGGGAAAGTTTCATGGTTTGTACATGGTTTACCAAACTGTGTGATAATATGTTCTAGCTACTTCCTAGGATAGAAACCCTATCATGGTTATATATAGGCAGACAAATGGTTGGGAACACAATACTCAAACTAATCCACTCAGCACTTCAATCTTATCAAGCCCAACTGTACGCTTTACACATGGTTTACCAGACCATGTGAAAGTTTTGCATCACACCACTAACACACCTGAGAAAGCACATGGGCACAACATATTAACTACTAACTATTTGGGACAACTGTGAAATAGCTAAAGAGCCTAAAAAAACATAAATTTTCGGCCCTTCAATAATGAAAATTCAAACCCTCTCCAAAAAAAGATAAAATAATACAAAAATAAACATTGCGACACCTAGGGTATTATGATCTCCCCACCATGCCACTTTTTGTCCCCCAAAATTCTTGATTGAAGGAATATAGAAGGAAGATGAAAGTTATGAAGAGAAATTAAACAAAAGGAATGCTTGAAACGACATAACCTAAAATTAAACAAATGAATTCCTCACAAAATTTGTATATAACCAACTAATAATCATCCACATCTCCAAGTACTATTAGAATAATTACCTCAAAAAAGAAAACTTTTTTAACATAGGATCCTTTAACATGTATTCCCCACCATTTAGAGTTCATCTAAAATAATGTTACTAAGAATAACTACCATAAGAAATATCCCCGAACAACTAAACATCCAAGAGAAGCACATTCTCATGAAAAATCACTCCCACACCCAAGAAAGAAAGAACAACCAAAAGGGGCCTTAAAATATGACAAGAGGTCTCACCTTGAGGCACAACACATGTGGTTAACCTAGGGTTCAAAGCACAGATCACCCACACATGGTGCATCGAAAAAACTATAGTGAACCTCTAGTTAGTATACTAAAATCAGTTTGTAGATAAAACACCTTATTTACCCAATTGTGCACCCAAGGCCTCTCTATTGTCCAAAGTAAGGAGCACCTCAACAGCTCAATGAGAAAATGGGTGCAATATCTACAAGATATAGATAACTATAGATCTTGCTCCCAAAATTAGATCATAACTAACAAAATAATGGCTTCCCAAAGAAACTCAACACATAAAACTCAACCAAAACCAATAAGCCTGAACTCAAACTCTCTCATAAGGATGGTTTTGTGTCCACCACTCCACTCAAAGTTAGGGTAGGCACCAGATCTGGAAAAACTCTTTTGACCATTCTAGGGGGCATAAACAATGGCCTAATACATGGACCTCAACAATCCATGCCTCTTAACATGAACCAAATGATTCATTCTAAATCAAGGAATAAAAACAAAACATCAAACCATAACAAGGAACACAACAACACACAAAATACACAAAAATAATTACACTAAAAGATTTTTTTTTAAAACACCATTTTCACCTATAAACTTTTAAACATCACCATCCAAAAAGGTATTTTCCAAAAACCAAGCCATCCCACATTGAAACCAAACATCCCTTATAGAACACGCACATTTACCAAAAAATAATACCACATGAAATCTTGTACAAAATATCATTACATTTTGAAAACCAAGCACCCAAGGATGCCCATTCAAAACACAATTCCCTTTTGAAAACACCATTTCACAAGAAGGAAACCATTTTTTATAAATTATTTCATAAAACCAAGAAAATTCACTTTTTTCCATTTTTTACAAACCAATTTGAATATAAATTTTTTCCTCAAAACCCCAATTAATTTCCCAATCATGGTTTTCAAAACTAATAAAAAACAAGCACCACATAAGAACCCATATAAGAATCACAAAAACAACATCCCAAAAAACTCCTCGTTCCACCTCCAATGTATGGAAAACACCCTTGGAGGAATCCAGAGTCAAGAGGAGTCCAAAATAGGCTAACTAGAAAGGTAATAGTGTTATGCATGCATTGGAACCATGTTTAGGGGACCACAATCCAACCCTACAACACACACCATATAAAAGGAATACTGGACCACATGGGCACTACATGGTTTCCCAGGCCATGCGTGCCAACCACGTTGTTCAAGTTATCATTCCTTTCTACCTTGAGACTAAGAGTGGACTCAAATATCACTCACAAACTCAAAGGGGATCAAAACATTGATCACATCATAAAACCATCAAAACATCCCAAAAACAAACTCGAATCCATGATTTGAAATCCAACTTCCCCCACTAACTTGAGGCACAAGACAAACAAGTGATAACTAGACTCTCCCTGTCCTTACCTCTCAAGCTCTGATAACCTTATTATCCCTTTTACCCAAACATCCCCAAAATAACATGGGCTATACCAAATCGAGGTCCCATTAGGAACATAGACTCTGATACCACTCTATAATGAATCAGCCCGAGATTCCATCCTACCCGACAACTGACCCAATTTTCCACAAGGACCGAATGGTGTTCCTAATCCCCACATGCTATCAACTAGAACCTGAGCATCATCAAAAATATTTTGGGAAGGATTTCACCCAAAAAAGAGTTAAATAACAACAAAAGATATAAATGAAATAACCAAAATAATTAAATAAGCAGGAAATAAGGCTAAACAGAATCAGAATACCTAATAGAACAATATGAAGCAAGTAAGAAAAACCAACCAACTCAAGATGAGACCCAAAAAACTCCACCCAACTCTCCTCCATTTCGGACACAAAGAGAATAAGGAAACCAACTATGAACTTAGAATATATAACCGCCAACTAAAATTTCCAGTAGGTTACCACAACCCACTGAAACTATACAATAGATTTCCTAAGGATAATCATCAATGTAATTTTGGAAATAAAGGTATAAAGTAGGATTTACATACATAATCATCTCTAGGAAAAAAAATTGAATCCATATAAAACTTACAAAAAAATTTCCTTTACATTCCAGAAACCCAACACACGCATTTGAATACAAAGCCATGGGCCTAAGAATTATCATAAACCACACACACCATTATCAATTTTCAAAAACAGACTAGTTGCTTTACTTATTCAAAATAGTCACTTTAAAACATTTTCCAACAAGAATAAAATAAACATCAAAGACAACTTTAGAACAACATACTCAAATATCCAAAAAGGCATGGAAAAAAGAGTACATAATCATCAAAATATACCCAATGAATACAATGGGGATAACATATCTCAATACATAATGCCAAACCTAGAACTAACAAAATACATCAAAAAAAAACAAACAAACCCAACCAAGAATCAGACATCTCAAGGGATCCATAATGCCATGTTCGGTCATCCTAACCTCTCGGTCACAAGTTGACAATCACAGATCATGTGCTAAAGGAGTGAAAAGGTAAGTAAGAATAAACAATGATATATTAACTTACAATACAAACTTTAATCATTTTCCTTATTATTTCTATTTTATCAGTTAATTCATTTTCATAACATGTTCAATGATCTAGGCATTACATCATTTATACTATGGAATAAGCCTTTCAATTACCATGCATAAGGTAATAAAACAATTCCCTATCTCACTAGTGATAAACGCATCACAACAAACAAATTATCCCGACCTCGAAGACTCATCTTGAGTGGAATGAAATCATTAGGGTAATAGAGATAAGTACCCTTCACTAACCCATGCATTATGGGGTGGAGTTTAAAGCCTCAGTCTAACTCGAATCGTGGGCATAGAACCTCAGGTCAATACCCCACTCTACCAATCCATTTCCACATGCTTCTTTAACCATTTCCTACACATACTATTCCACAAAAATATTCAAACCATAACATAATATTCACAATTCATACTTCATACTTTATCAATACATAAACCATTCTCATTCCATAACCCATGAACATGTTACCATTTTCAAACCATTTTTCATTAACCCATTAACACTATACCCAACACTCCCTTATGTCATGCTATCAATTAGGTACAAGTAAATCAATTTCATTTAAAAACTATGTTAACCAACTAAACTCAATTTTCATAATTTCCTTTCATAAACCCATGTTAACATGTTAAACATAACAATCCTAGGTTTAACCCATTAAGTACCATTATTTTCATATTTAACCCAAACCCAAGTTCATAAACATGTAACACCCTATGGGTAGCCTCAATCCCAACCTCAACATCCTCCATGCATCCCATATGGATCATGAGGGTTTAAATTTATCATTAAATAAATCAATATGTCATTTTACACCAAGTTAACCCAAAATAACAACAAGAAGAGACTAATAACACAAAAATTTATCACTGAAGGACCCCGGGACACCCTGAGAGGGGAGGGGTGAATCAGGGTGGCAAATTTTTCTCCTTAAATCGTGGATCTTGTTCCCACGTTGGTAGGAACTACTTAAACCTGTATGAAGGATATGATCAGCAATGAAACATTCACATGCAGAGAGTTGATGCAGCTATTTTTACTTGGTTCACCACTAAGGGCTACATCCAAGGAGCATACGCTGACAGGTTGCCAGTCGTACCTAAATCCACTATGCTTTACTAGCTTCAGATACAATTGTTTGGGCACAGTCACTCTGGCCCAGGCTAACTACCTTTACAAGGGTTCAGGGATAGCTCACTACTTCCCTTGGGTCACTCCCGTTTACTCCCCCTGGATCAATGCCCTTGGAGAAGTCACACTCAGTTTATAGACGTGAAGGTCTCTTCAATGGATAGAAATGAAGTTCTATGTCTCTTGTTCAGCATGAGACTTTTCTTGCATCAGAGTTCAGAGTTGATGCTCTGTTCAGTTCAATCCTCCTTTAGTGCAATGACTGAATGCACTAGATCCCCTGTCCTTGTTTGCCTGAATCACAATAACTTGTGTGATTGCTCAATTAAATGATGCTCTGTCAAAGTCCATATTACATCCACTGATGAATACTCCTCTTGCCCCTGTCCACTGGGAAAACAACCTTAGGAAAGGGTCTTCACAAAGTCCCCTACTTCACACGGCTCCCAATTTTGGAAAGCTCAAGCAATTCTGAGTAGAGCCCCTGCCTTTTCGCGAAGCTCAATCGCGAAGCACTCTCGCGATGCTCAAGACTTCGCAATGCTTGGCAATCACGAAGCTCCTGCCTCTTCGCGAAGCTCAATGAGCCAACGCGGGGCGCAACCTTTCCGCGGAGCTAGGATAGTCGCCGCGAAGCTCAACTTTCGCGAAGCAAACTCGCGATGCTCCAGCCTTCGCAATGCTTGGATATCGCGGAGCTCCTGCCTCTTCGCGAAGCTCAATGAGCCAACGCGGGGCGCACGACTTTTCGCGGAGCTAGGAAATCCGCCACGAAGCTCGTCTTTTGTGAAGCACACTATCTTCGCGAGATACCTTTGCGAACCGAGAGCAAGGATTTTCTCTGAAATTCTCTCTTCTTCTCTTGAGGGGGTCGGCCTCTATTTATAGACGATTCCACCGACCCTCGAACTTTCCGCGCGAAGTCAACGCCACGTTAGCACCTATCGCGAAGCTCCGAAGTTTCCGCCGGAATTCTTTCCAAATCGCAAAGCTCCACGACAATTTTCCGTTCGCGGAGCTTGACGTAGTCGCGAAGAATCACCGTCAACTTACCTTCGCATTTTTGCCGCGAAGATCCCTCGCGAAGCCCAACATTCCTTCGCGCCTTCGCCGCGAAGCTCCCTCAAAAAGCCCAACATTCCTTCGCGCCTTCGCCGCGAAGCTCCCTCGCAAAGCCCTTCACCGCCGCGATGCACTTCAGCCTCTGCCGTTCGCGAAGCTTGACGTAATCGCGAAGCACCACCGCCTCCATTCTTCTGGTCTTTGCGATTTCCAAACCATGCATCCTATCTTCGCTAAATTCATGAATTTTCCATATTAAATGATGATCTTCCTGGAAATCCACTTTTCGCGATGCTCAGCAACATCCAGATTTTGGACCCCCAAAATTTGGCAAACACTGGGAAACGGCGCCACCTTGTATCTGCTATTTTAGTCTGCCTCCAGATCATCTATTCCGATGTTCCAGGAATAAAACATGGATCAATATCCACAGTCCTCGAACTCAACCTGCCTCCATATAATTTCTTTTTCCAACAAATTTGTATGTCGTCTGTTTGCTTTGTCGACAAGGACGATCACCTCAACAACGTTTCTTCTTGGTGATCTGTATACTTTAGTAACTCTTTTGCTTTTATCACAACCTCCACTATTGTGATATGTAGTCATTGAAGGAACAACTTTAGAATCATCATCTTCTATAACAATGTGATGTGCATGGCTATCGTAGAATTCCAATCATTGCACATTGTCTTCTTCTTCAACTGTCATGATCAACTTCAGGCAAAACATGTGATCTTATTCTTCAAGAAGTCTCTTGCATGGTTCTCATGCAATCATGAGTAAGTGCATGGTCTCCATCAAAACCCATCTCATGAAATCATGAGTAAGTGCATGGTCTCCATCAAAACCCATTGTCCTTTAATCTGCCTCAGATGGATCACACCTCACATTCTTCATTGTTTTAAACAATGTATCATATTTGATACGTGTTCCTTTGAACTTACGATCAGTACAACAATCATCTGTATCATCAATCTTCTACTTCATCGGAGTATTTCATGATCTCCTTCAGTTTTATCTTCATTGACAACTATTGACAACAAATACAACCTTATACACAAAGTGGTTCCAACAATCTCCCCCTTTGTATTTTGTTGTCAATACCTTATACATCTTCTGAAATGAATCCGTCAATGTCAAAATGAGAATCTTCTTCATTTCACATTCTCTCCCCCTTATTGACAAAAAATACAAAGCGCATGGTAGGGAGGGTATCAATCCATACTTAAGCAATGTTTCATTAATAATTTCACTCTAAGTCTACTTGAGCAATGCTCGATGTAGAAAACAAGAGGATTTGATTAAGTCAACAAGGCTGTCCATTATTCACAGATCATGATACCAAAATGAGATGATAATTCATGTATATTGTCTTCAAGGGTTTACCACTTTTATTTCAGGCATAAGAAAAATCCCTATGTTAGCAAAAAACCAACCTGAAACTCCTGCACTCACATCAGCATATGGATCAAAAAATATTCAAGTGAAATCAGCAGGATAAGTGACCTTGGGGCCCTTCCATTCTCTTTTTGTCACTGATCAATTTAGTTACTCCCCCTTTGTAAAATAATCTTTGATTTGAGTAACCAAGGGATAGAGATTGAGAAATGAAATACCTTCTCCATTGGTGTGTTCTTCAAAAAAATTCACAGAATAACTGCTTTTGAGTCCACCTGGAGTTGATATTGATTGAAATAGTGATTATGTAAGCTTCTTCATTCTTCTCCCCCTCAAGGGAAACACTCCTCATCATCTTCATCAAGAGTGATCCTTCGTCATCATAATCTTTGAATATCAATTGAAGAATCTACTAAGGATGGAAACTTCTTTAGCTTGGCTATCAAGAGTTGACAGCATTCACTACTTCTCAGGTTCTCCCCCTGAGAGCATGCTTCACCTTCAATTCCCTGCATTATTAGCACAAATAAAATACACAAATGATTATGGGAATAAGGTGGTTCCTTCTTGCATCATCAAGAAGACTTGATTGGTTGAGGTTCTTTTCTCAAACAAGTTCCTCTGTTCACTCCAGTCTTCATGCCTACACATTTGAACATTTGTTCTGACATCTGTCGGTATGGCATGGCTCTGTTCACATTCTCTTCTGATTTGTGTGGAGAATTGTCATTCTTAGCAGCCATCATGAATGATACATTCTTACTCCTCTTAAGGACTGCTTCTTGCTCTGGTATTAAGGTTATGCAACCTTTTGCAATGTGACCATACTTCTTGCATCTCTCACACAGAACTTCTTTGACACATGTTTTTCTCTTTGTTTGCAATCTCTCCTGCACTGTGTCTTCATCATGTGAAAGTTTTCCTTTTCCTTTGTCACCAGCCTTGGCCTTCTCACCTTCAAGTTTCCTTATTCTTTTCAAATCCACTGGCCAGATGACCAATATGTCATTTGGAACTTTTGCAGCTGGTTTAGGTCTTCCACATGGGTTCATCCGAGATTCATCCCACTTAGTATTTCTTTTCGATGAATGACCCTTCAATTTCATGGATCTAAAATCCTGGGTCTTCTCAGCTTCCCTACTTGATATCTTCTTGGGGAGATGTGTGTTCTCCATATTCTTCTGATTTCTTCCCAAGGTACTTTCTTCATACTTAGATGGCTTGTGTGGTCTTCTGTTCTTATCAGCTCTGGATATCCGTTGACCTAGGAATGCACCATTCTTGTGACCACTGTCTTTGCATACATCACAGATGTTATCAAGCATTCCAAATCTGTTTGCTGTAAACAGATGCTTCTGGACCTGTGGATGTTGCTTCTTCTTCTCTGGCTTCCTCCCCTTTGATATAGTCTTTCCCTGTGCTTTTCCATGAAAGAGATTATAAAAACAATCCAGTGCACAGTGCCCAAATCTATTGCAGCACTAACATTGGCCCACAAATCTTTTCTTCTTTGTTTCTTCAGTAATAAGTTGTTGGGCCATCTGCTTAATCGTTTGTGCTCTATTTGAGGAAGAAGCTTCCTCCTTTTTCTTCCTATCCACCCTAGTCATGGTGGTAGGTTTCTTCTTCTCACCTTTCCTCATCCATACTTGTTTAGAAATTTTCTTCCCACCTGCACTGATTGTAGGAGTGTATTTAGAAATATGAGTACAAGATGGTTTGGATGGTACCTTCACTTTCTCAGTTGCTTGAGATAGATCAAAGAGTGAAGTCATGGTCTTCTTATCACATGTTGGAGGTCTTTTGATAGTAGAATCCTCTAGTGAGCATTGAGTACCAGCAGCAACTGATTCTTGATGTGGATAATCAAGAGTTGTCATAATCTTCTTATCACATGTTGGAAGCATTTCATCTTTAGACTCCTCCAACGAACATTGAGTGCAAGAATCACTCATTTCATTCTTTTGTGAAGTCTCAATATGTGTGTTCTCAATCTTGGTCAACTGAGCTTCCAATTTTTGACCCACAATATTGAGGATGATCTTCTGATCTTCAATCATGATCATCTTCTCTTCACAAGTCTTCTTCAACCTTTCAACCTCATCTTCATGCATCTTAACTTTACTTTGTAACAAAGAGTCAAGTTCCCTAAATTTAATGGAAGTTTCTTCCAAACATAAATTCTTGACTTCATTGCTCTTATTCAGATCAGCTTCAAGTGCATAGATCCTTTCTTTTAAAGTCTTATTGACTTCCTCTTCTTCTTCAAATACTTTCACCCGTTTGAGGAGCTTCATACTTTCCATAACTTTTCTTTCCAACCCCTTTTCCATATTGTCAGCTTCCCTTTCTAATCGATTGATCTCAACCTGCATAGATTGGAATAGGCTACAAATAATAGTAACCCTTTCTTCTGGAATATCATGAAGATATGTTTTGAGTTTTTCTTGAAAGTGTGAATTGGGGGTGTCATCCTTTCTTCTGGAAGAATTATGAGTCACCTGCTCGATACTTTCCATGCCTGATGTTTCTTCATTTTTGGAATGGCATGGAGAACAAGACACTGCATCTTATTTGGATATGAGGGACTTCTTTAGCTGCTTCTTCTCTTTCTTTTTCCTGTTTGTCATAGTATTGCTAGATGTAGATGTCTGCTCAGAAACTTCATCAAGACTGCTCTTCATTGTTGACTTTAGGAAAGAAACTCAAATCCTCTTCTCAATAGAATTACTAGAGAATTTCTAACATACGTTAACCTTTCCCTCTGATACCACTTGAAGGACCCCGGGACACCCTGAGAGGGGAGGGGTGAATCAGGGTGGCAACTTTTTCTCCTTAAATTGTGGATCTTGTTCCCACGTTGGTAGGAACTACTTAAACCTGTATGAAGGATATGATCAGCAATGAAACATTCACATGCAGAGAGTTGACACAACTATTTTTACTTGGTTCACCACTAAGGGATACATCCAAGGAGCATACGCTGACAGGTTTATGGTCGTACCTAAATCCACTATGCTTCACTAGTTGCGGATACAATTGTTCTGGCATAGTCACTCTAGCCCAGGCTAACTGCCTTTACAAGGGTTCAGGGATAGCTCACTGCTTCCCTTGGGTCACTCCCGTTTACTCCCCCTGGATCAATGCCCTTGGAGAAGTCACACTCAGTTTATAGACGTGAAGGTCTCTTCAATGGATAGACATGAAGTTCTGTGTCTCCTGTTCAGCATGAAACTTTGCTTGCATCAGAGTTCAGAGTTGATGCTCTGTTCAGTTCAATCCTCCTTTAGTGCAATGACTGAATGCACTAGATCCCCTGTCCTTGTTTGCCTGAATCACAATCACTTGTGTGATTGCTCAATTAAATGATGCTCTGTCAAAGTCGAGATTACATCCACTGATGAATACTCCTCTTGCCCCTGTCCACTGGGCAAAAAACCTTAGGAAAGGGTCTTCACAAAGTCCCCTACTTCACACGGCTCCCAATTTTGGAAAGCTCAAGCAATTATGAGTAGAGCCCCTGCCTTTTCACGAAGCTCAATCGCGAAGCACTCTCGCGATGCTCAAGACTTCGCAATTATTGGCAATCGCGAAGCTCCTGCCTCTTCGCGAAGCTCAACGAGCCAACGCGGGGTGAAAAATTTCCGCGGAGCTAGGATAGTCACCGCGAAGCTCAAATTTCGCGAAGCAAACTCGCGATGCTCCAGCCTTCGCAATGCTTGGATATCGCGGAGCTCCTGCCTCTTCGCGAAGCTCAATGAGCCAACGCGGGGCGCACGACTTTTCGCGGAGCTAGGAAAGCCACCGCGAAGCCCGTCTTTCGCGAAGCACACTGTCTTCGCGAGATACCTTTGCGAACCGAGAGCAAGGATTTTCTCTGAAATTCTCTCTTCTTCTCTTGAGGGGGTCGGCCTCTATTTATAGGTGATTCCACCGACCCTCGAACTTTCCGCGCGAAGTCAACGCCACGTCAGCACCTATTGCGAAGCTCCGAAGTTTCCGCCGGAATTCTGTCCAAATCGCAAAGCTCCACGACAATTTTCCATTCGCGGAGCTTGAAGTAGTCGCGAAGAATCACCGTCAACTTACCTTCGCATTTTCACCGCGAAGCTCCCTCGCGAAGCCCAACATTCCTTCGCGCCTTCGCCGCGAAGCTACCTCGCAAAGCCCAACATTCCTTCGCGCCTTCGCCGCGAAGCTCCCTCGCAAAGCCCTTCACCGCCGCGATGCACTTCAGCCTCTGACGTTCGCGAAGCTTGACGTAATCGCGAAGCACCACCGCCTCCATTCTTCTGGTCTTTTTGATTTCCAAACCATGCATCCTATCTTCGATAAATTCATGCCTTTGCCATATTAAATGATGATCTTCCTGGAAATCCACTTTTCGCGATGCTCAGCAACATCCAGATTTTGGACCCCCAAAATTTGGCAAACACTGGGAAACAGCGCCACCTTGTATCTGCTATTTTAGTCCGCCTCCAGATCATCTATTCCGATGTTCCAGGAATAAAACATGGATCAATATCCACAGTCCTCGAACTCAACCTACCTCCATATACTTTATTTTGCCAACAAATTTGTATGTCGTCTGTTTTCTTTGTCGACAAGGACAATCACCTCAATAGCGCTTCTTCTTGGTGATCTGTATACTTCAGCAACTCTTCTGCTTTTATCACAACCTCCACTATTGTGATATGTAGTCATTGAAGGAACAACTTTAGCATCATCATCTTCTATGACAATGTGATGTGCATGGCTATCGCATAATTCCAATCATTTCACATTGTCTTCTTCTTCAACCGTCATGATCAACTTCAGGCAAAACATGTGATCTTATTCTTCAAGAAGTCTCTTGCATGGTTCTCATGCAATCATGAGTAAGTGCATGGTCTCCATCAAAACCCATCTCATGCAATCATGAGTAAGTGCATGGTCTCCATCAAAACCCATTGTCCTTTAATCTGCCTCAGATGGATCACACCTCACATTCTTCATTGTTTTAAACAATGTATCATATTTGATACGTGTTCCTTTGAACTTACGATCAGTACAACAATCATCTATATCATCAATCTTCTACTTCATCGGAGTATTTCATGATCTCCTTCAGTTTTATCTGCATTGACAACTATTGACAACAAATACAACCTTATACACAAAGTGGTTCCAACAATCACAACAAAATAATCAATCATATGAAGAACATATTCATCATCTACAATAAGGGGGTTCAACAAGGACATTCAACATCACATCACAAGTTCCAACTAGGCCTTCACTCATATCATAAAAATTTAAAAATCCATTCATAAGACAATATAAAATTTTAATCATAATTATAAATGTAATAATAAAAACTTCCAAGAATAACCACATAAATCAATAGAAGCTCCATTTTTTACTTTATAAAACCAAAACACCCTTTTCAGAACAAGGAAACCCATAAAACACCAAAGGGATCTCACTTTAAAAACCCATTTGTCCTGAAGCCCAAGGAACAAGTGAATTTCAAAATAAAAACATTCATTTTCATTATATCAAACGTGAAGAATTCATAAAACCATATTTCAAAACCATGTTCTATTGTACAAGGTAGTCCACCCATTTTTCCAAAGGAAAAATCCAAGATCTTAAGAATATGAAGGTCACCCCCACAAAAAATATTTCTTTGTTGAAAATATAAAACATGGAAAAAGGCATTTATTCCATCAAAACTTCTATAAAATACTAATTAAAAATTTTTAGAGGTTTAATAAATCATTCATTTCATAAAACATTTCAAGATACCCCATGAAAACCCAAAACAAGACAAAAGACTTTTTTATTTCCATCAACCACCTTTAATGAAACCAACTAGGATTTTCCAAAAATGTTAAACCACCCATGCATTTCAAATCACTGTTTGAAATAAAATAAAAACAAAACCTTTTTAAGACATTTGAGTTTAACACCTAAATTTAAAACTGAATACCCTTTTTAAAATATCATTTTTACTAAATGAAAACCAAACCAGGTCAATACCCATAATCCAACTTAAAAACCATTCATAAATATGAAATTCATTTCATTTAAAAGTTATAACAATTTAATATTCCAATTTAAATCATAAAACATAGATTACAGAAAACCAACCATTTATGCCAAGTCTAAGGAACAATAAAATGGGTCTAAATTATCCCAAGGATATCATATATATTTATTCATACATAAAAATTGAATTAAAAAGGAACAATAATTTTAGGATTCCAAAGGAAGAAAATTGCTTAGTGAAACCTAACTAAAAGAGAAGAGGATCAAGCCGGGACACTTTGACACTTGAAACTTTTGACAAAGATATCTGCAAACTCACACACACAAACATTTCTATATATATATACCCATTAATCTAATGTACATATTCCCCTTTACATGAGGAAATATGTATAAAGTTGTTATATATATACCCACATACCAATGTATGTTAGTGAAACCCTTCAAGTAGCCACCAATTCTCTAATTAATTAACCAAGAGGGACCAATAATCACCGAATACCCCAAAATAAAGGAAATAAACAAAATATCAGAAGAAAACCCTTACCCAGAGCGGTGAAAAAAAGCTGATGTGAACCAATTTGATTCACCTTTGATGGTGGATGTCAGAACATGAACTAAGTTGACCTTAGAGACCCTTTACATAACCTAACAATGGAAAAAACCAAAAAATTGGATTAATACATGACCTAGATTTTGGTCGAATGGAACCAGGTGACAAGAGTGGAAAAAAACCAAATCAAGGGAGGAGATAAGGGAAGCAGGTCTTTCCTCAAATGACTAAGTGATATTAGTGAAGAAACCGGTGGAGATCATAAAATGGAAGGGAGGTTGAGAGGGATGGAGGTGTGATTCCATAGGAGGGGGATGCCACACCTCACATGATGCACCGGGGAAAAGCAGAGGGGGATAAAAGAGAAAATAAATAAAGGGAAGAGAAAATAAAATAAAATAAAATAATAAGTGAATTTTTAAAATTCTGGGCAACTCAGATGGTTTGCACACGGTTTACCAAACCATGTGCTAACCATGTAATGTCAAATTCCTAGCCCATGAACGCTCACATGGTTACCTATAGGTAGACACATGATTGAGAAAACCATTTTCAAACTATGCCACTTGGAACTTCCATCTTATAGAGACCGACCTCACACTTTTCGCATGGTTTACCAGGCTGTGAGCAAGCCATAAGCCACACCACTGACTCACCTAGGCACCCATATGGGCACCACATGGTTACTAAAAACCATGAGGGACAACTATTAAATAGTTAAATAGCCTCCAAATACTTAAATTTTCATCCAACAAATAACAAAAACTCAATCCCGCTCCAAAACAAGACAAAACAATATAAAAATAAACATTGTGAGACTTGGGGTATTACAAAATTCCATTTATAAAATTTATGAATTTATGTTTCAATCACATTCTTAAATAAATTTATCTACATTTTGTTATTGTTTATGTATAAAGAATAGATTGATATAATTTAATCTCTAGAGTTTCATTCTTCCATCCTTCAAAAATTTCATCCATGAAATTTTACAATGTCACCTCATTAATAGATTTGATAATTTCTTCATCATGACTTCTTTAGGTTCTCATGTCACCTATTATATATTATGATTTCCCTAAAGTACCATTACCAGCCATGTCATCCGATTCCTTAACACTTTTTATCTGGTTTCAATAATCTATATAGGCTCTTAACAATAAGATAAACCGTTTTCCAATTATACTATCTCAAAGGTAAGAACATGCATTGGTTTTTTCATGTACTTTCTTAATAAAGAGATATAGAACACATAATTAACATTATAGAGTCTATGAGGAATTTCAAAATGGTAACCCATAACTCCAATTCTTTCTAGAATTTAAAAATTCCCAATGTACCTAGGACTCATTTTCCATTTCTTTCCAAACCCTATAACAACTTTCTGTGAAGATTCCTTCAAGGAAACATGATATCCCACTTGAAATTATAAATCTTTCCTTAGATTATCAATATATTTTTTTTGTCTAATTTGAGCTACCATAATATGATTCTAAATAGTCTTTAAATTTATTGTTGTATCCTCTATGATATATTGTCCTATAATATTCTTTTCACCAAATTCATCCCTAAATTTGGAGCATGACACCTCTTTCCTTATAATGTTTCATATGGTACCATTTGAATGCTTTGATGAAAGATATTATTATATGTGAATTTAATTAAAGGTGAATATTGATCCCAAGTACCTTAAAATTCCTATTATCATGACATCAACTTGTAATTTTTATGCCCAAATAATCCTTTCAGACTACCCATTCGTTTAAGGATAATTGGTTGTTCTCAAATATACCTCTATATCAAGATCCTTCTGAATAAGTTTGAATAATTTTGATATAAATTGTGGATCATGCACTGGTAAAACCAAAAGAGGTTCACCATGAAGTCTCATAACTTCATTAATATAGATCTATGTGATATGCTCAAGAGGTATATCATTACTTATAATAAGGAAATGTGTCGACTTTGTAAGGCAATAAAAAATAACCCATATGAAATCATTGTTTCTATGAGTGCTTGAAAAAATGGAAACAAAGTTCATAGTAATATCTTCCCATTTTCAGATAGGAATAGGTATAGGTTACATGAATCCTCTATGTTGTTTTCTCTTAGGATTTACCTATCTAAAAACAAATCATTATGACACAGAGTTTTCAATTTCCCATTTCATATTATCTCATACAAAAAATTTCATTTAAATCCTGATATATTTTAATTCTATTAGGGTGTAGATAGAAATTTTATCTATGATATTCATATAATAATTCTATTTTTAAACTCATAAATGGATGGAACACATATACTCTTTCTAAATTTTAAAATACAATCCTAATATATGAAGTCTGCCAACCTTCCATCATTAATGGATTCAATTTTCTTTTGAATATTATTATCATAAAGATGAGAACACTTTATTTTCTCCAATAAGAATGGTTTTGAAATAATATATAATAAATGTGATGTTTCCCATTCCTTAAACATTCCAATATCTAACTTTACTAAATCCATGAATACATGATCTCTAAAAATCCACATTTTTTTCAAAACTCAACGATATTTCCAACTTAATGAACCAACCAACTTATCTTCCTTCCTAGGGTGGTAGTGTATTAGGAAATCATAATCCTTGAGTATTTATAACCATCTCCTTTTCCTCATGTTGACCTCTCTCAATGAGAAGATGTATTTAAATTTTTTTGATCCATATATATTTAAAATATATCACCATAAAGGTAAGGTATAAATATATTCAATAAATTGATTATGGATTCCAACTAAAGATCATGGGTTGGATAATTTAGTTCATGAATCGTTAAATTCCTTTATGTATAAGAAAAAACTCTATAATTTTGAATATGGACACATCCAAGTCCTTTATTTAATGAATCACTATATATCATAAGTCCATCCCTTCCTGATAGTAAATTCAATATCGGTAAATTGACTAATCTCATAATTAATTATAAAAAACTTTCCTTTCATTCTTCTCACCATATGATCTTAACCCCTTTGCATGTCAACTTTGTTAATGAGTTAGATAATCGACTAAAATTTTGAATAAATAGTCAATATTAACCTATTAATCAAAGGAAACTATGTATATCAGTTATATTTTATGGTTTTGATCATTCCCTTACTACAATTTTCAACTGATATTTCATCCTTATAGACAATATTTTCAAGAAACGAAACTCCACGAAGCCATAATTTTCCTTCACTAAATTTTCCATATAACTCATTTTACTTAATAGTTATAATAATGATTCATAAATGACTCTTATTCTCATTATATATTTTTTAATATATCAATATATCATTAATAAATACCATAATGAAATTATTGAGACAATCATTAAAAACTATGTTAATCAGATTCATAAAAATATAGGGTTCATTAGTCATTCAAAATGTAATTAGTATAAATTACTAATGTCTATAGCTCATAAAAAATGTTATATTTAGAATATCTTCATTCTTTATTTATAGTAGATGATACCCAAAATGAATATCAATATTTAAAAAATATTTATCTCCTTTAATTTGGTTAAACAATTCATTAATGTGGGGTAGAGGATACATGTTCTTTATAGTAATGATATTTATTTCCCTATAATCATTTCCCAACCACATAGAACAATATTTATTTTAAAAAAAAGAATAGGAGATCCCCCCAGTGAAACACTAAGGCATATAAATCCCTTACCACACAACTCCAATAGTTATTTCTCCAATTCCACTAATTCTATTGTGGCCATCCTATATGGAGTCCTAGATATAGGTTATGCATTAGGGATGTGATCAATGAAAAAATAAACTTCACACTCAAGTGGGTATATTAGTAGTTCTTTTGGAAACACATAATTGTATTCCTACACAATAGGTACATCCTCTATTCTAAATATAACTTTCAAAATCATAGGTTTTGTCTACTATTCTTATCCAACAATTTCATTATGTAGATCTATTTGAGGTGGATTCAGACATAATTCAAATGATATAGTCTCCCCTCTAAAGACAAGGGATTATATATCTTCATCAAAAATAAAAAAATCCTTCTATAAAAAATAAATTTTCATATTATATTTTTAAATGCAATACATACTAAGTATTATATCAAAGTCAACCATATTTATTATAATAAATTTTTTAAAATAGGGTAAGTATACATGTCATAATGGAGGCTGATTGATATATCCTTATTGTAGTATGATTCCCTCTAAGATTATTTATTGAAAAATATTTTCTTAAGGTGATAAGGAAGTATATAATTTTCTTGGAAAACATGGAAGAAATAAAAAACTGTGAATATCTAGAATCAATTAAATCATTAGCTAAATCTAAGGCCACAATAAACATACCTGACACTATGTATTTATGAACATCAACCACAACTGTAGTGATTACATAAGATTATCTATGATATCTTGTATTTTTTTTAGAAAAATTACATTTATTATTATGCAGTTAATTCAAATTGTTCCTCCTATCATTATAGTTGAATCAATGAACATTAGTAGCTTCATTATTTTTCTTAGAATCACGAGCCTAATGCATTTTCTCTCTAAACATGAATCAAAATCCCATTATCACCAAGCATGTTTCATGATATTTCTTTTCACAATTATTACAAGTTGTAAATTACCCTTCCTTTCTTAACTTTTCCATATTTTCTTTTCCATAGTGCACAACCGCTTCTTTTCTTATTTTCTATAGAAAACATAAGACTTGGAGAATTAGATCTCTATCCTGATGGAACTTTATACTATATAATCATATACTGAAAATGTATTTGGAGACTAATGAAATTAAAATTATAGTATTTATCATATAAAATAAATGATCAATTTTAATCCTTAGATTGTATACATAATTCATAGAATTGGTTTTTAACCTGGTAATTTTAGCTTCATACTCAGTGATTACAATGTGATTCACTATTTTACTTCACCCTTACACCACTATGTTAAAATATATTTTTATTGTAAATTAAAAATATAATAAAAAATTGAACTTCACATTTGATTAAATTATTTAATTTTTATCACTATTAAAAAGGTAAATGTTACTTGTTTTGGTTATTACATTATAGGTGGATGTGATTTAGAGAACCCGAGATGAAGTTAATAAAAAATGGATCAAACTGCATAAGACCCCATGAACACATGTGAAATAAAATTCAAACTTTAGATAATAAGTGAATCCAAATAGGAAGAAATTTTGTGAACTTATCCAAAATTTATTTCTATTTAACTCTTATAAAGAAACCCAATCCCAATTCTCTAAGAAATGGTTCCAAACAAACTGATCTATCCAAGAAACCAAATCTACTCAAAGTAAAAAAATTTGGTCCTATATTTTAAAAATATCTCCCATTTTATACAATAAATTACCTTTGAAATTGATAGAGATAAATTAAATATGTCTACCAACATTTCTTATCTTTTTTCTAAATCAATATAACATGATTTACTAAACCAAAACCATGGGTAAAGTGGTATCTCAAAATCTAGGTGCCCAAAACCACCTTCAACTTTGACAATAAATTAGTACCTTGGGCACCCCATTTGTATGTTTAACTAAAAGGAAAACGTTTGAAATTTTTTAGACCAAAAGTATTTCTATCTTCAATCTAGAAGTTCTGGAGGCCCCTATCCTCATTGGGAGATCAAGGATGAATGTGAAGTTCCACCTAAGCCTCCTCATCCTGTTAATGGGGATCTAAACCTTGGATGGTCATTTAGAGGGAGCTACACACACTTTGAGAGTGAATTACAACACTTTTTATCCTTATGGTTTGGTGTAATTTGTGTGTATAACATATAATTTATGTTTTATCTTAAAATTTTTCTTCTTTTAATGCATTTTTTTGGTATAATTAATTGAAAAACTTTTCATTCCTATACTGATTGGGTTGAGATTTCAAGTGGGAATCTTGGGTAGTTTCAATTGGACAACCCAATCATCCATTTTCAAATTCAAATGTATGATATTTTAGTATTAATTGGAAGGATCCATTCTATTATTTCATTCTAAACCTTGATAGCATGATTTTTGTGTCAAATTTTGGTTCTTTGTGAATCATTTTAAAAGGCATGAGGGGAATCAAGTTCTTGATTACCCTCAACCAAAGGATTCCATCAAACCATGTGTAATTTTCAAAATAATAAAATAAACAAGATGTGAAGTGAAATTGAAATTAACTCCTCATATATCTATTCTAAGAACACTATATTTGTTTGTCAACTAGTATACTCTTTAATTAAGTATTTTTTTTAAAAATTGCTTTCAAAATTACCACTTTTTTAGACCTTTATATTAAATACATGAACTTAAACTCTAATAATATTTGAGATATGACCTAGGTTCTTCTCTATATTATAAATCAACTTTAAAAACTTAATCAATTTGATGTTTTATGATAATGAGGTCAAATTTTTGAATCGTTTTTGGGGAGCACTTCTGTTTTAGTGTGTTTTTAAATGATATTTGTGAATTTTGTGAATATTTATTTTATTTTAAATTATACCATTACATATATTTTTATGTTCTAATTTACATATTGTTTAGGTTATTTTCATGAATAATTCTTCTCTAGGATATCAACATCCTTTTGAACCTGAACTAGATAGGATCCTTTGTTAGTGACATCAAAACATACATAACAATCATTTGAAGGAGGACACACAAACCATCCACACTCTTATCGATCCTTATTCTTCTTCTTCTTCTGAAACCTACATCATGACTAAAATATAATTTAATTATAGGGATAAAAATAACCAGAAATTAAAATAAATAACCGTTTCTGATATTGATATCCAACATGAATACATTCAAATACAAGGCAAAGAACCTAATTTTTAACTTAAATCCCATTTAATTCACTTATAAACAAAATTTCATTATTTCTAGAAAAGAACCACATAAGAAAATTAAGTAATCCAATTTTATATGTTCAACATTAAAACATAATAATGTGGATAAAGAATTATTTAATCATAGGTCATTCCCTTTCTCATTATAAGACACTGCAAAATATTGGTTATATTATGTTAATTCCCCAATTAGAGGCTGGGTTGACATAAAATGTCTTTATCTTGAAAAATAATTCCCAGTCTATCAAACTGAAACTATAAAGAAATAAATTTTTTAGAATAAGATAATCAAAAGATGAAACACTTCATTAATATTGGGAAAAATTTAAAATTTTATGTTAAAGATATCCACACAACCAAATTAGTGATCAACTTTTAATATAATATTTTTATGAAGGTTTAATTTCTATTGATCGTAACATGATTTATGTTGCTCCATGTGGTGTTCTATTTGAAAAGGAACCAATTTATACAAGTACCCTCATCAAAAACATGATACAAAACATGAGACAATTTGGTTCAAGGTCCAGTATACCCATTTGAGGTGTCCATAATGTGAAAATTTATTAATTTGAGAGAAAGGTGGACACGAAGTTTGAAGAGGTATGTACCCTTATTCAATAACTTTCTCTTTCCCAAGGTAAATACCAACCTATTCCTCAAATTTGTTGTGGTATTTTTTTTGTTGATACCCATTATTCAAACCAATTTCCTCAATTTGGATGCCCTTTGGAGAGTTATGAGGAAATATTCCCAAGACACCAATATAATCAACCCATTAGTCATGAACCATACTATCCATAAAACTCTAAGTGGAAATGAAACAAATACTATTGGAAATGGGGAATTCAAACCAACCTCAACAATACTAGAACCATCCAGGGTAGAGTAGTCATCCTCCTCTACCACTCAGAAACCCTCAACCACCAAAAAGGCCTTTCCAACACCCCCTCCAAAACCCAACCCCATACTTGAGGAAATGATAAAAAAATGGATAAAAATAATCTCTAATTAAAACAAACCACCCAAGTATCCACACAATAACTAAAAAATAAATTAGGAAAACTTTCCAACTCAGTGGGTAAATTCCAAATTCAAGGATCTGGATGACTATCATACCAACCTATTTTTAATCCCAAGGAAAAAGGTAATGTATGTGATATCACACATCATAGTGGTAAATAAAATTCTCCATCCAATTATTCAACACATCAGGTATGTCCTCCTCCAGAAAACTATATTTCTATACCCTAAAAATATTTATGTGAATAAAAAAACAAAAAGGGTAAAAACGTTATCAGTGGGGATTCCCCTGATCAATCCATTCCCCTCCACTTTCTCCAAAGTATCTCTCAATCTAAGAAAAAATTTGATAATGAAATTGATAAAGAGATCATGGATGAATTTAAAAAGTTACAAGTAAATATTACTCTCTTAGATGAAATTAATTTTTTTTCCCTAACAAATTTCATAAATAACTTTTCACCCCTAGATAACGACTGAAGGGTAATGAGAGAGTCAACCTTATAGGGAATGTATCAGCTTTGATATAATCAGCGATTCCAACCAAATTTAAGGATCCAAGAACTTTTATGATACCTTAAACCATAGGGGATGATTTATTTTCTAATGTAATTATTGATTTAGGTACTTCGATTAATGTGATGACTCACTCTGTGTATGACTCACTGTAGGTCGGATAGATTCAACTAATTGACATAGTAATGTAACTTTCCAACCATATAACAACACACCCAACAAGATTTATCAATTACACCCTCATGTAAGTAAAAAAATATCATTTTCCCTATGTATTTCTACATTCTTGAGATGGACAATACCTGGGCCCAAAGATAGGCTCCTATCATACATGGATGAACTTTCCTCAAAATAGAAAAGACAACCATCAACATTCCCAAAGGTACATTTTTCATGGAGTTTTTGGGAGAAAAGGTAATTTTAAATATCCTTGATGTTATGAAACACCCTGTTAAAGAGCACTCTACTCTTATTATCTAGTCGATGGAAGTTCTCTCTGATGAAACACATAAACAACATTATCTCCTCAAACTGATTCTTTTTTCCTCTTCTTCACTCTTGGATGATTTGGGTTTTGGTTGATATTTAGAGTGTTTTGTGGGTTTGGAAAAGTGTAAATTTTGTGTTTTAATTGAAGAGTGTGTTCATTCTAATTTAACCATGACCATAGATGATTATAAAAATCTCAATTCCATTAATTATAATTCTATAGAGAATAAACCTGAGAAGATAGATAGTTTCATAGACCTCAATCTCCATAAATACCTTCCCTAAATACAAAAAACACTGGTATTGTAATTAAAACCACTTATATATATTTTTAAAAATTTCTATCTTGGGGGTATTGACCAATTTACCATCATTATTTCCACAAACCTCTCTCTAAAGCATGACTCAAAACTCATTGACCTTTTGAGAAGGTGTAAAAAGAGATAAGATATAAAATGGCTGATATTCCAGGGATTATCCCATATATTTTTATGAACCATATACTTCTTGATTAAGAGAATAAACCCATAATATATGATCAATACTAGTTAAATCCAACCCTCCTTGAAGTAGTAAAATTGAAAGTTAGTAAATTATGGGTTTCTGGTATCATATATCCCATATATGATATTAAATGAGTTAACTCGGTGAAAATTTATCCTTAGAAAACAAGAATAATTTTAGTGTCAAATGAAATGAATGAATTGGTTCTAACATGTGTGAAAAATAGTTGCTGAGTCTATATTGACTAGCTTAAACTAAATAAATCAATTTCAAAGGACCACATTCCTCTACCTTTCATTGATCAAATGTTATAAATATTATATGGTAAGTCCCATTATTGTTTCCTAGATGGATATTTAGGTTATTTTCAAATATATATAGCCATTGGGGATTAATAAAATAAAATATTTAGCTATCCATCTATCACATTTTCATATAAGGGAATTCCATTTGATATTTATAATGATTTAAATTATTTTTAGCATTGAATGTTGAGTATATATTTTTATTACCTCAAGAATTGTATGAAAATTTTTATGGATGATTTCAAAATTTATGGATCTTCCTTTGATGATTATTTGACACACCTAGTTTTTTTATTCCATTGTTGCATAAAAAATATATCATATTAAATTATGATAAATTCCATTTCATGGAAGAGCGAGGGATAGTTCTTGGGAATGTTATTTCAAGTAAGGGGATTCAATTTTATAAAAAATAAATTATTTTCTTCCTTCCAATTCCAAAATGTGTTAATGAGGTGTGATATTTCTTGGGTCATGTTGGTTTTTACTACTAATTCATTAAATAATTTAGTAAGATCACACTTACCTTGTATCTATTGTTACAAGAAGAATATAAGTTTGTTTTTAAGAAAATTTTGTGGATGTATTTAATTTACTAAAAATGAGTTTCACATCACCTATCATCATCCAATCACCAAGGTAAGATTTCCCCTCCAAAATTATGCATGAATCCAATAACTTTTCTACAGGGCATGTTTTATCACAAAGGGTTAAGAGGGATCCTTATTTCATCGCATATGAATTGTGTTCCCCTAAACCTACCCAAGAAAAATACATGACCATAGAAAAAAACTTCTTTATATTGTGTTTTCTATGAAAAAATTTCATTCATATCTTCTTGGGTCAAAAGTAATTTTTTTTTCTGATCACACCACCCTTCAATTTCTCCTTAATAAACTCAAATTTAAGACCTAACTCTACTGTGGATGCTCCTCCTCTAAGAGTTTTACATTGTGATTCAAGATAATAGAGGAGTGGAAAATGTGGTAGAAGACCACATTAGTTTGATTTCTCCACCAATGGACCACTATATTGACTTATCCCTCCCCATTAGATAATTCTTACTTGATGATCACCTTTGTGATGTGGTGGACCATACCCTTTGGTATGAAGATGTTGTGAAATTTTTGGCATCATCTAGGGTCCCCATATATTTTAGCACCTAAAAATCCCAAATACTTATGCATGAGTAGAAATGGTAAATTTGGGATGACCCATACTAGCGTAGAATTTGTAGTGATTAGTTTGTTTATTGGTGTGTCCCCAACCATGAGTTCACCTCTATTTTAAGATTCTTCCATACTTTTCCTTGTGGGGGCCACTTTGGCTCTCAATGTAAAAATTGAAAGATCCTTGACTCTAGAATTTATTGGAAAACATTTTTTAGAGATTCTTATAATCTTTTTAAGTCACGCACATGATGTTAATTCACATAGAATATCTCCAAGAGGAATAAAATGCCCCCCAAAACCCATCTTATTTTGTAAGATGTTAGATGCATGGGGAATTGAATTAATGGGTGCATTTAAAAATTAATTTTGATTTTTATACATATTATTATCTATATTATATGTTTCAAAATGATTTTAGTTAAAGTCTACTATAACTGATGACTCTCTAGTAGTATTCAATTTTGTGAGATCATAGATTTTCAGTAGGTTTGGTTTGGAAAGTTTTATCATTAGTGATCAAGGTTCACATTTTTGTAATCAAAATAAGAAAACTTACTTCTTAAGTATAGGTATTTATATAAATTCTCTACTATATATTACCCAAAAACTAATAGACAAGAAAAAATTTCAAATCGAGAAGTTAATAGAATCTTGGAAAAAATGGTACATCCTAATAGGAAAGATTGGAGTATACACTTGGATGATGCACTTTGGGTGTACTATAAAAATTTTAAAACCCCAATAGAAATGTCATCTTATAGGATTATGTTTAGAAAATTTTTTCACCTCCTTCTAGAGGTTGATAACCATGCATATTGGGTTGTTAAAAAATGTAATATGAAAATCTCAGATGAATGTAAGCATGAGATATTGTAGATTTAGGGTATATAGGAAATGTGAAGAGACTCATATGAGAACACCCAAATTTATAAGGTGATAACCATGGTTTCCTATCAACACCTCATCCATCATAATCAATTCCAAATCAAGTTGAAGGTCATCCTTTTTAATTCAAGGATGAAGTTTCACCCAAGTAAGCTTCATTCCCATTGGTTTTTCCCATACATTATTACTAGTTCATGTCATTTTTGTGTTATATAGTTTCAAAATGAAAAAACAAAACAAAATTCAGTGTCAATGGAAAGTAGGTGAATCACTTTCAATAACCCATTCTAGAATCCCTAGTGGAGTAACTCCACCTTCAATAAGAAACCTACCAGTGACACCCACATGGTTTTATCCTTCCTGTATTTTATT
Source organism: Viscum album (assembly GCA_963277665.1). NCBI lineage: Eukaryota > Viridiplantae > Streptophyta > Magnoliopsida > Santalales > Viscaceae > Viscum > Viscum album. The sequence continues at coordinate 1,664,522,546 of OY728128.1, forward strand.
TTGTAATAGTGAGGATACTACATACTCTTGGTGTGTGTGTGTGTGTGTGGGGGGGGTATATTTATAGTTTAGTTAGGATTTTCATTATATTTTTTCTATATTTTTTGGATTTTTTCATGGTATTTTCGCTCCCCTAGCCTTTTGTTCACTATTGTGCTGAAATAATCATTTTTATGGCCACATAATCATAGAAAGTATTTAAATTCATGATGAATTTCCCTATTTCATGTTTTTTTAACATTAAAAAAATCAGTAATGGTATGTGAGTTGTAGCATGAATTTAACATTGGGGTGTGATTTTTTTTAAAGTAATTTGGTTTTTTGTAAATGATATAAATGGTTGTATCCCTATGAAAAATTTTAGATGATTGATTTCCTCTACATAGGTAGTTTATTTAAAAATTGTGTCTCTTAACATCTCCTCAAATATATGCACCCAACCATAAAGTGTGAATATTTATTAATTAATATAAGGTATATATAAGTTATTCCAATATTTATCATCTTTACATAATTAGTTTTCCATATTTTTATCTCTTATGTGATCTATTTCATTATTATACCATGTTGAACTGTGTGTGTATTTTTTATAGGACTGTTATACACCCTAAAAAAATAAAAATAAATAATGAGGTGAGGGATGAAATTCACATCATATAGGTATATCAAGGGTGAGATATTAATGTTTGAATTTTGATAATTCTTAAGTGGGTAGTTCTTAAAATGTGATTGTAAAGGATATAGGTCATGTTTAGTGGAATGAATCAGGTGAGAAGAACATTTTTAAAATAACATATATTTACTAGGTAGAAAGTGGAAATAATAATATGGAATGGTTGTCACACACACATGTGGATAGTTATTGACATGGTTGAATTTTGAATTCCTTGATAATATTAGTATCATACATATCTATGAATTTAGTTCTGATATAATTTATGAGACATCATTTCCCATTATCACTAGGAATAACTCCCTAGTGTGGTTTTTTCATTGATCAATTTACTATCATGAATTAAATATTATTTTAATGTTAAATAATCATGAAGTTGGGAATATCTTCATAAATTATTTTTTGAAATATGAGTTTTCCTAAGAGTGAAAATTCTTTGGTATGGAGGTGTGATCACACAAGGATTTACTATTTTATTTCATCTTTACACCATTGTGCTAAAATATTTTTGTATTAAAAATTATAAATATAATAATAAATTGAACTTAATATTTTATTAAATTATTTAATTTTACCACTATTAAAAAAGGTAAATTTTACATATTTTTATGATTACATTGTATGGGTGATTTGGAGGACCTGATATAGAGTTAAATAAAAATGGGTCAAACTACGCAAGAGCCTAATCAAACATATGGAATAAAATGCACACTTTAGATAATACATGAATCCAATTGGGAATAAATGTTGTTGGATGATCCAAAATTAAGTGGTCTACAACTCTTATGAATACACCCAATCCCAATTCATCTAAAAAGATGCCAAACCGAACTAATCAGTCCAAGAAACTGAATCTTCTCAAAGTCAAATATTTGGTTATGTATTTTGGAAAAAAATCCAATTTTATGAATTAAGTGGATAAAATTTTTTATAGGAAGATATTGAAGAGGTATATCTAAAATTATTTAATTTTTTTCATGTCAGGATAAGGAAATTTATTAGCCCAAAACCATGGGCCATGTGGTATCTCAAAATATGGGTTCCCAAAACCACCTCTCACTTTGCCTATAAATTGGAACCTTAGAAACCCCATTTTTAAGTTTCAATAGGATGAAAATATCATCCATTTTGGATACCCAAAGGAGTCCTATATTCATATTGGGATTTCTGAAGGCCCCTCTCCTCATTTGGAGATCAAGTATAAAGGTAAATTTCCACTCAAGCCTCCACCTCCTCTCAAAGGAGAGCGAAAAAGTGGATGACCATTTTAAGGGAGCTACACACACTTGTAGTGGGAGTTATATAAATTTTTATTCTAGTGGATTGGCATAATTTTTCTATGTAACATTTAATTTATAGTTTATCATAACATTCTTATCCTTTTAATTCATTGTTTTGGTATAATTAAGTGAAACACTTTTCATTTCAACACTAATTGGGTTGAGATTTCAAGTGGAAATATTGGGTTGTTCCAATTGGAAAACACAAAAATACTTTTTCACATTCACATTAATGAGATTTCAGTATGCTTTAGAATTAATCATTCAATTATTTAGGTCTAACCATGATAACACAATTATTATATCAAGGGTTGGTTCTTTGTGAGTCATTTTAAAAGGAATGAGGGGAATTAAGATTTTTATTACCCTCAAAAAAAAGATTACATTAAACCATGTGTAATTTTTAGAAGAATAAACAAAACATTATTTTTAGTGAACTTGAAATTAACTCTTTATCTCATTATTATTGTTTTTAAACTATTAACATATTTAATAAATTCATTTTATTTTTAATTTTTTTTTCAAAACCACCCCCTCTTTTATCCCTTTTTATTAAAGTCAAAAACGTTAAGCCTAAAATACTTTTCAAGAAACAACATAGGTTCTTCTATATACTATAAATGAACTTTAAAAACATAATAAATTTCATGTATCATGACAACGCAATCAAAATAAGTTTTTTTGAATAATATATACTTTAAATTATTTCACACTATAATATTTATTTACTTCGACTCCTTAGTTTTATGGACCAATGACCAACATTGATAAATGTATAATTTAATATGAAAAAAATAAAATGATAAATTTATATCCTTCTCTATTTCCTAAAGCAATAAATATCTAATTCGTGGAATTTATCCATTACTCAACTACTAATGGATTAGTATTTTCATTGAATGATATAGGTTTATGTAGCATGAAGTGGTCCAAATTTTTTTTACTATATTTGGGAGTACGAGTATACTCTATACGTGAAAGGTTATTGGTTATAACTAGAGTCAATTTCCCCAATATAGTTATAATTTTTTTAGCTCCAGCTCTAGCTTCATTGTCTTACCCGGGAGGGAAATCCCTACATATATTATGTGTATTTTTATGGTTTCCATTTCTTCTACTATGAACCATTTATAAACAATTTCATATAAAAAATTAGCTTATAACATTATGAATTTTATATCATAGTATAAATTTCTAAATTTGGCATAACACATGACATAATTAAAACATTATGCATAGATAATCTTGAAATCATAAACTTGGCATCTTTGGGAATATACTCAAATCATAAAAAAATCTTCCATACTGGTTTATAAAGATCATATGAATTAACCATAGAATATACCTTATATTTTTCTAACTAGGTGTGTAGTATTAGGCCCACTCATCATGCAGAGATGAATATCAAGTTAATAACCAATTTTTCCCTTTCAAAGTTGTTACCCCTAGTTGAATATGTATCCCTGACACATCTATTTACATGTATCTAAAAAGGATTTATTTTAAAGGAAAAAAAATCAAATTTAATAAAACATTTTGATATTACACTATACTTAGACTTATTCTCAGAGTCTATCATGATGTTATTTTCTCTAATTTATGTTTTCTTAAATCTAGTTCCCAAGGTTTATGATAAATTTAATTTGACACCAACTGTAACACCCTGACTCCAATAACCTAGAGCTAGTGGTCATTTTACTACATTGGCATAAGATACATGGTATCATGTCCCAAAGGATCAAATAGTTTTGTATTATTTTGAGACTATAAATATACATAATTATCACATTACCACAAAAAAAATAAAATTAAACTTAAAAAATTATAGTGATTTTTTTATTTCTTTTAGTAAATCCATGAAATAAGTTGTAGATCCTTTCCGGGTATCATGGTGAAAGGGAAACATAATAAAGGTTGAGATAATATTATCAGTAATAGAATCTATTATAGAATAAATAAAGCATTAATAATATGGAAAAGGCAAAAAACAATCAAATATGTCATATATATAATATCATAAAAGGGATATATATACATGGGTGAAATGAAAATATAAATAATCATATAAATTATAATAACTAGTTTCGTAATGATATAATTCATAATGTTGGACATCACAATCTTATCGTCAAGGCTTTATTCCATGACATCATAAATAAATAGGTAGGGAGTATTCCAAATACTCAAACTAGTTTGTCTCATGAGACCCACCAATGCATTGAGGGAATTACAATCCCCACCCATCACTTACTAAGTCTAATGTATTCATCACGTGAAAGGGGTGAAGTATAAATACTACTCATAATCAATATAAGTATATGTATTTGAAAACTAGAATATAAAATGTCAATATTTTACCCTAGTAAAAAATAGAACAACATGATCATAATCTATCCATAGTAATATATTGGATGGTATTATCATATTATATCCCTATTAAACCATAATATTTATTAAAGGATATTGACATAGATGAAAATACTTTTAAAAGATCACCAGAACATTTCTTGAGGGAAATACCCTTTTCTTTTTGAAATCGCTCATTTAAAATCAAAAAAATTTACAAAATATTAGGAAAAAAATTTATTTGAAAATAACTGGTTGTGCCCAAATTTACCCTACTGGTAAAAGTGATCGATGTAGTACATGTAGGGGTCGAGTCAACAGGGACCGAATAAGTAACCTTGAGACACTATGATTTGGTGAAGGATGGGCTATGAAGTAGCCAACTTTGGTTTTGATTTTGGATGGTTTTAAAGAACACTAAGAAACCTAAGTGAATTCAATTCAAAGAAAATGGGTTGATCTTTGGATTATGCTCGGGGTGGATTGAATGAATTTTACTTCTTTAGACAATTTTGGTTTTATTAATTCTTGATGAATCCATTCTTCAAAAATAACACTACCTTCATTATTTTCTGGTTTGGTGCTTACTAAACACAATTACTAATCCCCTATACACTTAGAGAACCAAATTCATGATCTCTCTGAGGTATATGGTCATTTAGTAATTGAATTTAGTTTTCTAAAACACAGTAAATATGAAGAGTAGAATTAACTGAATAATGGATGTCTTAAATTAATTATCCAATTAACAATAATTCGCTCATAAAATAACATTCAACCCAGAATTTGCATCCTCCTAAGATCAACCCATTAAAGGGTTATCCCTACATTGATGGTATACTCTCAATGGTGGGCGGAATATGGCTAACAAGAATTGGATTGAAGAAATTAAAACCACGGAAATAACGATCACTCCTCCGTGTGTGTGAATGAAATTCACACCTATGTGTGAACTAATTCAAAAAAACACAGAGATATCACTGTGCTTTGTGATAATAAAGTTTTAATAAATGAAATGAAAAATTTATAAGAGAAAGAATTTTATTAAGAACATAAAGATACAAAAAATAAACTTACATGGAAATGGAAAACATTACAAAGGAAATTTGGAAGCATAACCTTACAATGAAACAAGCAACAAAAGATGATATGAAAAATATCCACCACTATTCCTTTCACCACTAGCTCCTTATATAGGCATATTAGGAGCCTTAGGTCCATACCAAAACAATTAATTCATCCCCAACAATTAATAGAGTCAAAAAGAGTGTGAATAATCAAAAGGAAATTGACGTTTCGAATTTGACCCGGAAAACAGTCCAGATTCGTCCACCATATTGACGTGTGAATTTGTAATTGAATAAGGCCGAATCCGGAGGGGTTGTAGAAGAGAAATATCTTAATAAAGATGTACTATAGTATCTGTAAAAAATTCAGGAAATTTCCCTTAGCCGTTTGGAAGTTATGGTCGAAATGGTGGGACGGATTTCTGTGCATTAATGTCGGGTCCACCATTTAAATCTCAACTTCAGATCCCTTTATCATCATGAAAACATCAGAATTAGATACTTCCACAGTTGAAAAAAATTATCCTCATATTTTTATCTTTATACTATATAAATTTTAGCTTCATTGGTCTTGGTTTGTGGGCCCCACATTTGTTTGATGGGCCTTAGGCCCATTATGCTTTTTTCCAGAAAGTTTCTGCCTTCAGGCGCAAAATTATCCATCTTCCTTTGGGATTCATGCATCAGACCTAAATGATAAAATGTTCCAAAAAAAGTTATAAATAATATCACAAAATTTAAAATTAAAAAAATGAATATAATTTTTTCCACAAACAAATGAATGATTGGTCCCAAATTTTCATTTTAAACATGAATTACATTTTTGATGAGAAATGAAGTTCTATTTATGTAATGCACTAAAAATAATGTTTATGGACTTTATAACAATTAATATAAAGATATTAACAATTAATATTAGACACTTTCAGTGACTAATCAATAACCATGGAATATTTCAAAGTAATATTTAAGTCAAATAATATTCATGATGGCATGAAAAGTTTTTGATGTGGTAAACATTAAAACGATGATTTTATTCACACCTTTGGTAAAAATTTCCTCATTTAGAAAATGATAATAAGATTCATTTAATAACTTTTTACAGAAATTTAAACATGGGAAAAAATTATTTTTATAAATCATTGTTTAATAGTCAATATATTATGGAAAACATTTTAGAGAAAATATGAACATGGAAGAAATAATATTCTCTTCCAAATAGAAAAACAATGTTGGTTTTCCTTAAAAACCTTCATTTGATCTTTTTGAGTGACAAATAAGGTAAAAATTGAACTAATAATTGAAAAAACCAAAAATAAATATGATATAAGAAACTTTATGGGGTTTAATATAGAAATATCATATAATTAATCATATAGAAACTTAAACATAAATAATCCTGAATAAGGATGAGACTATGAAATAAAGTCTTACTTCATGTTTTAATTGCTTCATAAGTTTTTTAACCTAATGTTTAATAAATTTAAATTTGTTATAATTCAATAAAATAATAATATACATACTTATAATATCATATATGATCAACTTATAACATTTCTACACCGTTTTATTAATAAATCTTTACTAAAATCATGGTTTTTGAGTGTTGATTGTTTTGTTTTTCATGTAAATTTTTGTTTGATAGTTTAATTACTTATATCTTGATCATGGTTAAATAATACAAATATTTTTATTCATTATATTAATATCATATATATTCATTATATATATATTTAAAATCATCCATGAAAGGTAGATATGACAAATGAATCACATCGCTTTGTGGAGGTGATAGTCCACACGTATACTTAAGTGGCGTTAACATTTTTTAAAAGTTGGAAGGGAAAGAAGTTAGTTGACATATTATATTAAAAAATAATATTTATATAATAAAAATAATTTATATTCATTATATCTATATTTTTTACAATCTAAGTAAAGTGGTGATGAAGAATAATTACACTGCTACATGAAGATGATATATCGTACATGCACACGAGAGATGTTTTCATTTTCCAAAGGATAAAAAATAGGTGTAAAATGGTTGTTCCATAATCATAATAAGATCTAAGTATATTTATGATAATGGTTTCAATTTTTTATTATATATTCAATATATTTATATAAATTATAATAATAAAAAACTTTGAAAATGTTGGTAAAGAGGATTACATCTTCTTTGGGAGACCTCCATTGGCTTACACCCTAAACCTTCATAGGATGGTCTTAAGAGAAGAAAAAAAGTTCAAAAATGAATATAATTAAGCTAATAAGGTTTTTTGGAAGGTCTTGTATAACTTAGAGTTTCCAATATTTGTGAATAAGGGAGGAGAAGATGTTCCCTTTTATAAGCGAGGGAGGGAGACACATGGAATTACTTAAAATATTTAAATAATATGAAGTCATGTTTTTGTGGAACTAGAAAAAATTGAAAATTAATTAAAAGGTAAGATAATATAAGGTTTAAATATCTTCAAAAAATAAGATTTATACATGTTTATGTGTATTTTTTACCCTTATATCTTAGTTTTACCCCCATTAAACTCATTTAACCCTAACCAAGATATATATATTTTACTATTTTTAGTATTCATTATAACCTAAAATTAACTTTAACTTATTACCTAATATTAAATATTTTGATTCAAAATATGGAATCCATTTTACAATATTCAATTTTTATAAGTTTCATAAATTAATTTTTAATATAATTGTGCAAAATGCAATGAAAACCTTTTTTAGAAAAATGTTTGTTTAAAGCATAAAAATGCTTATACAAAAAAACAAAGTATAATATTGATTCCAATGGTATTAATTTGATTATTTTAAATAAAATTAAAATAATTTTTCTTTAAAACCAAACCAAAACTAAAAGGAACCTTGTAAATATTTTATTAAAAGAGAAGAACTAAAACAAATTTTTATTTGAACAAAAATATTACTTAGATTCAAAAAATGTTAATAATATATTTCTAAGTTCATCATTATATTATTATATGAATTATATTAATTCTTAAATATATAATTGTTCTATAAAATGGGTTTTTTATTCTTTAAATTAATTTTTATATAAATATAATGTCATAAAAGTGAGAGTTTTTGTAAAATCAGTATATTTCACTATTCACCCAAAAATCAACTATTTATGAAAAATCTCAAAAAATATCCAAAATATAATTTTGGAATGCCAAATTAAAAAATTAAATTTATTTCATAACATTTATTTTATAAAATTCAGTAATTTATGTTTAAATCAAATTCTTGAATAAATCAATGCTCATTAAGCTATTATTTTATCTATAAAGAAAATTTAACTATAATTAAAGCTCAAGTATTACATTACAGTTGTGCTATGATGTGTAATGTGGATATGAGAAGGCATGAGAGTTACAAGACATATTTTTTCGGTTGTAAAGGTGATCAGATCAATAAGGCACCTCTATTATTATATTTATATGATTTACTATACATATATTGTTTGTGTATTTTGATAATATGATTGATGTGACTTGGGTTAGTGGACTAGCATGAGTTTGGATAATGTGTGGGTATCACTATTTTTTCACTAAAAATTTATTATTCTTATTAAACAATTACCCAAGATTTTTTGGAAATGAAACTTAAAGAACCTTTGTTGTTTTTTTATTTTAACAAAGTTTTGTATTTGTTGACAACTAACCTTTTTGGATTAAGAATGATTTTGTTATTCAAGAATTGAATCCAGTCCATTGTAATGAGCTTTTTTAAGAGATTCAAAATTTTATAAAAAGAATCATATCCATATACATCATATTCAGATAATCAGATCCAAAATAACCATAGGTAGAAATTGTTGTTTTTTGGAAGTTTACCATTATCATAATCAGAGAACAAAATAAGTTACTGAGTGAAGAAGCCATATTATTTCTGAAAAGGGTTGTTAAAGAGAGTAAATTTAGGAGTTATAAAGTTTTTATACACTCTAAAATGACATAATATAATTATTTTATGATCAAGAAGTTCTCATAAATCATGAAAACTTTCATGATAAAAGATTTTGAAGAAATGGTGGAGAGGTTTGAAGAAATTCAAAATTACAGAGTGAAGAATTACTTCATATTGAGAAATTATATTATAATGATAGTTTCATCATAATTGGGATTCCATCATTATGAATAAATCCATCTAAGGAATAATTTTTGAGAAGATCAGATCTAGAAGTCAAAATCTGTGAAGCTGAGGAAGTTTGAGGAATTTCAAAGTTGAAATATAAGGATTCCATCGTATTGTGAATTTCATCGTAATGGGATTTCCCTCATAATGATATTTCTATTGTAATGGGAATTCCATCATAATGAGAATTCCATCTTAATGATAATTTCATAATTATGAGGATTCCATCATATTGGGATGGGAAAGAAACAGATCATAATGAGATGAGAAGGAAACAAATCGTAATGAGATGATATGGAAATAGATTGTAATGAGCTGATAAGGTAACATATTATAATAATATAAGAAGGAAAAAAATCATAATGATATGAGAATAAAATATATTTAAATGATCAAATTATATATAATACATAAAAATAGAATTCCAAATGTTTTATGAAGAGATGAAGAGGTCAAAAATGAATTTCAATTTTGTGTAAATTTCAAAAAAAATCCAAGGAGGATTGAAGAAGTCAAAGTTGAAGTTTAAATGAGAGATATATTTGGAGATTTTGAAATTTTATAAAGTAGGGAAGGTTTTTATGTTTCCTACTTTTGTTTTCTGATCTATTTACAAATAATCTCTCATATCATTCATTCATAGTCAGACTTTTCATGTAAGCGGAAAAGGAGGAGTACTCAAGAAATCAAGTAAAAGTCATTGTTGGTCAGAGATATTCTAAGGAGGATCAGACACCTGAATGTTTTTTTACCATATTGAGAAAGATCATATTGAGAATATCACATTCATTAATTAGAATTGAGTCAATCATACTGAAGAATATTGTATTTAGAATTTGAGAAGAGTTTGGGTTTTTCAGATTGAGATTGGGTTCATCGTGTTGAGTCCATCATATTGAGAGAATCATATTCAAACTCATCATAATGAGAGAATCAGATCTAGACTAATCATATTAATAGAAATAGATGAAGACAAATTGTATTGAGAGAAACAGATCCAGACTCATTGGATTGATAAAATAGGGTACATCCAAATCGAAGTGAGGATTCATACTCATAATTTATGGAGCAGTTTTAGCAAAGTCTTTATTCCTTTTTTGTCTCAAATTTTTTATAAGAAAACATTGTAAACTAATGGGAATTATTATAATCATTACTATTGAGATATATAAGGTTTCTGATGGGATTTGAAACAATTTGTATTCACTTCTTCATAATAGTGTATTTCTATTGACCCATAAGAGTGGCTATGGTAGTGATGTAGTTTCTCACACTAAGGTCGAACCTTTTAAATATTGTGTGCTTTACATGATTTCCTACTTTTTCACACGTGATTATTTATTAAAATTAGATAAGAAAATAAATCTTAACATATTATAGGGGTTAGGTTTCTAAATTTTTTGAAACATATTAAAAGTGAAAAACTAATTCAACCCCCCCTTCTTAGTTGTTATTCGATCCTATAGAACTTTTATTAGGATCTGAGGGAAAGTTCCCTTGTTGAATCCTTATCATGGATAATATCAATTATGTTAAAAATATATGAATTCCTACATTTAATGGAAAAAATTATTATGGATAAAAAAATAGGATGATTACTTATATCCTATCTCTTGTCCTGGAAGTTATTGATGCTGCTACTATTGAGATTCCACCTATTGAGAAAGATTACCAATGACCTTTGCTGATAAGAGAAATATAGATGTTTATGGAAAGGTTTGAAATTTTATTCTCATTTCCTTATCAGAAAATTTTTATTAGAAGGTGATGGGTCTCAAAACAAAACAAAGTATGCGGACAAGCTAGAAAGTGTTTTTGAAGGGAATACAAAAGTTAAGGGAACAAAGCTACAAATCTTGCGTAGTAAGTATGAAGACATCTGAATGAGAGATGAAGAAGAAATTGATGAATACTTCACCGGAGTAAATGATTTTTTTTTCAAACATTATAGGATTCATAGATTTCCATGAAGATTCTAAATTTGTGAAGAAACTTATGAGAAACTTTCCGGAGAGGTTTGATTATAATATTTATTCTTTAGAAGATATGGATAATTTATCTCTTAATGAATTTCATAACTTTATTATTGCTTACGAAATGAAGAAAACACCAATTTTTTTTAAAAAAAGTGCAATATTAAATGTCTTTTGAATCTATGAGAAAAATAGAAATACAAGATGTTGAAGAAACTGATACTTGTGAGTCTGAAGATAAAGAGGATGATGTGTTAAATGAAAAAAATAATGTCTCTTATATCCCAGAACTATCGAAGAGAAATAAGAAAGTATGGAGGTGAAATTACACTATTTTTTTGTGTTTTGTTGAATCATACATTTTTCTATGAATTTACCCAAGAAGAATTTTGGAGAATATAGAGATGATTCCAATGAAAAAATTCGATGGAATAAGTGGAACAAAAATGATACAGAAGAAAAGTATTCCAACAGATACAAGATGTTTACAGGAAACAAAATATGTATGTTGAGTAATAAATTTGAATCAAACTCAACTAAAACCAATTATTCTTATTATGAAAGTTCATAAAAATTCAGAACCTTTATTATAAAAGTTGTGAAAACAAAAGATTACACATAATGTGAAGATAGTGGTTAAGAATATTACAGAGACGTCACTAAGAACCGAACTTGTTTCCTATATTGATCAAAATAAAACTCTCAAGAAATAAATTAGAGTAATGAATAAATATTTTTAAGAATTTTTTGATGGAAGAAAAGATGTAATAAAGTAGGAAGATGAATAAATTTATAATATTTTATGATATAAACATATAATTTATGTATAGGGAAAGATGATTGAAGATATTAATAAGATGTTGAAAGCTAAGGAAGAAGAGGTTAAAATATTTAATAAAAAATTATCGAGTTAGAATGTACCTTGGGTAAAATGAATGAAAACTTCAAGAAAGATTTGTAAGTAAACGTTGAGACTTCTAAAGAGGATGATATGGCTCAATACGAGAATCATGTGAAATATTTTCTTTTCAAAAAAATGTTTCATTTGAATATTTTAAAATTTCAGGTTCTGTAAAAGGTATTTGGAAAGACTGGGTGGAGAAAGGATGTGATAAACCATTAAAATATAAAAAATTTGATGACTCTCTCAAAATAAAATATTTTCCATGTCCTGAGTGTCATGACCCCCTCCCCACAAAGTGTACCCCTCTTGGGCCGGCAATGTGAGAAGAGAGATAATGACCCCCGAGTCCTGCCTCCAGTAGGCCCCGGGTTGGTGACTAGCACCGAGGGTATAATAAACACACAAATGGGAGGCATTTCCCTCTAAGAGAACACATGCAGAAGAGAGAGATAAGATAGACACCAACCAACTCCAACTCAGAACTGAAATATAAAAGGAACCCAAGTATATATATGAAATTCCATGCAAAAGTACTACAACTGAAAGGGAAAACTAAAAGTACCCAAAAGAAAGTAAAACGACAGCGACCACAAGCCCGAATAGCTCGTCCAACCACAAGCTAGTAGTAACCAGCTTGATCTCCAACCTGCTCCAAGTGACCTGAAAAACAGTTTATATATACATATGGTGAGTATAACAGTATACTCAGAAGGATCCTCCCCAAGACTCTCGTGAAAAAGTAAAGAAATCATGCTAAAGCCCAGTGAACAACAAGTGAAACTAACTCGTCACCTAAACAGGTATAATAAGTTCTCAACCTCACCATGGCCACTCTCGCCAAGTAGCACATACAATAATATAGCATATAATGAAAAATATCAAGGGTACCCCGCTACTACTTCCCCACTGGTTTTCCGCTTTTCCCCAACGACATAGGTCCTGTGCATCTCTCTCCAAAGGCTTGCCCACAGACACCTAGGCTAAGCTCCACAATCTGCACCTCGTGCACCACAAAGGCTTTCCCGCAGACAGCTGGGCGAAGCACCACACCATCCTCACAACCGAAAGAAACCAGGTAAGTTCTGAGATCCACCACAACCCACATAACATGTATCATACATCGGGTATTATACCTCAAGCCATTATAGCCCATACCCCGAGTAGGGATCCTCAAGCCATCACAACCTATACACGTTACACCTATAGTAGTCCATAGGATACTATATCCAGAATATATGTGTGTGAAATAACCACAAGCCAATACAGCCCTCTACACACATATATGGGGAAAATAACCGTTGTGCCTGTTGGCACATGTATCTACCAAGAGAAGAGAGTGAGGCCAAAGGGGGTAGTCAGCCATTCAACCTCACATCAGAATATTGGGGAAAACACCCCCCCAGGGCTCAGAATCCCCAGGGTATCAGTTTCCCTTACCGACAGGGTGGAGTAGCGTATATAAACACAAAAAGTACAGAATATATATAACTCACATCCACACTATGGGCATTACCCAGTCTTAGATACAACTGCAGCTAACGTCTCTCAGACTCTAGGCTGATACTTCTAAGACTAGGTATCCTATAAGCACACAAACATTTGAAGAGCTTTATTAGATTACTCCATTCTCATTTTATAAGTTCCACTGTAAGTTAATTAATTCTTTAAACATTAATTAACCATGAATAATTTAACATTAAACTTCATTAGCATCACACCCAATATCCACTGTACCTTCCAAATTATAACCTTGTCATTATGTTTCAGCAACTCCAACCCCATGAGTTAACATCATTTATTCAGTTATTCATTACAGAGTTACCTTCCCACATTCCCAGGCATTCTAGAAAAACAACCTATGATACTAAACACAAGGGGGCTCAACATGGTGAGTAGTTATACTACCCATAGAGTTGCCTATAGCAAGAGCATAGACCCATTCTACCTTGAGAGGCTAAACACGGAAATCAAATGGCATACCCCACGTGTCTTTGCCTCTTTAAAAAGAAGGGTAAGAAAAACCAGCTACCTTGAGCAGTAGGGAAAAGTAAACCAGATAAACAACCAATCAAACCACCAAACATCCAACAACCACATACATCCCATTCCATCATCCCTGGTGTCCTCCCTGACACCCACATGCATAAACTGATGCATCTCACCACTCTAGGTGTCATCCACTTCCACAAACACAAGTCCCCATGCCTCCACATCTCACAATAGCCATCCAGGATCACATCACAACACAAGCAACAAAAAATCATAACATCACATCAATGGGCTCTTGACCCTTTAACAATCAAGAGGGTAACTCAGAACCCTTTAAGAAATTCTCACATAATATGTTCTTTAATCCATATTGAATTATCAGATTTGTTATTCGTCGGTTCAAATTACGAGATACCTAATCAGTAAGCTATCACAATTAAACAACCATGCTTACTTCCCTAACTTGATTAACATAAAATTAGAACAACTACAACAACGAAAACACCCAAATTCATTTACATGTCTCTTTATCTGTAGCCAATTAATTAACAATTAATTTCGGCTTTACGTTTATTATAAATTTCCATCAAGAACGAAAAATTAATCAAAGAAATCATAGATATCACTCTATCTAGCAAAACATGAGGCAAACCGTTATCACGGTACAAAGCAACAACACGCGATCAACCAATTATTTTAATCCGGTTAAAGTATTTAATTAGGTCAATTTCATTGTGATCCAAAGGGATAAATCATGCTAATTCTACGATTGCACATATACCATTAGAGAAGCCACGAATCCCATACCTCAACAATTCCTGACGTTCTTCATCCACACAACGGGTCACAATCCTCCTCTCACGAAAACTGCATCCACCCAAAGATGCCACGGTACGATAGTACCAACCAAACCCCAAGAAAAACCCATTATAAGCATGGAGATTACATGATATAATATGGAAAGGAGAATAGGAGAATATTAACCCCAAAATAACGATGATACAACATACCTTATAGGGAAGGTTGACCGACACAGCTCGGTTGCATCCAAAATAGAGCGGAACCAACATGAGGATTAGGGTTTGATTGTGAAAATACTACAGGAATGATTGAAAGGTTCTAGAGTCTTATAGCTGAGAACAAAGGGAAAGAACAAGGGATAATGATATCTGGTTCCTTTTTGAAGATTTAACGAGGCGATAGTTTAAGATCCGGTTAATTCTCCATTAAAAACGGATCGCATTAACCCACACGATTTGACCAAGTAAAACATCCAAAGCCATATGAATAATTAATATAGGATTTATGGCATTTGAATCAGCCTTAGGAGTCCTTAAAATATGGATTTAAATGTATTTTATGTCAAAGGAAATGTCAAAGGGGCGAAACTGTAGGAACCTGGAAACACTGTTCACATACTAAAAATTTGGAAAAGGAAAGAAAAGGTCACCGTTAGACCTCACCGTTCTAGAAACACTGTTCAAGTCTACTGTTATAAGGTCACCGTTAGAAGGTTACTGGTCTAGAAACACTATTCAAGTATACCGTTATAAGGTCACCATTAGAAGGTTACCGTTATGGAAACACTGTTCACAGAACTGGAAATTTGGCTAAGTGTTGGAAATAAGTCACCTTGACCTCCTGGAACACCTCCAACACCACATTTTCAAAAAGTAATGGACTAGAGAGGTCCGGGACATTACATCAGATACCTCTCAAAACATTCTCGTCCTCGAGAATTCAAAACCAACCTAAAGAGAAAAAAAAGAAATGGGGCCCGAACAACCACCCATCGAGATACCTCTCAAAACAGAGCAAGCAACAAAAAGGAACAAAAGAAGTTCATAAATAAAACATGAAAGGTCTAACCACAAAGGAAACATCATTACATGAAAAGAGTTAAACATTAAACAACTATGGGTACTGAGCACGTATCTGTGACTCACGCTCCCAGGTACACTCCTCCATGCCACCGTGTCGCCACAAGACACGAACTAAGGGGATAGAACGGCCACGCAACACCTTCTCCTTGCAGTCTTGGATCTCCGTACAGGTCGCTCCTCGAAGGTTGCATCATCATCAATATCGATCTCTCCCCAATCGATAACATGAGATTCATCATAAAGATAACGATGGAGCTGTGATACATGGAAAACATCATGTATCCGACTCATCTGAGGGGGAAGTGCTACTCGATACGCCACAGCTCCAACACAAGATAACACCTCGAAAGGCCCAACAAACTGAGGATAAAGCTTACTTCCACAACCAAACATTCACTGACCACGACGAGGAGTCACCTTTAGAAACACATGATCCCCAACATTAAACTCTAAGGGTCTCCTTCTTTGATCAGCATATGATTTCTGACGATCTTGTGCTGTCTTCATCCTCTCACGAATCACCTGAATCATCTCAGTTGTATTCTGCACTAGTTCCGGTCTGAGGATTGCTAACTCTCCGACCCCAGTCCAGCACAACGGAGAACGGAAAGGCCGACCATATAGGGCTTCAAATGACGCCATACCAATGGTGGAGTGAAAACTATTATTGTAAGAAAACTCCACCAAGGGTAGGTGCCTCATCCATGAACCTCCAAAGTCAAGAACACAAGAGCGCAATATGTCTTCAAGAGTCTGGATAGTTCGCTCTATTTGACCATCCGTTTGAGGATGAAAAGCAGTGCTAAGGAATAGCTAAGAACCAAAAGCATGTTGGAGACCCCTCCACACCCTGGAGGTAAAATGAGGATCTCGATCAGAAATGATCGTCCTAGGTACTCCATGAAGTCTCACCACCTCTTCTAGATACTTCCTCGACAAAACTTCCACTAAGCTTGACTCCTTGATTGCTATTAAGTGGGCCGATTTTGTTAAATGATCCACTACCACCCATATAGCATCATTTCCTCCCGGAACTCGAGGTAAACCTGTAACAAAGTCCATTGAGATGTCCTCCCACTTCCACTGAGGAATATCTAATTGCTGGAGAAGACCACTAGGAACACGGTGTTCGTTCTTCACCTTCTGGCAGACTAAACATCGAGACACACACTCTGCAACCGCACGCTTCAGCCCAGGACACCAAAACTGACTCCTCAAGGATCGGTACATCTTTGTCACACCAGGATGTACTACTAAGGGAGAACTATGGAACTCTCAGAGAACTGTCTCGCGCATCGCCAAGGGAACAAAAAGACTGCCATGATACAATACTTGGTGTTGTTCATCCTCTGACCAACCATCAGGGGACTCACCACAAACAACTCTGTCTCTCCAAACTTCCACCTCTAGATCACCCAACTGAGACTCTTCCACCTTCTAAATCAGTGATGACTGCACCGTCATCTAGAAAAGACAACCTCTACCCCCAACTTCTCCCATATCAAGATGAAAAGCTAATATATCTTCCATCACTCTCCAGGAATCACCAGATTCACGCACAACATAATTACGTGACTTTCAGCTCAGTGCATCAGCTAAAAAATTCCTTTTTCCAGGTGTATATGATATTTCAAAGTCGTATTCCTGCAAGAACTCCATCCACCGACGCTGCCGCAAGTTCAAGTCATGTTGGGAGAAAACATACCTCAAACTCTTATGATCGGTGAAAACCACAAAGTGCTCACCAATGAGGTAATGTCTCCAAAACTTCAGAGCAAACCCCACAGATTCCAAATAAAGATCATGGGTGGCATTGTTGCGTTCATGGGGACGCAACTTCCAAGACCCATAAGAAACAACTGACCTTTTCTGCACGAGAACACAACCTAGCCCCAGAAGTGAAGAATCACAGAAAACATCAAACTGGACTCCCTCCGCTGGAAGACAAAGGACTGGAGCACTTACCAACTTCTCCTTTAGATACTCGAAAGCTGCCTGACACTGATCAGTCCATATGAACGCTTGATCCTTCCTGGTCAAAGCTGTCAGAGGAGTCGCAACTCGGGAGAAATTGGCTATAAACATCCTATAATAGCCTGCGAGACCAAGGATACTTCGCACCTCTGACACAGTCTTGGGGGATACCCAAGACACCACTGCTTCTATATTCGACGGATCCATAGCTACTCCCTGTTTGGACACAACATTCCCTAAGAAACGAACTTCTCGAGCCCAAAACTCACACTTCGACAACTTCCCAAACAACTGATGTTGGTGAAGAACTCCCAAAACGGCTCGTAGATGCTCTGCATGCTTCTCTTTAGATGTGGAGTATACAAGGATTTCGTCGATGAGAACCATAACAAACTTGTCCAGGAATTCATGGAACACATCATTCATCAACCCCATGAAAAAAGCTGTAGCATTAGTCACACCGAATGGAATTACAACAAACTCATAATTCCCATGACGACAACGAAAAGTAGTCTTCGGGATATCCTTATCCTTTACACGCATCTAAAGATATCCTGACCGCAAGTCGATCTTTGAAAACCAACTTGCACCATTCAGTTGATCGAATAAGTCATCAATCCGCAGAAGAGGATAACGGTTCTTTATTGTCACTTTGTTTAATCAACGATAATCGACGCACAACCGCAAACTGCCATAAGCCTTTTTCATAAACAAAACTGGTGCACCCCATGGTGACACACTTGGATGAACAAAACCGCACTGCAACAGACCATCAAGCTATATACATAGCTCTCGTAACTCAGAAGGGCCCATCCTATACAGAGACATAGAGATAGGAGATGCTCCTGGCTATAGCTCGGTCCCAAAATCGATCTATTGTCGAGGGGGTAATGCTACAACCTCTTCTGAAAAGACATCAGGGTACTGCTCTATGACCCTAGGAAACGCCAACTGCTGAACCTCTGAAGAACTCAGTATAATATCAGCCATCATGGATGATAAGGATGGAAATCGTCTATGACTCATCTAAGGATCTCCCTCACCAACAAACACCAATTTCTCTCCATCTGAATCAAAGAAAACGACCTTATTCCTGTAGAAATCCACAATAGCCTGCACCGAATACAACCAATCCATGCCGAGGAGGACATCATATGGTTGTATTCGTAAACATAGGAAATCTCCCCAAGAGCGTTGTTTCCCCAACACTAGCTCACAGTCTCTACATACTTCAAACAAGTCGGCTCGACCTCCAACTGGCGTAGTCAACGCCAAGGGAACTGTAAGCCTCTCTACCTCAAGTCCCAAAGCATGGACAAGGGTAGGTGATATGAAGGAGTGTGTTGCTCCTGAATCAAACAAGGCATACACCAAGGTAGAAAACAAGCAAATGCTACCTCGAACGACATCAGTCTCACCTGGGGCTGGCAACGCTAGAGCATGAAGCTGACCACGACCTCCTCCACGGCCTCTCTGACCCTGATGATGACCACCACCATGGCCGCGCTCTGCTCTCTCAGGATGGGGAGCATCATGGGGCTTTCCTCTGCCTGCTACATCTACCCTATGGTGATCTAAAGCTGGTGAAACCTGCTGATGTTGCCTCGGCTGGAACTGCCTCAATGGAGGAACCTGGAGCAGAGTGCCCGATGCATGATGACTGCTCTGAAAAGTCGGGAACTCCCACTACTGATGACCACAAACACCACAAGAAAAACAAGCACCTGATCCCTTGGCATAGGCCTGAGAGTTTCTGCCTCTGGAGAAACAAGATGGGAAGGGCTGGGACCTACCCCCATGTGAATAGAAACTCTTCTACACTGAAAACCGGGAACCCCAGACCACAGCTCTGCTTCGTGAGGAATCATGATGATTCCCCTCTCGTGACGATCTGGTCCTGGCCAAAGTCCTCTCAACAACCTCTTCCCTAGCCATCACCTCAAGATATGTCTTCAACATAAATGGGGTGACCTGGTGCTGGATATTTGGACGCAAAGCCTCCTCGAAATGCCTCGCCCATGCCTCCTCATATGGTAACAGGTTTGAAGCATATCGTAGAAGGTTCCTGAAACGGATTCCAAACTCTCGAACACAAGAGCTCCCCTATCGAAGGGTAAGAAGCTCCTGGCGACTGGACACCTTCGAAGTTGATGAAAGAAACTCAACTCTAAACCTGTGTCGAAACTCCTCCCATGAGATTTCTTACTCCTCATGATCCCCAAGGAACAAGAACAACCACTGCCTTACTGCTCCATGCAGCATCGTCATAACCAAGGACACCCAGTGTTCCTTCCGTGCATGAATCGAACTGAAGCCTATCTCAACTTCCTCCAACCAGTCTTCTGTGACTGCATCTGAAACGGAGCCCTCATACTTCTGTAGACTCTGGAGCTGAAACTCTCAGAGTGTCTTCCTCCAAGTGTCATCGTTGTTAACCTCTACCTGGTGACGATCTGCTGGAACAGCCTGCTGTACATCTTCTGTGCAAACCTGACGAGGACGTTGACTTGGAGCCATACCTATAAAATAACAACTGTTAGATCTCCTAATCCTGGAATATGGAAGACTCAACATTAATAAATTAATTTTTTTCTTTTATTAATTTTAGGTTAACCTATCCCAAGGTCTACCCATTCAAACACAGGCACAATGATGAATGATGCATGATCCTTTCCTAGGTCTCTACCCTGCAACTAGTATCACTTTGTTTAGTAGCCATTGTAAACTTAAAGGTCCGTACGTCTGATCATAGGGGGCCCTAAACGACTATGTCTCAACTGGTATCCAGTGTTTACCTTACTTGCTAGACATGAATGACACTATTTCCCTACCAACCCATGCAACCTCACGTGTGCCTAGCTCCAAACTCCATCCTATCCCTCAACCAGACCTCTGATACCACTCTGTCACGACCCCCTCCCCACAAAGTGTACCCCTCCTAGGCTGGCAATGTGAGAAGAGAGATAATGACCCCCCGAGTACTACCTCTAGTAGGCCACAGGTTGGCGACTAGCACCGAGGGTATAATAAACACAAAAATGGGAGGCGTTACCCTCTAAGAGAACACATGCAGAAGAGAGAGATAAGATAGACACCAACCAACTCCAACTCAGAACTAAAATATAAAAGGAACCCAAGTACATATATGAAATTCCAAGAAAAAGTACTACAACTGAAAGGGAAAACTAAAAGTACCCAAAAGAAAGTAAAACGGCAGCAACCACAAGCCCGAATAGCTCCTCCAACCACAAGCTAGTAGTAACCAGCTTGATCTCCAACCTGCTCCATGTGACCTAAAAAACAGTTTATATATACATAGGGTGAGTATAACAGTATAATCAGTAGGATCCTCCCCAAGACTCTCGTGAAAAAGTAAAGAAAGCATGCTAAAGCCCAGTGAACAACAAGTGAAACTAACTCGTCACCTAAACAGGTATACTAAGTTCCCAACCTCACCATGGCCACTCTCACCAAGTAACGCATACAAGAATATAGCATATAATGAAAAATATCAAGGGTACCCCACTACTAATTCCCCACTGGTTTGTCGCTTTTCCCCAACGACATACGTTTTGTGAATCTCTCTCCAAAGTCTTGCCCGCAGACACCTGGGCTAAGCTCCACAATCTTCACCTCGTGCACCACAAAGGCTTGCCCGTAGACACCTGGGCGAAGCACCACACCATCCTCACAACCAAAAGTAACCAGGTAATTTCTGAGAGACACCAAATCCTGCATAACATGTATCATACATCGGGTATTATACCTCAAGCCATTATAGCCCATACACCGAGTAGGGATCCTCAAGCCATCACAACCTATACACATTACACCTATAGTAGTCCACATGATACTATATCCAGCATATATGTGTGTGAAATAACCACAAGCCATTACATCCCTCTACACACATATATGGGGAAACTAACCGTTGTGCCTTTTGGCACATGTATCTACCAAGAGAAGAGAGAGGGGACAAAGGGGGTAGTCAGCCATTCCACCTCCCATCAGAATGTTGGGGAAAACACCCCCAGGGCGCAGAATCACTGGGGTGTCAGTTTCCTTTAATGACAGGGTGGAGTAGTGTATAGAAACACAAAAAGTATAGAATATATATAACTCACATCCACACTATGGTCATTATTGAGTCTTAGATACAACTGCATCTAACGTCACTCAGACTCCAGGCTGCTACTTCTAAGACTAGGTATCCTATAAGCACACAAACATTTGATGAGTATTATTATATTACTCCATTCTCATTTTATCAGTTACACTGTATGTTAATTAATTATTTAAACATTAATTAACCATGAATAATTTAACATTAAACTTCATTAGCATCACACCCAATATCCACTATACTTTCCAAATTACAACCTTGTCATTATGTTTCAGCAACTCCAACCCCATAAGTTAACATCATTTATTCAATTATTCATTATAGAATTACCTTCCCACATTCCCAGGCATTCTATAAAAACAACCAATGCTACTAAACATAAGGGGGCTCAACACGGTGAGTAGTTATACTACCCATCGAGTCTTTGCCGCCTATAACAAGAGCATAGACCCATTCTACCTTGAGAGGCTAAACACGAAAAGCACGTGGCATACCTCGCGTGTCTTCGCCTCTTTTGGAAGAAGGGTAAGAAAAACCAGCTGCCTTGAGTAGTGGGGAAAAGTAAAGCAGATAAAAAACCAATTAAACCACCAAACATCCAACAACCACATCCATCCCATTCCATCATCCCTCGTGTCCTCCCTGACACCCACATGCATAAAATGATGCATCTCGCCACTCTAGGCGTCATCCGCTACCATAACCACAAGTCCCCATGCCTCCACATCTCACAATAGCCATCCAGGATCACATCACAGCACAAGCAGTAAGAAAGAAGAACATCAAATCAATGGGCTCTTGACCCTTTAACAATCAAGAGGGTAACTCTGAACCCTTTAAGAAATTCTCACATAATATGTTCTTTAATCCATATTGAATTAGCAGATTTGTTATTTGTAGGTTCCAATTACGAGATACCTAATCAGTAAGATATCACAATTAAACAACCATGCTTACTTCCCTAACTTGATTAACATCAAATTAGAAAAACTACAACAATGGAAACAACCAGATTCATTTACATGCCTCTTTATCTGTAGCCAATTAATTAACAATTAATTCCGGCTTTACGTTCATTATAAATTTCCATCAAGAACGAACAATTAATCAAAGAAATCATAGATATCACCCTATCTAGCAAAACATGAGGCAAACTGTTATCACGGTACAAAGCAACAACATGAGATCAACCAATTATTTTAATCCGGTTCAAGTATTTAATTAGGTCAATTTCATTGTGATCCAAAGGGCTAAATCATTCTAATTCTACAATTGTAGATATACAATTAAAGAAGCCATAGAACCGCTACCTCAACAATTCTTGACGTTCTTTATCTACACAACGGGTCACAATCCTCCTCTCGCGACAACTGCATCCACCCAAAGATTCCACGGTACGACAACACCAACCAACCCCCAAGAAAAACCCATTATAAGCATGGAAATTACATGATATAATATGAAAAGGATAATAGGAGAAGATTAACCCCAAAATAATGATGATACAACATACCTTATAGGGAAGATTGACCGACACAACTCGGTTGCATCCAAAATAGAGCCGAACCAATAGGAGGATTAGGGTTTGATTGTGAAACTCCTACGAGAATGATTGAAAGGTTCTAGCGTCTCATAGATGAGAACAAAGGGGAAAAACAAGGGAGAATGATATCTGGTTCCTTTTTGAAGATTTATCGAGGCGACGGTTTAAGATCCTGTTAATTCTCTATTAAAAACGGATCACATTAACCCACACGGTTTGACCAAGTAAAACATCCCGAGCTATAGGAATAATCAATATAGGATTTATGGCATTTGAATCAGCCTTAAGAGTACTTAAAATAAGGCTTTAAATATATTTTATGTCAAAGGAAACGTCAAAGGGGAGAAACTATAGGAACCTGGAAACACTGTTCACATACTCAAAATTTGGAAAGGGAAAGAAAAGGTCACCGTTAGACCTCACCATTCTAGAAACACTATTCAATTATACCGTTATAAGGTCACTGTTAGAAGATTACCGTTCTGGAAACACTGTTCAAGTCTACCGTTATAAGGTCACCGTTAGAAGGTTACCGTTCTGGAAACACTGTTCACAGAACTGGAAATTTGGCTAAGTGTTGGGGATAAGTCACCTTGACCTCCCAGAACACCCCCAACACCACATTTTCACAAAGTAATGGACTGGAGAGGTCTGAGACATTACACTAAGTATGCTAGAACTGAAAGAAGTTACCAACCTCAATAAAGTTTCAATAGAGAAAGATCTTATTTCAATAGTAAATCATGATTTTATGGTTATTGTTAGTGTTGTGGAACATATGGGAATAGGGACTAGAATTTTTGGTACAAATTATCCTTACCTTGAATAATGTTTAAGAAAAGTGGATGAAATAGTGAAAGTAAAATGAGAAACTTTTCTAACTTACATAAAGTTGAAAAAGAGAATTCTTAGGATATTAGAAACTTTACAATAAGAAATAATTTTGAATATCTAGACGAAGTTTGTGAAATATTTGATCAGGTTATTCATCATTCCAAAATATGTATGACACTCCTTATAGAACAATTTTATTATGATAGAAAAAAAGAAACTTGAAAAGAATAAATTTGAGGAAAGATCTTTTGTTGTTGAGATAGCTTTGAAAGAAAGTAAAAGGAACAAGCCTTGGATACTTGATAGTGATTTTTATTCATATATGACAGGTGATATAAAAATATTGAAAGATGTTAAAATTCATGATGGAGGAACAATTACCTTTGGTAATGATAGTTCCTTAAAAATTATAGGAATCAGAATGGTTGATATTGAAACTAAAAAGTTAAAATCTAAGGATGGTTAATTTGTTGATAGGCTAAAACCTAACTTATATAGTATAAATCAAATTTGTGGTGATAAAAATAAAATTTTCAGATTTTTTTCTATCATTAAAATTGTAAAATATGGAAATGTTATTAAAAAAGGAGAAATAACTAGTGGGAATCTCTTTGAAATTGGGGAATTCAAAAACTCATGTTGCAAGAGTGATGAAGATGAAAAAAAATTGTGGCACTGAAGACCGGGCCACATTGGGAATAAAAACATGAATAAAAATTCTGAATTTTATATTGTCCAAAATTTTCTATAATTTAAAAGAAGAGATAAAGATGTTTTTATTACTTTCTAGAAAGATAATATGATTAAGAAAAGTCATAAGAGAATTAAGATTCAATCTACCAGACCTCTTGAACTTGTTCATTCCAATTTAAGTGGGCAGATTAGACATCTATCAATAAAAATATATTTATATATTATCACTTTTATTAATGATTTCAGTTAGATGAAAACCATCATGTTTATGAAACATAACTCAGAGGTTGTGGATATTTTAAATTTTTTAGAAAAGAAGTTGAGAAAGAAATGAGGGCTTATATAAATAATTTGAGAATATATAATGGTATCAAATTCACAATAAATGATTTTGAATACCATCTAAGAAAACATGGTATAAAACATCAATATAGTGCTCCCTATACTCCACAAAAAATATATTATAATAAAGATTGAATAGAATCTTAGTGTAAATGGAAATAAGTTTGTTAACATAATATAAACTTTTAATATATTTTTCTGGAAAGAAGATGTTTGTACTGTAGTACATGTTTATAATAGATGTTTTTTGAGATCAGAAACCAATATGAATCCATATAAAAAGTGGTATAATAAAAAAAACTTCATTGAAATAATTCAAATTTTTTGGTAGTCCATGTTTTGTCAAATTCAAAAATTTGGATTTGGGAAAGTTTGATGAGAAATATGAGGAAGGAAATTTTATGGGTTATTCACCAAATATAAGAAGGTAAAAATGTTGGAACCAACATTTAAGAAATTTTGTGGAATTATATGATGTTTAGGTAACTTAAAATAAAATTTCCTTAACAAATTTAATTCATAATGTTGAGGAGGATAAACTGGAGAATTCAAACAATAGTAAAAGTAATTCAAAACATCCTTATCAAGATTTATAAGAATCACGTGATGAGAAAATTTCATATAGGAAAGAAACATTGAAATTTCCTACCTTATAAAAACATGCTGAATCCAAAAATATTATTGGGAATCTAAGGATCATGTTCAGAAAAAGTTAAAGTTAAGAGTATATAATCAGACATCACTTATCTCAAAAGTGGAACTAGAATCAGTTTCAGAAGCTATTCAACAAAAAGAATGGGTGAATGATATGAATTTGGAGTTGGATCAGATTTAGAATAATAAAACATGGGAACTTGTTTCATGACCATCAAATAAAAATTTTATTAAAACCAAGTGAGTTTATAGAAACATGTTAAATAAACATAGAGAATTTTTAAGAAATAAAGAAAGTCTTGTGTGTAAAGGCTATGCACAAGTGGATGTTGTGTGTTTTAAATAAACATTTTATTGATTTTCAATATTAGAAACTATTATAATTTTTATTTTAGTGGCTACACATCAGAATTACAACATTAATTATATGAATGTAAAGTCATATTTCTTAAATGGTGTGATTGAGGAAGAGTTTTACATTGAAAAAACTTGTGGGTTTCTACTTGTTGAGGATGAAAATGAATTTTTTAAATTGAAGACATCGTTGTATAGTCTGAAACTAGCTCCCTGTTGTTGGTATTATAAACATGAAAATTGTTTGAGAATGTTAATTTTTTCTAAAATAAAAGTTGATAAAAACTTATATGTGATAGATGTTGGCTCAAGAGCTCTAATATTAATTGTTTATGTGGATGATATAATTTTTTTGGGGATATATAAGATTCTTGTAAAACATTTTCAAAGGAAATGAAGAAGAATTTTGAAATGTATATGTTAGGAGAATTAAATTTCTTCCTTTGATTAAAAGTTCAACAAAAGTAAAAATATATTTTCATATCTCATGAAACGTATTCCAGAGAATTGTTAAATAAGTTTGGGATAGAATAATCAAAATAATTTTCTACTCAAATTTCAGTGATCACAAATATGAGTAAAGATGAATCTGAAAAAAATTTAAATTAGAAAGATTTTCGGAAGCTGATTGGAAGTATACTTTATCTTATAGCCTCAAGGCCTGATATTGTTTATGTTGTGACTTTTTGTGATAGGTATCAAAGTAATATAAAAGAAATCACATATGTTGGTGGAAAATAGGATTCTGAGACATGTTAAAGGAACAACTTCACATGGGTTGTTATAAAAAAATAGTGATATAATGTTTCATAGTTATACCAATGCTGATTGGGATGGAGATTGTAATGATAAAAAATCAACCTCTGGTATGATAGTTTTATTGGGTTTATGTTGTTTGATTTATCATTTTAAGAAACAATGTTCATTATCTTTGAGCATAGTTGAATCTAAATATGTTTCATCTACTCAGGCTTGTACTCAAATGTTGTGGATGAATGTTCAACAGGGAAATTTGAAAGTAAATTTTTCTAAACCATTGAATATACTTTGTGAAAATTAGAGTACAATTGATCTTTATAAAAATATTTCCCAACATTCAAGATAAAAATACATTGATATAAATTTTATATTTATAAAAGATAAATTTGCTAGTCGAGATGTTTTTATAGAAACATTTCAAAAAATTATTAGATTGTTGATATCTTTACAAAAAAATGAAGAAAGAAAGGTTTGGGGAATTGAGGTTGAAACTTTATATTAACCCTCCTTCCATGTCCTCCTAAACATCATAAGGAAGAACCTACACCATGCTTTAGATTATTTTGACAATGGGAGAGATAAAGTAAGAAATTTTTTACTTTGTAATACGTTTTTACTTATATTTCATAAATGAATCTGAATCTATGGTTATCATAAAATGGGGGAGAGAAAAAAAAGTGTGAGAAAAATAAAAGTTAGGTGGATTTATCTTTACATAGTCGCAATATTTTCTTGTTACTGAGGTATGAAATTCTTTCAAAAACATTACTTTAACCAGAAGTGTGGTGTCAAGACACTCTCTTTTGAGAAAGGCCATGTTTTTATAAAATTCAAAAAACATAATTTTTTTATAAAAGTTGAGTTATATAAAAATTATGAGAGTTGGAAAAGTTGTTAATGAGGGTTGTCAACAAATCCAAAGGGGGAGATTGAATAACATTAATGGAGTTTTCTTACAATTTTTTGTATTTATTGACAACTAAAAATTTTGTATAAGAATGTTTTTGTTATCCAGGAATCAGATCCAGTCCATCGTATTGAGATTTTGCAAGAGAGTCAAAAGTTTATAAAAGAATCGGATCCATCTGCATCGTATTCAGATCATGGTATCCAAGAGAATTATAATAAGAAATTATTGTTTTATGGATATTTTTTGTTTTTGTAATTAGATAAAGAAAGATGTTACTGAGTGAAGAAGTCATATTGTTGCTGAAGAGGTTTGTTGAAGAAAGTGAAGTCTAGAGTTATAAAGTTTTCATACTTTTTAAATATCATCAATCGATGCTTTTCAAATCAATAATTTCTCAAAATTCATGAAAAAATTCATGATAAAATCTTTTGAAGCAATGATGGAGAGGTTTTTGAAAATTCAAAATTATAGAGTAAATAACTCCATCATAATGAGAAATTATATCGTAATGAGAATTTCATCTTAATGAGGATTCAATCATTATGAAGAAAGCCATCAATGGGAGAATATTTTAGAAGATCAGATCCAGAAGTCAGAATGTGTGATGATGATGAAGTTTTAAAGATTTCAATGTTGAAGTACGGAGAGTCCATCGTAATGAGAATTTCATCATAATGGGATCTCCATTGTAATGGGAATTCTATCGTAATGAAAATTCCATCGTAATGAGAATTCCATTGTTATGAATATTCCAACAGGCTGAGCTAAGAAAAAAATAATTCTCAATGAGCTGAGAAGGAAACATATAATAATGAGCTATAGAAAAAACATATCACAAATGAGACGAGAAGTAAATATATCATAATGAGCTGAGAAAGAATCAGACCGTAATGAGATGATTACAAATAATACTTAAACAAAAATTCCAGAAGCTTAATGAAGACCTGACAAGGTAAAACTTCAAATTCAATTTTTCGTAAATTTCATAGAAATCCAAGGAGGATTGAAAATTTCAAAGTTTAAGTTTAAATGAATGATATATTTAGAAATTTTAAAATTTGTGGAAGCGGGAAAAGTTTTCAAGTTTCCCACTTTTGTTTTTTGAGTTTCCTATAAATACTTTCTCATATCATTCATTCATTTTCATACTTTTCATGCAAGTGGAAAAGGAAGAGTGGTGAATAAATCAAGTAAAATTCATTCCTAGATAGAGATATCGTAAGGAGTATTAGACAACTAAATGTTTGTTTATATAATTGAGAAAGATCATATTGAGAAGATCACATTCAGTCAATCATATTGAGTTAATTGGACTGAAAAAGACCATATTGAGCATTTGTGTATATAATGAGTTTTTTATATTGATAATGGGTTCATAGTATTGATTCCATCATATTGAGAGAATCAGATTCAAACTCATTATATTGAGAGAATCTGATTTAGACTCATCATATTGAGAAAATATGATCTAGAAAGATTATATTGAGAGAATCAGATCTAGACTCATCGGATCAAGAAAATCGGATCCATCTAAATCAAACCGAGGATTCAGATTGAAAAACTCTGGATCAATTTCAATAAAGTCATTATTCTTTAGTTTGGGTAAAAAATTTTATAAGAAAACATTGTAAACTAACAAGATTCAGTATAATCATTCCTATCTAGAGATAGAAGGTGTTTAATAGGAGTTTACTCAAGTTGTATTCACTTCTTTATAATAGTGGATTTCCATAGACCCACGGGAGTGGCTATGGAAATGATGTAGGTTCTCACACCAAAGAAAAAACTTATAAATATTGTGTTCTTTAATTTATTTCCTACTTATTCATGCATGAGTTTTTAATAAAAGCTGATAAGGAAATAAATATTAATAGGTTACAAGGGTTAAGTTTCGAAAAATTTGAAACTTATAAAAGTTGACCAACATATTCAATCCCCCTTCTTAGTTATTATTCAATCATTTAGAACATCCAAACTACTTATTATATTTATATACTCATGTGTAATTTTATATACATTTTACAGATTTTTAGGATGTTGTCAATTATTAGGCTATACCTTACTAACTCATGACATATTGATTGTAGGTCAATGGAGGAGATACCACATTCCTTAAAAACTATTTCAATTATTTTTATTGACTTTAGAGATATTATGAATTATTTGTCTTGTATGAAATTACATAAACTTTATTGTCTATTTGGATGATTGGGATCATTTTACTTGTAGAGTTTAGGTGTTAACAGATGGTTTATTTTTTTCTAGAGTTTGATGATAATAATTCCTCCCTGTTAAGTACCAATAGGGATATGGAAGATGGTCTATAGAAGGGTGAATATTTGAGATAATTTTTTTAATCAAATGAATTGTTTAATTAAATTATTTATCAAAGTTAATTATTAAGGTTTATTATTAGTAGAAAAAGGAAAATAACACAAGGTAGTTTTTTTTATTATAGTTTGGTCTAAAGTGGACCTACTATACATTAATATGTCTCTAATCAGTGAGATATATGTGTGAACTAATATGATTTTTATTGGGGAATCATAACCCAATTATAGAATCCTTTTCTAGTGGAGGGATAACCACGACACTAACTTGTGTATGGGGAGTCACAACCCTTACAACCTGACTTTAGATAGAGGGAGTCACAACCCGAACAATACTGACTTTAGATATTGGGAGTTACAACCCTTAGATCCTAACTTTAGAATCTGGGAGTCACAACCCGAGGAAGAGAAGAATAAATAATGATTTTTTTGTGTAAAAGTATAAATAGAAAAACTAAGTGCGTGTGAGAGATGAGAAATAGTGTTATAAAATCATGACTAGTTGAAAGAATATAAATACTTAAAGAATAGGTACTAGTTTTTGAGTATTAGACTGGATCATCTTGTCAACGTAATAGAATTTGAAGCAGAAGAAATTCATCTCTTAAGAGAATGTCTAGGTGATGGAATAAGATATCTCATAGGGTAAAATTTGTGCATCACTTCATACGTTTATAACTTTTTCTTGATGAAAAAAATAGAGAGTTGAATATGTTAATCAGTGTGTTCAATATATTTCAAGGATATTAAACAACCCCTTTAAATATATATTTTCAAATATTAACAAACACATTCGACAGGTAAAAAAAACCAAATTCAAATAACAATTATCATGGAGAGAGAATAATAATGTTCTTAATAATAATAACAATAATGATTTTAATTCAAAACTTAAAGACAAATTCAAACTGATTTAAATAAACCATTACGTGATAATAATAATTCAAAGGTATTTTCATAAAAAGCATAGGTTAATTTGAATGTTTAAATTCAAATATTAAACACATTTTAACTTAATGCAGTGGGTAATTTATGAAATTAATTATACTGTTTTAAAAATTATAAAACGTGTTTGAATAAAATAAATTCCATTCTATAATAATTTAGAAAATAAATATTTTAAATAAATTAACTCAAAATATTAAAACATAAATATTTCAAAAATAAGATGTAAGTGTTTGCATGGATAAAGAATAAAATTCCATCATATTTTAAAATTGATTAAAATATTTCTAAAATAATTCAGATAAATTCTATATAATATAATAATATTTAAAATCAATGAAATAATTTAAAAAATTAATATAAGTATTTAGTCCATCAAAATAAAAAAATGATGAAAAATAGAGTACTTAAAAATTTTCAGAACAATAACATTTTAACTGGACGTATCAAACAACTGAAATGATTGAAATAAAAAATTGACCCACCTTTAAAATAAAAAATTAATTAACTATTAAAATAAAAAATTAATTAACCATTAAAATAAAAACTTAATTTACCATTATAATAAAAAAATTAATTCACCATTAGAATAAAAATTAATTCACTGTTAGAATAAAAAATTAATTCACCATTAGATTAAAAAATTAATTCACTATTAGAATAAAAAATCAATTCACCATTAGAATAAAAATTAATTCACCCCTAGAATAAAATATTAATTTACCATTAGAATAAAAAATTAATTCACTATTAGAATAAAAGTTAATTATTAGAATAAAAAATTAATTCACTGTTATAATAAAAAAAATTATTTCACCATTAGAATAAAAATTTAATTCATCATTAGAATAAAAATTAATTCACTATTATAAATAAATTGATGGTTTAAAATATTATTTATGGTTTAAAAAAATTATTGTTGAATAGTGCATCAGTTTATGTACAAACTGAGCACACAAACTTTGGTGAATTTTTAAGGCTTTTCAAAAACTAAATGAAAAATTGTTCCAGAAGACTTATTTGAATATAATTTCAATTTATTTAAAATGAATTGAGATTCTCTTAATTCCGATAAATATTGAATGATATATGATCAAATTACTATGATAACATGAAATAGAAACTCAAAAAATGATAATATTTTTCAATTTTTAAGGTATGTAAAATATATTTTCCGAGTTACATGTAGTTTAATGAAATGAAGAAAAAATTATTAGATTTATAACTCAAGAAAAATAGAGCTATTCCGATTATAAACAAATGAGATATCAAAGAATAAAAAAATATTTTCAATTATATAAAATCCATATTTTCAATTTTTTTTAAAGATTTTATGATTAATGGACCACCCCATAAAAAATAAAATCACAGCTTAATTTATTCTAATGAAATTAAGATAAATGAGTTGTCTTCAAAATGGGATATGTTTATAAAGAATAAGATCTGTATATCATATGTTATAAATAAAATATAAAAGAAAAAATAAAATAATATTATACTAAAACATTTCTTAATAGA
Organism: Viscum album; assembly: GCA_963277665.1. Lineage (NCBI taxonomy): Eukaryota > Viridiplantae > Streptophyta > Magnoliopsida > Santalales > Viscaceae > Viscum > Viscum album. The sequence goes on from OY728128.1 coordinate 1,664,555,792, forward strand.
AAAAACATGAATCATGTTCAGGCATAAATGAGTACATTTAGAGAAATATTTAGAAAACCTTTTAGTTTAATAAAAGTTATTTTAACTTGTTATATTTCAAATGAAACAATAATTATAAAATTCTATTCAATAAAACAAAAATTATAAATAAAATAGAAAGTTGTTTTAAAAAAATCATATAAAATAATAAAAGAGTTTTGAGATATTTAAAATAATAAAATAATACGTAATATAAAAACAGAAATATATACATGCACAAGTAGAAAATTGTTTCCCCTTCTTATTTGATTACAAAACCAATTTCTCACCATTTTTGTAAATAAACAAAATGAGAAAACATAAAATCCCCCTAAATAAATGTAATAATAAAATATTTAAATTCCCAATATTTAAAGTTGAAATTTAATTATTGCAAAAAGATAAGAGTCTAAAGGTTTAGTAAATATATCTGCTAGCTTATTTTCAGTAGGGATAAATTATAAAATAATATCACCTTTATTCACATAATCTCTAATAAAATGAAGTTTAAGATCAATATTCTTTATTCTAGAATGCTGTAAGGTATTATTTTAGAATTTAAAATTGAAAAGGTTTTATCATGATAAATATGCTATTTATTAAGATAAATACAAAAATCGCATAATGTTTTCTTAGCCCATAAAAATTGAAAAAAACTACTAGTATTATATATATGCTCAGCTTCTGTAGTAGATAGAGCGACAAATAGTTGCTTCTTAGAGTACCCAAAAATTAAACTTTTCCCAAAAAGTGACACATACCTAATGTGCTTTTTTGGTCAATTATATAGCCACCAAAATCAGTGTTATAATAAGATATTAAATGGAAACAATTATATTTTTATAAAATAAACCAGAATAAATATTTCCTTTAACATATCTAATTATTCTTTTTATATATTTAATATGAATATCTTTAGGATTAGCATGAACTATAGCACATAAAAAAATACTAAAAATTATATCTGGTCTATATGAAGTTAAATATAACATGATATCTATCATGCCTCTATAAATTTTAATATCATTTTACTTACCACACATGTCAACATCTAATTTACAATTAGTACCCATAATATTTTTCATAGATTTCAAGGAATCAATACCGAATCATTTAACTAACTCTTTAGCATACTTATATTGATTATAAAAAAATTCATCTTTTCTTTGAAAAATTTGAAGTCCAAGAAAGAACATTAATTATTCTATTAAACTCATGTCAAACTTAGAAGACATCAAAGTATAAAAATCATTACAAATCATTTCACTACAAGAACCAAAAAATCGTATCATAAATATATTGTTTAAAAATTAAAACACCATTAAAAGTTCTTTTAATAAAAAGTATAGGATCAAAATTTCTTTTCTTGAGAACATTATTTAGAGAAAACAAAGAATTTCATTCATACCAAGTGTGATGTGATTATTTGAGACCATGAAAATCTTTAGATAATTTAAAAACATGATAAGAAAATATTTAATTTTTAAAACTAGGGGTTTGAGAAACATAAACTTCTTTAGTTATAAAACCATTTAAGAAATCACTTTTTATATCCATTTAATATAATTTAAAACCTTTAAAACAAAAAAAGATAAAAAAATTATAATGTTATTTAACATGGAAACAGGTGAAAATGAATCTTCAAAGTCTATACCTTCTTATTGAGAGTATCCTTTAGAAACAAGTTTGGATTTGTTTTTGACAATTAGTCCAAATTAATTCATCTTATTTCTAAATATACACTTAGTTCCAATTACTTTCTTATCCTCAAGAAATTCTACTAAACTCAAAAAATTAGTTCTAAGAAACAAATTTAATTCATCTTGCATAGGAAAAATCCATTTTTCATATTTTAATGTATCATTAACATTAATAGGAACAAAATTAGAAATAAAAGAAGAATTGAAAAAAAAATAGAACAAAATTTCTAGTTTTAACACTAGAATCAAAATTTCCAATTACATTTTCAATAGGATTATCTTTATGAATCTTCCATGATCTTGGATCAGGTTGCAAAGATTAAGCTCCACCTCGATTGAATGATCGTTATCTTGAGGTTTTTCTTCACCAAAATTAAAATCTTTAAGCTCATAATCAATAACATTAAAATAAAAATTTAATTTAACATTATTTTATTCAAATATAACATGCATATATTCTTAAATAACTATATTTCTTTTATTATAAACTCTATAAGCTTTACTATTATTATAATATCTAAGAAAAATACCTTCATCGCTTTTACCATCAAATTTATCTAAATTATATTTTGAATTTAAAATAAAAACTTTATAACCAAGAACTCTAAAGTAACCAACATTATGATTTTTATTTTTGAATAATTCATAAGGAGTTATCTTTGATAATGTTCTAATAATAATTATATTTGAAACATAGAAAGAATAAAAAATGGCCTCAGCCCAAAAATATCCAGGTAAATTATATTCACTTAACATAGTTCGATCCATTTTAATAAGAGTTCTATTTTTCCATTCTAAAAAACCATTTTGTTCTAGTGTTCTAAGAGTATAAAAATTATGAAAATTACCATTCTTTTCACAAAAAAAGTAAACACTAAATTAAGAAATTTACTTCCTTTATCACCATAAATAGAAAAAATCATACAACCGTTTTCATTTGGAACTAAATTAAAAAAATTGTAAATCAAGATAAAGTATCATTTTTATGAGTAAGAAAGTATAGCCATAAAAATATACTATAGTCATCAATAATAACCAAAATATTTTTATTTTTACCAATACTATAAATTTGATTTGGTCTAAATAAATCAAGATATACCAATTTTAAAGGCTTATTAACACTTATCTGATTGATAGGTCTAAAATAAATTTTGTGTTTCTTTCCTTTCATGAAAGTTTCACAAACATGAAGTTGTTATTTCTACAATGAAGATAGTTGTAACATGTTCTAATGTTTTGATAGCTTATGTAACATTCTAAAATTAATATGACCTAAAAATCAAAGTCAAAGGATGTTTTCATTCTAGATAGCATTTTTGAACTTAACATGTTGAATAATTAGTTCATTAAAATCAATAGTATAAATATTATCCTTTTAATTAGCATAAAATAATAAACAATCATCTTTAATAACTAATCATTTATCATTTTCAAATTTAACATTCAATCAATCATCACATAATTGTGATATGATAATTAAATTATGATTTAAACCATCAACATATTATACTTTAGAAGTAATGGTAGAATTTGAAATACCAACTTTTCCAAAACCTTTTACTTTTCTTTTAGAATTATCTCTAAAAGTAATAGTTCCTCCATTATAGGTGTTGTAACTGGAAAAAATTGATGGGTATTTGATCATATTCCTAGATCATCCATTATCCATGTACCATATGTCATTATTGATACATCCAAGGAATTTTTCCAACAATAATCAATTACTTGACAATTTTGGTACACAAGCTAATTTTAGTACAATATGATTGGTAATACAATTTTTTGGTAGCCTTACAGAATTTAAACATGTATTATAAGGTACTCTAGATAACAAAGTTTTAGAAATATTAGTTTTTGTAAATCCCAAAGATTTTTAAAATCAAAGTGAATAATCATTTGTATAGTGACCTTTCATGTCACATTTAAAACAAGTAACAGTAGAAGTATAACCATTTTTAATATTAAAAATATATGTTTTAAACATTTGAGATAATATTTTATCATAACCAAAAACATCATTATTTTTTATTAGTTTTAGTCAAAGACATCATTTCATGATATTTTTATGACCTTGAATAAAAGTAGATAAACATTTTTAATACATTCAACTTCATTTTTCAAATTTTCATTTAAATCTTGAGAAGATTTCAAATTATCATAAACTATTGATTGAGATGCAAAAGTAGTGTTTCTTAACTTTTCATTTTCTTTTTAAATTACTTTATTTTTAGAAATAAGTTTCTCATTATTTTTCTTAAGCGTATTATATAAATCAGTAATTTTGGAAATATTTTTTCTTAATCTTTCAATTTATTTATTAATTTAAAAAAAATTAGGTTTTCAAAATCATAGTCAGAATAAGAACAATCAGAAAAAAAACTAGAATTATTAAATTTTTCCAGTGATTCCATGTAGCAAAAGTTAGTAGTTTATTTTTTATTTATAGATTGTTTTATAGAATCATATTATTCTGTATAGCTCGAACTGGTTGTCAATGCCTTTTTATCCTTATTTGTGTATTTGTCTTTATTATTTTGTTTTTGATAGTCAGTCTTGACATGTCCTTTCTTCCTACACTCATAGCAATTTACATCTAAAGCATTGTAATTTGTATCACCTTTCTTATCTCCCTTATATTTCTATTTTGAGGGTTTCTTCTAAACTAGTTCTTGAATCCTCTATTTTTTATTCTTTTGTAAAATCCATTTACAATCAGATCCATATATTATTTTCACTATCCTATAGATCAGAATCAGAAGATACAATTAAAATAACATTCACATATTTAAAAGATACACCTTTTTTTGGTAGTCTCATTAGCAGCTATGTTCTTTAGTTCTATTTCATATTTTAGTGGTGGTCCAATCAATTCATCTGGGATGTAATCTATGAAGTTATTTCTTTCATCAATGAAGACCTTATAAGCTTTTTATTTCTTTGGTAAGACTCATAGGACTCGTTTAACAAGTACAAGGTTTTCTAGTGCTTCTCTAAGTTAATTCATTACATTCACAATGCTTATAAATATGTGGAAAATTTGGTTTTCAATTTCATCTTCACCCATCTTGAAGTCTTGGTAACCATCACGAAACATTCCAAGATTGGTTCAGATCAATATTTCTGTGCCAAGGTGAGTGAATTAAAGAATATTCTAAATTTTATGAGTTTTCTTACAAGAAGACACATGAATAAAAACACTTCAGTTAATAGCACAATATAAAATATTAAAAAATTTGTAATTTAAAACATATAATGTAGTATCATTTCTAGTAAGTGTATGTGGGTCCACTTCAGGGAGAGTGTAATTTTTTTGACATGATAGGACATTTCACAATGCTCAATTGTTTGAGGTATTCCTCCATTCAGGATCTCCAATAGCCATAATAATTATCATCAATGTGAGGTGGGTTTTTAGGAATCCAATCATTATTTGGGTTCAATCCTACCATCTTATAAGATCTTATCCTTAATTGTGAGGTTTAGGAATAGATTAACACAATTAAATATAAAATTAGACTCTATATAAATGGGTTGGATAAGATCCAATGGGAACAATATTTAATACAAATTGAAATTTATTAGAAAGAGAATAACATATCTAATAATTTATAAAAAGGATTAGGCTCTAATACCAATTTTTAGGTCCTAATAGGGATATGGAATGTGGTCTAGAGGGGGTGAATAGACCAGATTAAAAAATTTAATCAAATGAATTGACTAATTAAATTAATTTTCAAATTTAATTATTAAGGTTAATTAGCATCATAAAAAGGTAAATAAAAAAAGGATATTTTTTATAGTAGTTCGGTCCAAAGTGAGCCTACTATACTCTTATACCTCACTATTTGGTGAGAGTTATGTGCTCACTAATATGATTTTTATTTGGTAATAATAACTCAATTGAAAAATCCATTTCTAGTGAAGGGATAACAACATTACTGAATTTTGTATGGGGAGTCACAAACCTTACAACCTAAATTTGGACATAGGGAGTCACAACCCTTAGATCCGAACTTTAGAATCTAGGAGTCATAACCTGAGTAAGAGAAGAAGAAATAATTCTTTTGTGTGTAAAATCATAAACATAAAAACTGACTGTGTGTGAGAGATGATAAATAATGTTACTGACTCAAGACCATAATAATTATAAGATAAATAATTAAAGAACATGTACCAGTTCTTGGGGATTATAAAAAATCATCCCATCGAGGAAGTAAAAGTTAAAGAAGATAAAATTTGGACCTTGAGAGAATGTATAGGTGATGAAAAAGGGTATCACACATGGGTATAGTTTGTACAACACTTGATATGTTCACAACTTTTTCTTGTGGAAAAAAATAGAGAATCAAAGATGTTAATTGGTGTGTTCAATATATTTCAAGCCATCTCGACAACCCCTTTAAATATATATTTTCAAATACTAAAAAACATCGTCCTTGATTAAAACAATTCAAATTCAAATAACAATTATCTAGGAGAGAGAATAATATTGTCCATAAAAATTGTAAGTATAATGATTTGAATTAAAAAATTAAAGACCAATTCAATCTAATTTAATTGACTAGTTAAATAATAATAATAAGTTAAAGGTTCTCCCTTAAAAATAGTAAGTTAATTTGAATATTTAAATTCAAATATTAAACACATTTTAACTTAATGAAGCGAGTAATTTAAAAAATTTATTATAATAAATTAAAAATCATAATATTTTTGAATAAATTCAATATCATTAAATTATAATTTTTAAAATGAATAATTTAAAGAAATTTACTCAAAATTTTTAAACATAAAGATTTCTAAAATATGATGTAAGTGTATGCATGGATAAATAATAAAATACCATCACATTTTAAAATAGATTAAAATATTTCTAAAATGCGTATCATGACTTATATAAAATATATTAATTTTTAAAATCAATAAAATACTTAAAAAAATTAATAAAAGTATGCAGTTCATTAAAATAAAAAAATTATAAATGATAGAGTACATAATTTTTTTTAAAGCAATACACTTTTAACTGGCGGTATCAAACATCTACAACCATTGAAATAAAAAATTGATCCACCGTTAAAATAAAAAACTAATTCACCATAAAAAAATTAATTCACCATTAGAATAAAACATTAATTAACTATTAGAATAAAAATTAATTCAATATTAAGATAAAAATTAATTCAACGTTAGAATAAAAAATTAATTCGCCGTTAGACTAAAAAATTAATTCATTATTAGAATAAAAATTAATTCATGTTTAGAATAAAAAATTAATGTATCGTTAGAATAAAATATTAATTCATCATTATAATAAAAATTAATTCAACATTGGGATAAAAAATTAATTCACCATTATAATAAACAATTTATTCACCATTAGAATAAAAATTAATTCACTATTAAAATAAAAAATTAATTCACCATTAGATTAAAAAATTAATTCAATGTTATAAAAAAATTGATTATTTAAAAAATATTATTGATGGTTTAAAAAAATTCGATGATTAGTGCATCAGTTTATGTATTAGATGAACCCAAAAAGTTTGGTCAAATTTTAATTCATCTAAAAAAATGAATTAGAGATTGGTCAAACAGATTTATTTGAATATATTTTCATGTTATTTCCATCGAATTAAGAATCCCTTAATTCTGGTAAGTATTTAATGAGATATGATCAAAATACTATGAAAACCTGAAATAGAAACTAAAAAATGATAATATCCAGACACTTTTTAAGTTATGTTAAAGTATTTTTTGGAGTTTCACGTAGTTGAATGAAATTAAAAAACACTTCTTATCATTCTAATGCTTGAAACTTTGAGTGACTCTGTTTATAAACTAATGAGATGTCCAAGAAACAAAAATTATTTTCAATTCAAAAAAATTCAGATTTTTAGAATTATTGTAAGATCTTCGGATAAACGGTGCACCCCTTAAACAATAAAATCAGACCTTTATTTAATCTATTGAAATTAAGATAGATGATTTTGATTTCAAAATGGGATAAGATTTAAAATAATCTTATCAGTATAGCATATTTTATAAATAAAATATAAAAGAAAACTTTAAAACGTATTATACTGAAAACATTTCTTGGGAGAAAAACTTGAATCATTTTCGGGATTAAATGCGAACATGATAGAGAAATATTTAGACAAATTTTTAGTTTAATAAAATTTAGTTTAACTTGTTATATCTCAAATTATAAAAGAATTATAAAATTATTAAAAATACAACACAATTTATAAATAAAATATAGAGATATTGTCATGACAGTTTTCACATAAAATAATTAGAGTTTTGAGATATTTAAAAACATAAAATAATATGTAATCAAACAAAACATAAATATATACTTGCAAATGCACAAACACTCTCATATTTCACTTTATATATCTTTTATGTTATTATTAAACCCATGTCCTATTAGAGATGAGTTTAGAGGTCACAACAAATTTCACAGGTTCTAGAGGAATCGAGTTAGAAAACTTATTTGTATTATACTATTATATGATAGAACTTCCCAAACCTCTCTTCTTTATTTAATCCTTAACTAGAGTTTGTGGGTAACTTTATTTATTTAGAAATAAAATATGGTCATTCTAATGTTTTTTAGAGATTCTATTACCTGTTGATCACCTTTAGGGGGAAGAACTAGTTGGTTACTGCTATGTGGTCCTCATCATTCACTTGAGATAAAGTTACCAAATAGAAGGTATGTCTTGTTTATATTCTTCACGTTTTTCTTTATTACTTATATAGATTGATCTTGAAAAATGGGTTTTAAGTATTTATCATGTTTAGATATGATAAATTTAATTAAAACTCGTCAATGGTACTAGATCCATCTTCAATGAAGGCTAAAAGAATCCATGAATTCTAAAAATTTGGGGAAAATGAAGAACGATTGACATCATAGGTAGTGATATGAAAATATTGTTCTTTATGATATTATATGGCCTAATCCATGATATTTATTATAGTAATGTTAACAATGATATGTAATATCATTACCCATGATATGCTTGGGTTGATCTCTCTAAAGCATATCATTGTAATACTTTACCGATATGGAGATATCTCTGCACATGTTATAAATAAAAATATTGGTTTTAGTTTATCACTGGAGAAGATATAGAGATATCAATGTCTATAAAACCTAAGATGACTGAAAATATGAAATGGCTATATAATGATATTGATTATCATGTATATTTGTGAAATAGATATGGGTATAATGTTATAAGCAATAACACGAGCAATATTATGCGATGATAACACGTTTTAACATGAGATATATGATCACTGATATTGTAGCTGGTGATATAGGGATATTATTGTCTATAATATAATTATTTAAAAATATATTATAATTAAAATGAATAATTTACAAAGCTTTTATGAATTATAAAATATATTAAATGTAATATATATATTTTTATATTCATGAAATGTTCAAAAATTTTATAATAAGAAATTTTCATATTAATAATCTATTTTAAATAATGGAAATTATCAATATTATTAATATAAAAAGTAAAATTTCACAATAAATATATTAAATGTTTATTTATTTATTTCATTCCCTGTTTAATATTCATATATATAATTTTTTTATATTATAAATATGTGTATACATTAATATTAATTATTGAGGGTTAACATTTGGAATCTTGGAATTCCCACCAACCGCCAATGTTATGATACCCTTGCTGGAGATGACGATCTCCTATACCCCTCCCTCATAATTGGGTGAGGGGCTTCTTCATTATTCAATGTTCAGGGATCCATGCCTCACTTTGTTCCCTTCACTAATTTCATCCTCCCCCTAATTTTCTTATATATTATAGTTTCCCCTAAAGTTCCAAGTCTATACAACAGAGTTTTAATGGTGTTGATCTCTCCATTAGAGTTCTCAACTGATTTGTCTCTGCTTTGTTTCTCTCTATTTTGGACATTTCATGCATTACATACCACTAGTTGATGACTTCAACAAATTTTTCAATGAATCATGGGGGATCAAAAATTTTGTGGTCATTGGAATTATGTATCTCCATCATATTCACCAACTCTTGTAAGTTGAAGTTGATTTAGTTAAATCTTGGTCTAGTTCCCCTATGATTATCAAATATTTTTGATTCTTGTTATTTAGATAGAACATCAGCTTTCATATAAAATGGGATCTGAATTCTTAGATGATCTAGATGAAACTCCTAGATATTCCACTTCCATTTCAAAATCCTTGGATTATTAAACTTCTTAGGAACTCTGTTGGTTGGTGTATCTGCTCAAAACTTAGGGCTAGTACTCCATACCCTCTAATTAATCCATGAATCTGTATTAAAGTTGATCAGATTAAGCCTCCCCCAGATTTTGTCTAACATAAAATCAAAGGTGAATACAACTTCAAGAAACCCATTATCTTTGAATCTTGGATAGATTATTGTTCAACCTGCCATCACTAAGGTCACAAATCATAGTATTTCCATCAACAATAACCTAATGTCGAAGGTCTATGTGGAGTTGATCATTCACCGACATTACTTAAAGAACACCCATATGCTTAGATGTCACCAGAGGCTATGGTGGAAGCGTTAGATAAAGATATTGATGGATTAATTTATGAGAGGATGTGTTTTAATCCTTACCCAATGTAGAAGGGGATAACTGACTCTTCTTCTAAGATACTTGGGCCTTCAGCACCGGTGTAACATTACTTACCAGACGTCTATATAATTAGGTAGACTATTAATCAATTAAAAGGGATTTCCATAGATGGAGCTTTAGACAAGAACTCTTCAACCAAGAAATTAATGACCAATTTGAACCTTTTGGGTATGTATTATCTCAATAATACTCTATAAATCTTATTTATTTTGATGCCCACAAATACCCTTATTTGTTTTAATAATGATATTTCTTTAATTGAATTTCTTGAAATTATTATAAACTATCTTATTTATTCTGGGATTATATTCACAAATTTTAATTCACATGGATAGTGTTTGAAATACTCTTAAGTGTATTCTAGAAAAACTGTTCATACCCTATGTTCATACCGTATCTTAAGGAATAAACCCTATTTTTGGGACAACACATATGGATCATGAACCTTACATTTTCATTCAACCTTATGTTAGAAGATGGTACATATAGATTATCAACACTACTCTTGAAGGAATGTATGGATAAAGAACCTTATGTTTGGATGGAACCTTACAGGTGGGAACAGAATAATGTATGGTTAAAGAACCATATGTTAGTAAGGAACCCTATGTTTGAGGACACAAACGTATAGTTCTTCAACCTTACTTTTATGACCAAACTTACATTGTCAACCTTATGCTCAGAAAATGAATGCTACATAGTTGAACCTTACGTTTGGTATTTTGTGGCTTTATGAAGGAACCCTACATTTGGCTTTTCAATGTTAGAGATTTAATTTCACTATTGTATCTAAGATTTCTGTAATGGTATTTATAGAGTTACATGCTATTTTATGCTCATTTTGACTGATTCAAATCTTGATATGATTGATTCAAAGAACTGTATTTGACGGATAAAATCTCTCATATTCTCAAGGGAAGTTACGACTTTCCTGGACTTTTTTGAATTTGAATATCTATGATCTATTAGGAGTCTTTTGTGGATCTAAAATTATGGAAAACAAGTTATCTACAGTATATATTCTACTAGTTTATTGTTTCAAAATATAGGACATAGAAGTCATATATTTTATTTTTGTAAATATATTTTACAGTTCATCTACAAATAACAATCATTTCTAAAATAGCCTATACTTTGGAGACATACATGTTCAATATTTTATTGTCGTAAGTTTTCTTCCACTTTTTATCGAAGATCTTTATGTAATCGGGATCGCTCCAGATCTATGATTTCTTGAAGAATTTCATTTTTGAAGAAGAATATCCATCTACTATTAGTTGCTTCTACTTCAACTGTGATGTTCAACCTGATCCATCTTCAAATAAACCTCATTTGATTTTTTGGAGTTTCAACTACTCAGATTAAGTTGTAGTGGAGTATCATCTTCTCAATCTATGTTATGGATATTCAATTATTTATTAAAGAACCAAAAGGCTTTGTTTTTAGACTTGTTTGTAGAGGTATCAACTACATGCACTTAGTTGTAGATTTATGGTCTTATGATAATAGGACCTTTCTAGTGAAATTCATCAAGCTTGCTGAGAGAGTGATTAGTGGAGTGGACTAGGGGATCATTGTTCCCCAAACCACTAAAACTTTACGTTCTTTATTTCTATTTATCCAATACATATAATCATTATAGAAGTAAAAACAAAACACCAATATTAATCATAGAGGGCGTCAAAATCAATAATTGTGGAAGATTTTTGAAAAGACACAATTCACTCCCCTCTTGTGATATTTTTTATTATTCTGACCTAATAATTGGTATTATAGGAGATATTTTGGATAAAGATATAGCAAGATAAAAGTATAAAGTCTATACAAAGATAGAGATGGATGATCTGTGAGAAGGAATTTATATGGTACATGATCCATACATTAATGGTGAAGATCATGGGTATTAGAAATCAAGGATGACTATCTATCTGAAAAATCTTGGATTTAATGTTTACTAAAAAATAATTAATATTTATAAGAATTCTGAAAAACCAGAGACTTGGGATGTATGAACAAAAGCCGAGTATGATATCAATTCAAAAGTGATGAATGATATTATTTTTGGTCTTGGACCAGATGGATTCAATCTTGTATCACAATTTTCTAATGCCAATGAGATCTGGAAAACTATTTCAGTTTCTTATGAAATGAGTAGACAATGTTATACAGATGAGGTATGCGATAATAAAGCTAAAATTTGAAACATTTAGAATTATTGATGGTGAAAACATCACAAATATGAATAGAAGTATTAAAAATATTTCCAACAATATTACTACCTTTAGATAACCCATCAAAAAATCTAACCAAACTTTGAAAGTACTCATAGTACTACCTTCAAAATATAATGGCATATCTACTGGTATTTGCCAATCATCACCCATCAAGGATCTTACAATGAAATAAATAATTTTAACACTGATGATGTATGAATTTTAGATGAAAGATAAAGCTAAAGATCATACAATTATAGTAAAGAAGGAAAATACTACTCTAAAAGTAACATCTCAGATATATATAAGAAAAATAAAACAAGAAAACAACATAGAGAAGAATTTAGATTCCTCAGATTCTGAAACGGAACTACCTCATCTAGCCAGAAAGTTTATAAGATTTTACAACATGAAAAGAGGATTCATAAAGTCATTTAAGAAGGATGACAAAGATCCCAAAGAAGTTCAATGCTATGAATGAAAAACATTGGGTCATATTAGACCTAATTGTCCTTGATTTAAATATGAAAGAAAAAAGGAAACAAAAGAAATATCAAAATAATACTCATTATGAGCACAAAAGAAAAAGTGTAATGAAGGATGTGTGGAGTGTTTCTAAAGACTATAGTAAATCCTCACTATCTGATTCAAATAAAGATCCACAAAAACTGGAATCCAACATGTGATTTATGGATGAGTAGGAAAAGGTACAAACTTATTATTCTTCTGATTCTGATACTGGTAGTTTCTCAAATAATAAATTAGATTCTTACTATTCTATGTTAAAATAGAAATATGAATCATTAATATAGAAACATAAATCCATAAAAAAATTTCAAAATGACGTTTTAAGTGAAAGATACACTATACTAAAACAACATAAGGAACTATTTAATAAATTCAACTCATCTTCAATAAACTACATTGATCATGAGAAAAGGATTAAAAAATTTAAAGATGAAGTAAAATCCTATAAGAGTACTGCAATAAATTTGTGTTAAATGAATGTTTTGGAAATAATGTCAACAAAAATGAAATATTTGGAATAAGAAGCAAGGGTGGGAAATCAAAATTATATAAAAATTATTTTATGGCCAATTAGAAAAATACTACCTATTATTATTGTGGAACAAAAGGTCATTTCACTAATAATTGTTATTTGAAAAATCCTATAATTAGTGGTATTAAAATAGACTTTATTTCTAAAAGGTTGTCTGTAGCATGTGATATGAATTATGAAAAAATAAATCATATCTAGATTCCGATATCATTGTAGATAACACTACAGGACCCAACAAATTACATGTACAAAAACAAACACATGTTTAATTACTTTTGTAGGAAACAAACCACAGGGAAAAAAATACTATATGGTATATAGATAGTCAATGTTCCAAACCCATGATTGGAGATTCTTCAAACATTTATACACTGACTCAAGTGTGTGGAGGTCTAGTCACTTTTGGTGACAATTCTAAAAGAATGCTTGTTGGAGTTGGAACCATTGAAGATCCCAATACTATATCAATCAAATAAGTACTGTATGTGCATGGTTTAAAGTAAAATATTAAATTATTTGTCAAATTTTTTATGATGGTCTTTATCTTTATTTTTCAAACATTTCCTACTTAGTTTTTAAAGATAAAATTCTTAAGTTTAGAGTACCTAGAACTAATAATGTTTATACATTGGATTTAAATTCCATGTATAAATAGAAAGTGAATTGCTTAATTGTAAAGAAAAATAATTAATGGATATGGAATAGGATACTTGGTCATTTTAATATATAATATTTACATAAATTATCTAGGAAGCAGTTAGTTTCTAATTTTTCTAGTCTTAAGTTTAATAATGACAGATTCTATGATGCATGCTAAATTGACAGAAACATAAATATTATTTCAAATCTATTAACAAAATTTCTAAATAGAAACCATTATAACTTATTTATATGGATTTGTTTGGACCATGAAGAGTAGCAATTTTGGATGGTAAATTATATGTCTATGTTTTAGTTGATGATTATTCTCGATTTACTTGGACATATTCTCTAAAACTCAAAAGTTATGTTTTCGCTATTTTTGAAAGTTTTTATAAAATTGTTCAAAATAAAAAAGGTTTTAAAATAATTTCACTAAGAAGTAATCTCGGTGGATAATTTGTGAATCATGAATTTAATTCTTTTTTCTCAAATCTGGGTATTAAACACACCTTCTCTGCACCAAGAACACCTCAAAAAATGGAATTTTTGAAAGAGGAAATATAACTATTCAAGAAATGAAAAGGACCATTCTAAACAAATATAGTCTTCCTACCAACTTTTGGGAAGAAGATGTAAGATTAGCATGCTATATCATGAGTAGAGTTTTAATAGGGCCTATTTTAAAAAGAACACTCTATAAACTTTGGAATAACAAAAAACCAAAAGCAACACACTTTAATGTTTTTAGATGAAAGTTTTATGTCTTGAAAACTAAAGACAATCTTGGTATGTTTTAACCAAAAGCTAATGAAGGAATATTTTTAGTATATTTTTCTACTTCTAATGCCTATAGAGAGTTTAATAAAAAGGAAAGGATTTTTGAAGAATTAGTTCATGTGAATTTTGATGAAACTGACCCTTTCACTAAAGAGAATGATAAAAAAGATGAAGTTACTGATTAGTTCAATAAAAATAGACTTTAAAGACCAAAAAAAGATTTTAAAAATGATATTGATAAAATTTATTCTAGTTCAGAAGAACATGAAACTAAAGAACCTAAAATTGTCTTGACTAGACAATCTAAAACCCAAAATAATCATCCTCTAGAATCTATTATATGAGATCTAGATATAATAATTAGAACTGGAAGAAATGTTGGAAACCTAAAAGAATTATCTAAAATTCTATCTCAGATAGAACCTCATTCTATGGAATAATCCATAGAAGATGAGAGTTATATGTTATCAATGAAAGAAGAACTAAACCAATTCAGAAGGAATGAGTTTTGGGAATTAGTAGAAAGACCATAAAATTATCTAGTTATAGGAACTAAGTGGGTCTTTAGAAACAAATAGGATGATAAAGGAATCATAACCAGAAATAAATATAGATTATTAGCTAATGGATATAATCAGGAAGAAGGTATATATTATGATAAGGAATTTCCCCTATAGCTAGATTAGAATCTATTATAATCCTTTTAGCTTATGCATCTTATATGGATTTTAAATTATATCACATGGATGTTAAATTTGAATTTTTTAAATGGCTATTAGATAGAGGAATTTTATGTTGAACAACCTCCTAGTTTTGAAAATCCTCAAAAACAAAATTATATTTTAAACTTACTAAATATCTCTATGGCCTAAAACAATCACCTAGAGCTTGGTATGAAATACTGAGTTCTTTTATTTTGAAAAATGAATTTACTGTTAGATTGGTAGATCAAACACATTTTAAGAAAATTTTTTGTTCTAATATTCTATTAGTTCAAATATATGTTGATGATGCAATCTTTGGTTCAACTAATAAAAAGATTTGTCATGATTTTTTAAAACTAATGAAAAAGAATCCGGAATGAGTATGATAGGAGAAATAAATTTATTTTTAGGATTTAAAATTTATCAGAATGATTATAGAAATGTTTAAAATCAAAGTAAATATATTATATATTTATTGAAAAATTTTGAACTTGAGAACATAAATAAATACACAACTCCTATGTGTACCAATATAAAACTTGATTTGGATGAAGTTGGAAAACCAGTGGACACCAAGTTATATAGAGGTATGATTTTTAGTTTGTTATATCTTAATACAAGCAGACTAGAAGTATGTTTTTGTATGTTTATAAACTAGATTATAGTCAAACAAAAAATAATCCCATCTTATTTCTATTAAAATAATTTTTAGATATTTAAAAGGAATAATTTTTCAATATCTTCTTTACCCCCAAAACTTCTGATTTTATGTTAATTTCATATTCAGATACTGAATTTAGAGGTTTTATATTAGATACAAAATGTAATTTTGGAACCTATCAATTTTTAGGAAAATAATTAGTATCATTGTTGAGTAAGAAACAACACTCAGTTTTCCTATCAACATCTAAGGAAGAATATGTTTCTGCTAGAAGTTGATATTCACAAGTACTATGGATGAAAAACACACTACTAGACTTTGGACTAAATTTTAATAGCATACCTATTTTATCTGATAATATGACTGCTATGAATGTTTTAAAAATCTGATAAGTCATTCTTGGACTAAGAACATTGATATGAGACATCATTTTCTAAGAGACCATGTTCTTAAAAAGGACATATCTTTAGAATTTATTAATACTAAATGGATTAGCTGCTATTTTCACTAGACCGCTTCTTAATGCATGTTTTTATTTAATTAATGGGAGTTGGGTTTATTAAATTTTAAATTAATATTTACTAATTTATTTCAATTAATATGTTTTTATTTTTCATTTATTTTAATTTATTTCTATTAAAATGGTTTACTATTTTTATTTCTTTATTTTTTTTTTGCCGTCAAATTTTTTATTTCATTTATTTTATTAAATAAATTTTTGTTCTTTTTTAATTTTAAACTGCATGTTCTCAAAATATAAAAGTTAATGATTACCCTATGTAATTGGCATGGGAAACAAGATCGCATCATTACCTATGAGAAAACCCTTCTACTTATCTTACCTTTACATTTTCGAATCGTTTCAGATTCCAAAACCCACATCATTCTCCTAAACCATTGAATCCAAAAACCTTCAACATTAAAATTATCATAAATGATGAAGACCAAGAGAACCGATGATGGTGAAACCAGTGACCCGAAGTGTGAGAGTGTTTCCTCAAGAAATATTCTTCAAGGAATGGTTGTAGACTTTGAATGGCTATACCAAATGAATACTCTGCTAAAAAAAGTGCTAGTGTTTCATGGATTGTAATTTCTATTTAATGAAGAGTATATAGATTTTCTTACAAGGTAGAACTGAAAAACTTATATAATATTGTATATTTTAGTTTTGGTGAAATAGAAGATATGATATCCTATCATATAGAAGATAAGGAGTTTTTAATTTCTTCAGTAGAAATAGATAAAATTCTAAAATTCCCTCACGAAGGATCTTTCCACTTTGATATTAGATCAATTGGAAATAAACTTCATAAGTAGGAAGGTATAATTTCTTTTCTATTTGGATTGAAAAATATAAATAAAATGTTTGTTAAGGATCTTGAGATAGATTTGAAATTTTTAGTCAAATTTATTCAAACTGCAATTACTCCAAGAGTAGCTGAGATGGAGAAAATCTTGTACCTTGATATGTAAATTATGTTTTTATTCATTAATGACATCAAACTAAATTTTACTAGATACATGTTGAGTTATATAAGTTATTATTTACATTCAGAGGCCAGTATTTTGTTTTATCCATAGGGAGGGATCCTTTATCTAATTCTATCTTGTAATAACATGATTTGTCTTTTTGATATGAGGGTTAAATGTCATCACAAAAATGTGTTAAACACTGGTACTATATGAAAGTTTTTTTTTATTATAGTACTATGAAAGGAAGTATTATGCCAATTGGTGTGGATGACCAATAGATTTCTAGATATTTTTTTAGTGGTAGAAAATTGATTTAAGAAATGAAGGTTTTTGAGAATCCAGAACACAAGGTGTTGAAAAATCAACCAAATGAAAGATAAGATATGATACTATCAAACTTTCCGAAGAAGATGATGAAGAAGAAGAAGTTCATGAGGGACATGTTTTGAAATCAATGAATAGAGAAGAAAAATAGATTGATGGACTAGTGTTAGGATCTTGAGAAGCGACTCGTTCAGTTCATTTGGAAGAAACAGATCATGTTGAGGATCAATAGGTAGAGAGGAAACCCCAAGAACAGGTTTCTATTCAACCAGTTATACATAAATATTCTATTCAAGAAGTTCAACAAGTTCAACATCTAGTCTCTGCAACTGCCAAGTTATAAGATATCTATGTAATTGATAATTATTTAGAGAAACCAACATCTATCTCTAGATAAAAGACATAATTTCTTGATGGTATATTCTTTTCAGGTGAGAAATCTATGAAAAAATCTTCTACATATCCCATAGATATAATAATTGTTGATCAATCAAAGAATCCATATTAAGGGACATCTGATTCCCCGAAAAATTAGATTAAGGATCTTGTAATCAAGATTAATAAGATTTAAGAGGAGAATTATATTCTTATATAGGAGCTAGATGCTTCAAGAAAATCCTATTATGATTTGAAAAATTCATCTACTCTAAGGATAGAGTTAGAGTCTGTTTAGACCCAGTTTCATGAGCTCAAAGATAATTCTATGCCCGAATGGCCCAGAGGCCTTTATTTTTATTATTATGAATTATACCCCTTTTAAGGATTGATTGGGAACCCTTACGGGGCCCGTAGGCCCATGGAATAGGCCTGATACGGCCCTAAGGCCAATACATGACCCGAAGGCCCAGAGGCATACTATGACCATTACATGACCCGTAGGCCCAACCCATAGAATTTCCCCTCCAAAGATTCTACATCATTGATCACCTAGCTCCCCACATTAAATTTCTAATTGGCTAGTATTTCCCTATAAAAAGCTTCACGGTGCCTAGTTCGGATGGATGTTTCCATACCCTCTCATTCTTCCAATTTGGTTAGCTATGCTTTTGGTGACTACAACTCTTTGCTCTGATCCTCTTCTAAGGTTTTCTCTATGTGGAACTAGGGTACTCCATGGTATCTATGGCCTAAAGACCCTGAGGTCCAAAGGCCTTTGATGACCCGAATGTCCTGAGACCTGTAGGCCCAAACTGGTGACCCGAAATCCCAAATCGGGTGAATAGTTCCGGAAGCTACAGTACCAAACAGTACCTTCTACAGTACTACTACAGTACCTGTTACAATGCCTACTACAGTACCAAAAATTTTCCTCTACCCAATTTTGAACCTGAGTCTCTTGGATTCCAAGTAAGATCCCTTAACACTCGGGTACGGGCTCATTGGCAAGAGAATTCTGTGCCAAAGAGAGATTTTGATTATTTTAAGAGATAAATGTTAGATGAGATTGGGAAGATTAAATCTGAATCTATTTCTAAATCATATTTTGTAGATATAAGACGGTATTTGGGGATCCCGTTTGAATCCATAAAAGGAAGTGTCAATCAGGCCAGTACTTCTACCACTGCATCTCCAACATCTCCATATCTAATTTGAAGATTTTAGGCTCTTACATCTATCATAGAATATTTGAATGACCATATTAAAAATCTTCAATGTAATAGTGCACCTTTTTTAGTGATTTTGTACAATTAGATGTTTCTATTTAAGAAACTAACCTCATGTGAACTAGGTATCAGACTAAAAATCGATAATTTCAGGGACAAGTTAGCTCAGTTTTTACAAATAGAGGAAAATTTTCATGACTTCATGAATGTCAATTTGATTGATAATTAGAAATTAAATAAAGATTCAATAATTTTGATAATGAAGTTTGGAGAAAATATTGAATATAGACTATAGGCTCAGATGACAAAACTAAAAGTGGTTTTTGAAGTAGCTTAAGATCCTATAGAACCTCAACTAGCAACCAATCCTAACCTTTAACCTTTCACTTGACCAAATTTCCACCTGGTTTCTCCCTAGACAAAACTATCTTAATGTATTTTTATAGTTTTTATTAATAAAATTAATTTTTTCTTCTAATTTTATATGCTTTATATTTATCATTCTATGATTATTTATCATTTTTTATCTTTTTACCTCTAATTATCGAATCAATGTACTATTTATCCAAATAGTACATTATAAACATTAATTTAATATTCTGTGAAAATATAAAAGTGTTTTAACATTTTTTTCTTTCTTTTTTATATCACAAATGTAAGGCCCCAACCTTAAACATTTACTTAATCTTGAGTAAAATAAAGAATTAACATTGAGGATCTTTTCAGGTTTAGAGTTTTGGAGAATTAGGCAATAACTATTATAATACATCTCAAATATTACAAAGTAGGCACTTCTACTCAATATCAATTTTTTCATAAAATAAAAACACTTATAAGAAAACAGTAATTCTTTTCTTGATATAAATCTTCTTGAATTATTCCTTTCTCTCACCCTACCTTATACCTTGTGAAAAAAAATCAAAAACATGGGATGAGTATAAAAGGCTCAATAAGGGTTATAAAATAAAGAATGAAAACATTAGTCCATCAATACATACAAAACATAAGATCTTTAACATACCTCATGAAATCATAATATTTATGAATAACACAAAGAAATCATAAATCATAAATGTAACTTGTGGAATCCATAACATACTTACATTGTAGCTTTCACAGCTACATAGGGAGTTATTTTTGGAATAATCATCATTGTATATTCCCTAAATCTATTAGGAAAAACATTAAAATTTACCTCTGTCACGTTACCCAATTCATTGGAGAGCTATATCGGGCTCACCTGCCCTAGTTTTGTCACGAAACCACCCGTATACGTAAACAATTTCCAAGAACCATAACATAATAATAACACGTGAACAAGAATAAACAAAATATAACATTTCTACATTGAAATCAAAATATAAAATTTCAATATATTAACATAATATATCCATTCCAAAAACCATTTTCAATACCAAAATACGTAAAATGAGTATATGGTATTTATTTTCCTTTTAAAAATATTATAGCCTGTTAAGAAATCCAAATATCAAATAATGCTTGCTACATCAGAAAGGTCATTGTCAGTATATATGTTAAAAAGAAACATTCTTTAGACATTTAATAAAAAACTTCGTAAAAAAAGATTTTTTTTGAATAAAATTAAAAGTCAAAGGGATTTATTATATAGTGTATAAAAGAAAGTCGTGTATAAATCGAAGTATGCCTTAATGAAAGGAGATTGAGATGAAACCCCTTACCTCATGTCCGACTTGACTTGTTTGTTCTTTAATATCCTGAATAATAAACTAAAGTTAATTTCTACTTGCTTTAATATCTCTTATTAAAACATTATAAAAATTACATAATCATCTATGCTAATAATGGTCGTTTTGTTGATATTTGGTACTTGAGTCAAAAATGAACTTCTTATAATTAAAATTTGTCCATGCGGTCAAAATTACATTATCTACAGAATGATATTAATGATTTAGATATCATATATATCATATATATCTATTATATATATATATGTATTTATAATAGTACATAACATTTGGAGATAAGAAATGAAATGCACTATTCATGGATACGGTAACTCGTATGTACGCATGAATGATACTTTCATTTCTATTTCATAATTAATTAAATAAAAAATAATTATACATAGGTATATTATAATTCTAGTAAAATATCATATATAATTTCATTAACTCTATCCTTTATACGTTCCATGTATGACATGAATGAGTCATATCACTTTGAGGGGGCGGTAGTCCGCACTTCCTCAAATGAAATTATCGTATTTACCAATTATTGAAACCATAGTGGTATACTATAAATGAAAAATACAGAGGCATAGAGAAAATTTAAATATAATATATATCACATATAAATATAGTTCCATTATAATTTCCTCCATGAGAGGTGGTAGGAGATAATTGAACAATCATCGTTTTGTGAGGCAGTAGTTCATTGTCCACAAAAATAGTACGTTCGTATCCATTAGATGGAGGTGTGTGGAAGTGTAGTTATATTAGTTCTTCATAAAAACATCATAGTATAATGATTATACTGGTGTTTTTATGTAATCAAATAATAATAATAGAATAGGGAGTGAATAAGTAAAATAAAATAAGCGAACTTGAGGGAAGACGTTACCTCTAAATTGGGCAACTCCCTTTGGTTTGAAACAAATTGATTTCTTGAAGTGGATTATGCCTAAATTAAGGAATATATGAAGAATAGGGGGATTTTTGGAGTCTATTGGATCATATTTGGGATGATACAAGGGGCATGAGAGGTGTGATTAAATGGGTTGGGGTGAAGCCCTTTTATAAGAGGGAGGATGTACTATTTAGAAGAGTCTAGAAATATAATTTTATTATAATTTCATTTTTGGATTATAAATTATAAGAAGTTAGTTAAGTTTAATATAATAAGATTATGTATCTAAATACTCTCAAACAATAAGTTTAATACAAGTTTATATCATAAAATTAACCTTATATTTTAGCTTTAACCCTTAGTTAACGAATTTAACTTTTACCATGTCTTCTTGTATATTCATATTATATGATTAATATAATTACTATAAAATGCCAAAAGAACCTCAAGTGTTTAATTAATTATATTTTTAACATTATCTATGTCATTTTGTCGAATCTTAGATATTTTGGATTATTATATCATTTAATAAAATAATATTTGTTTTAAAAACTCATTTATGTCAATTTTGACACTATTTAGTAATTGATTTTTGTTAAAGTGATAAAAACTTTATTAATTCAAATAAAATGATTTAAATAAAATATAATATGTCATAGTTGTCCATAAAATTAGTTTATGGAATAAAAAGTTTCAAAATAAATTTATTTTAATATTTATAATATCATTTATTTAAAACATTCATTAATAAGGTAATCACAACATCATCATTGCGTCATAAATATATTATATATTTGATGTATAATAATTATAAATAAAATATCATGATTTATGAAATATTTTTATCTTTCTAATGACCATCTATAGTCAAAACCAAAACTTATATAACCCCATATAAAAATTGTTTTACTAAAAGATATATATTTTGTTACATTTTCCTTAACTTTAAATTAATTTTTATAAAATGTCATTTTCACTTACAAGTGGCTCCATGGGGTCCCAAAATCGATCCAAGGATGACCATTGTTAGAAATTTATCATCTAATAGTGTTAGGACATGTGTTAGGGTAATTTATTATTATTATTATAATATTATTTTTTACCCTTATTTACCAGATTTACCCTTTAACCATGATAAATAAAATATTTACTGAAGTTACTATTCATAATGTATAAAAATAAAAGTTACCTATTTACACAATTTGTACCTTCTAATTACAAATATGGAATCAATTTTTCAAAATTTAAAACATATAATTCACAGAAATTAATTTAAAATTAATTCTGTTGTCAAAACCAAAAAGCATGTTTTTAAGAAATAATAACTATCAAAAGATTGACATGTGTTTATGTCTAATTAAAAAGTGAAATTAATTAAAATGACTAAAATTGGATTAAATGGTAAAAAATAATCTAATTAAAATTTAAAACTAATTAAAAATATGATCTAACCATATAACTAAATCAGATGAAAAGATAATTTTGACTTAAAATAAAGTATTTTTCACTATTCATTAGAAAAATAAACTTTGTCAGAAAAATACCAAAAAATTAACCAATGTAAATTTTTATGCCCCAATTATTAATAAGAAGTTTATTTTGTCAAAATTTTACATATAAAAGATACAAAAAATATATTTAAAATGGGTTCTCCATTAAAATGTTGTAAAACTACCTTTAATCAAATATTAGAGTATTTATGATTAAAATCAGATTCATTCTTATTTTAAGACTATACAATTTATTGGATCAATGTAAAGAAATTTAAATAATATGTGTAATAATAATTTAGTTAGTTATGTTCATTCCCATAAATACAATGACTATGCGCTAACTACTATTTAAAATAATTATAATATTATTTTTCGGTATAACTCAAAGTTATGTGAAACATAAGATTTCAAATAAACCCATTGTTGTGTGTTTATTACACTATCAAACATAACATCCCATTTATAGTAAAATTAATATTTATTTCACAAATATTTATTATTATTAAAATTTCATATTCTTTATTTATCTGGGATGTTACATTTTCCCCCCTTTTGGAAATTTCATCCTCGCAATTTTAAAATTGGGCTCGGAAACTTCATTAAAAATACTACATTGGAAAAAGAATCAATAAAACTATCAATTTAAAAGAAAGATGAAGAAGTATAAAGGTCCCTCGAGATAACACATACGAGGGTTCCATGTAGAAAAACATGGATATGGAAGAGAAACTAAGTGTCAAGTTCTGATGGAGAGTGATAGAAAACATGATCAGGAGAAAGTTAACCAGTAGAAAACCAAAAACTTGTGATAGGTTAAAAGATTTTTGATTCACCTTTAGGAAAAGTAAACAGAAAACATTTTTTGTTTTAAGTTCCCTTTCATAGTTTTTGAGAATTTATTTATGAGATTGAAAAAGAACATAAGAAAATATACTTACATTTCAAGTAGAGTTTCATCCTTTAATAAGTTTCCACCAAAAACTCATCTTTTCTTCAAGCAATGAGTATTCAAGATGACTTGGTCACACCTGAAGTGCTAGAATCAACTTCTAGAGAATCACATAATCCAAAAAAGATAAACCATATATTTCTCCTGTCTTTAGAAATTAACAAAAACTAAAATGGTTTGTACAAGATCAAATAATCCCCAAAAGGATTATATTTTATAAAAAAAATACTACTCTTAATCTCTATAATTGAAAAAAAACCCAAATCTCAAAAAATATCATTCAAATGTCTTTAAAATTCACTAAAATAATCCAAACTATGTTTGAAACCCAAAATTCAGAAGGATTTGATCACATAGTATTCCATAAAAATCTTAACATTTATCTCCAAATAACATCAGATACTCTTAAAGTCACATAATTAAAAGTAATTAACCTAATAAAATATCCTCTATGATAGGTTAATTATTTCTATAAATAACACAAATCTCCATATGATTACAATAAAAACATATATTCTTCCAAAATAAAATTTAAACCATTACTCCAGAAATGAAATCTCATAGTATTTTATTTTAATTAGGTATATAGTGTTCCCAAAAGGGCGAATGTCTTCCAAAATAGAATTTATCACTTAATCACCAAATCATTTCCCTATACTAAGGATATAATACTAGAAATTAAGCCTTTACCAATGGTTTTAAACCATTGGTAAAGGCTGCCAAACCGTTGGTATATATTATACCAATGGTTTGGAAAACCGTTGTCAAGTAAGGTGTGGAAGTAGCCCATTACCAACGGTTTTTGTATAACTGTTGGTAAAGGCAGTGTAATTGGAGTATTTCCAATGGTTTTACAAACCATTGGCAATATTGAGTGTAAATGTTTTTACCAACGGTTTGAAAACTGTTGGTATATATTAAACACTATACCAATGATTTAGAACCATTGGTATAGTTTTTAAATTTCTATTTCGACAACTATTATACCAACGGTTTAAAACCATTGGTAATGTGTTACTTTTATACCAATGGTTTAAAACCGATGCGAATGTGTTTTTACAACTGTTATACCAACAGTTTAAAACCGTTGGTAATGTGTTTTTCAAACTGTAGCACATCAGCCCTCCAGTAGCCCCTCCAGTACACCTACATAAAAAATATCACAAAAACCACATACCAACTTAAAACAGCATAAAAAACCTAAAATAGCACAAAAAAAACATTAAACCATCAAACTCTTCCAACCATGTCATGTACTAAAATTTCCTATTTCAATCTCCATATGAGAATAATAATCCACTAGAGTTAATAATAGTTTCTATAACTCAAAAATTATTTACACCCATTTCTATCTTCAAATGAAAACCACTCTTCTAGTAGTAATTCACCTCACCCCTGTACAACCCCCCCCACATCCCCATAAAATTATAATAGTCAGAATGGTGTGAGAAATACTTATTAGAGTTGAATAAGATTTTGAAATTGGCTCAAATCCCAATTTTTTTCTTCTGATCCTAGATATGGGTATGTCATGATTTGTGATGCTTTTTGTATTGAACTTGTATTTTTTATAATATATGGTGGAAATGTATTTTCTTAGGAGTCTCGTCACTTATCACCCCATGAGTGAAACTACCCAACTCATGAAAAAGAGTTTGCGACTATCATTGATGAGTGTAAATTTCCCTTGTTGTGTTCACTTAAAATGATGTCCTTTTGAAACAAAAGAGAGACACTTTGAGTGGTTCCGGCCACACCACGCCTCGGATTGATGCGGGGTTGACTCGTACACGTTAAAAATGACCCATGAATCATTTTCCTAAAGTATCAACACAATCTGAATGTTTTTGGTCAGTTTTTCGTATACTGGTTGTTTTTACTTAAAAGCGTATCCATTTTAAACAAAAGAAAGACACTATGAGTGGTACCGGCCACACCGTACCTTTTATTGAGGCGGGGTTGACTCGTACAAGTCACAAATGACCCATGACTCTTTTTCCTAAAGTATCAACACAATCCGAATGTGTTCGGCCGGTTTCAACCACCCCACAAACGCTTTTCTAGCACGCCGAACACCTAAAAAACACATATTCAGCCGCGCCATGCAAACCACGCGTTCGAATGATGTGTAGTCTCCTTTTATACCTCAAGAATAATAATTAGGGTGTTTTCAGGTGATTTCAAGTCATTACAATGTCGTTCGACATGCATTTGACCGTTAAACGCATGTTTTGGCCATTTACGACACGCGGAGTGCGTTTTCGGCCAACGCGGTCACACAACACCTCTAATTGACGTTCTGTCTGGGCGTACATTTTAAAATTAACCCACCCTTTGTTTTTATCCGATTTTATGTCATTACAAGGTTGTTCAGCTAGTTTCGACCACCCCACGCGCGCTTTTCGAGCGCACCGAAAACCTAAAAAACACATATTGAGTTGTGCCGCGCAATCCACTCATCCGAATGACTTTCCACCTCCACGTAATAATTAGGGTGTTTTCGTGTGATTTCAAGTCATTCCGATGATGTTTGGCATGCATTTGACCATTAAACGCATGTTTTGGCCATTTACGACATGCGGAGTGCGTTTTCGGCATCCACGGTCACACGACACCTCTGATTGATGTTCTGTCTATCCGATCATTTCAAAATTCACCCAACATTTATTGTCGTCCGATTTCATGGCATTCCAGGTTCATTCAGCCGGTTTCGACCACCCCACGCGTGCTTTTTGAGTGCACCGAACACCTAAAAACCACATATTCAGCCGTGCCGCGCAATCCGCGTGTCTGAATGACGTTCCGTATTCTCGTAAACCTCAAGAATAATAATTAGGGTGTTTTCATGTGATTCCAAGTAATTATGATGTCGTTCGGAATGCATTTGACCGTTAAACGCATGTTTTGGCCATTTACGACAGGCGTAGTGTGTTTTCGGCTAGCGCGGTCACACGACACCTCCAATTGACATGTCGTATGGCCGACCATTTCACAATTCACCCAGCCTTTGTTGTCGTCCGATTTCATGGCATTACAAGGTCGTTCGGCCGGTTTTGACCACCCTATGCGTGCTTTTCTAGCGCACCGAACACTTAAAAACCACATATTCAACCGTGTCGTGCAATCCACACGTCTGAATGACATTTCTTCTTCTCGTACACCTCAAGAATAATAATTAGGGTGTTTTCGTGTGATTTCTAGTCATTCTGATGTTGTTTGACATGCATTTGACCGTTAAACGCATGTTTTGGCCATTTATGACATGCGGAGTGCGTTTTCGGCCACCGCGGTCACACGACACCTCCGATTGATGTGCCGTTTGGCTGACCATTTCACAATTCACCCACCCTTTGTTTTCGTCCGATTTCATGGCATTCTGAGGTCGGTCGGCCGGTTTCGACCACACCACGCGCGCTTTTCGAGCGCGCCGAAAACCTAAAAAACACATATTGAGCAGTGCCGCGCAATCCGCATGTCTGAATGACGTTCCGTCTCCTCGTACACCTCAGGAATAATAATTAGGGTGTTTTCGTGTGATTTCAAGTCATTATGATGTCGTTCGACATGTATTTCACTGTTAAACGCATGTTTTGGCCATCTACGACACGCGGAGTGTGTTTTCGGCCACCACGGTCACACGACACCTCCGATTGACGTACCGTCTGACCGACCACTTTAAAATTCACCCAACCTTTGTTTTCGTCCTATTTCATGTTATTATGAGGCCGTTCGGCCGGTTTCGACCACCCCACGCGTGCTTTTCGAGTGCGACGAACACCTAAAAACAACATATTCAGTCGTGCTGCACAATCCGCACATCCAAATGACATGATGTCTTCTCGTACACCTCACGAATAATAATTAGGAAGTTTTCGTGTGATTTCAAGTCATTTCGATGTCGTTCGGCATGAATTTGACTGTTAAATGCATGTTTTGGCCATTTATGACAGGCGTAGTGCATTTTTGGCCAACGCGGTCACATGACACCTCCGATTGACGTGTCATTTGGACGACCATTTCACAATTCACCCACTCTTTGTTATAGTTCGATTTCATGGATTTACGAGGTTGTTCGGCCAGTTTCAACCACCCCACGTGCGCTTTTCGAGCACGCCGAACACCTAAAAACCACATATTTAGCTGTGCCGTGAAATCCGCGCCTCCGAATGACGTGTCATCTTCTCGTACACCTCACGAATAATAATTAGGATGTTTTAGTGTGATTTAAAGTCATTTATATGTCGTTCTGGATGCATTTGACCGTTAACTGCTTGTTTTGGACGTTTACGACAAGCGTAGTGCATTTTCGGCCAGCACGGTCACATGACACCTCCGATTGAGGTGTCGTCTGGCCAACCATTTCAAAATTCACCCAAAATTTGTTGTTGTCTGATTTTATGGCATTTCGAGGTCATTCAACCGGTTTTGACCACCCCACGTGCGCTTTTCGAGCGCACCGAACACCTAAAAACCACATATTCAGCCGTGTCATGCAATCCGCGCGTCCAAATGACGTGTCGTCTCCTCGTACACCTCACAAATAATAATTAGGGTGTTTTCATGTGATTTCAAGTCATTATGATGTTGTTCGGCATGCATTTGACCGTTAAACGCATGTTTTGGCCATTTATGACACACAGAGTGCGTTTTCGGCCACCTGGGTCACACGACACCTCCGATTGATGTGCTGTCTGGCCGACCATTTCACAATTCACCCACCCTTTGTTGTCATCTGATTTCATGGAATTCCGAGGTCGTTAGGAAAGTTTTGACCACCCCACGCACGCTTTTCGAACGTTCCGAACACCTAGAAACCACATATTCAGGGTGTTTTCTTATGATTTCAAGTCATTGCGATGTCGTTCGACATGCATTTGATCGTTAAACGCATGTTTCGGCCATTTACGACACACAAAGTGCGTTTTCGGCCAGCACAGTCACACGAAACCTCCGATTGACATGCCTATGGCCGACCATTTCACAATACACCCACCCTTTGTTGTCGTCCGATTTCATAGCATTCCGAGGTCGTTCGGCCGGTTTCGACCACCCCACGCGTGCTTTTCGAGCGCACCGAACACCTAAAAACCACATATTCAGCCGTGCTGCATAATCTGCATGTCCGAATGACATGGCGTCTTCTCTTACACCTCATGAATAATAATTAGGGTGTTTTCATGTGATTTAAAGTCATTACAATGTCGTTCGGCATGCATTTGACTGTTAAACGCATGTTTTGTCCATTTACGACAAGCGGAGTGCGTTTTCGGCCAGCACGGTCACACGAAACCTCCGATTGATGTGCTGTCTGACCGACCATTTCAAAATTCACCCACAATTTGTTGTCATCCTATTTAATGGCATTCTGAGGTCGTTCGGCCGGTTTCAACCACCCCACATGCACTTTTCGTGCGCGTCGAACACCTAAAACCACATATTCAGCTGTGCCATGCAATCCACGCATCCGAATGACGTTTTTTCTCCTCATAAACCTCAAAAACAATAATTAGGGTGTTTTTTGTGATTTCAAGTCATTCCGATGTCATTCGACATGCATTTGACCGTTAAACGCATGTTTTGGTCATTTACGACACGCGAAGGGCGTTTTCGGCCACCGGGGTCACGCGACACCTCCGATTGATGTTTTTGTCTAGCTGAAAATTTCAAAATTCACCCACCCTTTGTTGTCGTCTGATTTCATGGCATTCCGAGGTCGTTCGGCCAATTTCGACCACCCCACGCGTGCTTTTTGAGCGCGCATAACATCTAAAAACCACATATTCAGTCGTGCCGCGCAATCCGCGCGTCCGAATGACGTGTCGTCTCCTCTTACACCTCAAGAATAATAATTAGGGTGTTTTTGTGTGATTTAAAGTCATTTTTATGTCGTTCGACATGCATTTGACTGTTAAACGCATGTTTTGGCCATTTATGACACACAAAGTGCGTTTTCGGCCTGCACGGTCACACGACACCTCCGATTGAAGTGCCGTCCGGCTAACCATCTCACAATTCACCCACCCTTTATTGTCGTCTTATTTTATGGCTTTTCGAGGTCATTCGTCTAGTTTTGACCACCCCACGCGTGCTTTTCGAGCGCACCGAACACCTAAAAACCACATATTCAGCCGTGCCACGCAATCCGCACGTCTGAATGATGTGGCGTCTTCTTGTACACTTCACGAATAATAATTAGGGTGTTTTAGTGTGATTTCAAGTCATTCTGATGTCATTCGGAATGCATTTGACCATTAAACGCATGCTTTGGCCATTTACGACACGCGAAGTACGTTTTCGGACAGTGCGGTCACACGACACCTCCGATTGACGTGCCGTCTAGCCGACCATTTCTCAATTTACCCACCTTTTGTGGTTGTTCGATTTCAGGGCATTTTGAGGTCGTTCGACCGGTTTCGACCACCCCATGTGCGCTTTTCGAGCACACCGAACACCTAAAAACCACATATTCAACCGTGTCGCGCAATCCACGCATCCGAATGACGTGTCGTCTCCTCGTACACCTCACGAATAATAATTAGGGTGTTTTCGTGTGATTTCAAGTCATTCTGATGTCATTCGACAAACATTTGACCGTTAAACACATGTTTTTGCCATTTACGACACGCGAAGTGCATTTTCTGCCACCGGGGTCACACAACACCTCCGATTGATGTGCTGTCTAGCCGAACATTTCACAATTCACCCACCCTTCGGATTTCAGGTCATTTCGAGGTCGTTCGGCCGGTTTCGACCACCCCACACGCGCTTTTCGAGCACGCCGAACACCTAAAAACCACATATTCAGCCGTGGCGAGCAATACACACGTCCGAATGATGTGTCGTCTTCTCATACACCTCATGAATAATAATTAGGGTGTTTTCGTGTGATTTCAAGTCATTAAGATGTCGTTTGACATGCATTTGACCGTTAAACGCATGTTTTGGCCATTTACAACACACAGAGTGCGTTTTCAGCCAGCGCGGTCACACGACACCTCCGATTGACGTGATGTCTATCCAACCATTTCAAAATTCACCCACCCTTTGTTGTCTTCCGATTTCATGGAATGCTGAGGTCGTTCGGCCGGTTTCGACCACCCCACGTGTGCTTTTCAAGCGCTCCGAACACCTAAAAACCACATATTCATCCGTGCCATGCAATCCGCATTCCCGAATGACATGGAATCTTCTCGTACACCTCACGAATAATAATTAGGGTGTTTTCATGTGATTTCAAGTCATTCCGATGTCGTTCGGCATGCATTTGACCGCTAAACACATGTTTTGGCCATTTACGACACGCGGAGTGCATTTTCAGCCAGCGTGGTCACACGAAACCTCCGATTGACATGCCATTTGGCCAACCATTTCAAAATTTAGCCACCCTTTGTTGTCGTCTGATTTCATGGCATTCTAAGGTCGTTCGACCGATTTTGACCACCCCACGTGCGCTTTTCGAGCGCGCCGAACACCTAAAAACCACATATTCAGCCGTGCCGCGCAATCCACACGTCCGAATGATGTGCCGTCTCCTTGTACACCTCAAGAAAAATAATTAGGGTGTTTTCATGTAATTTCAAGTAATTACGATGTCATTCGGCATGCATTTGACCGTTAAATGCATGTTTTGGCCATTTAGGACATGTAGAGTGCGTTTTCGGCCACCAGGGTCACACGACACCTCCGATTGACATGCCGTCTGCCCGAACATTTCACAATTCACCCACCTTTTTTAGTCCAATTTCATGGCATTCTGAGGTCATTAGGCCGGTTTCGACCACCCCACGTGCACTTTTCGAGCACGCCAAACACCTAAAAACCACATATTCAGCTGTGCCGCACAATCCGCGCGTCCGAATGACGTGTCATCTCCTCGTACACCTCAAAAAAAATAATTAGGATGTTTTCGTGTGATTTTAAGTCATTGAGATGTTGTTCGA
The DNA here is from genome assembly GCA_963277665.1 of Viscum album. Taxonomy (NCBI): domain Eukaryota; kingdom Viridiplantae; phylum Streptophyta; class Magnoliopsida; order Santalales; family Viscaceae; genus Viscum; species Viscum album. The sequence continues at coordinate 1,664,588,624 of OY728128.1, forward strand.
CATGCATTTGACCATTAAACGCATGTTTTGGTCATTTAGGACACATAGAGTGCGTTTTCGGCCATTGTGGTCACACGACACCTCCGATTGACGTGCCCTCTGGCCGACCATTTCAAAATTCACCCAACCTTTGTTGTTATCGGATTTCATGGTATTTCGAGGTCGTTCGGCCTATTTCGACCACCCCACGTGTGCTTTTCGAGCACGCCGAACACCTAAAAACCACATATTCAGCCGTACTGCACAATCCGCACGCCTGAATGATATGGAGTCTTCTCTTACACCTCAAGAATAATAATTAGGGTGTTTTCGTGTGATTTCAAGTCATTCCGATATCGTTTGGCATGCATTTGACCGTTAAACGCATGTTTTGGCCAATTACGACACGCGAAGTGCGTTTTCGGCCACCATGGTCACACGACACCTCCGATTGACATGATTTCTAGCCGACCATTTCAAAGTTCACCCACCCTTTGTTGTCGTCTGATTTCATGGCATTACGAGGTCGTTTGGCCGGTTTCGACCACCCCACGCGCGCTTTTCTAGCGCGCCGAACACCTAAAAACCACATATTCCACCGTGCCGTGCAATCCGCGCATCCAATTGACATGTAGTCTCCTCTTACACCTCAAGAATAATAATTAGGGTGTTTTCGTGTGATTTCAAGTCATTTTGATGGCGTTCGGAATGTATTTGACCGTTAAACGCATGTTTTGACCATTTACGACACGCGAAGTGCGTTTTCGGCCACCAGGGTCACACGACACCTCTGATTGACGTGACGTCTATCCAAACATTTAAAAATTTACCCAAAATTTTTTGTCGTCCGATTTCATGGCATTATGAGGTCGTTCGGCCAGTTTCGACCACCCCACGCGTGCTTTTCGAGCGCCCCGAACACCTAAAAACCACATATTCTGCCGTGCCGTGCAATCCGTGCATCTGAATGACGTTACGTCTTCTCGTACACCTCAATAATAATAATTAGGGTGTTTTTGTGTGATTGAAAGTCATTCCGATGCCATTCGGCATGCATTTGATAGTTAAACACATTTTTTGGCCATTTACGACAGACGTAGTGCGTTTTCAGTCAGCGCGGTCACACGACACCTCTGATTGATGTGATGTCTGGCCAACCATTTCACAATTCACCCAACCTTTGTTCTTGTCTGATTTTATGGAATTCCGAGGTCATTCAACCAGTTTCGACCACCCCACACGCGCTTTTCGAGCGCACCGAACACCTAAAAACCACATATTCAGCCGTGCCACGCAATCCGCGCGTCCGAATGACATGCCGTCTCCTCGATTTTCCATATTCCAGTTGTTTTTATTAAAAAGAGTATCCATTTTAAACAAAATAAAGACACTTTGAGTGGTACTGGCCACACCGTGCCTCAGATTGAGGCGGGTGGTGGGGCTGTCCGGGAAGGAGGGTGGGTAATGTATCTAAAACTCTATCTATATATCATACATCGAATTCCAACAGGACTGCAAACCGCTATGGGGTTTCATTATAGAAAAGAGACAAATCACGACATTACTGCGGTGTGACCGCAGCATGACCGCGGCCTGACCGCGGTGTGACCGCGGCGTGACCGCGGCGTGACCGCGGGGTGACCGCGGCGTGACCGCGGCGTGACCGCGGCGTGACCGCGGCGTGACCGCGGGGTGACCGCGGCGTGACCGCGGCGTGACCGCGGCGTGACCGCGGCGTGACCGCGACGTGTTGGCCCGGTCCAGCAACATTCGCGGGGCATCATCTTCTAGCCATGATTCCGAATAAATCCTATGTAGTTGTCCTTCACATTATAGAAACTGATCTTATGTTATAAAAAACAAAATCTTGATTCAGGATTGTGGTATGATAAAGATATATATATTTTATATTTTTTGTTTTTAAAAGTGGTAATAGGTAGTTGAAGCTACTAATTGAGAGTCAAATTATCACACCCTAAACTATCACTGTGAGTTTTCACAGACAGCGCACCTCCGTTGGAGGGGTTTTATTATAAAAACATGACATTATTTATCAAATGAAACAATTATATTAAATAAAACTTATTCAAGATATGAAATTCAATATAATTAAGTAGAATTAATAAAGAAGCTAAATTCAATTTAAAGCATTCTTAAATTAAAGAGGCTTCCATATTTGGTTGAAAATAAAGAGTTATACTTAAATTCAAAAACATTCATACCAGAGTGAAAAACTAGGTTCGAAAATAAAGAGTTATACATAATTCAAAAATGTAATGGATCAATCTACCCCTTATCACCATCACCATCACCACTGTCATCATCGGCCTCATCCTCGCCACCATCTTTGTCCTCTTCGTCGTCCTCATCATCGTCCCCATGCTCATCATCGGCCTCATCCTCACCCTCGGCCCCATCCTCGCCCTCAGACCTATCCTATCCCTCGGCCCCATCCTCGCCATCGTCCTCATCCTCATCCTCACCCTCGTCCTCTTCAACATCCTCATCATCACCAGGAACTTCATCATCTCGACCGCCACTAGAACTGCCGCCTAGTGAATTGGATAATGCACCCATCGATGACATAAATGTTTGACAAGCTGTACTGGCCTCTGGTGGAAGTGATGAAGATAAAGCTTTCATTAGTTTCATAAATTCTTTGTCCCTCGTTTGAACTTGTACTTCTAACTCTATGACCCTCTTATCAGACTGTCTTGCATACTCCTTTACCTATTCCAACTCGGTGGTACTATAATGGATACCTGGAGAGGACCAATACCTCGTCGGGACTATATTCTTACCAAGTCGACAGCGTACTCGACCAGAGTGCTCCTCTCCCAAAACCTGATATAAATGATCATGTGGCCCTAAATTATCAGGATCCTTGGCATCAAGGGCCTCTAAAGTAGCCTGTTAAAAATATTAATAGATTATTAAATTTCAAAATAGATATTAAAATTTTAAATAAATAAATTAAAACTTACAATCTGTTCTTGTGTCGGTGCATTAACCGCAGTTCTATCTTTTTTCCTTCTACTCGAGCAAAACAATTTTGCTTGAGGGATACGTCCTTCAATATTCAATTTGTGCTTCTGTAATGACATTGAAACAATATAAAGTGAAAGTATAATCATATATTCAATATTCAATAAATCACATAATTTAAGTAGGAAAAAATAAAATGGTCAAGTCCTAAGGAAAAATTATAAACAACTATATCGTACCAGCTGCCTCTCATGATCTGACATAGTCGTGCACCCCAAAGTGTGGCGGTATTGTTTTGAATCAATGTTTTTTTTGTTTTTTTCATAAGATTCCTAAATAATGTTTAATAATAAATTAGATAATATTAATGAAAAATATGAAAGTTTTTATTTAAATACCTCAAATGGGATTTATACCTCAAATTTGGCAGTCACCCAATGGGTAATCATTTAGAGATATTTCTCTAACGGGAAATCATCCACGATAGGTAATGTCTCCAACTCCGTGCCCACTCTATCACACCAGCCAAAAAATAACTCATGCTTATAAGCTCTCCAAAACTCTCCCAGCTCTTTTAAACGTGCGGGTTGTGCACCTTCGCCATCAGGGAAGTTATACCGAAGATGACACCCAATAGATTAATTCATATACATACAAAAAAATACTACATTAAATCCAATAGATTTTTTTACCCATATTTGTGCCCACACATTATGCTCGACTTCATGTGGCAGATGTCTCTAAGAGAGAGGCCTGACCGGAATGATATTGGAGTATTTGGCTAGAGTCGCCAAAACACTCCAACATTCCTTCCCGGATTTATCAATCATCTATCCATTGTCATTGTATTCAACCATAAACTATGTCTGGAGATTCCATACTACACGCAAGTGAGTAAAACCCCTCCCCCGCCTCCTATCAGTAGATGAACCTGTTATTAAATAAAAAAAATATCAGTACAAGTTATAATAAAAATAAATTTTGGTATAAAAATTTGTTAGAATTATATAAATATACCTGTGTTAGTCGGATCAATGGGCATCACTGGATGCGCAGAATCCAAAGGAATATCCTGTATAGGTGGAGTGTCCCTCAGTGTATGCTACTTAGCCACATACGATGTCGGAGCAGAAGTCGAAGAAGGTGGAATATAATAGTCCGGAGATAATGAACCAGAAGCAAAAGATGATGGCACAGACGTCTGGCCAACTGGTAGTGTAAATATTGGAGGCCTAAATATCCCATGTGTCCCTAAAGACACACTAGGATCAAAATGGGGCGTATAAGATACGTCTGTGGTAGGGGCATTATCCAATCTGGTACAACCAGTGGATCGTCTAACTCTCTCACCACGAGCCCTCGTACCACCTGCCTCAGTACCGGGACCACCAGATGGTCGTCTAACTCTGACACCACCCCCTCCTACCACCAGCCTCTGTATTGGGAGAAATATCATGCTCCTTATTGGATATCTCTCGTCTAGGGGGTGGATCCTGAAAAAAAGTTTAACACAAAATTAAACACCAGATATTATAAGTTATTGAAATATATATATTTGAAATAAAATAATCACAAGAGGGATGAGTGGAGAAATGCCCATCTGTGTCATGAGTCGATTATTTTTTGTCATATTTTTCCGCCGCCTCTCTTCAATGAGTGTCATTTCCTGCAATGAAAATAAATATGGAAGTAATTATTCTAGGAATACATTACATTATTTAAGTAAGGAAAAACATTCAAGTGACTATTAGATTTCTAATACATCATTGGAAGACATTAATGAAGGAAGAAGTGAACTCATTAAAAAATATAATGAGATGTACACAATCTAAAAAGGGTATTAAGCTGTGGTATATTAATGGTAATGCTCAAAAATGGATCCAAACTTATAAAGGATTCACTAAGCATAAATATGTTTAATGAGATTTTAGAATACAATAAAAATGGGATCTTTCTTTGTACAGTTTCAAATAAACCACTAAGAATTTTTTTTACCTATTTTATAAACATATATTAAAAAACCACTCATTTATATCATTAAAATATAAATAGGTTTCATTATTAAAAAAAAAATCAAACATTGGCATCATAAAAACATAACCAACACCTACAAAAAAATTAGGCACACTTTATGAATACAGTGATCTCTAAGAAAGGAATTAAGAATAACTCACCCGAAATTCATGACCAAAGGAACCCAATACCTAATCACTATAAATCCATAATAAAATAAAATACATTAAAAACCAACACTAAAAATGAGTGGTTTAAAGATTCTTACCTGGATGGGGGATTTGCAGCCGATCGGATAGAAGAACTCAGGTTAGGGTTCACTACCACCTTCTAGAAATTGGGGGAAATGATTTCTCTGCTGTTCTGCAGGGGTTTCTGGAAATCGGGTAGTGCTTATCGAGTTGGGCAGTGCTTATCAAGTTGCGGCTTCTCAAGGGATTCTCGGATTTAGGTAGTGCTTCTGGAACAACTTCTAGAATTGGGGTCTGCTTCTATCGGGGTCTGCCTTTGGAATCGGGGTGGGGGTCGCCTGCTTTGTTGAATTTGGGGGCAAATTTTCCCAACGGTTGTTAAAAACCGTTGGGAAAACTCAATCTTTCCCAATGGTTTCATAAAACCGTTGGGAAAACTCAATTTCTAGCCATCTTTACCAAAGGTTTTAGCAAACCATTGGGAAAACCCAATTTCTACACATCTTTACCAACGGTTTATTCAAACCGTTTGTAAAGAACACCTATAACAAAAGTTCCTTTGAACCATTGGAATACAAGTTTTGGGAAAAGTCGAGATTACAGTAGTATTTGATAAATCATAAGTTACCAAAATCAACATATTCTTGATCCAAAATATATTTAACTAAAAATAATTAGTCATAATGACGAGTGACTTCACATAGGCTAGCGGTAGGCGATGCACCCTTGTCACCCTTCAGTTGTGGGTTCGATTCCCATGGACTTTTCGAACACGATGGGTTGTCACTCACCCTACAATTTGTCCTTTTTCTAAAACCATATCATTTTATAACATTCCCAAAAATGAGATAAATTCCTCAAAAATAACCATAACATATTTTATCCTCAAAGGTTATCTAATTACTTTCATTTTACATCCTAAAATGTAATAACCAATTTTAATCTAAAAACAAAAGATCATATGAAACCCTAAGGTTATCTATTATGTCCATACAAGAAAAGATAATTTTTTATTGAATAACATTTTCACATATCAAAAGTCAGAGTTACACATACTAGAAAAAGTCTTCCAAAGTAATCCCATCATCAAAAGATCCTTAATACTTTTAAGAATTTCATCATCGTAAAATCTACCACAACTATTTAATCCCTTATATGTAGACTTCTTACTCATTCAACATTCTTCATGATCCATTAACCATTCTTTTCCAAATTATTCCGTAATACTTCTTTCCTAAATTCAAAATAATGAATCATATCCTAATATTCAACATGTCAAAACATCAGCTAAGAAATAATTCATACCTTTCATTGGCCATTTTCAGTTTCCCCATCCTCAATTGGAATGGAATTAGGTATTGGTAAATATATATTTGTATGGTCCTACTATTCCCATTCCTGAACCTTCTTCTTAGGAAATATATTTTTATAATGACTATACACATCACATTTAAAACATTCAATTGATCCCTTATAAAGAACTTCTTTCCTTTTCCTAGAGTCAATTGGACACTTGCTTTTTCTATAGTAGGTTATTAATTTATGACCTTCGTTACCACATCTATAAAATCTTACCTTAACTTTTAAGCATTTTCCTAAGTGTTTCTTTCCATATCTTAGACACATAAGTTTTCTTTAATATACTTACCTTTATGATTATTACCTGAAATTCCATTGGGATTTGTTTCTTGCATATATGATGCCTTAGAGAAATAACCAAGGATCAAGTGGTTAATCAAGACACCATATATTTGGTTAAGAATAACCACAATAGTTCTCATTACAGCTCCCATTTCATTCAGTTTCTCATTCATAAATCCACCATAGTTTCCTTCACATACATTGTTAGTTTGGTTCATGATAGATCCATCCATTTACTAAAACCAAAATGTTTTGTGTGATTATATCAGTAAAATCATTATATACTATCTTATGAGGAGGGTAAACACTAATATATACTTATTCATGTTATCTTGAACTCATTCAATTTATCTAAAATAACTACGAATCTTTCTATTATGCTAACCATTATGGTTATGTTACTTATGATTAAATAACACCCAAAACTATAAAGTTATATAAAACAACCTCTGATACCAACTATAAGGCCCTAGCCTTAAACATTTACATAATCTTGAGTTAAATCAAGAATTAACATTGAGGGTATTTTCAGGTTTAGAGTTTTATATAATTAGGCCATAACTATTATAATACATCTAAAATATTACAAATTAGACACTTATAATCAGTATCCATTTTTTCATAAAATAAAAAATCTTAAAAGAAAACTAGAATTATTTTCATGATATAAATATTCTTGAATTATTCCTTTCTTTTACCCTTCCTTATACCCAGTGAAAACAATTTCAAAAACCTGGGATGAGAATAAAAGGCACAGTAAGGGTTATAAAATAATGAAATAAAACATTTTTCCATTAATAAATAAAGAACATTATCTCTTTAACATACCTCACGAAATCATAAGATTTATGAATAACATATATAAATCATAAATCATAAAGGTAACTTGTGGCATCCATAACATACTTACATTGTAGCTTTCACAACTACATAGAGAGTTATGTTTGGAATACCCATCACAGTATATTCTCTAAATCTATTAGGAGAAACATTAATGTTTATCTCCGTCATATTACCCAATTCATTGGAGATCTATCTCAGGATCACCCACCCTTATTTTATCATAGAACTACCCATATGCATAAACAATTCCCAAGAAGCATAATATAACTATAACATATGAATAAGCATAAAGGAATGATAAAATTTCCACATTACAATCAAAATATAAAATTTCAATATATTGAAATAATCAATAAATCCCTAAAAAAATTTCAATACAAAAATACATATAAAGAGTATATGGTATTTATTTTCCTTTTAAAAACATTACAACCTATTAAGGAATCCAAATATCAAATAATGCTCGTGGTGACGGAAAGGTCGTTGTCACCACGCACGTTAAAAAGAAACATTATTTTTGTTGATTATTAAAACGATTCGTAAAAAAAGTATTCCTTTTGAATAAAATTCAATGTAAAATGGGTTTATTATACAACATATTAAAGAAAGTCATGTATAAATCGAAGTATGCTTCAATGAAAGGAGATTGAGACGAAGCCCCTTACATTGTGTCCGACTTGACTCGTTCGTTCTTTAATCTCCTAAATAATAAAATAAAGTTAATTTATACTTTCTTCAGAACCTTTTTCAAGTTTTTATTCCTTTTATATCACTTATTACCATGTTATAAACATTACATAATCATTATGTTAATAACGTTCATTTTGTCAATATTTGATACTTGAGTAAAAAAATAAACTTCTTATAATTAAAAGTTGTCCATGTGGTCAAAAGTACATTATCTATAGAATGATATTAATGATTTAGATATCATATATATAAAATATATTCAGTATATATATATATATATTTATTTATAATAGTACATAACATTTGGAGAAAAGAAATGAAATGCACCGTTCATGGAGACAGTAAGTCGTACGTATGCATGAACGCTACTTTAACTTATATTTCGTATTTAATGGAATGAAAACTTAATTATACATAGGTATATTATAATTCCAGTATAATATAATATATAATTTCATTAACTTCATCCTTTATATGTTCTACGTATGGCATGAACGAGTCATATCACTTTGAGGGGGAGGTAGTCCGCACTTCCTCAAATAAAATTATCATATTTACCCATTATAGAAACCGTAAAGGTATGATATAAATAAAAAATACATAAGCATAGAGACAATATAAATATAATATATATGAAATATAAATTTAGTTCCATTATAATGGCCACCATGAGAGGCAGTAGGAGATAATTGAACAATCATCATTTTGTGAGGCAGTAGTTCGTCGTCCATAGAAACAGTATGTTTGTATCCATTAGATGGAGGTGTGTGGAAGTGTAGTTCAAATAATTTTCATAAAATAATACAAGTATATTGAGGATACTGGTGTTTTTATGTTATCACATATTAAGAATATAATAGTGAGTGAAGAAGTAAAATAAAAGAAGAGAACTTGAGAGAAGACATTACCTCTAAATCGGGTATCTTCCTTTGGTTTGAACCAAAAGGATTTATTGAAGTGAATTATGCCTTAGGTAAGGTTTATATAAGGAAAAGGGGGATTTTGGGAGCCTCTTTGAGAAGAGTTTGGATGAGACAAGGGGCTTTAGAGGTGTTATTAAATGGGTTGGCATGAAGCCCTTTTATAAGAGGGAGGAGGTACTATTTAGAAGAGTCTAGAAATATTATTTTATTATAATTTTATTTTAGGTTTATAAAGATTAAAAAGTCATTTAATTCAAATATAAGATGATGATAGATCAAAATACTATCAACCAATAAGTTTTAGACAAGTTTCGGTCATAAAATTAACCTTATCTTTTAGCTTTAACCCTTAGTTAACTAATTTAACTTTTATCATGTCTTCTTGTATATTCATATTATATGGTTAATATACTTACTATAAAATGAAAAAAAAACATAAAGTAGTTCATAAATGATATTTATAACATTATATAAGTAATTTAACCAAATATTATATTTTTTGGATTATTATATCATTTAATAAAATAATATTTGTTTTTAAAAACGCATTTATGTCAATTTTGACACTATTTACTAATTGATTTTTTTAAAGTGATAACAACTTGATTATTTAGAATAAAATTATTTAACTCAAATATAATATGTCATAGTTATCCATAAAATTATTTTATGGTATAAAAATTTTAAAAATAAATTTATTTTAATATTTATAATCTCATTTATTTAAAACATTCATTAATAAGGTAATCACTACATCATCATTGTGTCACAAATATATTTATTTATATGTTGTCTAAAAATTATAAATAAACTATCATGATGTAGGAAATAGTTTTATATTTTTAATGACTATTTATAGTAGAAAATATAACTCATATATACCCATATAAAAATTATTTTACTAAAAGATATATATTTATGCAACATTTTCCTTAACTTTAAATTAATTTGTATAAAATGTCATTTTCAATTACAAGTGGCTCCATGGGGTCCCAAAATGGAACCAAATATTCCCATGGTTGGACATGTATCATCCAATAGGGTTAATACACATGTTATGGTAATTTAATATTATTATAATATTATTTTTTTACCTTTATTTACCATATTTACCCTTTAACCATGATAAATAAAATATTTATTAAAGTTACTATTCATAATGTCTAAAAATAAAAGATAACTTTTTACACGATTTGGACCTCCTAATTCCAAATATGGAATCCATTTTTCCAAATTCAAAACAAAAATGATGTAGAAATTAATCTAAAATTAATTCCTGTTGTTAAAACCAAAAAGTGTGTTTTTAAGAAATAATAACTATCAAAAGGTTGACATGTGTTTAAGTATAATTAAAAAGTAAAATTACTTACAATGACCAAAATTGGATTAAATATTAAAAAAATAATATAATTACACTTTAAAACCAATTAAAAAGATAATCTAATCATATAAATAAATTAGAATAAAAGATAGTTTTGACTTAAAATGCAGTATTTTTCACTATTCATTAAAAAAATGTACTTTATCGGAAAAATACCAAAAATTTACCCAAATTAAATTTTGATGTACTTATTCAAAATAAGAAGTTTATTTTTGTCCAATAGAACATATAAAAGTGACAAAAACTAGATTTAAAAGGGGTTCCCCATCAATAGGCGGTAAAACTACCATTAAAAATATATTAGATTATTTATGCTTAAAATCATATCCATTCTTATTTTAAGCATCTAAAATTTATTAGATTAATGTAAATAAATTAAAAAAACATGTGTAATCATAATTTAGTTAGTTATGTTCATTACCAGTAATACAACAACTATGCGTTAACTACCCTTTAAAATAATAATAATATTATTTTCTGGTATAACTCAAAGTTGAGTACAACATATGATTTCAAAGAAACCCATTGTTACGTGTTGAGTACGATATCATACATAGAATCTCTTTTAAATTAAAATTAATATTTAATTCAAAAATATTAATAAATATGAAAATGTCATATTCTTTTTTTACCTGGGATGTTACAACAAAAGGGGGGTGAAATTTGGGTAAACACAACATTTCATTTGAATTATATTTTAATCAAAATAGTTCTGTAAAAATGAAATAACAATTTATATGATAATTATTTACAAAATTATATATTTTATATTAGATATTTAATATGTTTTGGGATCATCAAAAAGGGGGAGATTATTGGGCATGTATTCTATCAACAATACACTATAAATATTGTTGATTTTTTCCCTCACAAATACCCTTGTTTATTTTACTAATGATATTACTTTAAGTGTATTTAAAGAAATTATTATTAACTACCTTATTTATTCTAGAATTATATTCAAATATTTTAATTCACTTGGAATATTTTCTAATGTGTTTAGAACACTCATAAGTGTATTCTAGAAACACTGTTCATACACTACGTTCAGAACGTAATGTAAGGAATAAAACATATGCTTGGGACAACACATATGGGTCGTAAACCTTATTTTTGTATTCAAAATTACATTAGAAGAAGGTTTGTATAGATCATTAAACCTACACTTGAAGGAATATATTGATAAAGAACTTGAGTTTGGATGGAAACTTACGTATGAGAAAAAAAGAAAGCATGGTAAAAGAATCCAATATTATTAAGGAAACATACATTTGAGGACACAAATATATGGTTTATCAACCTTACTTTTATGATAAAACTTAAATTTTCAACCATACACTCAGAGAATTAATTCTATATTATAGAACCCTACATTTTTTATTTTTTCGCTTTACAAGGGAACCCTACATTTGACTTTTCAATATCAGAGATTTAATTTCGTGATCTTATCCAAGATTTTTATAATGGTCATTATAGAGTTACCAGCTATTTTAAGCTCATTTTAAATTGATTCAAATCTTGATATGACTGATTCGAAGAACTGTCTTCAATAGAGAAAATATCTTTTGTTATCAAGGGATGTCATAACTCCCTCAGTATTTTTTGAATTTGAATATATATGGTTTATCTGGCATCTTTTGTGGATATGAAATTCTAGAAAATGGGATATCTGATGTATATATTATACCAGTGTATCGTTTCAAAACATAGGATATAAAAGTCATATATTTTATTTTGGTGAACATGTTTTACAGTTCTACTACAACGAACAATCATTTTTGAAAGAGGCTACACTTTGAAGACATATATGTTCAATATTTTACTACTATAAGTTTTCTACTTCTATTTTTTCTTACTTTTTACCAAAGATCTATTTGCAAGTAGGATAAACTCATATCTATGATTTATTGAAGTCTTTCTTTTTTGAAGAAGAAAATCCATCTACTATCAATTGCTGCTGCTACAATTGTGAAGTTCAGCCCGATCCATCTTCAAGTCAATCTCTTTTGATTTGTTAGAGTTTCAACTATTTGGACTCAGTTGAGGTGGAGTATCAGCTTCTCGATATAAGCTGTGGATATTTGGTTCTCTATTAAAGAACCAGAAGGCTTTATTTTTAGCCTTGTTTGTAAAGTTTTTAACTGCCTACACTCAATTGTGGATTTATGGTCTTATGATAAGAGGAATATTCTAGTGAAATTCACCAAGCATACTAAGGGAGTGATTGGTGGAGTGTACTAGGGTATCATTGTTCCCTGAACCACTATAAAAAGACGTGTTCTTCATTTCTATTTATGTGCTTATTATAATCAATATATAAGTAAACACTACATATACATATTAATCATAGAGGGTGTGAAAATCCATGATTGTATTAGATTTTTTAAAAGACACAATTCACCCCCTTCTTGTGTTTCTCTGTATTATTTTGACCTAACAGAACCTTCCAGTGGAAAAATTCAAGGGATCATTGCTGAAAACTGCAATATTTCCGAGGCTCCCAAGTATTCTTGTTGGGTTGCTGGATGTTTAGGGACACAAGAAACTCAACAAAAAACATTCTTCATTGGTGTAGGAAAGATACTACCTTAAAAGATTAGAGTTCTAATGGCAGAAAGGGAGAGTTTGTAGGGGGCTAGTTTGGTATGAATGAAGTAGGGGGAATGAAAGATGGTGGCCAAAACATGGACTTAATCCATGTTAAGGACCACTACAGTTATTTTTTCCAATGATGTTATAAATTTAGCAGTACTTAAATGAGATTAAGTCCTATTTTATCCACTATCATTTATTCCCCCTAAATTATATTCTAAAAGTTTCAACTAATAAAGGAAAGAAGACTTTGTTGGATAAAGATGGTTTTAAAATCAAGGAAAAGAAGTCATTCCCTGGTAAAGACTACTCATCGCTACCTATGTAAATATCTATAATATCAACAAGAAATATTTTTCAAGGTTTGACTATTATTGTCTTAAAAAACATGAGAAATGAATATTTTAAGAGATGAGAGGATTCAGTTTGAGGTAAAATGGAAAATGGAATCAGATCTTTTCTCTGAGAGCCTAATCCAACTGGGATAAAGAAACCTATTATGGAGAATGATTCAGTTGTGGTGACTAGAGCACCTATACTGTACTCTAAAACTACTTATCTGGTTTCATATGAGCCATTACTATACTCTCCAGTTGAAAAATTAGTGGAAATTTGTAATAAAAACAATTTTATGGTGGAGTATCATGTCTCCCACATTTATATTATACTGGAAAAGTGAGAAGGTTTCCCATCCATACATCGGTAAATGAGATTGATGAAAGTGTTTTTTCCCTCAAAGAACATGGATGTAAATTTTTTAAGGGAAACCCAAATATATAATGATTGTATGGATGAAATGTATGACTAATATGAGAACCAAGGATGTGGAAGTACTATCTATAACATTTTAAATGAAGTGGAATGTTTTTAGGAGCAGATTGCTGGAATTATTATGGACAACTTGTATAACATTCATTAAAAGATCAAAATAGGTTGAAAGTCTTTAGAGAAGCTAACCTAAATTATGGATAAACCATCCATGGTGTATTTATAAATTTTGATGCTAATTTGTTTTGAGAAAAACATCATTAGATGATGGTTTTAGATGGTTGTATTTTTTGTGGTAGAAATAACATATTGAAAACACTCTATATTGACTTTTTATATGTTTCAAGGCTTAAAAATAATCCAGAATGGTTTTGGAATTATTTTAATAATTAATAGAATTATTTAGAGCTGTTTTGGAGTGAATTTAAGTTGTTGTAAGAGGCCTTGAGAAGATTCCAAGTAATTTTGAGTTTGAAGAATCTGTAATTCCGATGTTGTAATCAAAAAATTGGAAAAGGGATTTATTCTATGTATCAAGATTCTGGATAGTGCATAAATAAATTGATCTACACTTAAGTGAATATATTTACACATAAGATACTTTGGATCCATGCATAATAATTGTGAGTTGTTTAAGTAAATTGATCCACAAGTAAGTGAATTGGGTTACACATATGGTATTTTGGAGCCACACATAAAAAAATTTCTCTATGTGTATATGAATTTCTCAACTCATAAGATAATTTTGCAGAAACCTATACTATTTTGAGTTTGTTGAATTTAGTAAAAGGCTGACCCTTTTAACAATTTGATGCCTCATATGATGTTTTACTTAGCATAATTTTTGAAATTATTTTGTATGAAGATCATGTTTACAAATTTAATTATTTGAAGAAAGAAAATAATTGTGATGATGCTTGGATTTATTTTCATGGATCAAAAAATCACAAAATTAATATGATATTAGCATTGAACTTTGGAAAATATGATCTTCTAACCATGAGAGAATAAAATCAAAACATGAATTAATGTATGCATATTTAAAAGAGTTTAATTGATTTTATTAGATTTTCAAGAATAATGAAGATGAATTTATGTTGATTATCGATTTGTTCTTTAAATTCAAAATCATGATGACCTGAGATATTTGAGTGAGAAGTGGATTGAGGTAGGATGAAATTTAGTTAATTATTTTAAGCTTGAAATAAAGACTTACAGATTATGAAAATCTTAAAATGTCGAATCTATCAATGTTTGGAGGTGTGTTTTTAGTGGATTAAATATCACAAGAGATATTATGATTAAAATGAAATTAAAAGAAGAAGAGGATTGAGTTGTTATGTGATGTTTAATGACTCAAATTCTATTCTATGCTATCATCATGATTTTCACTCAAGTCAAATGAGATAATCCCCAAGATGATCCACCTACTACTGCTGTATTTTATACAGTATGAAATTATTATTTTGCGATTTTCACACAAATAAGGAGATTTAAGTGCGAGATCTATGGAGGTATTGTTATTTTAAGAAGAATAAGAAGTTGGATAATATTTATGAATAAAAGATATCATATAAATTTAAAAATTGACAAAGAAATATATGGTGACCCGCCTTTTTCATACTTGTTTTTTAACATAATTTCTTGAAAAAATATCACATTAATAACTTTGAAGAACCTTTTAAGGTTTAGTTTCTTGGAAACTAGGTGAATAATATATGAAATATATAAGCATTATTTAATCCTCTTTAAATACATTTTTAATCACATACTTTTTCACTTTATAATATTTCATAGGGACATACATTAAAGAAAAAGGAGAGCAAAAATAAAAATAAGTGATAAAAAATAAAATATGATGTTCATGGCCATGTAAAATTCACGAGGCATAATAATAGAGCCCGATCATGAGTACATGAGGCATAACATAAGTTCATGAGACATAACATAAGATCATGATCATATGTACATGAGGCACAATATGGAGATGTGGCTATAACATAAAGATGAAACATTCATAATCATATCACCAAGGTGTTGTAAAAAATATTACCGATGTTATTCACTAAGGTGTCATAAATATGTTATCTCTAGAGATTAATTTATCCCATGATACATTGATGTTCTATCAGGGAACACCATTCCTATCTCCAAATTCATGTGTTACACATATAATATATAACATAAATGAATTTTTCATTATTTTAACCCATGAGTAGGGAATGTGGGTTTGATAAATATAATTATCTAATCAATGAAGCTTAGTTATATCTAAATAAATACCATTTATTGAAGATAATGTTGGTCATTCACAAAAATATGGGTGTACATAAAAGTAAATTAAAGGGTTTAATGAGAGATGAATATAGTATCTCATTATTTTGGAAATAAGATATTTCTATGAACTTATGTAAACATAATTATTTATAAATAAAAAGGCATATAACAAAGAAAATTTATAATTGAAAAGAGAAGGGAGAGAATTGGGGATTAAAGTGTTTATGGTTGGGGAGGGGTTAGTCTGTGTGTTTAGTCTTTGGACCTTTGGTTCATGTCTGGGAATTATGCCTTGGGCCTATGGGTTATGTAAGAGTTCACTCTCAATACAATTAAGAAGTGATATTTTAAAATTAATAAAAATACTTATGGCCTTCAGGCTTCATAGAAAAGAGGAGGGAGAGAACCCCGTACCTTGAGAGGTTGTAATGACCCAAGGTATTTAAATGGAAATTACCTTCTTAAAAATATATCATAAAATCACATGAAAACACAATATAATGAACTACTAAGTGCTAAGTGACCTTTAAACATAAGTTTTTCACTTCTGTGACTGGAGTTTTGAAAATCTGATATACACGGTTGTGTTCAAGATTTTTTTTTGTGGTCCAATAAGGAAAACTTAATTTTTGGTGAATAGTATCCTACCCCTATGAATCGTAACCTAACCTTATGAATAGTAGTACGACCCTTATGAATAGTACATCATCCAAATATGAGTAAACTTACCCATGAATAATTAAATAAAATTTTGGCATTTTAGAAAGTGACAATTTGACCATAGTAAACATTTTGGTATTTTTGGAAGTTATAAATAAATAATTAATTAATTTAAAAGAAAAATTATTTCCTTAAAATTTGTTCATAAATTATAAAGTATAATTCTTCTAGTTTTTTGATAATTTTATAAGACCCTATGTAATTTTTGAAAGCATCATAAAAACAGTTTTAACTTTAAAAACTGTATTTTTGAAGTAAATTATGATTTCAATTAAATATTAAATTAATCATATTTAGAAAATTATTTTTGAAAAATGGACTTCATTTTTGGATTCGACATGTTGAAAAATGGTTAGGGTAAAATTTTGGGATTTTTCTGAAATACTTCAATTTTCAGGTGAATAGTAAAAAATACAGTTTTTCGCATAATCAGTGTATCCTAAATTGCATAATTAATGATGTAATGATAAAATAAACATTATATAACTTTAGTTTCGAAAAAAGTATATTAAATTTCATAAATGGTTCCTTAAAATACATTAAACTCAATTTTCAAAACAAAAAAGAACATTCCAAAGCCTAAAGTCAAAAGGTGATTTCTTAAAGTGTCTTTTTCTCTATCTTTCACTTTCCTTTTAATAAATCATTGAATTAAAATTATAAAGAAGAATTAAAGCATAAAAGGAATTATATTATATTAATATATGATTTTGGATCTCAAAAAACTACTATTACAAGTCTAACTTTTGATATATTATTTTATTTAATATTTTATTCTAAAAACACCTCTCTCCTCATGTATAAATAACCCCATCCTCTCCCCTTGCCAAACCACACCTCTCAAGCATAAAAAATTATCTAAAATCTGACCAATGATATTACCTAACCCCTCCCCTATGTCCAATATGTTATGGTCTCATCAAAATACCAAGCTTAGGCCTCTTATGGAGGATGAGGGGGATTCAAGAGGTAATTTCTCTTCCTCTTTCCTTTAATTCCCTTTCAAATTCAAGTCCTTTTCTTATTCTCTCCCAACCTATCGTTGTCCAAATGGTATGGTGACTCTATTATCATACATATTCTGGAATTTTATTATACTAATGGGATATTATACCATCCAACCCCCTTCTCCTCTTCCTTTTATTTTATAAAAGGAAACGTTGTTTGTAAGGTGTTAATATATCACCTTCAAGAATGAAATGTTTTCTTTTTCCATCTCTACCTACAGATCTGGTCATGAAACCAATTTTATGGTTGAACCAGAATATTATATATGTGATATTTCCTATTTTAAGTTCTGGAACTAACTTATTTACATATTACTAGATGAGTAAACAAAACAAGTTCATTGTGGTCGAAAAACCGCCCGAATTAACCCAAACGATCATCATTAAATTCCTATCTAATAATTCATCCACATGGTATATAATGTAACTCATATTAAGATCATTTTAAATTCTGGAATATCATTAATAACAAGCAATGTATGTTCTGGATGTTTACTCATGTTCTACACAAACTTCAATTCATGAAAACATGTGAAACTCTCGAGAAAACCATAAAAACGAACATTCCCAAAAAATGTTTTTAAACTCTATAACTCATCAAGAGGCCCATAAAATAACATAATGAAACCAAAATGACCCATATTAATGCATAAAAGTTTATTTAATTTCTAATTAATGAATATAATGTCATTATACAAGACATTTAAGTGAAGGAAGCATTCAGATAGAAGGTAGGGGGAAATTCTCAAACCCAACTTTCATCCTTAGGGTTCTCCCTCTTTCACTCCTTTTAGATATGGTTACTCATTAAAAATATTTCTTTCATCATTGTCTTTCCTTTTTTGGTATATACATGTTTTCCACTGGTATTTATGAAAAACCAAATGTTTTCCAAAATAACTCTTCTTTTAAAAACATACATTTTACTTCTCATTCAAGATTGACGGTTCTTGTAACATGTGTGTTATTACCTAATTATTTTGGGAACCCAATGTTTATGAACGTGTTATTATGAGATGAAACTCATTCCTTTTCATGGGTTCGTTATATTCATTTATGTTATATTTTCATTGTGTCATGCATGATAAATGATAATGTTATGATGTGATGGGTGCGCCCAGAATTATATAGCGCAATATGAATGTTTAAATATGATGGGTGTGCCTAGAATTATACAGTGATCCAATGCATTGGGTAAATTAATCAATATCATGAGTAAATGTGAAATTATGTGTGAAAAATATTCCAGCATTGTTCACAAGCATGTGTGGTAGTTAACCACTAATACATGATGTTTCATTTTTATGTATTGCCACATTTTAAGTCTCTTATTAATGATTCCTATCACGATTCTTTGCCTATGTTATGAATATGCTCACCCCATGCTATATTGTTCTTATTACTGGGATTCTAGATCACCCATTTTTATGTATATCCTTAGGTAGCTACATGTACTAAGGAGAGGTCAAATTCCAATAAGAAGCTAGAGAAGAAGAAATGAACCAAAAAGTTTATGCTCGATATTGTAATTGTTATGTATGGTCCTAGTTTGACCAAGAAAATAAACCATAAGATCCTCTATGTGTAATAATATTATGTTTTTTATCTTTAAAAATATATAATATTAATGTAAGAAAAATTTGGGTCGCTATAGTTGGTATCAGAGGAAAGGTTTAGTTAATTTGGGAATTATGATTAGTGAACCTTAGAGAAAACCTCTAGTATTAGTCTAAGTACAAATATGCACACAAGAATCTTTATATAGAGATCCCATATGTTATGATTTATTTAAATGAATAAGTTATTCATGAATTTTTGAATTATGTTTTTCTCTAACCTTTTCTATTTTAAAAATGGTGGGAACCAGGAGAAACCAGGCCAACAACCCGTGCGAGGGCCAGTGCAGCGATCACCCGAACAACATCCCCAATAATTTGGGAGGTGGAGTTCAAAACTTCCTGGCGATGATTACCCAATTATCTCAGGTTATGAACAATAACCATAATAATTGGGAACTCCCTCCTTCACCAAATAGAGATCAACTAGATATCGAATGTTTTATGAGGCAACGACCACCAATGTTTAGTGGATCTTCTGATCCAATAGTTGCAGAACAGTGGGTCAACTCCATGGAGAAGATCTTTTCTGTTCTTAAATGTTCTAGGATGGAGAAGGTGACACTAACCATTTATCACCTAGATTGAGAGGATAATTAATGGTGGGATTTTATTAAGAACAGCAAGCCAAGGGGGGAAATTAAAGATATGGAATGGGAATACTTTAAGAACATTTTTCTTAATAAGTATTTCCCATGAACTATTTGTCTGAAGATGGAGAGAGAATTCATAGAGCTCAAGAAAAAAGAAGAAGAATTTGTCATAACCTATGAAGGAAATTTCACAAGGTTTTCAAGGTACGCTTCGGGTTTTGTTATCAACAATGATAGCAAAATTGATAGATTCTTTAGTCGATTAAAAACACACTTTTGAAAGGCTCTTGCAATTCGAGACTTTGGGATTTATGAAGAAGTTTTACGGTGTGATCTCAAAGTGGAGGAGTTTGGAGAATGGTCCCATGGCTATGGTGATAAGAAACGAAAGATGGAGTTTCAAGATGGTGGATCTAATGAAAAAGGTGGGGAAAAAATCAACGACCTACATTCCAAAAATGCGGGAAGTTGCACCATGGGAACTGCCTCAAAGGGATGGGGAAATGCTTCAAGTGTGGGAAAGAAGGACACCTAGCTCAAGAGTGTCGGAAATACATAAAAAGGAAGGATAATGTGGCAGATGAAAGGAGAGAACCATTCATGGTTCAATGCTACAACTATAGGGAGCTAGGGCACTATGCAAGCCAGTGTACTAAACCTCGAGTTCTCGAGGGTAATCAGCGTCAGCAACCACCAAAGAAAAAGGAACAAGGGAAGTCTTATTCCATTACTACTGCAGAAGTGGAGAAAGATAATGAATTCATACAAGGTACACTTCTTATTCACTAAATAATGGCCAAAGTCTTATTTGATTCGGGTTCTACGCATTCCTTTATATCTTGAAAGTTTGATAGAACTATAGAATCGAAGCCATGAAACCTTATAGTAGAGATATATGTAAAAACACCAAGTGGTTCAATCATTGAAACCCAAGTGTTTGACTCTTCTCTTATTGGCGTATGTGGGAAGATTCTTCCATTGAATCTTGTAATACTTACCTTGGTAGAATTTGACGCTATAATGAGAATGGATTGGCTCTCATTATATATAGCACATATCAACTATTGGGAAAAGAAAATATCTTTTCATATTCCAAACCATCCCATACTCCTCTACAAATTCAAGGAAGATCATGAATCTCCTTTGAAAATCCTTCCATGTTGTGGGTGTTGATTCCTTATGAAGAAGCATACCTATCCCAAATGGTTGAGTCAAAGGAAGGTTCCAGCCTTGACAAAATGCCCATCGTGAGGGAATACAGTGATGTATTTCCCGAAGAGTTACCCAGAATTCCCTCGGATCATGAGGTAGAGTTCTCAATAGAACTCATACCCGGAGATACTCCTATATCGAGGTGTCCATATAGGATGGCTCGTATCAAACGGGAGGAGTTAAAGAAGAAGCTGCAAGAGCATCTAGATAAAGGGTTCATATGCCCTAGTGCATCAACTTAGGGTGCGCCAATGCTCTTTGTGAAGAAGAAGGATGGAACAATGTGGCTCTGTATCGACTATCAGGAACTCAAAAATATCACCATAAAGAACAAGTATCCTCTTCCAAGGATTGAGGACTTGTTCGATTAGTTAAGAGAAGCTAAATACTTCTCAAAGGTGGATCTTCATTCTGGATATCATCAACTAAAGGTGAAGAAAGAGGATATTAAAAAGACTGCCTTCCTTACAAGGTATGGGCACTATGAGTTTCTAGTGATGCCCTTCGGACTTACTAATGCCCCTTCAATATTAATGGATTTGATGAATAGAGTATTTAGACATTACCTCAGAAAATTTTTGGTAGTGTTTATCGATGATATTCTCATCTACTCCAAGAGCAAGGAGGAACATGAAGAACATATAAGACTTGTGTTAGCGACATTGAGAAATGAGAAGTTGTACGCCAAGTTCAGCAAGTGTGACTTTTGGATGAATCAAGTCATGTTCTTGGGATATGTGATCTCAAGTGAAGGAATTTATATGGATCCTTCAAAAAAAAGGCTATTGAGTAACGGATGAGGCCCTCTAGTGTCACCGAAATCCGTAGTTTACTTAGATTAGCTGGGTACTACCGACGTTTTGTGAGAAAATTATCACGATTGTCAAGCCCGCTAACTAAGTTAACAAGGACAGGGGTAAAGTATGTCTGGACAGAGGAATGTGAGGGAAGCTTCAAGGAGCTAAAGAGAAGGCTGATCACTGCACCTGTACTCACACTACCAAAAAGTGGATGATTTTTTGTGATATATAGTGATGCTTCAAAGAAAGTATTGGGTTGCTTACTCATGAAAAATGATAATGTGATAGTATATTCCTCATTATAGTTGAAGATCCATGAGTAGAACTACCCGACGCATGATCTAGAGCTGGCAGCCATGATTTTTACCTTAAAAATCTGGCGGCACTACCTTTATGGTGAGAAGTGTGACATATACACCGACCGCAAGAGCCTAAAGTATATATTCACACAAAATAAGATCAACATGCATCAAAGGAGATGGTTAGAGCTAATCAAGGATTACAATTTCTCTATTCACTACCATCCTGGAAAGGTGAACAAGGTAGCTGATGATCTAAGCATAAAAGAACCTGCTACTCTATCCATTTTACAGATTGAGGAAGACCCTATATTTATGGTTATGCAAAGCATGGATTTAGAAATCATAAGGGCAGGGGATACATCCTACCTTTCCCAAATGATTGCACAACCATCTATTCAAGGGAAGATTAAAGAAGCATAAAGGGATGATGAGGAGATCCAAAAGAGGGTGAATGAAGTAAAGGAAGGGAAGCTTCATGAGTTCCATATCAACGATGATGGTGTGACTTGGTTTGGAATGCAGCTTTGTGTGTCTTCATCACCCGGGATAAAGAAGGATCTATTGGACAATTCACGTAGCTCAACATTCTCTATTCATCCTGGTAGCACCAAGATGTGCCATGATCTCCGAGGTCACTTTTTGGTGGGATAACATGAAGAAGGAGATTGCAGAATATATATCAAGGTGATTGGTGTGTCAGTAAGTTAAAGATGAGCGACAAAAGTCTAAAGGGATGATGCATCCATTGCCTATACCCATGTGGAAATGGGAAAATGTTACTATGGACTTTGTCATGTGTATCCTGAAGACATCGAAGGGAAATAATGCGATATGGGTTATGGTTGATCGACTCACCAAGAATGCCCATTTTATCGCTATTCAAGAAGATCTCTCACTTGAAAAACTTGCAATGATATATGTGAAGGAAGTAGTGAGATTGCATGGTGTTCCACTCTTAATTGCCTCTGACCGTGATCCAAGGTTCACATCTAAATTCTGGAGGAGCCTTCAACATGCTTTGAGTACTGAATTAAATTTCAGCACGTCCTATCACCCCCAAACTAATGGCCAATCTAAAAGGAATATTCACACTCTTGAAGATATGCTAAAAGCTTGCTTACTAGAATTGAAAGGTGGATGGGATCAGAATCTCCCATTGGTTGAGTTCTCATATAACAATAGCTTCCACTCAAGTATTCAGATGGCTCTATATGAAGCTCTGTATAGAAAGCGATGTAGAACTCCAACCTGTTAGGATGATTTTGGAGAAAGAAAGCTACTTGGACCCGATCTTGTGTAAGAGATGACAGAGAAGGTTCAAGTCATCCAGAAACACATCAAAACTGCTCAAAGTCGGCAAAAGAGATATTATGACAACCGTTGAAGGGATTTGGATTTTGACATTGTAGATAAAGTCTTCCTTCGAATATCACCATAGAAGAGAGTCATGTGATTTGGGAAGAAAGGAAAGTTAAGCCCAAGGTACATTTCCCCCTTTGAAATACTTGACCGTATAAGATCTGTGGCCTATCGACTTGCACTTTCATCGAATATGGCTCAAGTTCATGATGTTTTTCACGTATCACTCTTGAGGAAGTAAATTCCTGATCCCTCACATGTACTAAACTCAGTGGTGGTACAACTGGATGATGGTCTCTCTTATGAGGAGCATCCAGTAGAGATTCTGGACCAGAGAGATAAGGTTTTACGCAACAAGACAACCCACCTTGTCAAAGTGTTGTGGAGGAACCATAAGTTTGAAGAAGCTACTTGGGAACCAGAGGAGGTGATAAAGGAGAAGTACCCTCATCTGTTTGTGTAAAGTGAAATTTCGAGGGTGAAATTTCATAAGGGGGAAGAATATAACAACCCAAAGTATTTAAATGGAAATTATATTCTTAAAAATATTTCATAAAATCACATGAAAACACAACATAATGAACTATTAAGTGCTAAGTGACCTTTAAACGTAAGTTTGTCACTTCTGTGATTGGAGTTTTGAAAATCCGACATACACGGTTGTCTTCAAGATATTTTTTTGCGGTCTAATAAGAAAAACATAATTCTTGGTGAATAGTAACCTACCCTTATGAATAGTAACCTACCATTATGAATAGTAGTATGACCCATATGAATAGTACATCATCCAAATATGAGTAACCTTACCCATGAATAATTAAATAAAATTTAGGCATCATAGAAAGTGACAATTTGACTATAGTAAACGTTTTGGTATTTTTGTAAGTTATAAATAAATAATTATAATTAATTAATAAATTTAAAAGAAAATTTATTTTCTTAAAATGTGTTCATAAATTATAAAATCTATGTATTCTAGTTTTTAGATTATTTTATAAGACCCTACGTAATTTTTGAAAGCATTATAAAATCAGTTTTAACTTTAAAAACTATATTTTTGAAGTAAATTATGATTTTAATTAAATATTAAATTAATCATATTTAGAAAATTATTTTTGAAAAATGGACTTCATATTTGGATTATACACATTGAAAAATGGTTAGGGTGAAATTTTTGGATTTTTTTGAAATACTTCAATTTTCAGGTGAACAGTAAAAAATACTATTTTTCACATAATCGGTGTATCCTAAATTGCATCATTAATGATGTAATGATGACATAAACATTCTAGAACTTTAGGTTGGGCCAAATTATATTAAATTTTATAAATGGTTTCTTAAAATACATTAAACTCAGTTTTCCAAACTAAAAAGAACTTTCCAAAGCCTAAAGTCAAAAGGTGATTTCTTAAAGTGTCTTTTTCTCTTTCTTTCACTTTCCTTTTAATAAATTAATGAATTCAAATTATAGAGAAAAATTAAAGCCTAAAAAGAATTATATTATATTAATATATGATTTATGAAGTCAAAAAACTACTATTACAAGTCTAACTATTGATATATTATTTTATTTAATATTTTATTCTAAAAACACCTCCCTCCTCATGTATAAATAACCCCTACCCCTGCCAAACCACACCTATAAAGCTCCAAGAATTATCTAAACTCTTCCCAAAAATCTTCCATATCCCCTCCCACACATACAAGAGCTTTTGGTCTCATCAAAATACCAAGATTAGTCCCTTTAAGGAGGATCTCAAGAGGGGGATTCAAGAGGTAATTTCTCTCCCTCTTTCCTTTAATTGCCTTTCAATTTCAAGTACTTTTCTTATTCTCTCCCAACCTATCTTTTTCTAGATGGTATGGTGACTCCAGTATCATAAATATACTGTAATATTATTATACTAATGGGATATTATACAATCCACCCCCTTCTCCTCTTCCTTTTATTTTATAAAATAAAACAATGTTCGTGAGGTGTTAATCTATCACCTTCAAGAAAGACAAGTTTTCTTTTCCCATTTCTACCTACAGATATGGTCATGAAACCATTTTTATGGTTGAAAAAGAATATTATATATGTAATATATCCTATTTTATGTTTTTTAACTAACTTATATCCATATTACTAGATGAGTAAACAAAAAAAGTTCGTTGTGGTTGAAAAAACCGCCCAAATTAACCCAAACAATCATCATTAAATTCCTATCTAATAATTCATCCACAAGGTATAAAATGTAATTCATATTAAGATCATTTTAACTTCTGTAATATCATTAATAAAAATTAATGTATGTTCTGGATGTTTACCCATGTTCTAAACAAACTTCAATTCATGAATACATGTGAAACTCTCAAGAAAACCATAACAACGAACATTCCCGAACAATGTTTTTAAACTCTATAACTCATCAAAAGGCCCGAAAAATAAAATAATGAAACCAAAATTACCCCTATTAATGTATAAAAGGTTCTTTAATTTCTAATTAATGAATATAATGTCATTATACAAGACATTAAAGTGAAGAAAGTGTTCAGATACAAGGTAAGGGGAAATTCTCGAACCCAACTTTCATCCTTCGGGTTCTCCCTCTTTCACTCCTTTTTGATATGGTTACTCCTTAAAAATATTTTGTTCATCATTGTATTTCCTTTTTTTGGGATATAAATTTTTGTCACTGGTATTTATGAAAAACCAAATGTTTTCCAAAATAACTCTTCTTTCAAGAACATACCTTTTACTTCTCATTCAAGATTTACGGTTCTTGTAACATGTATGTTATTACCTCATTCTTTTGGGAACCCAATGTTTATAAATGTGTTCTTATGAGATGAAAACCATTCCTTTTAATGGGTTCATTATGTTCATTTATTTTATATTTTCATTATAGAATGCATGATAAATGATAATGTTATGATGTGATGGGTGCGCTCGGAATTATATAGCGCAATATGAATGTTTAAATATGACGGGTGCGACCAGAATTATACAGCTCTCCAATGCATTGGTCAAAGTGATGAATCTCATGATTAAATGTGAAATGATGTGTGAACAATATTCTATCTTTTTTCACAAGAATGTGTGGTAGTTAACCACTAAGACATGATGTTTCATTTTTATGTATTGCCACATTTTAAGTCTCTTATTAATGCTTCCTCTCATGATTCTTTGCCTATGTTATGAATATGATCACCCCATTCTATATTATTCTTATCTATCCTCTTACTAGGCTTCTAGATCACCCCTTTTTATGTATATCCTCAGGTGGCTACATGTAATAAAGAGAGGTCAAATGCCAATAAGAAGCTAGAGAAGAAGAAATGAACCAAAAAGTTTATGCTCGGTATTGTAATTGTTATGTGTGGTCCTAGTTTTCCCAAGACACTAAACCATCATATCCTCTATGTGTAATACTATTATTTTGTTTATCTTTAAAAAGATGTAATATTAATGTAAGAAAAGGTTGGGTCACTATAGAGGTTCATTCTTAAAGCTTGGGAATAGCTTTTTTTAACCATAAAAAACTCCTTAGAAAGAATATAGAGAGATAGAGTGAGAGGAACTTCATGCTCAAAGGCCTGGTATGGGAGAGGAATGGGAGAATGAGAGAGTTTTTATAGAAAAAGAAGGATAATTGTTTATTTATTTCAAAACTTATTCTTTGGACCCTTAGTTAATAAAAATACAAAACCATTGACTTTCCCATGGGGTTTTCACTCGCTATTTTCCAAAGAGGAGTGGTTTTTAATATTTGATTATTTTATGAACCAAAATCCATAAAATAATATCATTAATTACGTGGAAGTGAGTCATGTTCTTAAAGAGTTGTTTTTAAATATTAAAATATCATTTAGGTTTTTAAGGTTCTTTATAGGTTTGTAAAATTAATCCTATTAATTTAAAATAAATTATTTTCATGAGGAAACACTTTTTTGGTTGATCAATCCGTTAAAGAATTTTATTTCATCACTTTTATGTCATTATGATGTCATAATAACAACCATATATATTTAATGTATTTTAATTTTTACTCAAAAATTTGACGCTCGTAAAATTATGAAAAATTCACCATTGGCTAATTTTGACACTGATTTCAAAAATGACATCCATTTTATCCAAAACAATCTCTAAATAAAATAGATTTAATTTTTAAAATAAACTACTTATTTATTGAAAGTAATAGTTTTTATGGAATAATAAACATTCAGACCCTTATAAAAATTATCCATGGAATTTTAAAATTATATTTTCATTTATATTTAAATAAATAATGTTTTATAAGACCATTCCATGAAAATAAATTTTATTTTAAATATATGAATTTATCATAAAAGTGTATTTTAATTACATGTTTTCAAAAAATATAATTATGTTTTATTTTTATCCAAAAATCTATTTATTATATTACTCTTATATTCATGTGAAATTTATTAAATACAATAATAATGAAAATTGGATTGGAGAGACCACTATTTTATTTCTAAAAAGAAAACTATACCTTTTACTTACATGGTATACTCAATAAGGGTAAGGTGTACGATGGTAGTACTTTAATGGGGTGGTCCAGCTAACATTGGTCTAGTGGCGATGTCCCCTAAATTAAACTTCCCCATGTTCGATTTTACTCAAGCCTTACTTATTGAAGCTCTACTTGAGCTTGGTTAAAAGAAAACCCCAGTGATACTACCTCTTTCCCAAATTGTGATAGATGAGATTCAAAAGACATCATCCTACTGGATGAAGCTATCATTTCTCCCTTCTACATCATTTATCTCTCATCATTAACCATTATATAAACTAATTCCAATGGTCATAATTCTCAAAGGTCATATTGAATAACATTCCTATCGACCAAATATCATATTTTCTAACATCCAGGTAAAAATAAAATCCTAACGGTCACATTTCCCATTACAAAATATATATATACTCCACTATTATCATACTTCATCATTAACTACTTCACTTATAATGTTTATACACTTCCCTTGATAATGTATATCATATTTACAACTCTTATATTCATTTTTACTATTTTTATGGTAGGGGTGATATTTATTGGAGAATTCAAGCATATGGATTTTATATTGGTTTTTACATTATTTTTTTTCATTTATCTTCCAATATTATTTCAAGTTGTTATAGTAAATATTTCTTCATGATAAATAATAAAATGTAAAATTCATTCTATGTCCAATTGTAAAACGTAATTAAATAATCGTTGTAAAAAAAGAGTTCTTTCATTAAGGATATTTTTGGTTTGTTACATCCCCCCTTGAAATTAATCCCTTGAAATCTGTGTCCTCCAATAAAATAAATTAGAGCAGTTCTATTTCATCACTTTTTTTAGGATCCCTTGTTGATTCTTCGAACATGTGATTTCTCTATAAGACTTTCTTGAGTCAGGCTCTCTTGTTTCTTAATACCTATCCCCTTTCATCAAGAATATGGATAATTTATTCTTCATATGATAGGTCAAATTACAGTTCCAAACCATGTGTGTCTAGTGTATGCATTGGGTTTGATATATACTTTCTTAAAATGGAATTTTGGAAGACGTCATGAAACTTAGACAAATTTAGAGGCAGTGTTAACTGATAGAAAAATGCTATGACACACTGCAAAATTACAAATTGGATTATGTAATGTAGATTTAGTTTTTCTTTCTTTATAAATATCATAACTCCTTTCCATGATGATATTTTTAGGAATACATGATCCCCAACATGAAATTATAATCCCTTCCTACTGTTTTCAACATAAATATTTTGTTTACTTTTAGCAACCTTGATATGTTTTTGGATCATTTATATATTCTTTGTAGTGTCTTTCAGAATGTTTGGTCCCAACAGTCTTCCTTCTCCAATTTTCACATAGAGTTGGAGTTATATATGTCTTCCCATAGAGGAATTCACAAGGTTACATTTGTATACTTTATTGAAAACTATTTTTATAGGAGAATTCAATAACTGGAAAATGTTGATCCCAAATCCCTTGAAAATAAATTAAGTTTGTCTTCCAATGTTTGAAAAGTCCTGTTAGGCTGTATATCAGTTTATGGATGACATGATATACTAAGGTTTAATTCAGTATTCATAGCCTTTAAAAGATCCTCTAGAACATATAGGTAAATCTTGGATCATAGTTTGAAACATTTTACAGTGGTTCCCCATAAAGTCTCTCAACTTATTGAATATATAGATGAGAAAGGTGTTCAATGGGGAAATCCTCTCATATAATGGTAAAATTTGCAGACTTTTTTAATTTATCACTGTTTACCCAAAATGCATTGTTTCCCTTGGATTTATTAGGAAGTCCAATAACTATGTTAGTAATAATGTTATCCCATGTCCATACTAGTATTGGTAGTAGTTTCATCACTCCTTGGATTTATTAGGATGTCCTCGTGGCCCGTCTTCAGGGGCTTATCTTCCCTGATTCCCGGACGCCAGGCCATTTGTCCCCTCGATTTCGCGAGCTGGTGCTCGTTTGTCGCTCGATATACCAATTGAGGCCTTTGAGGATGCTGTTTCCGGGATCTGTTGGACCCTTGTGGTGATTTTCGGCCCGGAGAATCCCCCTCTCTAGGTTTTCAAGCGGTTCGTGGACTCTTGGGGCTTGCAATCCCCGGATCACATCTTATCCATCAACAGACACTTGTTTTGTCTAGCCATGGCTTTAGATTCAGATTTCATCAAGGCATGGTTTTAGGCTCCTAGGTGCTGGGGTCAATGGAGTGTCAACCTAGATCAGTGGTCCTTGGAGGTCCACAAAGGGCATGAGAGCTCTCGTGTGGCGGTGTGGATCAGCCTGCCTGGTATCCCTCTCCACTTCTAGAACGACTCCTTCCTCCAAGCCATAGGAGACTCCCTAGGAGGCTTTCTATGCATTTTTAATCATACCCGCAGTGGCGAGGACACTCTGGTGGCTCGGTTGTGTGTGGAGTTGGACCTATCACTTCCGGTTCTGGACCAGATCTTCTTGAAAGTTCAAGACTCGGTGGAATGGTCACAGGCGATTGTGTTACCTGTCTTCCCCAAGTACTACTCTTCCTGCGTCTTCCAGGGACACTCCTTGCAGAACTGAAGTAAGCGTCGTCATGATGCTCGTCGCCAAGCCTCCAGAGGCAACCAAGAATACAACCTATTCCCCTCCCCGATGGGTTCTCTTTCTTCTAGTTCCGATCTCATGGCCTCCCATGCTCTGTCTTCGACTTCAGCATCCATTGAGATGGATTATCCCCTACCATCTTTTGAGGCACCTATCTCCCCTGTCTCTCCTCAGATCAATCCTACAAGCTTAGTTCTACCCCCTGGTTTCCATGGTGCCCCACATTTAGATCTTGCTGACTGCGCTTTGTGGTTGCTTGGTCCCTTTAGATTGCTCCTTGTAGGTGCCTAGCTAGAATGTGTCCTCTAGTCCTCTCCAAAGCCTCGTCTTCCCCTTACTTCCAAGATCCAATATCTATGGCACTTGGGATTTGGGCTACAGCCTCAGCTGGGTTCTCAGGAGGATTGAAGTAATCCCTTGTTGTTGAGAGGAGGGGCCAAGGGGGTGTCATCCCTCCCCCATGATAGAGACTCGGGTCCTCTTGTGCCCCACCTGTCTGGAAAGCACGGGACCATGATCTGATCCCCCCAAAGTGTGGTGAAAGGGAAAGATCCTAAAATTCTCTCTCACCTTTATTACCCAACTTCTGAGCCATTTATCATGATTCTGGGTATCTGTACTAGGCTGCGGCTGAGGCAAATGCAGTCTCGGGAGTGGTCATCCCCTGTCCTAAAAGACTCCTCTGTGCATGGGGTCAATACCAGGACACCTTCTTCTCAATGATACCTTTAATAATATGGAACTAACGCAGCTTAGGGTGCGGGTTAAAATGGATTACATAGCCTCGGAGACTAAGAAATATAAGGAAAAGCTTGCTGTCGTTCTGGAACACAAACAAAACCCTGATAAAATCAGTGAGTTTATGCGTAGAATCAGAATGCATGCTTCCATTCATGTGGACCCAATCAACAGGAACATATGAATTTTTTGGAATAAGGATACCTCGGTTTCCTTGATCCAGGAGGGAAACCATAACATCACGACTAAGGTCACCATTGGTATGAGTACCCTCTTTATGTCCTTTATCTACGGCAGCTGCGACCCTCATAGGAGAGAACAAATCTAGTAGAACCCTAGCGGTTTCGACCCATGGGACCTACCGTTGATCCTTGGGGGAGATTTCAATTTCATCGTTGAGCTAGGGGAGAAGAAAGGTAGAGGGGAGTTTCCCCGACATTCCAACAAGGATTTCGTCCAATTTATGGCGTATTCTAGTAACCGTTTCACTTGGGGTAACAACCAAAGGGGAGGAAGACCTTGTTGGAGCCGTCTAGAATGGTGTCTCACAAACATCCATGCCTGCTCCATGTTCCCAAATTCCAAGGTGATCCACTTGGTCCGAGGTATTTCTGAAGACTCCCTGCTTCTGATATCTTTGTCCCCTAGATAGGTTTATCATGAAAGATTCAATCTTGTTGGCCAGTGGATCGACAATCCAAGTTATTAGAAGTTGGTCAGGGAGAGTTGGGGAAGGCCAAAATAGGGGCCCACATGGGTGGATCTCCAAAATAAGCTATAAAGGCTCAAAAAGGATCCCCAAGGGTGGGATGGGAACCTACCTCCACCAGATCAGGACATGGATGATCTTAGCCGTGATATTGAGTGCTTGGAAATCATTCTGAAGAAAAATTGGGATGACCTGCTCTTCAATGAACTATCGGATAAAAAGTGCAGCTTGGCTGATTTGTTACTTTCCCATGAGAAAAAGGATAGGGAGAGGTCAAGGGTAAAATGGCTCCATGAAAGGGACAAAAACACTGCGTACTTCCATGCATGCATTAAGAAGAAGAGCCGTCTAATCAATCCCAATATTTCTCTGGATGATGGAACGTATACTAATGATAAAGATATTGTTGGAGGGATGGCATATATGTTCTTCAAGAATCTCCTGGATGGCCCGAACAAGAAAAGGCCAAATGGTTACCCGGCCAGAGGAGAATAATTTTGGGGGGTGATTCCTAGTCAGGTCTCAGACCAGGATAGTGAACTTCTAGAAGGGGTACTGAATGAGGAAGATATCCACATGGCTATGTTGAGCATGAATCATGAGAGTGCACCAGGCCCAGACTACTTTCATGGATTGTTTTATAGGGGCTCTTGGGAGGTGGTAAAGGGGTATATCATCACTACAGTGTAAGAATTCTTTCGTGGTGGAAGCTTACCAAGGGTTTCATGTGCTACAACCCTTGTGCTCATCCCTAAGTTCAAGGACCCCTCACCCCTCTCACACTACAGACCTGTGAGTATGTGTAATTTTCATTACAAATTTTTTTCTATCGTCATTAATGGGAGGTTGTCCATGCATCTCCCTCAATGGACCTCCCTCAAACAAAATGTATTTGTTAAATGCCGCTCAATCCAAGGTACGATTGCACTGGCCATGGAAATGATGATGGACTTACATTCCAAGGCTCAAGGATATAATATTTCCATAAATATTGACTTGAACAAGGCATATGATACAATTGAATGGGGCTTCATCAACATTGTACTTTCTAGAATGGGTTTCTCTACCTGGGTCTGTGACCTCATTTTTAGATGCTTCAGTTCCTCATGGTTGGCGATATCATTTATGGGAAAAACTCATGGTTTCTTCAAGGTGGCAAGAGGGCTATGGTAGGGTGACCCATCTCCCCAAGCATCTTCATTCTTGTGCAGGACACTCTCAGCCACATGATAAATAGAGGCATGGCCAATGGGGAGATTCTCCCCCATCGTAGGAAACTGAACCACCCCTCCATCTCCCATCTTATGTTCATAGATGACTCAATTATCTTCACAAATGTAGGAAAAAACTCCTTGGGCGGTTTCAATAGGGTCCTTGAGGAATATTTCCACTGGAGTGGCTAGGTCATTAACAAGGGCAAGATTAACTTTTTTATCCCAAAGAAATGTACAGTTAGCCGGGTTGTGGTCCTATGAAACAGACTGGGCATGCAGAGAGGCACGTTTCCTATGGAGTATCTTGGTACCCCCATTTCTCCAGGTGGGATGTGTATCTGATACTTTGAGCATGTTGTGAGTAAGATCACAGGTCACATCCTCAACTAGAAAAACAAATTCTTAACCTTTTTTGGTTGGATTACCCTGGTCAATAGTGTATTGTCTTCCATGCCAGTTTATGACTTGTCCTCTACCATCGTGCCACAGGGGGTTATCAAAACCATTGAAAAAGTGATTGCACGGTTTATTTAGGGCATGCAGTTTGAGGGGAAGGGACAATGGGTCTCATGGGACAGAATGACAAGACCTATAATTGAAGGAGGGGTCAACGTCAAGAGTCTTGCTGACACCATTCACTGCATGCACTCAAAACTTGGGTGGGAAACTATCACTGACTGCACGTTATGGGGAAACACTATGTTTTGCAACCGGGATGACATTGGGGACACTCCCTCGGCGGCCAGCTCGCCCCTGTGGTCGAAGATCTGCACACCCAAACCTCTGAAGGAAATCACAATGGATAATTGGGGAGGGTAAGATTCTCTTCTGGCACCATAACTGGGCAGGTGATGTTATAGGATATCCGAGATTCCCTGACCCTACAATCTCATTTCAGGAGGCCAATCTTCATCCTCTTTTTATCAATTCAGTATTGGAGAAGAATCAACAAGAGGTGTTTTATCTCATCATCATCAAATCAGAAAAAGATAGGTGCGTCTTCACTCCCTCCTCCATGGGGAAGTTCAACTCAAAGGATTTCCAAAGATCAATCAATTCCTCAACCCATCATGACATCTAGAATGGAATGACCTGGTGCAACAGGATCCCAATGAAATACAATTTCCTTACTTGGAGGATTAGTAAACAAGAAATACCATCATATGAAAATGTAAAAAAGATGGGTATCTTCTTGCCTTCCAGCTATTGTTGCTACAAAAACAAAAGGGAGGAGAGAACGAAGAACATTTTTTTGAAGGCGATTGAGCGTGCGATGTGTGGAGTGAATTTGGTGAGTTCAATGCTTTTTCTTCTCGTGACTTGCAGGAAACACCCTTCTTGGATCGCTTGTTTAAGGAGACAGCTGATACGGGACTGAAACGAATGGTGAGAGCGGTGATTCTTAGTGTGGGGTGCTGGTGCCTCTGGCAATCCAGGAATCCGGCTAGATACGAGGGAGGAATATCTACAGGAAGATCCATAATTGTGCATACCAAGATCCTCCGGGTTGACATGGTGGTGATGATTAGCAATTGGCAGGAAGCACCCTCCCTTCAAGCACTGCAGGCCTCCTCACCGAGGGCCCAAACCTTCTCTAGGATTCAAGTTCACTAGGTGAGCTGGACTCCTCCAGCTATGGGGATCAAGATAAATACGGATGGTTAATGCATTTTGGGTGACATGCATGGAGGAGGGGTTGTTCGGGACGACAGGGGGAGTGTGCTGCTGGCCTTTACAACACATTATGGTAGTGGAACATCCATACAAGTAGAGGCCCATGCTATGTTAACTGGTCTCACCCTATCCAAATAAGATAATATCCTCCTCTCCCAAGTGGAAACAGAATCAATTATCATAAGACTCCTTGCAAAGTAGATAATCCACCCCTTGGTTGATTTCCTACACAATTAGAAAATGAAAAAGGTTCCTCAACGGTAATACTAAGGTGACCCACACTTGGCATGATGGAACAAACTTATAGATCACCTGGCATCCTTGATGGGTCAAGGTTCTACTATCATGTACTTATCCACCATCTCCTTATTCAAATCGGAGGGGGTGAATTTGATTCGAGGGGATGCACTTGGTCCCCATTATTTTAGGCCCCCTTAGACCCTGCTATGCCTTCTAATCCCCTGTATCCTTCTACTCTTGCATAATAAAAATTTAATATTTATGGTTATGGTTCATAATCAATGAATCAATGACTTTGTTTTCTCTTACATGGTGATAATAGATAAATTAATCAGAGTCCTCAAGAATATCTAACCATATCTTTTATCTCATGTTC
Source organism: Viscum album (assembly GCA_963277665.1). Lineage (NCBI taxonomy): Eukaryota > Viridiplantae > Streptophyta > Magnoliopsida > Santalales > Viscaceae > Viscum > Viscum album. Next base: position 1,664,624,578 of record OY728128.1, read on the forward strand.
AGTTCCATTTTTGTTAATATATACTTAAAACCCTAGTGTTTGGTTATATATCAAACTTATCCCCATAAATATAGTATCACCATATCTTTACTAAAAATATAACTACATCTAACTACCAATAATGAGTAGAATAATACTGTTTATGAGGATTTAACTGCTGAGATGCATAAGCAATATCCTTGTCTTTTTTTCTTTAGTAAGCATACAATTAATTTCAAGAATGCATCACCATAAATGAAAAATCCTTCCCCATTAGTGGGTATTGTTAGCACGCATTCACTAACCAACAAATTATTCAGTTCTTGGAAAATTTCTCCACACCCCTTTTTAAATATAAACTTAAATCCCTTTCGAGTTAACTTTTTTATTGGATTAGACATCCATGATTTGTTTTAAAAATATTATATAGTATCCATTTAGACCAAGGAAAATATAAATCTCAATTACTGTTGTAGGATTAGGATACTCTACTATAAACTTTGTCTTTAATGTATAAATCAAGATTCCTTCATAGGTCATAATGTTTCCCAAGAATGAAACTTATTATAATCAGAACTCACATTTGCTGAAATTACCAAAAAAATATCTTTATTTAGAGTTTTTAATATGATTCATAGATGATACTCATGCTCCATAATACTTTCGAGATATATTATAATATTTTCAATAAATACCCTAAAAAATTTATCATAGTAGTCCCTAAAGACACTATTCATCAAATTCCTAAAGACAATAGGATCATTAGTAAATCCAAATGGAATATAAACAAACTCATAGCATCCATATGTTTTTTAAAACTCATTATGTGGAATATCTTCTTTCTTCACCCTCAAATGATGAAACCACAATCAAAGGTCAATCTTGGGGAATAATTGAGCCCCATGAACTGGTTAAACAAATCATTAATCCTTGGAATATGGTATTTTTTTCACTATAGTCCCATTAAGTTCTCTATAATCAATGTATAATTTCATTGACCCATATTTATTCTTCATGAATAGAATAGATTATCTTCAAAGAGACACACCTATCTGAATAAAACCCTTCTCCCAAGGATCTTGAAGTTTCTCATGTAATTCCTCTAACTCCACAAATTCCATTCTATATGGGGTATTCAATATTGACTTAGATCTAGGTAAGAGTTCAATTGAGAACTCCAACTCTATTTATGGGGGAGGTATAGGTAACTGTTCCAAAAATATATCAATGTATTCCTGAACAATGGGTGCATCTCCTATGTTTACACTTCATCTCTATTCTACTTCTTCATCAATCATTTCCATAAAAAAGGAAATGGGAGGTGGTTCTTAACAAAAATCAGACTAGGATATATCTCATCTAAATATAATTATATATTTTCCCTTCAAGACAAATGAAATTTTACTGCTTTTAAAGTTTTTATTTTCATTATATTTTGAAAACAAATCCATTGGATTTATTATGTAAAATTTCACCATTTGAATGAAAACCAAGTTTGTGGAGAGATTTTACTCACCAAATGTAATAGGGGAATCTTTATATATCCTTGATTCTTGAATAAACCCATGATATTTAACTGAAAACTCTACAACTAGTAGTTAAGGGATTAATTTTAGGTTCTCTATAAGATTACATAGAACTGTAACCAAAAAATGTACTTTATATATTTGAGTGTACAATTATTATACCTTTCACTACATCATTTGGAGCCTCAAATCAGATAACATGATTAAAAAAGCACAAAATTTCTCCCTTGGCCTCATTTGGAGTTGATAGCCTTTTTCTTATATTATCATATGATTTGGGAATTGATTAATGAAATTTCCATGCTCCTCACACTTGAATAATTGTACCACAGGTTGTACCACACCATATTTTTGTTTTTATTGGCATTCATATATTAAGGATTTATATCATCGCAAAAATATGGAGATCTATGGCCTTATCTTCCACACGTGTTACACTTTTCACTTCCTTGTAGACAATTCACTAAATGATTCTTCCCACACTTTTTTCACATGCGTAGTAGCTTCTTTCCCTATCTTTCATGGTTAAAATTATTTTTGAAATTTGGATCTATACTCATATTCTTATCATTAAATACATGAGACTATTGTGAATCTCCAGAATACATTTACAATTTTAGATAAATCCATATATTTCATTGTAACTCTCAAAGTCTTTATTTTCTATATCTTTCCATAGATGTCGTATTAGACCACCAATGTACAATCTAATATTCCCATTAGAATCAATCAAAAATATTGAAACATATTGTAAAAGCCTTGTAAAGTTAATATCATAACCTACCATTATTTCATTATCCTTTTCCTTAATATCAAGGAGTTACCTCTCCATCTTGGTTTATAGGGTTTAATAAAAAAGAATTATTTTGATGTCTCCCCACTCCATGAATTCAACCACATCCTTTGGATTAGTGTTCTTGATCAGTTTCCATAAATTATAGGCTTCTACCTTTAAGTGTTATAATGTCAAAGTAAATTTCTATTTCTCAAAAAAATTTAGAATAAAAATATATTTTATATAGTACTGATCAGTTTCTCCATGATCAGTGGACCATCGGTCTCACTAAAAATAGGTGTTCATTGAAACATGAAGGATTCAATTGCTAGTTGTTTCTTCCTTAGTGAAGTTAGAAGATCGACATGGTTTAGGTTTTTATCCATGACATGATTTAACTGATTCATCATCATCATGAATTTTCAACTATAGACTCCATCATATTAAGAAGATCGTTGTTTCATTTCAATTACACCCATTATTCACATGAAATCTTCTATTTACTGCTATTTTTTTAGAAGAAGTAAAAATTAAATGAGAAAATTACTATTGTTATCAATCATATGATAATAGTTCTAAATGAAAGTTTAATATTAATTGTTTTGATAACAAGGTTCTAGGATATTATACTTTAATATTTAAAACAAATTATATTATATACATATCCATTATAATGGTTTATAAGAAGCATGTGGTTAAATAAAGAATATCCCCTAGGAGAATCAAACCAGGTGTGAAACAAGGCTTCTTTGTCATGAAATAGGAATATTTCATGTTAATACCCTAAAAGACCTTTCATGAGTATTACCATTATGTACATCTATGAAGGAGCCGGATCCAATTATAGTATCTATAAAAATATTTTCTTGGAAACCAGTAAATTTATAATTTATAAAAATTTTAGGAGGTTTCTCAATGGTTCTTGATACTATTTTCTAGTCATAAATTCCATAAACAAAAAAACATTTCCTTTGATTCCAATTATAGAGTTCCACATTTTTCATACATAATTCATTGAAAAAATATTACATTAATAAATTCAAAGAACTTTTTGAGGTTTAGTATCTTAGAAACTAGGTGCATACTACATGAAGTACATGAAAATTATTCAATCATATTGAAAGGATCCTTTAATCCCATCCCAGTTCAGTTAACTACATAATATTTTCTAGGGATATAAATCAAAGTAAAGGGTGATCATAAATCCTAGAAAGGGATAAAAAAGGAAATATGAAGTACGTGACCATGGATAATTCATGCGGAATAACAATAGATCATGATCATAAATAGATGAGACATAACATAAGAGTATGATCATAAGTACATGAGTTTTAATATAATATCATGATCATAAGTACATTAATTCTAACATGGAAATGTGAATACAACATAAATATGAGACATTCATAAGAATATCACCAAGGGGAATCAACTTTGTATCATAAAAAAAATTACCGACATTATTCACCAAGGTATCATAAAAATGTTAACTATAGAGATTAATTATTTACCCAATGGATTGGGGTGATATCAGGTACAAACCTTAAAATTTCTAAATTCATGTTCCCTACATAGATCATATAACTAAAATAATTTTTCATCATTTTAACATGTGAGTAGGGAATGCAGATTTCATAAATGTAAGTACTTAATCAATGAAGCATAGTTATATCTATATGAATAAACATTATTGAATATAGGCTTGGTTATTAAAAAAAATGGAATCTCAAATCAAGAGATAATTCTAAAAACATAACTAGTGTACAAAAAATTCATTGAAATTTTTAATGAGGGAGGAAGGTAGTCTCTCATTATTTGGGCTGTAAGGGATGACTATGAATATATGGAAACATAATTACATAGAAACCAAAAGTATTTTTTTAATACCTCAAGTAATTATGATTCATTTCCTTTTAAATAAATTCAATCTCTTTGATAGCTTGAAATGCATGCAACAATTGGTTTAAACAAAACAAGATACTCTATTAAAATATCATTTAAACATGAACATTATAATCTAGCCGTTAAGTTGGAGGGTATTAATAAGACTAAATAAATTATGAAAATTATATGGGTTACACATATATAAAATAAATTCTATTTTTATATATTTATTAGAAATAAATTAAGAACAATTTTAAAGAAAAATGAATTTTTTTTGAAAAATATATTTTTCTAAAAGACGGTTTAGTCTCACAATGCGCACATAATTTAAAATTTATTTTTAAAACCTTTTTAAAATTTATATGATAAAATTAACTTATTTTTTTAAATTACAATATCAAAATTATATTAGGGTTAATTTTTGTGATTTTTTTGAAATGTTTCATTTTTCAATGAATACTGAAAAATGATGATTTTATTGAAATCTGCCTTTTAGTTTAAATTATTTACGAAGTTAAATTATATTTTAAGTTAATTTAAAGTTAAATTATTTCAATTATATTATAATAAATACAATTTAGGTTAGTTTAATCAATTTTAAATTTAATTTAGTTATTAAAACCTTATATACTTAGGAGAATTCTCTCTTTGGAAACCCGTTTTTTCATTGCGTTTGCGAGTATAATTTCAAATTGGATTATGCCAATTATGAGAATTAAATTTAGAAAAATTTATTCCATATTTGGAATACAAAAAAATTATATTATATAATAATTTTAATATAATTTTTACCTTTATGAATAGTAAAAATTATAAAAATTAATTATCATTGTTAAGGTAAAAACTGGTTTACTGAGGGTTAAAAAAAATTATGGTTAAAATGACCAACCAAATCATTAAAAAACCATTTATAGAAACTTTTTGAGACCTTATAACCTCTAAGGGTTGATAATGAAGTTTTTTAAGGTTTTCTTCATGATAAAAATGTGGGTGTAATTGATTATTTTCAAAAATTCCATGCATTTCCTCTCCCCACTTATAAAAGGCCACCCACTATCTTCCACTATTCACACTTCCAAATACATTTGTTTTGGAAAATAAATACCCAAATAAATTCCTCAATACCCTAAAAATATCCTAGATCCCTTGGTTTAATCATAAATCCATCCTAGGAATGATTTCTGTGAAAACCTAAACAGGTCATCAGAAGAAGAGGTAACATTCTTAAATAATCATTTTTATTTTATCTTTTATTCCACCTCCATAAAACCACAATAAATCATGATATTATAATAAAAAATATATCTAAAATGTATTTTCATTATATTATTTTAATGATATAACCTATATCTATCTACTATTATATCAAATGAGTAACCAAATCACCAATCATGTGTACGACAGACTACCAGCTCGCGAACCAATGAAACTCATTTTCCATAAAAACCTTACATGGTTGGATATAATGATGGGTTTAATATATATATATATATATATAATATTTACGATATAATTATACTTATGAACTTATAATATCACATATAACTTTTTTACTTTCCATTCTGTTTAAAATATTATAACGTCACTCGTGTGTACGACAGACTGCCACCTCGCGAAGCGATGAGATTCATTTTTTACTTATGATTTATATGGAAGGTAATAAAGATAAATTTAATGAATATATATGAAATGATATAAATTCTAGAAAATTAATATATCACACACTTCCTCACCCTTTCATTCATTAAGGGAATGATATAGTCACACATGAGCCTCAACCTGGTTGGTGAGGACTCGGCAAGTGCATCCAAGAGACCTGGGATAGTATTCAGGTGAAGAAATATTCCTTGGTTCACTGTAGAATTAATGTAGCAGTACTATAGTAGGTACTGTAGTATTCACTGTAGCTGGAACTAGTCAGTACTGTAGTAGCCAAAACTATTCATCCATCTGGGCCTTTGGACCACTGGTTTGGCCCTCGGGTCCTGTAAGGCTTTTAGGCCACCGAAGGCCTTCAGTACAGTTATATCTCAAGGACTTCGGGACATCTCAAGGCCTTCAGGCCACCCAAAGGCCTTCGGAGCACATGAAATATGCATATGTACTAGGCATATTACAAGGGACAAGGCTCCAGATGAGGATTCAGAGCAGGCACATTAACAATATCAGAGCTAACCGGAATTAGAATAATGAGAGGTTATGACATTGACATTAGTACCAGGCCTATGAAGCTCTCCACAGGCTATCTAGTCAACCATAATTACGAAGGTGAATCATGGATTTCATGACATTTGCTACAGAGGAGTAGTTCCAAGTTATCTTGTCTGGGTGATTCCCTTAAGACCTACAGGTCACATAATTTTTTCTTAAGCCTTCGGGACTTGTAAGGGTTCCACCTAACCCCTTGAAAGTTGGATTATCAAAAATAATAAACAGGTAAGGGAATGATATAGTTGCTCGTGCGTGTGTTCAACCTACCGTCTCTATAAAGCAAGGCAATTCATTTTCCGTGAACAAATTTTAAGATTGGTCTTAATAATGTATCTAATTTATAAATATTATATTTATAACATTATTATCATTATTAATATGACTTATTTATATCCAATGTATAATAACTATAACTTTTATGACAAAACACACCCGAGAAAACAAAAAAATTAACACTCGAAACAATGGAAATATTGAAATATTGTTAACAAAATGGTGGTAAAATGATATAATAGGATCATTTATGATATTATAAATATGATTATGGTTCTGGTATAAATTAATAAAATTATTAATACCATTATAAAGAAGGTTAAATAACGTTCAACTAACAGAATTCATGAGGTAAAGGATATTATCTCAATTTCCATTTTATTTAGACATATTTGTTAATATACACATATTCACATTTATGTGGTGTATATAACACCCCTTTAATTTATTTAACATGAATATCTATTTATAAATGATGATTAATTTTTTGTTTCAATTTTATTCTTCAAGGGTTTACAAATTAAAAGTTACCATAGAGGTAAATATTATTGTAAAATCTAACTTTATTTTGTGATTGCTTACTATATATTGAAACAATCAATTGTTATGATAATTTTTATTGGAAATTAAATTTATATTAAATATATATATTCTTGTATGATGGATATGATTATTTCAAAAACCTTATTCTATTTTTACATATGGTTTTTAATTTTAAATTTATTTGATTAATTGGGATATAGTGATAAATCTGTATCCTTTACTCAGTACAGATATTTAATGATAAGGAAAATTAATTAATGAATTAAATTCATTATTAGATATATGAGGAATTCCTTTTACATGTATTTATAAGTGGGTCTTGATTATATATTGCCCCTCTATGCATCAAAATCTCTCATGGGAAAAATAATTTGGCAAAATCTGATGGATTTGTACCCATACTTTTAAACTATCTTGTGAAAGGTATTGATGGTAGAGGTATCATGATGCTTGAGATCATGACATCCAATAATTAAGCATTTCCTTAATATATAATTTATTTATTATTGTTATCCATTATATCTTCACATAGATATTATATCTGGATGCATTTCATTTCGTGTTAATTGATTAAATGGAATGGATGTTCAATTAGATACCTTACTATTTTTATTATTCCTTATTTCATGATCATGTTATTGATTAAATAACATGTGTTTCAGTTATTTACATTGACATATTGAATGAGATTTATTTAATCATGATAGTTTCAAATGTACATACCCCTTACAGATCATTTGATCTCACCCTTTGTCTATTTCCTTTCCCTAGAATATGAAGAAGAAATCTTGGAATGAGTTCAAGGATACCAATTTTTTTCCATTACTATGCTTTTTATTTTATTTCTATATGTAAAATGGGTATAATGAATGTATCTAGTTCTAAAAAACTACTAAACTGATTGGTCATTTAATATTTTACTCCTTTTATCTAGTTCTAATGTAATAAAGCAGAAAACAACTCTTTCTCACTGAAGACCTGGTCATTAAACTTATAACAAAGGAAATGCATAAATTGAAAAAGGATGGAAAAAACCCCTTTCCTTGATAGGTTTCTTTTTAAAGCTTGGGAAGAGCATCTTGGAACCTTTATAACTCATTTTAATGACTATATAGAGGGAAATTTAGAGAAAATTCATGCTAAAAGGTTTTATAATGGAGAAACATGGTATAATTGGTGGGTTTTTATAAAAAAATATGGGTAATTATTTATTAAATTATAAACTTTGTTCTTGGACACCATGTTAATAAAAAATACAAAACCATAAAACTTACCATGGGGTTTTCCCATGGTTTTCCCCAAGTAGGATTGGTTGTTAATATTTTGTTATTTTTTGATCCAATATCCTTAAAATAATATCATTGATGATATGGAAGTGAGTCATGCTGATAAATATATTTTTAAAATCATAAAATATCCTTTAGGTTTTGGATGGTTTGGTATAGGTTTGAAAAATTAATCTTATTAATTTTAAATACATTATTTTAATGAAATCACCTTTCTTGATACATAAAGACATTTAAGATTTTACTACTTTACTTTTATGTCATTATGATGTCATAATACCTACCATATATACTGTATTTTACTTTCTACCTAAAATCTCAACTATCTCAGAAAACTATGAAAAATTCACCATTGGATAATTTCAACATACATATTTCAAAAATGAAAACCACTTTAAATAGAAAATTATATTAATAGATGGAATTTAATTTTTAAAATAAAATACTTATTTATTGAAAAATAATAGTTTTTATGACATAATCAACCTTTTGACCCATATAAAAATTATTCATGATATTATAAAATCATATTATCATTTTTATTTAAATGAATTGTGTTTTATAATACTATTCCATGAAAATAAATTTCATTTTAACTACCTAAATTTATCATAGAAGTGTATTTTAATTATATATTTTCCAAAATTATAATTATGTTTTATTGGCAAAAAAAATTAATTATCATATTCCTCTTATATTCATGTAGATTTTATTAAATAAATTAATAAGGAAAATGGGATTGGAGATACCATTGTTTTATTTTTAAATAAAAAATTACACCTTATAATACTAATTTTTATATACATAACCAGTGATTACACCGATATATGCCCCAAGGGTAAGATGTGTTATGGTGGTATTTTTATGGGTTATCTTAGCTAACATTGATCTAGTGGTGATATCCACTAACTTTAACTTCTCCTTTAATTAATTTCACTTTATCCTTAATTTTTGGAGCTCTCATTAGGATTACTCAATGGTGAACACTCATGAATCTACCTTCCCCCCATGTTATGATAAATAGAATTCAAAAGGCATGATCCTATTGGTTGAGGCCACAATTTCTCCCTTATGAATCAATTCCCTCCAATAATTACCCATTAAATAAACTAATTACAATGGTCATAATGACCAATGATTATATTGACCAATGATCATATTTTCCAACTGTTAGATAATAGTTAGATCTTAATGGTCATGTTTCCTATTAAATGCTATATATTTACTTCACTATTCTCAAACTTCATTATTCATTAGTTAAATTATAGAGGTTATAAAATTCCCTTAATAATGTTTATCATATTCCTAACTATTTTATTTATTTTTTACTATTTTTATAGATGGAGAGATATTCATTATAGAATTTAATCCAATGGTGTTTACATTAGTGTGTGCATTATTCTTTTTCATTTGCCTCCCTGTATTGTGTCTAGCTTTTATATTGAATAATAATTCATGATATGCGATTTAATGTAAAATTCCTTCTATGTTATCTTATTGTAAAACATAATACAATAGTCATTTTTAAACATGTGTTATTTTATTAAATAATTTTTTTGTCCATTACAAAAGAAAATGGAATTTTAATATATTTGTTTTTAAAATCATAAAAATTAGATTCACATTAGATCACTTAAAAAGAGCGAATGAAATAATATGGGAACCCAAAATGGGTATATTATAATTTCACATTTTGGTTGGAAGCAATAAATTCTTCTTATTATTCCATTTGGGGATATTAAAAATGGAAGACATTTAATGTAGCCACAATGGAGTTTGAGAATATAGAGAAATAATGAAATAAAATGATAAAGAAGAAGGCATAAATTCACAAAGTGAAAAACCTAGGAACCTAAGGGAACTACAACCTAAAGGAAAGAGGAAGAAGATCTACTATAAGAGACGATGAATAATAATAGAGTGATAGAGGGAATATTGGTACCCCTTCTAGGGCTTTGGAAATAGTAGCCATTCCTCTTACAAGGAAGTAATCTTAAGTGCCATGGAAAATATGTCTGATAGTGAGGGATTCACCAATGTTCCCTCCAAGAGGAGACCATGAAAGTATTATTCTAATATTCCTAGGTCTGTGTCTACCAGATTGTTTTTTAAGGCATTAAAGAAGGTGGATGTAGATATACTTAAAAATTTTTAGTCAAGAAAAGGCTCAATCTAAGTAGGAGACTGTGGGTGGATTTGATTATAGAAATAATATGTCATAATATGATAAGTATAGTTGTTTCTTGGAGGATGAGGTAAATTATTCTTGTTTGACCCCATCTACCATTCTCATGCATCTTTTCTTTCTTAATAAATGCTTAGAAGCTTTTCTTCTAGCTGGACTTGTTGGAAGGAGAATAGAGTGTTCTGAACCCGTGAAACCTACATGGTTTCAAAGAAAGAGAATAAAAATAAGACATGTTGAGTAGGTTGACTTGTATTACTATTCATATATAGTTGAGGAAGAAAAATAGGAGGATAAGTGCATGAAGCTAGGGATTAGTGTGTCAGGATATATATTTTTTCCTGATCATGTAGTGCTGCGTTTGAGGGAATAATTTGTGAGTTTAGTGAACCCCATGAACAAATTTTGCTTGAACTAGAAATAGTATTATGTATAGTGGCCGAATTTTATGAGAAGTTATAGAATACATTAAGACAGTTGAAGTAACTCTTTGTCTAAGGAAAGCGATCATTTTTATGATTTATTGAAATCGTAGATAAAATAGTGATCGACTATAATAGGATTTTTTAAATAAATGAATAACTAATGGGATGATATCTTGAAGTTAGAATCTATGGGCTGAAGCTTATGTTTACATGTGTAATATTTTGAACATATCTCAACTATATAATATAGTGAGAGTGTATTTGGATAAAAAAAAATCCATAACTCCTATTGTATTGATAAAAATATTTTAGTAGAGAATACATGACTTAGGAATACCAAGAATGCTATGGAGAATGATTCCCAGGATGGGATGAACCATATAAAAAAACATGTTCCATTTACTATTTTATCAATAAAGTATATAGGTGTATACTATGTTAAAAAAACAGGATCTAATAGTCTTAAATAACATCACAGGTTCAAGTCCCAAAGTTTTTTAATGGTTTAAAAAACAATTTAGAATCTATTAAAATTTGTTCACACCTAATTTACCTCTTCTCAAGTGTGCATTCATGGTCCATTAGGACTTACAATTAGTATCAAATCATAGGTTCCCTCCAATTTTGAACTACCATTTATTAAAACTAATATTATATTAATGTTAATATATTATTAGATATTAATATTTTATTTACGAGTTTTTTTCATAAGAATATATAAAGTGAAGATTTAAATTTAGCTTAAAAGAGAGTTTAGAAGATCCCTAGATAGAAAAATCTACTTACATCCATGTTAAGACATATTTAGAGATCTTGGAAAATAACTTTAGAAATAGATATAAGAAAGAGTCAAAGAATATAGGTAAATCTTCAAGAATGAAGAGTAATAACTACTACATGAATGTGTTTAGAGTGGTAAACATCATGAAAAAACCATTTATTGTTGTTTCTATAGTGAATAAATCTTAATCTATAAAAATAGTTGCATTAAATATACTAAAGGGAACTACCTTGAGGTTAAGTATTATTTGAAATAGGTCCATATCAAAGCAATGAATTATATATTTTGATTTATTAAATTAATTCATGATGAGAATTTACAACTATAAGAAGAGGTTGATGTAATAGAAGGTGAATTAACATAAAAGTTATATTATTCTAATACTCTCACAAAGGTATATAATGTTATGGAAGAAACTATCATCCTTTTAAATGGGATATTTTCTCAAAATGATGAATAAGGGAAAATATATTTCTATGAGAATGAAGTTTTTTGATAATTCTGTTAATTAAGTGTTCTATATATTAAAGTAACTTCATAAATTCACTATGGATGTTAAGATCCCTCATCTATAAGTGAAATAAAATAGGATTAAAGAGATTGATTTTTATTTGTAAGATATAATTGAAATACATGTGGATAAGGTTGGAAAACTGAATAGTGATTGGGAAGGTATGCTGAGATTAGTAGAAGATGAGAAAAATTTACTTAACATGAAATATCTTGAGTTGGAAATCAAGTAGAAAAATATGAAATCTATAAAATATGGATCTTCCCAACATGATGATAAAAAGTGTGTTTTCACAAAACATAAAAAATGATTCTTTCATAAAATAAGGCTCAAAATAGTTGAATAACATGATCAATATTTTCTATATAACAATCTACTTAAATATTATACAAAGGGGTAACCTATTGTCTAGTTAAATCAGTTACACTGAATCTGATTTTCGTAGAAATATAGGAAAAAAGTTACATTTTGGATAGATGTGGAATTTTAAAATTACTTCAAAACCCATAAATTAGTCATGTATAGAGTATATTATGTATCATAATATTTTTCCTCAAATAGGAGTACAAAAAATCAGTGTTCTTTACCAAAATTTGTACGCATGTCATGCTGGAAAGACTGCACCAAAAGTGAACAAAATGAGGTCAATTGGAAGATGTTGGTGGTGATATAGATTCATTCATTAGAAAATTTAATTTCGACACAATGTGTCAATCACAAGATATTATATAATCCCCAAAGTAATGGAGGGAAATCCTAAAACAATAAGGGAAACTTCTGGAAGGAAACATACTTCATGGATAAAGAAAATATTCCCATAAGAAACCGATTTGAATATCTCTATAATTTTTATGGGTTTTATGACACATTTATCCATGGTTACAAGGAATTTTTTTATGTATAAACCCAACACAAATATCAAATCGATGTTAAAGGAAGTCCACAATATTAGGTCAATAATCAAAGGAACATAAGTGAGTCTTCCTTGGGATACAATCAAAAGAAATTAGTGCAGAAGAGAACACCCAAGAAGGTAGTGAAGAATGATTAAAAGGATGTTTAAGAGAAAAAATGTTCTACTATGTAATGATAGGACACATCATGGATCATTGTAATATGAAAATGAAGGTTAAAGTGAATTGGTGGATGCTATAATCAAGAAAATAATCAATCCAAGAGGGAGATTTTGGGACTGGATTAGGGGTTTTAACATATTATGAGTATGTTGAGAATCTTTCCCAAAAGGAAAAGTTACAAGTTGATGATATTGTGTGTGGTACACGCAATAAGGCATGCCATATAGCCATCATATCTATGACTTCCTTTCATAGATATATGAGAAACAAAGGGAAGTCACAGATGAGTTCAATTTCTAAAACAATTACTACAAATAAGGAGATCACACAAAATAATAAGTCCAAGTATATGAATAAATAATGAATCATCATATATAAAAACTATTTGTAAAAGTAAAATAATATGGAGAAAGATAAAAGAATTCATGTTATATAATTTCTAAAGTTGAGAATTCCATTCTAACTAAGAAGAAAATTAAAAATGGAATGAAGTCCATTCTACCAAGAGAAGTTAAAATCTATCAAACCAAATATAAAACAAGCATGAAGTGGTCTATAAACTTTAGAACTTAAAAAAATATTATAGGTTGAGTATTTTTTCTTTTTCTTATTTATAAAATCAAAGATCCTATGGAATTCCACATTATTCTTATGATTTCTATAGTTGTGTTCTTAAGTTTTGAAATTAAGGTGATGAATTTTGATACACATATCTTGAGGGGGAGATATCAAAATGTGTAAATCTTCCAGATATTTATGAAATTTTGTTGAATATGGAATCTGGACTATCCCTAAAACATTGGAGGATGGGATTTTTCTTTAATTCTTTCATCACTGTTTTAACTCATACTCATTATTTTTTTAAGGGAGAGTGATTATTTAACCTGAAAGAGAAGAAATACCATGGACTTGAATGTTTTTATGTGCATGTTCATGTGAGTGTAGTTTTATTAAATATATTAAATAATCTGGTGAAATAGAAACCATATAAAGAAATTTAGTGTTAATACCACATTTAGGTTAATTTATATACAATTTTTTTTTATAAATTAAATAATATTTTTTTTAAATTGTGTTATCTTAATTAAACATAGATTTGGTTAGTTGATTCCACATTGCTAAGGTATGCGTGATACATTCTTTGTCTCATGGAATCTTGTGGAGAACATAGAAAGTGGATGAATTAAATTGGGAAAATATAAGTTTATTAAATATAGAAGAGTTTTTTTGAGAATATACAACTACCCCTTGGAATTTTTGGGACCAATAAAAGGGTAAAAGAACATTCTCAATTCTTCCCTATAATTTCAATAGGGGGATAAAAATAGTTTATCTCCTTTACATTTATTTTCCATTATAGGGAGAAAAATCATATTCAATATTGATTAAATTTGAAATTTCTAACAAATAAAAAGTGGGATAATGAAGTGACCCTATATTTGAATGATTTGGAATTAATTTTTATGAAAATTTAATGAATGATAATTTGTGCAAAAGGAAGAAGAGTTGAGTTCCATTGAACACACAATAGGGGATCTTTATCATATTGGAAAAGAATGTGAGAAGGATATCTATCCATAAATGGGTAAAAGAGATTAATGAATTATTTATTTCCTTGAAGAAATTTCTGGGAGATATTTAAAGGGTATCCCAAAAATCATATGATTATAGTGATGAAATGTATGGATAAGACAAGTACCAAAATTGGAAGTAAAGTCTGCAATAATTTAAATGAAGTAAAAAGTTTAGAGGATATTTTTTTAACGTATTATTAATAGCTTGTATAGAAGCATTAAAAACTCAAAATTGCCAAAAATCTTGTACCCAAGTGGTACAAGCTCCTACTTGGCATCCAAAAGACCCAGGATCAAATCTAGGTAGGGACAAATTTCTAGGTACTGTAGCAGCACTGTAGCAGGGCACTGTAGCTATACTATAGCAGCGGTGGTACTGTAGCAGCGAAGGAATTGTAGTGGGAACTTTAGCGGCGACGATACTGTAGTAGGTACTATAAGATCCCAAGTACTATAGCTATATAGTTCACCAAGGGGTCCTTTGGGAAAAAATGGCTTTCAAGCCTAGTATTCATGCCACATGGCCTTGAGCCTTCAGGCTATGTAATGGGTCTCTCTCTACCTAGTCAAAAGAGGTATTTCCTTTAATTATAAAATGAGTCTTTATCCCCATCATTTAAAAAAATTAAAAACCTAAAATATTTTTGAAGTTTGTGGAGAATCTAGCAAAAAATATTGAGAATCTATCTATGGTGTATTGAGAATTTTTGCTGCGGAAATTTGTGAGAAAAATATCATTAGATTAAGGTTTTAGATGAATGAAATTTTTATGGATGAAATAACATATTATGAATAATATATCTTGATTATTTTATATAATTCCACTCTTTAGAATAAGCTATAATGGGATTGGAATTATTTCAATAATTCATGAAATTATTTGGAGCTGTTTTGGAGTGATTTAAAGTGGTTGGAAGGGGATTTGAGAAGATCCGAAGTTATTTTAAGTAACTTTTAAGAATCTATAATTCCTATGATAGTGTTGAAAAATTATAAAATGAATTTATTCTATATATAAGATATTCTGGATAGTGCATATGTAAATTTATATACACATAAGTTAATTAATCCATTCATAAGATATTTTTGATCCACATATACTAAGTTTGAGATGTGTAAGTAAATTGATCTATGTGCAAGTGAATTGAGATACACATATGATATTTTGGAGCTGTATATAAAAAAATATTTTTCAACATGAAGAATAATTGATCCATGTATAATATAATTTTGCAGAATGTATGAACTTTTTCAATATAATATATTAGTTTTCCGAATTTTGGAAAAGGATGACCCCTTAAGACATTTAATGCCTCATATGATGTTTTACTAAACCAAATTTTTGAAGTCCTGATTTAAGAAAATATAGTTTCTAGATTTAATTATATGAATAAGGAAAATAATTGTGATAATTCTTGGACTAATTTTCATGGATTAAAACACCACAAAATTAATGTGATACAAGCACTAGACTTTGGGGGATCTGATCTTCTATTCAAGTGAGAGTAAGATAAAAGTATGAAATAATGTATACATAGTTAAAAGATTTGGACTGATTTTATTGTATTTTCATGAATAATGCACATGAGTTTATATCAACTATTGATATATTCTTTAAATCATAAATCATTATGATCCAATCTATTTGATTAAGAATAGGATTGAGGCAGGATAAACTTTAGTGAACTATTTCAAGCATGAAATAAAGACTTATTAATTTAAAAAACCTATAAATGTTAAATATATTGATTATTGTTGTTGTGTTTTTAGTATATTAAATATGAAAATTGATCTTTGGATTCAATATGAATTAATATTAGAAGAGATATTAGTTTTTGTGTTAATTTTAAGGACTCAAAGTTGAGACTATAAAGCCATCCGGAAATGCATACAAGAAAAATGAGCGAAGCTCCAATCCACTCCACCTAGTGCAGATACAATTTATATAGTACGAAATCATTACTAAGTTATTTTCACATAGTTAAGGATATTGGAGTGCAAGATCAATAGTGATATTACTAGTTGAAGAAGAATATGATGTTGAATTCTATTAAATAAAATAAAATGATATATTTAGTCTAGTTTCCAATTTGAGAATGAATGAAAAGGGGACCCTTGTGCATTAAGATTTAAAATAATGAAAATTAGTTTCACCAAGGATATACTAAATGAGTGATGAATAACACGAGAACCCCAAATTGTTATATTATAATAGCAAATTTTGGTTGGTAGTAAGAAATTATTCTTACTATTCAATTTTTGGACATTGAAAATGAATGATATTTAATACAACCACAGTTGAGTTTGAGAATGTCAAGAAAGAATAAAAAAAGGAGGAAGAAGAATATGATGCTATATAAAGTGATAAAATAATGAACAAGAGAGAACCAAACTATTGGGTAAGAAGAGGGAGGATATAATACAATACTTCACAAAGAAAAACAAAGTATTTGGATCTTGTGTGACCTTTTGAGTTTTAATGAAAGAGAAGAATAAGAAGAGAAGATGATTATGATGACTTGTAATATTGGACAAATACAATCAAGGAAGAATAAAGAAGAATGAGAAATACTTGAATATGAGGGTTAGTGTTCCATGAAATATTTTTATCCCCGAGCTTACAATGATGAGTTTGAGGGAAGGGGATGTGATTTGAGTGAATCATATGCATAGATTATGAAATAACTAGAATCAATGTTGTGTATAGAGGTAGGTTTTCATGAGTTGTTGTTGAAGACATTAAGTTAGTAAATGTCACTCTATGTTTGAAAAATGAGATCAACATTGTGATTTAGTAACTTCTCAGATAGAACTATGATCGACCTCAATATGAGGGGGAAATAAAATAATACCTAATGGGATAATATATTGAAGAGAAGCAATGAGATGAAACGTATATTCTAATGTGTAATATTGTGAACATATCTCACCTATGTAATATTGTGAGATTCAGTTTGGATTAAAACAACCCATAACTCCATTTGTATTAATAATAATATTTTAGTGTAAAATCTATGAATTGAAAATCCAAAGCATGGAAACGAGAAGGATTCCTAGGAGGGATGATCCTTATAAAAACACTTGTTCTGTTTATTTTTTATCTATATTTAGAATATGAGTATGCTTGGTTAAGAAATAAAAGATCCAATAGTCTTAAATGATATCAGGGATTAAAGTATAAATGGGTTATAAAGGTTTAATGAAAAAAATTGGAAGTTGTAAATTTTTTTTCACACCTATTTATCCCCCCTCTTAGGTGCGTCTGCATGTTCCATTCGAACCTACATCCTGGATATTAGAAACCAGTTGTGCATCACATATTTTTGTTAATATATAAAGTACAATAAATAGATTATATTGGTTTATGGAAATATAGACTGATGTGTTATCAATGAAGAAAGGGTTTATGCATTGGAATTAGGAACAAATAATCTACACTTACACATTGGATTTATTATAAAGTTGTAAAACCATTTCCATTTTCCATCTATAAATAAGTTTTTTAATATATATAAAATAAAGGATTTTCTTCCATAATCAATAATAATTTTTTTTATATTTACTTGAATGATATGTTTTATGAACTATTGAGCATGATTAATTATTTATACATCATAGAAATGGATAATATGGAATATAACATTAAAAATAAGAAGGAAAATGTGAATGATTAAAATGATACTTATTTTTAAAATTTTCACTATGAACATATAAATGATAAACACATTCAAAGGTTTCATAAATATGTATTATTATAATAATTTTATTATGATTCATTTGAAATATGATAATATTGTTTATTTTATAAAATTACCAAATCACATTTAGTGGGAAATGTGAAAGTGTTAGTAGATTGTTGTAATTAATACAAAATGATGCACATGGAATAATGAATATATATACAAGGGTTTATTATAATTACTTCATAATTTTTATGAATAAATATAGTCAATATGGTTATGTTTTTATTATTAAGAAAAAGTTTTAAACCATTGGCATGTTGATGGTGTTTAAAAACAAATTATATAATTATGATACTTTAGTCAAAACTAGGGGGTATATTTTGGACATTTCTATGAAATGGTTCTCATATTAGGGAAAATATTTCATGTAGGAGTGATTTGGTTGAAATTCAGAGGATGGTAGTTCAACTCATTTCATAAAGGGTCTTGTTTTCTAGCATAATATTCTCTTATTTATTTTATAATATTCATGAAATACCTTTTAATAACCAAATTAGTAACCTTTTTTTGAAAGATATTGATTGAAAATAATACCTTAAACACTAAAGATAAAATTTTACTATACCATATTTAATGTACAAGATCATGATGATCATAAATTAATCTATAGTTTAAATACATACCAAAAGACACTTTAGAGTTTAATTCCACCCAGAAAAATATAGGAATTTATAAAGAGGAGAAAGGTTCTATTATGTTGGAATTGGGACTACAAAGTGATTACTACATGTCCCCAAAGGGGGAATCAAAACTTATATAGTTTTAAACGACATTTTAATTCCATATTATAGGTAATAACAACTATGTAAATAGGACATGAAATTTTAGGCCAAGTAATAAGAAACAATATACAATTAAGAGTAATATAATCATAGATTATCACGCTATTTAAAGTTAGAAAACGAGGGCCACTGTTTCTCCTTTTAAGGTCATGTGATCTGAAATAATGTTATTAAATTTATGTTCATGAAACAAGAAACAATGTTGATCCTTTTAAGGTTATGCGATAAGGGAAAATGTTTCACCCTTTTAGGACACGTAATAAAGGTCAATGTTGTGGCTTTTAAGGTCATTAAATAAAGAATAATATTATTCCTTTTTAGATCATGAAACCAAGACCAATGAGTCTTTGAGTATAAGGTTACATGACTAAGAACCATGTTTTATCATTTAAGGTACTAAAATCATGAATACTAAATTTTTTATTTTATGGTTATATAACTAGGACTATTAGGTATAAAGAACATAACAATGGCATAATTGTGGAGATTGTGCATGATAGTACAAATAGTTTTCACCAATTGATGAACTAGGTGAAAGTGTGATAATTATTCTATGTAACCCATAATGAGGAGTACCATGTTGTGGATGGGGCCAGTAGCATTGGTAATTTCATTAAGGGAGCGACTTAATGGTATAAAGACTTGAGTTGAGTCTTTGTAGAAGCTAAGGGAAGGCGTGGGACTTATAATTGGGTGGTATCTCAGGAATAACGATTTATATATCAATAGTCATGTGGGTATTAATGTCTTGGAGGAATACTATAGTATCATCAAGATAAAGGATCTATATTATCAAGGGAGTATAGAATTGACCACACTTAAAAAATCCATGATAGAAAAAGGGAAACAATGGGTAAAATATTCTATAGGATGTGATAATCCAATTATTAAAGGGTTACATGATCATAAAAGATACATAAATATTAAGAATGAAAAAATCATGGAAATTTTATAGAGGAAAGAGGATGGGGAAATCATTCTTTTTAGAGGTGATACCTGGGTGAAATAGATCCATTATGGATAAAAGATCACATGTGAAAAATGATAGGGGTTTCACTCATGTATGTGACATAGGATAATGATAACCCCTTAAAAAGAGGTTAGGGAAAAAAATATTTGAATTAAAGAGGAATACAGATAATACCATTTGACCATCCTACTTTAAAATAATCTAATAATGGTGTCCTTCACTTAGGTTTAGATTTAAGAATTGAGAGAAGTATCCCACAAAGGTATTATTTCTAAAACCATTATATAAATCAACTTCACACATTTTCTTTATCCTCCCTTAGGTATTGATCTATAAATAATTCATAGGGGTTCATGAATACTAGATTTTCCAAGCCTAGAGTTTTTACCACTTCTATTTACTCTACTTGTACCATATATCCTCAACATGAAACTATGTATCAAATGTAAAATTAAAAGTGTTTATTTATAGGCAAAGGCACCATAGTTTCCTAACCTCACCTTGGAATGTTATCAACATTGAGAACGAAATTTACTCAGCCTTGATAAGGTTTCCCATTTATCCTTGAGCTAGGTGAATGATTGAAATCAATTAGGGCATGAGATAATCCTTGATTAGGGAACAAAACATTTATTTATTCAAAATTTTCCTCAGGCTTCATAGAACTGTGTTTAAATATTCTTGACCATAAACCAAGGAATACAAAAGTCAAGATTTCATCAATCATCTAATAAATTGTTAAATTATTTCATAACTAACTCCTTTAGGTATACATCACAATAATTGTGTATCTAAATTAAAGAATCATACTTTTTAAATATGTTTTTATTGATCATAATTCAATTTTACCATTCAATATCTTTCTCGGGTTATTCTCTATAAATAAATACTTTTAAAATTTATCATATTCCATATAAAAAATATTGATACCCCTATAATACATGGAATGGGAAAAGTACTAATTTTTATTTACAAATAAATTAGGGAAATAGAGCTTATGTAAATTATAATGTTTTATATAAACTAGTTCTAGGATCTGAAAAGTGTTTATTTTTTGATACCCCAAATAAATATCAAGTTATTAATTTTATATAGCATCAGAAAAAAGTGTTTATGGATTGAAAATGAATATTTTCTAATATAAAATACATTTCTCAAGGAATCATTAGGAGAAAATTGAACTTAATAATTTTCAAGAATAATAATAAATAATAGTTCCTAAGATGTAAATTGATTTGGTACAACAAGAGGTCATCGAAACTAAACCAACATAGATATCCAAAGAAACTCATATATCTGGAAGGATACTCTAGAAGAATGAGAGATATAGATTTTTATAGAAAATGATGATACGTATGAGTTAATATATGATGAACCTACCACATATTAAGAAGCTATTGGGAGTTTTAATTTTGAGAAATGGTTAGAGGTCATGAAATCCAAAACAGACTCCTGGTGCATGAATCCAGTTTGGTGCTAGATTTAACCACTTGAAGGGGTAAAACCCATAGGTTTTAAGTGGGATTTCCAAAATAAAATTGACATATATTTTATATTTTGAACCTATAAATATCATTTATTAGATAAATGTTATAAAAAATTCATGGTATTGAATATAAAGAAACCTCCTCACTAATAGTAATAATAAAGTAAATTAATATTTTTTTTACATATCAGCTTATAATGATTATGAGATCTAATAAATCGATAAAAAAACTAATTTAATTGATAAAAATATCCTCAAGGATCTTTATATGATACAACCTAAAGGTTTTGAGTATCCAAATGGTTCTGTTCAATTATACAAGTTGAAAAGGTAAATTTATGGATTTAAGTAAGCATCATAGAGATAGAATATGAATTTTGATAATGAAATCAAAGAGTTTTGTTTCATAAAAAATATATAATAGTCTTTTACATATTCATGGTAATGTTGGAGAAATATTGCATTTCTAGCATTGTATGTGGATGGAATACCAATCATACAAAATTATATCCTCATATTGAAGTCTAAAAAGGCTTGGTTTAGAAAATTCTTCTCAATGAAATACATGGATTAAGTGACTTACATATTAGATATGAAGATTTATAAAGATAGATCTAAGAGGTTTATTATTTCTAGTTAGAGAACATATATTGGTAAAGTACAAAAAAGATTAACATAGACAACTCCAAGGAGGGGTTTCTACTAGTATTTCATCCCGTGAGTCATGCAAAAGATTAGTATCCTTATAAATATATAAAAAGAAAACAAATGAATGAAATTCCTTATTCTTTATAAATAGGATCAATAATGTATTTCATGTTGTGTAAAAAACCTTATGTATCCTATCCTTTGTGTCATGACCCATCCCCTAGGGCCTATTCCATGACTACCCCAAGCCCACCTTCTATAGGCTAGGGGATGGTGACTAGCACCAGAAAGGCATATCCCAAAAGAAGAAGGTACTATCTTTAAAGCTAGACACAAACATATAGGGAATACTGTGTAAATAATACCACAAAGGAAAGAAAAATTGTACAACCACAACAAAGTTCTGCCACTGAGAGTAAAAGGTGTAAAATGAATGTAAAGGGGTTATAATACAAGATCAACTGAAAGGAAAGTACAACAAAAGAAATTAAAGCTCCAAAGGTCATCCACCAAGGATCCTACCTGAAGGGTTGGTACAGATCACTTTCGGATGTCACTACAGCACATGTGCTGATCGATCCACCTCCAAGAACCGTCTGGCCATGGCTACCCAATGTCTCGGTCAAAGCTTTCCGTCATCTTCATAAGACACAACAGGTGTGGAAAAATCCCATGTAGGGGTGAGTATAATAATAATAAATAGGGACCCCAAGACCCATGGAGGTTTCTCAAAAATCCATGAAGGAAATACCACAAAGAAAGATCTCAATGTAAAGCACAAAGAAAAAGACATAGGTCACACTAGGTATAACATAAGTATAGAAGAAAATATGATTAGTCATAAAGATAGATCATATTATTCTGTTGAGAGGATCTAATACTGATACATGATGGTTTTCTCTACTGTGGATCCACTATGGGTCACTCTAAGGCTGATCCATGATGGGTCGTGCTATTGTGGATCCACAAAGGGTCGCTTTTATGCTTATCTCTGAAGGTTCACTAGTATGTTGATCCATAAAGGTTCTATAGTATGTTAATCCACAAAGGGTCTCTAGTATTCTAATCCATGAAGGGTCTCTAGTTTGATGATCCACAAATGGTCTCTAGTATGGTGATCCATGAAGGGTCATAAGTATTATGATCCACGAAGGGTCACTAGTATGCTGATCCAAGAAGGGTCGCTATTATGCTGATCTACGAAGGGTCGCTAGTATGCTGATCCACAAAGGGTCGCTAGTATGATGACCTACGAAGGGTCTCTATTCATTCTTCATGTCACAGCTAGCCAATGGATTCCAGAACTTAACACGATTGATTCCGATAGGATCTTCTCCTCAATATAATGGTCATACCTCAACTACAAAAAAGTTCCACATAGAGTAACCCAAAGGACCGTCTCGTCGTAAGGGTACCAACACAAATGACGATGCATCAAACGGATGCCCAGTCTGTAAGATATGGTCATTTTTATAAAAAGGGAATGATTGGATTTGATTCTAATCCAACCTATCCGTATGAAAACCTCCAAAAAAACTCACGTAGAGTATCTCTGAAGGACCGCCTCATCATAAGGGTCCCAAATCCACTAACAACACGTCAATCGGACACCCTATTTGAGGGATACATGCGCTTTAGTGAAACAGGGGCCAGTTGGGTCCGGGTCCGGTCCGACAAGGTTGGACCGACCCGACCAATCCTAGACCAAGGACCTGTATGACCCGTCTTGTTTGCTTGGACCATTGGGCCTCACTGAATCTGGCCTAGCCCGGCCATGGCTCTAGTCCACCGAGTCACTTAGTGACCCGGGTTTATCCAGCCCGACCTGCACTGGCGGGCCGATCTCTTTTTCCAGCTTGGGCTGCATGGCGGCCTAATTGGCCCGATATCAAAATGCCGAATGACCCACTAAAATGGACCAGGTCAAGGAACTGACTAGGCCTCTTGGGAAGCCCATCCCAAAGGGCCGACCTGGATTGGCCCGAACCGGCTTGTCCAGTCCGGTTGAGCCCGGACAGGTTCAGTAGGTCCAAAAAGGGGTGCGCGCAACTGGTCAATCAGGAGGTCCCTCCTTTCCACATTTGGCCCTCATGAGTGGGCCACTCTTATCACATGGCGCCATGCTGGCACCGTGTCCACCCACCGCTATGGCGCGCCACCTTCTCCAACGGGGCCGGCGATGGCCGACCGTTGTCCTCCGCACATAGCACCCGGGTGGCGCCGCCTACTGCCTGCGGCCCCCGCCACCGATCATCGGTTCCACCATTCCGGTGGTGACGTGCCGACGACTTCTTCCACGGACCACCAGGTCCACTCTGGTGGTCTGATCTCTAACACTTCTGCACCCTCAACCTTCTAGGGTCTCCGCCATCACTAGAACGACCTTATAGCCGTATTTTCATCATCCCAGGGGTTTCTTTACAAAGAACACAAGAACTCCCAATTACAGAGGGATCTGGGCCTTGTTCATGTTGACTGGATCCCTCCACGATAGAATTTATAACAAATATCCATGGGGTTTCAAAATTATAATAAAGATTTGAAATCCTGAAACTCCCTGAAATCATCATTTACCAACCTGCAAGAACAACTGAGCCGCATGCCAACCTGTTCGTGGGTTGATCCATGTTCATTATTTGGAATGAATAATGAGGTAAAAAAGAATACACCAAGGTAACCCCTACAAGGTTTGAGGATCCATTGTTGATGAGGGATGCAACCTCAAGCCATCATCAATCCTCTCTCTGTTAGCGTTCATCATCGTTCTTCATCTCTCAAATATATCCCACCAACGTTCGCCAGTAGTGTTCATCGTTAGAGGGAGAGGGAGAGAGGGGTTCCATATTCTTCATCAGAGAAAATTCCACCAACAGATTTCCCCAACGTGTTATTAAAAATAAAATACGTTGCATTATTTCTGTTACACTGCGGCGTTGCATCATTACGTTTTCACAAAAATGTGCCATTTTATGTTTCCTTTAATGCGCCTCATCGTCACCTCATCACCGCACTACAACTTCATCGTTCGCTGCTCAACAGTTGAGAAACGAAATAAAATAACTTTTTAAAATTATTTTATTATTTTCCAAAAATTCTAAAAAATATTTTTTTTGTCCGACCATTACTGGTCGAAGTTTAGTTTTTTCTAGGTGAATCCCGACATTTTGAGTTCAACAGTGCCCTTGGTTTTTCGATCAGAGCACTAGTTAAAATGTTAGAAAAACCTGTTTTCACATTTATTTAAATGAAATTTAAAAATAGATCAAAAATTAACTTTCACCCTCGACCCGTGCCGGTCGAGGTTAGGCTCCACCTAAAGGGAATGCGCCCACACAAGCTCAACAATACTCTTAGAAGTTCAATTTGAGTTACTATTTTGGAGTTATAAGTATTTAAAAATAAAATAATTGTTACTTAATTATTTTATTTACGGCTAAAAACTAACTTCCACTGTTGTCCCGCACCGACCAATGTTGGGATATGCATAAGGAATACATACCCTCATGAGCTTAATGGTGGTCTTAGATTTTTTATCTGAGTAACCATTCATGAGTTATAAGAATTTTAAAAATAAAATAGTTTGATTTAATTATTTTTTTTAGGTTATTCCATTTTTGGGTTTTCTCACTGGAGGCCTGTACCGACTAAGCATAAGTCGCTCTTAAGGTAAACTTGTCACCCTGAATACAATGATACCCTTAGATTTATGATACAAGCCCCCATTTAAGAGTAATTACATGTTTTTAGTAAAACTTCACATGTTTTTATTTAAATCTTAACATTTTTCGAAAGATAATTCTGGGCACTTTGAGGCTTAAAATCACATGCCCTCTCAGTATCTGGTCTCAAAATAATTCCATATAATTTAGAAAAAATTACACAGAAATTCTAGGACATTACATTCTCTCCACCTTAGGCATTTATGTCCCCAAAATCCAAAACAAATTATAATCAAACAAATGGGGTTACTGAGAATGAATCTGAGCCTCCCGCTCTCATGTGCTCTCCTAGAGTTTCCTATGCTACCACTGAACGCACAATAGAGGAATCAACCATCCATGAAGGACCCAATCTTATCAATCCTCTATGTCCACCAAAAACTCCACAAACATCACCACATCGTTAATTCCCATCTCGCCCCAGTCGATGTCATGTGATGGATCATGTATGCACCTCCTCAGTTGTGACATGTGAAAACAATTTTACACCCAGTGCATTTGTTGGGGATGATCTTGGTGGTATTCCACCTTGCCAACTCTGCTTAGAAACTGGAAAGGTCTGATGAACCTCAGATATAGCTTGATTCCCTAGAAAAATCTACACAATCCCCACCGGGGTGAGACCTAAAATGAAAACATGGTTTTCCTCCTCGAAATCCAAGGTTCTTCTTCTCCTGTCAGCATAAAAATTCTGCCAGCTCTGTACAATCCTCATCTGCTCCTGGATGATCTACAAATTCTTAGTGGTATCCCATACAAAATTTAGACCCATGATTGCTGACTCCCCTAGGTCTATCTAGAATAGAGGTGATCTGCATGGCCATACATAAAAGTCCTCAAATAGTTCCATACCAATTGTAGAGTGATATATTTTGTTTTACACAAACTCCACCAGTGGTAGGCGACCCTCTGAAAAGGATGACGTGCTCCCCACCTATCAAAAATCCTTCAGGAGCTTTTCCTGAGGATAACTGAGCACGTCGGGCCTCAAAGTCAACATCCACAAGTTGTGCCTCCATAAATCACTATAAGAGTGGGTGAGTGATAGTCATTTAATGAAGGTAATTTACTCCATCATCATCCATGATGATATCTGCATTGCAGCTAACTGCTCTGTCACTTCACTCAGTAGCTGTAGGCTAGACCCCCTGCTAAGCACATCTACCACCACGCTCCCCTTCCCAAGTGTATAAAATATCTCAAAGTCATAGTCTCGGAAGAACTCTAGACACCATCACTATCTCAACAGCTGAAAAGCCTATGGGCGCCTTTCTATCCATGCGAAAGTCTATCCCTTTTCACTGATTGATGTTCCCATCGACCGTTTGGTAGTGAGTACTCGTTCTCTACGACCACTTGGTTAAAGTGCCAATAATCAAAACATAACCTCAAACACTGGGTCTTAATAAGATCTTCCTCTAAAAGTTCCCCACCTACTCCCCTCATTGCGAAGCTCTACTAAATTCCTCTGATATACTGATAGTGATATTGGTGCCATTTCAGGGGGTAGAATGATGCAGAAGTACCTCTACCTGTGGGGAGGTAATCCTGGAAACATATTTTGAAAGGACATTCCTACACTCTTCCTACACGTTTGGGAACTGAAAACACAAAAAATGTACTACCACAAGGGTAAGGATGGCCGAATCAAGATTGATCGGCTGGACCCTCCTATGCATGAGTTTATCCTGTGTTGCCTGGGTTTTTTTCCACCAACCAAGGAAAACCCATTACAATGTTGTAGATATACCACGTCCTTTTTCCTAAAATAATCAATCTGGGAAAGAACAGTGGATGAACAGTCCATACCCAAACTAGCGTTGTAAGGCCTCGACGCTGCCACCAAGAGGTTCCAATAGAAACTCTCAACTTAAGGGTCAGATCACACCATCAACATAAGTGTGATTATTGAGCCTCCTCCCATATGTATCTATAGACATAATGATCAATTCGATGGTTTAACTAGAAACTCTAGGTCTTAAACAAGATTAGTTACAAGAAGGGGTGATTAGTACCTATGTCTTATTAATACGACATCTAGTAGTAGTCACAGACCGTACCTCAAATCATTCCTAGAGCCCTTGGGTCATACTCCTTGAACTCATTCAGCTACTCCCTTCCCCTATCCTTCAGCTCCCTGAGCCTAGTGGGGAACATATTGGGTTGGTGGTTGTAACATGTAAAAATGTATACCACCTCATCATGCTCTCCTAGATCCTTTTCCATGTCTACTGCACTACAAATTCATCTTTCACTATCACTTCCTCTTCCCAAAACATTTTACACATCCACGTCTCTGAGACTAATGTTAGTTTCATACTTTTTCACCACTAACATTCACTGGATGTATTTGATCAGCCAATGAAATTTCATCCATAAAGTTTCTCTATAGCACCCTAATATAAGTTGGAATGCAAAGAGAAATAGTGATGGCTTAGATGTCCCTAACCACATCTCTCTCAAAGGTCCGATACCCAAAGCACTAGTCGTATCATATTTATAGAGTACCTGGAATGGTTGGTACAACTCGATTAATACTCATCTACCGACATGTCATTCGGCCAAAGCTATAGAAGCTCTTGGGAACACATACCCCTTAGCTTTTATGGAAAGAGACCCCTTCTCTAAGAAAGTTTATCAAGATCTATCAATGGTAATGTCACCTAATCATAAGATTGGGGTAATATAAACCCTAACATCACCCTGCTGATCCACGTAGAAGTCTCACTGCTAGGACCACCATTTGATCTAATGGTTCCCTAGCTAGAGGGAAACTCAGCCACAACTAAAATCCAGTCCTTAGCCACCTGTGAGTCAGGATTGCCTAAGAACCTAAGGGGTATCTATCTCTGAAACTTGTTTAAGGAACTAAGCCTACATGTTTCCTATACTAGTAGTGCTGATAGTAACTACTGACCAACATGTAGTGGTATTGTTAGGAAACCACCCAAAGGTACCATCTCATGAAGTAGTCCCTATACCAAAGCCTAATCAATATGTGGAATGTCCTCATGGTCACGCACTGGAATCCTGGATGGCTATCTGCATGGAGGCATCTTGAAAGAGAATCAAGATGAACCATGATCAATAAGCTATACCTGGTGAGATGACTCAAAAGAGATCAAGAGAAAAATATTTCCAAAACACATGCAACCAATGTTTTTCTGTGTACTGAGTCAGAAAACAGAATTCAAGGTCCTGGTGTATGTATACGTCAGCTGCCACACCAACACTGGACTCCACAGACTGAAGTCCAAACTCAAGACACTTAGAACTATTTCCCCCATCTAAAATACAGACTCTTAGTTATTCTGGTAGAAACGACCACCCTTTGATACCAATTTTTCACGACCTGTCTCCCGAGGACCATGCTGTGACTACCCCAAGCCCACCTTCTATAGGCCAGGGGTTTGTGAATAGAACCAGAAAGGCATATCTTAAAAAGTTAAGGCATTGTCTTTAAACCTGTACACACAGAGACATGACATACTGCACAAAGACAACCAAAAAGGAAAGAAAAATAGTACAAACACCACAAAGTACCGCTACTGAGAGTTAAAGGTGAAAACTAAAAGTAAAGGGTCTAGAATACAATAACAACTAAAAGGAATATACAATAAAATAAATGAAAGCTTCGGAGGTCATCCACCAAGGATCCAACTTTAAGGGTAGGTACATCTCACTGTCAAATGTCACTGTAGCACACCGCATCTATCGATCCACCACCGAGCACCATTTAACCCTGGATCCCTAAAGTCCGGGTCAAAGCTATCCGTCATCTGAATAAGACACAAAAGGTGAAGTCGAAGCCCGTGAAGGGGTGAATATAACAATACTCAGTAGGGACCCAAGAACCCCAAATGTCTCTTAGAAATCCACAAAAGAAATACCAAATATCAAGATATCAACGTAAATCACAAAGAAAAAGACACATCTCACACTAGGTATAACTTAAGTATAGAAGTAAAGATTATTAGATGTAATTCTAGATCATATTATTATGTTGAGAGACTCTCGTGCTAATCCATGAAGGGTTGATCTACTGCGGATCCATAATGGGTCGCTCTACGGTTGATCCACGATGGGTCACGCTACTATTGATCCATGAAGGGGCACTAGAATGATGATCCATGAAGCTTCACTAGTATGCTGATCCATGAAGGGTCTCTAATATGCAGGTCCATAAAGGGTCCCTAGTATTCTGATCCACGAAGGTTCACTAGTATGGTGATTCATGAAGGGTCCCCAGTATACTGACCTACGGAGGGTCGCTATTCATTCTTCACATCACAACCATCCACTGGATTCCCTCACATAGCATGTTTGATTCCGGGAGGATCTACTCCTCAAGCCATTGGTCTTACCTCAACTACCAATAAGTCTCACATAGATTAACCCAAAGGACCATTTCTTAGTAAGGGTCTCAATGCAACAGATAGCGCGTCAAACGAACTCTTAGTCTGTAAGATATGACTATTTGGTAAAAAGGGCTTGGTTGGATTCGAGTATGATCCAAACCTACCATAAAACAACCTTTGAAAAAACACACTTAGAGTATCTCATAAGGATTGAATCATCTCAAGGGTCCCAACACCACTGACAGCGTGTCAATCAGACTCCCAGTTTGAGAGATACAAGTGTTTTAGTTAAATGGGGGCCAGTTGGGTTCGGGTCTGGTCCGACCTGGTCGGACCGACCTAACCAATCTTGGCCTAGGGTCCCGCATGACCCATCTTGTCTATCTGGCCCATTGATCCCTACTGAACCTAGCCCAGGCTGGCCGTGGTTCCAGTATGTAGAGTCACTTTTTAACACCCCAAGCTTCCACGGTATGCTTCTCTTTGAATAATGTGATAGCGTGTGTTGTACGCAACACCGAGTTCTAACACACCATAACCAATAAAACTAGATGTTATGAATAGTAATACCTACTTTTTGAAATTATATATATTTTATTTTTTAAAATGGGATTCATTTTTGGATTTCAAATATCGAATTTAGCCTAAGGTGAAATTTTGGTACTTTTCAGATAACTTTAATATTTTGATGAATAGTGAAAATTACTAAATTTTAATTAAAAACAACTTTTTTAATCAAAATAATTAATAGTGATAAATTATGAATTTGAGTGGTTTTAAAGTATATTTAGAATATATTTTTACCATTTAATATAATGTTGGTCATTGGACATAATTTTACAATTAAACCGGACATAAACAAGTGTCATTCTTTTGATAGTTATTATCTCTTAAAAACACGCTTTTTGTTTTAACAATGGGAATTAATTTTAAATTAATTTCTGCCACTTCTGTGTTTTGAATTTGGAAAAATGGATTCCATATTTGGAATCAAGATGTTCAAATTGTGTAAATAGGTAACTTTTATTTTTAAACATTTTGAATAATTACTTCGGTAAATATTTTGTTTACCATGGTTAAGGGTAAATCCGGTAAATAAGCGTCAAAAAATAATATTATAATAATACTAAATTACCCTAAAATGTGTCCTAGAATTATTGGTTGATACATGTTCGACCATAGGCATATTTGGGTAGATTTTGGGACCCCATGGAGCCACTTGTAGGTGATAGGGACACTTTATTTTAATTAAGTTAAAATAAGTACAAAAATGACAAAAGCATATATCTTTTAGAAAAACAATTTTTAAATAGGGTTATCTATTTTGGATTTTCAACTATAAATATTAATTAGAAATATAAAAGGATTTCCTATATAATGATAGTTTATTTATAATTTTTAGAGATTATATAATTTAATTTATTTCTGACACAATGATGATACAGTAATTAACATAATAGTGAAAATTTAAAATAATTGATATTATAAATACACAAATAAATATAATTTGAGACTTTTAATGAATTAAAATAATTTTCTAGGATAATATGACATATTATTATTTATTTAATTAACTTTTTTTGAATTAATCATTGTGTTATAAGTTTCATAAAAACCAACTATTGAATAGTGTCAAAATTGACATAAAAGAGTTTTTAAAACAAATATTATATTATTAATTGAAATTAAATTCCTAAAAATCTAAGGATAGGCCAAAAGACTTATATCATGATATTTTTATCATTAATGGCCCAATTTGGGGTCTCTTGGATGTATATAGTAAGTTTATTAACTATATAATATAAAAATACAAAGTGACATGGTAAATGTCAAACTAATTAACTAAGAGTTAATACTTAAAGATAAGGTTAATATAGTAACCCAAACCTGTCTAAATTATATTGGTTGAATAGTTTTCCACCTATACCCACCTTAAAATTTAAATAATAAACATTTGAGCCATTAGAAACCGAATATTAATTTATTATAAATTAATATTTCTAGCTTTTCCAAAGGTGCCCCTCACACCTCTTATAAAAGGGCACTCCTCCTTCTCATTTATTCACACCTTAAAAGCCTTTTTGTTCAGCCAAACTCTGCCCAAATACTCTCCCAACTTCCCTCACTACAACCTAGAGGCCTTATTTTGATCATAAATCCAACCTAAGGAGCCCTTTTGATCAAATCAAAAGGAAGAACCCGAAGAAGAGGTAATGATTTCACCACCCTTTTCCAAGTTCCTTTCTTCTTCCACTTCTTCTTCCTTTGTTGTTACCATTATAAAATAATAACTCCAGTATAATATATATACTGTGATGTTATTATAAATATGGTACAACCATATTCAGTATTCTATCCATCCTTTGAATAACAAGTCACAATACGTGCGTACGTACGGCTTACCGTCTCCACGTCGTGGTGTAATTGTTATTCAATAAATTATTATTTGGATGGGTATAATAATGATGTGTAATTCATGTAAATAATAAATTTAACATGATAATGATTCTGTATATATGATATACCATCCAATTATATATTATTTTAATATCAAAAGAATGATATTGTCGCTCGTGCGTACGTACGGACTACCGTCTCCACGAACGCGATGAGATTCATTCTCCATCATATCCATTCAAGTATAATTCTAATTTGATGATTAATAATAGTATCTAAGGACTTGATATCATTATGGATATGATTAATATACAACCTATCCATTAAAAACACGACTTATGTAACAAAACATATAAAATAAAACGAGTAAGTTAACACCCGAAACAATGATAATACTAAGATATTATTAACAAATCAATGTTAAAAGATCATATATGATATCATATGAATGTATATGATTATTGTATAATTTAATAACAATTATTTCACTATAATACATAAGGTTAACCTACCACAACCAAGGAAAAGTACAAAGTATGGTTTATTTCACAATCTCTTCATTATCCGAGGTTGTTTATACGTAATAATCTACTGGGATCTCTTTATCATCCACATCCATGTTTCTTAAAAATGTATTTCAAAACATTTTCAATATTTAAAAGAATATGGGTTAAAGTCATTTATACCCTTGTTTGACTTTTTATAAGAGTTTTTTAAAGGAATCTTTCCGTCGTTTTCCAAACAAGGTGCTTTTAACCTTTTCGACAGAATTAAGGTAAGAATGTTTTTTTAACTTATACGGCGGGTGCGGTTATTTTCCACTGTTATAAAATCATAGAATCTTCACTTACAAGCCTATAAGAATATTTTCAAAGAAAATGTTTTATTTCATAAATATAATACTCTTAAATGATTTCAAAATAAAAAGATATATTTCTCTAAAAAGAGTTTTGATTTCATCTAGGTCAACATCCTTTGATGGATTTTACGCTTATTTGAAGTTGATTTATTATGATACAAAACTTCTATATTGTATTGAAGGTTTTGTGATATGTTTGACCATGGATGTGCTATTTTTATACCATTAATAGTTTATGGTGAAAGTATTGATATTTCATATGATAGTTTTAATACGAATGTTTATGTTATGTTTAAACCTTTTCATATGGGAATGCATTGGACTTAATATGTGACGGGTGGAGCTCGCTATAGCTCCTCGATGCATCGGTAGGTCTCATGAGACAAACTAGTGTCTTGGCACAAGGCCTTGACAAAGTCTTATTTGTAGTCTTGGCACGAGGCCTTGGATATGTGGTTATGATAGTCTGGAATTATGCATTCCATCATTATGAAAGTGGTTGTTGATATTGCATGTGATTATTAGAATAGTAGAATATCCATGTGAATAATTAAATGGCATTATTTCATTTTATTTTTTCCATACTATGTTTAAGTTCATGTTTAAAAGGCTTTTGGTTTAGTTATACATTGCCTTAAATGTTTATTCACATTTATGAAAGTCTCCGCTATATTGTTATCCTTACTGGGCATTTGAGCTCACCCCTTTTCTATGTTTTATTTTTCCCAGGGTATGAAGAAGTAAATTATGAATGACCTGCAGGGATATTATGTGGGGATATGAGTGTGGAATATGGAGA
This sequence comes from Viscum album, assembly GCA_963277665.1. NCBI lineage: Eukaryota > Viridiplantae > Streptophyta > Magnoliopsida > Santalales > Viscaceae > Viscum > Viscum album. The sequence continues at coordinate 1,664,659,368 of OY728128.1, forward strand.
CAATATTTTGTTGTAGTATTTTTTCACTTTATGATGTAATGTAAGACTTATGAATATATCTAGTGTTTCCAAGGCTACTAAACCAATCGGTATTTTGAGATTTGATCTTTTTGTGATCATGCCAATGTTATGTAATAATGCACTGACTCTAGGTAACTGGGGTAGGGGCGTTACATTTGGTATCAGAGGAAGTTTAGTACAAACCTTGGAAGCTAGATTTAGATAAACTCTTATTAGAGCATGTAGACCTAAGATGAACTTTGAGGATTAGTATAGAAGAACTTCCTAGAATTTTGGTATTGTAGAGATTTTGTGAGTTTTCCGAGAAATAAATCCCTGTCTGGATACGAGCAGGTAGAGGCGGCTCTGGCACAGATGTACCTAGGGGTAAAACCCGAAAACACCGCTTTGAGCTAGACTCGAACGAGAACTGCTACACGACAACGGGCCTTGATGCACTCTTGGTTACGACACTCTCGAGGGATATGCTTAGGATAAATCTCATTTTCTTTACAAATAATTATGAAGGGTTCATGAGTATATACTTCCTCAAAGAAAAAATTCTTATGATTATGGATTATATCCATAAATAGTTCAATTTATGTTAAGTGTTTTATAAGTATGGGATTATGTATTTTGATTCATAAACTGATCTAGTTTATTCCATTGTTTAGAAATGGCGCCTAGTGGAAGAAATGGAAACCGTATCAATGCACACAGTCCATGTAGGGATTTCCCTCCAACTCAAGATAATTATAGTGGAGCTGGTGATGCAACTGGTGCCGATCAGCTAATCACCATACTGGGACAACTCACTCAGGTTATGAATAATAACCTTACCCGTATGGAGAACCCTGATCCGCAGCGTGGAGGATCAATGTTAGATCGATTCATGAGGCAACAACCACCAACATTCAATGGGAGTACAAATCCCTTAGTAGCTGAGAAATGGATAAATTCCCTAGAGAAAATATTTTAGGCTTTGGGGAGTAGTGAAAGGGAAAAAGTTATCATGGCAGTTTACCGCCTCACTAGAGATGCTGATCAATGGTGGTCATTGATTCAAAACATGAAGGAAGATGATGAAGTATCAAATATGTAATGGAGGGAGTTCAAGGATCTGTTTTTAGAAAAATACTTTCCTCGCGACCATCGAGCAGATATGGAAAGGCAATTTATGAGTCTGAGACAAAAAGAGGATGAGAATGTCGCAAAGTATGAGAATAACTTTTCAAGGTTATCAAGGTATGCTAGAGATTATATACGTAACCAAAGAAGTAATATTGATCGTTTCTTTGATGGGTTAAAACCATTTCTCTGTCGGGCATTGGTCTCACAATCCTTCTCGTCATACGAAGACATTGTCTCATGTGCTATTAAGACTGAAAAGGAATTCTCTAAGTCTTATGTCTTTAAAGCAAAGCAAGAGAAGAAGAGATCTACTGATCAATCTGGGAATGGAAATAAGGGGAAGAAGGGAAAGGTTGAATATCCATCATGTGGTAAATGTGGGAAGAAACACCCCGGTACTTTCTTGAAGGGAATGGGAGTCTGTTACAAGTGTGGTAAAAAAGGCCACCAAGCTCGTGATTGCAAGGGGAAGAAGGAAGCTACCAATGTTCAGTGCTACAATTTCAGGGAGATGGGGCATTATGAAAATTAATGTCCTAAGCGTCAAGAGAACTTAACTCAGAAAAGGCCAAGGGATCAAGGCCAAGCTTATGCTATCACTACTGCTGAGTTAGAAGCTCCGAAAGATGTGGTGGTAGGTAATTTAATGGTTTCCTCAAGTTTAGCAAATGCATTATTTGATTCTGGATCATCGCATTGTTTCATATCTTCCCAATTTTCTAAGAAAATTAGATATTTATAATTTGATTTAACAAGGGATTTTTCAGTTAAAACTCCTAAGGGAAGTATCATTGCAACAAAGTTTTGTGAATTAGTCCCCATTAGAGAACATAAATTTTCTTTATCTGCTGATCTCGTCGTCATACCTATGATTGAGTTTGATATAATCCTCAGTATGGACTGGCTTTTGGACTATGATGCGAAGATTTATTGTAAGAAGAAAGAGGTTACGATTCTTGATGATGATGATAAGGAACACCTTATCTTTAGAGTAGAATCGTCACCACCTAATTCTTATCTAGATCCACCCCCAGTAGCTCAACTAAATTCAATTATTGGGGAGGAAGAGAATGAAATGACTATGGGTGAGGAAAGTAATGTTCAAATAAAGGATGTACTTGTTGTGAAAGAATTTATAGATGTATTTCCGGAAGATTTACCTGGACATCCTCTAGAACGAGAAGTTGAGTTTTCCATTGATTTAATTCCTGGATCAAGGCCTATATCGAAGACCCCTTATAGAATGGCCACTGTAGAATTAGTCAAACTGAAGAAACAACTAGAGGAATTGAGTAATAAAGGATTTATTCACCCTAGTGTTTCTCCATGGGGAGCCCCTGTTCTTTTTGTTAAAAAGAAAGATGGATCTATGAGGTTATGTATTGACTACATGGAGATCAATGCTATAACAATAAAGAACAAGTATCCCCTACCTCGCATTGATGATTTATTTGACCAACTGCATGGAGATCAATACTTTTCAAAGATTGAACTTCGATCTGGATACCATCAGTTGTGTGTGAAGAAGGAAGACATTCCGAAGACAGCATTTCGAACTAGGTATGGGCATTATGAGTTTACAGTAATGCCTTTTGGATTGACTAATGCACCCTCTGTATTCATGGATCTGCTGAATAGAGTTTTCAAGGAATATCTCGATGAATTTTTGGTGGTATTTATTGATGAAATTTTGGTATACTCAAAAATCTACGAAGATCATGAAAATCACTTGTGCATTATCTTGAAGACTCTGAGAAGACATGAATTATATGGGAAGTTTAGCAAGTGTGAATTCTGGCTTCAAGAGATTTATTTTCTTGGCCATATTGTCTCTAAAGATGGAATCTCTATTGATCCTTCTAAGACCAATGCAATCCAAGAATGGACAGCACCGATGAGTATAACTGAGGTACGTAGTTTTATTGGTTTAGCAGGTTATTATCGACGTTTCGTCTAGAATTTCGCCCAATTTGCTAACCCATTAACAAAGCTCACACGTAAAGGGGTTAAATTTAATTGGACAAAAGAGTATGAAGAATGTTTCGAAGAACTGAAGAGAAGATTAGTCAATGCTCCTATATTGACTCTACTATTGGGGAATGATGGGTTCGTTATTTATAGTGATGCATCGAAGAAAGGACTTGGTTGTGTCCTTATACAGAATGATATGGTTATTGCCTATGCATCATGACCGTTGAAAATTCATGAACAAAACTATCCTACTCATGATCTCAAGTTAGCAGCTGTGATCTCTGGTTTGAAGATATGGAGGCACTACCTCTATGGTGAAAAATGTGAGATTTATACTGATCACAAGAGTTTGAAGTATATTTTCTCACAAAAAGAACTCAACATGAGGCAAAGGAGATGGATTGAATTACTCAAGGATTATGATTTCAAGATACACTACCACCCGGGGAAGGCAAACAAGGTGGCATATGCTTTGAGCAGAAAATATCATGGAGTTTTGAACAATATGTGAATTGAAAGGGATCCAATTTTCATGGATCTAGTGAAGATGGACATGGGAATAACCAGGGATGGAGAAACATCAATTATTTTTCAAATGGTTTCCAAACCATCTTTACTAAAAAGGATTAAGAGTTCTCAGACTAATGATGGAGAATTTCAAAAGAAGATTAAAGCTGTGAATGATGGGAGACTGAGAGACTTTGTGCATGAAGATGGAATTTTGAAATTCGGGAAGAGACTTTGTGTTCCTGATATACCTGATCTAAAAAGGTAATTGCTGGATGATGCTCATAGTTACAATTTCTCTATACACCCTGGGAGCACCAAAATGTATAGAGATTTGAAGGAACATTTTTGGTGGGACAATATGAAGAGGGAGATTGCTGATTTTGTGTCAAGATGTATGGTTTGTCAACAAGTGAAAGCTGGAAGGCAACACCCTGGAGGAGTCATGCAACCTCTTCCCATACCGGAGTGGAAATGGGACAATATTACAATGGAATTTTTCATGGGGCTACCAAAGACTCCTAGAAGGAACGATGCAATATGGGTTATTGTTGATCGTCTTACCAAGTCAGAACATTTTCTTGCTATAAGAGAAGATCTACCACTGGAACGTCTAGAAAGACTATATATTAATGAAGTTGTGAGACTTCATGGAGTACCCCTATCGATTGTTTCTGATCAGGATCCCCATTTTACTTCAAGATTCTGGAAGAGTCTTCAGAAATCCCTGGATACTGAACTTCATTTGAGCACTGCCTACCTTCCTCAGATAGATGGAAAATCAGAAAGAACTATTAAAACCTTAGAAGACATGTTGAGATCCTACTCACTTGACTTTCAGGGTATGTGAGATCAATATTTACCTCTGGTAGAATTTTCCTATAACAATAGCTTCCATTCGAGTATTGAGATGGCACCATATGAAGCGTTATACGGAAAGAGATGTCGCACACCAACTTGTTGGGATGACGTTGGTGAAAGAAAACTTGTAGGTATAGAACTGGTGGAAGAAATGATAAAAAAGGTGAAGGTAATCCAAAATCACATCAAAGCAGCTCAAAGTAGGCAGAAGAGCTATGCCGATAATCGAAGGAAGGATTTGGAATTTCAAGTTGGTGATCATGTTTTCCTAAAGGTATATCCATGGAAGGGAGTCATATGTTTTGGTAAGAAAGGTAAAATGAGTCCCAGGTACATCGGACCTTTCAAAATTCTAGAATGAATTGGTGCTGTAGCTTACCGATTGGCAATGCCACCAAGTCTCTCCAAAGTTCACGATGTGTTCCACGTATCTCTGTTGAGGAAATACATTCCTGACCCAACACATGTACTCACCTATGAGGAGTTAGAACTGGAACCCGATCTGTCTTATTGTGAAGAGCCCGTCAGGATTTTTGATACGAGAGAACAAGTACTGAGAAACCGGACGACGCATCTGGTAAAAGTTTTGTGGAGAAACCATAAGATGGAAGAGGCAACGTGGGAACCTGAGGAACTTATGATGAAGAACCACCCGAGTGTTTTCATGGGATAATATTCTAGAAATTTCAAGGAAAAAATTATTTGAAGGAGGGGAGAATGTAACACCCCAAGCTTCCACGGTACGCTTCTCTTTGAATAATGTGATAGCGTGTGTTGTACGCAACACCGAGTTCTAAGACACCATAACCAATCAAACTAGCCGTTATGAATAGTCATACCTACTTTTTGAAATTATATATATATTTTATTTTTTAAAATGGACTTCATTTTTGGATTCAGAATATTGAATTTAGCCTAAGGTGAAATTTTGGTACTTTTCGGATAACTTTAATTTTTTGATGAATAGTGAAAATTACTAAATTTTAATTAAAAACAACTTTTTTAATCCAAATAATTAATAGTGATAAATTATTAATTTGAGTGGTTTTAAAGTATATTTAGAATATATTTTTACCATTTAATATAATGTTGGTCATTGGACAGAATTTTTAAAATAAACCGGACATAAACAAGTGTCAATCTTTTGATAGTTATTATCTCTTAAAAACACGCTTTTTGTTTTAACAACGGGAATTAATTTTAAATTAATTTCTGCCACTTATGTGTTTTGAATTTGGAAAAATGGATTCCATATTTGGAATCAGGATGTTCAAATTGTGTAAATAAGTAACTTTTATTTTTAGAAATTTTGAATAATTACTTCGGTAAATATTTTATTTACCATGGTTAAGGGTAAATCCGGTAAATTAGGGTTAAAAAATAATATTATAATAATACTAAATTACCCTAAAACGTGTCCTAGCCTTATTGGTTGATACGTGTTCGACCATAGTCATCTTTGGGTCGATTTTGGGACCCCATGGAGCCACTTGTAGGTGACAGGGACACTTTATTTTAATTAAGTTAAAATAAGTACAAAAATAAAAAAATCATATATCTTTTAGAAATTTTTTTTTTACATAGGGTTATCTATGTTGTATTTTAGACTATAAATATTCATTAGAAAGCTAAAAAGATTTAATACATAATTATAGTTTATTTATAATTTTTAGAGATTACATAATTTAATTTATTTATGACACATTGATGATGTAGTAATTAACATAATAGTGAAAATTTAAAATAATTGATATTATAAATAGCCAAATAAATATAATTTGAGACTTTTAATGAATTAAAATAATTTTCTAGGATAATATGACATATTAGGATTTATTTAATTAACTTTTTTTGAAGTAATAATTCTGTTATGAGTTTCAAAAAAATCAACTATTGAATAGTGTCAAAATTGACATAAAAGCGTTTTTAAAACAAATATTATATTATTAATTGATATTAAATTCCTAAAAATCTAAGGTTCGGCCAAGAGACTTATATCATGATATTTGTATCATTAATGGCCCACATGGGGGTCTCTTGGATGTATATAGTTCGTTTATTAACTATATAATATAAAAATACAAAGTGACATGGTAAATGTCAAACTAATTAACTAATAGTTTATACTTAAAGATAAGGTTAATATAGTAACCCAAACCTGTCTAAATTCTATTGGTTGAATGGTTTCCGGCCTATCCCCACCTTAAAATTTAAATAATCAACTTTGGAGCCATTATAAACCGAATATGAATTTATTATAAATTAATATTTCTAGCTTTTCCAAAGGTGCCCCTCACACCTCTTATAAAAGGGAACTCCTCCTTCTCATTTCTTCACACCTTAAAAGCCTTTTTGTTCGGCCAAAATCTTCCCAAATACTCTACCAACTTCCCTCAATACAACCTAGAGGCCTTAGTTTGATCATAAAGACAACCTAAGGAGCCCTTTTGATCAAATCAAAAGGAAGAACCCGAAGAAGAGGTAATGATTTCACCACCCTTTTCCAAGTTCCTTTCTTCTTCCTTTGTTGCTACCATTATAAAATAATAACTCCAGTATCATATATATACTGTGATATTATTATAAATATGGTACAACCATATTCAATATTCTATCCATCCTTTGAATAACATGTCACCATACGTGCATACGTACGGCTTACCGTCTCCATGTCGTGGTGTAATTGTTATTCAATAAATTATTATTTGGATGGGTATAATAATGATGTGTAATTCATGTAAATAATAAATGTAACATGATAATGATTCTGTATATATGATATACCATCCAATTATATATTATTTTAATATCAAAAGAATGATATTGTCGCTCGTGCGTACGTACGGACTACCGTCTCCACGAACGCGATGAGATTCATTCTCCATCGTATCCATTCAAGTATAATTTTCATTTGATGATTAATAATAGTATCTAAGGACTTGATATCATTCTGAATCTGATTTAGATACAACCTATCCATTACAAACATGGCTTACATAACAAAACATATAAAATAAAACAAGTAAGTTAACACCCGAAACAACGATAATACTAAGATATTATTAACAAATCAATGTTAAAAGATCATATATGATATCATATGAATGTTTATAATTCTTGTATAATTTAATAACAATTATTTCACTATTATATAGGAGGTTAACCTACCCCAACCAAGGAAAAGTACAAGGTAAGGGTTATTTCACAATCTCTTCATTATCCGAGGTTGTTTATATGTAATAATCTACTGGGATCTGTTTATCATCCACATCCATGTTTCCTAAAAATGTATTTCAAAACATTTTTAATATTTAAAAGAATATGGGTTAAAGTAATTTATACCCTGGTTTGAATTTTTATAAGAGTTTTGTAAAGGAATCTTTATGTCGTTTTCCAAACAAGGTGCTTTTAACCTTTTTGACAGAATTAAGGTAAGAATGTTTTTTTAACTTATATGGCGGGTGCAGTTATTTTCCACTGTTATAAAATCATCAAAGCTTCCCTTACAATCTTATAAGAATATTTTCAAAGAAAATGTCTTATTTCATAAATAGAAGACTCTTAAATGATTTCAAAATAGAAAGAGATATTTCTCTAAAAAGAGTTTTGATTTCATCTATGTCAACATCCTTTGATGGATTTTACGCTTATTTGAAGTTGATTGATTATGATAAAAAACTTCTATATTGTATTGAAGGTTTTGTGATATGTTTGACTGTGGATGTGCTATTTTTATACCATTCATAGTTTATGGTGAATGTATTGATATTTTGTATGCTAGTTTTAATACGAATGTTTATGTTATGTTTAAACCTTTTCATATGGGAATACATTGGACTTAATATGTGACGGGTGGAGCCCGATATAGCTCCTCGATGCATCGGTAGGTCTCATAAGACAAACTAGTGTCTTGGCACAAGGCCTTGAAAAAATCTTATTTGTAGTCTTGGCACGAGGCCTTGGATATGTGGTTATGATAGTCTGGCATTATACATTCCATCATTATGAAAGTGGTTATTAATATTGAATGTGATTATTAGATTAGTAGAATATCCATGTGAATAAGTAAATGACATTATTTAATTTTATTTTTTCCATACTATGTTGAAGTTAATGTTTAAAAGGCTTTTGTTTTAGTTATACATTGCCTTAAATGTTTATTCTTATTTATGAAAGTTTCTGCTATATTGTTATCCTTACTCGGCATTTGAGATCACCCCTTTTCTATGTTTTATTTTTCCCAGGGTATGAAGAAGTAAATTATGAATGACCTGCAGGGATATTATGTGGGGATATGAGTGTGGAATATGGAGACAATATGTTGTTGTAGTAGTTTTTCACTTTATGATGTAATGTAAGACTTATGAATATATCTAGTGTTTCCAAGTATACTAAACCAATTGGTCTTTCGAGATTTGATCTTTCTTGTGATCATGCCAATGTTATGTAATAATGCACCGACTCTAGGTAACTGGGGTTGGGGCGTTACACACTTTGTGACCAGGGTTTATCCGTCCCGGCCCGCACTGGCGGGCCAATCTCTATTTCCAGCCCAGGCCACATGGCAGCATAAGTGGCCCGAATTTAACTCACCGTCCTAGTCCGGTTTATCCAAGAACAGTTAGGCTAGTCTGGTTTATCCCAGATAGGTTTGGCCAGTATGACATGGGGTGCGCGTTATCGGTCAATTCGGCTGCCCCTCTTGTCCACACGCGGCATGCATGAGCGGGCCACTCTTCTCACGTGGCACCATGCTGGCGCCGTGTCCGCCCATCGCCGCGACCAAAGGGCCCCAGATCTACTCTTCCACGGCGTGACATGGGGGGCTCCACCTTCTCTAGTGTGGCCGATGCTGGTTGGACACTGTCGTCCGCATGCGACACTCAGGTGGCGCCGCCTCCTACCTTCGACCATCGCCACTGCGGCGGTGGTGTTGTGCCGGTGGTGCCACACTGGTGGCTTCTTCTGCAGGCTATCGGGTCTACTCCGGTGTTCCAATCTCTGATCCGTTTGTGCCCTTGGCCTTCTAGGGTCGCCGGCATCACTAAAACAACCATGGGGACACATTTCCATCATCCTAGGGTTTCAGTCATGAAGAACGCAAGAACACCCGATTACGGTGGGATTCATGCCATATTTGTGCTGTACCGATCCCTCCATGTTATAATTTACAATATATATCCATGGTGTTTTAGAATTCTAACACATATTTCAAATCCTAAAACTCCCTGCAATCATCAACTGCCAACCCGCAAGAACAACCGAGCCACGGGTCAACCTATTCGTGGGTTGATCCGCATTATTTGTTTGTAAAGAAGAATGGGGGAAAAAGAATACACTAAGTTATCCCCTACCTGGTTTGAGGATCTGTCGCTGATGAGGGATGAAGCCTTGAGCCGTCGTTGATCCTCACTCCGTTAGCATTCATTGTTGTTCTTCATCTCTTTAATCTATCCCACCGGCATTCGTCGATAGCGTTCATCATTAGAGGGAAAGGGAGAGAAAGTTTCCATGTTCGTCGTCGGAGAAAATTCCACCAACTAATTTCCCCATCATGTTATTAAAAATAAAACACATTGCAACATATCTGTTACACTGTGACATCGTGTCGTTACAATGTTTCATTTATGAAACAACGTAGCTGTTACGCTTGTACAAAAACGTACTATTATGAGTTTCCTTTAATGCGGCTAATCATCACCTCATCTCTACACCACAACATCATTGTACGCCACTCAACAGTCGAGAAAATAAATAAAATAACTTCTTAATGTTATTTTATTATTTTCCATAAAGTCTGAAAAATAACTTTTCCGTACGACCCTTTTTAGATGAAGTTAATTCCTTTCTAGACAAATCTCCACATTTCAAGTTCATTAGTTCCCTTGGTTTTTTGATCCGATCATCAGTTCAAATGTTAGAAAAACCCGCTTGCACATTTATTTAAATGAACCTTAAATATAGTTATAAAATTAACTTTTACCCTCAACCCACACCGGTCGAGGTTAGGATTTTCCTAAGGGGAACACACCCTCACAGGCTCAATGGTACTCTCAATTTTTTAATTAGAGTTACCGTTTAGGAGTTATAAGGATTTGACAATAAAATAATTGTTACTTAATCATTTTATATACATCCAAAAAATAACTTCCACTATTGGGCCGCACTGGCCAATGTTAGGATCTTCCGAAGGAAAGCATACCCTCATGAGCTCAGTAGTGGTCTCTGATTTTTAATCCAAGACACCATTCATGAGTTATAAGAATTTGAAAAATAAAATAATTTTATTTAATAATTTTATTTAATTATTTTATTTAAAGTTATTATATTTTTATGTTTTCTCACTGGAGGCATGCACCGACTAAACTTAAGTCGTGGCTAGGGTAAACCCGTCATCCTGAACACAACAGTTCCCTCAGATTTCAGATCTAGAAAACTGTTTAGGAGTTATTCCACTTTTTCAATCAAACCGATCACATGCACTATTTAAAGCTTAACATTTTTCGACGGATCATTATGGGAACTCCAAGCCTTGGAATCACATGCCTTCTCAGCGCCTGGTCTCAAAATAATTCCATATAAAAAAAATACATGGAAATTTTTGGATATTACACTTTGAGTATAACTAGTAAATATCAATAAGATCCTAATTAAATTTACTAGATTTCTCTAAACTAATTGATCTTGGGAAATGAGTTTTAAGTTTCCTCTACATTTAGAAATTATTGATTTTCTTCAAACCCATCAGTGGTAGGGGTTTAAAATTAAAATATGTTATTATTATTATTATTATTATTATTTTGGCCTAGCCCATACTTGAGTGGGGAAAGCTACTACTCCACATCCTTAATGTTGGGGATTAAAATTCGGATGAACCCTATATATGAGGGATTTTCTATGGTATTATATCACTGTAGTAGGAAGGTATTGTAATAGAAATGATATAGTAACTAGTACTATAGTAGTACAAGTGCTATAACAACATAGATACTATAATAGGAACTATTATAAATTGTTACTATAATAGGTAAATAACTATAATAGAAGTACAATTCACCAAAAAATGGGCCTTTAGGCCACAATATTGTTCATTTAGCCCATAAGACCTTTGAGATATAAAATGATGGGACTTTGGTCCATTTAAATTGTAATGGAAAAACTTTTTAGTGGGTCAACCATTAGATGGGGTGTGGCTTGTCCTAGATAACCCTTGGGGGTGTGAATTGTTTATTTGCTAGTAACTAACAAGACCCTAAAAATTGTTATTATATTTATTATTATTAATATTTTTTGTAAAGTAAATAAGAGATACCTTGTTTATTTTTCATTTATAAGGGCGAAGACGATGGTCCAAAAAATATTTCCCACTTTTTTAATATTTTTAATAGGATTCATTCATGAATGATATCCAAAGTCCTAGGTAAGGTAAAATTCTGATATTCTCTTCTTCTTATTCTTTTAATTTTTCTTCTTCTTCCCGTATGATTTATTAGTGAATAGATTTTGAAAAAAAAGGATTTTAGATTTTGGGGTTTCATCAAGGAATGATGAAAGGATTATTAATGAATAGGCTTCCATTAGGGGTTAGTTTGAGATATGATTCAATGAGAACACATGTTGTTGGACCATCATATGTTATATTTTGGTTGTCCAATGATTCTTCATCAACTCATGACTACTCTACACCTCTAAAATTATTTCTTTAAAATTTTATAGTTTTATTATTTTTATTTATTCATATTTTAATGAATAAAACTATGCCTAAGATGCTAGATATTTTAATTTATGGAAGTAAATTTAGGTGGGTGAGTTCTATATTTCTCATTTGTTGTAAATTCATTTATGTTTGGATGTAATATATTTATAGAATACATTTTAATGACAATTATTGATTTATTAGATGTGTTTAGATGATTTTATAAAACACTTAGCTATTTAGAATTTTCATGATTATGATGTATTATTTTGAAACCCCTTGGCTATTTTAAAAAATTCATATTTATATAATAATGAATATTTTATTTTGATTTAAGTGAAAAGTTTTATGGGTATATGGAAATTGGGTGGAATATGAAATATGAATAAATAAAAAAATTATATAGGGAATTGTGAAAATATGGTTTTTGAAATTTAATTTCTTAAAAGGGTTAAGAGAGAATACCAAAACTATAAAAATAGTCATCATTTAAGGTTACTTTTCTATATTAGATGAAGGTAACATGTTTTTTTAGTTTGAGTGATGAATTGATTATATTTCCTTGTTATAATTTCACCACATATGTGCCCATATAATGTTGGGCTTGGGTGATGACCTTGAAAAGAAGACTTGTTATCTTTTGTCCATAGGGGGTGGGGGTGGGGGTGGGGGTGGGGGTGGGGGTCTTCTAGTTTTCATATATTTGATTTTGGTTATTATTTTTATTTATTTGAACTATTTTGTAATTAGGTGTCTGTGTAAGTCGTTGTGTATTGGAATGAGTGTGAAAAAATGGTTACATGATAAATTTCAACCTTTTATTAAAATTCCTATTTTTATTATTTATTTATTTTTCTATATTTATGTATATAATTCTAAACATTTACTCATGAATTTATATATTTCATGGGGTAAGGAATGAATTAATTTATAAAACTCACAAATCCTTTGGTTTTAATTATTCACGAGACATTATGAGTGTCATATAGAGATATCCACTTTACTGCACATACAACATCTATCATTTAGTTATAGGTTTGAGGATGGTCATTGCTTTTGGTTTATGGTTAGCGATTTGGAGTTCCCTGACCATGAATCTTGGAGGATTCGATAGGTTATGATTGAACATTAGAGTATTTTGTTTTTATTTTATTTATAAATAATATGATACTTGAATAGAATCATTTGTATTTATTTTATTTAAATATTTTTTTCTGATATGAATTTTTTTCATTTAATTTTAGCATGTAATTTTTATATTGATTCCTTATGGTTATTATATTGAATTTTATTTGTTATGTTTGAATGTATTACAGAATTTCTAATATATGAATTAAGGTGATTTGATGGAAATTATCCACTGATGATTATATAATAATGTTTAGGTAGTTGAAGAAAACCAATGATTTAGGGGAATACACAGAAGGTCAGTGGTGACTTAGATCAATGTTCGCTATTCAAAGTCACATCATTAAAATATATGTTGTAATTGGGTTATTAAAATATAATATTTTCTTGAATACAACATTTTTTAATTCATATAATTTAAGAAGGATGTTTTAATTAACATATGTATATATATTATGTGAATCCTAATTATTTTATATTTCTTACTTTATAAAATATGTTTTGAGTTTTTATAATTGAAATGTGACATTGTAAAATATGAATATATTTTTATGTGATTGGTCTATTTTTGTTTATCATCAAGAAATATGTATTTTGTGAAATAATTTGAGGAATATAGTTGTTTGATGGTCAAAATTGTACAAAATAAAACTCTATTTTTTCATGAATTACAATATGTTTTTGTGAAAGACTGTAAAACTTGATATATGTTCTATATTTTAATTCATGTAAAATTATTTTTTAAAGAATAATTTTTTTTCAAATGTTTTGTGAAGTTACTAGTGAAATTATTTGTAAATAAATACCATAACATATATTCATTTAAATTTTTTGATAAAACAAATATAGTTTTTTTATTATCATGATATGAAATATTACATACTGCATGTAACTACGTTGATTTGGGGTGGGTGGATTTATCCATGTGGTTTTATTGTTGCACGACATATTCCGGGGTGGGGACAAGTAGGAGGGCTTGGGCCGGAGAACTGGCTTTGGGATACTGGTGTCCTTGCGAGGTTGTTAGGGCTACTGTAAGAGTTATGTTGACCAGGGAACAAGGGGATGGGCATAGACAGCTGGATGGTGGTTGGGCTACTGTGGGCGCACTGTGTCAAGTAGCGGGTGGTGGGTTTCTATGCGACGAATGGGTAAAGGCGGCCCAAGATTTCGGGGATTATACGGGAGCTGTGTTGAGTAGGGGGAGGCATGGTTCATGTGCGATCAGATGGGTACATGAATTTGGATAACAATGGGGCTCTAGGGGACTACTGAGGGAATAATGTCGAGCAGGGCACAAGGGTGGTGAGATGGAAGAGTGCATGCCACAGAATGTGGATGATGATAGGCACACTGGATTATTAATTTACGAGTTGGTGTTGTCGTGGGTTTACCCATTGGGCCTATGGGTCATGTAGCCTTAAAGGACATGGTCTAAATAAATAAGAACAGATGAGTGGGATACCCCCTTGGGGGGAATATGGTCTGCCTTTCCGGTTTATGTGTGTGGTGTGTGTGTGTTTGAATGTAATTGTACCCCAAGCACCTATTATATATATATATATATATAATATGTACTACTATAAAACAAACCTTTAATAGCACTGATAACCATGTCCTTTATCAGCGCTAAAAAAGTACTGATAAAGGCTCTTATTTATCAGTGCTAAAAAAAGAGCTGATAAAATGTACACTTTATCAGTGTTTTTAACACTCATAAACATCACTCTTTATCAACGCTTTATTTTTAATGATGATTAAGGGTACCCTTTATCAATGCTTTTATTTTTCAAATTGATAAAAGGTTAGACTTTATCAGAGTTTTTTAGCACTCATAAAGTTCCAGAATAAAATGAAATAATTAAAAAAAATATTTTAAAAAATGTTAACAATTTTATAAATTAAATAATTATTGATAAAAATGAATAAATTGAATATACATATATATAAATTATAAATATTAATAAATAATATATATTAAATATATATATTTGTAAAATGAATAAAATAAAATAATAAAATAAATAAAAAATAAAAATGAGTAAATTAATAAAAATATTAAAAAATTTATTAATTAAATAATTATAGAAAAAATGAATAAATTTCATATACATATATATAGATTATAAATATTAATAAATAGTATATATTAAATATAGATATATAAAATGAATAAATTGTAATAATTAAACAAAAAACAAAAAATAAATAAATTATAATAATAAAAAAATTAAAAATGAATAAATTTCAAAGTCATTAATTTTTTTAATCAAAAAATTATTAATAAATGCGAATAAGGTATAGATATATAAATATTAACTATAAACAGTAATTCATAACATATATTAAATATAAATATATAGAAAATGAATAAAATGTAATAATTAAACACCTATTAATGACTTATTCATTTTAAATGTTGTTTAATTTTTCAATTTGACATATATCAAATGTGTATTACATTGATTTCACATACATATACGTAATTAATTCATTTTATATACACCACACACACACAAATGTTTACGCAATTAATGAAATCTTATATAGAAACACATACATCTAATATTTATGTAATTTATTTAAATTTTAGTATATTTCAGAATTTCATTATAACATGATACATTTAATATATTATGTTTTTAATCAGTTATTTTTTTTATTTAGTTAAATATTATTACAGTTAGGAATTATTTATTCTTTTTTAATATTTTTTAATATTTTTTTTAATTTAATCGTCCTCTATTTTTTATTTATATATATTTATTTACTATGTTTTAATATTTTCAATATGTATTATTATTTACTTCAATATACATCCATATTTTTTTAATAATTTATATTTAATTAATCAAAATTATCTATTTTTCAATATTTTTAAAGTGTACTCATTTTTTATTATTCAATTTCACTCATTTTTAAAATGCATGTATTTAGGATTATTATTCATTAATAATGTTAAAAATATATTTATAAATAAATATATTTACAAATTTATATTTACTATATTTTTAAATTTTTAAATTTTTAATTATTATAAATATATAAAAATTATTAAAAAAAAGTATTTTTAAAATTATAAATAAATATAATATATATTTAAATAATTATTAAATTTTAATAAAATTATTTAAATAATGATTATACTCTATTTATATTGATACTGATATTGATATTATATATATATATATTTAAGTTGAGGTTGCATCCTTAGTCTACTCGAGAAAAAAGGTCTACATTATAAAGAAAAGAAGACAACACAAAATGCAGGGATATACTTAGTGAGACTCGAACTCGAGACCCCGTTGAGACCCACAGGGGTAGATAACACTAAGTTGTACCATAGGGGATATATATATATTTATAATTATATATATATATATAATTATATATATATATATATTAATATTATTTTTTAAAAGTATTCATATATTTATAAATAAATAATTATATAATTAAGTGTTTATAAAATAGTAAAAAATATATTTAAATAATGAATATATTTACTATATTTATATTTATATTTATATTTATATTTATATTTATATTTATATACACTTATTAAATATTTATTAAATATATATAAGTATAGAAATATATATAATGATATAAATATATTTATAATTATAAAATTATAATAAACATATTAAAATAATGAACATATTTACTATATTTATATTTATGTATATTTATTATATATACCTATATAATTATTTAAATATATATAATGATATAAATATATTTTTAATTATAAATAAATAGTTATAAATATATTTATAAATGTATAAATAAAAAAAATTATATATATTTTTTAAAAATTATTTATGTAATTATAAATAAATAAATATAAAATTATAATAAACAAATATATAATTACATAACTATATTTGAAATTTTTCCATTTATAATTATAATTATAAATCCTTTATCAGTGCCAAAGTGTTAGTCCTAATAATGGTTGTTGTTATCATTGCTAAAAAAGAACTGATAAATATGGATTTTATCAGCACTTATCAATTTAGCACTGATAAAAGGTATTCTTATCAGTGTTTTTTTGTAAGAACTGATAAAATTTCCCCCGATCTATTTAAAAGAACCCTAACCATGAATGATTAAGTTACGATTCTCAATCTCTCGTGGGACTCCCCTGCTGCCAGTGCTCCTCCTCTACGTTCTCTTGGTCAAATCAAGGTTAGAGTCCATGGTATGTTATATTCTTCTTTTTATCTCTTGTTGATTGCTTGTTTGGGTTCTATGTCTTTAATTTTTGTGTTGTTCTCAACCATGAAAAACCCTACTTCTTCACTAGACAAAAAATATTCCTTATGCTTCTGAACTTCGGTATGTTCTTCAATGAGTTCCAAACCATCCCATAGAGGGCTTCCCATTTCTCGTAGTCGAATTGGAAGTCCAACATAGTGACCAATACAACATGATCCATTCTCGCTGCACATTTTTACTTCACATGGCCTTTATGAAGTATGATTTACCTTTACGCATCACCATACTTGTTTACTTATCTTAGGATCATTTTGATAATGGTTATCCTTGAAGGAAATTAGTCTGGTTTATTAGCTTACACTATTCCCATGTTACTTGTAGTAAAACCATAGAACTGTGTGTGGTGTTTTGAGTGATTTTTTAATTTTATATACATTACATAGTGGTATTATGAATTCCCTTAAATATTCATGCATTATATTCCCTTCCATATCACACTTTAACCAATCTTTAGTTGACTTAGAAATGCTAATCGGATCCATCGAACAACATATTTGACATATAGGCATTTGTATATTTTTTCCACCACTTACTTAATTATTTTAATTTTTCTAACAAGGTAGATAACTATGTTGAGGTGTACCATGAATAATTTATGAATTATTACTCTTATATAACAATATATTTATTCTCTTTATTCATGAAAATTGAAAATTCTTTCTTTATCTTGGTCTAATGAGTAGTGGAAAAGTATTTATTATGAGTTATTTTCTTAAATTACTTTAGCTCTATTAATTGTACTAAATCCATCAACATTATAATATTAATAAATAAAAATACATTAAATTATTATCCAAATAAATGTTATAAAATTATAATAACCTTCTCATACTCTAATCAATAAATAATGAAAATTATCACATCCATCGAGTTAATACACTAATCCATAATAAATTGATATAAGGATCCACTAAATAAAATTAATTTTTTTATGATGATTTCAATGTGTATTTTATTATTATTGGGTATTTTTATTTTCCTCAAGATTTAGTTTATTTTTTATAATATGGGATATATTAATAACTAACATGTGTTCTGGAACTCAATCATTTACTACTTTATAAATTCCTTTTGGAAATAAATGAATTTCATATTACATGTGTTGTTTGGTTAGTTTATCCTCATTACAACCATTTTATAAAATTGAAAATAATATATCACAACATAAGTGGTAAATATTTATGTCTAAAATTTAATCTTTTACCATTTTATTACACTACATATGTGATTATTAATATTCAGTATATTTGTAGTAATGTTTTTTAGTGGTGTTAGTTACTATTAAATACTAAAAATTAGTTGAAATGATTGAATGATTGAATTATTCATATAATTTATATTCGAATTGAATTAATTAGATCAATAAGAATTTATACATGGTTTATTGTTTTGGGTGATTTTGAAATAGTTTAAAACTATTATGAAAATTAATTTAAATTATAATAATACTATTTAATAAATTTATTTTTCATTTAATTATAGAGGATTAATGGTGGAAATTTTTATTATGATAGTGTATTTTTAGAAATATTTATTGAATATAGAATATGATAATATTCTTGATACATTATAATTTGAGTTACTACATAAATGATACTAATTAATCAAGGGATAGGGTGCGGGTGATGTGACATCTGTGTTGGTTTTTGTTATTCTTTATTGTTTTTTAGATGTTAGGTTTAACTAATGTATTATGGATCCCATTATGTGGTTCTTCCACAAGGGAACCAATTATGCTAATATTTTCCAATATTTTAAATGCACTTCCTATGAAAAATGGCTATGTTATACCCATTTCATTATTTGGATGCAATAAGTTCATGTGATGGTTATCCCTGAGGGATTTTATTAGATGCTAGGGGTTTGAGGTCAAATGTCATGGTCCCTATAAGGTGTTTATTTCCATAGGGAGATAAATTAAATTTTATCCTCTTATGATTCAAATTTTAAACTATTATTAATGAAGTGATCTGAATTCCAAGGAAAAACCATTGTATAAACTTATGGTATGATCAGTATAATTCAGTAGTATGAAATGAAGTTGGTACATTTTATTATCATGGTGTCCTAGTTGGTACACAATTACTTGAATTACTTGTGTATTTTGAGTGATACTAATTATAACATATACTCAAATATATTATGTTTTTATATTCTAGGTGACCTGTTAGTATTAGTGTGTTTTTTTGTACTCCCACCCTACACATAAACCTTAGTGGATATAGAGATCTTATATTTGAGGTACATGTGAGGGAAAAGGACTAGTAACATAGATTAAAGTTTTTGTAGCTTAGTGGGGATGAGTTTATGTTCTCATGGTAGTGTCAATGACATTTTATCATTTAGAGGTGATATTTTAAATTTTAAAGTAAGATGTGGTCATTTAAATAGTTTTAAGGAGACAACTATCATCCTCACCAGCTTCATCTCCCTAATAGTTATTATTGAATTTTGTTTCTTGAGACTCTTCCCCAATATCATCTATGTTTTTTAAACTACGATGAGTATTTTTCATTAAAAATATTCACTAATACCCTGTATGGGATGACTACTACTTAGAGTAGTTCATGTAACACAGGTGTATGTCTAGATGAGATGGATGAGAAGTCTCAAGAAACAAAATGAAATAATAACTATTTAATAGATGAAGATGATGGGGATTCTAGTTGTTTATAACCATCACCTTTGGATGAATATAGAGGATAAACATACCATAGTGGAGTAATAATTTTCTTAAATTCAATTATCAATTTCCAACAAAATGGGTGCACTCTAATTGTTTGAAAAAAGACTATGAATATAGAGTTTAAGAGTTCATCAAGTTTGTAATAGAGAATACATGTAACCCTTCTAAAATCCTTTTTGAGTGTTTATATTTTTTTTTATTCAAGATAAATTAAAATTTTGACTACTCATTTATACAATGTCTTCTGCACATGAAGATGTTACCAATCCCATGGCAAAACAAACTATTGATGATGAAACTGTAGAATTATTATGTGATCAAAAACATATTAATGAAAAAAAACTAAAAATGATATAGTATCATAGTGTTGAATAAAATTATAAAGGTAAGAAGTCAGGGTATAAAATTTGAGATTTTTTGGAATCAAAATGGCTAACCTATTGAACCCAACAAGTTAATGTTCAATAGTTATGTTGGGGTCACAATAAGTATGAAAGTTCCAATTGATATTGACTCATGGAGCCACGTGTAACCTATAATGAAATAATCCATTTGGAAATATGTAATGGTAATGTTACAATATACATTCTATATTTTACCAGAAAATTATATAATAAAATATTGATTTAATTTTCCTTATTCCTTGAATAGTTCATTTATTTTAGAATATTTCTATAAAAAATTTGTCTTAATGGCCATTATAAAATCTCATAAGGGCTTTGGGACTCTTCTTGCAAAGTTACATCTTAGGGATGTTGAGGGGAATGTAAATTCCCACCCACCAGTTAGTTAAGAACACATTATAAAGAGGGAAACATGGACTACATTCAGCAATCGTACTAATGAGAAATCATTTTAGGTGTCTTGAAATTGATAATATATTATTTGACATTATTTATTTTATCCAATTTTATTTAAAATTTTTAATTTATGAAATGGGAAAATAGTGTTGATAATAAAGAACATGCATCAAACCCAATGTACCCCTATCACAAAGTATGGATGGGGTATGCTTCACTAGAGAAAAAATTGGTATACATTTTAGGTGAACAATAAAAGTTTTAAGTGATATGAAACAACATATGTCCCTTTTTTTATTCGCACATTGATGAATGAAAATATGAAGCCACTTCCATCCCACATCATGTTCTATGGAAAGAGGATCACATAAATAAGAAGGTTAAACTAGTTGACGAAAACACAAAATCAGTATGGGAAACATGTTTATGATTAAAAAAATATTAATTAGTTATAATTTATAATACTATTAAAAATATATATATTTATTTTCACATTGTTTATATTGTTTAGATTGTTCATACACAAGAATTAATAGTGACTGTACCAAAAGAAAAACATATTTTAGTAGCTTTGAAGTAGCTCAAACTATATGGCCGCATTAGAGTATTAGGTTTTGGATTGTCTCTATGAAAATATTTATAGAATATAAAACCACATGAAGATATATATATATATATATATATATATATATATAATATGGTGAGATGATTTCTTACAAAAATAGACCCACTACAAGATATTTGTGTCTAGTTTGGTTTTGAAGAGTAATGCGTGAGAGAGGATGAAAGTTAATTGGGGGTAAAACAAAGATCTCAACATGAAAAAAATGACCACATTAGAATTGAGGATATACATTACCCCCAAACACATTCCTTACATAAGGTAATAAAAGTTTTCATTAATCTTTCTCCTAAATGTGAATCAAACAACTTCTGATAACTTTGTATTACTAATATTCTATAAGGTATAGTTGTATGTGATTTTCATCTATCAATACCCATGCACAACCCCGTTGCAACTGGTAAGGTGTATAATATACCCAGAGATAGGATATATCATAAATACCTCCAAATAATCACATGAGAGTGTGGATTGAGGTATCTCAAAACCCAACTACCAAGTTTCCCATTCCACTTGATTATTTAGATATTAAAACGGTCAATGATAATATTGGAACTTTTATATCATGGTTATCTAATTATAGAAATAAAACTGAGGTATGTATTTAAAAAAAATTCATATGAAAAACCTATAATAGTTAATGAAAAAGTTATGAAGTGATGTATTATAGTACAGATGGATAAAGTGATGGGGAAAAAAGAGGTCAGATCAAGAATGTATAGTTAATCGGCCAAGAAATCAAAACGACCTTTCATAAATACATTCTCCCTGCTAGTTCCAAAGAAACATTTATCATCATTACAAATTCATACAGAGACCACATTGAGTGATAAACACATGTCTTACATTTCATATAAAAAATAAATATATAGAACATTAATGATATATGTTATTGGTATGGACACTATAAATGAGATTCTCAAGCATGAATGGTTGGGAGTCTCAGCTATGAATACATATATAAGGTACATTTTCCAAATAAATCTATCCAAATAGTGGGATAATTTGTTTATTAAATTCAATAACTATTCATATTTTTATAGGAACTTATATTACTACTATATAAAGGGAAAACCATTCGAATCACGATTTGGATTAATTAATCCCTATATCATTTCTACAAAAAAACACACTTTCGATAATAAATATATTTATAAGAAAAAAGTTGTGTTACTCATAGAATTTGAGAAAGAAATATGAGACGAAAGACTCTTATTGATTCCTATAATGAATAAGTAAAACTATATAATATAATCACAAAATATATATATATTTTTTATTTTTCATTACTTATTATTTTTTTAGGAAGCACCGGATGTTGATCACTATCAATCTAGATACCCCAAATAATTTTTTGGATCCAATTCATAGATATCCAAAACACTGAACACAGAATACATGTATTGAGAATTAGTAATATATTGCAATCAATATGAGAGAGATAAATGTTTTCATATTTATGAGAGAGATCATAAATCATGAAAAGAACAATATCCACGAATTAGTAATTTTGAGAGCTAATTAAAATTTCATTAAATATATTTATTAGTTATTTTTTTTCTGTATTTTCTTAGTACTATCAATATTGATGAAAATCATCATATGAAAAAGAATAATAAATATTTTTTAGAGATGTGTGGGTAGAACATATATTGTCAGAATGTTTTCTAACACCAAATATATGTGATTACCTACTATGTTTGTGATCTAGTTTGAGTTAATACCTTAGATATACATTTGAGGGTCAAATAATTAGTGTTCTAATAATTATATATTATTTTTTATCTATTTTTCAAGGAGAGGTATAATGGAGGGAATAATTGTTTTTATAAGCACTGACCTACAAACAATAAAATTATTGGGTAATGGGGGAGGTAGAGGAGGAGGTGGATGTGGATATGGAGGCCAATGTGGATTTATATTCAAAGTCAGAGACTGAGGAAGAGGAGGAGACGAAGGGGGAGACTGAGGTAGAGAACAAGGTGTAGTAGGAGAGTAAATATTGACTTACAAATAATAAAATTGTTGGGAAATGATGTAGAATAAGGATCATACCAAGATTGTGTTTGATTAAAATTTGTAAAAAGTGTTCACAACAATTTTAAATTAAGATAAGAGCCATTATGAATGTGTTTCAGGTGGGTTATCAATTTTTTTCTTCACTTGTTTAAGAGATTTTATATAGAAATTTAAGTGGGGTAATTTTTTCAGAATAAAAAAAACACCTATTATGTTTTAAAACTAATTGTCATAGGATACAATTTCTATTATAACATTATATATACATTAAAATATTACTAAAGTGTGAAATAAACCCCCCACAAATAAAATAATAACCAACAACAAAAAACAAATTCAATTGCCTGCACATGAATTCTCTATACTACAAAGAAAGGTTCTTAGTAGTGGATCCAATTTTCACTTGAGAGTCATACAACACCAATATAATCATAAAAAAAGTATAAAATCCAACTCAAATGTAGGAAAAAATATGTGTGTAATCAAACACCTACGATAGTAGGTGTATGAGAGAATTATTGGAGGACAACAAACCTTGAGAGATCTTGGTCATCAAGGAGGGATGGTGTCAAAGGAAACATGACATCAAATGAAAAGAAACTCCCTTATTAAGAATCCCCAAAAAATGAAAAACATGATTCAAATGCAATTGTGAAGTAATAAAAATAAAAAATGAATACCCCTTTGAAAAAAAATCTAGTAGGCTGATCCAAAACCTATAATAAAAAAAATAAATACAAAATTTCATCGACGGAATCATGAATTAAAAAAAGAAATTATATGTTTTCAATTTTGTGGGTGGTGGAATTATTTGGGCTATTCAATCATAAATTAGATGCATGATATAATATCACAAATTATTAGGGAATCCAAAAAAGTAACATTAATTATACACTTTCACATTATTTATGTAAAATGATCAATGATCACAAGCTCATTAATAAAAAATTCATCACTTTTCTCAATAAAAAATACATTAGAATATGGATATTCCCATTTTTATGAAAAAATAATTATGATGTTTTGTTATAGTTTATCATCACCCAGAATACTATAAAGGATATACTAATATTTTTCACAATCCAATAATAATTTATTAATTCCATAGATTTTAGTGCATTTGGGTTCTATAGAGGGCTATACTAATATTTTTATTTAAAATTGACATTAATTTCACTAAAAATACAACTAACATTCTCAAAATAAAGAAAAAAAATTGGATTATTATTATACATTAGAAAAATGATTTATATGTAATTTTTGATGTGTAGGAATCAACCTCACCTTAATACGATACATGATGTCCCTTGTATGACTCAAAGGATTTTTATCAATTTAAAATTGATGTTTTAGTAAAAAAATTCACTCACTGAAAACTAAGAAAATACACTCGAATTGCATTTATAATTTATTAAAATGATTAATAATTTATTTTTGATTTATAGTAATTAGTCTCACATTAAACCCACACACAATGTGATCGATATAACTCAAATTGAGTGTTTCTAGATTAAAATGAAATTTTATTAAAAAAAAGTGGCATACACCAAATAGAGAAAACACATTCTTATTATTTTGATAATTTAGGAAAATTATCCATAAGTCATTTGGTATGTTTATGAATAATCCAAATCTCAATATTATGCACGATGTGACTAACATGACCCCAAGAACATGTTTTTATTTAACATTGACATTAATTTTTCTAAAAAAGACAACTCACATTCAAAAAACTGAGTAAAAAAATTCGGATTGTTTTAATAAATTAGGAAAAATATCCTAAGTTATTTTTTATGAGTAAGAATTATCCTTACCTCATCCCAATATACTATATTCCTAGTACGACTCAATGAGTTCACTATCAGTTTAAAATCGACATTTTAGTAAAAGAAAGTATCATTCACTGAGAATCAAGAAAATGCACTCAGATTTTCTATATAATATTGTAAAATGATTCATAATTCATTTTTGATGTGTAATAATTATTCTCACATAAATCCAACACATGATATGTTCCGTTTGACTTAATGCATTTGTTTCTAGTTTAAAATGACATTTTAGTAAAAAACACAAGTGACATACTCAAAATAGAGAAAAAAATAAAATTATTTTCATAATTTATGAAAATTATAAATCAATAATTTGGGATGTTTATGAATCATCTGAACCCCAATCCAACTCATAGTGTGACTAGTATAACTCAAAGTGCATATTTTTATTTAACATTGACATTAATATTACTAAATACGACAACTAATATACTCAAAACTAAGAAAATACATTCATATTTTTTGATACCTTAAGAAAGTGATCCATAAGTCAATTTTGATGTTTCTGAATCATCCTCACCTTAATTTGATACACTATGTGCCCAGTATTACTCAATGTGTCTGTTAACATTTTAAAATTGGAATTTTAGTACAAAAACATTATCACCCATTGAAAACCAAGAAAAATGATTTGATTTAATTCATAATTTTGGAAAATTAATTATAATTTATTTTTGATGTTTTTGAATTTTTCTGATGTCAAACCCACACACAATGCGATCAATATTACTCAAAGTGTGTGTTTCCAGTTTAAAATGAAATTTTAGTAAAAAATATAAGGGTCACACTCAAAAATGAGAAAACACATTCATATTATTTTTATACTTTAGGTAAATTATCCATAAGTCATTTGGTATCTGTAGAAATCATCCACACCTCAATAATAAACATGTTTTTAACAGTATGACTCTAAGTGTGTCTTTTTATTTATAATTGACATTAATTTAAATAAAAAAGACAACTAACACACTTAAAACCGAGAAAACACATTTTTATTCTTTTTTAAACTTTAGGAAAGTGATCCATAAGTCATTTTTGAGGTCTTTAAATCATAAAAACCTAAAAATGATACATGACGTGCCATTTATGACTCAAATTTTTCATTATCTGTTCCAAATTGGAATCTAAGTACAAAAAAGTATCACTTACTAAAAACTAAGAAATAATTCTCATAATGTTTTAATAATTTAGGAAAATGATTCATAATTCAATTTTGATGTGTAGGAATCGGTCTCTTGTCAGACCCACGCACAATTTGATTGATATGAATCAAAGTGTTTGTTTCCAATTTAGAATTAAATTTTAGTAAGAAACATAAGTGGCATACTCAAAACCAAGAAGATACATGTAGATTATTTTGATGCTCTAAAAAAATTACCCATAATTAATTTGGGATGTGTAAGAATCAGACGAACTTTAATTTTACAATGGTGTGATTGATATGAATCTAAGTGCATCTTTTTATTAAAAATCAACTTTAATTTTACTAAAAAGACAATTGAAATACTCAAAATTGAGAAAAATTATTCATATTATTTTGATACATTTGGAAGATGATCTAGAAGTCATTTATAACATGTATGAATCATCCGCACCTCATTCTAATACATGATTTTCTCAATATGACTCAAAGTATCCATTATCTTTTTAAAATTGACATTTTTTTACAAAAAGTGCCACACGTATAAAAATGAGAATGGACGCTCAGATTATCTTAATAATTTTTGAAAACTATTCAAAATTAATTTTTGTTTTATAGGATTCATTCTAAAATAAAATGCACACATGATTTAACTGGTATGACTCAAAGTGCGTGTTTCTAGTTTAAAATGACATTTTAGTAAAAAATAAGTGGTGTAATCAAGACTGAGAAAAAACATTCATATTATTTATATACTTTAGAACAATGATCCATAAGTCTTTTGGTACATATAGTAATCAACCACACCTTAATATGACGCATAGTGTGACCGATATGAATCTAAGTTCGTCGTTTTATTATATAAGTTTCATTTTAGTTTAAAACACACATCACATCTCTAAAAGTGAGAAACAAATCCTTGATTTTTTTCACAAAGATAATTCATGAAGATGAAAAATAAATGGTGTGACATGAAATAAGAAACCACAACTCAATCTAATATACAATGTCCCTGGTATGACTCAAAGTTGTTTAAAATTAACACATTCTTTTTAATTTATTTCATTATATTTTTACTACCATAAGAATTGATTTATTATATAAATTAATTCATTTTATCTAGAAGGGGTGGTTTGTTCTTTTATATAGGTGTGTTATTTTACTCTATAATAGTCGATTTATTGTATTTATGTTGTAAATTTTATTTCATTTAAATTATGTATTAGTATTTGATTTTTCTAATTTCTGGTACTGTTTCCTATGTTGTAGTGTGTTGCTGTAGTGCACTACAATATTCCATGTTTTTGGTGTTGTAGTATGCTATAACATCATAGAGTAGTATGTTGTATCATCACACTACAGTATGATGTAACATCACAATATGGTCCCCCTTTATTAGTGATTTTCTAGTACTGATTAAAGCCTTTGGATTTTAACCACGCTGCGGTAGTTAGTGATTTTTAGCATTCATAATGGCCTATTTTAGCACTGCTGAAGGTATCTTTTGAAGCAGGGATGGTTTTTTGAATTTTTTATTAAGTTATTCATGATTATTTTTTTATTGAACTTTTTAGTGAGAATTTATCTTGTATTTCATTTCATTCAATAGAAGATATATTCTGTGTTTGAATTATTTAAATGTGGCATTTGAAATGACTTAATTTTTTATATAAAATTTTTAATAAAGTAAATAGTGGAATTTTACTTATCAAATAACAAAATATTTATTTAGTGATAATATTATGTGTAGATTAAGAAAATTAAGTGTGTATTGTAATTTTTGTGTTTGAGATTTGTTTTTTTCTCTAAATTAAAAAATTAATAATTTTTTTTCTGTTTTTTATGGGAGAAAATGAGTTTTGTATTTTATATATATCATGCATTCAAATTTTTTTAAATTTTTTTATGATTTATTTATATAAAAATTTGGAAACAAATAAATTTTGGATATAATAATAAAATAAAATAGTAGAATTTTAACCAAACTTGTATTTTGTTGACATTTTTATTGAGAGGGTGTTCATTTTATTCTTAATTATTTTACTATAAGTTTGATCATTTTAATACAATATTATAAATTATTAATTGAATTATGTCTATTTTTTTAAACCCCATCATCTCTATTAATATGAAATCAATATTTTTTTATGGAAAAGAATATTTTAATGAGAAAATAGTTTACCTTGATCTATTTATTGATAATTTTTTGGAACAAATACAAATTTATTATTTATGTCCTAAAAAAAAGAAGAAACATAACAGAAGGAAAGAGATAAAATGTTAGGTATATCACAACCTCCTAGGAACCGAGGAAAACACAAAATAGATCATTAAACAACCTAAAGAAACCCAATTAAAAAGTCACTTTGAAACTAATGTTACATGGAATAAAAAATCCCAAATGATGGTTTGACAATATTAGAAAATCATATCCAGGTACTACATCATTAAAACCCTAGTGTTAAACAAAAAAAATGAATGAACACATAAAAAAACATGGTCCCTAGATAGATCCCCACACCACAAACCCAAATTAAAAAACAAAACTACAATTAGTGTTGATCTCCTTGAAGAAATCAAGCATCTTTTGAGACATAAGAACACCCAAAAAAAACACATGAAAAAAAACAAAAGAATAAAAATATTAACATAGTTTTCAATGTTACTACATCCATAGAAGAAGGGGGGATGATTTTATAATTATTTCTCTCTGGATAACTCATTGAAGGATACATATAGGGAATGAAACATATTTTTTTAACATTATAGTTTCATGGTATTTGATCCCTTTTTAAATTAGGAGATTTATTTAAGTGTCAATGGGGGTTCACCTACCCAAGAAAATTCTCCCATCATTGGATACTTATTCATTGGTCACTAATGATAGAGTCCATATTTGACTAAGTTCATTACTACCCAAAGAAGATGCTCCGACATCAGATGTTTCTAAAAGAAAATATACCCCTATAAATTACACTCTAAATTGGAAGTGGACCCTATAAATCTCCCTATCACTACAAATTTGGGGTAAAATATTGAATTTTAGTCACCCTAAAGGCTTATATATTCTCTTTTAGAAAAACCTTTTTCATTATATCAACCACATTATCAATAGTGTAGATTTTATTAATTTTTAACAATTTATCTTCCAACACATTACATATATATTGACAACAAGAATTAATGTGTTTGGACCTTCAATGATTTTTTTATTTCTGACTGAGATGAATATCACCTTAACTATCCTAACTGAGAATATAACTCTCTTTATTCTATCAAAACATAGGTTAAAATGTACTCCCTAAAATATCACTTTCCAACCACCAGTTATTGTGATATACTCTGATTCTATGGTAGAAAATTCAACAAACATATAATGTAGCAATTTCCATGAGAATTCTTACCCTAAAAATGATATCAGGTATTCATATATATATTTAGTGATGTATATATCTCCATCCATATCTATATATGCATATCCTTATAAAATAGGTTTATCACTTAAAAAAAACAATAACTGATTGTACCATGAAGACACTTTAATATCAATTTGACCATTTTCCAATAATCTTTTATTAGATTTGATAATAATCTTATCAAAATAATAATTGTGTAATAAATATCTTATTTGGTGCACACTTTAGTATATATAAGACTACCAATAGATGAATGATAAATAATTTTCTCTATATATGCTTTCTCCTATTTAGTTGATAGACTTTGGATTTATGTGTGTCTAAAATGACTCACAAGTGGAGTATAACTATTTTTTCCTTACCCATATTGAATATTTGATGAACCTTCTCAGTGAAAAATTGTTAAGATATCCAAATCTTATGATTCCTCCTATCATGATTAATCATCATACCAAGAATCTGAGTAGTCGCTCCTAAGTCCTTCATATCAAAAAAAAATTTCAACTCCTTCTTCAATATATCCATCTTAGTGATATATCTTCCAATAATAATTATATCGTCACCCTAAAGTAAGTAAATAATGAATTCACTTTCAGAAAACCATTTGATGATAATTCATTTTTTGAAGGTGGTGCCTTAGTCAAAGACCAAAGAACAATTTATTGAAGAAAAAATAGGTTACAAGAGTCTAAAATAAGGAAATTTATTACAATAATTGTCATAAAAATGGATAAAATCACCAGGCAAGTCATCCTACCATGTAATGTCCTGGTTGAACCCCTTGTTGGAAAGACCATCAGTAACATGATGGTGCATCTTTCCTGGACGCTTACTTCCCGTTGGATGAATCACCAAAAATTGTTCTATGAAAATATCCTCATAAATATCACTATATATGAATTCATTGTTTATATAATGTTTTTTATCCTCATGGTTGAGATAATCCACCAATCTAAGAACAACTCTGATAGAATACATTTTTACCATAGAAGAAAATATTTAATAAAATTTAGTACCTTTATTCTAGCCGAATATATTCACAACTATCCTAAATCTATACCATGGTTATGAGCTTCCAACTTTACCTTTTATTCTGTAGACCCACTTGTTCTTGATTTTATTATTTCCATATGGTAACTTTATAAAATCAACTATACGGTTCATTTCCAAGGATTTTATATCCTCTTACATGACCTTTTTCCATTCCATATTCTTCTATATTCTGTTCACATCATTGTAACTTTCTGAATTGTTAGAGATGTTCCTACCACTGATTAATCAAAACTTACACTGTATAAATGTGTCAAAAGGTAGAACCAAGAAATGGAACTTCCTTGATCAGAAGATACACCCATGAATTTTATTATAATAGAACTTGTTATGAAAACCCTCACCCTAATCATTGAACAAATTTGAAACTCATACACAGTAAAAAATTCAAGAGAAAAATAATAATGTAAATAAAACATTGGATTTATGTGTTTTGGACATTAATTCCAACACTCATAGAAGAAGAACACTTTATTTTTATTTTTATCATAAGTTAGAATAATTACAATCAGTATATCTATGTAAACCAACTAGATCACTATTTACAAGTAATTGAATGAAAATAGTTCACGTGATTTCTCACCACTTTTTTCTAGGTCCTAACCACTAAATTAGTTTCAATGATCTTTAATCTTTACAAACATCCCAGTATTGAACAAAGAAACTATCATTTTATTATAATAATTAGCACTTGGCCACTGAACTCCAGTAAAGTTTTATTGAAAATTGGTTCCCTATACCCAACTTGTGTATGTAGTTTTTTACTATTATGTGTATTTTGTTTGACATATACATGTGTTTATCTTTATAAAATAACACTAATACTTTTGTTTCCACTATATTTATGGTAATGTCCTTAGATTACATATAATAACAAAATTTGATAGCAGTTCCTAGGTTATAATGAGAACCTTGTGATACTATGACAGAAATATTAATGTTATCTCCTAAGGTCTAGATACATCATACTAGCTGAGCACAATTGATGTCTGACTATTAGGTGTTGGAGGATCATAAGCATTGATTCTTCTTCTTATTAAGTGTGAAGATAGTGATCTCTAGTGGGTGAGATTGTAAGGATTGACCCACCAATAGGAACACCACATGTTTAAGGTCTCATTGTCTATTCCTATCCATGAACATACATATTGATCTCCTAAGTTGAGATCATTATAAATGTGTTTAATTTGATCCCAGACATCGATTCAAGAAAAAAACCTTGAAAATAAATTTGGGGTGAGGAAGCTTATGTTGGGTGTGCCATTAGTGGTATGAAATCAGTTGAATGATCAAGAGATAATTTTCCACTTCCAAATTAAAGAAGTATTATCTTAGGACTATTTTATCAAGATTGTATCACCTTTATTAAATACATGGAAATGGTAGTCAATGCTAAATCAATCTAGTTCGATCAATAAACAATAAATAAATAATGGATGATGACATAAGTTGTGCATCCTTCTGTATGATATAAGATATTAAAAGGAGAATATATAACACAATGTGTGATTGTAAGATGGTTTCCAAAGCTATGACTATTCCTTATCTTTTTTGGGACCTTGATGAGTTTCTAGACTCTTCTCTTGGTCTATAAATATTATTCACTATTATCAAGAAAAATTCTTAGAGGGTCACACCAAATAGAACATTTAACATTCTTCCATATTCTAGTGAATAGGTATGTAGGACATGGTGGACCCACCATGGGGTCTGAGAGTTTTCCAAGCATTATCGATAACTAAAAAAACAAATAAATTCCTTATTATTTGAGAATATAATAATTGGGTTGAAATTATTTATTAAAATTATGTAAAAGTGATTAATTAAATACATGGAATAATATTATATGAATGAATATTATTTTAATATTATTGTTTTGCTTAATATTAGAAGGAATTATTATTCAAGTTAATGAATCAAGTTTTATCACGTAATATATTTAATATATATTACAAGTATATGACAAAATATTAATAATATTTATGATATAGTTAGTTCATCAAAATTATTTATTTATTACTTATTTAGTAGACATTAAATATATGGGGGTTAGGGAACCCTAACGAGGTATTTTATACATCCACTATATAAGCATATGATGAGCTCATTTCTAAGTGTTATTCATCCCAATGGGTAAAAATATCCTCTCTCCTCCTTCACCCTAGATATATAAAGGCCGTTTCTAAGGGAGTGGTCCAAGAATTCCTTCACAGATCAATGGCATGGGATCGAGGCGATCATCATGATGTCAAAGAGATTTTCGGAGCTTCGTGCCTGCATCGAGAATTCAAATAACAACATACATTAGTATTCTTAAAGCATGTGTGGATGATCTAGAGGGGTTCAACTTTGGATCCTTTGGCCAATGGTAACCAGTGACGTGCTTTAGTCGAATGAACGTCGAATAAAACAAGTTAACCATTTATTTAATTTTTTGATTTGAAATATTCATGCGGGATCCTCAGACCTTTAACAGGGTTCAGATTGTTATAGGGGATGAAGTTATGTCACTCTGGTGATGAAAAAATTTAAAATCCCCAACCCACTGGAATCTGCTACTTGTCTCAACACATTCAATTAGTATAAGAGATATATTGAGAATTTTATAAGCCAATAAAAAAAATAATTTTCATTAAATTAAGTAGAGGAATTTAATTCTGTCCTAAATGAATATATTACACGTCGATCCGATTCTAGATTTCCAAGCTATGGTAATTTGAAAATTTTAATATAGATAAAAAATATGTTTGTTGTGGTTTAAAAATTGAAGAATAATATAAATATATATTTTTTATATTTTTATTTCTGGATGATCAATTTTTAACTAGAATTACATAGTCCATCACTTTTTTAGGAGATATTTTCTTCCACAGGAATCCTTACACAAAAAAATTTAAATCTTATCTAATAGGATTTTGAAAAAATATGAACAAATAGATGGGGGGGTTGCCTATCCCAGAAATTGTTTTCCCTAGGAAGTAAAACTTTTAGTATATTTTAAACTAAAAAAGGTAGATGATTCTTGAGGATTCAACCAAGGTCATCACCCTTCCTCTCCCACCACCTCAACCATTGCTGAGTGCCTCCTCCTCCTTCAAGCCGTAGAACAACTTCCTACTGGAACCCATACTTTGGATGAGCTGCTGAACATCACCATTAGCTAGCTTTTCCTATGCTCAGTAAGCCCTATCATGGCCCTGGTCCTCCCTCCCCATTATCCCACTACACTGTCGCCACCACGATTCCCTTTCATTTCCTCCGTCAAGGTTGACCCCCCATGGGCCTCTTAATCTGGCGAACTGCCCCACCTGGATAAGTTTTGGATGAGACCTATCAGTATATCGGCCCTCCTCCATGCGGAGATATTCCCCTATTCTACGGACCACCATCACCACCGCCTCTGTCCCTTCCTCATCTAGCTCGACCACCCGCACCGCCACACTGCTCACCAGATCCAACCTTCATTGCCGTCAACCACAGTAAGCCCCACTGCCATCACCCGACTCCACTAGCTCATAGCTTACCCTTCCCAATATCATCATCAATTGTCCCACATCCTCATGAGGTAACCCCTTTCTTCTCCCGATACACCAATTTTTATGATTAAGATCTTCATACAAACCATGTGTTCACTACTCATGGCTGCATGACCTATCCTAGAAAATCCATCACCTGGATTGAATCCAAATAGGCATAGACCGACCCAAAATAGGTCACAACAAGTCTTCCCAACCTGAAAACACCTTTCATGGTGACTTACTGAATTTGGACTGAACAAAATAAATTAATTGAATTATATAATTCATTTAATATATTTAATAACCATTGAATTTAAATTTATTAAAATTTAGTTTTATTGTGTACTTACTTCTCACAACAACTGGTCTTAAGAAATTGACTGAACCTGTGTACATCTGGATAATTTAGTTAATTATTTATTGGGTGTGATGTTTTTAGTAAGTAATTAATTTTAGGATGGTCCATGCACTATCTTCTTTTCGTTCAATATGTATAGGGTCCCGCGTGCCCAATTATTTGTATGTATTTGGAGTTTCGCTGGAACCCCTCACGTATGAGTGAGTATACTCGTATATTTGGAAATGATGCTGTAAGGTGTAAACCCCATCAAGATAATTCAATACCTTAAATGAGAAGTGAATACACTATATTGGAGTGAGCTGCGATACGATTCAAGATTCAACTTAAGTATGATTTCCCAAAGTCATGTTTGATCCGTTAGTTCTAAATAGACCAACCATTATTAGATTCTCATGACTAGTCAAAAAAATTATTTCCTTTACAAATTGTTAATTATTTCATATATTTTCATATTTATGAGAAGACATAAAATATTAAACTGAGAAAATCGACATAGAAATAATAAATGTATTCAATTAAATTCTTCTTGAGTTGTGATCATGACAACATAGAATAATATTATTTAATAGATAATGATTAAATTCGTCAAAAATATTAGAAAGCCCTCAAAGAAATATTAAGTTATGAATACCTTCCAGCACTCGAATTTGAACAAAAATTAGTGTATGAGGTTCTCATTATCCATAGTTGGGGGTGGCTCCCACTACTAGGGAGTTCTTATGGTAGTTATGGGTTGGCTTAACTAATTTTGGTCACAAAGAAGTATCCATTGCTATATTTCTACCACTTTATAGGAAAATAATTGAGGAAATCAAAGTTAAAATTCTGATAATACTAGACTTTAGTCAACAGATCAAGGAACCACGAGTTAATGTGGTTGTCCAATCTAGTTCGAACCTTGAAAATATCACTGCATTAGTGTAGCCATATTTTTTAGACTATGAGGTGAGGTTTTAAGGATCCTTTCCACTAGAGTACTCAAGAAACAAATTATTCATATTCTAGCAGCGATGGCTATTAGAATTTGATAAAATAGTGGGAGACATTTAAAAATTTAATAATCAGATAATCAAAATTTCTAAAAGGTAATCAAGACAAAGAAAAAACTATTAAATTTTTATTATAGATAAAAATGGAAATAACCAACACCAGTAGTACATTATCACTGTGATCAATACTATATAAAGAAAATATTATGGCCGACCATAAATTCCAGGAGTGTTATAGGTGTTTGTGTATAGTACTATACCAATAGAGGGAGCTTTATGTGTTGGAGTCCACGCATCCTGTTGTGCCTCCTTATGGATCTAGAAAGGTGGATAAAGACAAGAACACAAATAATATAGATTATGCACTAGATGTACAGTGTATTATGTTTTCATCTATGTCCATTCACCTATAGAAAATTGATGAGGATGAAGACGCCTACAAGATGATAACTCATCTCTAAGGACTATATTAGTATAATATAAGGAAAGAATTATATGAGATGTCCAATGCAATATATAGTTGT
Organism: Viscum album; assembly: GCA_963277665.1. Classification (NCBI taxonomy): domain Eukaryota; kingdom Viridiplantae; phylum Streptophyta; class Magnoliopsida; order Santalales; family Viscaceae; genus Viscum; species Viscum album. Next base: position 1,664,695,898 of record OY728128.1, read on the forward strand.
AGGATATTGGAGTTGGTGTCGCAGGACCAACTATTTTGTACATTGATTACATAAATATTTGATGTATTGAATATTAATAAAACTTATTATTACAAATTGTTTGTTCCGCATGACTCTAATGTAATAATTTCATAGAGTATACATCACATTGATAAGGTCACAATAGTTCCCCGCTATTATGAGAACCTTGATGTTTTATGATGATATTCTCAAATAATATTATATAGTTGGATAACATACTATAATGAGACACATAGTACATATAATGTTAGGTGTGAGTACTCGTAAGTAGATGAGGCTTCTTCTCATGAAGTTCACACTTAGTAATCTCCAAGATATAAGATTATGAGAACAGACTCACTAGTAGGAATTCCACATGTTTTGGTGTCATTAGATATTCTTATCTATGATCATGTGTGATGGTCCTTAGACATTAAAATTATTATTAATGCTTGTAACCACTCTCATACTTAGTTGTATTTTGTAAACTATAATGATAACAGTTCATAGAGATGTTGGATACATTGGGTGCATCATGAGTTACATGTCATTAATTAATAATTCAAGGATGGATTTGTCCCTTACATCTATATGGAAGAAGATATCTCAGACCTTTTATTGGAATAGAATCATCAAATTAAATTCCATGGCCATGGTGTAACAACTTGTTTATTTCAGATATCCAAAGAAAAACACATCAAGAATGTGGGTTGGTGACATGGATGTGAAAGCTGCTTGATGAGATATTATAACAAAGGGATTATATTTCATAGTGATAATTCATATATCATTTCCAAAATTGTGACATTATTTTCTTTCTCTTGGGTGCCTTGACCCATTTCAAAATAGTAATCTTAGACTTCAGGAAATCCCACCTAATGCCAATGATAAATAATCTTAGAGGTTTACATACTAAGTGTTTCCGTTGATCTTGGTTCAATTCTATTTGTGTTTAATTAATAGAATAAATATTATTCTCAAATATGATGAATAATTACATTCAAGTTATATTGATTGCATAAATAAAATAAATATTTATTCCATGACATGTGAATAAAATATTTATTTTATTTATTGAATATTTTAATAAATATTTAATATCTATATTGTGAATATAATATTTATTCTGTTATTCAATAAATTGTAGAGGAGTTAAAACAGACCAAGACTGAGTCTTGTGACAAATTTTAATTGACAAGACCGTTACATAATAACTGTTATTGAACAAGTTGGTGTGGGCCACAAAATAGTAATATGATAATTATTATTACACAGCATGAGGTTTATTAAAGGTAATAAATGTTATTTAATGGAAAGTATGAAATTAAATAATATTTTATCTTAAATACGAACTCTATAAATAGAAGATTATGTCTATTGTGTAGAGTATCTAAAATTGAGAATATAGAATTTTTGCACACAACAAATTCTCTCTCAACTCCTCCTTTTCTCTCCCTCTCATGAATAATAAGTTTAAGAAATATTTCATCAAGACCGAAGAATGGGCGATCAATAACAAACAACACAAGCCATTTGAATTTCTGTGCTAGCACCTGGAGATTGAGTGGTGTTGCTTGAAGATCATAAGATCATGTGTGGATCACCTCTAGAGGGATTCTATCCTTGGATCCTCACATATTAATAAAGGTAATTCTAAATGGTCTTTTCGGATGAGTAACATCCTCCAATAAAGAATGTTCCTAAACCTAGGTATTTATTTCATCAAATATTAGATAAATTAATTATAAATTTTATTTTCTATATCCTCTATCTTGGTTTGGGGAAACAATTATTAAAAGAAATTTTAATATATCACCCACCTCCACACACTTCCACTGATACCGAAACCATCAAGTGCTATCAATGCAGTCATGCTTAAATTTATAATTATTTATTTAGTTGTTGATCTATGCACAATTGTGGTTATATATTCATTTCATGGTATTCATTATTTAATCTGATTTGAATTAACATGTTATTGACATATTAATCATGTCCGTTCAATGTTTAATTTTATTAAAGGTTTAAGAACAAATGAAGAAAAATTACACATTCCATTTGAACGTTCCAAATCATCAGCCTATAAAACTAGGTTACATGATGTGAATCTGAAGAACACACCATATACCCATGGAAATTGTATCTAGATACACCAAGAAATTAATTACATGCAGTGATTTTATTACACACCACATGTTGACTAAGACAACATGGAATACAAAAAGCATATATAGGGTTTGTAGATGGGATATAGTCTGACTGAGTTAAAATGCTAAAGCCTTAGGTGTGTGACATGGATATATGGTGACCGATATACATGGTGTGTAACACCATGTACACATTGTGTAGTCTCCCAGAAATGAACAAAATTTAAATTACATTAAATTTGAAAATTGCAGCATTAAAACCTTATTTTATTAATTATCTTACCAGTGTGTGTTTGAAAATTTAATAATGGTTTTTAATAATTTTAAATGATCAATTAATTTATTGTAATTAATATGTCATTACTGGTTATGTCATTTATTTTCCATGAATGAAATTAATGATGGGAATCTCCAAATAAGATCAGACGATCATTAAGATGAAAATGAATGAATTAATTTATTGATTAATTAATTTAAGAATGATTATCTTAAATAATAAATTAATGAATAAATAAATTAATGCTAGAATTTTACCTTTACAGATTCTTTATATGTATAACCATTCATGAGCTTGACCAATACATGTGTATGTGTTGGACATTTTAATTTAATTTACTACACGATTTTTCTATTATTTAATATTAAAGTACATGATGGAATTAGATTCAACCCTACCTCCATTATTATGTATGACCTATGTGTCCAATGATATTTATAAAACCCCTTTAACTAATCATTTGGTTCCCCTCACCTATGTGTGAGTAATAAATATTTTTTAATTAATGGAGCATCTCAATAAACATGGCGGTGGTTCAAGATAGAGACATAATGATTCCAAACTATGTGATACATAGGTGGAAAGTTGGAATGCTATAACTCATGCTAAGACAAAAAATATGAGTTATTTACCATAGGTGAAAGGTTGATTGAATGTACACTCTTTAAATTAACTATTTTCTAAAGCTCATGAATGGGTCATTTAATAAATTATTTATTTATATCTAAGAAATTATTTATTTTTTGGATGCAAGATCATGATCACATAAATAAATGAATTAATGTGAAAATATGGAAATTAAATAAATGGATTATGTGTAAATGTTTTATCCAACATATTTAATTAATTAAGAAACATCCAATTAATATTAACAAGATGTATACAGGATAAAAAAAGATAAAATTTATGCATAATAAATTAAAATACCTCAACTAAATATTAATATAGACTAATCCTTGAATTAAATGACTAGGAATGAAACCATAGAACTACTTGTAGTGCATGGAAAAAGTCTGGACACTTACATTTATTAGGGAGTTATCATGAGATTTTTTGGTAGACTTAATCAAAATTTTATTGAGTTTGGCATCCAAAGTATGTTCAATACAAATTTGGAGAAATGTTTTTAGGAAATCCATGTCATGATTTTAGGATAGGGGAATCCAATAAATGGATCAAGGAGTTGAATGTCCATAGTTGGCAAGACCTCATAATTAATTACTTCATCATGGGTTTAATGGCCAAAATATGGATCATTAATAAAATTAATGGGGATCCTTGCCACTAGAAAGTTAAAGAAACTAGAAATTCTGAGTTCAGTGGTGAGGGATATTGAGACTTGCTAAAATAGTTAGAGATTCAGTAAATAAATAAATAAATAAATAAAATTTATTATATCTCACTATTTTTGTAATCAATAAAAGTATTAATAATCTGCTCTTTTTAATTATAGAATAAAATAAAAAGTTTATCATCCTCACTATACCTACGATCAATATTGGGGAATGATAACCTCCCAACTGGAAATAACTTTTAGAAGTGGTTTAGATTCCTTCAGGTTGTACTATTATACAAATAGAAATATTAAATTCTAGAATACTCAATGCTTGATCCGCCTTCTAAAGAGGTGAGTGATGAAGAGCTCATTTTCAATGAAAAACATTTGATTAATGTGGATTATGATCAATGTTTGATGATTTCATCAATTTCTAGTGAACTAATGAAGTATCATAGAAATATGAATGTTTATATAATGACTGAGCACCTATATGGTCTTTAACATGAGTGAGTTAGACAAGAATAGTTTGATATTTCTTAGGTTCTATTTTAGAGCAGCATGGAGAGGGTGACCCAACTAAGCCTCATGTAGTCAAGATCAGTGGATACATTGAGTGGTTAGAGGTTCTAGGTTTTAAACTCCCTAAATAACTAGTCACTGAACTCATTCTAGAATCCCTCCCTCAGATCTTCTCAATATTTTTTTCTGAATTTGAATGTGAAAAACATTAATAAGTCTCTTCTAGATCTTTTTACTCTTCTTAAAAAGTAGATTAGGATAAGAAGCATTAAAAACATTATATCCTTATAGTCAACAAACAGAAAGTGAAAGGGAAGATCTTTAAGCTCAAATATTCTTCACAACCTACCAAGAAGAGGATGATCAAGGGGAAAGAAAGGGAACCTGATATTTTCTGTTTCACATGTGGTAAGAAGGGCCACTAGAAGAATAATTACACCCATCGAAATAAGCAATGGGAAGCTTCATGTGTGTTTGTTATCAAGTGAAATTTAACTATTTCTAAAAATTTTATATTAGATATAGCTTGTGGTGATCACATATGTATTCAAACACACGAACCAAGTAGATTCAGAAAGATTTAATGGGGAGAGGTAGATCTTAGAGATGAAAATGAAGCTAAACTTATAGTTGTAGCTATTGGGGAATACCACCCCACATTTCCAACCAGAATGATCTTGGTTTTAAAGAGGTTTTATTATGTTCCTTCATTTACAAAAATCATTATTTATATATCCATACTTGATACAGATATATTTATGTTCAAATTTGGGAATAAATGATGCTTATTTTATAAAGATACCATTTGTTATGGTAAGACACATTTAAATAACGGTCTTTATGTGGTGGATTACACAAACCAAATAATGGAAATTAATAATGAAGTAACTTCACATGACTCATACCACATCCAACTTTGGAATAATTTAATTTTCCATGTAAATGAATTTTTTTTTGACTAAATTACATTAATATGGATATTTATATTCTTTTTAACAAAAACCACTTGGTGTATGTCATGCTTTTTTACAATAAAAAATGACCAGAGCCCCATTTAGTGGTAAAGGTGAAAGGGATAATGATCTTCTTGAATTAGTTCATACTGATGTGTGTGGGGAATTTTCCATTGAATCAAGGTGTGGGTACTCATACTTCATAACTTTTATTGATGATTTTAGTAGATATGGATATATCTACTTAATGAGGTATAAGTTAGATTCATTTTATAAATTCAAGGAATACAAGAATAAAGTTGATAACCAGCTTGGTATGAAGATTAAGAAACTTCACTCAGACCGTAGTAGAGAATATCTTAATTAAGACATCATTGATTATCAATGAGGGTTCGGGATTTTATCTAAACTCGCTCCTCTTTATACCACTCAATGGAATGGTGTAAGTTAATGGAGGAACCACACCTTGCTTGACATGGCTATATCAATGATGGGCCATGAAAGTCTTCATTTTTTTGGGGATACATGTTACAAATAATAGCATACTTACTAAACAAAGTGACAACTAAACAAACAAATGGTATACTATACCAATTATAGAATGAAAAGAAACCCATGTTGTGTTAATTACATGTTTGGGGTCACTAATCCCTTTTTAATGCCTCTTAAGGTAATAATCTTGCACCCTAGAGAACAAAGTGTATATTTATAGGATATCCCAAAGAAACAAATAGATAACATATATACAATCATTCAAAAAAAGGCTGTGGTTGAAAGACGTCCCAAATTTCTTAAGGAGGATATTATCTTTAAAAGAGATAGTGGGAATGAGATATATTTTTATGAAGTCTAGGATCACGATATACAAGAGTTGTCCCAATAATAAATTTTATAAATCCCTGTGGAAGAATAAATTGTTCCAAAGACACAATTACTATGTATGAGTACAATATAGGTTAGAGAACCATAACATTATGGGTTTCTAGTCAATGAGGATGGTGACTCATTATTATTTGATAATAATGAACCCCTAAAAAGAAAGGATGTAGTAAGTGGAATAAATGTTGGAAAGTAGAAAGATCCATGAAATCTGAAATGGATTCTATATACCTAAACCATGTATGGATTTCAATAGAACCTCTATTAGATATAAATCATGTTGGTTGCAAATGGGTATTCAAGAAGAAACTAGACATGGAAGGAAAATTCAGTATCTATAAGGTGTGAATGGTCTCAAAAAGGTTTAAATAGTATCAAGGCATTGATTACACTAATACATTTTCACCAGTTTCAATGATTAAATCTATCATAATTCTACTTTCCATTACAGCTTTACATGATTATGAGATTTTTAAAATGGATGTCAAAACAACCTTACTTAATGGGAACCTTCAAGAAGATGTCTATATGACAGAACCTGAAGATTTTGTGACTCCAATGTATGACAACAAGGTATGCAGTTTAAAAATATCAATTTATGAATTAATGAAAGCATCCAAGTCATGAAACATTCATTTTGATGGGGCCATAACAGAATTCAGTTTCATAAATAATGAATGTGAGCTGTGTGTCTATAAATGGTTTAGTTGGAGTGCAATCATTTTCTTAATAGTATATATTGATGAAATATTACTCATTGGAGAGGAAATAAAAGTATTATAGTATATTAATGTGTTGTTGAATAAATGATTCTCTATGAAGGGATTGGGAGAGGTAGAAAATATTATTGGGATCAAGATCCATCATGATAGATACAAGAGGTTACTCGGCCTATGTTAATGTACATTCATTTACAAGATAATGAAAATATTCAATATAGAACAATCAAAGAGGGTATTGTTTATAACATCACATGGCATTCATACTTCCAAGAAAATGTGTCCTCATACACATGAGGAAAGAAATATAATTATAAGGATTCCATACACATTAGTGATTGGGTCAGTCATGTATGTTATGCTATGTACATGGCTAGATGTTTCCTATGAATTAAGTGTGGAGGGAAGATATTAGGATGATCTAAGTGACCTTCATTAGATGGAAGTCAAGACTATCCTTAAGTATATGATGTTTACTAATGACATGTTCCTAATTTAGGAAGGATTTGAAGAACTAGTCATTAGAGGATAATCAGATGCTATATTCTAAACTATTCAAGATGACATGAAGTCAAATAATAGGATACATCTTCTATTTGAATGGAGGTTTTGTCATCTAGAGGATCTCAAAGAAGGTTTTGGTTATAGATGCTACCTTAGATTATGATTATATTGTAGGTTCTGAGGTATCTAAAGAAGTAGTATGGATGCAAAACTTCATACAAGAGCTTTATGTGGTACCTATAAGTAAAGATACTATCACACTCTATTGTGATAATACTACAGTGATGGATCTTGAAAAATATCCAAGGTAACATCAGTATACAAAACACATACATCAAAAGTATCATCTCTTGAGGGTTTTTTCTCAAATATTTGAAGTTTCAGTGAGTTGTAATTCCATAAAAGACAACATGGAGGACCCCTTAACTAAATCCTTGACTTAACATAAACATGACTATTATGTGAGGTCTAGTGGACTGAAGGGCATAGGCAGTTGTATGTATTCCAAGTGGGGTTTTTTAGAGTTTTTATCCTAGGATGAATAGGTTTTACTTTGATTACATAGATATTTTATGCATTTAATATTAATAAAACTTCTTATTACATACTTTTTGTTGTTATGCATGAATCTAATTTAATAATGTACTAGAGTATATATAGCATTGATACCGTCATAGAAGTTCCCCACTATGATGGGATCCTTGATGTTCTATGACTATATTCTCAAACAATTTTATGAATTTTAATAAGATACTATGATGGGACACATAGGACATAGACTATCATGTGAGAATACTCATAAGAAGATGAGTCTTCTTCTCATGAAGTTCACACTTGGAAATCTCGAAGAAAAGAGATTATGAGAACAGACCCGCTAGTATGAATTCTGTATATTTTGGTGTCATCAAATATTCCTATCTACGAATGTGTGTAATGGTCCTTATACTTTAGGATTATTATTAATTCATGTTATAACTCATGTACTTATATATATTTCATCAAAAATATCGAGAACTGTTCATGGAGAAGTTGTATACGTTGGGTGCATCATGAGTGACATGTTGTTAATGAATAAGACGAGTAAGAATTTTTCACTACTATATTTATGGAATCTAATATCTTGTCACTCTAATTGGAATAGAACCATCACATTAAATTACATGGCCATGGTATAACAACATATTTATTTCAGATAGTTACAGAAAGACATATCTATCATATAGTTTGGTGACATGGATGTGAAATCTACTTGATGATATATTGAGATAAAGGGATTATATATTAAATAGTGACCATTTGTATGTGGTTATTGAAGTCGTGACACTATGTTCTTTCTCGTGGGTGCCTTGACCCATTGCTAGATAGAAATATTAGACTTTAGGTAGGCCCACCTAATTCCAATGAGAAAGAATCCTAGAGGGTCACACACTAAATGTTTCTATTCATATCCATTAAATTATATTTGAGTTTAATTAATGGAATAAATATTATTCTCAAGTATGTGGAATAATTTTCTTCAATTTATATTGATCGCATGAATTAAATAAATATTTATTTTCCATCATGTGAATAAAATATTTATTTTATTTATTGAATAATTTAATAAATATTTATTCGCTGGATTGTGGATAAAATATTTATTTATGAATAAATTATTTGTTTAGTTATTCATTAGATGGTGGAGGATTTCAAACGGACCAAGACTGAGGCTGGTGACAAATATTAATGAACAACATAATCACATGTTATTTTTTATTGATAAAGTTAGCGTCTAATACAGAATAGTTATAATATAATTATTATTATGTGGAATGGGGTTTATTAAAGATAATAAATGTTATTTAATGGATGATATGCAATTAAATAATATTTTATCTTAAATCATAACTCTATAAATAAACTACTATGTCTATTGTGTAGAGTATCCAAAAACTGAGAATAAAGAATTATTGCGCATAATTAATTCCCTCTCAACACCTCATTCTCTATCCCTCTTAATAACTATAAGTTTAAGAGATATTTTTTCAAGACCTAAGAATGAACGATCAATAATGGAAGATAAATGATATTCGATACACCGCACCAACACCTGATGATTAAGTGGTGTTGCTTGGAGATCAAAGGAGTATGTGTGGATCCCCTATAGACGGGATTCTATCCTTGGATTCTCATAGTGCAATAAAGGTAACCTTAAAGGGTCTTTTTTACGATTATAATTGACTAACAAAGAAAGTTCATAAGCTTAGGTATTTATTTCTTTAAATATCAATGATTTTTTTTGTAAATTTGATGTCCAAGATCCTCAATCTTGATTTTGAGAAATGATTATTAAAAGAAATTTTAATATATCTCCTACCTTTTAATGGTTCCTCTACATCTGAAACCATCATAGGATAGAATAAGGGAATCAAATAACACCTCATGTACTCCAAATGATTGGGTACATTGACAAACATTAATCCCTTGGGTTCAAACTGAACCAAGAACTAGTAACCGATCCGATTATTTCCACTTTAATGTCGAGCTTCTCGAATTTTATTATTAATTATAATATGAATAACATGTCAATGTCACTTAAAAATCTATTGGATATAGTTCTCTAAGTTGATAAGGATATGAATATTACCAATTATTCTATCCTTATAGTGAACAAGAGGAGGAACAGAAAGGAAAAGGTGTCTAAGGCTAAGTCTAAGTCGAAGAAACATAAGAACCATCATTCAAAAAAAATCCAAATATACATATAGAAGTAAATGAGAAGGAGGCTATCTATTTTCCATGTGGAAAGAAAGGAAAATGGAATAAAAATGGAAGATATGGGATTAAGAAGCAAGGTAAAGCTTCTACTTAAGGTAATGTTTTTCATTAAATACAATCTATCTTAATCTACAAGTTGTCTATTGGATATAGTGCGTGGATCACATATTTTTATTCAAATAAATGAACCATGTAAATTGAATAAGAATGAAAAAGTAGAGGTATATCTCTAGGCTGAAAATGGAGCGAGACTAGGAGCCTTAGCAATGGGATATTATCACCTAACGTTTCCTAGTGGTTTGGTTCTTATATTTATTAATTGTTATTATGTTCTTTCAGTAACTAGAAATATAATCTAAGTGTCAAGGTTGGATACTATGGTATTTTATTTCAAGTTTGGAAATAATTATTTCCCTTTTATAAGGATATCATATGTTATGATATGAAACATATTAACAATGGATTATATATACTTGAACTCAAAAACCCTGTAATTGAAATCAATGAAACAAATAGTGAACATGATTCATTTAACACCCACCTATGGAACTTTAGGATTGGTCATGTAAATGAGAAGAATTTATAGAAATTACATCAAGAAGATTATTTTTACTCAGCTGAGTTAAAACCTATGGATGCATGTCACTCATGTATACAAGGTAAAATAACAAAATAACCTTTCTCTGGAAAGGGATTAAGAGCAAAAAAAACTACTACAATTGATTCATACTAATGTATATTTTCCATTTAAGATAGAGGTAAGGGGTCGGTTTTTGTACTTAATTATGTTTACTGATGAATATAGTTTCTATGGATATATCTACTTAATAATGTATAATTCATATTCCTTTCTAATTTTTAGAGAATATAAGTATTAAGTAAAAAAATAGATTGCTAAAAATATTAAGGCACATTGCTCAGACCGAGGCAGAGAGCATCTTAACCAAGCTTTCATTGATGACTTCAAGGAGTGTGGTATAATATACTTACTAAATACTCCTTATACACCATAGTGTAATGGTGTTAGTGAAAGGAGGAATCAACCCCTATTAGACATGGTCAAATCAATGATGATTCTAGAAAATATTCCAATTTTTTTTGAGGACATTCCTTGCAAAAAGAAGTACATACTCTTAACTGAGTACCAACTAAAGTTACATATGGGATTCCATATGTGTTTTTGAATGCAAAGAAACCCAATATATCACACTTACATGTATGGTTATGTGAGGCTATTTTCAAGACTATACATATTGACAAATTAGCATTACAATGCACAAAGTGCATCTTTATAGGCTACACTACGGGAAAATGACTCTATACCAACATATCTATACCCACGATTTATAGAAAACGTGGATATAGAGTTTCTAGCCAAGCATATACCAATGGTTTTTAAAAATAATTGGTATAGATTATTATATACCAATAGTTTTTCAAAAAACATTTGTATAGAGATTTAGATAAGGAGGCCCACTTAGGCACCTCCTCCCCTCCTCCTCATTCAAACACCAATCCATCATGTGCATCAATGTATCCCCCCTCCCCTCATGTGATTTTGGACTCCTCCATATCCTCCTCAAGAAGATTTGTCACCCCTTCTCCTCCTAATGAGATTTTGGCCTCCCATTTCCCTCCTCAGGTTAATATGGTATACTCCAATAAACATTTCACCCATTGGAAGGTGTCCTTCATCTATTTGTGGTGATTTTTTTGTTATGATCTTTGAGAGGTAATATTAACTTACATCCTATTATTTAGTATTTTAATATTTTTCAAGTTTTTACATAACAAAGGCATGATTTTCCATTTTAGTTTATGTATTTTGTGGCAAAAAATTTTCACAATGGTTTGTTTGATCAATCAACCCTTGTTTTCAACCACTAGTGATTAGGTTTGTTTTTATTCACCTATATGAGAACCTAGTTTATGTCTCAAGACTTGGGTCACCAAACTCATTTATCACAGTCAAGAAAATTTTAGATTATGAATTTACCTAATAATGGATATTTTTTAATTAAAAGTTCAAATGGAACTCAAATATTGAAGGTTAATACATTGAATTTACGTAAATAAATATATTGTTCTTTTTGTTTATTCAATTCCATCTATGTTATATGTTTTTTATCTTTTGTATGACATCCAATTTTTAAGGATTATAATCATTGAGTTTAGAGATGTTTTAGATTAAGGAAGTCTAGACTTGACATTTATTGAAAACCTCATTTATTGCTCGGTCTTAATGATGGTTCTTTTCGAAATTTTATGTGCTTAATTATTTATGTATTAACTTATTTGGTGTTCACCATATATAATTTTTTCTAAGTTGGTTAGGGAATGGAAATAATTAAGGGTGAATACATATGTCCTTGGGGTTGTATTTTTGTTTCCAATGGTTTCATGGAGAGGGATTATATTCCATGAAAAGTGTTTGTGGAAATTTATAAATAGATTGTAATGAATATTTTTTGTTTAAAGATTTTGTGGTGAGCACCAGCTTGAGGTTTTGAAAATTGTTCTTTTTTTAAATGGATTTAAAACCTAGAGAATTGGTGTTTTGAAAGTGTTTAAAGTATTTAATGTTGGTTTTTTGATTTTAAAAAGGATTATGTTAACCCATATGATCTATATTAGAAACCTTTTTTCAATATTGGATGATTTCTAAATCAATTTTTTTGTGTGTTTAAAACTTTAAAAAAATGGGTTGTTTGATTTAAAAAGGGTGATTTATCCTAAGGAGATTATGTTTTAAAACTCATTAGTGGAAGTGAACGTTTTCCAAGGTGGTGTAAAGAGAAGTGTGGGTTCCCATTGAGTTTCAAGAAGTGTTTTAATAAAATTTTTCTCGAATGTAAATTGATATTTATCTTTAAAGGGTGAGTTTACATGGCATTACAAGCATGTTTCATTAATGTGAAGGATTTTTTGGAAGTTTTTTTAGAATGGGTTTTTTAAAAAGGCGTGAGACCTTATTTTTCCCATTTTCAATCTTGTAATCCCATGATTTCTCGTGATATCATGTTGGGATGTTTCTTATTGATAAATTTATATATGATACTTGTGTTTTGATATAAATGTGTTTTCTTCTTTATGAGGATATATGAGGTGAGGCATGTATCATTTAAAATTGTTTATACTTGATCTTTGTAATTGTTTGATTATTATAACCTACGTTTACTTTTATTGGTAGATATGGGGGAATAGGGTTGGTGGATTAGGAGATTGATTCCATGAACTAGGATTATGTTTTCAAGGAACATTGACTTGGACCTAGGGATCCCATAGTGCAGAAATTTTCCCCAGAGACTGGGTGATCTTGTTGGTGTGGGGATGGAGAGAGCCCAGTGGGGACCAAGAGATCCCAAGGAGGACTAGGAGAGCTTGTAAATTATATAAGTATACAGTGCGATTTAGGAACATACTAATATATATATTCCAAACATATACTATAAAAGTCCAGGTTTGTTCCTGTTTGTTGCACCTCTTGATCTTCCTAGGGAGATGTTTGAATAGTGACCATGATAGTGAATTCATAAATGTCAGGGATACCCAACTATGTTGATTATTTGTAGTCATCACTTATATTATATGTTATTTTTATTATTATTTTTTTATAGCTACTAGTATGTTTTGTTGACTTTAATATTAAAATTGGTTGTAATTAATTTTTTAATTATTGTTTACATTGTTTATTGGAATATAAATTTTTTTCATTGTAATAGAATGGATAGTTTATAGATGTATCATATTGATCAAATTTAACTGATTTTCAAAATAATTTGGGGGATATTTTATATTTTTGATTTAAATTTTTTTCATATGGAGGTTGTATACAATTTCTATGCTATAATTGTTCTGGAAGACCATGGTTAAGCTTGGAAGAAGTAAGATAACCTATAATAAAAGCTTAATTTTAAAAAAAAATATTATGTTTGTTATCACCATGGAGAGACAGGTCAATCTTCTCCTATTCATGAACAAAAATAATGAAGTGGTATGAAGAATTTTATCTTTAATCAATATCCATTTGTGCATCATTATGAGAGAGATAATATGCTAATAGAAAAAGAAAATGATATCAATTCACATGAGAGAAATACTGAAGATGATTATGTTGAGAGAGTGAAGAATTTAATGGATGATTACAGAACTCTAGCATATTAGGAATGTACTAAAATTACCAAGTTTTAATTTTTAATGCAGTTATATTATAGAAAAACCATGTATGGAATTTATAACACCTCCATTTATTATATTTTTACCCTTTTGAAGGACTTTATTCCTCATGGTGTAGATATTCCCTTTAATCATTATAATCCATAGAAGTTAATTAAGTATCTTGGATTTTATATTAATAAAGTTCATACTTATCCAAAATATTTTAGTTTATTTTGGGAGGAAACAACTGACCATAATGGCTGTAAAAAATGTGGTACATATCTATGGATGGAAAATTAATATGGAACATCATCTTGTGTGCCAAAGAAAGTCATGTGGCACTTTTCATTGATTACTAGGCATCAAAATATCTTCATTTCTAAAGAAATATTATCCAATATGCGATGAAATGATGCTGAGAGGATTAAAGGCATTGGTGATTTGGTTCATCCTACAGATAGATCCATATGTAAGGAATTTGATGTATTAAATCTTGATCTTGTGGATGAGGTGAGTAATGTCATGTTGGGTCTATCCGAGGATGGTTTTAATCCATTTGGTTAGATTATTACTACACATAACACATGAGAAGTTTTTATTCATGTTTATAGTCTTTCTCTATGAATGTGTATGAAAAATCATTTCACATTCTTGATTATACTGATATCTAGACCTCCTGATCAGAACAATGATATAGACATCTACTTGAAACCATTAATAAGAGAGATGAAGCAGCTTTGGGATATGGGTGTGCACATATTCTATACTTTAAAAAATATATTCCATATGTGTGCAACACTTCTATGAAATATAAATTATTTCCATGCTTATGTAATAATTTCTTGTTGGAGTATGAAGGAAAAAATATCATGTCCTATTTGTATGAGGAATACAATATCGAGAAGGTATAAATATCTTCATAGATTCAGTTTCATGGGGAATCAATGATTCCTGCCAGTGGATCATCAATATAGGAAGAATTACCAGAGGTTTGATAATACATTTGACATTTAACAACCACCTCAGCATATGTCATGAACTAATGTTCTCAATGAATTTAAACATTTCGTTTTTTTATTATGAAAATTTTAAATGAAATCTAAAAATAAAAATAATGTTGACACTAAAGCCACTTACAATTGTAAAAAAGAAGTGTATTTTTTGATTTTACATATTGGTATACCAATTTATTGAATCATTTTTTAGATGTAATGTACATTGAGAAAATTTTATATGAAATTTTTCATTCAATACTTATAAATATCAAGGGGATTACCAAATATGACTTCGAATATCACTAGGTCTTGATGGATTAGGGTATTCCACCATAACTCCATCATGTGTGTATCAATGAAAAAGAAAGAAAAGTTACTTATTATTATTATGTGATCACATCCTTAGGGAAAAATCAATTTATAAAAGTATTGGGTAATATCAAAGTTCTTTATGGATATTCCAACAACATATCTAAATGAGTCAACAAAAGGGATTTGAAACTAAAATCTTTAAAAACTCATAATGATCACATCTTTTTTCATGAATTGTTTCCAATAGAAATCCACAATTTTCAATTAAATAATGTAAGGGTGACAATGATTCAATTTTTCCATTTTTAGTGGTATTTTTTATAAATTGGTATCCAAATCATTTTTGATAAAAATGTAGCAGGAGGTGCCATTACTTTTTTGTGAGTTGGAAAAAAAATTCCTCCATCATTTTTTAAATTAATGATACATTTAACAATTCATCTTCTAACTGAAACACTTATTAGAGGACCCATTTATTTTCTATGGATGTATCCTACTAAAGGAAATATGTGAACAATTAAATATTATGTATGAATAAAGAATTATCCTGAAGTTACAATTGTGAGATGTTATCTCACTCAAGAATATATAGATTTTTTATCAATTTATTTTTCTGATGTGAGCACAAGACATAAATAAACAATGATAAATAAAGATGATTATTATCAAGAAATTGAGCCACAATTTCCATCTATTCCTCAAACAAGATTAATTACTTGGTCATATACATTGGCTACATTAAGACTTGAAGAGAGGGATATGGAACATTGCACAATCTTATTTAACTATGGTTTGTATGATGACTATATCAAGTATGTAATTTGGATATATATATTTTATCTCATACTATTTCATTTCCATATACCTTAGGCATTTATTATCATTTTATTTAGGTAACATAAACCAATTATAAGTATAGTTCATCGATCTTTGACTTTTTGAAGAAGATAGGATTTGCATAACCAAGAGTTTCCTTCTTGGTTAAAATCAATGTTATAACTCTTATGTTAATTAAATTAAAATATATATATATCCATTTAATTTTATTATTAAAATATATTTTAGGTATTGAGATTACCTATTGAACTTGTTTCCAAATAATTAAGAGAATTGACATTTGGTCTCAATTCTTTGGTTCATGAGTGAAAATATTTAATAATCAATGGGTATAAATTTGTTACAACTTTTCAAGTGATGAAAATGAGAATAGAACATGATGAAATTATGTTAACTAATACAATGAACTACTATACCAATGCATCAGATAGTTGGCCCCAATGTGAATATGTGTATTATTATGGACTTATTGAGAAAATATTGTAATAGGATTACTACTCTCAAGGTAGATTCACAATGATGAAATGTAAATGGTTTCGTTCAATTATGTGATAGGTTGAATTTATTTATGATTGTTGATTTAGAGTTATTGACATGAGTCTATTCATGGTTACCAATGAACCATACATTTTGGCATCAATAGAAAAACAAGAGTTTTAGGTGAAAGGTCATCCAAGACCTGATTAAGGTGTCATTAATGAAGTAATCCCAAGACATATTTTCCATGATGATAAGGTTTAAATTGAAATCATTGAAACCCAAAAATATATTGACCATAATATTTCAATTGGTGACTCAAATTTTCCATCTGTGAGAGTTGATGTTGAACGTGAAGTAGTGGTGGTCATATTGTAACACCCGAATGTTTTTTATGAAAATTTTCTTTAAATAATTTTTATTCTTAAGTAGCTTATGTTTCAAAAAATCATGAGTTTAAATGAACCACTAAATTCCCTTTAGTATAAAATTACTATTATATCCTAGCTTTTAGGTTAACAGGAATAATTATAACTAAATTATGATAATGCATTGTGAAATATTTGAATATCAATTATTTATGATAAATATGAATTAGATATTCGTTTTTTTGTGTAAATTACTATTGGTAATTAAATTAATGATATATATATTTTATATACTTAATAAAATATTTTTTATTGATCCAATAGATAATTTAACCATAAGGTGTGAATAAACCTTATTTTTTGTATAAAAACTTACTTTTTTCAAAATGGGGTAATCTTATGAATTTGAATGGAGAACCCGTTTTAAATTAATATTATGACACATAAATTATTTTTATATTAAAACAAAAACATGTTATTTTGAATTTAGATATAAAATTTTACTTTGGTTGAATTTATGATATTTTTTGATTGCATTCAAGTTTTGATGAAAAGTTAAAACACACTAAAGTTTTAGTGAAAACAACTTTTTTCATTGAGATAATTTATATGTTTCAATTATAATATTTAATGGTTTTAAAGTATAAATAGAATATATTTTTATCATTAAATATAATTTATTTAATTAGCATTAATTTTACATTGAATTCATATGTAAATACATTTAAATCTTTTGAAATGTTTTAACTTTTAAAACACCATTTCTCTTATTCAGACAATGGGATTGACTTTAAATTAATTAATCAAATTTTTGTGTTTTGAATTTATAAAAATGGAATCCATATTTGGAATCATTAGGTACAAATTATGTTAATAACATACTTTTATTTTGGGGCATCATGAATAGTTACTTTGGTAATTATTTTTATTACCATGGTTACTGGTAAATCAGGTAATTAATGGTAAACATAATATTATAAAATTACCTTAACACCTATAAAAATACTATTTGATGACGAAATTATACACTTATAATCTATTTTTATAAATGAAATCACTTTATGGAAACTTACATATTAAAATGACATGAATGTAATAAGAACTAATGAGTGTAACAAAATGTCACAATCTCATTATATATGTGTATATTAATTTTAATATATAGATAAACAGGAGATAATATCTACTATATATATTATATAGAAATATAAAATAATTACCAACATAATATAAATTTATTTATAATTTTCAGGGATTAAATAATTACCATTAATGATGACACAATAGTGATGTAAAAATTATTTTATTAATAGAAATATCAAATAAATGGTTTTAAAAATATTAAAATAAATATTATATTAACTAATTAATGTTATAAATAAAATTTATAGGTGAATATGACATTTCAGGATTGTATTTAATATTTGGGATCAAATTTATCTTATATTTAGATTTTTTCTAAAGTCAAATAAATGAATTTTATAAAAATTGACACTATTGATATTTTATAAAAGTAACATTTTATTATATTATTTAAAAATAATAAAAATATTTAAAAATTATAAATAGATAATTATAAGATCTAAAATTTCATTAAATATCCATTTATGTTCAATTAACACCATACAAGTAAATATTTATAACCATTAAATATTACGAATGTTACTACCACAATTAAAATTAAATAGAATAACTAGCTTTCAATTAAAAACATATGGTTTACATTAAAAATATATCTTGTCCAAAATTTATTGGTTGATTATATTACAACCCTATATCATCTCATATTTGAAATTGGGACATTTTGGAGGTTTTTTGGTAAGGTTTGAGTTTATTATAAATTATTATTTATGAAGTTTCCAAAAGTGCCCCTCACCTCAATTATAGTAGGTCACATCCTCTCTCACCACTTCACTTAATTATGAGCCTTCAAGCTTGGAAATACCCTAACTTTTTTCATTATAAACTTCCATATTTTTATTATAGAGGTTATGACCATCTTCAAAGACCAACTGTAGTGCTCTAAGAAGATATTTAGAGGAAGCACACTAAGGAAGAGGGAATCTCTTCTACCGATTCTTTCAAACTTTTTAATTCTTACACTTCCAATTCATTTATTATTTCATTATAATGTAATGAAATTAGTATCACTCATATAATGATATGTTATTATACATATTAAATAACCACATTTCACCTTTTATCCATCCTATGAAAAATGAAATCATCACGCCAGCGTACGCACGACCTACCGTCTCTACACCGTGGTGTACTATGTTTTTCACCACCAGCTTACTTGGATGGTTATAATGATGGAAATAATAAATATATATGATTATTATAACATGATACTAATTATTAAATATAATACACCCTCCACTTCAATACCATTCAATAATTTTGGGAATGATATCATCGCTCGTGCGTACGTATGACATACCGTCTCCACGATGCGATGTGATTCATTCTACATGATCTTCATTAAACCATGATTATATAAATGAATTGAATAAAAAAATATGATATATATTATAATAATATCATTGTTTAAATTATTTAACTATAACCTATGAAGTGTAACATTAACTTATCTGACAAATCCCCTATAAGAACATAAAGAAGTCAATAACCGAATAACAAGTGACAATGAAATGTTACTAACAAACGAATGATAATATAATGACATATGATATCATAAAAATGATAATTATTATATATTAATTAAATAAAAATATTTATATCATTATAAAGGATGCTCAGATACATACGAAGGATATCAGACCTATGGTAAAGGATAACTTTGCAAATCTTGTTTTTATTTGAGATTATTATTGTTAAGTATTTACGGGGGTATATTTATCATCCAAATCCATGTATACTAAATATTTATTTCAAAATATTCTTTATATCCTTCTATAATTTTTTAAATTCAGTTTTACCTATTGGTAAATTTTTATTAAACGGTATGAATGAAATTGTTTTTCGTTTTTGGAATGAGGTACTTTTGGACTTTTTTGAAAAAAGTACGAGACAAATATTTTTTTAACTTGTACATCATGAATGTTTTATTATTATTTCATAATTATTTATTTTATTTAAGCTTCCTATACAATATTATAAGGTTATTTTTAAATAAAATTAATTCTCTTAAAATTGAGTTTCATTTTGAGGAAAGAGAACATTTTTGAAAAAAATGATATTTTCCTTAGGAATTAATTTCAAGTGTTTTCTAAAAATTATGTTCTATTTAAGTTGAAAATAGTTAAATATGGTCATATTTCTGACCCTGTTATTATTATTATTTTATTGTTTTTTGTTTAGGAAATCCATTTTTTTATATCAATTATGATTGAATGATGTTTAAGAATCCCATTTAATTTCATGGGATATGCTATGATGAATGTTTTTATGTTTTTGTTGAACATGTAAGAATAGTTTCATTATGATATGGGTGGGACATATATCTACCAACAATTAATTGGGTACATTTTTATATCTCATGAGATAGACATGATTGGAATGAAAATTAAATTCGGTTTAGTAATATAGGGTTGGACCGAGGAGTGGACACGATTCAGTAATGAACTTTGTACACTATGATGGTATTTAAAATGAGCCTTGACTAATATGAAATTATTTTCTATGATTATGTGTGTATGCCATGAAATTTCATGTATTATTTTATTACTATTGGGATTTCATTTCAGTTTTATGATTTACCTCATGCCATGATATTATGATCCTTTATATGCAGGATAATATTTTCAAATGTTATGTTCTTATGATTATAATTTGATTGATATTTCCTTTTTTTACCCTTACTGAACATTTGAGATCACCCTTTCATATGTTTCTTTTTCCCAGGTCATGAAGAAAGGTTTTAAGCAAGGTATGTAAAAAAGGAGTCTAATTATGAAGAAATAAGTAGGAGACAATGTGGATGTTTTATAAACAAGTTGTTAATATTTCCAAGTTTCTAGAGACACTAAACCTATACAATCATGGCATAGTTTTTGTTATGTTATACAATAAATATTCTTCAATGTTGATGTAATATCTACCTGTAATGTATGGGCCATTATAGTTAGTATCGGAGCAAAGGTATTATTAACATTTGGAAACAAGGATGAGAGAACCTTAGTAATAACCCTAAGGATATGTCTAAGTATAGGTTGAAATCCTATCCTAGTGTTTTAAAGATGTTCATGAATAACCTAGGATAAAACCTAACATGTCCTAAATTGAAAATTTATTCTTGAATTATGTGGTTTTCCCATTATGATTAGTGTTTCTCACACTGTGCTTCTTGGTTTTAGTCAATGGATGGAATGTCATGGAATCACATTAATGATGAATGTGATGGGAAATGAAAGGATTGTCCCACTGAGAAACAAAATGTTATGGGAGATAGAATGAAAAATCTTGTATCCATGATAACAAAACATTCTTAATATTTGAATCATGTAGGTCTTCCAAACAAGAAAAGGTGGGAGCAACATTCTATTGAATCCTCCATGAGATAGTAGCCGCCTTCATTCAGCAGGTCTTCTGATCCATTGGTGGTTGAACAATGGATCAGTACCACTGAAAAGATATTTTTAGTTCTACAATATTCCAAAAATGATAAATTCATCTTATATATATATTTTTTGGAAGGTTAAGCTGATCAATGGTGAAATCTTATCAAGAATACAAAGCAAAGAGATAAAATTGATTCCATGTAATGGGACAAGTTCAAGAACTTATTTTTCAACAAGAACTTTCTTCATATTCTTTAAAAAAAGAAGGATAAGGAGTTCCTTGAACTTAAGAAAAAGGATGATGAATCCATTGGTACCTATAAAGCAAATTTTACAAGACTTTCAAGGTATACTTTGAGAATTATTATCCATCCTGAGAGTAAAATTGATCGATTCTTTAGTGCCTTAAAACCAAGGCTCTAAAGGGAATTAGACATAAGGGAATTCAATAGCTATAAGAAAATTGATTGATGTTCTATCAAGGTTGATATGGAGATTAGAGTAACCCATCAGTCATATGGGTTTGATAAGAAGAGAAAAAATGGAATTTAAAGGAAAATCTAAATACCACACAGAAAGGAAGATGGGTTTTCCCTTATGCTCAAAGTGTGGAAATAAACATGTATAGAATTATCTTAAAGGGACTATTAGAATTTTTAAGTGTGGAAAAGATGTTTATTGGGAAGTTGAATGCCAAATTTATGGGGAAAGTATGTCTAATAATGCGAATAGAGAAATGGATACAAAGAATGAACCTCCTACACTTCAATGTTATAAGTGCAAGGAAATGGGGAATTATGCCAATCAATTCCCTAATTAAAGGTTTATTGATGATGATCTATGTCAAAAAACTAATAAGGACAAAGACAAAGGAAATTTACATGCAATCAATATCGGTTATGTAGAGTACGATAATGAAGTGGTGAAAGGTACACTTACCATCCACTCTAAAGTATAAAATGTTTTATTTGATTATGGATCCACCCACTCTTTTATTTATGAAAAATTTTCTAAGGGTACTGCATTATTACCAAAAAAATTATGTGTTGAGTTATCTATGACAACTCCTAATGGCACAACAGTCACATCAAAAGTTTATAATTCTTCTACATTTGATGTTTGTGGGAAATTATATCATGAAAATATTGTGATCCTTCCTATAGTGTAATTTGATGTGATTATTAGCATGGATTGGATTTCTCTATATGGAGAACATATCAATTTCTAAGGAAGGGAAGTAACATTTCATATTCCAGATCAATCTATGATCATCTATTGATGCAAGAATGAATATAACCTTCCAGTATAAATTTATTCCATTTTATGGGTCTTTATTCCTATAAGTGAAGGTTATTTATCTCAAATGGTTGGGGAGAAAATCATGATTAAGAATACTCCCATTGTACTAGATTTTGATTATGTCTTTACAGAGGAGTTTCCATGCCTTCCACCAAATCACAAATTTTAGTTTTCAATAAAACTCATACCGGGTTCTATTCCTATTTCAAATACACCATATAGAATGGACCCAGTTGAGTTATATAAATTTAAGAAGAAACTCCAAGAAAATATTGATAAGGGATTCATACACCCTGGTGCATCACCTTGGGGAGCACCTTTTTTTTAAGAAGAAAGATTGATCAATGAGACTTTGCATCTATTATAGAGAACTTAAAATGATCACTATAAAGAAAAAATATCTTCTTCTCTGCATTGATGAATTATTCGACCAATTACATGGAGATCAATATTTTTTAAAGATTGATCTTTGTTCAGGATATCATCAATTAAGGGTCAAAAAGGAGGATATACCAAAGAGGACATTCTGTACAAGGAATGAACACTATGAATTTATAGTGATGCCTTTTGGTCTTACTAATGCACATTCTATCTTCATGAATCTAATGAATAGAGTATTTAGAGACTATCTTGATAAGTTTTTGGTAGTCTTTATTGACAATATTCTTGTCTATTCAAAGAAAATGAAAGAACATGGAGATCCCTTCAGAATTGTATTAAATACCCTCATAAAGGAGTATCTTTATGCCAAATTTACCAAGTGTGAATTTTGGATTTAGAAAGTTTCATTTTTGGGCCACATAATCTCAAGAGAGGGGATATCTAAGGATCCATAAAAAAGGTTATTGAAAGATGGTCGAGACCAAAAACGGTAAATGAGATCCAAAGTTTTCTTGGTTTGGATGGATATTATCGAGGTTTTGTGAAATAGTTTTCAAAATTATCTAATCCACTCACCATGTTTACTTGGAAAGGAGTTAAGGTCATTTGGATGGAGGAATGTGAATAGAATTTTTAAATAACTAAAAATATGGTTAGCTAGAGAACCAGTTCTCACACTTCCTTGTAGTGGAGAAAGGTTTGTGATCTAAAGTGATTCATCCAAGAAGGGCATGGGACATGTTCTCATGAAAAATGATATGGTGATAGATTATTACTCATAGTAGTTGAAAATCCATTATAAAAATTACCCAACTCATGATTTCGAGTTTACTGCGGTAATATTTTCATTAAATATATTGATGCATTATCCTTATGGTGAAAGGTTGTATATTTATACTGATCATAAAATTTTAAAGTATATTTTCTCAAAAAAAGGATATGAATATGCATCAAAGAATATGGTTGGAGTTGATTAAAGACTACAACTTCTCAATAAATTAACACCCTGGGAAAACAAACAAAGTGGAAAATTCTTTGAGTCGAAAAGACTATGCTGGATTATCCATGATGAGGATCATGAAAGATCCAATATAGCTTTGTAAAGAATGGATATAGAAATTTTAATGGAAAGGGATAAATCTTATCTTTCTCAAAAGAATGTTCAACCATCTATACAAGTGAAGATTAAGGAGGCACAGAAGAAACATGTAGAGTTTCAAAAGAAGGAGATAAATTTTCCAGAATTCAACCTTGATTATGATGAAATAATAAGGTTTAAGAACCGAGTTTGTATTCCTCCCATACTATAATTAAAGGAGATATTGGATAAGGCTCATACTTCTTCATTATCTATTCACCCTATAAGCACAAAGATGTAGAAGGACCTAGAAGAGTAATTCTAGTGGGATGTCATGAAAAGAGATGTTGCCGAATATGTCTCTCAATGCTTGGTTTGATAGAAAGTTAAGGATGAGAGACAAAAGTTTAAGGGGATATTAAAACCATTACCCAGACCAAAATAGAAATGGGATAATATCACTATGGACTTTGCATCAGAATTCCCAAAACATCACAAGGCAATAATGCTAGCTAGGTTATAGTTGACTGCCTTACGTAGTTGGAACACTTCATTGATATTATAAAGGATTTCTCTCTTGATCCTCTTTCCAGGATATATGGAAAGGAAGTGGTAAGATTGCATGGAGTACCAATTTCCATTATATCCGATCAGGATATGAGGTTTACCTTGAGGTTCTGGTGAATTCTTCAGCATGATCAGGATACATAGTTATGTTTTAGCACTTCTTATCATCCTCAGACCGACGGTCAATTTGAGAGAATAATTCAAACTCCAGAAGACATGTTAAGAGCTTTCTCTATCGATTTAAATGGTGGTTGGGATCAAAACCTACCATTGGTGAAATTTTCTTACAACTATAACTTTTGATTCAGTATTAATATGTCTCTTTATGAATATCTCTATGGAAAAAAGTGCATAAATCCAACTTTCTAGGATGAAGTTGGGGAAAGAAAGCTATTAGGACCTAATCTTGATTATGAAATGGAATAAAAGGTTAGATCTATTCAACAACACATAAGAACATATCAGAGTAAAAAAAAAGTTATGCTGAAAACCGAATAAAATACATAGATTTTGAAGTGGGTGATAAGGTGTTTTTGTGAATATCTCTCTGGAATAGAGTAATGAGATTTGGAAAGAAGGGAAAGTTGAGCCTTAGGTATATCACTTCTTTTGAAATTCTGGATCGTGTTGGGAAGGTAGCTTACTGATTGGCACCTCCACCGAATCTCTCTCAATTTCATGATGTGTTCTAGGTATCTCTCCTGAGAAAGTACATACCTGATCCTTCACATGTACTAAGCTCAGAAGTTATACCACTAGAGTAAGATATTACTTATGAAGAACAACCAATAGAGATTCAGGATAGTAGTGAAAAAGTTATACGAAACAAGACCACTCGCTTGGTTAAAGTTTATGGAGGAACCACCAATTTGAAGAAGCTACATGGGAACTTGAGCATATGATGAGGGATAAGTATCCTCGTCTATTTTCTTCCAAGTGACAAATTTAGAGGTCGAAATTTAGTTTATGGTGGGTAGAATTTAACACCCGGGTGTTTCTATAAAAAAATTTCTTTAAAAAGTTTTATTCTTCTGTAGCTTGTGTTGCACGAAATCATGAGTTTAAATAAACTACGTGATGCCCTTAGTATAAAATTACCATTATATCCCAGATATTAGGTTATCCAGAATAATTATAACTTTATGAAAATGCATTGTGAATTCATTGACTATCAATTATTTATGAAAAATATAAATTAGATATTCATATTTTTTGAGTGAATTACTATTGGTAATAAAATTAATGAAATATATATATTATATACTTAATAATCTTTTTATTCATCTAATAGATATTTTATTCATAGGGTGTGAATAAACCCTATTTGTTGTATAAAACCTACTTTAAAAGGGGAAATATTATGCCTTTAAATGGAAAACCCATTTTAAATTAAGATTCTGACACATTAATAATTTTTACATGATAAAATAAAAATGTTCTTTTAAAGTGGGATATAAAAATTTACTTTGGTTTAATTCATAATATTTTCTGATAACATTCATGTTTTTATGAATAGTAAAAACTTACTAAATTATAAGTGAAAACAACTTTTTTCATCGAGATAGTTTATATTTCCAAATTATTATATTTAATAGTTTTAAAGTATGAATATAATTTGTTTTTATAATTTAATATAATGTATGTAATTATCATTAATTTTTCATTGAATTCATATGTTAAAACATTTCAATCTTTTGCAATTTTTTAACTTTTAAAAAACCCATTCTCTCATTTCGGCAAAGAGATTGATTTTAAATCAATTATTGCAATTCTCCTATTTTGAATTTTCTAAAAATTAATCCATATATGGAATCATTAGGTCCAAATTATTTTAATTTGATACTTTTATTTTTGGGTATTATGAATAGTAACTTGGGTAATTATTTTTATTACCATGGTTAAAGGTAAATCAGGTAATTAAAGGTAAAAATAATATTATAAAATTACCTTAACACCTATAAAAATCCTATTGGATGACTAAATTAAATCCTTATAATATATTTTTCTAAATTTAATCACTTTATGTTCACTTACCTATGAATATGACATGAATGTAATAAGAACAAATGAATGTGAAAAAATGTCACAATCTCATTTTATAAAAGTATATTAATTTTAATGTATAGATAACTAGAAGATAATATCGACTATAGATATTATATAGAAATATAAAATAATTACCTACATCATAGAAATTTATTTATTATTTTTAGAGATTAAATAATTACCATTAATGATGACACAATAATGATGTAAATTTTTTTTATTAATAGAAATACCAAATAAATGGTTATGAAATGTTAAAATAAAAATCATATAAAATAATTAATGTGATAGACTAATTTCCTTGGTGAATATGACATGTTAAGAGTGTATATAATATTTTTTTTCTAATTTTTCTTCTGTGGGGATTTCTTTTAAAGTAAGAGAATAGTGTCAAAATTGACACTATTGATATTTTAGAAAAATAACATTTTATTAAATTATTTAAAAAACATAAAAATATTTCAAAATTAAAAAGTTATAATTATAAGATCTAAAATTTTATTAAATATCAATTTATGGTCAGTTAAGAACATATAATCAAATATTTATAACCATTAAATATTTAGAATGTTATTACCTTAATTAAAATTAAATAGAATAACTAAGTGTCAATAAAAAAGATATGTTCAAATTCACAAAATAACTTGTAAAAAATTTATTTATTGATGATATTACAACCCTATCTCTTCTCATATTCTAAATTTGGACATTTTTTATGTTTTTGGGTAGGTTTTGATTTTATTATAAATTATTATTTATGGAGTTTCCAAAAGTGCCTCTCACCAAAAATATAAAAGGGCACCTCCTACCACACCTCTTCACTTCATTTTGATCCTTCAAGCATGGCCATCAATTGAATGTTTTCATTCTAAACACCCCTATTTTAATTATAGAGGTTCTTTTCATCTTCAATGACCAACTCTAGAGCTCTAAGAAGAGATTTAGAGGAAGCATGTCAAGGAAACGGTAATCTCTTCTACCTATTCATTCAAAAAATTTTCTTCTTATACTTCATCTTCATTAGATGTTTCCTTATAAAGTAATAAAATAATTATTCATAATATATTTATATGTTATTATAAATATTAAACAACCATATTTCACCTTCTATCCATCCTATGAAAAATGAAATCACCGCGCGTGCGTACGTAAGGAATACCGTCTCCATGATGTGGTGTAATTTTTTTTTCACCACCACCTTAATTGGATGATTATAATGATGGAAATAATAAATATTTATGATTATTATTACATAATTATAATTTTCATATATCATACACCATTTAATTTAATACCATTCAATAATTTTGGGAATGATATCATCGCTCGTGTGTACGTACGACCTACCGTCTCCACGATGCGATGCGATTCATTCCACATAATATTCATTAAAACATGATTATATACATGAATTTAATTAATAAATATGATATATATTATACTAATATCATTATTTAAATTATTTATCTATATTCTATGAAGTGTAATATGAACTTATCTGAAAAATCTTGCATAAGAACATAAAGTAGTCAATATCTGAATAACGAGTGATAATGAAATGTTACTAACAAATAGATGATAATATAATCATATATGATATCATAAAAATGATTATAATTCTTAATTAAATCAATAATAGTATTTAAATCATTATATAGGAGGTTCAGATACATACTAAGGATATCAGACATAAGTGAAGGAATAACTTTTCAAATCACGTTTTTCTCTGAGATTTTTATTTGTAAGTATTTACTGGGGTATATTTATCATCCACATCCATGTTTTCTCAATATGTATTTGAAAATATTCTTTATATCCTTTTATAATTGTTTAAAGTCAATTTTACCCATTGGAAATTGTTTACTAAATGTTATAAATAAATTTTTTTTTGGGTATGAGGTACTTTTTGACTTTTCTAAAAAAAGTACGAGAATAATGTTTTTTAACTTGTACGACATGAATAGATTTTTATGCTTTCACAATGAATTATTTCCTTGATTCTCCGCCAATAATCTTACAAGGTTATTTTAACATAAAATTATTTATTTTAAAATTGTGTGGTATTTTTAGGAAAGAAAATGTTTTTGAAAAAAAGGATATTTTCCTCAAGGATTAATTTCAAGTGTTTTCTCAAAATGATTTTCCATCTAAGTTGACACTCTATAAATAGGGTAATATTTATAACCCTGTTATCATTATGATTTGATAGTGTGTTTTAGAGAAAATCCATCTGTTTTATATCAATTGTGAACGAATGATGTATAGGTAACCCATTTTATTTCATGGGTTATGCTATGGTGAAAGTTTTTATGTTTTTTTGGCACATGTAAGAATGGTTTCATTATGAGATTGGTGAGACCTATATCTCCCTAAAATGAATTGGTTAAATATTTATATATCATGATATAAAAATGACTGGAATGACAAGTAAATATGGTTCAGTAATACAAGGCTGGAATGAGGAGTGAACTCAGTTCAGTAATGGACTTTGTCCGCTATGATGGTCTCAACAGTGACCCTTGACTAATATGAAATGATTTTATATGATCATGTGTGTATGCAATGGAATTTCATGTCTTATTTTATGACAATTGGGATTACATTACACTTTTTTGATTTATATCTTGACATGATATTATGATCTTTTATATTCATGATAAGATTTTCAAATGTTATGTTCTTATGATTATGATGTGATTAATATTTACCTTCTTTGACCTTACTGAGAATTTGGGACCACCCTTTCATATTTTTCTATTTTTCTTTTCCCCTGGCCATGAAGAAGGGGTTTAAGTAAGATATGTAAAAAATGAGTCTAGTTATGAAGAAATAAGCAGGAGACAATGTAGATGTTTTATGAACGAGTTGTTTATGTTTCCCAATTTCTAAAGACACTAAACCTATACAGTCTTAGCATGGTTTTTGTTATGTTATGTAATAAATATTATTTAATGTTGAAGTAATATCTATATGTAATGTATAGGAAATTGTATATATATAGATGAAATAATATATGTTCCCAGTTCATTTAGTTTAACTTGACATGATTTTCTTAGGTTTGTATTCCTATAATTATGTTATTTTCAGTTTGTATTGATATGTATGTATCAGTATTGATTGTTTTTGTAACATTTAATTAGATTTATTTCAATTCAGAAAACTAGTTTTAAAATAGGTTTTTAAAAAATATATAACTTCGTTTTAAATTATTGTTACTAAAACATGCTGTCACATTGTTTATGACTTATTTGACTTCTATGTTGTATGCATGAGTTTTAAAAAATATTTTAGAAAATTGTACATTTCTTTATTAGGTAGATTATGAAATAAATTCTAGGGAAGTGATTATTTGATGATGATAAATAGTTGGGTGAGAATTGGTTATATCCTCTAGTTCTCTTAGTGAGTATAATAATTTTAATATTTTCCTTCTTCATTACATATAATGACATGTTCATATTATTTATCAAATTTGTCTTCAGAAAATTTAGTTGTACAATATTTGACTCCTCATCCTACCAGCATGAGTCCTTGTGGGATGCTCTTAGACCTAGATGGAGCACCCATATTACACATTATCACCCTAACCCACTTGTGAAAACCCAATATACTACATCTTTTCATCATTCTCTTGAGACTCCAGGGATATTCCCACACACACCTCTAACATCATCTCCTTTAACCTCTTCTTCCAATACCATGTCTACACCACCTGTAGGGATATTCCTACCCATTACCTCATAATCATTATCTCACTTAGACTCTTATTCCCATACCATTTATACATCACCTATAGGGATGTTCCTACCCATGCCTCCATCATCATCATCATCATCTCATTTAGTCTGTTCTTCCCATACTATTTATACCCCACATGTAGGGATGTTTCCACCTATACCTTTTCCATATAAATTTATGTATCTTAAACCCTACCACCCATATTTTTTCATGCCTATGTTTCATCCATTTCCTTATATAAATATAGGACCTAATGATTATGTTCCTTCAACTCCCACTCAAATGCATGCAGATCATGCAGAGCATGCATTGGAACAAACACATCATTTAGAGGATATTGATCCATGATAGCCCATGGACCCATTAGATCCTATTGAGCATACATAATCATGTTTTTTTTATTATAACCATGTGAAATTATATCACTTCATTATTTTCATATTGTACCATGACTGAATTATTATTTTTATCCCTTCTATATTATTCAGTGGGATCTGCTAATAGGAGACATGGGCACACCCATATATGGGAAGCCTAGAATCGTGAAACAAAAATAATAATGGATTACAATAAATAATATCACATGGTAGGTAAAAATTATAGGTAGTGTAGATGACTCATGAACAATTTTTCCAAGTACCACAATTTCATTATAGTGGAACCGGTCTCATTGAGACATCTTGATAATGACATCAAGGACAATGCATGGGCATATATATCGGTATGAAAATTTTAAAAATTCATATATATATTGTTGTTGTATTTATATAAATTAACATATTCATTCAAGAGTTGATTTAAATTTCTTGGTGGTGATGCTACTAAGGTTGAAGGGTTTAAGGATCTTGGGGATTTTGGTGGTCATACAAGAATGAGTTATGTTTTTGGTTGGAGGAGTAGAGTTAGCTCTGATTTAAAAGATGTATCCATATTCCCTTACTTTCCAAAAACTCAATATATGAAATGATTTCATATTGTAATACTGGTGAGTTTAAGGTATTTATAATCATTAATAGTTATCATATAAAATTTAATTCTTATTACTTATATTGAATTTTTGTTTTTAGTAAGCTTAAAAAAAACAAAAAAGAGTCAATGTCATATATACACAGATTGGGGTGCACTATAATGCCTGAGAATGAGAAGATCCAGGTACTTTAATATGAATAGAAATAATATCTAATTTTTTTTATTTATTTAGAAATTTATATTTTCTTATAGTACATTATTATTCATTTTTAGTTTTGGATATTGGAAATCATCTACTTATGTCATATTATGCTATTAAATAATTATGATATACCATTAAAATATTAAATTTAAACATGTTACAATGTATATTTGCATAAAGAAACAAACAATAAGATAAAGGTTTTCTTGAAACATGATATATAATGACATTTTAATAAGAAAAAATCCCCTTGTAAATGTGATAGTGTACATATCTTAGATGACTCAGTATACACCTTCCTTTATCTAATTAAAATGTTATCATTAATTATTATAACCCTTATAAACATAATTGGTTCCTATATTCGTAGTCAAATCTATGAGTTAAATATTATCTTCAATGTAAAATATGTTAATTTTAATAATTACATGAAGTTATGAAAATATTTTATGTATTATATTATGATTTCTTTTTCTTCTTCAAATCACTGTAATTCCTCTTCCAGGAACCTTTCATGCCTCATGTGATTTAGGAAGCCTCTTGATTATTTTTATACTGTGGTAATATTAATTTTCACTAAATTTTGGTAGTTTTCAGTCATATTTTATTTACATTTTTAGTGCTAAATAATAGATGATATTTATGGAATGTTCATAACAAGTATATAAAATTATACAATGTTTATCATTAGACTGTATTTATGAATTTTCATCAATTTTTATCACATGATTAAATTTATTAATTGTTCATTCATTGGAAAGTTATTCCCTTATATTATTATTAAATATTATAAAATGTTTATATTTTGAATATGTGTATACTAAATAATGTCACTTTCAGAAAATGGTATTGGTCATCAAAGGCCTTGTGCCTCAAGTAAAATTATTTTTCTTAAGTAGGAAGAAAAGGGATGAAAGTGAAGTAATTGTACAAACAAAAGAAAATATTGTAAGTATTTTTATATAAATTATAAATATTTATATGAAATTTATAATGTATATATATATTTTTTATATTTTCAATAATATTACCTAGATTCTCTCAATGCTAAATAATATGAAAACTTTAGGCCAAAAGATCATTTAAGTTGAGTATTGCTGAGGTGAACTAGGATAGATTCTGATGTTGACCAGGTAAAAACATCATTCTATCAAGTTATTAGTCTTAATAGAGATCCTCTCAAGCCTCTTAGACCCCCCAAGAAGTAAATTCATAGTAAAGAAGTAGATGAGGCAAAAAAATAGCTTTATAGGAGCATGAAAGAAGTAAATAGGAGCATGGCATAAGTAAGATGAGAACTGAACACTTCCTGAAATACATGTAAATGATAAGTCAATCACCTAATCAGAGTATGATACTAATATTGATTCATATATGGAATCAATGTGCTCTTTAAATGATTCCTCAAGTGATTCCAATGAGGATCCTAGTGTCGATGAAGTTGATGGTGGCTGTGATGATGATTTGATAATGTTGTTACCCAAAATGATGAAATTTCTACTCCAGATCATGTTAGAAGTGATTAGGATGTTTCTGATAGTGATGATGATGTTACTGATGCTGATGAGGATTAATATTTTTTCAATGATTAGATATTGATCCCCTCTATTTTTGACTTAGCATGAGGGAGTCTTGTGGATGTTTTTTCTTTACTTGAATTGATTGTTTTCATAGATGTATATGTATTTTTCAGTATTTTATATGGTTAGAAAATTATTACATGAAACTTATTGAATACTAAATATACAATATTTTTACTTTATTGAATGTATAGTGTGTTTTTTATTTGATTTATAGGTTCCGGTGGTGGTGGAAGAGGTGAGCTACTGCAGTTTCAAAATGCAGGGAAGTTCCTATACCCACAGTTCTCAAAACCATGGGTATAGTTTCTATGATGGGTTATGCTATACCCATGGTTTTTAAAATAATGTATATATATAACCATGGGTTTGTTTAAACTGTGGGTATGATAGAATCTGCGAGACCTATATCTATGATTTTTCTAAAAACCATGGGTATAGGTCTATACTGATGCTTCTACTAGCCACGATTCCTAAAACCATGGATATATACTATACCTACGGTTTTATGGGCTATACGCTTGGTTTAAAACTATGGGTATAGAGTCAATTTTCAATAGTGTTACCCTAATGAAACTAAAGCATATAAACTATACAACCCTTTATATAGAAAAGTTATCATGGAAACACAATCTATATTTCTTGAAATAGAAAATATTTCCAATGGAAATAGTGGGATAAATATTGACTTTGATGAAGTTGATGCTCTAGATGCACAAGAGTTTTTAAAGGAATAACATCCACAAGGTAAAGTGGTAGATGAATATGTTCTCGATACACAAGTACTATGTAGGTCATCTCGATAGATTAGAGAACCAGAGCAGTATGGTTTTCATATCACCGAGTCAGGTGATACATTACTCATTGAGGATAATGAACCTCTAAACTAAAAGGATGAAATAGAAGGAAAGGATGATGATAAATAGAAACATGCTACGAATTTTGAGATGGATTCTACATATCAAAATAAATTTTGGATTTGTTTAGACCCTCATACTAATGTAAAACTCATTAGGTGAAAATGGGTATTAAAGGGAATTATAGAAATGGATGTTAAGGTCAATATATATAAGGAAATATTGGTAGCAATGGTTTTCAAGAAACATTAAGGAATAGAATATGAATAATCCTTCTCACCAATATAAATTTTAAAATCCATATTAATATTACTTGTAATAGAATCATTAAATGATTATGAAATTTGTAAAATTTATGATAAAACTTTTTTTATAAATAGGATGTTGGTTGAAGACATATGCATGACTCAACTGAATGGGTTTATTAATTCCACCAAAGTCTGTAAGATAAAGATCCATTTATGGGTTGAAGAAGGCATCAAGATCATGGAATGTTCATTTGGATGAGTCCATAAGATAATTTGGTTTCGTAAAAAACAAAAGCGATCCTTGTGTCTATAAGAAGGTTAATAGGAATGCCGCCATTTTCCTAGTACTTTATATGAATGACATACTAATTATGGGAAATGAAGTTCAAGTATTTCTATTAGTTTAGAATTATTTAAATGAATCCTTATCCATGAAATAATTAGGTGATGAAAAAAATTCTAGGTATCAATACCTATTGAGATATATTTCTGATGCTACTTGGGCTAAGTCAAAGTACATATATTGACAAGGTACTCAAAAATTATTGTATGAAAAAATATAGGATTGGGTTTTTTCCCATGTCACATGGAATTAATATCTCTAGGAAAATAAACCCACAAACACAGTATGAGACTGAATTAATGAGTATAATACCTTATGCCTCAGTAGTGGAATCTATCATGTATACCATGTTATGTACTGGGATTGATGTTTCCTTTTCTTTAATAATGGTTGGAAGATATCAATATAACCGAAGAGAGATGAATTGAGAGATATTGAATCTATAATGAAGTACTTGAGTAATAAAAAGGACATGGTTCTGGTGTATGTAGGATATGAAGAACAATTAGTGATAGGATATGCTGATTCTAGTTTCAAGATAGATCACAATGATCTGAAATAATAGAGAGGATATTTATTTTTATTGAATGGTGGTGCAGTGAGTCGGAGAAGCTTAAATAAACCTATGGTTGTTGACTTTATAGCAGAATACAAGTGTATAGAGGCTTATGATACAACTAAGGAGGCGGTATGGATATACAACTTTCTCTCAAACATTGGTGTTGTTTTTATAAGTGTATAATGTTTCCTGTTTACTGTGGTAATATTTATGACAATGGTAAATTCTAGGGATCCTAGGTCAAACCAAAGGACAAAGAATATACTTTAGAAGTTTGAACTCTTAAGGGATTTTACTTAGAGAGTTGAATTAATGGTTATTAGAGTATCCATAGAGAACAATGTGGCAGACCCCTTGACTAAATCAATTTCCTAGAAGAAGCCTAATTCTCATGTTAGACCTAGTGGATTGAGACATGTTAGCTGCTGACTCTAGTGAAAGGGGAAGTGCGGAAAGTGGGTTCCCTAGACCCAAATTTTGTATTCAATTTGATTACATTACATGTTTATAATTTGATATATACATGTTTTTATCTTTCGAGAATAGTTTTGTTACTTCTAGATTCACTATCTTTATGGTAATGTCCTTATATTACATGTAATATCAAAAGGATATAGATATTACCATGCTATAATGATAACTTAAAGATACCATGACAGTAGTATTAAAGTTATTTCCTATGGTCTAGATACATCATACTTACTAGACATAGTTGATGTATGAATATTATGTGTTGGGAGATTATAATAATTGAGACTTCTTTTCATTAATTTCACACATGGTGATCCCTAGTAGGTGAGATCATAAGGACAGACCCGCCAATAGGAACAACACATCTTTTAGATGTCATCAGTAGCTCCTATCTACAAATATGTGTTTTGGTCCCCTAAATCAAGATCATTACCATTGTGTTCCATTTTATCTCATACTTTGATGAAATTAAAAAACCATGACGATGAAGTCACAATGACATAACTTATGTTAGACATGTCATTGGTGGCATGAATTTAGTTGAATGATCAAGATAAAATTTGCCACTTCTAAGTCGAGGAAGTAATATCTCAAGCCCAGTTGATCAGGATAAAATTGCCTTCATTAAATCCATGTCCATGATAGTCGAAGGTAAATATATCAAGTTATATAAAAAAGAGTAAGAATGGATGATGAAAAAAAGATGTGCATCATACTTTATGAGATATCATATAGAAAAACTATAATATTACATAGGGAATGTTTTTAGGATGGTTACTATTGCTATGACTATTCCTTATCTCTTTAGGGGCATTGATGTGTTGTTAGACTTTACTCTTAGTTTGTGAAAACTATTCACTTCCATCATGTTAAGGGCCTATAGGGTCACAAAAAAAAGTGAATTCAAGATTATTTCCTATTATGGAGAATAGGTATATAGAACATGATTAGGCCCTCAACAGGGTCTGAGAGTTTTCTAACCATTATTGATCACCAAAAAATAAATAAATTCATTATTATTAGAGTATATAATAATTGGGTTGAATATATTTATTAAAAGTATTTAAAAGTATTTAAGTAAATATATGGAATTATATTATATGAATGAATATTATTTTAATATTCAAGGTTCATTTATTATTATCTGTAATTATGATTTGAGATAATGAATTGGGTTTTATCATGTAATATATTTAATATAAATTTTAATTATTTGATAATGTGTTAATAATATTTATGCCACATTTATTTCATCATAATTATTTATTTATTACTTATTTACTAGACGTTAAATGTATGGGGGTTGGGGAACCCTAGCCGGGTATTTTAGACATACACTATATAAGAAGATGAGGATATCATTTCCAAGTGTGATTCATTCCAATGGATAGAGAGATCCTCTATCCTCATGCATCCTAGAGAGTGAAAGACTCTATCCATGCAATTGATCCCGGAATGCCTTTGTAGATCATTGGAACATGATCGATGTGATCATCACACTTTCGAAGAGATCATCAGATCTCTGCACTATCACCCAAAATTCAATGAAAAATTCATGTGTGGATTCTTGAATCATGTGCAAATGATCTAGTGGGTTTTGACTTTGGATCCTTTGAGTAATGTTCACTAATGATGTGCTGCAATCAAACACGCATCAAATCAAATAAGGAAACTATTTATTTAATTTTATGATTTTAAATATTCAGGTGAGATCATCAGAACTCTACCGGGGCATGGATCACTGGATAAATTGAAGTTACAAAACTCTGGCTATGAAAATTTTAAAATCATTGGACAACCAGCTTCTTCTGCATGCCCTCAAATCTTCAGTTTCAAGTTACATTCCCATACCATTTGATGAATTTTACGTATTCAATATTTTACCATAAAACCAAGTTAGGAATAAACCATATATATTTCATTATCAAAATTATTCAAAAAAAATCTAGTACTTACATTCACCGATACTTCCAAACTCCTGACCACTATAATATCCATAATTCTAACTTCTAGAAACCCAACTTATTTGGATTTCTCTACCACTATCCGTATTAGGAAGAGGCTAAATTCGAGATCCCCGGCTTCATTTTTTTTGAATTAGTACATGAAAATAAACATCACCATTCCTAAAAATATCACACATGATGAATAT
This sequence comes from Viscum album, assembly GCA_963277665.1. Lineage (NCBI taxonomy): Eukaryota > Viridiplantae > Streptophyta > Magnoliopsida > Santalales > Viscaceae > Viscum > Viscum album. Next base: position 1,664,734,089 of record OY728128.1, read on the forward strand.
TTTCAAGTAAATCATGGGAACCTCTAATATTTAAGTTAAAAAATAATCCTTCTACTTACACAATAAACAACATCTCCACCACCATCTAATTACCTTCGTCCCACTCAGGAAAAATGTTGCCTCCAATTTTAATTAAATATAACCATGGTGAACAATTCATTCATATTTTTTCAGATAACTTTCATATCTCTATCTACCTATCCTCTATAATCTTCTATATGAAGTGATATTTTAGGTCAATGTGTTTTTTCTAAGCATGAAACACCTGATTTTGATTCAAATGGATTTTTATTTGACTATCGCAATAGAGTAATACACCCCATGAAAGTGAAAACCCATGTAATGTTAATAAAAAAATAAATTTCATGTCTTATTAGTATTCATTATTAGATATTATTTATTCATATTCATTATAATAATTTTAATTATTTCTTTCAATTGAAAGAGTAATGGTTTTTTCATAACAACATTGTTTTCTCTATATTATATGTTTTTTTAAATAAAAATTTATAAAATTTATAATTTGAATTTGATAAAATTGAATTAAAATTTTAATTCATCATTTCAAATTTATCATTGGATGATTTTTTGGGATTTTTCTGAGAAATTTGTTTTTTATTGTTAATAATGAAAAATACCATGTTTTTATATACCACAACTTTTATGGAATCATTATGATGTAAGTAAGAATAAAAAATTTATAAAAATTTTTTCTCAACAAAAAATGTATTAAATAAGTAAAAAATTAATTTAAAAGTATGAATTTTAATTTATAAACCTATCTTTTAAATTTTGAAGCCTAAGTTATATTTTATTTGAATAAAATGTTATTTTTGTATCTTTATTTTTAATAAGGCAGTTTAAGGATTCCATTAAATTTTGGAATGAATATAATTTAAAATAAACTTTATTTTTCAATAATAAACCAGAAAAGTCTAAGAAATCATAAATTATTAAAATTCTTATGCCTCTGTGACAAAATAATCAATATTTTACCTCTTTAGCACCAATCTCCTCATGTATGAACTCCCATATCTTTTCCCTTGGAATAACACAATCCTTTCAATTTATCTAAACCATGAACTACCCATGTGATTATAAAATATCCCTATTTATGTCCTATTTGTTTGGGTATCACTAAAAGACCATCCTAGAAGGCTTAAGGTTTTACGTGAATGGCGGTTTTCCAAAGAAGATGCATAACTCTTAACCCAATCATTTCACGTTTATTCCTTATTCTACCTCCTTCAAACCTATTATAACCATAATAATATAATATAATAAATATATAAAATATAATTAAATTTTATCATGTTTATGGTAAAACCCCTTTTCACCTCATTTTCCATCCCGTGGGAAATGAAAACATCACTCGTGCATACTTGAGGACCACCACAACCAAAAAGCAATGTGTTTCTTTTTCCATCACCACATCTTATGGATAGTTTAAATTTTGGACCAAATAAATATATATGGTATTTTTGAAAAAATTATTCTTCTTTAAAGGTAATATATTTCTTACTTTATTACCTTTACATCCATTGTAATATTGCAATGTCGCTCGTGCGTATGTGTTCAATACCACCTCTATAAAGCAACGCAATTAATTTTTCACGATCGCTGTTCATGAATGGATATAAAATTTCTTTTAATTTTTAAAAATTATAATTATTTTATGATTAATATTTCATATATCATGAAATAATAACCCATATATCCAGGTTTAATTCAACGATGTTATTTTGAGTATACAAACCAAATGAATTTAAAACGCCTGACGTAATCTCAATCGATTTAGTAAATAAATAAAACATGTTATATGTGAGATAAAGGGAATAATAATACTTAAATAAACCTGAAAATTTTATTAATAATATAAAATATTAATATAATTTTATTATTCAAGAAATTAAAATAAATACATGGAAAGTGAAACTCGAGGAAGGGATTTTCTTCAAAAACCATATCTTAAATGTTTCAATGTTGTATTATTTCTCTTTATACTACATATCAATATTTCTCAAAATGTTTAAATAATTTTATTATTATACTCAATTAAATATTTTATTTTATTTTAAAATATCATTTATATTCTTTTTATTGGTTTTAAAAAAGTATCTTTTTAATAGTTTCCAAACAGGTTATTTTTGACCATTTTAAAAATGTATGAAGGGAATATTTTTTTAATTTATATAATATTGAGAGAATTTACCACTTTCATGCACTATAGTTTTGAAGAATATTAATCTAAATATTTTCATGTTGTTTATATAATATCCCATTCCCTTTTCTTTTAGGAATTTTTATTTTAAATAGTTTTTAATTGAAAAAATGATTTATATAACTATTTTCACATGAAGTTCGAATGTGATTTTTCTTATGTGTTAAACATAATAGTTTTTGTTATTTTATGATGGAAGTGAAAAATTATATTTGTTTTATGTATTTTATGGTCCTTTTAAATTGTTTATGATTATAGGTGAGCCTGATATAGCTCTCCAATGAATTAGGTAATGTTTTTTTCTCTCCAGGAAATATATACCGAAATTAACTAGGTAGGTTATTCTATTTATAAGAGTTTTTTGAAGAGTAATTGTAAAAATGGTATAAAGATGACATCCTACAGTACCTATATAACTTTTATAATATTGAAAATAATTTTTAACGTTGGTATTTTGATTTTATAATATAATCTAACGAGTTTATGTTTAAAGGGATGTCTGTACCCCTTTTAAGGGTGAAAATTATTCATTTTAGGAAACTATTTTCCTGAGTACTCATGTTTTATAGGAAACCATTAGGATTATTATATTTTCTTAAAAATTTATTATTATAGGTTTTATTAAAATCATTGGGAATTGAAGTTGATTTCTTTAGTAATTAAATGATTATTTTGACCTCAATGTTAATTAAATAAAAGAAAAATTTTCTATGGGATTTCATGATTTTCAAAATGCACTAGTGGATTTATTTAGTTTTATATCTCTTACATAGATTTTTTTACACATCCCTCATTTTAAAATTCTTTTCACTTGGTTTATAATCAGTAGGATCTATAATAAGGTATATCTTTCTACTATGGGGAATCATCTTAAAATATGTGAATTTATTTTTAATGAAACAAGAGTTTAGATTTCAAAATCTTATTTTTGTGGAAAAATTGTGTGTAAGTTTCCACTTTTATTTGTAAGGGTTTGATATATAATAGTTTTTTTTTCATAATTCTATATAACTATAATACCAAAATATCATTATAATATAATAAAATTCATTCATTACTATTAAAATCATTAATATGGATTGATTAATGCATTAGTCCTTAAAGTAGATCCTTCTAAGATCCCCCAATATACATGTCAACCATATCAATTTGTTACATTCTTTCATTATTTTCATATACTAAATTTTCATTGTGGATAAATTGACCACTAATTTCAAACTTAACATCTAGTTGGCTATCATTCCTCTGAATGTGAACACATAACCGATTTTACTCTTCCAAATATTTGAATATCCCCCAAATTATATATCCATATACCCTTATAATATACCATTTGTCTTAAAACAAAAGGCTGTATCTTATATTCCCTTGAGATAATTGATGATCAATTTCACATCTTCCTAGTTCTTTTCTCGATATTTTTCATAAAATATTTTATGACTCCCACTAAAAATGTAATGTTTTATAGTGTATACACCATTTTGTATATCTGAATTCATAACACTAATGAAAGTAAAAAAATTTCCATGTAATTTACCTCATTTTTTTTGGTGAATGCTCATTTCAATGTTTAAAGTGTCCATACAATAGATTTGGGATATGCATAAATAAAAACATTGAAAAACTTTTGATAATATCTCAATTGAAATCTTTTTGAGATGAAACCAATATCTTAGATTTCATATCTCACTAAATTCTCATCCATAGGAATACTTGGCCACCCCATGATATTTCATCTTGAATATTATAGAAAAAACAACATTTTATCTCTTGAATCCTCTTATTTTTCTTGACCCAATAGATGTATTTCATCCACATATAGAAGAAAGAGTATTAATCCCCTTTACTGATATACCTTTTAGTAGAAAAAATGATATGACTTTCTCCACATGGAAACTTTATTTACCCTGAAAGAAATGAACTTATGGTTCCATTTTCTTGGTGGTTATTTCAAGACAAAAATAATTATCTTCATCTTAAACATTATTTACTTATTTATATTTTACTTAAAACCAATATATATTTAAGTAAATTTTCTCTTTGGATTAACCATAAAGGAATGTTTCTTTTAAATCCATATGTTATATATGAAAAATCAGTAGAATATATTCTCAACACCGTCTGGATAATAGTTTTCTTTACTACTAAGGAAAATATTTCATAGAATTAAATCCCTCTCTTCAACTAAAATAATATTATAACCAACCTATCATTTTACCTCTTTATACCATCAATATATTATTTAACATATAATACCCATTTGTTTTCATGTTCTTTATTCCCATTTTGTAGTTATGTAGTCTCCCTAATTTCATTCACATATAATGAATCTTACAATTATTTCATAGAAAACTACCAATTTATAGAGTCACTGAGACGTTAAACTTATTATAAGATCTTATGATCTCTTCAATACATTAAAATAAATAAATTCACATTAGTTTTGAACCTTTGTACCAATCATTTGATCCTTTGTACCAATCATTTGATCATACTATATCTTTTCAATTCTTCTTGTGGAATAGCTCTTTTCAATACTAAAATTATTGGAACTTCACATTATATTACTCTGATCCAAGATTCAATAGTCCTATATCTTTTTGTTATATCTTCTATAGGCCTAACTTATGGATTTTATGTACCCATAAAACCTCTAGATCTTATATCCTTATATAAATCCCTTTTTGATTAACTTGAACTCAGTTTTTTGATTTTTTTCTCAAAATATTTTCTCACTAAGTTATGGTCTTTCCATAAGACCTTTTTATTTAATAAAATATTATATATTCTAATGTATTGTAACTTTTCATCATCCCAAATTTATAAACCAATGTTTTCATTAACATATCACACAAAAAATATGTATGTTAATTATTTTGGTGTTAAATATTTCCTTGGAATCATTATGAATATTGAATAAACTTATAATAAATTTCAATTGGTTTTCTTACACTAGTTTTCAATGTCATAACCACTCTAGAATATCTTTCCCCATCAGTGTTGAAGTACTTATATAAACTAAGAATTCTACATAACTGATTTCATCCACACAATTTTTCTTGGAAATTTTGGAAGGAAATCGCATGCCATGTTCCTTTTTAGTGAATACATAGTTCATTAACTCAGTCACACTATTATACTATGGTGTTTGAGGTATATTTGTTTCCATATTAATATATTTCTTCTTATAGTAGTTTCATAAATCTCATCCTCTATATTCAAAATCATTATTAGATCTTAAAAATTTTAGATTTTATTTTGTTTCCCATTCCATTATGGTTTTTCATTAAAAAAACTCTTAACACATTGGAATTGGGTTTTAATAAGTAAAACCATACTTTCCTTATAGTGGATTCATTTAAAGTAATGATGTATAAGAATCCTCTATGAGAACATGTTGGGATAAGTCCCAAACATTAGTGTGAAAAAGTTCTAACTTCCATGATTTGTGATTTTTTCTATTCAGATTGAATGATAACTTTCTCCAATTACCATGTATAAAAGTACAATTTTTTTTATTTTAGTGTTATTAATATTCAATACACCATTTACTACTAGAACATTCTAGTTCTTCTCACTAAGATGATCGAGACAGCAATTCCATAACTCTAAAATTATGGAAGTTGTTACACCATCAATTATTTCTCTATATTATCATCTAGTAAGATACATTGTAATGTCTTTTACTCCTATTTCCACCACTATAAAACATTGAGTAACTTTCCCAAATCTATTCATGAATCTCATTGCATATCCTTCCTCATCCAACTACCTAATATAAATTAGATTATTCAATAGACCTAGTATGTGTCATATTTCATTCAACTTAAATAATAACTCATTAGACATTTAGTTGATTTCATCATAATCCCCAATTACATCCATATCTCCATCATTAAGTAATTTTACCATACCAAATATTTAGTATACATGATTAACCATTCATCCTTGCTCTATCATATAATGGAATGATGCTCTAAAATCAATCTCCCATGATTCCATCAGAATGTTAACACTCATCAATAAAACATTAATACTTTAAATTAGGTTATTTATATAACTTTATCATCTATAATTAAAACTTCTGGAGTTCACCTTATGATCATTTTATTCCATTGTGAGATTACCTATATTCCCCAAGTTACAACATATGAGTCCTGGTCTGGATAATTTAACACAAATCCCACATCTAGACTTATCTTATGAATTCATATGACTTTTCTTTTGATGAGGACATTTACATCTACCTTATATATTCAAAACTATCCCTTCATCAAATCACTTAATTCAGAATGAATTTTTTTACATCCTCAAATACCAAGTTTGTTTTTCAACAATAGTTACCTATGATAGTTACCATTATGTCCCATGAATCTGAAAGCAATTATAACACTACCAAGGATCACATATATTTCATGAACTTTAAATTAACTAAATTGAGATATCCTTGAATCATATTAATTCTATTCACATGATCTAACTCATGTCTACCTTTTGATAATCTCATACCAAATAACCTTCAAATCATGAACACCTTGTTCAGAGCTGTTAGATTGTAATACATGCCTTCCAGAGAATTCATCATCTCTATTTTGGTCCTAACCTCTAATAAGTTAAGGATACATTTTGACCCAATGATATGATGAGTAATTATAATGCTTTATGTACAACTTTTACCATTCCACTTTCTTGATATTCTCTAGTTTTATCCCTATAAAAATAAATTCGAGGTCCTTTTAAATGAGACTGTTATCTCTCTGCATTATCCAAAATCCAAATTCTATCCCATTAAACTGTTCTATCTGGACCTTAAATTATTATAACATAATAACTTTTAATACAAAAATTCCCACTAAATTAAAATAATGTTAAGATAAGAGAAAGTGAGTATTACCTAAGTTTTGTTGATCCCTGAACCAACCTTAGATATCAGTTGTTAGGGATTGTTCTAGTACCAATCAACAAGAAGATACTCCATCTAAATACTTCAAAAGGAGGAACTAAGAACTAGAACTTCCTAGATAAAAAGGAACCCCTATGAATTTCAGCTTACCAAAACATAGTAATAAAACCCTATCCCTATCCACCACACTAAGTCAAACCTTAGACACACTCAAAAATTCATGTCAAAAAATAAAAAGTAAATAACACTATATATTTACATGTTTTGGAAATTGCATCCTATATCCACGAGATAACACCACTACATTAATATCACAATTAAAAGTTATTATAATTACTATAACTTTGGTTAAGTTATTCAATTATATCACTAATGAAAGTATTCATGAGACTAATGTGCATGTGGTCAAAATAAACTTTTATTATGCATCTTGACTGGTCATCTGGTTTCATAGATGTTCAATATTTATGGAATTCCAACCATTGAACATGGAAATCACCATTTAAATATAGTAAAAAACACCTAACTACTAGACACTGGTTAACTTTAATGTTATATTTATGTACCATCTAATGACTTTTATGTATTCAATAATTTGTTACAAAAACATGTCAGGAATTTCTCTTATATACCATCATCAAAAGTATTCAACATCATTCTCAACTCTTATTCACAAAACCTTCCAGATTCCTAACTATTACACCATTTGAAAGAATAAATTTCAAAAACCCACATCTACTGGATTTAACTGCTGTTATCTACATTAGTATGAGGATGTATTCTAGAGATTCTACTTCAATTAATTTTAATTAAAACCTAGAATAAGGCTTCATTATTACTAACTTGGATATCCCCTATCAATGAGTATAACTTAATCATGCGGTGAGAATATATGACTTAGTTATCATTATATGGTGAATCTCCTCAACCATTATTTGTGTGTTATTTACTTAATAATATAATTTTTTTGATACATAAAAACATATAGAGATATATTACCTATTGTTGATGTATCATTAGTTTATAGAATATCTCCCCCATTATCAAGAACTGATGGTGATGACACAAGTTACATATTAACTATAATATCCTCAAACTATAACTTCTCTATATTTTCTATATTATAAAAATATATATTTTTATGTAATTTAATAAAAACTGTATATCTACTTATAATGATCCTCTTACTTATAGGATCCCAAAGTTTGTATCCAAACTTTTCAAGAGTGTATCATAAAAAGATACACCACTTTCCCTTTACATCTATCTTTTCCCCCAAATATTTCATGATGTGTATAAATTCCTTATATCCAAATACTCTAAGGTGCTTATATAAAATATCTATACCTTCTAACAACTTTTTGGAATACTATAGTTCAATATAACTGATGGATAAAAGTTTATAATACTATTTATTTTCCTCATCTCCACTCACCAAAAAGTGTTTGGTAGATTTACATTTGAGAGGATACACCCGACTCTCTCTCTCATAGATGGTTATGCTCATCCTTTCTACAACACCATTATACTTAGGTTTCTTTGGAAATGATTTTTCCATACTAATCTTAAAAATACTATAATATTCATCAATTGGACAACAATTTTCTTCTCCATTATATACATGAACACAATTCAATGATCTTCTAATTTATTTTTCCACTTTCATATGAAATTTATTGAAATTTGTTTCTTATATATCTTCTATTTTAAAAGAAAAAACCAAAACATTTTTGAAGTGATCATCGATAATGGAAACAAAATAAGTACCACCTACCATCAACTTGGTTCTCATCATGAAAACATAAGTGTGTATCAAATCTAGAACATTGGTTTTTTTAAATGGTAAATAACCATAGATATATATTATGTGTGTTTTTCCCATTATGCAATCAAAACATTTATCCAAATATATACATTTGATTCCTGGAAAGTGATTTTTTTAGAAATCATTTGGATTCCCCTATTGATCATGTGACCAATCCATTTGTACCACAGTTCTATATAAACATATTTTTTTTGTCTATAGTGATTTCTCTTACACATTGTCTATAATTTTTGAATTATAGAAAAATATTCTTATTTCCTTTATTAATCTTCCATTTTCTATCACCGAAGGAAAAAAAATATATAATCATTAAAAATTATAGTGAAAAATATAGTGAGATGAATATTAGAAACATAACTCACATCCTTCAATAGTAATCTATATCAAATAGAAATATATCGAAAAATATTATCAATAAAAGTGATTTTGGATACATAGTTATTTCCTATATTTATGTGTATAAAAGACCCTAAAGTATAAGATGAGAAGAAATGTCTTCAAGTAGTGACATGGTATGTGGAACTTAAATTAATCACCAATGCAGAGTCTTATCTTACAAGTTTTAGATGGGTATACTCATGAATAATAATTATACCATCATTGATAATTTAAGAATCATTAATTTGGGGGTTTCCATTCTGATTCATCTTCTCTTCTATTTTTCACACTCTTGAATGAAGTGTCTACATTTTTCACAATAGTGATACTTCATGTAATATATATATAATGGTTCTAATACCTTACTCCATTATTGATTTTGATCATAGGGTTTTCTCCTGTGCTTATTACATTCATTTTTAGATTCCCTTATCATTCATTTAAAAGATCCTTTGATTCAGTTGTACACCCCTTATCCTTCCTTAGAGACTCTTAATTTAACATTATATCCTCCACCATTTATTGGTGTAATTTATATCATGTAATGAATTATTGACTGAAAAAACTAGTGTGTCTAACATCTTTTGTATAGATCTGAACAAAAATAGCTCTTGTAACAGATCGATAACCATAATGTTCATAGAATTTGGTTGATTAATAATACCTTGGAAATTTTTAATGTTTTCTAATACATTTTTCATGTCCTTGTACATCATGTTAAAGAGATGACATATTAGGTTTTCTTTATTCTGTGTGCTTTTACATTAATATATCTTTTCCAATTTTCACTATATAAATGAAGCATAATGTTTTTTGGAAATTATTTAGAAGATACTCTTTTCAATCCACTACCTTATTTGAGTAATGAACTTATTATTTATGATATCCCACTCCGAATTAATTGGAAGGGTACTAGTAGACAACTTCTCAATATATTGGCCACATATTAATGTTTCTTCTATTGGTACTACAATAGAATTAGTGGTCTCTACTAAGGGATTCCATAAATATTGAATGTACAAAAGATATTTCCATTTAGGTTTTGAGATATCCTAATTAAAAATTATAATGTTAATAATGTTATCAATATTTTTCTTCATTGTTTCATTACTAATCTGAAAAATCTAACCAGATATATTTGTCTAAAATAAATGATAAAATGGAATCAACTCTAGGATCATCAAAAATGGACTTTGATCGACTAATATATGGTTAAAAATATCAATGATCAAGATTTATTAATTATGTGGTGTTGTAATGGAACACCAAATATATTACAATAAAGTCACTAATAATATGAAAAATGTCATCTTATAAGGAAAGGGGGTACTATAGCACCCTAGAGTTGGCTTAAACTTTTACCGGATATACCTAGATTATTTTAACTTTTTTTGACACATTTATGTAATTATAATCTTACCAGTGATATATTTTAGATTATATATACACAAGTTTATTCCAAACACCTCGAATTTTATATTCACTAGAAAACCTTCCCCACTAGTCACCATTTCATATAAATTAGTTTTAATACCACCTTTTGGGACATGGGAACTCCCAAATTATGAACCATACACGAATAGAAAAAGAATAATACAAGAACTAAAAGTTAATGTGGTTCAATGTTTCTTTTTTCATCCATGGGAGAAGGGGCCTAGATTTCCTTTTATTTATCCTTAAATAAATAATCATTTAATACACAAAGAATATAATTTCTTTTCACATTACAGTTTCATGGGATTTTATCTTTTTTTAAATTTTGAGATAATCAACAACATCAAGGGTGTTTCATCTACCCATGAAAATTATCCCATAAATGCCTTCTTGTTAAATTTTCCTTGATGATAGAGTCAATGGAAACTTGGGTTGGTTTCCACCTAAAAAAGATACTCCTGTATCATCTATTATCGATATAAAAGCTCCTCTATTAAATTACTCCAAAAATTGGGAGTGGACCACACAACATCCACCTTGGGAAATGAATGATATTAATTTTACAATCATACACAAAATTCTAAAAGAAATAATAAATTTTGGAGATATCAAATGTCTCTAAAAAAACCATAACTAAAACCCCCTTAGGCTCCCATAATCTATAAGAACCAAGACATACAGGCATGCTATCTACCACTCATCCCTGATACAACAAGAACACCGATGACCATTATGAACACCAATAACCCACAAAAAAAGGGTTTAGAAAACCAACAATTTGAATATCCATCACATCAACAAGTATTTATGAAGAATTATTGTCAAAAACCGGCCTAATATGGGGATCGATTCGTAACTACACTAAGCTCGCCACTATAGGCCAGGGGTGGTGACAATCACTGAAGGTACAAATAACTTGAGGAGGCTTTTTCCTAAGTATCTGTACACACACACAAAACAAACTCAAGGAAAATGTCTAGATGAAAAGAAGTAAAAGATAATTTTTTTAATAAATAAACCAAACATGGATGGACCTCTAAAAATTACAATTTATGGTAATATAAATTGAAAATAAAAGGTGAAGAATACACACCCGACTAGAAAACCGTCCAAACCTGATAGAAACTAGAAAAGTAAAACATCTAAGAGATCCATGCTCTTGGATTCCAAGCTACATCCACCATATGTTGTCCAAACAACATGTATCCCTAAGCTCCTCTGAAGTCATGGTCAACTAGTATATCATCTGTATAAGACACAACATGTTTGGGAAAATCCCATACAAGAGTGATTAAAAACATACCCAGTAGGCTCCAGAAAAGTTGGAGGAGGAGTAGTAAGAGATACAACAGAATATGAAGATAATATATGCAAAAGGAATAATGAAAGAGTACAGATCAAACCAATATGAGTGAAATTAATCTCATGCAAGAATAATGGGATAAACATTGTCATTAGATGAACTACTCATCGATCCTTGACCACATATAGAAAGAGAGTAGACACATTCAACCATGAGAAGATAGAAATAGAAAGCACATGGCATACCCAGGGCATCTTCACCTCTATTAGAAGGTGAGTAACCCAACCCAAGGAGTGGGTACTGAATAATAACACACACACATACATATACGAATAGTTAAATAAATTGAAACAAGAGAGTAGGGGATCTCCATCTCATAGTTCATCCCAAGACGAAGTGTCGTAAATAGTTCCAAAAGAAGTCCATAATTGATTCCCGACTTCTCATTTGTCTACCCTAAACACACAATTCTAAGGAACGCAATCACCAAACCTTGATACTATCATATTTGGGTGGTACTGACTCACCCACACAGTTTTAGGACACGTCAAAAAAAATGAATATTAGTAGAGAAAGAGTTGCTCTTCCTCATGAGTCCATAGATACACCAAACCTTGTATCTTGATTGTGCCTTATAGTCGATGGGGGTACAATTTTATAGTTGAGTACCCATTCCCTATACTGAAAGGGGGATTCCAACTTTTGATTATACCACAAGTAGGGAGTACCCACACCCTAGTATGATAGGGGAGTACTATCTCCATGGATAGAGGACCCATTCCCTAGTGTGATAGGGAAGTACCATCTCCATCTATAGAATGAGTATAGAGGACCCAAAACCTAATGCGACTGAGGAGTACCATCTCAATGGATAGGGTAATTATTTCCCAGTGCCACATGGAGGTGCCATCTCAATCTAAACAATGAGTATGGAGGGCTTGTTCCATAATGTGACAGGTGAGTACCGTCTCCATGGATAAAGGGCCTTCATGATGACATGACAGTGGAGTAACATCTATATCTCAATAAGAAATTTAGAGGACCCACATGCTGATATGATAATGGAGTACCATCTCCATAGATAGGGGACCCATGTGTTGATAAAAAAGTAAAGTACCGTATCACTCTAAAATATTAGATGATACTACCTAATCACTGTTACATCAAACATCACCTAACGAATCCTCACATTCATAATATACCATATCATATCTCAAAATCCTCTTCTAAGGGTACCATCACATTCTACATGGATAAATACTCATGATAGGCTACTTTCAGGACAAAATATGATTTCAAATGAAGGATATATGGAACTTTAAAGTTTACTAAAGAAGAGGAACATGACAAGTCAGGGACCCACATAGTGCGTGGTCGCACTATACTTCCTATTACTGTCTTCACCATAACCCAAATTTGTAACCATATAGCACAACATGACCTATAAGGGAACTATATAATGTATCTCAACTACAGTCATGATGAACACATGAGGCTTTTCATAGTTGTAAGCAAACAAAAATGAAATTTTACTAATATTCCTCTTCAAACAATTCTATATGGCCAAACAGATCACACTATTGTGATCCTCATGAAAAAATTCTTTAGATAAGCCATTCACTTGCCTCAATCAAATACGTGGGGAAGAAGTTTTATTTCACCACATCATGCTCAAATGTAGTTTTTTGGGCCTGATCTATGAGTCCAAATTAAATACTCTAAATTGGCTTTGAAATTTACACCTTAATTTTAGGGTCGTAGCATCACAGATGGTTTTTCATTCTGACTCTGTGTGAGGGAGATATGTTGGATACCAGATCCTGTAATAATAATATATTTATTATTATTGGACATTTCATTGACCCAAGGCATGAGTCTGAAAAAGGTATCCAACATTGGTCATAAAATTCCAATATCAATTTCAAGGTCACGATGCCGCTAATGATGCATCAACCTATGGTCATGCGAATATGTTACAACAGATTCAATGTTTTTCCAACAATAATAATATTAATAATATTTATTATTATTATTTTATTAAACCTTATTGAATGGTTAAGGAGAAGCAATTGGAGGACATCCCTTCTTATCCCCATGGGATATATGCTACAAGGTGCCTCCTAAAATATATCTCCTTTATTAATATTAATTTTTTCAAAACAATAATCAATAATATAAAACTTTCTTTTAAATAGGGGATTTCATAGTATCCTACCTCCCATACTTTATGGTGGGTTTCACTCTAGGGAGACAAGTCCCCCACCCTCATTTATATTTTTATTAAATGAAACATTATTCATATAATTATTATTACATGTTTTTTATTTTCATTAATAACATAAAACCATTTTCTTTAATAATTAAATTAAAAAACTATAATTTAATTAACCACAAAATTTTTATGTCACCATAATAATTATTATTTAACAAAATAATAATAACAAAAAATCCTCATTTAATTTTTATAAACTCATCTTCATTAGTATTATTATTATTAATTATTAACACATGTTGCATTGACCACATCTGAACACCTCATCAAAGATCTGAGTCTTGAAATCATCATGTGCACGACAAATAGCCCCCACCATGAGATCATCGGCACAACCTCTATATGAAAATGACCCTATCAATGCGCACATCGTCTCCTCACACCATCCGGTAAAATGGGGATTGTCGACTCGATCCTAAACCATCTTCAATCACAAACACACACCAGCGGTGCCGATCCGATCCATTCAAAAAACACCATCCCACTCTTTTATTAATCCATCATAAAACCATTAATCCACATGTTAGTTTTACAATGTAATGAATCAGGGGGGGGGTTCAAATGAATTCGAACCCGCCTTGGAAAAGTCAAATCATGACCCTGTGGTCTATTAATGATGAATGTGAAGAACGGTGGGGTAAAATCACCAATAAAAAATGTCATAAACATCATTGGGCAAGTGTTCTTGTCCAATGATTTCATTTTAGGGAAATCAAGGTGGGACATATGGCATAATAAGAAACAAGTTAAAAGGATAATTTATTTCGATACATTGGATCATGAAAATTTTAAAATTAAACTAGATTAAAGAGTGGGAATTGATTATTCTCAATATTTTAATGATAAGGGAAGAAACCCACATATGAAAATTCTTACCTCTATTTTGGATCGATCTTTGAGGATGAATGTGCTCGTGAAACAATTGAAAGAAGCTGATGCATTCTTTGTGCTTCTATTTTCCTTGATCTAGATTTTTTTTATTCGTCGAAGGGATTTGTTAAAGGGAGGAGGATGATAGATTCACTAATAGTGGGATAATTACGGGTCAAAATTGGTGAGTTCTCCCTAATGACATATTGTTAGAACATTATTAGGTCAAAATGAATTAATTAACTTGTTAAATAATTATTTAATTCACTTAAACATACCACCAATGAGCGAGAGGTCCGAACATCCTGTGCCAACTCATTTCACATTCCGCCTAGGGTAAACACCACATTCAAAACACAACCGTGCTCTCAGATTTCATATCTGATAAACTATTTAAGTTTTATACCATTTTATTTAATTAATTTCACATGTGTAACATAACTTATATTTAGTATTTTTATAATAATAAATCAAGAACACCGGGCCTCGGAATCACATTCCATGTTAACACCTATCTCTGAAAATATATATAGAAATATTTCAAAATATTACAAGGAAATGAACTGAAATCTACATCATTTAATCCTTCATTATTTTTATTCCCAAAAATAAAAACTAAGAAAACAACTTGGGATACTGAGCCAACATTTGACTCTATTTCCATCAGGAACTCTCCAAAAAGTTTTCATTCTATCATAACACAAGAACCAAAGGGATGGTTCATCCACACATGATCTTCTCCTGAAGAACCTCGATGTCCAGCTTACCCTTGTCAATGACATGTGTGGGGTCATGCGTGTATCTCTTCAGCTGTGACATGTGGAAGACATTATGCACCCTCTCCAGCTATGGGAGTAGGGTGAGGCAGTAGGAAACCTTTACAATACTCTGCACGATCTATAATGGACCAATGAACCAAGGGGAAAACTTTCCTCCCAGGCTGAATGCCAAAATTCCTCATCATGGGGATACTCAAAAGAGAACATGGTATCCCTACTCAAAATACAAGGTCCTATAATGGCAATCTGTGTAGAATTTATGTCTTCTCTAGGACGTCCTCATCTGCTCATGGATGTCTTGTACTTTCCCCATTGTCACTTGTACCATATTTGTCCCAAAAATAGATGACTAACCAATATCTATCCATCACAAGGGTGACATAAAGGGTCTATAATATTGGGCCCCAAAAAGTGTCATGCTGATGGTAGAGTGGTAACTATTGTTGTATGCAAACTCTAATAAGGGAAGGTGATCCTCCCTACTCTGTCGAAGTCTAAAACACAAGATTCCAACATATCCTCCAACACCTAGATAGTGTGATAGGTCTTCCCATCGGTCTAGGGGTGAAAGGTTGTACTCATAATCATTTGGTTCCTGAAATCATCTTGCAATACACTACAGAATTGTGACGTAAATTTCACATCATGATTAGAGATAGTCATTGATGGTACCCCATGCAGGAAGACAATCTTCTGTATGTAAAACTGCAATGAAATCTCCACCAAACACTATTCCCTAATAACAAGGACGTGTGATGAATTCTCGAGTCGATCAAATATCACACAGATGGTGTTGTGCCCCTAAACTGAGCGCAGAAGCCTAGTGAAGAATTCCATGGACATGACATCCCATTTGCACCTTGAGACCTCAAGGGGCTGCAACAAACCTGCCAAACCCTGGTGCTCAGCCTTCACCTGCTAATAAGTGAGGCATAAAGAGAAGAAACAAGATACTTTTCATCTCATTTTGGACCACTAAAAATAACACTAATGGTCTTTGTACATATTCCCCACAATAGGATGTATATATAGGGGAGAAGTGCAGAACTCCTACATAAAATCCTCTCATAACATGATTGGAACTACTATTTTCCCATAGAACATGATTTCATGATTCCATTATTAAGAATATCCATATAGTGAGTTTCCTATGGATATCTAGTCACAAAAGGCCTTGATGTAGATATCTACTAGATGAGACTCTCTCACACACTTGAGAAGAGAAGGATTAAAAACCATCGATTAAAGAAAAGTTGCAACCTCCTACTCCACCAGGGTCTGCTGGAGGGAATCTAAATGCTATAAAGATTCATCCACTAGGAGAGACTATGAATTATTTATAAGGTTATTTTTACAACAATTTTGTTCCCTGGAGTATAGAATATCTCAAATTTGTGGTCCTGGAGGAACTCCAATGAGCGCCACTATATCAGGTTTAGGTCTCTCTATGATGTCCCTACTCAAACTTCCATACAAGGATGTAGTATTACCAAATCATGTCAAGGGATTAGCATGTAAGTATCATGAACCTACCCACATACTCAGCCACTATCAGCCCTCATGTATCATGACTGGGCGTAAGCAAGAGGGTTAGTACTCACCTTGGAATATTCACTTGAATTCATCCCACGAGAGTGTCTACTCATCATTAATCTATATAACCAGGCTCCACCAATTCCCAAATACTCCATGGAAAAGGCTAGTTACTAGTGATACCACTTGATCCATATAGATCCAAATAATCCTAATGATACATAACACCGACTCGATCCAATCCTTTACTTCCTAATCACCTGGATCACCATAGAACCTCAGCGGTCTCTGATGTTGGAACTCATGGAGTGTGCTAATAATTCCCACAACCTCAGCCTTCTCTGATGGGTTGATTTTTTACTCAACAAGTGGAGTTGTTGCAACCTTCCCACCTAGAGGAAGGGGGTTGTGAGATGGACCCTGAATTGAGGCCTCATTTCTCATAGGGTTGTCATCATAAACCAGAGCTGGTATCCTGGTTGGGTGTCATCACAGAGGCATATTGGAAGTTATTAAGTAGTATCATGGAAAGATGAGAATATATATATATATATTGATAACAATGGGCAACTGAATCAATAAGGATAGTAAGAGAATTAATCCTACATGATGCATGTAACATTGATCCAAAAAAATGTCTCAGCATGTTGAGTATATATGAAGGTATTCATGCTCTTGGTGAATGAATACATTGGCCGCACGTACCAT
The DNA here is from genome assembly GCA_963277665.1 of Viscum album. Taxonomy (NCBI): domain Eukaryota; kingdom Viridiplantae; phylum Streptophyta; class Magnoliopsida; order Santalales; family Viscaceae; genus Viscum; species Viscum album. The sequence continues at coordinate 1,664,752,315 of OY728128.1, forward strand.
CACCAGACTCCCTATAATGAGAGACTTACTCAAGACACTTTGACATTGTTTCCCTAAACCAACCCAATCATCTTAAGGGAAAAATTATGAATAACTTCCCAAAGAATTAACTTGATCTGGTACCAATTTTTCATGATCCGACCAAAGATATGTCTCCATCTGTAACTACCCCAAGACCACCTCTGTAGGCCAGGGGTGGCGACAAGCATTGAAGGAAAAAATAACTCATGGAGGCCTTTTCTTAATTACCTGGACACACACACAACCAACTTGATTCAAAACTCTAAAGGGAAAGGAATAAAAGATAAAAAACTACTATAAATAAACCAAACATGCATGAACCTATAAATAGTACAAAAATACGGTAGTGTAAACTAAATAAAAAAAGTAAAAATACACACCCAACTAGTAAAGTATCACAACCTGAAAAAAACTGGAAAAGTAAAACAGTTTAGAGAGCTCTCATTCTGGATCCCAAGCTACGACCACCATACACGGTCCAAACACCCCATACCCCTAATCTCATTTAATGTCTCGATCATCCTCCCTATCATCTACATAAGACATAACACATGTATGAAAATACCATGCATGGGTGAGTATAAACATACCCAGTAGGAGGCCTTGAAAGCTAAAGGGGGACCAGTAAGAGATGCAATATAAGAGGAAGATATTTTTTACACAAGAAACAATGAAAGAGTATAACATAACCTAACAAGAGTGAAAGTAAGATCATCCAATCACAAGAGGCTAAACATAATGAGTAGATTAACTACCCATAGATCCTTCTCCACCTATAGTAGGATAGTTGACTCATCCAACCATGAGAATATAGACAAAGAAAGAACATGGAATACCCCGTGGGTCTTCACCTCTCTTGGAAGGAGAGTAACCAAAACCAAGGAGTGGGTAATGAAGAAGAATATATAGATATGATCAATCAAACAAACCCAAATGAGAGAGTACATAACCTCCATATCACATCTCAATCCATGAATAAGGGTAGCCAATAGTTTTAAAAAATCCATCATTGATGCTCAAAATCTCTTGCATTTACCCTGAATACAAAAGGGACTCAATCACCACACCTTGATATTATCCTTTTTAGAAGACACTGACTCGCCCACACAATTTTTGGCTGTGTCACAACTAATGAATCTCGGTGAGGAAAGAATTCATCTTCCCTATGAGTCCATAGATACACAAAACCATGTCTCATCGTTATTCCTTACAGTCGGGGGGGGGGGGTGCAATTTCCAAGTAGAGGACCCATGACTTATACTGATAGAGGGATTCCACTCTGTGTATGTACCTCAAGTATGAAGGAACCACACCTTGGTATGATTAGGGAGTACCATCTCCATGGATAGAGGACTCGCGCCCTAGTGTGACATGCAAATATCGTCTCTATCTATAGAATGAGTATAGAGGACCCGCTCTATGATGTGATTGGGGAGTAACATCTCCATGGATAAAGGAACCACACCCTAGTGACACATGGGAGTACTATATCTATCTACACAATGAGTATGGAAGAATCACACCCTGATTTGACTGGGGATTACCTTCACTATGGATAGAGGATCCCCACGCTGATAAGATATCAGAGTGCCGTCTTTACCTCAATAAGAAATATGGAGGACCCAAACACTAACACGATGGTGGATTATCATATACGTGAAAATAGGATCCACATGCTAATACAACATTGGAGTATCTTATCTATCTAAACTCTCTGATGATCTTTCTTGATCACTTGCAGCGTTAACTACCACCTAAAGAAGTGTCATTCTCGCAAAATCTCACATTATAACATCTCATGTATTTATAGAATAATACCTTTTAAAATCTATTAATATTTTTAAATTTAATATTAATTTTTATTTAAGGGGGACTCTATGTATGATAGCGTACCCAACACACAACAATGGGTATCTCCGAAATCTTACGTTGCACACAACACTGAGTTATACCGAAAAATAAAACAATAACAACATTATTATTTTAAATGGTAGTTAATACCTATCTGTTATATTGGAAGTAAGGAAAAAATTTATTATATTACAATTTTACATATTTTTTAAATGTATTTACATTTATCCAATGAATTTATAGGCTTAAAATGAGAATGAATCCAATTTCAAGCATAAAATACTCTAATATTTTTAAAATGTCATCTTACTACGTTTTGATGGAGAACCCTTTTTAAAAATAATTTTTTTCACTTTTTATGTTAAATTTGGTAAAATAAAATTCTTCTCTAGAATTGGGACATAAAAATTCACTTCGGTTGAAATTTTGGTATTTTTCTGACAAAATCAATATTTTTATGAATAGTGATAGTGAAAAATACTGTATTTTATTTCAAAACTACCATTTCATCTAATTTATTTATATAGTTAGATTGTAATTTTAATTTGTTTTAAAGTGAAATTGGATTATGTTTTTAACATTTAATCCAATTATGGTCATTGGAAGTAATTTCACATTTAAATTAGACTTAAACACACGTCAACCTTTTGATAGTTTTTACTTCTTAAAAACCCAAATTCTGGTTTTGAAAACAAGAATTAATTTTAAATTAATTTATTCCAATTATGTATTTTTAATTTGAAAAATTGGATTCTATATTTTAAATCAGAAGGTACACATTATGTAAATAGTTACCTTTAACTTTTAGACATTATGAATAGTAACTTTAGTAATTATTTTTATTTACCATGGTTAAAGTGTAAATCATGTAAATAAGGGTAAAAAAAAATATTATATTAATATAAAACTACCTTAAAATGTGTAATAATACTATTTTATGAGATATATACAATAATGAGAATCCATGGGTCTAATTTAGGACCCCATGAAGCCATTTGAGTGTGATAACAATCTTTTATAATATTAAATTTAAAGAAAAGAGGAATATAACATAAACATGTATCTCCTAAATAAACTAATTTTAATTTGATTTATATAAATAATATACTGGACTATAAATAGAAATTATAAATCTAAAAATATTTCCTATATCATATTATTTTATTTATAATTATTAGACATTACTTAAATAAATATATTTATGACACAATAAAGATGCAACGATTACCTTATTTAAGAAATAGTCAAATAAATGATATTATAAATATTAAAATAAATGTAATTAGAACTTTTTTATTCTATAAACTATTTTTTGGATGGAATTTACATGTTATTAATGATATAAGGCCTTTTTTTGAAGGAATCAAGTTTGTATGACTTTAACAAAAATCAATTTATAAATAGTGTCAAAATTGACATAAATGAGTTTTAAAAACAAATAATATATTATTAAATTATATAATAGTCCTAAAAATATAATATTTGTACAAATAAATTATATAATGTTAAAAATTTCATTAATGATCCATTTATGATTCTATTTTCATTTTATTCTAACTATAGTAACCATATATTATGAAAATATAAGACGACATGGTAAGAGTTAATGTTCTTAACTAAGGGTTAAAGCTAAAAGATACAGTTAATTTTGTGACCTAAAATTTCCTAAATCCTATTAGTTTAGAGGATTATAACCCATAATTATCTTATCCTATAACATTATAAATTTTTAACTATTATAATTCAAAAATAAATTTTTAATAAAATAATATTCCATGACTTTCCTAAAGTGCCCCTCCCCCCTCTTATAAAATGCCACCACCTCAACCCACTTACTCACACCTATAAAGTCCATCATATAATACAAATTATGCTCAAATAATCACCAAAAATTGAAAAATTCCTCTGAGAATCCTGGTAAGATGGAAATTCAAGAAGACCTTTTGGCTAAAATCAAAAGGAGTTACCCAATTTAGTGGTAACATCTTCTATGAAGCTCTTTTCATTTATTTTCCTCATATAACCCCAAAATTATCTGTATTAAATTTTTTTATAATAAAACAAGTATATGATATATAATAGGATGTTTTTATTCTAAGGGTTATACCTACACTTACATACACCTCCATTTAATGGTTATAGAACATACTATTTCTGTGTATTGCTAACTACTACCTCACAAAACGATGATTGTTCAATTTTATTCTACCACCTCTCATGGTGAAAATTATAATGGAAAAAAATTTAAATATGAAATATTATATATATATATATATTCTATATGCTTCGGTAATTTTTATTTTCAACATACCTTTATGTTTTCCATAGTGTGTAAATATGATAATTTCATTGGAGGAAGTGTAAACTACTACCCCCTCAAAGTGTTACGAATCGTTAATTCGGTACATGGAACATATAAAGGTTTTAATGAAATTATATAATATATAAAACATATATATTATACTATAATTATAATATACCTATGTATGTTTTATTTTTTATTCCTTTAATATGATAAGGAAATGAAAGTAGCGTTCATGTGTACGTACGACCTACCGTCTTCATGAACGGTGCATTTAATTTATTATATAAAAATGTTATGGACTATTATAAATACATATATACTGGATATATATGATATTTAAATCATTAATACTGTTTTGGAGATAATGGACTTATGATCACATGGATAATTTGCGTAAAAAAAGTTCATTTTTGACTCAAACAACGAACATCGAGAAAACGTCTGATATAAACTCAAATAAATAAATAAATGATATAACATGGTAATAAGTGATATCAAATTAATAATAAACGTTAAAAAGGTTGTAAGTAAATTATAAATTAAAATAAGTTTATTATTCAGGAAATTAAAGAACGAACGAGATAAGTCAGACTCATGGTAAGGGACTTCATCTCAATCTCCGTTCATTACGGAATTTCTTGATAATATGAAACTTTATTATTTTATAAAGTTTATATAAAGAAAAAATGACATTCCATAACAATATTTTATCTATACTAATGTTATTTACTAAATCATGTATATTAATATTTAAATGTTCAAAGTGGTATGAGACACCTTGACCATTTAAAGATTTAATTATCAGATCTTTTTATTCCTGATATTAAATTACATATTTATTTATATGGGAATAAAAGGAATATATAAGAAATTTTATGTCACTATTAAATTTCATTCAATGTTTTCAAAAGTAATAATTTTATATGAAGTGTATTAATTTCTTTACAAAAAGTCAAAAGGAATGTTTTTTAACGTATACGGCGACAACGATCTCTCCGCTATTGTAACCGTTATTTGATATTCTGATTCCCCTATAAGACTTAATGTATTTTAAAATGAAAATAAATCCATTAATCCTTTATTTTGGAATCTTGGTATTGAAAATTGGTTCTTAAATGAAAATGGTGTTTTTATATAGAATTGTTTTCATATGGTATTAGAATAAGCTTTCAAAAAAGGGGTTTTGTGATAAATGTTTCTTATTCATGAAATGGTATATGAGCATTATATGAAACAGATGAGCCCGATATACCTTATACGAAGGGTTGAGCCCCATTATAGCTCAAGAGTGAGTCTGATATAGCTTATACAAAGGGTGATCCCCATTATAGATATCCAATTTCGAAGTCAACCATATGGTTATTCAAATTGGAATATGTTTGAAAGGGTTTCATATATATGATTCTCTAAGTTACTTAAATTAGTTTTAATTTTTTTCTATTGGTTTTAGGGTTTTCCATTAAGGAAATTTTTTTACTGTTTTTCATGTGCTTTTTTTGGTTCATCCTCTAAAAGAACATTGAATGGGTTATCATGTTTTAACTAGATTAATTTTCTTTATTTTTATTTCCCTTACTGAGATTTTTGAGATCAACCAAAGTTTTTCAATATTTTTACTAGATTTAAGGGAGAATTGATTCTAGGATCTAATCAATGAAAAATTATGATGATTAAACATGAAAAGAAACCATTCTTATTTTTAAAATTTTTTATGTTATGGACGAAATATATACTTTTGGAAGTATCCAATTAGTATTTCTTTATAATTGTTATGTAATAGTGTATGGACTAATTCTATAAAGCTCTAAACCTGAAAATATTCAAAATTTGAATTCTTAAATTAACTCAAGATTATGTAACATTTAAGGATGAGGCTATAGAGTTGGTATAAAAGGTTTGTTTAGATAACATTAGAGGTTATGATGGTATTAATTTCTTTCCTTTATAAGATTTCACTTTATTTTTATGTTGAAATAATGTAGCTTTTAATATTACATTGTTTCTTCATCTAAAATATGTCTGTTCAGAATGGTTTTCCATAGAGGAAATTGGAAAGCTGTAATGGGAAGGCATCGAGAGGAAAAAAACCTTTCAAATAAACAACATGAGGTGGTGATAATTGTAACATAATAGTTTGTTGTAGTGGTGGAGTAGTTTAATCAGGCTATAAATGGTAGTGGTATCCATGCACGAGATCATCCTGATCAACCACAGAAGAATATGTCATTAGTGGAACATTTTATAAGGAAACTTCTGCCATTTCAATGGATCATCTGACCCAATGGTAGCTAAAGGATGGATCAATACCTAGGGGAATATATTTGAAGTTTTGGGATGTTCAGAACACCAAAATGTAACTCTTTCCTGTTGAGTCAATAAGGTTTTCCTTATGAATTTTCCATGCCTTATTGTTTTGAAAACCACAAACACATTATACTTAAGAAAATATTATTTTTACCCCCATAAGGAAAATTTACTTCTTTAAGGACATTTACCCTAACCTAGATTTTCTTATACATAGAATATTTTTCTTAATTTCAACAACCGGATTCATACCCAAAATCCTGGAGCCATATACTGAAAAGATTTAAAGCATTCTGTTTTTTAGGATCCGAATTTTGGATGTGATCTATAATGTAGTTCTAATCCGAATTCTGGACTCCGAACTTTCATGAGTTCGACTCCGAACTCTTAAGTAGTTCGACCCCTAACTCTGAAGAAGTTTGACTCCGAACTCTCAAATAGTTCGACTTCGAACTCTTAAGTAGTTCGACTCTGAACTCTGAAGAAGTTCGACTCCAAACTCTGAAGAAGTTAGACTCCGAACTCTCAAGTAGTTCGACTCCGAACTCTTAAGAAGTTCAACTCCGAACTCTTCAGCAGTTCAACTCCGAACTCTTAAGTAGTTCGACTCTGAACTCTGCAAGTTCAGAATCCGATCTCTGGTGAAACCAGACTCCGAATTCCTATAAAACAAAATCCGAATATTTCTTAACATAGACACCAAACTTTTTACTTTCTTACACTCAGAAATATTGATTAGCTTTTACTTACATATGATTCATTTCAAAATGATGTCATGCATTCAGTTATACATAGTTTGTTATAAAAATATGTCATCTATTCTGTTTCTAATTAATCGTTGGTTAACTTACACGTGTACAGGTCCCTCCAAATTTCATGGAAAATATGACCGTTGGAAGAGGGAGCCTAAAGTTGAAAATTTTCCTATAAACAGGAGCTCTTTTGAAGGAGCTCAATAACAAGTTGATCGATCTAGAGAACATACACTGTTTAGGTGATTTCTAGAGAGAGAAGCTTTTTATTCCTTGTGCGTACTGAACTGCTCGTTCAGATTGCTTCGTGCCACTCTGGATGTTGGTGATTACATTCGAGGACTTCCGGGGATAGGAAGACAGAGGTGCCGACTACCTTGAAGTTAGAGGGCTTCCTTGCTGAGGAAGACAGAGGTTCCAACTACCTTGAAGTTGAGGGATTGTGGGGATAACAAGACAGAGATTCCGATATTTGTATCGAGGGATTATCCTGGTGTGGGTAAGACAGACTTTCTTGAAAGTATAAATCAAGAGACCTTTATCCAAGGTTGTTGGATACCCTTCTCTTTGGGTTAAAATAGTTATTGTTTGTTACTTTTAGTTTTTCTACTTGTTTGTTTCCGCTGCATATTGTATTTTATGGAAAGAATATCCTTCTTGTATTTCTTCACACTTGTACTCTGATTAGTTTAAGATTCTATACACTTTAAGGTAGAATCTTATATTGTAAACTTTGGTTCCAATTCTCCAGTTGGTGATCAGAGGTATTGTGAATTTTCTTAGTTTAACTTTGTTAAACCTAGATTTTCCTTGTCTAAGGAAAACATTGTTATCCATAATCAACTTTAAAGGTTCCAAAGAATTTTTTAAAGTGTAAAATTCACCCCCATCTTGTATATTGAGCATCTACATCGTTATTTTGATCCTATAATTGGTATTAGAGGAGGTCTCTGAAATACTCGTACTCACGTATAAGTTTTTCTTGCTCATTTTCATTCCGCACTTTTTCATTCCGAACTTTGTCATTCTGAACTTCGTCATTCCAAACTTTGTCATTCTGAACTTTGTCATTCCGAACATTGTCATTCCGAATATTTTCATTCCGAACTTTATCATTCCGAACTTTTTCATTCCGAACATTGTCATTCCGAACTTTTTCTACTAACTGGTTTGGTTACCCATGTTGTTTTGGAATGGAAGGAATCAATTTTGGTTCTATTGATAATCTAAATCCTAAAGGACCACCAATATTTGATGGTAATGAATATGAGTACTGGAGAGATTGAATGAAGACTTTTGTTATCGACACTGGAGTGGACAATTTTGTTATGATTACTGGTGATTATAAAATTCATGATAAAGAAGTTAGAACTTTCACTAACCAGGAAAAGCAAGAGTATCAACTCAATTATAAGGTACACAATACTTTACTATGTTCAATGACTAGAAATATATATAGCCAAATTTCTTCTTGTGAAGCAGCTAATTGTATCTGGAAGAAGTTAGAAGTTACACACTTTGGTACTTCTAAAGTGATTGAAACTAGGAGAGCTATGCTTAGAGCTGAATACCATGGATTGAATTTTCCGTATGGTGAACCAATCTGCAATATTCAACAGAGGTTTATGACTATAGTCAACAACTTACAGTCTATGGGAGAAAAAGGGTTTGATGATGAAGCCCTTGTAGATAAGATAATTGATATTATGCCCAATGAGTGGGAATCAAAGAGAACAACTATAGATGAGAACAAAAAGGTCACTCAAATTTCACTTGATGAGCTATTTGGAACACTTCTCCAACATAAAACTAGAATGAAGAGAGATGCTGACAACATCAAAAAGAATAATGTGAATGGTATTGTTGCTTTTACAACAACATCAAATCATATGAAAGCTAAGACTCCTGAGAGAGTAACTAGATCCAAGTCTAAGAAGGTGTTTGTTCAATCAGATTCTAGTGAAAGTGAAATCTCAGAAAATGAGTTAGAAAATATTGCTCAAAGGATGAACAAGATAGCTGGCCAGAGAAATTTCCAATCCAAGTATAAGAAAAAGGAAAGGAAAGAAAGGAAAGATGACGAAGTTACTTGTTACGAATGCAAGAGAGCTGGACATATTAGACCAGATTTCCCTCTACTCAAAAAGAAAGAAAGGAAAGAAAATCATTTTGAAAGGAGCAGGAAGAAGTATTACAAAACCAAAGCTAAGAAAGTTCTAAAGAAAATGACACTTGGAGTGCCAGTGGTGGTGAATCTTTAGATGAATCTTCTAATTATGAATCTTCAAGAAAGAAGAATCTTGGTCTTATAGCCAGATTACCTATTGACAATCATTTCTTTATGGATAATGTATGAAATGCTGAATCATTGACTAATGTATCTGTAAATCCTAATGATAGTAAGTATTATAACTCCTCAGATGAAGAATCCACTTCTGATGAAGAAAATACTTCACCTACCTATGAATAATTTTCTAGGTTTTCTGAACTTCTTGAGATTGAGAACTCTAAACTCAATAAGAAACTTGATAAGGAAATATCTAGGGATTCTATTCTTACTAAAGAGATATCAGATCTTCCTAAAGATCTTGATAAGAAAAATTCGGATTTTATAAGTATTTCAAAAAATCTTGAGGAAGTAAGTTCTGAGAGGAACAAACTTTCTAAAGATTTAGAAAAAGTAATTTCTAAGAAATGTGTTTTCGAGCCTAGCTCTAGTTCTAAATCTAATGATTTTGAAGATAAAAACATTGTTATAAAACTCAAGTCCGAAATGTTTTCCTTAAAGAAGTGTTTATCAAACTTTACCCATGGTAAGGAAAATTTTGATAAAATGTATTCTCAAATATGACCTTTAAGAAACAAATCTAGATTTTGTTATACCCATGAAAAACCAATTTTTAGTAACAACTACTTTATTCCACAGAGTGACCCATTTTTTACCAAGTGTCAATGTGGTGGTCACTAGGGAAAGAATTGTTATTTAAATAAAACCCAATCTCTAGGTTTTCATAAAGCCTATTTTTCTAAGAAAGTGTGGGTTCCAAAAGTTTTGTTGTCTGGAAATTCTGGATCCAAGCATGTTTGGATTCCGAAAGTCTAATTCTTTTCTTGTTTTCAAGAAGATAGAGGAAGTACCAACACCAATACATGGTACGTGGATAGTGGATGTTCCCGGCACATGACTGGTAACAAAATCTACTTTGAAAAGGTTATCAAAACTAAAGGAGATATCATTATTCAGTTTATTGGAATGCAAGATCAACTTGCTGATATTTTCACAAAATCATTACCCTCCGATAGCTTTGAAAACATTAAACAAAAGGTAGGAATGATAACTGTAAGGTAATCATTCTTCATTAACTTCTTGTTAAACAATTCTCCTGATAGTAATAAACTCCTCTTTATAGGGGGAGTACAATGGATTGTTAGTGTAACTAATTTTTTTGGTATGTTTTTCAAACCTTTCGGAACATAAGTTTCCGGAATGGAAATTTCTGAAACCAAAATTTCCGGAATGGAAATTTCCGGAACTAAAATTTTTTATGACTGAAATTCTCGGAATGAGAACTTCCGGAATGAAAATCTTCATACTGAAAACTTCCAGAATGGAATTTTCATACTGATAAGTTTCAGAATAGAGAGTTTTATACTGATGTTTTCATAACGATATTTTCCTACTGGAACATTCGTTTTTTTATTTCTTTGAGAAGAATATTACCAATTATGAACAATATTTCTAGTCAATCTGTAAGCTATGATTTTTTTACTTATAGTTTTGTAATCAAATTTTTCTTACTGGTATTTTTATTTTTTTTAAAAGTTAGGATTCTAGTTTTTCTTCAAATCTAGTTTTTTTCTTTAAAAACCTCAAAAGATCGGAGTCAAGTTCTTCTTGCGGGATTGTTCTCAACCGTCAGATCAGATCAAAGTTTTTTCAACCGTTAGATGGGTTTTGGAAGACCAACGGTCAAATTCTTTGCCTATATAAAGGGGACCCCGAGACTCATCCCACATCAGTTTTCCAAGCTTTTGTGTCTCAAAGCTCTGCTGATCTTCTTAATTCCGGTTCCGAACTTTGTGAAGCCGATCTAAATCTTTCAGATTACTTCACTCCAAATGTCTGTTGAAGAAACTTCTCAAGATATGTCAACTGAAAAACCAATCTCAAAGTGGTTAGTCATCAGGGAAAGATTAGTTCATCCATATTTCTATAAGATTAATTCCTTTATTTCAAAGAATATTAGACTGAATGGATGGGAAGATGTCTGCATAGCAAAGTTAGATAAACAGGATCTGGTTTATACTGATTTGTTGATAGATTTTTACGAGTATGTTTCCTTCCAGATAGAAGATGGCAGAGAGAGGTTTTCTTTCAAGTCTTATGGAAAGACTTATAAACTTTCTTACACTAAGGCCGCGATCTTGGTTGGTTTATCATATGAAGGAGAAGCTGAATTCTGCTCTCACAAACTTCCCGATGTGCAAGGAAGTTTCAATAAGGAGAAGGCACTGAAGTGTCTTGGGATTAAGGATGATTCAACAATTAAAATTGCTCATCTCACTCAGAACAATAGAATCCTTCAACTATGGGTGAAAGGGTTTCTGGTTCCAAGAAGAGGTGATAAAGACAATTTAAAGAAGAGTGATATCTATATCTTATATTTCTTTGTAAATATAAGAAATATAAAACTGATGAGGAATGTCTTGGTTATAATAAAAAATATCAAAGAAGGAAATTTGAGAGATCAAATTATCATGTTTCATGCCTTGTTATCTAAGTTGATTGTTCGATGCTTATAATCTTTCAAGATTACCTGCAAATCAAAGATCCGGAATTGCAAGCTCATGCTAGTCAGTGATGATACTCTTAAGAGGATGAATATGGGATTTTCCAGTAAATCCAATGAATTTTACCCCTTATCTGTGGAGGAGTTTGAAGTAGCTCAAAAAGAAACACACTCTCCGGAACCATACAAAAATCAAAGGAATAAGAGAAAAGGATAATGAAGTGGTTGCTGATAAATAAATTCTTCAGGCTAAGGAAACTCAATCTGCTCCCCCCAAGCCGAAGAAGCATAAAACATATACGGATGAAGTAGCAGCCATGTGGAGGGAAGATAAAGAAATGAGGAAGGAATGAGATCCTCAATTCGGATTGAACCCTGCTAAGGCCAAGACCTTAAAAGAAAAAGCTACTGAGGAGCTAGAGAGACAAGCGAAGGAAAAGAAAATGAGAAAGAAGATGTCTGAAGCTGAAGTGGCACTATCTTTGCTGAAAGATACAGAATTGGTTTCCGAAATGCTTCCAGTTCCGGAATCTTTTGATATTGAACCTTCTTTACCAGAAACTCCAGCCAAAAACTATGTCACTCCAGAAAAGGACAATGGTAAAGAAATAGTTGAAGAAGCTGAGAAAGAAGTTTCTGAAGAATTTGAAGAAGAAGAAGAAGAGGAGAGTGAAGATCTGGATACCTTGATCAAGAAAATACAGAACTACAAAGATAAGGCTGAATCCGAAAAGTTAGTTACTCTAGGTAAGGGAGATGAGGAAGCTAGAAAGAAACATCAAGAAGAAGAAGAAGAAAATGTGTTGTATGATGAAGAAGAATCCTATGAGAGGAATTTTCTTGAGGAAGGTCAAGAAAAATAGAAACTAGATGAATAACTGATCATTCAAGTTTTTGAATCCAAGGAATTATCTCCTAATGTGGAACCCATTCTAAAATCTGATAAGGGGAAGAAAGCTCTCATGGAGACACCTATAAAAGATCTCATCAGGAGGAAAGAGGTTGGTGGTACCTCTTGAAGGAAGCTGGTGCCAGTTGAAGAAGAGCAATCTCAAAGAGAAATTTATGATTCAGAATCATCATCTCATGGGCATGATTTTGTGGTTCAGTCTTTGAGAAAGTTGGTGGACACAATTCCAATTCTTCCAACAATATATTCTAGATGCCAGATGCTACAACAAAGTATGAATCAGAAATTAGATTCTTTATCCATGGTCATGGATAAGTTTTTGAAGTTGGAAGCTAAAAAAAAGTTTTCTGATCGATTACGATATACATAGAAAGTCTTGGAGTAAGGTAACAAAGTGGTCTAAGAGAGTTGAAGAAGACTTGGCTGTGTATGATAATTTTCAGAATGACGTGAAAGAAGCGTTTGACGCAGCAGATAAAAAGGTTAAGAATCTTGAAGATGAGATGATTATTAAGAAAAGTACCTAGAGTCAACAAGTGAATGAACTGAATGACAAGGAAAATTCTCTTACTCAAAATATTATAAATGATAGAAATATCCGTATTGAGCTTGAGAAAAAAGTCGTTCAACAAGATGAGTTGTTAAAGTTGCAGAAAGAAGCCTTGGAGGCTCAGGTAGAGGCTTTAAAAGCTCAAGAAGAAAAGGTAAAATCCTTGAAGAGACAACGAGAGGATGATCAAAGAGACATGAAGAAACTCAAAGCCTTGTTAAAGCAGCTCATTCCGAAATATAAGGAAGAGAAATGAACCCACTCCGATCTTTTGTTGTAGTTGCCTTTCCTTGTATTTTTCCCCCAACTCTAATGAAATGGTTATCTGGTTGGTTGTATCTTGTTATATACTAATGTTTTAGGTACCATACTTTGTTTTCCATTCCCTTCAATTATTTTTGAAAATCACAAAGGGGGAGAAGGAAAAAGAACTACTCCTAAGGAGGATAAAATAAAAATTTCTAAGATAAATATCCTTAAAGAAAGGGGGAGTTTCCCACTATCAAGTTTTTCATTCTTACAATAATGAAAATTCTACTTAGGAAACTCAGAATACAATCCTTAGAGTTTAAATGCCTAAGGGGGAGTTAGTTGTATTCACTTCTATCCATGAAAAAAGGGAGATAAGTTTTAAATTTCCAAGTCTAATGAAAATTTTCAAAATCCTTATGTGCTTTTTCGAAAGGATGTTTGTGCTTTCCAAAAAGGGATAGATTGTTCAGTCAATAAGGTTTTCCTTTTGACTTTTCCATTCCTTCTTGTTTTGAAAATCACAAACAGCTTATACATAAGAAAATATTATTTTTACCCCCATAAGGAAAATTTACATCTTTAAGGAAATTTACCCTAACCTAAATTTTCTTATACATAGAAATATTTTTCTTAATTTCAACAACCGGATTCATACCCAAAATCCCGGATCCATATAATGAAAAGATTTGGAGCATTCTATTTTTTAGGATCCGAATTCTAGATGTGATCTGTAATGTAGTTCAAATCCGAATTCTGGACTCCGAACTTTCATGAGTTCGACTCCGAACTCTCAAATAGTTCAACTCCGAACTCTTAAGTAGTTCGACTCCGAACTCTGAAGAAGTTCGACTCTGAACTCTTAAGTAGTTCGACTCCGAACTCTGAAGAAGTTTGACTCTGAACTCTTAAGTAGTTCGACTCCGAACTCTAAAGAAGTTCGACTTCGAAATCTGAAGAAGTTTGACTCTGAACTCTCAAGTAGTTCGACTCCAAACTCTTAAGTAGTTCGACTCCGAACTCTTAAGCAGTTCAACTCCGAACTCTTAAGTAGTTCGACTCCGAACTCTACATGTTCAGAATCCGATCTTTGGTGAAACCAGACTCCGAATTCCTATAAAACAGAATCCAAATATTTCTTAACATAGACTCCAAACTTCTTTTTGGTTAGACTCCAAACTTTTGACTTGCTTACACTCCGAAATATTGATTAGCTTTTACTTACATATGATTCGTTTCAAAAAGATGTCGTGCATTCAGTTATACAAAGTTTTTTATAAAATGATGTCGTCTATTCTGTTTCTAATTAACCATTGGTTAAGTTACATGTGTACAAGTCCCTCCTAATTTCATGGAAAATATGACCGTTGGAAGAGGGAGCCGACTGTTGGAAATTTGCCTATAAATAGGATCTCTTTTGAAAGAGCTCAATAACAAGTTGATCGATCTAGAGAACATACGCTGTTTAGGTGATTTCTGGAGAGAAAAGCTTTTTCATGCCTTGTGCATACTGAACTGCTCGTTCAGATTTCTTTGTGCGACTCCAGATGTTGGTGATTAAATTCGAGGACTTCCGGGGATAGGAAGACAGAGGTGCCGACAACCTAGAAGTTCAAGGGCTTCCTTGCTGAGGAAGATAGAGGTTCTAACTACCATGAAGTAGAGGGCTTGTAGGGATAGAAAGACAAATATTCCAATCTTCGTATCAAGGGCTTATCCTGGTGTGGGTAAGACAGACTTGCTTGAAAGTATAAATCAAGAGACCTTTATCCAAGGTTGTTAGATACCCTTCTCTTTGGGTTAAAAGAGTTATTGTTTATTACTTGTAGTTTTTCTACTTGTTTGTTTCCGCTGCATATTGTATTATAAGGAAAGTATAAACTTTTTTTATTTCCTTACACTTGTACTCTGATTAGTTTAAGATTCTATACGCTTTAAGGTAGAATCTTATATTGTAATCTTTAGTTCCAATTCTCCAGTTGGTGATCAGAGGTGTTGTGAATTTACTTAGTTTAACTTTTTTAAACCTATATTTTCCTTGTCTAAGGAAAACATAGTTACCCATAATCAACATTAAAGGTTACAAAGGAATTTTTAAAGTGTAAAACTCACCCCCCTCTTGTATATTGAGCATCTACATCGTTATTTCGATCCTACATTTCCATCTAAAGTTTTGAAGTTGAAGTTGATCGATGGTGGTCATTAGTTAATAATACTAGAGAGAAAAATGATCATGATGCCATGGAATGAGAATAATTTGAGGATATTTTACTTGATAAATATTTTCTTAAGGTTGTTCGGCTTAGGATGGAGAAAAAATTATTGTAATTAATGAAGAAAGATGATGATTCAGTTTCCGCATATGAAGCAAACTTTACAAGATTGGCCAGGTATATTCTGGATTTTATTCAATACATTATCAGTAAAATTTATAGATTTTACTATTGATTGAAACCAGGGATATAAAGAGATTTGACCTCTTGAGAATTTAAAAGTTATGAAAAAGTTAGTTATTGTGCTAAGAAAGTTGATATAGAGTTTACTGACACTTATATTGCTTAATATAATAAGAGTAATAAACGGGCAAGTTGCCAAGAAATGGAGAAGCAACCAATTAATAATTCTAGAGGTAAGCCCAAAACTTGTTCCAAGTGTGGTAAAATACATTTTGGAGAATGTATGTCAGGATATGAAAAGTGTTACCGATGTGGTAAGTTTGGTCACAAGGTTCTTGAATAAAAGAAAAGGGTCCTAAATAGTCCAATAATGAGATAATAGATAGCCAGTATATAGTAAGATGATTTAGATGAAATGTGTTGGGACATTATGCAAATAAGTGTTCAAAGTTAATTACACAGGGATAAAATCAGTATGATCAGAAACAAAAAGGGTTGGGAAAATCTTTTTATACTAATATAGTTGATGTTGAGACATCTAGTGAAGTAATGGAAGCTCCTAAAGAGATAACTATTTTTTAAAGGATAACCACAAGTTCATGGTTTTAAACATTCCTTCTTAGGTTTTATGTGATGCGATAATAAGTTATTAAGGACCTTTTTGGGATATTTTTTGAGGGGTCATGTCTACATATGGCTTTTTTTTAATGTGGAAGTATGCCTTTACTTTTGGACCTCATTTTTATGATTTTGATATACTTTATGGTTTGTGTGATCTTTTATATTTAAGGTTATTCTTAGGGATTTACATCATATTTTGGGAATATTATGAGGATGAAATTATGCTTATAAAATAGAATTACATAAAGTAATTATGTTTCCTTATGTTCTTATTCTAGGAATTACATTAATTCCTTAACTCTATCAAAAGGAAATTAAAACAAAAACATTATTCTTTTACAATTATCAATGATATTTTGACCCATAACATAACTATTTTTTGTGATGGATAACCTTACAATGTCTATGTTCTCTATAACTCTCTATTAGTCCTTGACTGTTAGTTTTATTAACCTTGTCCATGTTTTCCTACAGGGAACCCTAGAATATAATATCTCAGGTGACCTTTGTAATTATATTTCTTTCTTTTAAAGTGATAGTTTTATTGACTCATTTTCCGATGTTGGATTTTCAATGATGTTTCTGAGTCCAATTTTAAAATTACGAGTACGCAATTTCAAAAATAGAGGAATGATGTAACATCCCACATATTTATAGAAAAATAAATTTTCACATCTATTAATATTTTTGAATTTAATATTAATTTTAGTTTAAAGGGGACACTGTGTATGATAGTGTACCCCACACACAACAACGAGTTTCTCTAAAATCTTACATTGCACACAACACTGAGTTATAATGAAAAAATAATACAACAATAATAATATTATTTTAAATGGTAGTTAACACCTATCCGTTGTATTGATGTGAATGAAAAAAAAACTAACTGTATTATGATTTTAAATATTGTTTAAATGTTTTTACATTTATCTAATGAATTTTAGAGGCATAAAATGAGAATGAATCCAATTTTATACATAAAATAATATAATATTTTTAAAAAGATGTTTTATCGAACTTTGATAGAAAAACCTTTTTAAAAATAGTTTTTTTCACTTTTATATTTTATATTTGGTAAATTAAACTTTTATTTTAGGATAAAGACATTAAAATTTACTTCGGTTGAAATTCTGGTATTTTTCTGATAAAATCCATATTTTTATGAATAGTGAAATGTACTGCATTTTAATTCAAAACTTCCTTTTCATTACATATATTTATATAGTTATATTTTTCTTTAAATTGTTTTTAAAGTGTAATTGGATTAATTTTTTATAATTGAATAAAATTATTGTAATTTCATGTAATTTAATATTTAAATTGGACGTAAACACATGTCAATATTTTGATAGTTTTTATTTCTTAAAAACCCATTTTCTGGTTTTGACAATGAGAATTAATTTTAAATTAATTTCTTCTAATTATATGTTTTGAATTTGGAAAAGTGGATTTCATATTTGTAATCATAAGGTCCAAATCAAGTAAATAGTTTTTTTTATTTTTGAATAATATGAATAGTAACATCAGTAATTATTTTTATTTACCATGGTTAAAGCGTAAATCAGGTAAATAAGTTTAAAATAATAATATTATAATAATATTAAACTACCCTAACATGTTTAATAATCCTATTATATGAGATATTTCCAAGAATGAGCATGCTTGAGTCGAATTTAGGACCCCATGGAGCCACTTGGGTGTGATAATGACCTTTTATAACATTTAATTTGAAGAAAATAGAAATACAACGTAAACTTATATCTCATAACTAAAAAAAATTTAATATGGTTTATATAAATTATCTCTTCTAATATATATATAAATTATAAATATAAAAATATATCCTACATCATGGTATTTTATTTATATTTTTTTGGAATTTAAAAAATAAATATATTTATGACACAATGATGATGCCACAATTACCTCATTAATGAAATATTGAAATAAATGATATTATAAATATTAAAATAAATGTAATTTGATCATTTTTATGCCATTTTTTTATTAAATTGACATTTTATGGTTGGGTTAATTATTTTTTTTCAAATTAATCAAGTTGTTACGACTTTAACAAAAACCAATTTCTAAATGGTGTCAAAATTGACATAAATGTGTCTTTAAAACAAATACTATTTTATTAAATGATATAATAGTACTAAAAATATAATATTCAGAAAAATGAATTATATAATGTTTAAAATGTTATTAATTATCCACTTTTGGTTCTCTTGGCATTTTAAATAACTATAGTAACCATATATTATGAAAATACAAGAAGACATGGTAAGAGTTAATGTTTTTAACTAAGGGATAAATCTAAAAGATAAGGTTAATTTTGTAACCTAAACTTTTATAAAACCCATTGTTTGAGAGGATTTGGAACCATTATAATATATTCCTAGAAGTACATCACTTTTGAACTATTATAATTCTAAACTAAATTTATAATAATATAATATTTCCAGACATTCCTAAATTTCCCGTCCTCCCTCTTATAAAATCCCACCACATCTACCCACTTACTCACACCACTAAAGCCCCTTATGTCATCCAAATTATGATAAAATAATCTCACAAAATCCCTTAAATCATCCTAAAATCCTTACCTTGGGAATAATGCAATTCAAGAAAACCTTTTGGCTAAAATCAAAAAGAGTTACCATATTTAAAGGCAACATCTTCTCTCAATCTCCTTTCATTTATTTTCATCATCCTACCCCAAAACTGTATTTATTACATTATTTTATAACAGAATAAATATCCTAAATTTGTTAGTATTTTTTATTGTGAGGGTTATACCTACACTTATACAAACCTCCATCTAATGGAAATAGAATATACTGTTTATGTGTGTAGTGAACTACAACCTCAGGAAACGATGATTGTTCAATTTTCTCCTACCACCTCTCATGGTGTCCATTATGATGGAAATATTTTAATATATTATATATATTATATATATATGTTTTCTCTATTATTTTGTAATTTTTATTTACAATATACCTATACTCTTTTTATAGTGTGTAAATACGATAATTTAATTTGAGGAAGTGTGGACTACTACCCCCTCAAAGTGACATGAATTGTTCATTCCATAATGAAACATATAAAGTATGGAATTAATAAACTTATATAATATATATAACATATATATATTATACTGGAATTATAACATACCTATGTATCTTTTAGTTTTTATTTCTTTAATATGACAAAGAAATGAAAGTAGCGTTCATGCATACATACGACCTACTGTCTCCATGAACGATGCATTTATTTAATTATATCCAAATGTTATGGGCTATTAAAAATACATATATAATGGATATATATGATATTTAAATCATTAATAATATTATGTTGATAATTTACTTACGTCCACATGGATAATTTTTATAAAAAAAGTTCATTTTTGACTCAAATACCAAACATCAAAAAAACATCTGATATGAACTCAAATAATTTAAAAATTGATATAAGATGGTATTAAGTGATATAAAATTAATAATAAAAATTAAAAATGTTCTAAATAAAGTATAAATTAACCTATGTTAATTTTCTAGGAAATTAAAGAACGAACGAGACAAGTCAGACTAATGGTAATGGACTTTATCTCAATCTCCTTTCATTGAGGCATTTCTTGTTAATATGAAAATTTATTATTTTATATGGTGTATATACAGACAATATGACATTTCATAACCATATTTTATCTATACTAATGTTTTTTACTAAATCATAGTGATTAATATTTAAAATTTTAAAGTGGTATGGGATACATTGAACATTTAATGATTTAATTATCAAATCTTTTTCTTCCTGATATTAAACTACAAATTTATTTATATGGGTATAGAAATAATATATTGAAATTTTTTTATCACTAAGCCTAAATTTATTTTAAAATGAAAATAAATCCCTTATTCATTTATTTTCGTATCATGGTATTGAAAATGGGTTCTTAAGTAAAAATGGTAATTTTATACAGAAATGTTTTTCATATGGGATTAGAAGAAGCATTCAAAATAGTGGCTCTATGATGAACATGTTTTATTAATGAAATGGTACATCAGCATTATATGTAATGGGTGATCCCGATATATCTTATACGAAGGGTTGAGCACCATTATAGCTCAGCGGTGAGCCTGAGATAG
Organism: Viscum album; assembly: GCA_963277665.1. Classification (NCBI taxonomy): domain Eukaryota; kingdom Viridiplantae; phylum Streptophyta; class Magnoliopsida; order Santalales; family Viscaceae; genus Viscum; species Viscum album. The sequence continues at coordinate 1,664,773,221 of OY728128.1, forward strand.
CTTATACAAAGGTTTGAGCCCCATTAAAGCTATCAGAAGAGCCCGACACAACTTATATGACGGGACGGGCACAATTGTAGCTCACAGGTGAACATGATATTGCTTATACGAAGGGTGATCCCCATTATAGATCTCTAATTTTGAAGTCAACCATATGTTTATTCTAATTGAAATATGTTTTAAATGGTTTTATTTTTATGATGCTATAAGTCACCTAAAAGGGTTTTTAATTTCTTTCTGTTGGTTTTACTGTTTTTCATTGAGAAAAAAGTATGGTGTTATTAATGTGATTGTTTTGGTTCATCTACTCAAATAACATTGAATGGGTTATCATGTTTTTACTATACTGATGGTTTTTCTTTATTTTTATTTCCCTTACTGAGATTTTTTTACTCATCCCAAGTTTTTAAAAGTTTCACAGGATTTAAGGGAGAATAGAGTCAAGGATGGAATCAAGGAAAAGTTATGATGAATAAATATGAAAAGTAATCATGTTTATTTTTAAAAGTTTTTATGTTATGGGAGAAATAGATATTTTTGGAAGTATCCACTTTTTATTTCTATGTTTTTGTTATGTAATAGTTTGTGGCCTAATTCTCTAAAGCTGTAAACATGAAAATAACCCCAATGTGAATTCTTGACTTAAATCAATATTATGTAATGTTTAAGGTTGGGGAATTATACACATCATATCTCAAAATCTAATTTCGAGGTAACCACCACGTTATACGTGAAAAAAATTTTCATGATAGGCTACTTTCGGGAAAAATCTGAGTCCAAATGAAAGAGACAGAAAACATTGAAGTTTCCTCAAAAAGAGGCTTATGACATGTCAGGGACCCACATGGCGTGTGGTCCCACTCTACTATCTGGTCATGTCCTTTCCAGAATAGAGCCTTATATCCATGTATCACAAACATGATGTGTAGGGGAACTACAAGATGTGTCTCAGCCACAATCCGGAGGAACACAAGAGGCTCATCGCCGGTCCAGGGGAAAAACATAATTTCAATAATATGCCTCTTAAAAAAGACTTGAATGAAAAACTAATCACACAATTGAGATCTTCATAGAAAAAATCTTGAGATAGGCTATTCAATTTCTTTAATGGGATTCCCGGTGAAATATTCTCATTTCACTGCATCATGCTCGAATATCATTTCATGGGATCAAGCTATGTGTCCAAATTAAATAATCGAAATTTTTGTTGAAATTTTTTCCTTAATTTTAGGGTCACAACATCACAGACGGTTTGTCATTATGACACCATATGAGGGTGATATGTTGGATATAATATACTTTAATAATAATAATTTTATTATTATTTCACATTTCATTGGCCCAAGTCATGATTCTGAAAAATGTATCAAACATTGGTCATAAAATGACTATCTCAATTCTAGGGTTATACTACCACTTACAGCATGTCAATCGATGGTCACACAATTATGTTACAACCGATTCAATGTTTTTCCAATAATAATAATAATAATAATATTTTATTATTAATATTTTATTAAACCTTATACAAAGGTCAAGGATAAGCATGTTAGATGACATCCCTTCTTCTCCCCATGGGTTATATGCTAGAAGGGGCCTCCTCCATTTTATCTCCTTTGTTATTTTTTTTCAAAACATTAATAAATAATAGAAAACATGATTTTAAATAGGTATTTAAAATTCTACTCCCTCCCTAACTTTGTGGTGTGCACCATTCTAGGGATCCAAACTCCCACTCCACCAAATGGGTCTATTAATTTTTATTTTTAATAAATGAAACATTATTCATGTAATTATTATTACATGTTTTCTCTTTCCTTTAAAATCATAAAATAAATTTTCATCCTTAAATAATTAAAACCATTTAATTTAAATAAGCACACAAATTTTATGTCACCAACATCATCATTATTTAATATAATAATAATAAAAAATACTCCTTTAATTTTTATCAACTCAACACCATTCTAATTATCATTATTATTAATTATTATTAATGCACATTTTGTTGAACACATCTTCCCACCTAAATGGAGAACTAAGTCTGGTAATCATCACATCCATGCCAAATATCCTCCACCATGAGATCATGTTCACGACCTCTTCTTGAAACCAAACCCATCATAACACACGTTGTTACTGAACATCAACTGGGAAAATAGGGGTAATCGACCCAATACTGAACCACCTCCAATAAATAACATTCACCTGTGGTGATGATTGAATCCATTCAGCAGACACCATCCTACTCATTTATCATTCTGTCCCTAAAAAATTCATTTGTATGCCATTTGGTACAACGAAATGAATTTGAGGGTTCGACCGTGTTCAAACCCACCCCAATAATGTTGAATCACGACCCTGTGGTTTAATGATGAAGAATGTGAAGAACGGTGGGGGAAAACACTAATAATAAATTTAATAAAAATCATTGGACAAGTGTTCTTAGACAACACATTCATAGCGGGGAAATTTGGGCAAAAAATGTGGCATAATAGGAAATAAATTGAAAGGATAATTTATTTCAATACATAGGCTCATGCAAAGGCTCATATTGACACAAATCAAAGAGAGGGAATTGATCATGGTCCATATTTTAAATATAATGGCGGAAAACAACATATATTGAGTCCTACATCTATTTTGGATCTATCATTATCAAATAATGCACTTTCATAACAATTGGAAGAAGATGACAGGTTCTTCGTGCTTTGATTGTCCTTGATCTAGAGATTTTTTGTTCTTCAGAAAAGGGATTTGTTAAAGGGAGGAGGAGGAGGGATTCAAAATCAGTGAGATAATTATGACCCAACCTTGGTGAATTCTCCCTAATGAAATATTTATAGACCATTATTAGGTGAATAATAATTAATTAGTTATTAAATAATTAAATAATTCACTTAAACACACTGCCAACATGCGAGAGGTCTGAATGTCCTGTACTAACTCATTTTATGTCACACCTAGTGTAAAAACTATGTTTATGATAGAACCAAGGTCTTAGATTTCTAATCTGATAAAAAATTTAAGAGTTATCTTATCTTAATTAATTAACAATGCACGCATAATATAAAATATATTTAATATTTTTATAATATTAATTTCAGGCACACTGTGGCTCAGAATCACATGCCATCTTGGCACCTAGATCTGGAAATATATATAGAAATATTTAGATGTCTTATAAAGATAAATCTGAGTCTCTATAATTATTATAAATAAAAAACAAACAACAGTGACTAAGAACTGAAAAATATACAAAATCAAAGATAATAAAAATCAATACAATCAAGAAATCTGAAAAACTTATTATACTATGACAAAGTTAGATATAAATACCTCTTAAAATAGTAGTTAAGTTATTCCAATTAAATAAAAATGGGTACCCACACAACCTCTCCATCTCTAAAAAACATGACCCACTTTCTATATTAAAGTAATGTTTCTGATTGACCAAATCCCTTGAACAATTCATCCATATTCACTACCATGTTTAATGGATTCTAGGTCTTGGTTGAAGCATAAAAAAGTTTATATTAAAAATTTTAGGCTTTGATTTTGAAGGACCCCAGAACACCCTTAGAGGGGAGGGGTGAATCAGGGTGTTAAATTTTTATTTTTAAATTTTTGGATCTTGTTCCCTCGTGGGTAGGAACTTGGTAAATATATCAAAAAATAAATAAATAAGGGATATGACACAACACTTTTTCTTGGTTCACAACAAAGGGCTACATCCAAGGAGCATACACCAACAGTGTGTCAGTCATACCTAAATCCACTAATCTTTACTAGTTTGAGGATTACAAAGTTTGGTCATTGTAATTCTATTCCAAGAACACTGCCTTTACAAAGGTTTAGGGATAGATCACTGCGTCCCTTAGATCCCATCCGTCGACTCCCCTAGCTCACTACATTGAGAGAAGTCTTAGTTTATCAACTTTAAGGTCACATCAATATATTTTCATTGAAGACTTAATATCTATTTAGCAAGAGATAATGCTTGCATCGAAGTCCTGAACTGATGCACTTGAAGGCACTGATCACAGAAACTGGATATTCAAAAGCCTGTCGAAATCACAACACCACGCTTTTGAGCAATACCTCAACTTGCATGGAAGATTTGGGAATTTTTTAGAATAATGAATTTCTCGAAACCCCTAATTTCCGTACAACCCTTTTCTTTTGCGCAACGACACCGAAGGGTTCATTTGGTATTTTTAGACTAAAGAAACACCTTTCATGCAAGATTAACTCTCTTTCAATATTTTTCATGCCAATATTTCACGTGGAAGAGGAACCAAATTTTCGTTGAAAAATTATTAAGTCCTCCTTGCGGGCAGCTACATATTTATAGACCAATAAAGAACCTATATGAAAGATCCTGATTCATCTTTGTCTATGCATGTAAGTTTCTTTACAAGCGTGAAAAACCCCTTTTGACATCACATTGGGTGCGTAAGATTATTTCACGCAACACCATCTTTTGCACACATCCATGTCTTGCACGCACTTTTTTCCTTTTACATAATTTGAAACAATGATCCTAAAATAAGACTTGTGTGCAATATTCTAAAAACCCATCAATCTTGTGTACAACTCCTTTTTCCAAACACACAATTCTCCATTTTCAGATTTTTTGGCCAAAAAAATTGGCAAATGATGGGAAACGACGCCACCTTCAATACTGTTGCCCACCTGAATTGTATGATCCCTTTCCTAGAAAACATATTTAAATTCTAATGAGGATTCAAAAAAAAAACACAAACCCTAATCCATATCTAGCATAGAACAACCATGGTTCCGACAAATTTATGTCAAAAAATCAAATTATTAAAACTCTATCCCAGATTAATTAACAAATCATATGTAATTAAATTATGGATGAAGAATTAAAACAAAAATTTTAATTAGAATCATAACACTTCCAATTTTTATTGGAATCAAATTTTACTTATGGATATAATCATTATAATAATCTTATAAATTTTTTCATAATACTTGACTTACTCGATGTGATTCCAAGAATTGGATTTTTTGGGAATTTTACACTACTTCATTAGTTGTATCAAAATAAACAATGTACATAATATATATAGATATGGATACCATTGGATTGAGTAAGATTTTATCACTCATTACCGTACCTTAATTGTGATATTAGATCATATTTATTCACATTAATACAAGATTTTTTCTCTTATAACTAGTATTCCTTTCTCTATATGTACCAAGTACACATCCATTGTACTTTATCAATTACAAGGGGATAGTTCAGACTACTTCTCATATAGTTATCTTATATTTAGATAATTGTTTCCAACCATAATGTATATATTGGAAATATCTAGTACATAGTATGTAACATATGATAAATCCATCAAAGATACATATATAATTATACTCAACATTTTAATCTCTTATAATTTCTCATACAATTATTCTTGGAGAGATTTATGCCATGCGACATTGGAATTAAATTTCCCTCAAATTATCCCAATATATTTTCAATATATATACTTTGACATAGTCTAAGTAACCCATAGAGTTAACATAGAAAATATTGTTCCCTATAACTTGGGCGGATACTTTAATTCAATATTTGGATATTTTCATTCATCCCAATTTTAAATAGATATATGACTAGTAATAGTTTTCCTTATGTTATCAATATATTTTACTTGGAAACTACAGCGATCCCACTAACCTATTATAGACACTTAACATACATTTATTCAAAATGATTATTCTATAATCAAAATGATTTCATTAATATAAAAAATGAATATCTAAAACTTGTATTCTTTATTGGAATTCAATGGTGTCACTGAACCATTTAGGTTTTATCACATAAACACTATCCAATAATGGTGGTCTTGAAATACAATTCCAAATTTGTTGATCATAAAAAGATTCTATGTCATTTGAAATTGAAATGGATTTTAATAGGTTGGTTTGGTATTACCAATTGAGCCTTATTGATACCACATTGTACTACCCATGTATAGTTTCCATGAATACCCACCAATGAGTTCACATCATTTAGATAAACTATCAAAATATAGAATTTATTTTGGTACATGGAATCCATTTTATTTAATTTATATAATCTTTTCAATCATATGTAATTTACATTTACTAGTTCCTTCTAGGATAAATTTTTCTTATATAATAATATATCACACACTGTGGTGAATATAAAACCACTATTATGGTCATAATCATCTTACATAGAATGTGTCTCTAGAACATTCTATTTCACAAGATCTTATGGAACATGTTCCTATGAAAACTACTTATGTATCTTACACATTGAGATATCCCAAGTAAATTTTTCTTTCACTATCTCAAATAGAGATGTGAACCCTTTTATAGAAATGTAGTCTCTCTCTCAACTATTACTTTTCTACCTTTGATATTTTTATTATATCCTTATAAAACTTTAGGATTATTACTCTAGATTCACATTTTTTTATTCATGATACAAGTTTGTTTACTAACTTATCCTTAAAAAACTATTTACATATATACACATCAAGTATCACATAATGGATTTATTTCATGTTAAAACTCACATGATATCCATTTTTCATAATAATTGACATATGGTTATGGGTTAACACTTCTCTTTGTGAATTTAATATTGAAATATAATTGATGTTATTTCAATGCTTATTAAATGTCACAATTGATGTTCCTTTTACTGACATCACGACATTGATGTGTATAAGGAAATGTACATTTAGGAATTTATGCATGCTACATTTTAATGATAAATTCAAAAATGTAATAATAAAAATCAATACTCTTTTTACTAGTATAATGAATTTGGAGTGTTTAAGAAAATGTGAGTTTAGGAATAAATACACTGTATATTTATAATGATCAATGAATGCATGGTTGAGATATTATTCAATTTACCAGCTTGAAACAACTAATATATATTAAACATGCAAATTTATATTCCTTAAAACTCTTAAATGAATCTCATGAAGTATATGAATTTACCTCTAGCTTCTCATTGGGAATGTTCACACTCTATTAGCTAAAATAATTCATAAACATTTATGGTTTACCTTTATTTATAATGGTTTCTTTTTCCAAAACAAGATAAGTAATTATGTCGATAACACCTATGTTTTTAGATCAATAGAGTTTAAATATTATACTGGATATTTCATTGAAAAATGATTTATGTTTTACTAAAAAAATAACCAACTTTCCATAAATAGGTAATTTAGTATTAGATTTTATATTCATCAGTTATTAGAAATGATTCAAGAATTAATAACTTATTGGTAGAGTATGAGGTACGAAAAACACATTACTTCCAAAATGTAATGATGATTTCTTGTATCCAATGTAAAGGTGTGATAACTATTTTGGTAATACTCAATATAATATCAATTAAAATCATTATACTTGGAAATTAAAATTTTTACACATCTCACTTTTGATATAGGAATCACCCTTTATCAGACTCGAAGAATTAACCTTACTTATTGTAATGTTTTTATACCTACATTGTTTCTATATTTGGATACAAATATTTGACACACATTTAGTATATAATACCAAATAAATAAAACTAAAGCATCATATACAATGATAAATTTATAATAATTTTAATTCTTTTCTTGATTAAACTTCAATTTATTGTATTTTATCTTCCATAAAGTTATCTCATGATCAATGAAGAAAATATAAACCTGTATGATGCTTTTCCTCTTTTATGTGAAGAAACTTTAGAGGGTTCCTTTGGTGTAACACTTTCTATTTTACTTTTCTCTATTCCTTTTATCTTATTCACCATAATAAAAAAAGATTAATTTTTTCGTTAAGTTATTTTGTGCTTGGATAAACTTACCCATAAAGGAAATGAATCATTTTTCTAAATAATATTCATTTTATGATCTATATCTGGAGTAATTTGGTGATAAGGATATATGAATTGATTATATTAAATGTTTGTGATAGGTATTTCAATTTAAAAATTTTCACTATAATAATCATCAAATTCATTACTCTTTTTTTTCTTTATCCTCATGTACTACTCAAAGATGTGACAATAGGTGAATCCATTCTTGTTCTAATATTGCTTCCACAACTCAATAGGTATTGATTATAACATTATAATATAAACATAAAATTAATCAATCATGTTTCACCTATATGATTCCATTTCACATTTTATTCTTGAGGATTCCCAACAGGAAGTGGGGAATTTGAAACATATAATTTATTTTCATATCATAGTATTTTGAGAAATCACGTGTACTACACTTGAAAAATAATGCCGGTTGAGACATTTGATTTATCAGTTATAGATCATAGTGAAAATTTTGTATTACTATCCATTTTATAGGGAAATAAATATAAGAATATTAATACATTCATTAGTATTAACGGTTATTATACATTATAGATTTTTTAATATTTAATATTTCCCACTATTTTATTGAGTTCTAGTATTCCTCAACTAGTAGATTTGAAATAATAAATCAATTGAGTATTACAGGGATAAGGTTCCTTAAAACATCTAATCATAATCCAATATATGGTTATAAAACCTATCAATTAGTATTAAGGAAGGATTTTAGTTGGCCAACTGTATTAACCTATGATTTTGTGATATGTTTAGTGGATTACAATATCATGAAAAGGATAACCTTGGATTGCTTATATTTTTTCCTTTAAATTTTCAAAAATATAGCTACGACTATTTCATGTCTTCAAAATAGTAGTTAATTTGACCAATTACTCTAATAATAACTCTCGAGTAGTAAGAGGGACCCACAAATAGGGATAATGAGCACCTCTTACAATCATTTTTGGGTGGTGCATCTTATGTGTTTTTGGAAATGTTATTTTTGTGGGATGTTTTGAGTTCCAGAACCCCTCTTGTTTTAATGATGTTTTGGGTTTGTGTTTGGTCAGTATGTTGTGTTGAAGGGATGGTTAGTGGTCTCTTCTGAGAAAAGATCAGGAGTCCCTTGTGGTGGCTCCCCTCATGTGTTCAGTTTTGACTTGTGATATTTTTTTGACAAATGGACCATCTTGGTTAGGTCCTTGGGTTCTCTCATTTGATTGGGTACATCCCCATAATGATTTAATGCAAGACTTAAGTGTAGTCCAGATTGCTTGTCTATTGAAATTTCCTCCAGTTGATCATTGAAAGGAGTCTTTTTATTGAGCTTTAGAGGTTGAGTCTATACCATTTCCTTTATTTGTTTTTTGGATCCTCTTGGATCTGGAGAGTGGTTGAGGAAGGTTTAAAGAGACCATAGTTTCTTAAGTTACCTGATTCACCAAAGGTGGAAGCGGTCTGGGGTTGTCGGTCTAAAATGTTTTCTAAGAGGGCCTATTGGTCTTTCATCAGTCTCTCTGAAATAAGGGTTCATGTTAAACCACCGGTGTGGGGAATATGGTCAAGATATAATGATATATACATTTGCAATAAATCATGTGTTGTTTGGGACTCAACATAATTCCTCTATCCATATATTGTTTTTATTAGTCGCAAGGGTCAAGTTTTGTGACACCATGCGATGTCATGTGCTCATTTTACTTAAAAAGTGAAGGTTGTGCAATTTTTTAAGAGTCTCTGTTTTTATGGAAGTGTTCTTCCCTTCATAAATTCATGATATTCTCTATTTAGAGGATGGTGTTTTCATATGTCCTTTCATATTTCCATTTTTTATCCAAAGAAAGAAGGGGTGATGTGTGTGAATATTCTAAGCTATTGTTTCTACAAAATGTCAGGTTTTGGTAAAGTGAGTTTGGAGTGTGTTGTGTCTACTTTAACCCATCTAGTATGAAAATATAGTTATCTGTGGGACCAAAAGAAGAATCTCCATTCGCGGGTTTCCCCAGGCCCGACTGCAGGGATGAAGATGCTTTGACCATATGAGCTCCAACCATAGGTCCCGATGTGAAGCTGGCGCATAGTCAGGGAAATCATAGGGTTGTTAAAATTTTTTGGTCTAATTCCCATCCTTAGAATGGAAGATGTGAATAGTTTAAACCTAAGGTATTGTAGTCTTTCTATAGTTTTTCTCATTTATTGGAAATAGGTGGGGGAATAAAGTTCCAATGTAGTCTTCTAAGTTCATGCTTTCCCCCCTTTGGTTTCCTTTTAGTTTTTAGAGATATTTATAAAAATTGGGCTAGGTATATGGTAGCACACAGTTTGTGCATAGTTAGCAGTAACTGTGCACTAACTAAGGAAACCGTGTTATAAGAGATAGTAGCTACCGCACTGTCTACACATGGCCATACACCTTGTACCATGTAACCATGAAAATTTCCCCCTTTGGATAGAATTATTTCCATGGTTAGCCCATGGTCTCCCAAACTGTGATGACTAACCATGCGACCGTCCCAACTCTTTAACTTTTGGGGTCTTTTCATGCTGACTTGTGCTAGTCGGTTAAGATGGTTAGTTCTTATGGTGGAGAGACCCACTATGGGTATCATGAATGTTATTTTGAAAAATTATAATGAAATTATACCCCTTATTTTGGGGATTCCATTCGCGCCTCCCCTATTAATGTCCCGATTCTTTCTCGGAAAAAATTGAGTTGTCCCTTATGGTATGGAGTCTGTTTGTGTCTCCCCATATAAGTAACATGGTTTTGTCCCTTGTGTGGGTCTAAAAATAGGTAATCTCATTCAGAGTTATTTAAACACCAAATTCCTCCTTGGCTAAGCATTGGAATTAGAGTGAACCCAAAAATTTTGTTGAAGTAAGACTACAGAGACCTCGTTCATTTTTGTTGTTCATTCTAGATAAGTTGATTGAGTCTTGTTTGGATAGTGTTTGAGGTGTTTTTTTGGGATGTAGTTTTAATATGCTTGATCATTTCAAAAAGAGGAGTATATTTATTTTGGTAAGAGTATTCCTTCCTTGATAAATCATTTGGTGGTTGTTTGGCCTTTTGGGGGTGGGTGAAACTTGGAAATGAAGTCCATTTTTTCATTTCGGTTGGGTTTGGTTTTGGCTGTTGGAATTGATGTGAATTTTTGAGAGAATAAAGTTTTATTGTGGGGATAATTTTCACATCCATGACTTATTTTAAATTTATTTTTCATTTAATTCCCATTATTTTTTTTGTGGGGCTTTCCGATACATTTTTGGAGGAAAGGGTGAGTTTTTCTAATTTAGGCCAAACTGTGAGCCCATTTCCAAATTTAAAAACCAAATTTGATTGTTTTATAAATCTTTCATTTTTTCAAAAATTTTCACCCATTCCAATTTCAAAATGGAATCCCCTAGCCTATTAACACTACCATATAAATTTTGACCCTCTTGGAATCCATAAGTATGGTGGATTTGGGTTTTTATTTAAGGAATTGGGCCATCCCATAATCCTATTTATAGTTTTAAAAAAATTATTTATTTAATATCTTATTTGTTTCTTACGCATTTTCCGTGATTCCACCTCCCAATATAATCCAACATCCTTAGGAACACCCCCATATTTGTATCTCTATATTTTGAGCTAATTTCCATCATAGATTATGGAATAACTACTCAAGCTTTCTCAAATCGTCCGGATTTGAATAGATAATTTGTTTCCTTCATAAATCATTCATTTTTTCACTATTTTACCTCCATTACAGTTCTTACATGACCTCTTATTCGTTATTAAAACCTCACTTGAATATTTGGATGTTTGGAAATTCAGATACTGGTGTATTTGGGGAGTTTTATTCAATATATCTCAAGTAAGTGGGTTTCTTCTCATGTTACTCCCATTTTCTTAGGGTTTCTCCAACTTTGATTGAGGTTATATAATTTCCAAAATCTAAGGTTCATAACTAGGGTTTATTTTGTGTCATTTTTCTAAAAAATTGTGTATTAGGTCTTGATTTCACTTCCTTGTGGTGTGGTGGTGGTGCGATTGAAGTTTCACACAACAGTTTGGAGTTTTGGACACAAATGGTAGGTGATTCCATGTGTAAGGATTATTCTATGAGTTAGTTTTTCTTGATTTATATTTTTATCATCATTTTATTTAATTATTTTTGGTGCAAAAATTTTATTGGGTAGCATTTGTTAAGCGGTTGGGTTTTTAGTGGCATTTTTCTGTAAAAATGAATATTTTTGGTTTGTATTCTATGTTGTGTTCACTGGGGTTATTTTATGATTCATGGAATAGTTTTATTAAATGATGTAATGGATTCCAATTCTAGATTGATGTGATATTGGTATTTTTTTGGTCTTTAAAGAGTGTTTAAGAAGGATTTTATGTGAAAAACATAGTTACACTCCATGGAATTGTTTTTTGAAGGTTTTAAATGGTTTCTTGATTTATGTACGAGGTGAAACTATGTTTCCAAACTATTTTTCTTGGAGTGTATTTTTGAAATGGACTATTTTAATGTGAACGGGATTTTATGTGATGTGGAATATCTTGGAAAGATTTATTAAAATTGTTTAAAGGATTTGTTGATGTGTGAAAGAGAGGTAAAACATGTTTTGGGCTGTTTTGGTGTGAGTATGATTTCCAAAAATGAATTTAAATGAAAAAAGGGATCATGTGACATCTGTGTGTTATGTTTGGAGTTTGTGTGAATTAATATTGGTATTTTCATTTGAAAATTGTATTTCATGGATTGTGGAACTTGTATGACCACAAGAGTGAAAAACTGAGTATATAGGTGGATGGATGTGTACCGGTATGCTAGTGATCCCATGGGGTTTGACCCATGTTTCAAATAACAAGTTTGAAGATGAAAAAAATTACTAAAATATAATGATGATGATATTGGGTGACCACTAGGATATGGGTATGATTCCTACTAGTGGATCATGTGCATGATAACAAATATTTTTATGGTTACTTTAACCAAATTCGGGGTACCTAGGACACACAATGAGCTAGTTCCTATGGTTGTTTTCCCATTTCTAGTTATCATCAGATATTTTAAACTTAACATCATCATATGGTACGTTTGGATGGAGAAATTTAGTATATTTTTCATTCTATTTAAAAGTGTTGATTTATTTTAAAGTATACCTCTTGAAAACTGATTTTATTTAAAGTTGCATCTTCTAAATATTTTTACTAGCATTTCTTATTTACAAAACTTGCATGTTTTTGGTCTTATAATGATTATCACATGGAATATTTTTGTGGTGGAATCCTACTGGGATTTGGATCACACCGTACATACACGTTTGGGTGTAATTATACTTGGTTATCTTTGTTGCAAGATGGGTAAATCTTTTAATGTTGGTGGTCTGGGTTTCTAGAGGTCCTTCGTGATGCAGTGTTTTGAAGATGGCTTGTGGGAACTTCCTCTTGTCATGAGGTGGTTCATGGGATGCCATTTTTTGTTTTTTTTCATTTTTAATAGTATTTAAACAATTTTTTAAATTTTTCAACTCAATTCTTAATTTTTTAAATGATAATTTTCTTTGAAAAATTAAGATTTGGTTTGTTGGATTCATTTGTTATTTTATGTTTATAAACTCAGGTAAATAGTTACCAAATTTTATTTTATTATATCCGAGAACTTGTTCCAGACCCATGGGGATTGGGAACTCATTTCGAGTCTTTCTAGAGACCAGGTCATGTTCTGGTTTTGAAGGAGACAAGATCTGGTTCGTGATATGTTGTATTCTAGTACTTTACTCATAGTATAGTTTCTTTGACATGTAGACTTTCTGGTTTTCTTTTTCTTCTACATTGTTAGTGAAAAAAGCATTCCCACATATAGGTTTTTATGATTCCAGGTGCTAGTCGCTGACGTATGGGGATCGGGAATTCCCTTCAGGCTATCTTAGGACCAGATCAGTTATCTGGTTACAAGGATACCCGTGCTGGTTTGTGACAACAATGACACACCCAACACAAGCTACCTCACCAAGACACAAATTCTACAGTTTTTTTCATGCATCAAAGATTGTAATCAAAGTTTACAAAATGATAATAATCTTTTGTTGATATAGGGACACACATGTAAATATATATAAACTACCAATTAACCCCAAAATATGTGGTGTTCCTATTGGTGGTCTAGTCCTCATGATCTCCTATTATTGAGATAACCTAGGGAGAACTTCACGAGAAGAGGTATCAATGCTTATGAACCCCCTAAGACCTAATAGTTAGAAATTATATGCATTATGTCATTATTATGTATCTAGACTATATGAAATATGTTTAATATTTCTGTCATACTATATCAAGGTTTATATTATAGTTTTTAACTACTATAACCTTTTAATTTGACAAATAATATAACTAAATTTCCATATAAATAGCGGATGTAGATGTTAAAACACTATTATGGAAAGAATACAACATGAATAACTCACTTTATACATGATATAGTAACTAAAACTTATTGTTAATGTTGTGACTATGGAACCCATTTTTACATCATAGTTATTACATATTTTTAGACATGTATAAGGCCAAAAATAGCCGTACTATCTTCAAATCACTACCGTGATAGTATAATGGTCATAATGAAATCAACCTAGTCCCAATGAAAGGAGACCTAAAAATAGTAACATCCAAACACTGAACAATAAATGAACATAGAAACTAAAACTAATAAAATCAATGAAACACTCGAAATAAACAATTCAAAAAAGAACGACTGATATAGACACCCGAGAAGAATAAGAAGAATTAACTAAATAATTGCAAGAATCCCACCACCAAATCTAGTATCAAGAAAAAACTGAATTGATAGATGTGTATAGGGTGTGTCAGACCATTTCCAAACCAATAATAATACCATGACTAAGGATCATGTATATGAATCAAACTAGATAAATTGAGAAAAATTACCATAGAACACACACTGGTACGACTCCCAATTTTTTTGGGACCCAGAATATGTTGGTGATTGAAAGTGAATTAAGAGGTATTATTTTGAAAGGGGTAGATTCTAGATGGATTTATAAAGGGAAATTTATATTATTTTAAATTTTGGTTCTCTCTTTTTTCAACACATCGGCACATTTTTCAACACATTAATCACATTAAAATTAAGATGAATTCTAATGATTCAAATATGGTGAAATATTTTTGTATGTTTTTAGGAGATTATAGGATATTTAAAGTTTAATTCTTAATTTTAAAATGTGTTTTAGTTCTAAAAGGTATAATCACATGGAAAGGGAAACAATCACACTATAATGACCCTAAGTAAGAATAAAATTTTGATAGGAAGAAAAAATCACACTATAATGGAAATGATCATTCCATATTTTTTTCCTAAATTATAAAGATACTAGTTCTAGTCCTTTATAGAATAAAGATTATTCCATAACTAAAAGGTCATTATTTTCATGTTCATGTCAATACAACTGCATTATGAGGACTCTGTTTTTGTCGTTAAGTGGTTTTTTATGTCATAATTTAAAAGTCCATGATTATTGTAATTCATTCTATTTGGAATGGGAATGTTAATTATGTCATTTAAGAGTTTTTTTATTGTGAATCTCAATATCACACTACAATGTTATAGACCATGAAGAGTTGATGATCCTTTAATTGTAATTAATTTTTGGGTTCATGACACAATACATGGTGTCATACCCCAATTTCCCAAGATAAAGAGTCATTTAATGAATCAGTTAGAGGTAACCTTTTGGTAACCACTGAGCTTGAAGTATGAGATATATTGTTACATAGTGACGTAAAATATGATGTTGTAATAATCATAGTGCCACTTTAATTAGTTAAAACATACAACTTCGAGTAAAGATGATAATTTAATTTTTTTAGATGGCTTAGAGAAAACTCAAACATGATCCCTCCTATCCTAGAAACCAATAAAGGGTGTATAACAGTTCTAGATTAGATCAATGTATTGAATTAAAGAATAATATGTTGATACTGGATGTTTTATTTGGATTTTTAATTTTTAATTCAAATTTATAATGAAGGAAGAAGAGTGGATACAATATGAAGAGAGTGAGAAAATAATAGAGATAAGTGTTACAATAAATTAATAGAGTGTAAGAGAGTAATAGGATAAAGAAGATACACTACTACAAAAACGGGCAATAACAGCGCTAAAATCGGGCTTTAACAGCGCTAGAAAAGCGCTGTAAAGCTCAGAGCTGATAAAGGGGGGGGGGGGGGTCCTTTAACATCGCTTTTTTAGCGCTGTTAAATGTCACCTTTAACAGCGCTAAAAAAGCGCTGTTAAATGTCACCTTTAATGGCGCTAAAAAAGCGCTGTTAAAGGATACCTTTAACAGTGCTAAAAAGCGCTGTTAAAGGAAACCTTTAACGGCGCTAAAAAAGCGCTGTTATATGTTGCCTTTAACATCGCTTTTTTAGCGCTGTTAAATGTCGCCTTTAACAGCGCTAAAAAAGCGCTGTTAAATCCCTGCCTGCTGCTAATAAAAAACCTGCACTAGTACAGCCAGCCGAGCAGACCTGCACAAAAACCAGTATATCAACCACAGACCTGCACAAAAACCAGTATATCAACCACAAGCATGTCATCAACCGATCACAACCCAACCAAACAGTGTTCTTACCATGAGTTAGATACCATCTACCCAGAAAGCAAAACTACCTCATTACATAGTATCACAAAATATTCCTACACAACTCAGAAGATAAATACTAGAACATTCCACTATGCATTGTTTCTCCTTGGATTTCCACTTGGTTTTGACAAATCGTGCAGAGCCCGTGCTCCTTGGATCATTCTGCAATACATAAAAAGGATATCCTAACTCTCCCAACCATCACCCTTAGTAATTATGTATATTAATACAAAAAAGGTAACATATCATAAATTGGGGGACTGTAATGAGACATCAAGATTAACATTTTATATATAGGATCGATGTCTGGTAGGATTGGTTGCGTTGATACATGACTCTACCTGGACCTCAAAAATAGATATATGATCTCACTCCAGGACTTTCAGAGAGACTCCAACTATGTCTAGGACGTCCTGCTGAAGCGATCGTACTACCGTAAGTCGGAAAAGATACCAAAACCATCCTAGGAAGGATCATGGGAGCCAACCCTAATGAAATATGTCCTTGATATAGTGTTCAAAGAGATCAATCATGGTACATAAAATTATGTGTCATTTAAAGGGTCACATGCCTTGTCGCTTTACCCTGGGTAACTCCAATGTTCAGCTGCCTGTGTGAATATACATGTCATATCAATAGGAAATTACATGGCATGTTAAAAAAAATATACGTGTTACCCTTTGATCTTGTGTCCTCTTATGCACCCTTGCCCTATGTTAGTACATGACGTCGATCTCATGTGATTCTTCTTGTGTATCTGTACAAGGGATAAACTGCATAGCTGGCTCATTAAAGACGTGTAGTGGGATATATTCCATGTAGGAAAGCCATGTAATCTACCCCAGGTTTGACTCGTACACGTCACATATGACCCATGGATCATTGTACTAAAGTGTTAACACAATCCTAAGGCGTTTGGTCGGTTTCCCGTATGTCAGTTGTTGATTTCACTTAAAAATAAATCCATTTTGAACAAAATAGAGGCACTTTGAGTGGTGTTGGACACACTGAGCCTCGGATTGAGTCGGGGTTGACTCTTACACATCAAATTTGACCCATGGATCATTTCCCTTAAGTTTCAACAGAATCCAAATGCGTTTGGTCGGTTTGCCGCATGTCAGTTGTTGATTTCACTTAAAAATAAGTCCATTTTGAACAAAAGAGAGGCACTGTGAGTGGTGTCGGCCACACCGGGCCTCGGATTGATGCGGTGTTACGTCACACATGAGTCATTGATCATTGTGAAAAAGTATCAACGCAATCAGAAGCCGTTAGATCGATTTGGCGTATGTACGTAAAATATTGTCCATTTTAAACTAAATACATACACTTGGAGTGATACCGGTCACACCGCGCCTCTGATTGAGGCGGGGTTGACTTGTACACGTCACATTTGACCCATGGATCATTTTCCTTAAGTTTCAATAGAATCCCAATGCGTTTGGTCGGTTTGTCGTATGTCAGTTGTTGATTTCACTTAAAATTAAGTCCATTTTTAACAAAACAGTGACACTGTGAGTGGTGTCGGCCACACCGGGCCTCAGATTGATGCGGTGTTGAATCGTACACGTCACACATGAGTCATTGATTGTTGTGAAAAAGTATCAACGCAATCAGAAGCCGTTAGATTAGTTTGGCATATGTACGTAAAATATTGTCCATTTTAAACTAAATACATACACTTGGAGTGATACCGGTCACACCGCGCCTCTGATTGAGGCGGGGTTGAATCTTACACGTCACATTTGACCCATGGATAGTTGTCCTTATGTTTCAATAGAATCCCAATGTGTTTGGTCGGTTTGCCGTATGTCAGTTGTTGATTTCACTTAAAATTAAGTCCATTTTTAACAAAACAGTGACACTGTGAGTGGTGTCGGCCACACCGGGCCTCGGATTGATGCGGTGTTGAATCGTACACGTCACACATGAGTCATTGATCATTGTGAAAAAGTATCAATGCAATTAGAAGCCGTTAGATCAGTTTGGCGTATGTACGTAAAATATTGTCCATTTTAAACTAAATACATACACTTGGAGTGATACCGGTCACACCGCGTCTCAGATTGAGGCGGGGTTGAGTCGTACACGTCACATATAACCCATGAATCGTTGTCCTAAAGTGTCAACACAATCCGAAGGCGTTTGGTCGGTTTCCCGTATGTCATTTATTGATTTCTCACTTAAAAATAAGTCCATTTTGAACAAAACAGAGGCACTTGGAGTTGTGTCAGCCACAACAGGCCTCATATTGAGGCGAGGTTGACTCGTACACGTCACATTTGAAGGTGAGTATGCATACACGATAGTTGACCTTCTTAGAGAAGGGTTTCTGGAAGAGTATAAAAGACATGAAGCAATGAAGATCATTAGAGTGTTGGAGCAAATGTGGTTGCTACAAACAATGTGGAAATAAGCTTGTGCAAAGCGACCTAAGTTACAACTTGCAGGTATTCTACTCTATTTTTTTTCTGGAAGGTTTCAGTTTAAATGCATTTTGGAATGATCATTGCTAGCCATTGTCTTTTAGGTTTTTTTGACAGCCGAGGGGAAAGGGTGGGGTCTGAAGACATTGTAGGATATGTCGAAGGGTGATTTTGTGTGTGAATATGTTGGAGAAATGTTAACTCCCGCAGTTCTGAAAAGAGTCACTATTTGAAAGAAAGTCACAAGTTTAGATACATCTCAAGATGGTCAGTTTAAAGACATTTTGAACAAGAGAGCGACTCTTTGGGTGGTAGCGGTCACACCGTGCCTCGGATTGAGGCTGGGTTGACTCGTACACGTCACCAAGGACCTGTGGATCGTTCTCCTAAAGAATGAAGGCAATCCGGATGCGTCCGGTCGGATTTCCGTAGGTCAGTTGTTGTTTCCAATTAAAGTGGTGTCCATTTTAAACAAGAGAGCGACCCTTTGGGTGGTAGCAGTCACACCGTGCCTCGGATTGAGGCGGAGTTGACTCGTACACGTCACCAAGGACCCGTGGATCGTTCTCCTAAAGGATGAAGGCAATCCAGATGCGTCTGGTCGGATTTCCGTAGGTCAGTTGTTGTTTTCAATTAAAGTGGTGTCCATTTTAAACAAGAGAGCGACCATTTTAGTGGTTCAACATTCTTGCATGTTGCTGGTGCATATCATCTGTTAAAATGGAAAAATGAATCATTGGAGAAAGAATGTTTTATTTAATAACAATTACAATTTTTCTACGAACATTTACATACAACAATATTTCATCTTTTGATCCCCTTAACCCCTCTCAAAAATGACCACCAATTGTACATGTCCCCAAGTCAGATCATCATTGTATTTGTGTACAATCTGTCATCAGGTATGCGGCCCACTCGTTTCTGAACACATCTATATCGTCTTGTGAGTATGAGGCTTTTCGGCAGTCATAGTAGTACTGCAAAATAAAAAAATAAAGAATTAATAAATAACTTAAACGAACTAGTAATTGTTTTTGAAAATACCTCTTTAGGGATGCTAGTTTGCTGATGAAAAACGATCTCTTTCATAAATTTACAAACATAATAACCGCAATCATTATCGTTTGTTTGTTTTGGACACTGCAAAAAAATTGATCATTAGGAGAATAAATAACTTGTGTTGAGGTGTGTTTGGATAGTGAAATTTTATTATATATACCCTGATATTTGTCCAGACGTAGTACTTGCTCGGCTCCTTATGCTTAGCCCCTGTCCTCATACCATGATTTAGATGATATTGGTACACCGCCCTATCATAACAGAATCCTCAGTAAAAGATAATATATATTATATAAATTGATGCACGTTCCTTATTTTCAGTACAAAGTTTCTGTTTCATAAATGAAATATTGACAATCAAAGTGATGAATACAGGTATCCTCAAACAACGTATTATCACTCACAATGTACCTGAAACTTCTCATCCCCACGACGGCTAATAAATGCATCCCATGCTTCTTGGGATATCAGGTGCGCATAGACAATGGGTGGGTGCGGGTTTATTTTACCTTTAGAATCTTTCAGGTGACATCTTGTTAAAATAGTACGAAAACCTCGATGAATCTTTCCTGCAAGCCTTAGTACATAATCCTTGTGTGAGTCATCTACTATAAATGTACTCTGCAAGAGATTGAGAAGAGTAAGACACTGTTTCATCATTTTATTTGCTAGTTAATTAAAGAAATAAATTCATAATGTTACCGTAATTTCTTCCCAGATCACAGCCTTCAACCCGGACACAACATGGTGCCATGAATCTATGTAAATCGGCACGCGTTTCCGAGTGACAACTCGAATGTAACTGCTAAACATAGCCTTGTTGGGATTCACATGTTGGCCTCGTGCATTCCATCCGACTTCAAATTTGATGCCTTTGCTTTTCGCCTTAAGAATTTTGGCTAACACTGTCAAACTATGACGCACCTGTGATTTCTGCGACGTTGGTCCTTCATTCCCGACCATTTCATCGATATCAACATCATCTATATGTTCATCTACTATGATATCAACGGCATGTGCTGATGGTTGTTGGACCTCAACACTAAGAGAAGGAGCCGCAACAGCAAGAGAAGCAGCAGGAGCAGTAGGAGCACCAGGAGCCGCAGCAGTAAGAGCAGCAGCAGGAGCAGTAGGAGCACCAGGAGCCACAGCAGGAGCAGTAGGAGCACCAGGAGCCACAGCAGGAGGAGGAGTAGGAGCCACAGCAGTAGGAGCAGCAGGAGCCGCATCAGGAGCAACAGTAGCAGCAGAATGAGCTGCAGGAGCAGCAGGAGCAGCAGCAGCCGCAGCAGCAGCTGCTTGAGAGACTTGTTCAGTCTCAAGGTTAGGAGCACCAGAATGTGCAGAAGTCATTATCTGCAAAAGTGGTTGAACAGTTCATTCAAATTACGTAAATTCTGTAATGATAATATAATAACATGAGATAGCAAGATCTATATTACAAACAAAATATAACCTATTTACTGAACTCTCTTTCTTTTTTTCAAAGGTTGAAGAGATTTGACACCTCTATCGACAATCCAAATCCCTTCATTGTGGTCTCCTCTAACATACAAAACATCATCTGCATTGGGACCGCTCCGAATTGATTGTGACGTACCACTAAAAGGATCGTCCTTAACTGAATTTTCATCGGAACCCTCAATAGTTTTGGACGATAACATAACAATCGACCACTTTTGGTTTGCGGGATCTGGAACATAAAAAACTTGTACCGCTTGTGATTCCATTATAAACTGTTCGTCTTTGTACCCTTCTTTACTAAAATCAACTTTCACAAGTCCCCATTCATCTATTTTAACACCACTATTTTTATCAATCCATTTGCATTGAAAAATCGGCAATTGAAATGTCATATAATCCAACTCCCATATTAGTTTGATAATGCCAAAGTATGACATATTTGCATAAATTGGATTTCTATCCTTACTACCAGAAACATGCATCGCTTCAGCCACTAGTGTAACTCCACTATTTTGCATGGTACTCTCTTCATCATGTTCATCCGTATAGAATGTATAACCATTAATTACATACCCACTGTAAGATAATACATACACACTTGGTCCAGCGGCTAGCCATCGAAGTCGTTCTGAAATTGAATTCGGATTTTCATCCAACTGCTTAAAAATATGGTCCTGAAACCATCCTATAAACTGGTGATTATGTGTATCTGCTAACCATTTTTCAGCCCTCGATGGATTCAACTGCCTAAGAATTTCTTTGTGAGTTTCAATATATGGAGCAACCTCCCAACTGTTATGCAAAACATAAAGATGAGCCTGCTCTCGATCTGTAATACTGATTGTTACAACTTCTCTTCCAGAAATTCCCTCACCCTCAATGCGTCCAGTGTGACGAGATTTCGGGAGACCAATTCTTTCCACATCAGATAGGTATTCAATACAAAATTCAATGGCTTCCTCAACAATATATCGCTCCACTATACAACCCTCTGGCCGACTTCGATTTTTGACATATCCTTTCAAAATCTTCATATACCGTTCAACAGGATACATCCATCTATAGTGCACAGGACCACAAAGTCGAATCTCTCTCACCAAGTGAATCATCAAATGAACCATCATATCAAAGAATGTTGGTGGGAAGAACATTTCTAATTCACATAATATGATGACAATTTCTTTTTCCATAGCTGGCAATTTCCCCGGGTCTAAAACTTTGCTACATATAGCTTTGAAAAAGAAACAAAGTTTGGTTAACGTATGACGAACATTCTTGGGTAAAATGCAACGTAAAACTATAGGAATTAGATCTTGCATCAAAACATGGCAATCATGTGATTTCAAACCTTTTAACTTCAAATCATTCATTGACACAATGTTCTTGATATTTGATGAGTACCCCTCTGGAACCTTTACATCATTAAAGAAGTTGAAAAACTGATATCTCTCTGCCCTAGAAAGAGTATAAGCAGCAGGAGGAAGAAACATTTGATTTTCACCTTTCACGGGAGCCAACTCTTCTCGTATTCCCATGTCAACCATGTCCAACCTTGCCTTAATTCCATCTTTTGTTTTGCCAGGGGCATTTAGAAACGTTCCAATAACACTATCACATACATTTTTTTCCACATGCATCACATCAAGAAAATGTCCGACGTACAAACAATTCCAGTATGGTAATTCAAAAAAAACTGATCTCTTTTTACAACCGATTTTCGTAAGGTTTATCGAAAATGGTTTACCAAAAACAGTGTTCATATCTTTTACTTTCTCAAACAGCTGATCACCTGTTAGTGGAGATGGTGTTGTGCGTTTTTCTGAACTTCCATTGAATGATGTCGTCCAAGATCGGTACTTATGCCGACGAGGTAGAAATCTACGATGTCCTAGAAACACAGATTTCGATGAATGTTTCAACCTAATTGATTCTGTATCTTCTTCGCACACGGGACACCCTTGAGTTCCTTTAATGCTATAGCCTGACAAATTTCCATAAGCAGGGAAATCATTTATTGTCCCATACAACATCGCTCTCAACGTGAAGTATTCACTTTTATAAGCATCATACAACATTACACCTGAGTCCCACAATAACTTCAAATCCTCGATCAAAGGAGTCAGATAAACATCAATATCGTTACCTGGTTGTTTTGGTCCTGATATAAGCATAGATAACATGATGAATTTTCGCTTCATGCATAACCAGGGTGGCAAGTTATAATTTAGCAACATAACAGGCCATGTACTATGAGTGCTGGTTTGAAAACCAAAAGGATTCACTCCATCTGTAGATAACGCAAGACGAAGGTTTCTCAGCTCTTTTCCAAATTCAGGATACTCATGATCAATTTTCTTCCATTGAGGAGAGTCGTCCGGATGACGTAATAACCCATCTTTATTTCTTTTATCTGCATGCCACGACAATTGTCTTGCAGTTTCTTTACTTCCATATAAACGCCTAAACCTTGGAATGATTGGAAAGTACCATACAACTTTCGTAGGATTGGATTTATCTTTCTTGTATCGAGAAGCACCACACTTTGGGCATTCTGTAAATGATTTTTTCTCCTTTCGAAACAATATACAGTCTTTCGGGCAGGCATGTATTCTTTCAGAAATCATTCCCATCGAGCGTAGCATTCGTCTAGCATCATATGTCCGGCTTGGGAGCTCATTATCTTCCGGGAGAATGTCATTCAAGAGAGCAAGTAGTTCCGTAAAACTGACATCACTCCATCCATTGCCTGCTTTCAATTTATACAACTTCAGTACAGCTGACAATGTTGTATACTTAGTGAAAGCAACATACAATGGCGTCTTTGCACAACTCTTTAACTTCTCAAACAATTTTGGGCAATCACGGGGTTCATCTTGAATTGTCTTTGTCATTTCCTCAATACGATCTTCATCATCATTGACATCTATAATCACATCCTCCATACGGTGTTCTTCATTATCTATATTTGTATTCATATCTGACGATCCATAAAACGCAGTTTTATCCCAGCCAGTAGCTACATTCGCTTTTTCTCCGTGTTTATTCCAACATTTATAACTCCGATCTATTCCGTGACATATCAAATGATCTTCCAACTCCTCTGGAGTAAGTAGTCTAGAATAACAACAACGTAAACACGGACAAAGGATTTGAGAAGGATCCTTTGTGTGATCCTTTGCAAACTTGATGAACTCTTTCACTCCGTTCTCGTACTCTATTGTTAAACGATTAGAATCCATCCAATCTTTATTCATCTTCATCCTATTTGAATCTCAAATATTAGTATTTATGGTTCAAGTACACAAAAAAAGACTTCCAAATACAGTATAAGGGAACCACTTCCTTGGAAGGAGATCAAGTAGTCTAACCTATAATCAAGATTCATAAAAAAGAATATTAGATTCACTAAAAAGATGATTATCTATCACTATATAAGGAGGATATAACAGGAGATAGAGGATTTCCAATCGATGAGAGATACCTTTATCAGAGAGAAACCAAACGCATCCACTAGAGCTTCTATCTGATTTTTATAGGCACTCAGGATACAAAAACTATATTTAAAATGCATGTGAGATAAAGAAGGAATAATTAAAATAAATAATCCATTATTCAATTTAAAATTCATTATCATCTCTATTATGATTTGTATAGGCACTCAGGATTCATTCTAGTAGTGGTACAGGTTCCCCCATTAATCATGAGTGATAGAGGGAATAGTAGTTTTTGGATTACCTTTCTTGTTTTATACAATTTATGAAGAAATGACAAGGGTTGGAAGTGACGAGTGTGTTTGACTTGAAAATAAAGGTTCAGTTGCAACACCCTCTGATGTTTTCTGGAGAGGGTGGACCCAAGGTAGATAAGTTCTAAATTTAGTTCATCTAGAATATTCTAGATAACTTTTATACTCCTTAGTAGAATAGGGTAGAGTTGGTAGCGTATATGTTATGGGGGCCAACAATGATCTACTGTGATATTTAGTCTTCGGATGAGCATATGGAGGGAATTACTTGGAAGAAAATCTAGGATATGTTCATGGAGCACTTTTAACCTACGACATTGAGGAAATGAAAATATGAATATTTAATATGTTTGATATAATTATGTTTGATAATGATAGATTATGTTAGATTCTTCACATACCAGTAATGTTTTTATCTAATGTTGACAGGAGATAAGGTATCTATGAAAAATAAATTAGGATGGACTTAGATGTGAGATTAAGTCCCAGGTAAATATATTTTTTATGAGGTTTGTTGAGGTGGTGGATCAGGTTCTCATTTCCAAGGGGAACCTAAAGGAGACTTGTAGTGATGGTAGGGCGGTTTCAATTGAATGATCTAGTGGTACATATTATGATAGTAGGATTCACCATTATGATATCTTCCACTAGGGTGGTGGTGGATAGAGTATCTATGTGAGAGGATTTTTCTCTTAGAGAGGTTTTTAGTCATCTTCAATCAATGAGGTAGGTCTGGTCACATGTTAGGCCTATGACATTGACCACTAGTGAAGTGTCAATCATGTATCATGATGGTTCATATATATAGGTTCTACATGAACACTTGTAATATGGGTAGTGATGGATGATCTATATTGGTACAGAGCACCGAATAGGGGAACCTAAAGGAGACTTGTAATAGGGGATCCTCTCATTATTTTATATCTTATCTCTTGGTAAATGGTTTCTGTTTTGTGTTAGAGTACTTTTGTGGGATCATGTTGGTCAACACACCATTGGGGGTGTGATTAGAAGGCATCTGTCTTCGTAAGGGATGTTCCCTCATGGTTTGTGAGTATTGTTTCATTTTGGATTTATACATGCTTGATATGATATGTATTGAATAGATAGTGATGATGTAATTTTTGGTATTTAATCAATATCACATTGATTGTTACCGTAGATGAGTGACCGTCATGCCTCATAAGGGTAGAGCCCATGTCTTTTATGGAGAATGGGATATCTTGGTAGACCATGTAGGACCAGTTCTTCCACAACTAGGTGAGAACATAGACCAGTTTACGAATATTTTTCTTGATGAGAATGGATTGAAACAAAAAATATTTACCCCAGTAGTAGGCTGGTTCTAGGATGTGTTTCATGAGAATTGATCAGGGCTACCACCTAAAAGAGACTTTGAGTTCATGATTGAGCTGATGCGTGGAGTTGAGCCATTTTATATAACGCCTTTCAGAATGAAACAAGAATAGATTCAGGAACATAAAACTCAATGAGAGGAGTTAGATTATGAAGGGTGCATCTGCTCGAGTATGTCACCTTGGGGATCTCATGTTTTATTTTCCAAGAAGGATGACAGAACATTACATATGTGTTTCTATTAATAGAATATGAATCAGATGAAAATTAAGAACAGATATCCACTTCTTTGTATTTTTGATCTATTTGACCAGCTGAGGGGTTCCATATTGTTCTCTAAGATTGATCTAAGGTTTGTTTATCATCATTTGAGGTTGAGAAATTCTGATATACTATAAACTAATTTTGAAATCATGTATAGTTTTTATGAATTCTTCATAATAAAATTTGTGTTGACGAATTCCCCATGGCATTTATTCTCTTGATGAGTTGAGTATTTCACTTGTACCTAGACCAGATTGTAGTTGTTTTATGGATGGCATATTGGTGTAATACCAAAATAATGATGATCATTCCCAACATCTGGACATCATCATGCGTACACTTAGAGAGAATCAGCTATACACAATCTATCTATATGAAAACATATACATCTTCTTCATAGATTGATACCTTAATGCGGCGGCCGAGGGCGTTGCGGGTTGCGGAAGGCGGCCGCGGAGGGCGACCGAGGGCGGCCGAGTGAGGCGGAGGGCGACGGAGGCGGCAGAGAGCGGCCGAGGGCGGCGGAGGGCGGCAGAGAACGGCGGCCGAGGGCGTTGCGGGCAGCCGAGGGCGGCAGGCGGTGGAGGTCGGCCAAGGGTGTTGCGGGCGGCGGAGGACGGCGACTGTACCGAGGGCGGCAAGCTCCGGCGAAGCGAACACAGCAACGGTATTCGGGAGAAGAGTAGCAGGGTTACGGTTCCGCGAGGGCTTTAGCTGCGATAAAACGAGGGCACTGTGCAACCGACTTTATAAAAAAGTCGACTAAGGTTTTATCAGCGCTAAAAAGGCGCTGATAAAGGCTACCTTTATCAGCGCTAAAATTATAGCGCTCATAAAATCTAGCTTTATCAGCGCTACAATTATAGTGCTGATACCAGGTCTCTTTATCAGCGCTTTTTTAGCACTGATAAAGATAATTTTTATCAGCGCTTTTTGAGCGCTGATAAAGGATACCCTATATCAGCGCTGAAATTTGAGCGCTGATAGAGGTGTTCTGTATCAGCGCTTTTTTAGCGCTTATATAGGCGAACCTTTATCAGCGCTTTTTGAGCGCTGATAAAGACCAACTGTATCAGCGCTAAAATTTTAGCGCTGATACAGATCATATTTATCAGCGCTTTTCTAGCGCTGATAAATATTACTATTATCAGCGCTAAGAAAGCGCTGATAAACATTAGCTTTTTCAGCGCTATAATGTTAGCGCTGATATAGGGTATCCTTTATCAGCGATTTTGCTTAGCGCTTTTATAAGGGCGCGCTTCCCTTGCCCATTTTTGTAGTAGTGATACCTAAGAGATAATATAAGTGTATAAGATATTTAAAAAAACTATATCTTTGATTGATAATTATATGATGTGAATACAGAGATTTATTCTTAAGAAGAAGTGGGATGTTATAGTATTTTAAGTGATATTTAGGACATATTATTGTTGAATAATGTTAAAAAATTATTTATTTAATCAATATCTCTCAATGAAGAAGTGAGTAAGGGGTTTGGTTTTTTTGAATATTTTATTTACTCAATATTTTATATCCATAGTAGTGTGTGAAGAATATAAGAAGTATTAGAACTAAAATATATAAAATTTGACTCTTTATTAAAGGTTGAAGATTAAATTTACAAATTATTTGATGTTTTTAACTTATTATGTGGTAAAAATTTGCATTCATCATGAGAAATTATGTATATAACATAAGTGTTGGGATAAAAGTTTCATATTTATATCCTGATAATTAGTGTATAATGTGATCTCAGGTTTTCTAAAACATGCCCGGGATGAATCTACTCATTTTGAGTAGTGAACCTTGTAAATTTGGTGTGACCATAATGTTTTTATTTCATTAATTGATAATAAATTTAAAAAAATAATCAAGTCAATCACTTTAATATATGACCAAGGTTGTTTGGTTATAGAACTCAAAAGAAAAATATTTATTAATTCTACCAACCAATAAATAAATATATGAAGATCCTAATAATTATATGTATCTAGGAATCCAATGTCTTCTAGGTTTCCTTCAAAGATGAAATATTATTTCAAGTTTTAAGGTGAAGTGTTGTATTTATTATTGAAGTGAATTCAGTTTTGAATTTAATAAAAATAATAGATCATATTAATTAATGTAATAAAAAGATAATTCTGAAAATTTATGGAATTAAATTTAAGCTATTATATTTTTGAATATAAGATACAGAAATACCTATTTTCCATATTCTATTATTTTTTCAAAGTCACTAAATGCGTATTTTACTCCTGAAAAATGTGTTTTGATGAAAATTATTGATTGAGAGAACAATGAGAATGATGTTTAAGCTCATAATAATTTTTTTATTTAATATATGATAATTAATTAATTAAATTCACGGGATTAAGATAGTGAAATTTATATAGAATAAGTTACAGAACATATATGAAGGGAATGTGATAGTTATGGAAATAAAATTATAAATTTACCATTTCGATGTATGAATAAAATTAAAATACAAGATGATGAATCCATTGATTAATTTTAACAAGATTCAATGAAGTGTGAAGAACCATTAGTGGTTTTATTTTAAACTCTTTAATATTATATGGTAGTTGAAAAGATACTTATTTATTTCCAAACTAATTTGATACAAAGGCATCAACCCTTGGAGACCATGATTCTAATACACTTATATTGGGTGATCTATATATTATTTTGATTTTATATTAAATGAGGAAAGGTAATAATCTATATAATAAGATTAAGGATTTAAAGTTAATATCATTTAAAGATACAAAGAAAGAGAGAAGATGGAAGGAATTCAAAGTATAAGAGGATAATTTAGGGGCTGATGAATATGTGAATATAATGTTTAGAAAATTAATTTTAATTATCTTAATAATTTTTCATAAAAATAAGAAATGTTCCAAGGAAAAATTTAATTGAAATATTTAAAATGTTGACTTATTTAATATTTTGAAACAAATTTTAAAATTCTGAAATAAGAGGAATGCTATTATCAAGTTAAATCATCAAGAATTTCGTCAAAGAATAAAGCATCAAAATTAAACAAGAAGAAGTTTCCTTGAAAAGTTAAAAGTAATAAATTATCAAAATTCAAAAATAGAAATTTATTTTTTATTTAGGATGATGAAAAAAGTGGTAAATACAATATTGAAGTTCATAATTCAAGAGAATATGAAGAAATATTTTTAACAGTTATAATGAATGATGATGAGTTAACTAGCGATGAATATGATAGATATGAAAAGGTATAAGAAATCGAGATAGAGTTTTTTCTGAATAAAAAATTTAAGGATTTTATTTCAAAGATCTCAAATCAAGAGAATGTGAATAAATATATTAGGAAATTATCTAAAACTTATAATGACATTGATTATTTACCTATTGAAAAAGAATAAAAGTTATTGAAGGATATTGAAGATGTGAAGGCTTTAGTCGCTAAATAGAAGAAGAAAATGGGGGCTATATAAGATAATGATGAAGAGAAATAATATGAAGTTGAAAATTTTTAACAAAATTAATAGGATATTAAAAGTGTAGTGATAAATTTCAAGGATGAATTCTAGAAATACATATAATATGTAGGAGATTGATTGAAGAAATTTTCAAGGGTGATAATGCCTCAAGAAATTATATTGATTGTGTTAATCAATACGACCTCATATAGTAATATTAAAAGTTTATGGATATATATAATAGAGTTATGGTTTACATTTAATGAAAAAAATCTAATATTGTGAAAAAGAAACAAAATTATATAAAATATAAATTCTAAAAAACATAGTATCAATTAAAAATCTACTGAAAATGTAAGGTTGGAAAATTTAAGGATGAATTTTGATGAGAAAATAATTTTTTTATGTTCCAAATAATTTTTGTACACAAAAGGGATATTTAATCATATATTTAGAATAAAATAGAAAATAAATGAAACTTTCTAGACAATAAGATATATATGGAAGAAATTTTTCATTTTATTGATACTGTTCAGGATGTGATGTTTTTTACATGTGGAAAAGTGACATTTCTTAAATGATAGGTATTTATATGAACGTATAAGATTTGGTAGTTAGTTTTGAGGGGGAGTATGAATGATAAAAGAAGGAATTTATAGATGAATGCAGAAATTTTGAAAGGGGAAATGGAGGATCAGTTTAGGATGTTGAAATAGTATTTTGGAAGGTGTAACCAATCACATCAGGAAGTTGAAAATTATATTAACATCTAAAAAACATATTTTATTATGAATTTTAATACTCAAAACGTCTATAAAAAAAGGAAAAATAAAATAGGGAACTCCATAATGGCAGATGTTTCATTAAAAGATTCCTGAAATTAACATCTATGGATTCTTTAAAATGAGTTTTTTTTCACACATGATAGGTGATATATATATTCTCAAAGGTATTGAAATATTTATAGAAGGTTAAATATTTTTTAATAATGAAGAGTTGTTAAAAATAAAAGGATTTGGCTCAAAATATATTGGAGATAATATGTTGAAATTGAATAATACACTTTATTTTAATGGGTAAAATGAAATCTTACTTCGTGTCGCTAAACTTTGTGATTAAGTGAATGAAGTTATTTTTTAGAATATGGATTATTGGTGAATAGGATTGAGGATGGTTTTGTTGTGACTATGGTATAAAAAATTATAGGTAACTTGTTTAAAGTGTGAGATGATGAACATTCTTACTTTTTGTGAATGAAGGAGGAGAATTAATTGTAGCACCGAGGACTTGTACACCTTGTAAAAAAGAACCTGCATAATATTTTTTTATATAAATGATACAACATGTTCCTATGTTTAATATAGAAAGATTTATAATTTTTTCCACATTAGAAATGGTTTATATTGTCATATATTTACATAATAGAGTGGATATTAAAACTGTTCCTCCACCAGAACTTATTCATTTAGATATTTATGAGAATATGTGGAACAAAAAACATATAGATAAGTAATTTGTCTATTATATTAGAAACTTTATGCATATTAAATGTAATATTTTTATAAATAATGAATAATAATCCTTGAGGGTGTTTAATAGTTTCAATATAAGTGAAAAAGGAGTTTATTTTCTCTATATGGAGAATTTGAATGGATAATACAACTATGTATAGAAGAAGGAAGTTTGAATATTATTTTGAAAATAATTAAATCCAATATGGGTTTGGTGAACCATTATCCCCCCAAAAAAATTTGGTTTACTAAATGAAATAATAAAATATTGGTGTAGATGGATTGAACAATATTGATAGAGCATAATACTTTATGATTATTTTGGATGGAATGTTTTACTAAAGAGGTGTGGATAGAATTTTATATAGTTATCCTAAAAATAGAAGAGAATATCCCTATTATAATGAGAAAAATGTAATATTGTTGATATTTATGATGTGAAGGTTCTAGAAAACTCATACAAAGTGTGTCAGAAATATGGAACATATTTCATAGGTGATGCTAATCAAGAATAATTTGATGGAAAACACCATAAAAATCCTAAAAATTTAGAAGAATCTGGTGAATTTTTTAAAGAAGATGATGATTTAATCTTATCAAGTAATGGATAAAAACCAAATGAAGTTCATAAAATATTGAGAAAGAAATTGAGAAATAGTAATATCATTATTTATCCTGAATAGGTGGTTTCAAAAAAGAAAAATTTGAAAATAAAAACACATACCACATTGTTTTCTCTAGTCAAACAAATAAGTGTTGGTAAATAATTAATGTATCTAGATTGGAGGATTTAAGGAATGACGAATTTGACCATATTGAGAAGAAATACAATAGGGAGTTGGAACCTAAGATGATGAAAACTAATGTAATCCAAAAAATATTAAATTTTCATAAAAAGATGAATAAAATAGGATAAGTAATGAAGAATAAATCAAGACTAATTAGAAACATTTATTCTCATGTTGAAGGAATAATATTTTATGACTCATTAAATCTAGTTTATTGGTTTTAGAATTTATGTATTTTTCTTTCTATCACTTATATATTGATATGAGATCTTCTAAATGGGTAATAAGGCAGCTTTATAAAATAGTTATCTTGAATAGGAAGTGTACATAGATAAAATCTAAGGATTCATGGTGATAATTAAAGAAGGGTTTATATATTTAAAATTATATTTTATGGGTTAAAAAAGCATCTAGGAAATGGTTTCCAAATATTTATTCACATTTAAAAGTGTTTAATTCTAGAAAAAAGAAGAGTTGATAACAACCTCTATATCAAAGAAATTGATGAGGTATCTATAATGTTATTGTCTCTATAGATTATATTATATTTTCTATAAATAGAGAAGTTATTTTCAAGGAGTTTTACAATCAAATTTAGAAGATGTTTAATTTTTAAATGTTAGGATAAATGAAGTAATTATTAGGGATTAAAGATTATTAAGAGAATGGTCATATATTACTCTCTTAAGAAAAGTATTCATGAGAACATTTGAATTAGTATAGAATAGAGTATAAAAACAAGTTTGTACTTCTTTAGTAGTGGGAATAACCATTCCATGGATAAATATTATAAAGAGGTAAATAAAATAGAGTTAAAAAAATAATAGTGTTTAATATATTTGACTACTTTAGGGAAACAAATTATTTATGTTGTTATATCGAGTCAAAGGTATATAAGTGCACTGATGGAATATAATTTCATTAGAGAAAAGTGGATTATAATTTATATGAAAGTTATTTTTTTATTTTTGAATAACATATTATATCATAGGAAAGTAACTACTAAAAAATAGGCCTTTAACAATGCTTGAAAATGCCTTTATAAGTACTAGATGAGCACTGACTACTAGAGAGAGATTAAAAGCCCTTGTCTTTTATCAGCACTTATAGAAGCACTGATAAAGGGTCATACTGTAGTGTGTTATAACATCACACTTTTACACTAGTGCAGTGTGTGGTAATAGAACACCGCTACACTAAAAACACCCTGAAAATAGAAAACTCTTGTATGAATTCGTAATTTAATTGAAATAAAATTTACAACACAAATAAAAAAATAACACTATATTATATAAATTTCAAGCATCTGTTTATACAATTACATAAGTAAAAATTATTACTTACATTAAAAAACAATATTATTCACTTGTATTTTGATTATAACCCCTTCTTGATAAAATAATAACCTTTATAAGAAAAATATTTTTATGTTAATAATAATATAAATAAATTAATTAAAATAAAGTGTTTATTTTAAACTAAACATTGAGTCATACAAGAAACTTTGTGTATTGGATTGAGTTGCGGTTGATTCCTGTACATCACACAATTTCTTATTCATCTTCATGAATTATTGTTATAAAAATTAACTAAAAAATAATAATATAAAAATGATAAGTAAAATAAATAACTAATACCCTATAGAATGATAAGAAAATAGTCAAGACTCATTTTCTTAATTTTTGGCGATGTGATGTGCGTTTTAAACTAACATGACACTTATACATTTAAAAGACACACATGGAGCTATATCCGTCACACCGTGCCTTATTTTAATGTGTGAATGATTCTTATATGTGTCAAATGACTTATGGATTCTTTTCCTAAATTATCAAAACAATCATAATGTGTTTGCTCAGTTTTGAGCACGTCACTTGTCTTTTTTACTAAAATGTTATTTTAAACCGGAAACACATACTTTTACTCAATACCGGTCACATCAAGTGTCAGTTGAAAAGATACAAATTCCTATACACAAAAAATGAATTCTTAATCATTGTACTAAATTACAAATAGAACTCTAGTGTGTTTTCTTGGGTTTTATTGAGTAACACTTTTTGAACTAAAATGTTGATTTTAAACTGATAATGAACAAAATGAGTCATAATGGATAAATAATTTATCATATTGAGGTGATAATAATTCATTAATGTAAAAATTAACTTATGGATTGTTTTTATAAAGTATCAAAACAATATGAATGTGTTTTCTTTGTTTTGAGAAGGTCAGTTGTCCTTTTTACTAAAATTGATGTCAGTTTTAAATAAAAAGATACACTTGGAGTCATATTGATCACACTGTGTCTTATATTGAGGTGAAAATACTTCCTAAAAACCCTAAATATATTATGTATCATTTTCATAATGTATCAAAACACTCTGAATGAGTCTAATCAATTTTGGGTATGACACTTGTATTTTTACAAAAATCTCATTTTAAATAGGAAACATGCACTTTGAATCAACCGATCACATCAAGTATATATTTTACATGAGACCTATTAATACATATAAAAAATGACTTATGAATAAATTTAATAAATTATCCATAAAATCTAAGAATTTTTACTTAGTTTTCATTGAGTGACATTTTTTTAAACTAAACTGTCGATTTTAAAAAGTTGAAAAACACATTGATTCATAATGGGCACATCATGTATCCTATTGATGGACGAATGATTCCTACACATAAAAAATGACATATCGATAATTTTCATAATGTATGAAAACAATCCAAATATTTTTCTCAGTTTTGAGTAGGTCTGGTGTCATTTTTACTAAAATTGATATCAATTTAAAAAAAACACAATTGGAGTCATAAATCTCACAGAGTGCCCCAGATTAAGGCATGAATACTATTTGACACATATAAAATGACCTATATATCATTATAAAAATGTATAAAAATAATATGAATGTGATTTATTAGTTTTGAGTAGGTCGGTTGTCATTTTTACTAAAATTGATGTCAATTTTAAATAAAAAAGACGCAGTTGGAGTCATAATGGTCACACCATGTTCCAGATTATGGTAAAGCTAATTCATACACATCAAAAATGAGTTATGAATAATTTTACTATTTTATCAAAACAATATGAATTTTTTTCTTAGTTTTGAGTACATCGCTTGTTTTTTTTTACCAAAATGTCATTCTAAAATAGGAACACACACTTTTACCCATATCGATCACATCATGTATCTGTTTGATTT
Source organism: Viscum album (assembly GCA_963277665.1). NCBI lineage: Eukaryota > Viridiplantae > Streptophyta > Magnoliopsida > Santalales > Viscaceae > Viscum > Viscum album. The sequence goes on from OY728128.1 coordinate 1,664,809,014, forward strand.
GGGAATGATTCATTAACATCACTAATTACTTATGAATTGACTTGATAAATTATCAAGAAAAGTCTAACACATTTTCTTTGTTTTTAGTGAGTGAAATTGTTTGAAATAAACTATCGATTTTAAACTAATAATGGACATATTAAGTCTTACTATCACACAATATGGCTAATTGAGGTGCAATAGAATTTTACACATCCCAAATGAATTATTGATCATTTACCTAAAGTATTAAAATAATCATCATATTTTTTCACAGTTTTGAGTATGTTAGTTGTCCTTTTTACTAAAATAATGTCAATTTTAAATAAAAATAAGCACTTGGAGTCATATCAGTTAAACCATTTGTTGGATTAAGCTGAGGCTGACTCATATATTTCCAAAAGTCTTAAAAAAATAAAAACCATCAATTTAACCATGTTTCAAATATTTTTCTATGTTTAACTTCCCACAATCCATATTAACTCGATGTTATTATCCAATCAACCTTTTTAATTATTGAAAGTCAAAAGAGAAGAGGAAGCCCATGTGCCCATTATATCATGAGAATTCACTAAAATGGGAACATGTGATTCCTACACTCTAATAGATTTCAATAATGAAAAAGGTTTTTCATCTAACAACATCGAATCAATATTCAGTGTCGACAGTCCGATAATGAAAGGTTCTAAGAATGGAAAACATGGTTACATTGGTTGAAAGAATCATTTTATCTCTTTTTTGGATTATTTCATATAGTTGAATGAAAAACTTGAATTCACAAAATATCAGTGAAAAAACTGAATAAGTATTAGATACAAATGATAAGAAAATTAAATTACAAAAAAGTAGATAAAATGATGAAAAAATTAATTAAATTATTAGTAGTAATTAAACTTTTACTAATGGTTGTTTTCATTCTTGACACATCTCCATGTTTTTATTATCTCAGTTATAGTCTTGAAGTTCAATCCCTCATAAGCTTATGAATCTTTGAACAAAACATACCAACTAGAACAAAATAATCCTCTTGTATAAGAAAAAAATTATTACATTAGTAATAGTAAAAATATATAAATTAAACATAAATATAAAACAATACATTAATTCTATGGATAATGATTTTACTATGAAATCATTATTGACCAAAGGGATACGTTGATAGTAAATCATGAATGATGATATAAAAACCCAAATATATCTCATAAAACAATTAATCAATGAGTGAGAAAGATGAGAATAAAATAAGATATATTGGATTGAAGCTTTGAATCATCTAAGATAAAGTAAAGATATCATATTTTGTTCATAAAATATTCATTTCATATTATAAATAAATAAATACACATAAGATATCCATTATCAGAGGAGAAATTATAAATAAATCTAATAAGGGAAACTCAACATTTTATTGTTTCAAATAATTTCAGTATGCATTCAAGAAAATGGATAATTGAATTTAAGAAAATAATTACTCCACTATGGTAGGTGTTATCCTATAAATTCATCTAAAGGTGAAAGTTATAGACAATTTTCATCCTCATTAGATCATATTATGAATAGTTATCATTATATTTTTTTTATTTGTAACTTATACACCATATCTTGTGGATATAAACCTATATTGATTGAAATACTCAAATAAGTAGTTACTTATATGATGACGACTACTTAGAGTGGTATAGAAATCATAAAATAGATGGGGGATGAGTCTAAAGGAAAAAATTGTAATAATAACTGTTCATGAGGTTAAAATATTGGGGATGAATGTTGTGCTCCATTGTATTCTCTAAGAGGGAAAATGTCGCCCATTTGTGAGAATTACATGAATGGTAATCCAAGATTCCTAAGGTTGAAACAAAAAGGGAATGTTAAATATTTATTCATTTTAAGATGGATTAAAGTAAAACATACGTATTGTTTATTACAAGTGTGATGAAAGAAATGAAGTGATTTTTATGAAGTATTAATGAGTGGGTTTTCATTTCAAAGATAGATATATTTTTATCAACTTCAAGAAATACAAGAAAGGTTGAAATTAATAAATAAAATTTCATTAGTGATTAGAGAGTTTCATTGAAAACTCAAAGGAGTAATACACTACAAAAAACCTCATTTTTCCCAGGTAGATCCTAAATCATTTTGATAGGTATAAAAGGATGATAGTTGGATAAAATCAATGTATGAAGAGATTGATCCAATTAATAACAATGTGGAATGGGAAATTGATTCAAGGATAGAAGATTTTTTTTTTCAGAACTAAGTATGTGTTCAGTAATAAACTTATTTACTATGGAAAAGTGGCTCAAAAATAAATAATGGATTGTGGTCAAGGGGAACTCCTAGATTAAAGAAATTGAAATTTATGATAAATTTACTCCCTTATCCTAGTTGAATACTATTTGTATTTTTTTGGATATTTTAGTGAAAAAGTAGTTAGAAGTATACAAAATGGATGTAAAATCTATGTTCCTAAATGGAGTTCTTTAGGGGGAGTATACATTGAAAAAGAATATGGGTTTATTTTGAATGAAAATGAGAGAAAGTTGTGTCAGTTAAAGAATTATTTTTATAAGATAATGAAATCACTTGGGACCTAGTATTTAAGGTTGGATCAGTACTAATGAAAGATTGGATTTTAGTGAGGTAAAGTTGACCACACCCTCTACATCAAGAAGAATAATGATCAAAGGATTTTGGTACTCATATAAGTCGAATACATAATATTTAATGATTGGATAATGAATAATGAATTTTTGTGTGTGGATTATATGAGTTATGATATCAAGATGTCAATGATTAGTGAAAATTTTTACATGGATTATAGGAAAATCAAGGAAATCACAACACATTAGTTTCTCAATCAAAATATGAAAAAGAGGTTTCCAAGTGGTTTTCAATGGAATATTTTAAACCAACGATAACTATGACCGCTTTATGGATTAAATGTTCAAAATTTGAAGATTTCAATGAGGTATATGTCCTTTAATTTAAGAAATGGGAGCCTATTATACCTCACATAAACATGTACCATCTTTCGGTTGGACATATTTCAAATCCCACAATACCAATGTTGTCCTAAAGAGAGCCACATGCTATCGAGGAAAACGATAGATCAATATAATTGGAAAACAATGAATTTTGGGTTGTTTTATTATAGGATAATGCCACTGTAAATGTTGGGATACAAAGATGTGGGATGATAGGGTTAAATGAATAACTGAGGTAAATTAGATATATAAATAAACATGAATTTAGATCGAACCTTGGTTTTGTTCAACCCTTGAATTGCTCAATACTTGGATTCAAGCCTTGTAATAGTTGGAGAATCGATTCTATCATAGATTCGATCTTCGATTCAACAATGAGGAGTGTCGTCAGTAGGTCTCTTCCACCGAGAGCTTAAAATATTGTGAAATGGTTCACGATGGTTACATCTCATAAAATAAACTAGGACACTTTTATTACAACTTACAAAAAAGTGATGATAAAGATTCCTTTTATAAGAACTAAGTTAATAAGTTCTGATAAAATAAATATTTATCAAATATTTTTTAGTGCTAATAAGTCTATTTTTATCAACACTAAAAAAGTGATGATAAATACTTCTAATAGATTTTTTTAAAAAAATAATACCTTTTAAAAAAGTATAAATATTATATATAATTATAATACTTATAATAATAATTTTTATAAAATAATAATTTTATAATTATTTGAATATATAATTATTTATTTAAAATTATAGATATTATTTCTTACCAAAGATTATTTATTTCATTATATATAATTATTGTAATTATATTCATTATTTAAATAAATCTTTTATAAATGTATAGTTATTTATTTTTAATTACATAAATATTTTTTAAAGAAATATTATTTATTTATTTACAATTATAAATGTATAAAAATAGAAAATATACATTTATAAATAAATTTATATGGTAATATTTTTTAGCAATGTATTTTTAACATTATTAACAAATATTTAATATTAAGTTCATGCTTGTTAAAAATGACTAAAATTTATTAATTAAAAATGATTACAATATTGAATTTTTTTATAAGTCTGACTAATATAAATCATTAAAAAATAGATATATATTGAAATAAATTTGAATACATATTGAAAATGATAAAACATTATAAATAAATATATATAAAATAGATAATATAAATTGATTAAATTCCCAAAAAATATATTTAAGTGTGTGAATATGTATATAATAATGAATTAATTACATATAAGTGATATCAATATAATAAATTTGATCAATTTTTAATTGAAAAATCAAACTACATTCAATTATGTCCATTACCTGATGTAATTAGTCAATATTTTTGATTTATATTAATTTTTAATTATAAACCATTATACACTAAAGATAATTCTATTTAATGTAAAGAATAAATAATATTGGGTATTATATAAATCATATTTATATACATTCATATATATATCTATATATTTAATATATACTCTTTATTAACATTATCAAAAGTAATTTAATTAATAAAATGTTTAATATTTTTCTTAATTTACTTATTTACTTATTTTTATTTATTTAATATTTATTTTACATATATATATATCTTTAATATAATAATATTTATACATTATATTTATTATAATAAATTTATTAATTTTTTTCAATAATTATTTATTTATGAAAATTTTTACTATTATTTTAACTAAATAATTTATTTATTTATTTATTAAATTATTTTATTTTATTCATACATTTTTCAGAGCTAAAGATCACTAATAAATGATTCTTTTATGGGTTCTAAAAATAAAGTGTTGATAAAGGGTTTCCTTTATTAGTACTAAACATTAAGTGTTGATAAAGGACACCATTCATCAGTGCTAAAAAACTGTGATGATGAAGTTTTCCTTTTATCCGCACAAAAAACAATGCGCATATAAAGGGTTCCTTTTTTAAACTCTTTTAAACGATTTTTTGTAATAGTAAGTTACATATATATATGGATATTCTAATAGATATTTGAATGAAATTATTGGTTATAGGAAGTATAGAATATGTGGAGTGTTTTTCTTAGAAAATAGGCACGTTTCTTATAACAAAAATAAGAAAATTTCCATTACATTAACTAAAATGATATTAGGCCATGTTTATAAAACTTAAAAAACAACCCCATTGGTGTGGATTAAAAACCATCTTGAATTTCCCAAAATTGAAGTGAATTTTACATTTTTAGTGGGATGTGATAATAAAAAATTGGATTAATATATTGAATAATATAGTTCAAAATATTCAATCAAATCATATAGATATCAAGTACCCTTTTATGAAGAAAATTATAGAGATCGATGTACAATATTTTGAGTTATTCTATAAAAATGAGTAAGTTGTTTATGACATTACTAAGCTATTTCTAAAGGATGTTTTCAAAATGTTAAGGTTGAAAATGGTAATTTTAATTTCATTCCTCTCAATCCTAAGGTATTATATCCCATACCCTCTCTTTTTATCTTTGGATTTTTTTTTAATTTGGAGATAACAACATGAATTTATAGTATATTATTCCTTAAGGTAGAGGATATATTTTGGGTGAATTTTTTAAAAGGGGAAAGATTTAAATTTAGGATTTGTGTTAGTGAAAGTGTGAACTATTCAAATATGTTTTTGAGAATGTGTGCAGGAATTTTGTTTGACACATTAATAAGAAAAAATTTATGAAATTTCTTCTTTAATGTTCTTTATGTGTTGAAAATTTATTGAAAAATGTGTAGATTTGTTGAAAAAAATATAACCCAAAAAATTCATATCACAAGCATTTCACTTTCTCTATCAATCATGAATTAAATGCTTTCAATAAAACACCTATTGGGGCACCTTCAATCTCAAGAAACTTCCTTGTCATCACAATCCCCCCTTTGGATTTTGTTTTCAACCATAAATTATAATTTAAAAATATATTTACATTAATAGAATCCATTATTACTAAATGAAACTTATTTTTTAGATTATTATTAAATGTAATTTTTATTTTATAGTATTATTATGCATAATTATAATTTATAGAAATGAAAATTAATAAAAATTATTATAATTTTTAGATTTATAATAATAATAATAAAATAAATATTACTAAATATGGAATAATATATTTAATAAATATTATAATTTATTAATCATAATGATTTGTTTTTTTAAATGTAATAATAATAATAATAATTAATGACATGATTGTTATTAAATAAATTCAATGTTGTAAATTATTTATAAATTTAATTATAATTTTATATTATTATTAAATTTAATTATTCTTGATATTAATGATAACAATTAAAAATATTTTTTTATAAGATTTATTATTGTTATAATTCCATAGTTATAGTTAGATAATAATTATTTTTCGTAATAATAATAATAGTAACAAGTAATTAATGATATTAATTATAATTATTAAATGTGATAATAATAGTAATAATAAATTCTATTATTATGAGGGAAAATGTATAGAATAATTTTGCACACACAAACAGAAACATGCATGGAAGATAAAATGTGATACTGCCAAGATGTCATCTAATGTCGTGACCAAATTGTTGGGTTATCTACCAGATAAAAAAATTCTCATCAAATTGAATGATGTGTTTCAATGATCATACGACACTTATATTTTTATTTATTATATATCCCTAATTATTTTTAATGATATTTATAAAATAATTTGAGAATGATTGATTCATGGAAGATCAGATAAAGGAAAAATAAATACTTTATCACCGGAACTTGCTAACATGGTTTTTTTGATAAAACATCATGGAAAATAGATGAAGTATTTAATGGTTAAAGTAGATGCAAAGTAATGAATTCTATGGATTCAATGTCATCGTCTAGGATACACTTACCAGGATAGAAGACTAAGGTTAAATTAGAAAGTAAGGATCCCATTTCATTTAATCCATTCTTTTGATACTTTTATCCAAAGTTCCACTTCAACAACACTTTGATGACTAGATGATGATATGGAATTACTCTATTTTTAATATCTTATCATTTCCTCCATTGGTAACATTTTCATATGTTTTAGAATTTAATAAAAATATACATATAAACTTAAAGAAAAAAATATACAATATAAAAAAAAATCCACGTCATACATAATGGTTAAATGTATCCTGATCAAAAGATAATCCATACTAGTTATAATAGATATATTTACCAATTTCTAGATTCCCTAATCTATATAAAGGACTATTAAGTGTTAATTTAAATTATAGATTAATCACATAAAAAATAATGTAAAAAATGAGGTATCTAAGAGTTAATAATAGATTATAAATATTGATGACTCCCTATGTTCATCTTTATGATCTTTGTTTAAAGAGAAATATATTTTAATCTATGATTTCTTATTGTTCTCTTTAATCAATTATGTTATAAATATTCTTGATTTATATTCATTTCGAAAAGGAAAAAGGAACCCATGTATATACTACCATCATTAAACCTTTTGATATTTTTATTGAAGAATCCATGGGGATAAGGACTTTTCTATATATTTATTAGAATGAGGGAACTGCTTATACCCGATCTTGTCCAAATCTATCCATAAGAACCTCCTATCACTTCGGGTTAAAATCAAGGATGTTTTAAGGATAGTACCTTATTATATATATATATATATTTATAATATGGGATTAATTATTTTTTATCCTCAAACTCTTTAACATTTTCCTTTTTCTATCCATCTAAAATATATTTTAATTTCTTTATATGTTTTGATCTGATATGTATTTTTGTTTATTTAAGTTCTATATTTTTTGGTGAATGAAAATTTTTGAAGAGTGAGCCAAAATTATTTAATACAACTATATTAAATGGTACAAACTGATTTAAAATGAATATAATTATATCTATCTAGAAAACCATTTCTTGTACATAAATTTTCATAAATATTCCAAATATTGTCTTCTTTATATTTTCATGATTCATATAATATACTATGTACATTAAGTTTACACAAGTATTTATAGATTTAAGGATAAATTTTAATTTTTTAATTCCCCCTATAATAGAAACTTTCCTACCAAGGAAAACATTTGGTATCAGATAATGTTTTTGATATTTTTTCTAGATCTACATGTAGTGACAATAAATCCTATATACAACACCAATATTTATATTAAAATGTAATATTTTATTTACTTTCCTATAGTATTTTCATGATTTTTTATGGAAATAACTTATTCTATTATAAAGTATATATACATTTTTTATTATCTCTATAAGTATACTCAATTGGATTACCATTCACAAATTTTATTGAATTCTTATAAAGGTGTTAAAATCCTTTACAATTAAGTTAATTTTAAATTTTCATTTAAATATTTATATTTTAAATATTTTTATCTATATAATGAGTAGTTATTTATAGAAACTTGTTTCATTACTTTACAGTACTCATGATATCAAGAATTTTCTTATGCTTTCATTTGCTATGAATCTACGAAGGAGAAATAATTCCAATTATATTAAACTTAATTTAAGGAATTACACTAAAAGTTTGGATAATAAATCTCTATCTGATAATATAGATAAATTATAATATTAAAAAATATAAGAGAATAAATACTAGGTGAGATCAATTAATATTAACACATCGATACATCAATTCAAGGGATTCACGATCTTGATGTTTTTGCTTCAAAATTAATCATTTGGATATCTTTTAAATATTATTGGAAGATAATAATTAAAAGATACAATCTACTAATTGAATTAGAATGCTTTAATAAAAGTTCATACTCAATGAAAGAAGTTGATAAAGTATAAAACCGACTGAAATATCAACACAATGAAGATACAAATTCTAGAATGGATATAAAATGACCAGTGATTGTATTTTTTAAAATTTATAGATATATAAAATGAATAAATAAAACTAAAAAAATTCATATATAGAAGTCTAATGTTATAGAGAATGAGTTTTTGTAGACTCATGCTATGATATCTCAAATATAAATGCATATACTAATTACCAAAATTGAAAAAAAGAGAAGTTGAAATAAGATAATCCCTTGATTTTAATGTAATTAGATTCAACGTATAAAAAAATCAAGGTATTATTTGAACAACTTAGTATAATATCTTCCAATCAACCCCAAACTTATGAATATTATAGTTTCATTTCAAAAGTTAAAATGATGAAAACCTATATAAAACCATACTATTAATATCAAACTAAAGTAAAAATTATTTATATTTATTGTCGAAAATTTAAATAATACTCAAGTTGTATATATAGATGGAAAAGATATATTGGAAAACAATATTCTATCTAGGAACCACCAAAGATCTGATATGGAATTTAATATTCAAATGATAAAAATGGAAGTTCCATACAAACTAAATTTTCAATAATAAGAAAGAAAAAAATAGTATATGAACATTTCCATCTCAAAGTATTATTATGACTCATGCCTTTTTAACAGATAATTAAAGAAAGAAAAGAATATTATCATGAAATCAAAGAATATATAAAATCTAATGGAATATTTTTATAATATCTAGACCTAATAAGGTCCAGGGATTTAAATTTATCTTTTATAGTTCTCAATATGAATAAAATTTTAATATAAAATGAATCATCATCAAGAAGTTTCATAAAAATTAATATGAATAGTGGTAGTTGATTTTCCATCAAGTAATCTATATTTAATTTTAAATAAACTTCAATCATTGAAGTGAAATCACATCACATATATTAACTTTATTATTTTTTTAAGTATTTTACTTATTTTTACAATAATAATAACTCAAGGTTACTGTTCACATTCATCATTATATTATCATTGATTGAAATAAATGGATAGATATTATGAGGTCTTTCATTTTCCAATGAATTTATTTATTACATTATGTATAATTTGATTCCAATGAAAAACTATAGCTATAGTGATCCTTTATTATTCAATGTTACAACATGAGAGACATTCAACTCATTCTCTATTATTGGTTATCTACTGTCTCTATAGAAATCCCTTTCAAAATATCTTTATTTAGGGTTTTTAATTTTTAAAATGAGAAATGTTATTATTCATTTTCTATTTCTATTTCTCAAAATTTTTATTTATTTCATAAGTTTTCAATGAAATGCTTATGGAATGAGTATAATTGTTATTTTATATTAATTTTACCTCTATAAAAAACCCCCTATTGGTCAGTCAAATCCTCATAATAAAATCCATGAGAAAGGTATTTTCATTCCTTATCTCTTTGATAAGGTGGTTTCATTAGTAGAATACAATATTCCTCATACATATTTTATAGAGAATAATCCTTTGAATATTGTAATGGTATATATTTCTAGATCAGTATATACGGTGATAAGAATATATATAAGAAAGAGAAATATGTTGATACACTTTAATTATATTTTTCATTATCTATAAATAATTTACCCATGACTTTTATTCATCCAATTTTTACTTAATATAAATTTATCTTTCTAAAATGTTATTGTTAGTTTTTTATTTTTCTTTTGTGATAATATTAACCAACTCATAAAATTTGGGACTAGAAGAGTTAAACTATTATATGAATAATGAAATATTTATACATATATATATCAAATGATTTAGTATTCTTCTCACATTATCTATACTTTATATAAGTATGAAGATCATATTGAATCATAAATAAAAAAGAAAGATTTACCAATAAAAAAATTTAAATTCTAGTATGTTCATTATCTAGAAAATAATAACATATCCAGTATCCACTAAAAAATAAATTGGGGGCCATTTTGATTTATATATATTTATGTTCCAATACTATGAAATATAATAAAATCCATTTCAAATTATAACTTCGTATGTTTTTTTTGTAATTAAATTTTAAAAATTATTTTTTGGGGAGAAATACTTATTTATTAGTTTTTTAAAAACCTCATCTAAAGGATAGAATGTTTTTCATAATTTAATCTATGAATATATGTTTTATTAAATATTTTTTTCCAATATTTTTAGTCTTTCTCATTTTATCTATATTTTTAAACTTGACTATCCAGACCTTGAATGAAATATACCAAATTTTTCTTACTTTGTTTTATAAAGGATGTATAAATATTATTATTTTTGAGAGTATATTATGTTTTTTCACTATTAGAGAAATCCTCAATTAATATCTATAAGGGGAGAGTCAAGATTATTTATCATCTTTCCTTTCCTTGTTTGTTTTATAATCACAAAGTGTTACAATATATATTGAAGACATATTCCAAAAAATGGAGGAGAGTGAAAGTTAAAACATAACTTATCACAAATTGGGAGACCATTTTCAGTGTGTGTGGGGGGGGGGGTTGTATAGGTTTAAATATTTTTTCAAGGTGAGAGTAAATGGAAGTTTCACACTACCAAATATTTATGGTTTTATTTGATTCAAACTCAATGAAACTTTTTTTAATTTCCCATTAATATATCATGTATTATAATCATTAAAAAGGGGGAATTTTTAAGTCATCCTATAGATATAATAATTATCAACCTCTATAATTTTTTTAATGATCAAAAGAAACATATATTTTTATATTTTATATTTTCATATTTTTCTTCCATTAAATATATAAAATATTTAAAAAAAATTATTTCATGGAAGATTGGATAAAGGATAAATTTTTTATGATAAATAATTTTTTTAAATAGAAATATACGACTGGAACATCCTGAAAAAATGATGATGTGTTTAATGGATAAAGAAAAATAAAATTTTAGGCTTATATGAAATCAAATTTATTATTTGGACTACACTTATTGGAATAATTGACCAAGGTAAAAGTTAAAAAAGGAATAAACTAAAAGAATATAATAAATTCATCAAATAATTTTATCTGGAGTTCCACTTTGACCAAAATTTAACAACTATACAATTTAGTAAAAAGTTTATATTTTTATCACCTCAACATGACCACCAATTTTTAAATTTTTTACATATTAAAAAGTCATGGAATAATCTCTATGTTAGCTCAAAGGGATGAAAGGAAAATAATTTTGAAAGAATCCATGTCATATAAAATGTTCAAACGGTTAATGATCATTGGATAATATATTTATTCTCCAATGCCTATATTTCTTCATGGTTAGATTCCTTAATCTATATAAAACCCCAAGGAGAGATCATTTGATATGAAAGAAAGAGTAAGGTCAATTGATAGAAAAGTGATCACCTTATATCTAATGAGATGTTATACATCTTGGAACTTAACTTTGATCAAACTCTTAATATTTATTCAAAGAGATATATATATTTTAATATAGGATTTATTTTATTTATATTCTATCCCTTATTCTATATCTATTATTATTTTGCATTCATTTAAAAACTACACAAGGAACTCTTATTTTTTACTTCCATTATTTCAACTTTTGATTGATAAAGTGTTTGAGGGTAAGGGATTATTTTATATTGATCTTCTAATTGAATAACACTTAGGGATATGATATTATAATAATCTTATCCAAAAATTACTAGGGATAAGGAATAGTATATCCATTTATCGGAAAGATGGAACTACTTGTACTCAGTATTAGAATTTTGGAAGAAGATCCTACTTCTATTTGGGGTTAAATGTAAAGAATTTCAAAGGTCAGGAAGTTATTATATATATATATATTAGGGGATTATGGATTTATTATCTAGTACCAATTTAATATTTATTATTTCTTTTACAACCATAATTTCTTTTAATGCATTTATCAATTTTACATTGGTATGAATTTATTTTTATTCAAGTTCTATATTATTTCTAGAACATGACCTAGATTGAATATTGATCATGAATTATTTACTCATTATCTAAAAGAGTTTCTATCACTATATATATATATATATATTATTTTATATTATTTTATATATTTAGTGTGAAACCCATGATATAATTTTAGGTATTTATTTTTTAATTATTTGGTTATGTTTTTCTATTTGAGTTTTGGGTCAGCAATTTGATTTTTTTGGGAGTTCGTTCAAATTGTATGGGTTGGGTGCACACCCCAGCATAAACTTGTACAATAAATAGTGAAAGGGGTGATTTACCTCTAGGGACAATGTGTTTTATGTGTAGCCTTCACAATCTCCCTATCCATTCATATGAACCATTTATATTTTTAAAAGAATATATTTTTTGTTTTTTATATTCAAATTTTGTGGGACCTCCACCATTTTTTTCTCCAGTCATTGGGCTCCCCTCCCCCACTAGGAACCTTTCCAAATGTTTATAACTTCCTCAATGCCTTATACATTGGATGTTACAACATTTTAAGGTATATATTCAAGGTTAGTGGTTGGAATATCTTCCTCACTTATTCTTTCATATTCTTCTTAATATTCTATTTCCATATACATAATGACTAGGGTTTCATATCTAACTAATTTCAATTGTGGGTTTTCTATTTTTATGCTTACTAATATTCACATAAGGGTTATATTAGATTCATTGTTGTTTATTATGAGTCTCTAACTCTATTTTATTTTAATTCCATAGGAGTATCATTATAAATTACTTTAAATATGGAACCGTGAAAGCTTATATATTTTAAAACCATATTTTTAATTGAAATGAATGATATTAATATTATCGATTATGAGGTTAAAAATTTATAATTGTTACCTTAAAAATATATGGAAATAAAATTGGATTTATTATTTATAAATACTTAGAATTCTTTTTCTTAGAAATCCTGAACATAAGGTGTTCGATAAAATGTCAACATTGGGTTTTCCCGAATATATTGAAAGGAATTTTATGAAATAGATTCTTATTAATTTTAATGAATTAAAACTATGTTATAATCAATTTATTAGTGGGATAAGATTATTTTTGGAACATTTCAAAATAATATTTTTAGTAAATAACTTTAGGGGTTTATTTTCCTATTGGATAAAATGTTTTAACTAGGTTTTAAATATATAATTTGATGTTTTTCATTATGTTTTGAAGGATATGTACCCCATTGTGTAATTTTTTGTAAATATTTTGATATTAATTTTTCTTTATCCCCTAAATACTTTAACTTGGAAATATTTATTATGGTAATGAAAATATAAGGTGATTTTTATAGTTTTATAAATTGTGTATTAAAATTGATATGTCTAATTAAGGGGTTGATTCATTGAATAGTGGTCCTATGTTAGAGTGATATTATTCTTCATATTTTTTTGTTAACTATTATTATTTTATTGAGATGTGTTATATTATATTAGTAACCTATATTTATATGTAATTGGAAACTTTTGGAATCCATATAATAAATATAGATATGATTACTCCATTATCCATGTTGAGACTATATCTAGTGGCCCCAAGTTATGACTATGCTATTATTTAGGTACTTTTCATTTAGGTCAATCCAAGAAAGGTATAATCAATTTCGAATTAACCTAGATAAAATTAGGTATAAAACATATATGGATCCTATTATTATTTTTTAATAGATTGTCTCTGAGTCTATCAGGTGTTCCCATGATGATTTATAATGATTATTATTATGGTTATTGTAGTAATTCACACTATTATTATTTGTCCTATGTATATTTTTATAAGAATTTCGTTTATGTAAAATAATGAATGGGAACTTTTATTTATGTAAAATAGAATTATTATTTTAAATTGTGGATAATTTCAATATAGGTGTACTTTATATATTTATTAATCATGTTCTTTCCTTAGGAAGTTTTTTTACCAAAGTCTTAACTATATTTTATATATGATTTCAACAAAATAATCAAAGAGTTCCTTGAAAAATAGCTGACCTTTGGTATTATTTAATTTTACATTTTAAATTATTATTCCTTAAGAATTTTTTCATTTTTCTTATTGAATTAATAAGTTTATTTGAACAAATTGGAAGGAATTGATTATTGTTGAATGGAATGATTTCACATGATGAACCATGATTCTATATTTATTTAAAGAAAATAAAATCACAATTTTTTATTTTTCTTTCAAAATATATTAACATGGATTTGTCTTTAAAGGTCATACATGGGGTGTAGGGGGGATACCTCTGAGGAATTATTACTCACAATCTATATACACACCTAGTGTGTATATATAAATAATAGTTTGTAATGAAAGATTAGGTAAAAGACAACATGGTTATAAAATATGGTTGTTAGCTTTTGGTCTAGGTTTTATAGAGGTGGTATGTGAACTTTGTTCCCTTGTAACATGAACATGGTCTTTTGGGTTATATTTTAGCCTTTTTCTTTGATTATGTGTGTTGGTTCGTCTTGAGTATCATTCCATATCTGATTTATTTTTGCTGTAAACACTTTTTTTACATGTTAATTTTTTGTAAAATTTTGGTTATTACATTATTAGGTTGGTTTAGAAATAATATTTTATTTTATTATCATAGTAGGTTGAGGTATTACGTTATTATGTATGATTTGGTATTATCTTAATTTTAAAACTTTTTAATTTATCAATGTAATCCTCCAACTTATAAAAATGTTATATCAAATTTTTTAGTGGAGGTTCCCTCATAAATATCATTTTATTAGGGAAAAGTGTTCCCACATGTGTATGGCTTGATGATCTATCACTTGTTTCAACCCATGGAGATTAGGAATATGCCTCAAGACTTAAATTGTTCTAGCTCATGTGTTGAATATGAATATCTTAGGATGGTTTATTACAAATTGGTATCAGAGAATATATTTAGTCTATTATTTGGGGAATTTTGGCATACAAAATATTAGATTGTCGAAACTAAAGATGTAGTTTATGAGTAAGTTTGTGATCAACACTTCTCCAGAAAATATCTGAGTTATAATGGTCTATTTGGGATGTTTAATATGATTTTTTTTGAAAATTTTATTCTCAAAATTTTATATTATTAAATATCTATGAAATATTTATCAACTTAATTGATGCTATTTAGATGATTTGTGTTGAAATTTAATGTGTTTGTTAAATCATTCTATTTTAAAATATATTTTTGGGTTCTTGTACTTGTAAATTTCATTTATATATTCCATAATTTTTCTTAGGATGAATTTCTTATTTGTTCTATGGATTAAATTTTGATTGATTTATTTGGATGATTGAGTAATGTATGTGACCACATTAATTAATCTAGATAAATGGTCGAATATAAAATTTATATTTTTTCATTAAATGGAATTATTTCTTAAGAAATGGTTTTATTTTATATAAATTGGAATGTGGGACTAACAATTGGGGATTTTGGAAATAATATTATATAAAGGATTTGATTTTCAACACAACCTGAATTAATTTTTTTTGAATTTGTTTTGAAATGGAGTATTTATATTAATTTTTTATATGATTGGAAATAATTGACTTGAAATGGAACAATAGTAATATTTTATAGAAAAAAATATTAGTGTTTAATAAAATGTTATAGAGATAGAAAAAATTTATTTTATACCGAATTTTCCATCCATTTAATTTATTTTCATTTAAAACCTATAGTGTTTGAAATGAATTGTTTTTTATTTGTTTGTATAGTGGATTCATAGTTTTAATTTATCATCATATTTTAAAGCTATTTTATTTTTGTTATAAGATGTGACATGAAGTGATGATTACACCAATTAAACCATCACTAAATTAGTTACATATCCTTGGTTAAATGACTTATTTCAGTAGAAACCTAATTATAGAATGAAAACAGATTAATTTTATGGAATTATTTTTCATTAAATCATGATTAATTAAAATTTATAGTTTGGATTTGGTTTGACTAGTTTGGTTTTATTTTATTTTATTTTTAATTTCTTTATTTTTTCAAATAAATGAATGTATATGTGTATTCATTCATGACCATGAATTTTTAATATTATGTATTTGGAAATACTTTTTAATTAAGTTATTTATATATAAAAATTAAGTTATGTGTATTTATTTTTTGTTTAAATTTTAAATAAAATTTAGTTTTTTATTATATTAAGGTTTTTTAATTTTTATCTTTGGTAATGTAGTTTTTAAAAATTGTTTAATGTATCAAGGAAGGATACCCCTCTCTGGGAATTTATTCTTAAAAGGTTCATATGTTCTTTTGGGAAATACTTATTTTAACTTACTAGGTAGTATTTTATTAGTATATACAAGGTTTCAAATTACAAGAGTGTTTTGAATTGAATCTTGTAAAAGGAATGAATTTATAAGTTGGTTTTTTAAAAAATCTTTTCTTTAATGTAGAATTCTAGTTTTTTTTATAGGTGTATTGAAATCTTTGATTTTTCTTATGAATCTTATTTTTTAAATGTCCAAAATTTATGTTTTTTTATTTACAATATGTTTTTTATAATAATATCTTATTTTTATCCTTATTGGATAGTATTAGAGTTGTTTTATTTGAAATGGTGATATATTCATATTTATTTTCAGTTTAAAAGTATTAAATATAGAATTTCAAAGTGTGTTAAGATGGGTCATTCTGGTTTAGTTCTCATTTTTTAGTATCATATTATATTATGATTATTTGTTATGTCAAAATGTTTCATAGTGAAGATCCATTGTTTTTACTATGATTTCATTATTATGTTAATGTTAAAATTTTTATGTGTTTAGTGTGAGTTATAGTTTCAAATGGTGTTTGGGTACTTACACTATCTTTATTATTAGAAATTTTTAATGCATTATGGTTTTATTATTCTAATTTTTGTTAAGTTAGTTCATGTATTATAATTTTTTATATTCCCAATTATTAGTTATCTATTATGGTGTATTGTGTTATGAAATATTGATTATTTTCATTTATTGTGTATTTATGAATTTAATTTGTTATGATTGATGGTTGTATTGATTTTTCATTTTTCCAATTACCTATTGGGTGATATTTGATTATTTAAAGTAAAGAAACAATTAAATGGTGGGGAGAACCTCACCAATGAGTGGAGTTTTAATGATTATGTTATGTTATGTGTTATTCGTTGTTTATAAGTATATAAGATTATCTTTTTTTCCGCAAAGTGTTGTCTTCCAATGATATATAAAAAGAATTTACATTGATGAAAATTTATTTGGTAGGGAGAATTTTTATATCCCTGATTTTATTTTTGGGAGTTTAATTTTTTGTCAATTAGTTATGATTTTCATTGGTGTTTTCGGTCAAAACATTATGTTTTTAGGGTTTTCTAGGTTCTACAGGTAGGGTACACACTCAAGATTGAATCTATTCAAGTGAATAGTGAAAGGGGTGTTTTTTATATTAGAATAGTGTATTTCATAGGTTGTATGAGATATTCCCTAAATCATTAATTCATGTGATATATTTGTCCATGTATGATTAATATAGTATCCCAATGATACACATGTAAAACAGAATGATAATCTTTATCACTTGGGGCTTTTACCACATATGTATATCATTGAATTAGTCTTTTAATTTGATTAAACAAATAATATGATCTATGTATTCATATGATTAAAACATGTATACGAAAAACATTGAACCCTATGTTATGTAATGTATGAATTAATGCATGATCCCTCAAGTAGCATATTCACTACATATATAAGGAGGATGTCACTATGAGATAGCGTGTTACCAAGACTTGTGTTTTCATCCTATTAATTCTTTATTCTCAAAGATCTATTTTTCATCTTCCCCTTACAGTGATAGATACTATTAAAATGTGATGTGGAGGAGTGTCCCACCCATGTGATGGTATATTCATTTTAGACCATGGATACACCATGGACGAGGGGGTATTTTTTATGATTCAAATAGATCTCCATCAAGTATATTTAATGAAGGTAGTGGCAATGGGATCAATAGTGTAAAGTACGTAACATGAGCTATTTTAATTATTTATGAATTATTATGGGTTTTATACATGGTGGATCTTGGTATTAAGTGTTTTTTCCTAGCATTTATTATGTTTTTATCAATTCTTAGAAACAAATTAGTGGTATTTGAGTCATTACAAGTGTTTTAATTCTATAAATCATGGTAAATAAATGAAGAATATTTATATCACATGGATATTGTATCCCATGTCCTTAAAATAGGTAGAATTTTGAACAAAAGTCTAAATTTTGATATATGATATAATAAGTAGTAATATCGGGCCAACCTTATGTTAATTTTTTTTTATTTTATTAAGAGGAAATGTAGCAAGAGTTCAAAGACAAATAAAGGGATAACCCATCAAACTATGGACAAGGTCTAGAGATCATGGAGGTATGATGTAATGGAGCCCAAGGGTATCACTTATAATGATACTAACACAATCTAAGGGTAAGGAACCAAAGATGGAGAAGGAAATACAATCAGTATCATGAATTTACCTTGATGTAAGAAAGTAAAAAACCTTTGTAACCTCTTTCCAGGTGTGAAGTATACTAGTATGGTGGTAGATAAGAGACATTTACCTTTTGATATGATATGATATACTCCAGGGAGTGATTTTTTGGTCTTTTATAGATCTATAGAAATTATTAGAGTCTATTTCAATGACTAAGATAGTGATATGCATGGAAAAATAGAACTAAAGGCTTATGAGTAAGGCCTAAGCCTCCGCATGTAAGGTGTCACCTCTTCCAAAGTTTTCACTGAAGGATATAACCAAATTACCTATTGGGTTCCGAACAACCCCTCCACCCTTCATTGTTCCATTTAAAAAAGATCCATTAGAGTTTAATTTCAACCCATCAATTGGGTGGATCTAATGGGTGTACCGACCTTTTGGATGATCTCTAAATCATGTAAGATCGTTATTGTACCTCAACACCTGTTTCATCAAGGGGGCCTCTTCACACATTTTCAGAAGAACACATAGGTCAACGATCATCCACCTAGTCCGTGTGACCATGAGCACCTTGGACCAGGAAATACTTTCATGCCAAATTTTGTTTCTCACTTACTAAATGCACCAATATACAGCTGAAAGGATGATAGATCTTTCCATTTTCTCCATGGAGTTTCTTGCCCACTCCTTAGAACCCCCTTTGACGAAAGTTATCACCAAGATGATATAAGGAAGTAAAGATAGTGAATTCACCCAATGCTTCTGAGAATGTGTTTTTCCAACCAATAATAATAAATGTTATTTCGACTCAATGATCGGATGAAGGCAACATGATCATTTAGAAACAATATGGAACCCTTTCCATTACACCTTCTCATTTTTGGGGATTGAATGATTATGAATATGAAAATGAGAAAAATTAAATTTTAGTGATATATCATTACACCATAGGAGTTGGCCACATCAATCCCAGATGTGAGAATCATGAATTACTGATATATTATCCTTGAAAGAAAAGTTCCAAAAGTAGAAGTCTTGGAAAAGAACCTATCTTGCTCGTTCGTGAGCTCAATGAGTTGATATACATCATTATGATCCTTAGTTAGGACCACTTGAATAAATGTTTGATATTCACTAGAATTTTTGAAAGTATGTTCAATGTCCAGGAATCTAGGAAATCCTAGAGTGATCCCCAACCAATTATCATGCCAAAAGCTGATGTATCAACGTCTGATGATCCATCTTGCATGGAATTAGAGATCAGAGATGCGGCATTGAATTTTTTTCATAAACGATTAGAGTTGTTTTTTAGAGTTCCTCGATTCTTACCATACATTTCCTTGATTATCTTTTCCCACAAAGTCCACCCCTCCACAACTGACTATTATCAGTCATAAAATATTATTGATAATTTGAAAATCCATAAGTTGTGAAATATGGATATCATAGAATATGATATAGAGTAAAATTTAATTTAACTAATTTCTCAATAATGAATTGAATATTATAGTTTATAAAGCATTTATAAAAAACACGAAAAGGTTTTTGCGATATTTATTTAATTTATAAACATGTTTATAAATTAATTAATTATAATTTGTATATATTTAATTAATAAATGTTTATAAAACATTGATTAAATAAATATTCCGTACAACTAATTGTTAATACTAAAATACCTTTTGAATTTATATGTAATTTCTTATATTTTTTATATAAAGTATTTATATAGACATTAAAATTATAAATTATAATGTGATTATAATTATAAAATAATGCATAACATAAATGGGTTATATTTAAAATTATTAATTTTTAATAATTATTTAATTTGAATTGTTCAAATTAAAATTAATTATTTAAAAACACATTTAAAACATTACAAAAGTTTTTTTGATAATCGAATTTATTAGGGATTAAATAATATTACATATTTTATATTAATATTATATAAATTGTTTACATAAAAAATTATATTAAAAAATGTCTATATTTAATAAAAAATCAAATATTTAAGTGAAGTAATTTCTAAAAGAGAATATGAAGGAGTTCATATTAGTAATATAGTTAAAGTGATTATACTTATTTTATTATGGAATGTCCATGATGAATGGATTAATAATAATTTTTTTATAATTTATTTATTTAGGAATTTTTCGTAAATATTTTATCTCATGTTAAATATAAATTGTTCATTTATTTAATTTATTATTTGTTTTATTCATAGATATAAAATGTTTATATTATTAAGGGATGTATGTTTTAGTTTAAATTGCTAATACTCTCTAATAAATATCTAGAAAAGATTTTAAAGAGTTACATTTTTGTCATGATAATTGGATTTGTTTTCTTCAATGATAACCTTGGGTTGTACTTGGTTATGGTCTTGAATTAAGTATTCAATTATAGTTTATACATATAAGGTGTTAGAATTATGATGGAATTTATGTCTCACTCGAGAAATGTACATTTTTGTAGAGAAACTTTGGGCCAGAATAAAGAATATCATGGAAGCTTATGCCATGTATAGAAAACTGGGGGTTGGGTATTTGTTTCTCCAAGCTTAATCTTATGGAGATTGTTAATTACATATGATTTCATACATTTATATGAAGGGGTCTAATGAACCTAATGAATTATATGCATTTATATATGTATAAATATATTTTGATTTTATTTTGGGTTATTAATACAAGCTATTAGTTATATAGAGTTATAAATCAATATGGTTTTCACATATTGATTTAGTGTAAGGAATAGTATTTAAAACTAAATTAGTAAAAGAATGTATACATGTAAAATGAATACATGAGATAATTTTGTGAGGTGAAATTCCATCAAAATAAAAAGTGTTATATTCCCTTAAAGCGACACTTATCAAGACCTCTATTATCTAATTAGGTAGGTTCATAATGATTTAGGGTTCCCATGGATTATCTTTTATAAGGAAATCAAGTAATGAAGGGAGCCTAAGAGTTAGGTGCCCCATTTATTGTGTTTTATTTGGTTGAAAATTATATTTTAAATGCTAAGAGTTTGGATATGAGAGTAATTATGTTGAGTTTATCCATATGATATATTGGATAAAGAGTTTTACACTCAACCATGAAAGTGTCATATATGATATGATTAACATGATTAAAATACTAAATATCTAATGTGATTTGGTTCATCCCAAATCATGATCATTTCTTAGTGAAATACTAATCTTGGACAATTAATGGATCTGATTAATTTAAAATAGGTCATCATTTTAGTTGGAGTAAATTTAATAAAAGTCCATATTAAATGAAAGCAAGAATGATAATCATTTGATAAAATTTTCAATTGTTGATATAAATTACACCACTATCATCAAACATTAATTTGAGATAAATATTTAGAAATGGGAAGCTTAATGTAACTGACATTATAGTTTGATGAAAAGCTTAATAATTATTATTATGAGAGAAAATTTTATGTGTTAGGGTGCAACCTTCTAGAGTAACCAATTTTTGAAGTTATTCAATACTTGAATCTAGACTTTTTTGAGAAACATTGACTGATTCACTCAATGTTATGAGAAAACTAAAAGACACTTAGTCTTTTATCATATATTCTATATGATAGGATATATCAATGAATTTTTTAGACTAAAAGATTACTTAAGGATAATTCTATCAATTGAATTTGAAGTGCCCATGTACTGTTCTATCACTGATAAGGGGAGGGGTTAATATGTGATATCTCACTTATGTGATTTATTTTATTTTAAATCAACCTCATTGACTAGTTAAGATATTGATCCACTCATTTGTGTGATATCACCCTTTCCCATATTCTAGAAAATACAATCGTAGAAAAGAATATTGGTATTCCTAAGGTTTGATATCAATTTGAGAGACTACACCTTGTTGTGACTGGCCATTCACCCTAATAATAGGTTTTCTTATAGTAAATATAATGACTATAATTATAAGATATATCCTAAAAAGGGTAGCAGAAAATATCAAAAAATTCATGATCAAAAGTTAATATTATTGAGTTCTGTCTCCTAAAAATTCCTTTTCATATCCCATTGGGATATTCATACTTCCATCCCACAAGTTGATCTATCTTCTAAAATACTGGTTCACTCTCCCAATAATTTCTTAATACAGTATCCCCCAATGTGAATGCGGTCATCCAAAAACTCTTAAAAATCGGTATTTTAATCCCTTTTTCTACTGGTGTAGTTTTGTTCTATCCTTATTTTTATTTATATCCATGCATCAATATCTTCTTTTGAAAATGCATTTCTATAATTGATTAATTCATCTTCTAACTTTATGATTTTATTATAGGATGGGGTTTTCTTCCTTATAATAGCACTAGACCTATTCTCCATGATCTGGTGCTAAAACATAATTAAAATATTTATATCTTTGATATCAATAAATTTAGACGAATGATAACCATTCAAAACATATAATATTAAACTGAAATAATGGAACTCAAAAATCCTCAATGACCATTTAGGTTTATTGTTTTAGATAATTAGGTTAAACTCTAACATAAACACATGAATATAAAAACAAATGATTCATAAACATATAAATCATCCCTCATTAGGTTATTAAAATATAAAAACCTTATTAGAAATTACATACTTAAAACCCGTATTCACAACCTAGTAAAAAAGAAACATAACTGGGTAAGATCAAATTCATATTAAGGGTATATGTAAGCATTTACAAATGAATTTCATCATGAACATAACATAATCATAAGTGTATGATGACATAATAAAAGTGTGTGAAAATAACATAAGATAATTCATACCCATAATATTCTAGATCATTAAACATGTGACTGACATAAATCTTTAACAAAGGCAAGAGTCACAGGAATCAATAATGATGATAAAATGTGATTTAAATCATGATCAAAGGATACATAAAAACATTATATCAATCATAGATAAAATGTGTCGGTGTTATGGAACATCATATTAATATAACTCTTAAAATCACTATTATAACTGTAAGAAATAATATCGTCGATACTAATATAAGTCTCATAATAACATAATTATTACCCAATTCATTGGTGGAATATAATAGATCAAACTATGATAAGTTTATAATTTAATAAAAAATACAAATTTTAAAAAATATCCACTCATAATTGGTTTATAATAGAACAAAATATCATCATAAACAATTTCCAATAACCATAACATGAATAAAGTACACAGTGATTGCATTTATTCATAAAACTCATAGAAAAACCCATTAATCCTTTCATAACTTGATTAACCCATGGAAAAAGGGTTTTGTAACGATCGCATTAAAAAAAACATGATCTATCTTGAGAAAGAATAAGGATATTATCATTACAATATATCCTCAGAAGAGAATAATTAACATTAATGGTTGTTTTAATTTATTAATATAAATAACATTAAAAGGTCATTTAAAACATTCTTGGGGATAATACCAATTTCACTTTGAAAATCAATTTTAAAAATTAAAATTCACAAAATACCATAAAAATCATTTTATTCGAGAATAAAATTAGAAACATATAAATAAATATTCAAATAAAATAATGGTCATGATGGAGAGAAACTTCATTCATGTTGTAAATGTTAAAAATAAACATTATTTTCAAAATTCTGTAATGATATTCAAAAGTGACCCATGTAGAAAATGTTAATAATTTTTTTCATGAACCAAGATGGGTTGAACCTGAATTGGTCACTCGATCTGGTCCACGATAAGGGCTGAGAGGTGTTTATGATCCTATCAGGTAGAAAACTAGTGTTAGGCATTAATATAAAACCATTGGGAATTATTTAGGCTATAAGAAATAGGAAAATAAATGAATATAAACTGAACAATAAAATTTTAAATTAGAATAAAGGATAAATAAAACTTCACATACCTCAATGTGACCCTACAGGTCACCACCGACCAATAAACCAACATCACCCCCTGACTACTAAGTTTAATCTGGAAGTAACTCTACAATATAGGAAATGATCATACTATTGGAATGAGTAATAAAAATCTATAGGCAAGATGAAAAAACTATTCCCAAAATATTTACTTTAAATAAAAGACACATAAATTTCATGATTTAAATAAAATATATAAAAATTTATTTTTCATACATCTTATTTAAATAAAAAAATTATATTCCATTTCCCTTTTCATTTAAAAACTAGTTTTTTTAACAGACAAAGGCTTTAACATTTTACCGGAAAAGAGGGGAAGTAAGAAAAAAAGTTTTTTTAATGAATAATGGGAAAATGAGTACAAAAAAATCTCAAAATACTTTTCCAAAAAAACATTGGAAAACCAAATCATCAATTTTAACAAATAATTACACCACATAGGTAAAAAGAAGAAACGATAACACAATAAGGGAAATTGGAAATAGCACACAAGAGTAACCAAATGAACAAGGAACCTGAATCATCCACTATAGAAATATAAGTTCCAAAGAAAATGGGAAAACCTAAAAGATTAGTGGATAATATAGAACATACTAAAACCTAATTCATCTTTTAGGTGCACCTAACCCGATTCCATCAATCAACCCAAAACCTCGGTCTTACCCTACATGGCCTAACCGAGGGGTGAAATCCGAAATAAGATAAAGGTCCATACTAAGGGACAATAGACATGGAATAATCTAAAAAAGGCATAAAAAATTCTTGGAAAATATTATATCTATGATAGGTTCGCATGTCATGTTTAAACTGGAGATGATCCAAACAAAACAACAATAAAAAAATCACACGCATAAGTCACAACATGAGCCACACAACCAAGTATCACTCCCATATCATCCAAATTAGTACACCCTTTCTTTAAAACCATAAATAAATGAGGTAAGACCCATGAAAAGGACCTATCATTCCCAATATCATCAAACAAGGAAATATGTACATCCCAAGATGAGCTTTCTAAAAAAGAACCTTTGATTTAAAAGTGAAAAATGGTCATCCATCCACCTTTAAGTGACAAACCATTTTCAATATAGATAAAATGCACAATTTTATAAATATATTTGAAAAAGAAAAACACTATTTAGAATCTAAAAACAATTTATTAAAGAAAACATGGAATTTTGATAAACACATATTGCGTGAAGTTAAATAAAATAATTTAAAAAAACTATATACTCATTTTATATAAAAAATTCACTATAAAAATCATAAATAACTATTTATAATTAAAATGAGAAGAGAAATAATGTAATTAAAGTTTATTAATATTAAATACTAGATGTAAAGGTAAACCAACCTCAAAGGGAAGAGAACCAAGCCGAAATAATTCATCACTTGACACATTCTTTGGCGACCACTCAAAATGTATCCCTTTTTCTTAGATGCATTTTCACATTCACTTATATTTAACGAAACTTATCCCTTATGTACATATTTTCATATCCAAATTAGTATAAGGGGGTCCTTACATATTTGATTACCCATGTATATACCTTTTTACACTTACATACATATGCATTTTTCAAATATATACATAATCACACCAAATCCCAATATATATATATATATATATATATATATATATATATATATATATTTCATACGACCATGCATGAATATATTTTAAGAGGGATCTCTCTCTCTCTCTCAGACACACACATATATATATGCCTACATATTCATATCCATGTAAGTCTCCTTCGACTCTAGTGGCTCGAAACCAGTTCACAAATGACCAAAACATAATAAAAAAAATTAGGAACCTAAACCTTTTAAAAAACAAAAAATAAATAGTCCAAAATAAAAGAAATAATAAAACCAACCTTGAAATGGCGACAAGCGATCCAAAATGACCTAATGTTCTTTCCCTTCGGTGGTAGATGCCGAAACACGCATGAAGAAAACCCGAGAGACCCATTGCAAGCCCTAACACTAGAAAAAAGAACAAAAAATTGTGTGAAATCATTATATAGGGTTTAACCAAATGAAAAAGGTTGAATGGGAGATGAAAAAATCCAAATCAAGAAAGGAGGATGGAACCATGGTGCTTACCTTAAATAATTAACCCTAAAAAACCAAGAAATACGAAGGGATTTCCATGCAAAAGAGGGAGATGAGGGGGGGGGGATGCGTGGACAGAAAGGATAAGGGGTAGGTGGGTAGCATCATGAAAGACCAAGGAAGATTAAGAGAAATATAAAAGGAAGAAAATAAATAAAATAAAATAAAACAAAAAATAAAAAGAATATAAAACATGATTTTTTAACTAGGTAAACTGGAATGGTTTGTGAACTGTTTACCAAACCATGTGCCAACCATGCACTAGACACTTTCTAGGCTTGTAACCCTTGTATAGTTACTCTTAGGTAGGTTCGTGATTGAGAAGACCATGCTCAAACCATGCCACTCAGCACTATCAACTCCCAGATTCAAACCCCATGCTTTCCACAGGGTTTAATAGATCATACGGAAGATATGAACAAGACCAATGACTGACCTAGGCACCCTCATGGGCACCGCATAGGCACCACCAATCATGCTATACTGCTGTTATATAACACTAAATCCTCCAAAAAATGAAATTAAATCCATATAACTATGAAAATCAAAATAGAGGATAAACAAATAATTTAATAATAAAGATAATTAATATTTCAAGGTCGAGGTGGGACAATTCCCCGCACTATGACACTTTATACATCCATAATATCTCAAAGTCAAATGTGAAACAAAACCAAAACTCAAAACTAATCAATAACATATAAAAACCAGAATATCAGTGTGAAATTTCAATTCTCATAGTCACAGACTACCAACTATAGAGAAAATGAAAATGAGATACACTTGGGAAAGAGAGGTGTATCCCCACCATTAAAAAACTGAATAGAACAATGGTTGAACCAAGAGGAACACATAATGATACCACAAAAAAACATGACAAGGGTTCAACTACAAACACTATAACAAGGAATTTGGACAAGACATAGTTAATAATTCCACAGGACAGATGTATCTCCTTACAAAGACCAAGCAAAAACTAAAACCAATCAAAACAAAGACTAACCACTTAATAATTCACATCCACAATGAAAAAAAACATAAATTTCATGAGAGATGACACAAGGATCATCACAAAAACATGTTGGATGTACGTCCCCAAACTTAGAAATTCCCCGACTATGAGAAAAGAATTATTATGGGACATATGTCTAGAGGCATGATGTCTTGAAGCATCTGCTGTTCTGCAGTAGGGAAAAGGAAACTTCCATTCAAGGCTCCCTCTTCTGGAAACACATATTACAAAACCTTTCCACAACCACTCCATCAAAAAGCCTTTATAAGATTATGAAAAGATGAATTAGGGTTCCCAAATTTATCTCACCAGAAGAAAACATGTGAGTGGCCCGAAAAATGAAAGGTGGTAACTAACAAAGAGAATTTTATAGAACATGTTCCTCTATTTCACAATCCTCATCGGATGGGAAAACTCTATGAGCACCAAAATAACCCCAACCTTGAACCCTTAATAGAGACCCCACATGAATGGAGGAGCTTATAACTAATTATTTAACAATATCTATAATGAAAAGGAAACTAGTTCCTAAAAATGGTCAAAATAGCCCTTCACCATTTGTTGACCTTATTGAGTGTCCACAAGATCTAACACGTTCATCTTCTTCACTTCCTCAAGAAAAAACCACTAAATGAAAGCGGTCATGATGATCTATCAGTATATCCAAACTCATAATGAGGATGGAACAATCACCTTCCACTAGTCTAGTCCTTGTCCTTCAAACATAACCAAGACAACTCACACTCTCATGACATCCGAAGTACCCAAAAACCCAAAGAAACCCTTAAATTACCCAATAAACTCCACAACCCCTAAGAAAACATTATATGTATAGAAAACATGAATCGATTGAGAGTATATCAGCTACACGACTCCACTAGGAGTCCGAGAATGTCCAATTACTGGAAGAACTTAGAAACCTTATGAGTTATTCTAAGAATCATACTCTCAACAACATAATGCAGAAAACTAGATCAACATCAAACTATAAATCAACCAATTTACATATTAAAACAAATAAAAATCTCAAAAACCAACACATCATAAAACCAAATAAAATCAAAATCAAATATCACCCTGAAACAAAAACACAATAACATATTAAAAAAAAATCCAAAAACCTTCTTTTAGAAACCACAGTTTCCAAATTAACCCATTTTTAAATTTTATTCCCCCTTTAGAAATCAAAATTAGTTTCCATTTCCAAAATAATATCAGAACATTCACTTTAAAAATTCAAAAATCCACCTCACTTTTTTCATTAAATCCACAAATACCATTATAAAAGAATACCCCTCCTAACAGAAACCATTTTATTTTTCGAAACCACTTTAGAAAAACCAAGTCAAACCATTGATTTTAAATACTCACCCATGACATCCAATAAACTATCACATATATATGCATCCCACTTATGCTTTTATATTCCACTAATACATGTAACAATGAAATTTCCAAACACACACACACACATATGTAAACATTTATAAGAAATACTAGGGTTCACACATATTATTTTTCAAACAAAACCAAGAATTTTAAATTTAATTCTCATTTCAAATTTTATAAAATATTTCATGATTCAATACAATTTCCCTTACATTTTAAAAAAACCCAAGGTTTTTTATTTTATAAATCCAACTTTAGTGAAGCAAGTATCATTTTATAACTCAATAAAAGAACCCAAAAACCTATTTGAACTCACACAAAAAAGTATACCAAAGCATCACCCATACCAAACTAAATTAAATAGGTAACTAGTAGTCATGCATACCCCATACACATGGTTTAGAATACCATGAAATAAGTATGTACCAACCACTGGAAGCATATTGAACCATGAACCTGGGGTCCCCATGGTTCTCTATGCCATTTAATCTCACCAGTAAGCACCAAATCACTTCCACTATCATCCCCCAACATACACAATCTCATCGACCTCAAAAAACACTAACATCATAAAACCATAATACAAAAAAAATACATAAAACAAACTACCCATGGTGAATTAGGTCTCTTCATGAGTAGTAGTGATCAAGAACCAACTGATATCCTACTTCCTGATCCCTGACACTCCTATCTCTAATATACTTAACACAATAAATAACAAGGGTCTCATCTGATACCATTTTTTCCAAAGAAATCTAGGATAACATCGAACCGCCCACCAGATCCAGCCTTCGATAAAGCCCAAGAGGCATTCCCAATCCCACAGTCCGGAATATAGTTATGGGAAACACAATAAAATAATTGGGAATAATTTATCTTATAAAAAAGTTGGAAAGAAAAGAATATAAACTGGACAATAAAAATAAACACTAGAAGATGAAATAAAAAAAACTGTTTGCACCTCAATGTGACCTTGTAGGTCACCACTGAACACTAAACCAACAGTGCCTCATAGAGACCAAGTATAAGATATATGTATAACCGTAAGCTAGAAATGAAGATATATATATATATATATATAGGTATGAGTATTAAAACATAGAAGTCATGAAAAAAAAAATCTATTACCATTGCAATTTTTTAAATAAATTATCCATCAATTTTATGTTTGAAATAAAATATATAAGCATAGGTTTTTCATTCATATCTTTTATATAAAAAATATCATATTATAGTTCCCTTTTCAATTAAAAATTGGTTTTCTTTTAAATTGATGGAGGATTTATAACTTTAGAGGGAAATGGGGTAGGTAAGAAAGAAATATTTTATGTTGAATAAGGTAAAAACAAGTGTAAAACATCATCAAAACCATTTTATACAAAACATTTGAAAATAAACTCATTTATTTTAATGAATAAGTACACCACATAGGGAAGCATAATAAAAAATCATGAAATAAGGGAAATGGAAAATAACACACATGAGTAACCAACCAAACAAAGAACCTCAATCATCCACTGTATAAAAACAAGTTCCAAATAAAGTGGTAAAACCTAGGAGCTCAGTGGATAACCTATAACATAATAAAACCTATTTAACCCTAAAGGCACACTTAACATGATTCCACCAATTGGAATAATCGCTCAGTATTACCCAACCAGGATTAACCGAGGGGCACAAACCCAAAGCAGAGCAAGGTCCAAACTAAGAGCTACTAGCCATAGCACAATAAAACTAGTGAAAAAATATTTCTCAAAAAATATTGAAGCTATTATAGGTTTCTATGTAAATTATAATGTGGGGGAGATCTAAATAAACCAACCATAAAACAATCACAAGCATAAGTCACCACATGAGTCAGTCAACCAAACACCACCCCCAAATAACCTAAAAGAGTATATCCTTTCCTTAAAACCATCAAAAAACAAGGGATGTACCTTGAGAAGGAATTATAATTCCAATTAGAATCAAATAAAGAAATATTCAAACCAAAAAAAGAGCATTCCACAAAATAACCTTTGATTTAGTAGTTAAAATCATGCCTCTTGCTACCATTAAATGGAAAACAGTTTCCAAGAAGGATCAAACACACTATTTAAAAATCCATTTGAAAA
The DNA here is from genome assembly GCA_963277665.1 of Viscum album. Lineage (NCBI taxonomy): Eukaryota > Viridiplantae > Streptophyta > Magnoliopsida > Santalales > Viscaceae > Viscum > Viscum album. The sequence goes on from OY728128.1 coordinate 1,664,840,793, forward strand.
AAAAACAATATTTAGAATCCAAAAACCATTTTTAAAATAAAACCAATTATTTTAACAAACACATAGTGAATGAATTTAAATTAAAAAATTTCATACAATTCTATACTAATTTGAAATAAAAAAATATATCTAAAAAAATAAATCACTATTTAGAATTAAAATGAGGATATAAAAACATGAAATTAATGTTTCTTAAATTTAAAGGACAAATGAAATGGGAAACCTACCTCAAAAGGAAGATAACCAATATGAAATACTGTGTCACTTGATTCATTCTTTGGTGACCACTCAAAATTTCCCCCTACGTCATTCACATATAGGAACGATCACGTATATGTAAGGACACCTAGCCCCTATGTACATATTTTCATTGCCAAATATTTATAAGGGGATCCTTACATATATTATTGCACATGAATATACCTCTTTACACTTATATACATATTATTTTATCAAATATATACACAAGAACACCTAGACCCAATATATATATATATATATTCATACATCAAGGTGTGAATATTTATAAAGGTTAAACATACATACATACATACATACATACATACATACATACATACATACATATATATATATATATATATATATATCTACCTATGGATATGCATGTAATTTGAATTCAACTCTAGAGACATGAAACCACTTCATGGATGAGCAAAATAAACTTTAAATTTTTTTTGAAACCAAACATTACAAAAAAACCAATTTAAAATTTGTAAAATAGAAAAGTTAGAAGAAAACATACCTCAAAATAGTGGTGGGGGGGGGGGCAAAAAGACACAAACCACTTGGCCTTTAGCGAAGGATTCCAGAACACGCTTGAAGAAGATCTCATAGACCTATTTAATGCCCTAACACTAGAAAAGTGAACTAAAAATAATGTTAAAACTTGACTTGGGGTTTGAACGAATGAAACAGAGTGGCTGGGAGAGTGAAAACACCAAATCAAGAAAGAAGGAGGGATCCATAGTGATTTCCTTGATGAATCGACAACAAAAAACCTAAGAAATATAAAGGGATCACAACATAAAAGAGAGAGGTATGCACAACTGGAGAGGAGAATGGGGTTCTGGCATCATGTGAGACTAACAAAGAGGAGGAGAAAAATAAAATGGAGAAAAGAAAGAAAATTAAAAAAATTTAATAAAATAAAATAAAATAAAAACAATTTTTTACAGGGAAACCCACACGGGTTACCAAATCGTGCACCAACCATGTGCAATCCACTACCTAGACTATAAACCCTCACATTGTTACTCCTAGGAAGGTTCACAGTTGAGAAAACCATTCTCAAACCAATCCACTCAGCACTGTCAACTCATTGAGCCAAACCATACGCTTGTTGTGCGGTTTAATACACCGCACACAAGCCATGTTCCACACCACCAACTCACTTGGGATCCCACATGGACCCTGCATGGTCACTAATAATCATGAGGGCTAGCTGTGGGACAACTATAAAGCCTCCAAAAGCTTAACATCTATCCCACCAACTACTATAACTCAATAGATAGGCTAAAATAATAATTAAATAAATAAAATATTGAATATTTCAAGATCACTGTCTAAAAAATTTCCATCTACAAACTTTTTAAAGTTGTTTAAAGATCATGAAAAATAACTTTAGGAAATAATTTATTTTTAGAAAAATATATTAATTTTTTTTAGAAAACATATAAATGGAAGGGAAATTATCCTAATCTAAAATAAGATTAAAGATCCATATCATATAAACAAATTCTTGATGGTTCTTTATTCAACAAGGGAGGGAATGAAAAATAAACATTTAAAACACAAAAATAATAATGGGAGAATAAAATATATGTGTTTTCTAAAACTATGCGAATTTTATTCCCCCTAAATGACCCAAGAATATAAAAAATCTCAGAAAAAAGAGATTGTAACATAAAGTCTTTACTACATTGGTTACTTTCAAATCAAAATTTATTTAAAGTAAGAGTATGAAATAGAAATAAAGAGTTTGATATAGATATTTAAATTCCAATAATTTCATTAATTAATATGTAAAAACGCATTTATGAGGGAGTGGGTACACTATATAAGGAAATCATAGAGCATGACAAGAAACACATCTCATGAAAATGAGATTGAGACAAAGAATACACTTGAAAATATCATAAGTTTTGATGTGATAAATAATGCATGAAGTTATTATGTGCACATATATAAATCCCTATAAAATATGTTTAAATACAAAATAATAAAATTTATAGAATAATTCACTCATAATCATGGCATAACAACATCAATGAAGTATAAGTACATCCCCATGAATGGAAATTTAGTTATGAAATCCCTTGCCACTTGGTAAATTTCAAGTTAAATCAAATTTGATGAAATAATTTTAATTTCAACTTAAACTTCCATGAAGTATGATGAATTTGTTTTATAAATTGTAAAAGGTGTATTATATATACCTTATAAAATAATTTTTTTCAGAATATAATAATATTCCTTAGTTAAAGAAAATTGAGATGAAATCCCTTACCTAGAGTCAAGAAATTCAACGAATGTCCCTTAATTTCTATATAATAAACGCATATAAATAATTTAATTATTTTGTAAAATTTTCAAGGTTTATTAATTTATTATTAAACCATTATTTATTTATTTCAATGATATATTTATTTAAATTTTTGGTTATGTCCACATCAGGTATTTTGTGGAGGTTTTGTTCATAATTTCAAAATTGATTTGGTGTGTTGGCCATAGTCAAAGGGATCATTCTTCTAAAATATCGAGATTAATAGTCATGAAATAATTATACTTTTTATTCATAAATTATATTTTTAAAATAGCCATTAAATATAGTTATGAAAAATGAACTATGTTAAAATCACAGTGATGGGCTTGAGATTTACTGTAATTTTCTTCCTTCTGTTGTGTTCCATGGTGATGGATGCAATCAATGAAGATTAGAGATGGTAGGGCATGTGTACACATGAGTAATATTTTTATTTTTTAATGAATATGTTTAATATAAGGTAAATATTATTTTATATTACTATAATTATGATTATATCATAAATATCATATCCTTTCTTTCAATACCCTTTGCTATGTTATGTGGTTATGAAAAATGAATCACATCGCTTCATGTAAGTGGTAATCCATGCGTACACATGAATGAAGTTATCATTTTCAATGGATTAAATGGTATGAAAATAGATTATGTATTATATTTATATAATTATAATCATGTCCTTAAAAACATATATATACATTAAATCCATTTTTATTACCATTCACGAGAGGTGGTTATGGAAAACAAATTACATCAGATCATAAGGTTGTAGTCTTCTGAACATATATAAGATTGGTTTTTCTCATTTAATGGAAGGGGATATTGATATATATTATAAAATTAGAATAATATCATCTTTGTATATAGAATATACTAATATTATTATAATATTAGTTACTATTTGAAAGTGGTTTTAAACCTTTAATAGTATTACCTGTTTTGAAAAATTACTCTCTATTATCATTTTATTAAATTATCACGTTTACTAACTTATAAATTTTCTTAATTAATTAATAAATTTTTATCACAATTACTAATAATAGATATGTAATTATTTTAATTCTATTATTGTTTTAATGATAATCAAATGTTTGTTATATTTTTATATACTTACAGTTAATAATTTTTATTGGTTTTGTAAAAAAGAAAGGTCATTCTTTTTAGCCACTTATCCTAGCCCTCAACCTCTTCAGGGAACCATTGGGTTAACCCTATGGGAAGAACCATTATAGAAATACCACAAGGATGATGAAGTGAACACTATGTGTAGTTTATAGTAATCACATGAGGGTCTATGTATAATGACTGCAGAGCATGTCCTCTAGACACATGGGTTGGTATAGGTCACCTGCTGGGCTGAAGGTTGGTGCATGTATTGTTTAGCCATTTATGATCCTCGATAGCTAGCTCAAGGTTTGTTTTCATGCATTGAATGAAATACTGATCATCCTGTGCTTCTCCAAATCTATGTGTGATGTAGTTCTGAGTTTCACCATTCATCCATGTTAAAAACATGGATATAATCATGACCATCCGATCTATTATATCTCATTTCTTCAATCTAATTTGAAGTTCCACATGCTCTTATTTCAACTCCCAAAATTATTCAATTAAAATATAATCTTATTCATTATAATTCCATCCTTATCTATTTCTTTGGTGATCATCACAGATTCAATACTGAATCTAATGAGCTTCTTCAAAGATTGAGGATTTGTATCACTTCGTATCAATATATTATTATCACATCTTTATTAGAGATTCAATAATAATATTTTATTTTTCTACATTGATGTATTCTATCATCTCACCAGATTCACTGGTTTAAAGCCCCTTTCAATGGTTACAGTGATGGTGACACCATCTCTCTTCAACGGAGGATCATTTTTCCCATAGTTACTTTTCAATAATGATTCTTGATTCACCATTCGACATCTCCAATGGTGAGTCATAAGACATTATTAGATACCAAAAGTAACCCATGAGTCACCATTGGAAATCTCTAACAGTGAGTCATGATCTAGCTTCAGGAAACAATAGTGATTCAAGTGCCACTGTCCAACACCAACAGTGAGTCATGGACCACCATTAGACATCAATGATTGGTCTTTTTTACTCACCGTTATTTGTCAATGACGAGTAATTTTTACTCACTATTAGACATTAATGGTTATTCAATTATACTCAACATTGAAAATCAACGGTGGTTCATTTTTACACACCCATTATTATCTTTTTCTACAATATAGAGACATGGTAGAAAAATTTTAAACTCTAATAGGAGCTCTTTCATATTTGATAAGGTGTATTATGAATATATTTTATTAATTTGTTTTCTTTATTATTATTATTATATTTCTTCATCTGTTGTTTCTTCATATTGGTTGGAAATATTTTCATTGTTTCAACATTAGAAACCTACAAGGGAAATTCATGAGCCTTTGTTGGACATCTCCAATGGTTAGTCATGAGACACCATTGTACATCCAATGGTAGAATATTTTTTAATATTTCTACTATATCCTTGGTTTCTCAGTATCTTGGAATTATTTTAGTTTTTGGTTAGTTTTTATCTTTTTATGATGGTATGTTCAACAGTAGCATATTATATATTTTTCCACCATTGGATTACCACAAATCTATTTTTAATTATAGAAAAATTAATCCACACCTCTCTGTTTTTAGTAATTGAAAAATAAGTCACTACTCTCTATTCTAAGTAGTAGAAAAATGAGACAACACTATCTATTTCAAATGATTTATTTAAAATATTAATTGTTTTAAATTAATATTTCTTGATGAAATATAAATCCTAATCATAACTATGTTATTCAACATTACATTAACAAAAAAAATCATCAATCATATTATTTCATTTTTGTTATATAGTAAGTGTTATATAGATATTGGACATGGAAATGATCCTAGAAGATATTTTTTTAAAGATTATAGTGATTTATTCAAGGAATAGAAATATATACCATTGAATATAATTCCATAGATAACACGTGATACATCTTCAATACATTTTTTCTTCTCTCAATTGTTCATGAACTTCTATTAGTTCTTGACTCTAGTTGTGATCAAAAAAGGGATTCAGATTTGACATTTGTTCCTTCCAAATGCTAAATGATCATAAAGACTCAATATATTTAAAATTTATAATCATTTTCTAATTTCCATGTATTAGTTTTTATTCATGTGATATTCTTATTTCTGTTTATATTTATTCATGTCTGGTTTATTATTTTTACATCAAAATCAATTCTTTCTATTTTCTGGTTATTCTACCACTGAAAAAGAAGTTAGTTTTGTGACTCCCGATCAAAAGTCTGGTAAAGCGACTAGATTTTTCCACTACAATTGACTTAGTTGTTCATCTAGGTTGTTTAAATGGTAGTGTCTAAAATAAAATTCTCAACCCTTAAAAAGTGATGTTCTCAATGAGTACCAATATCCTAGAGAAGTAGATGTGGTTGAGGAGTGTACTAAGAACTTTTTTGATTTGAACCAATATAAATATTGTGTTATTTAATCTTTATTTCTCCTGATGTTTATATCTAGATCAATTCACTCACTGCATACAATTTTTTTGTAAACTCTAATTGTTTTTTCATTAAATTTTAACATTATTACCCCCATATAGTCATATTCTCCATCACAATCGATTCCAAAATTGGTATCAAAGAATGGTCAATAGCTCTATGGTTGTGTTATCAAAAATTTCGTATCAATACCCTATCTCTAATAGGTTATTTTTTATGCCACTTATTTATAACTATATACTAACCTACTATCCCAGACATAACAGTCTAAGGAACAAAAGAAAATTTTTATTTAAAAATGGATGGTGTCAATGATAATGATAGAAGGATTCAAAAACTATCTCTATCTTTTGTTGGGAGTGAATATGGATATTGGAAAAATAGAATAGAATCTTACATGAAAAAATTGGGCTTGGATCACTGAACCATCATGGATAACCCTTATGAGATACCCAATGTTGATCTAGATACACTTGTACGTAATGACATGGTAAAATATATTTTTAATTATACAGTTAAAAATATATTATATCATGCTATAAGTAGAAGTGTATATAGCCATGTCTCAGCTTGTAAGATGACCTATGACATATGGAGGTCCCTGAAAGTGACTCATTTTTGTACTAACAAGCTAAAAATAATTAAGATAAAAATTATCCTAGTAGAATACGAGGACATTATAACTGAGAGATAAAGAATATATAAAGTAGATTTTTCCATAATTTCACTAGTATAACTAATGGCATGAGTGATCTTGGAGAAGTTTTAGACAAAATTGCTCAATTGTAAAGAGTATTGAGAGCTATTATAATGATATGGTATTAAAATAAGGTGGCCATTGATGATATTAATTATTTTTAGAAGTATACATTAGATTAACTAATAGGCACTCTAATGTAGTGTGATTTAAAGTTAATAAATATTTATGATGAGGAGTCTATTAAAAGAAAAGGTATTGAATTTAAATTCGATGTTATTGATACCTATAATATTTTTGAATCGGAGTTCCAGGAAATTCAAAAGAATATAGATCACTTCAGCATGGATTTTTTTCATGTACATGAAAAACAATGGTGGAAAGAGGAAATTCAAGAGGAAGTCCATAAAGGACTATAAAAAGGAAATGATACAAAAAATAATGACTTTTTAGAGTTAAATTGTTATGAGTAGAAAAATAATGGTAACATAAGGTATGAATACCCAAAACTCAAACACCCAACAAATGATAAAGATTAATGAAGAAAACAAAAACATGTTTATTTTGAGGTTGGGATTTCTCATCTATTTCGGACTCAAGTGGTGATTCTAGAAATGAATAAGAGACATGGAATCATGACCATGTGGTTATTTAATATGAGCTAAATGATTATATATTTACATAGTTAATAAATCCTACAAATTTTTTTGATAATTGTTTATCTAGAAATGAAACATAATTTTTTTCTAATTCATGTTCTAATTCTAATTTTGTAATTTTTATAGTTAAGAAACTTCTTAAAAAAACGAAGAATTAAAGGATGACAGAGCTAAGATAATTGAAAAGTACATGCACTTGAAAATTAATTATAATAAGTCAATTAAATAAAATGATATAATGAAAAAGGAATGTAATAATATGAAAATATATGCTTCATATAATGATAAAGCTAAAGTGAATTATAATTCCGAATTGCTAAAACTAAAAGAGGAAAATAAAATGGTTAAAAAATTTCTGGAAGTAAATGATAATGATTAATACAGAATATTTAATTTAATTTTTCATGATATAACTAAATTAGATAATTAATTTATGAAAATAAATAATGAAAATAAAAAATTAAGAAACACAACTTTTAGATCCAATGGAAAAGTATTTATGGATTTTTAAACTATTCAAGATGATAATATAAATTTGAAAAATGTTATTGTTAATCATAAATATGATTTATATACTTTTTTAAAAGGTAAAATAATATTATAATATTATTTATTTAATAAAACTATACACCTATAATAATGGTTTTGTATAAAACATTATAAATTCATGTTTAAATATGTATAGCTTGGTTAAAATCTCAAAAGGAAGCATTTCTAGTGTAACCTATTTTAAATGAAAAATGAAAGGGAATTATGCCAATGAGTGTTCATTGATATTTACAAAACCTTTTTTTTTCAATATTACAAATTTCATTGATAATGATTTAACTTCTGATAATCACACTAAAAAATTCATTAAATCCATTTGAGTGAAAATATTTCTTCTACTAATCCAGTTGGACCCAAGTTGGCATGGGTACTAAAACAACCATCTTGATTGTTTAATTTCAAGAAATATGCCTTATAAGTCTTAATGAATTGTGGTACATAGATAATGGTTTCTCTAGGCACGTGATGTGTGATATTTTAATTTCTATATCATTTAATTCAAGTGAAGGTGGCCTTATCACATTTAAAGACAACTCTAAAGGTCATATTAAGGGCATCAGTGAAGTTAGTTTTTCTAAAACAGTTATTATTTAAAAATTATTATACGTACTTTATTTAAAACATAAACTTATATGAATATCCCAATTATATTATAATGGATTAAATTTTATATTTTTTAATGTTAAATGTATTATTCTAAAAAATTAATTAGTTTTATATTTTTCAAATAGAAAACAAGATGTTTATAATATTGATTTTTATGATATAACCAAACAAAAGGTTATGTGACTAAATTATATAGAAGGAGATTAAATTTTGTGCCATAAGAGGATTTGGAATGGAAATTTTATACTATTTCACAAACATTCAAAGAATTAATATGTTTGTAAAGTATCCAAGTTACGTAAAAGTAATACTTCAAGTGTGATTCCTATTTAAACGGTAAGAAACAAAAAGAATGTTTGAAATCTATAAATTATATTAAAACTGCTATATGTTTAGAATTAATGAATCTAGACATGTTTGGACCAATAAAAAATTCTAGTTTTAGTGTAAAAAAGTATGTACTTGAAATTTTATGTTATTATAGTAGATTCTTATGGATTTATTTTTATCCCATAAAAATGAAACATTATCCAAATTGTGGGATTTCTATAAACATATTCAAAATTTCAAAAATGCATTAATCAAATATATCAGAAGTGATAGAGGTAAGTAATTTGTGAATTTATAATTTGATAAATTTTGTGAATCAAATGGATATAAAAATTATTTTTCATCCCCTCAGACACCACAAAAAAATAGTGTTCTAGAAAGATATAACATATCCATTCAAGAAATGTCTAGGTCTATGATATTGGAATTTAGTGTACCTAAATATATTTGGGTTGAATATATACATATACATTGATATGTATTAAATAGAGTTTCAATTAGAACATTTCTAAATAATACCCCATATGAAAGTTTCAAATAAATTAAACCTAATATTGGTTATTTCAAGGTATTTGGATGTAAAGTTTTTATCTTAAATATAAATGATAATTTTGAAAAATTTGACTCTAAAATAGATAAAGGGATATTTTTAGGATTTTCAAATTCTAGTAAATCTAACCGAGTTTTAAATAAGAATAATTATGTTACAAAAGATTCTTTAATGTTAATTTTAATGAAAACATCTCTAATAAGTACAATTATAAATATTTCAAAGAAAATGATGATTTTAGAGAATTTAACATTGTTGAAGATAATGACCATTATAATGATAATGTATAAGTTTAGGGGGAGTATATATCTTCTCAAAATGATCCAAAGGAATTTAAAACTCTTAAAGATCTCCCCATTTATAATGTAATTATTAATGTAGAATCTTGAATTTTAACTATAAAATCTGGTTTTTTACTATGTTAATTCTTCTTTTGATGAGGAATTTGTTGTTGTCAATATTGAAAATGATTTATTTGATTCTAATTTTATTAATGATATAAATGATGAATAAAATAAATTTGAAAGGAATAAAGTGTGGGATTTAGTTACTTTTATCAAAGGTAAACCTGTTATAGGAACTAAATGGATTTTTCATAATAAACATGATGAAGCTTGAAACACTGTTAAAAATAAAGCAAGACGAGTAGCAAAAGTTTATTCCCAAGAAGTGGGAATTGACTTTTAATATTATTTTTCTCCTATTTATAGGATGGGTGAAATTATAATTATAATTTCCTTTTATTGTTTTCATAACATCAAATTATTTTAAATAGATGTAATATGTGATTTTTTAAATGGAATTAATTCAGAGGAAGTCTATGTTAAATAACCCCATCAATTTAAAATGATAATTTTCTAAGTCATATTTTTAAGAATAATAAATCCTTATATAGTCTTAATAAATCTCCAAGAGATTTATTTGAAATACCTAAATAGTTTTTAGTACAACATAATTTTTTAAATGTATGGTTGATCGAACCTTGTTCATAAAAATAGTTTCAAGTGATACACAAGTTATACAAACATATGTTGATGATATAATATTTGGATCAAAAAAATGATTCTCTGTGTAATGATTTTTCATTTCTTATGACATGTGAATTTGATATGATAATAATGGGAGAAATATTTTTTATGGGTTTTAAAATAATTCAAAGGAATGATGGTATTATCTTAAATCAAGGCAAGTATTATAATGAACATGTAAATAGGGTTTGAATTGATTCTTGTAAAACCATGAAAATACCAATAATCATTAATTCCAAATTGGACATAGATGAATCTGGTAAGTCAGTAGATATTAAATAGTATAGATTCATTATAGTCACAATACTTTATCCTACAACTACTTGACCATATATCATGTTCTCTGTTTTTGTGTGTGTTAGGTTTCAGTAAAACCCCCAAAAAGCCATCTTAAAGATATTAAAAGAGTAATTAGTTGTATCAGTGGTACTATATATAATAAAATCTTATTATAATGAGAATTTTTTTATTTATTTTCTTAATATGATTCTAAATTTACAGGTTATATACTTGATCGAAAAATCACTACAGGTATGTGTCACTCTTTAGAAAAATGTTAAATTTTATGGATCTCTAAGAAACAAGTTTCTATAGAAAAATCAATAGATGAGTTTGAATATAAAATTTAAACTAGTTTCTATTCATAGAGTATTTGGATAAAACAATATTTGTATGATTTTAATATTAGTTTTGTAGAAATTATGATTCATTGTGATAACTCAATTACTATTTCCATTTATAAAAACCCTCTTTAACACTCTAGAACTAAATATTTAGATGTAAGATATTATTTTATTAGGGATTATGTAAACATAAGTGATATATGTTTAAAATTTGTTCTCAATGAGAAGAAATTAATTTTTTTTTGCAAAACCCTTATATTCTATTAAATGTGATAAAAAGAAATTTGAATTTAGTATGTTAGATGCTTAAAATATTTGTTAGTGTAATTACTATCCCTAAATATTTTTTCATGTCTTCTATATTTGAATTTTATTTTATACTCTGATTAAATTACAATTAGATCAAACTATTTAAAAATTCATTATTAAACTATAAAAATATCTTAATTCTAATTTCATTTATTATTGTAACAGTATGTTTACTCTCAAGATAATATTATACTTTGTTACCTTTTACAGTTCTAATTTTTAATTAAAAGTGTGCCACTTTTATATTTTAATATACTTTTAGATAAATTCCAAAATGGGGGGATTTTTGTCAGAAATTTATTAAAATTTAGGTTTTTAAATTTATAAAAGGGGGAGTTTATTATTATATGAAAGTGGTTATAACATTATAAAATAATTATTTGTTTTGATAAATTACTCTCTATTAACATTTTATTAAATTCTAATGTTTTTAAAAATCTCAAGTGTTTTAATTAATTAATAATTTTTTATTATATTTTCTAATAATAGTTTTTTTTTATTTTAATTATCTTTATTTTTTAATGATACTTAAATGTTTGTCCTATTTTTTATTTAATGATGGTTAATATTTTTTATTGGTTTTGTAAAATAGATGGGCCATCCTAGTGAGCCACTTAGGCTAGCCCTCAACAACATGGGGGAACCATTGGTTCAACACCATGTAAGGCCTACTATAATAATCCCATAATAAATCCACAAAGCTTAGTATTTATAGTGAACGATTATCTTGTGTGGGACGATGTACAAGGACTGCATAGCATGCCCACTAGGAAGATTGGTTGGGCTAGGTGACCCTTTGGGCTGAAGGCTCATGTGAGTGCAAAGTGTAATTGGTGATGATACCGAGTATCCAGATCGAGGTGTGGTTATAGCACCATTAATTATATATTAATCATTATATGCCTCTAAAAATCAATATGAGATGTTATTTTTAGTTTCAATTTTCAACTGAGTTGAAAACATGAATATAATCACGGTTGTCAAATCTATTATATCTCATTCATATGACTTTTTTGATGTACCTCATGTTCTTATTTAAACTCCCATACACCTCTTGATCAAATACCATCATATTCCTTGGTAGTATGTCATTATTTATTTCTTTAAAAATCATCAAAGATTCAACAATGAATCTAATGAGCTTCTTCAAGGCTTGGGGATTTTTCTTGATTGGTCTCTGTATATTCTTACCATATCATCATTTGAATTTAAATAGTAATTTTTTCTTTTTTTATTCATGGAATTCCTTCATCTCACTTTCTTCATAGGTTCGAATCCCCCTTTAGTGGTTTTAGTGACGGTGAAACCATATATCTTCAATGATGGATCATTTTCTGCATTTTTATGTTTCAAAAATGAGTTGTGTTTCACCATTGGAAATATCTAATGGTGAGTCATGAGACAACATAATACACTAATGGTGAGTCATGTGTCAATGTTGTATATCTCAACAATGAGTCATGAGCCATTGGCGGACACCAAAGGTGAGTCATGATCCACTATCAGACATCAATGGTGAGTCATGATCCACCGTTGGACATCAACAATGAGTCTTTTTTACTCACCATTGGAAATCAATGGTGGTTAATTTTTCTCACCATTGGACATCAAGAATGATTCATTTCAACTCACTATTGAACATAAGCAGTCGTTTTTTACCCACATTTTTTATTTCATTCTTCTATAAAAGGACATTGTAGTAGCATCTTCAGGATCAAATATGATCACATCCTTATTCAACTAGGTGCTATAGGATTCTTGTTGCTTAATTTGTTTTCTTATTTTTTTTCACTATATTTATTTATATGTTGTTTCATCATGTTGGATGGAAATATTTTTCATCAGTAACCATTAGAAATCCAATGTTGGAAATTTCTTTTATTACTTCTCTTGAATCCATGGTTTCTTAGCAGCATGGAATTATTTTTATATTTTTTTTAATTTTATCTTTGTATGAGTGTAAGTGAAACTATAAAATATACTCTATTTTTCCACTATTGGACTACCAGGACTCTCTATTTTTAGTGGTTTCAAAATTAGGCCACCTATCTCTATTTAAACCATTAACAAAATAATTTATCATTCTCTATTTTTAGTGGAAGAAAAATAAGCTACAACTATTTTTTTAAATGTTTTTACAATGATCCACTGTTAGTTAACATTTTGTTTCTAGATTTTTTATTTCTTATTATTAATTTATTTTATTAAAAACAATTCTTTTATTAAATGTTTATTATTTTATGTTGAAATATAACTGTAATAGGATATAAAAAATTAATTGTAGAATTATCTTATATACACTTGTTCTTGAAGATTAAAAGTCACATGATTATTTATTTTTACAACATCTTGATATCTATATAATCTACAAGAATATATTTTTATTTTTTTTAATTATGAATTTTTTGAAAATGATTTAGTTAACATATTAATTATTTTATTTTAATATTTCATGAAGAAATATAAATCTCAATTATAATTATTTTAATTAGTGTGACATTAGAAAACAAAGGAAACAATAATATTATTTCATTATTATTATATGAAAAGTTTCATGTAGGCATTGGACATGGACACACTCCCATAAGATCTTTTTTAAATGTTCCAAGAGATTTCTGGAGGGAATACAAACATATACCAATGTTGATAATTCCATATATACTATGTTATACATATTAGATACATTATTATATATCTTAATTTTTAAAGAACATATACGACTTATGTGCTCAATATGTGATCATAGAAGGACTTCAACTTCAACATTTTTTTATGTCCAAGTGATCAACTATCATTGAGATTCAACATCTTCAACATTTATAATCACCTTCGAATTTCTTTATATTAGTTTGTATTTGTGTTATATTCTTATATATATTTGTATTTCTTCATGTTTGGATTATTCTTTTCCAATAAAAACAATTTCTTGGTTTTATCTGGTTATTCCACCACTGAAAAGGAAGGTAGGGTTGTGATGCCCGATTAAATGTTAGGTAAACAAACTAGGTTGGGGTCCTATAACTGACTAGGTTATACCTCCAAGTTTAATAAAAAGAAGTGTATATAATAAGGTTATCACAACTTTAAAAGTGAGGTTATTAGTAGGTACCAATATCCTCAAGGAGTAGAGGATGTTGACGAGTGGAGTAGGATATTTTGTGATACGAACCACTATAAATCTTGTGTTTTTTCATCTTTATTTATACTGCACTTTCTTTCTAGAAAACTACACTCACTACATACTTGTATTTTATAAGATTTGATTGATTGTGTCATTAAATTTAGAAATGAATACCCCCCACAATCAATATCTTACATCACTATAAATAAAACACTATCATGGTCAAATTATACTTTAATGAGGTAAAATAATAAATAAATCTAAAATATTTAGTGAAAACTTATACCACTTCTTCAAAAAACCTATATTTATTTACACTTAAATCCTTATATGGTTGGTATTATGTCCAAAATAAGACCTATATAACATTGTATTGAATTTTAAGATTATATTTTGGTAGGGATTGTCAAAAAAATATATTTTGATGTGTGACTAAAATAGGATAAGTTGTTCCATCTTATAAGGGAGGGGAGTGACATTCATGGAATTTATTAAAGTATTAAAAAAATATTAATTAATTATCATTGGAAGATGGATCTTAATCAATATAATTTGAATATAGGATGATTTTGAGTCCATATAATCTCATACAATACAATATTGACAAGTTTATGAGATGTTTTTATACTTAAATTTTTATTCTAACTCTCGTTAACCCATTTGAAAATTTCCAAGATGTCAATGTTATTACTCACCTATGGTGATGAAAGTAACTATAAAAGGAACAATGATCCAAAAATAAACCATGGTTGATATTTTAAATCATATAAGATTCAATTTTTCCAATATTGGTGTTTTATGGATTTTTAATCATTTGGTAAAATATTTTTTATTATAAAATATCATTGATATCATTTTTGGAAATACATTGAAATATTATAATATATTATGTGTCTAACTCACGTAAAATGGTTTAAAAAATTAAATATAATCAAATATTAGTGTTATATGGTCATAATTTAATCACCCAATCATATTTCTATTGGTATAAAAATCAATTTAAACCTTATCATTTTGTTTAACATCATTTGAAACAAATTTCAACCCTAACCTTGGTAATGAATTTTTCAAAATTAAAAGGTTGTAATTTTACTTATTAGATTAAAATTGGATAAAAAATGGAAAAAGTTTTAATTTTTTATCATTTATAATCCTTTAGGTCCTCCTGTAATATTTTTATGAATTTGAAACTATTTAATAAAATATATTTAGCATAAAATACTATTAATGTCATTTTAATAACTTTTCACATAACTTGACTTTGAAAACCTAAAAATTTCAATTAAATTAGAATATAATCTTTTATAACTTTTCTAATATGTTAAATATATCTAAAATATTCATGGGACACTTTAAATCACCTAAACATATCACTTCCAGTTTTTTTAAAATTATTTACCTGATTTTTTACTACTTGCATTGAAACCGAGTCAATATTGAATAAGAATTTAAGGTAATTATTTCATAAATAAAAAATATAAATAAATTACCATGAAAAAAAATTATTTATTTTTAAAATAACCATTTATAAATGAAAAAAAGTTGTTTTTATCCCTGTCAAAAAATGTTATAGATATTAAAATCAAGAGAGTGACATTTTTGACTTTATATTTACATAAAATAATATATAAGTAATTTTCAAATAAAAAATGAAAAAAATTACCACTAATTATAATATTGGATGATTATGGTGGAAACCAACTAATTAAATATATTAAATTCATATGTTAGTGTTAGTTTTATTCCTTATCATATTATTTTTATACTTAATTAATCTATTTACCATTACCAAGGTGAAAAATATTTATTAAGATTACTATTTATAAAGAACAAAAAATAAATGTGGAATATTTACCACATTTTTAAATCCTGATTCAAAATTTGTAATCAATTTTTCAAGATTCAATTCTTATAAGTGAAAAAATAAATTTTAATATAAATGTTGTTTTTTTGGGATTTGAGGCATGTAATGGTTTTCACTCGATGGTTTGGTTGAGGGGGAGTTTTAGGGCCTTGATTAATCACTAAAATTAGGTTTTCCATTTGTTCTATCTTTACAAGAAACTCCCAATGGTTACTTGTGTTTTCAGGCCCAATGACACTTGGGGACACTGATTGGTCGAGAGGATGGGAGGTCGGGTTCATCACATGCTTTTGGGGGGATTTTTTCCAACTCTAAGACTTTATTATTTATTTAAGATATGTTTATGAATCCATTCCTAACCAAGACATGGGACCTGTTACCCTAAAAAAATGACTATACGGTTATTCTCTTTCATGTTTCAAATACTAGGGTCTCTTGAGTGAATCCACCTATTTTTATCTGAGGTTCTACATCAATTTTTAGTAGTGGGAATATTCTTATATGTTGAAGCCGTTTAACCAAGTTATTATAAATGTGGTGCCGTGCATGGAGGTTGTTAATATTTCAAGAAGGGTATCGATCCATTATGAGGCGTCCTACATACCCTAGTTAATGTAAGAATCAAAATAATTGTAGTTAGTTGGTCCCATGTAGTGTAATTTCATATATAAAAGACTTATATGGGTTCCCTCAGACACTGAATACTCAAGATCAAGTCCTGGAAGGATGTTCTATGTATCCTGGGTCTTGAAAGATTCAGAGTTGTAGTTCATTTTTTCAAGGTTTTAGTATTAAGGTTACACCTATTATTGTAGAGACTCATGGTTTTGATGATATGATTATTACAGATTCCAAATATCACTTGATCTATTGTCGATGTGATAAACAAGGGATGAAAAATGATCATTTCATTGCTCATGATGTTGGACTTATGTGATGGGACTACTCAAAGTTAATTTATTAAGGGACTCCAGACTAAGGGAAATGTCCTACATGTCCGAGTTATTACAAGATTCAGAGTCATCATAGTTGAGTTTATTTCTCAGTCTTTTGATGGACGAGTTAGGGTGATCATATCCTCAGAGTAATTGGGTCCTAATGGATGAGATGTTAGATTCATAAAAGGACTTACGTTAAAAGGGGTGTTTATTTGAGTTTAGGCCTTAGAAAGGTATCCTATGTTTCATAGTAATTATAGGGTTTAGGGTTCTCATAGTACAGTCTATCAAAGATAACACACTGAGGTATTCCATACCATTATGGAGGTTTATTGTGAATATTTTATGGTCATTTCAATTCCATAATCCCACATGATCCATTCTTGTTGTGAGAAATAAGGGATAATAAGTAATCAATATCATTTCTTTAAATAATGGACTTAAATTCTAGGATTTCTGTAGAAGATCAATATAGAGATCAAATGTCAGGGAGAGGTGGCCTACGTATCCTGAATATGGAATGAATTAGATTCATCAAAGTTCCCTTTATATTGGGGCTTATAGACAGGGGCTTCCCTATTGACCGGGTCTTACAATTTGATGTTTTCCATTTGATCAGGGTTTACACATTAAGGATGGATAATTTTATCAAGTCCTGTGATTCCTTAGTCTTCATGTATGGAGGGGTTTTAATGACCAAGTTAACTTGTCCTAGAAGACATTGTAAGACCTGGATATATTGTCCAGGGGGTATCACATGATTCAACTAAAATGGCTTGCTGTAATTTGCATGATTTGGAATGAAAGATATGAAGGGTGTCACCAGAGTTAGAATAACATTATTCGATAGATGTCAGGTATCATGGCTATCATCCATTGAAGGCATCACGAGACCTGGACATCATATTTGTAGGGCATCATGGGCGTCATATTACTTTCTTGGAGGGTGCTGTGAGACCTCGACGACATGTCTACGGGGCGTCATGAGTCTCATCTGACTTACCTAGAGGATGTCATGATACTTGGAAGACATTTCTAAGGGCATCGTGGGTCTTAGTTTACATGCCTAGAGGATTTTGTGAGATCTTGGTTGTCATTACCAGATGCAACAGTGAGATCTAACTAATATGAGTGAATGCTGCTATATGATTCAGAAAACATATTTGAAGGGGGGCACAAGGCTTAGGTTATTGACCCATAGGGTCTAGTATGATCAAAATGGATTCTTATGGTGGAATATATGACTTTCTCTGAAATTCCTGGAGGATTTCACATGTCCAAAATATCATGTTGAAGGAGAGCCGTGAGATCTAGGTGACATGTCCCGGTGTTGTCGTGTGTATTTGGATGAATCACGTGAAGCCCATAGGAACTAGTGAACATGGTTTTTGATTATTTATTCTAATTTTAATCATGTTTAAAATTATTGTATTGTGATGGAATTAGGTTCATTCAGTTTCAATTTCTTTGAGTCCTACATGATATAGAAGACTTGCGGCATGTTCTTCGCACACCGTGCCAACAACCCTTTATGTGATCTATGAATGATCATGAAATGTACCATCTATATAGAGCATGATAGGTCTGACTATTATCAAGTATATTACCTGATGAAAGATTTTCTAGTTATGAGATCAGATGATCAAAGAAGTACTCTCTAGCCCTTGCACCTGAGAGTCCAGAATCTGAGAGTCGAATCATCCAGATTCCAACACTTTTTTCAGGTTGGGGCGGGGGATTTATAATAATTTACACCCTGATTATTTAGATATTTGTGAATAATATCTAGTGTGAGTCCAGGTTGGAGTCGGTGAAGTTCTCTAGTTCCACGCAGCTTCGTGAGTCTCTGTCCTAGACTTCTCTGAGGGAGTCTCCTTATTTTTGGTGACTATGAGTCCCTATCGTAAATATCTCCGTTATTGTATTATATCTAGATAATGAGGATTGTTCACACGGATGTGTATAAGGTCTTATATATTGTCATGTTGACATGACCAAGGGACTTCTAAATGTCCAGGTTCATATTTAAATGCATTCCCATGATTCTTGATGACTTTTTTGTGGATTTCCAAGAGACAAGAATGGTTTCCCCAAAGGTCTTGCTAGACCATGCCACATACTTCCTTAACAAGTCGCAAGAATTTTAAGACTGTGATAGGCTTCAACCTCTTACCTATTTTCTTCCCTATTTTTACGTGAAAAAAGTTGATGATCATGCATGAATGCATGAATAATGTGAAGGAAAATTACACTATTTTTTTGGTGATGCATCGCATGACCGATATGGGTCGTGTGGGAGAGCATGAGAATTTCATTGAAAAAATAAATCATTTTATCCTTATGGAATTGAGGGGAAGTGTGTGGTTTCCTAGAAATAGCATAACCTTTCCATTTGATGAGGCTGAAAAGAAAAAGGGACTCAGTGAGAAGAGGCAGACATGTCACCAGGGACTCATGGTGCCTTGAAGATCACCAGGGTTGCACTGCATGTATTTCAGCGATCGTGAGTAGCTCCTGCCCTCCTTTACTTTTATTTCAATTGTTTTATTTTACAAAGGTTCTAGATTAGGTGAGTTTTCACAAGTGTTTACAAGGATAATCCCCCCTATAATGAAATTTAATATGATCTTTGTATCTTTTAAAGACCTCCACCCTTTGGTTGTCCTTACTCCCATTTTCAGAGGGTTTACAAGTTGAATCGTCAGTTTCTTTTCACTGAAAATCCAAGGGGTCTTGGGGAGCACATATTGATGCCACCCATGTAGTTACTGGTTTTCCAGAGCACCTTCAAAAAATTATAGGGACTTATTGAAAAGGCGATCTATGGGATCCACCATAGGTTATATGCTGCACATGACCGTATAATTGTAACATAATCACATTCTCAGAATAGTTCATGTGATCCATAGGTCTCGACCATGTTCTTATTCCTTTTATTTTGTGGGGGAAATAATACCCATATTTAGTTATTTCTTCTATTATTAAATTTTTGATTCTATTATGGTGGGAATCAACCAATGCTCCCCTATGGAGCAACGTCCTTGGGGAAAAAGTCTTTATTGTAAGGAATGTAAATTCCCACCAGAGTCATTGGTGGTGTCACAAATCATTTCCTCAGGTGAATTTTGTTCAACTAGGTGATTTTGCGTATTCCATGAAATTACATATATATAGGATGGGAAGATATAAATTCATTCCACTGGTCACCCCTCCTCCAAATCACTCTCATCAATTTTTCTATCGCATGAATCTTTCTCAAGATTTATCTGCGAGTTCTGATTGTGAGACTATGTTTGTGATCCTTTTCTAAGAGATTCGTCCTACATAACCACTTACTCTAAATTGATCATAATTTTTTAATAAGAACCATATGTTGATAATTATTTTTTAACTTAAACCATGATTTATTGTGAAGTTACTGAGGGATTCATTGGGTCTGATGGGTTGATCATTCAATTTGACTATTTTGCGTGACCATGTATAGGTCTCATGATCGACTGTCCACAAAGGGTTTATGTGATTACATGATTCTCTATGGGGGGTTATGTGACCCAAGAGTCCTTTGGGTGATAGGTGATTAAAAAAATCCTTTATGTGATTCACAAATTCCTTGTTGATTCATACGACGCACATGGCACTGCCAGAACATTAATGCCTCTATTTTTAAAAATATTTCATATTCTCTTTTCCTGAAATGTTCCAATTACTTATTTTCATATGGATTCTATATATCATCAATGTTATTTAGTTTTTTCTAATCAAAGGGCCCTGATTTTCAGTAATCACAATCTTGATCCTTGATATCACATGCATAAAGATAACAAAACCCTCATGGAGTCCCTTTAAATCGGTGTACAAAATTATCCCCAACTCATCGAATTCCACTTTATGGATTTGGATTATTAGAATATTTTACCATTCCTCATATATATATAAATCTTCCATCCCATTGGGTTTATAATTCTTTTTACTAGTTTTAGACAACAATTACTGAGGATGGATGGCTGGTTACATCTCGATCCCAGGGTTTGTCTTACCTACTGGCCAACTCTCCTCTAGGTCCAGAAGATCATGATTTTTCCTAGAAACCTATTTCTTAGATAAATTCATGTATACTTACATCTTCAATGAATAATATAGGTAGTGAATGGTACTTGAAATGAGACCTCTTTCTTGACAGTATTTTTTCTGATGAGTTGGCATGGCCCTTCTTGGTATGAAAAATTTGATTAGAGTTTACAAATGACTTATACAAGTCTCACATTTATGAAGCCGTATAGATATATCTATTTATCATCTACCTTCATCCCGACCTACTTTTAGACATGATAAACCATTGGTTCCCTGGTACGAAAACATTTCATTTTTCCTATGGTGATATGGGCATTATCATATAATACATTTATTAGTTGGGTGGAATTTCCCCCCTGGAGAAATGTATGATGAGTTCCTCCAAGAAATGGATGTATATAATGATCCTCAGTAGACCCCATTTTTGGAAGTGTATATTCTTATTATTTTAATAGAGAAATCAAAGAAAGTTCTTTCAAGGTGTTCTTTTATTTATTTCAAGGACTGGATCAATATTTTCCTCTCTAATGGTGGAGTTAGACCCACTGTTATTCTCCCTCATAGTTTCCCCTCCTAGAAAGTCTGTGATAGTGATGGATCATATTAGGTAATCTTAGAGGCTAGTGATTATACCTCATGGTGATATATTTTGAAATTGGATATCTTTCTAAGCCCAAGACTGGTAGGTTTTAAGAACATGTTCTTGAATGAGTGGATCTTTCCTGCAGGGGATACACATTCATGAATTAGTGTTAGCACCATTGTGACGGTGGTGTGAATTTTATATGGCTAGTTCCTAAACATGGAAGTACTAGTAGTTTCACTCCTTTATCAAATTCTGGGCCATATTCAATAATGTATCACCCCTTACAAGATCCTTGGTCCACTCTAGTTCATTTTCGGCTAGATAGGGGATAATTTCCATTGTTATGAAAATTATAATTCTTACAGGATCCCTTTCACCACATCCCATCCTATATTTATTAATATATCTAGGGTTGAGGCTATTTCTCTAAGACCTTTTGAGGTTATGGTAACTCTGCACCAGTCTGAATGATTTGACCTTATCCCCTTTCATGAACTGACTGTTCCAATCATTAATAATGGAAGCTGTTCACTTGATGAAAGATCTTATATGATGTCTCTTTGAGATGGGGTTCTCGTATATAGGGTGTATGAGATATTCATATGTGAGACTTATACACCGTATCAATTTTCTTGTCAGTTTGGATGTACTTAATGTTTCTCTCCTCTTCCTTTGGTTAGTGTTAAAGGGGAATGACATCCCAGGGTTATCCACTAATTTTGGAGGATGCTGACACATGAAGAGACTGAGGTAGAGATTATGCTTCTTTCTACTAACACTTCTTAAAAATTTCTCATCCTAGATTATGACCATACATGGGTAATAGCTTATTCAAATGGTGTTCTAAGCTAGTTGGTCCATCATGTGGAAAACCCTTTTTCCTTTCAAATTCCTTTGTGAGATTCCATAATGGATTTAATCAATGATATATATTAGAAATAAATAAAGTGTACCCATTTGGGTAATGAATATTTGGATAGTGAAATAGATCTAGTTGATGAAGTTAATCCTACAAAATAGGCTATAGATGATGTGTTTGTTGAGATAAGGGATTATGGTATTTATTATATCATTTCAGTATTGATCTGACTAGTTAGTCACCCTCCTCCCACACCTATCTCATTTGTCACAGAATCTTAGACACACCATAGGATTATCTTGGAACATAATCACTCGATGATAACTAGGGCCCTTGGGAAATATTTTTCAACCAAAGGGGAATGAATTCAATGGTTATTTCATTACTTTATGGTACATAGTTTCTATTAGAATCCTCTGTATGAAATTATATAGGAAATCGTTTTGACCCAATGAGACTTAGACATGAATTAAAGGGATCTGTATGATCTTATGAATGAAACCTACCATGCTAAGCATATGTGGTAGATGATAGAGGCATTAGAGTAGGGTCATTAGTTTTTATATAAAATACAAAATAATATGGATTCCTATATTGTGTAGATATGAATATGTGAGGATATGATAGCTCATATGAGGTCTAATATATTAACATCATTATCATAATTGAACACTTATCAAAGGATGGTTTATGTTTCTACTACTCTGGATGAATCTGTCCATCCTATGGTAGAAGAGGAGGAAGCGGGGATAACAACACTCCAATGTTCAATTGATGCCTCTCACCAAACTCTTGCTGATCTTACATTTATAGTTGAACACCTTTTATCATGACTCAGTTTTTGTACTTCGATCCATTTTTATGATACCTTATAGGGACACCAAAATGTAGATATTTCTCCATCATTTAACTACTATGACTGGATGAATTTTCTTAACTTTGCATAATACTATTTAGTTTTCCTCCCTCCATGATGTGTATGATATCTTATTTCTCTTGATGCTTTGGAAATTACCATCAATACCCATCCCATTATTTATATTGAATGAACAATATTTTTTGGATTTGAATGTTGAAATTATAGAAGATTATCTCTAATAGATGTTCAAGAATTCCCACCATCACAAGATTCATTATTGATAATCTATTCTAGCTATATTAAAATCACCTGATTTGTAATGGGATTGTTCAGGTAGGAGATACAACCTAAAGGGTGAGTGTTTTTTATTTCCCAGAAGGTGATAATATTGGTTATAAAATCTCAATTATGCTAAGAAAATATAGTGGGACTCATAATATTTCATAGGTTAAATAATTTCTATGCACTTTAGTTTTGGGTATTTTAGATTATACCTTATATCGATTTAGGTTAGGGTATTTTAGATGAGACCTTATATCAATTTAGTTTAGGGGTTTTAGTTTTGACCTTATATCACATTATTTTAGGGTCTTTTAGCTCATACCTTATATAGATTTATTTTAAGGTCTTTTAGCTAAGACATTTTATTGATTTAGTTCAAGGTCTTTTAGCAGAGAACATATATTACTATAGTTTAGGGTATTCTAGCTTGAAACTTCTATCATTTTAGTTGAGGTTATTTTAGCTCTAACATTTTGTCACATTATTTTAGGGTATTTTATCTGAGAACTTAAATTAATTTAGTTTTGGGTGTTTTATTTCATAACTTCCATCACTTTAGTTTAGGATCTTTTGTCTTGGACCTTATATCGTTCTAGATTAAGGTATTTTGGCACGAAACTTATATCTCATTAGTTTAGGGTATTTTATATCATACCTTATCTCAATTTTGATTAAGGTATTTTATCTCAAACCTTATATCACATGAGTTTAGGGTCATTTATCTTGGACCTCATAACACTATAGTTTATGTTCTCTTAGCTCAAAACTTATATCGGTTTTGTTTAGTGACTTTTAGCTCAGACCCAATATCTCTTTAGTTTAGGGTCTTTTATACCAGACCTTATTTAAATTTAGTTGAAGGTATCTTATCTCAGGCCTTATAGCAATTTAGTTTAGGGTCTTTTAGCTTCAAACTTATATAGTTATTATTTAGGTTCTTTTAGATTGAACCTTATATTGCTTTATTTTATGGTCTTTTAGATCGGACCTTCTATATGATCATGGGATATGGTGTAGACATGAAAGGACTGACAAAAAAACTATGATATGATGGGTTCTATCATGGGGTTACAACGGACTTTGAAGATAAAAAGGACCTCTTTATAGAGTGATGTATTTTGTTGAATTCCATAGGCACATATACATGACCCATAGGCATGCATTCATAATCAAGTAAAGGGTCACTTGAGGTCAGGTATCTATTCTAGTGGCTATGAAAGATTTATGGAGGTAATATTGGTTGAGGGAAAATAAAAGGGATTTTAGGTCTACCAAGAGAGTTGGAGTATGGATAATGTAAATCATAACCCAGAAGCTTGAGTCTGTGGATATAGGATTGGGTAGACATGATGAGGATGATCTATAATATTATAAGGTTCCAGGTTCTTCCATGGTGTTTATAAGACACACAAGGATTAGTGATCCTTTCAAACTAAGTGCATACACCTTTAGTTGGTGGTTTAGGTCCCTAATTAATTGGTATGATGGACACAAAAATCTGATCTCCACTTTGTTCTGAGGGATATGAAATATTTTTGAAGACTCAAATGTCTATATGACGATGTTGGGTATGAGAATAAAGCTATCTAGGAAGGGTTCTGGAACCCTAGTGTATTTTAGCTGATAAAAGGAAGATTGAGCTCTATGCCCTGTAGGTTTGAATCAAGAGGAGTAGACCATAAATGGTTCAAAAAAAGATTGTTGAATTCCAACCTTGATAAATGTTACAAAATAAAATGATGTAACTTTGAAGATGTCGAATCCACTTTGATAGTTTGGTACAGAGATTGTAAATCATGGTCCAAAGTGCTTGGATCAGAAGGTTGATATGGGAATATCATATTAGGAGTAGTTCAGACACAATGATGTGTTGAGTGCTTATGTGATAATGTCTAGGCTAAAAATGTTTGGAATATCCTTTTGTAGAGTGATGCATTTGGTTGAAATCTATAGGCACATATGTAGTATCCATGAGAATGTGTGAATAGTCATGAAAATGGTAACTCGAAGCTGAATAACATTTTCCATGGGACATTAATGTTTTACAATGATCTGAGACACCCAAATCAATAAGTGTAATTTTTAAAATGTGTAATGTCCAAGAAGGATTCGAACACCCTAAAGGTTGTGTAACAACCCAGAGAACATATTCTCATGGTGAGGATATTTGACAAGAATTTCTCTAACTTTTTCCTAGACTAGAGGGTCTATCAATAATATATTGTCTTTTACTTGGGATAAAAAGTATTCCTTAGGATATTTAAACCTTATATTTTTGTGGCATATTTTTTTTCCCAATATCTGAGAATGAAGAGTTTAGTGGCCAGAGAATCGACTTTTTCTCATGTTTCCCTTTGCGAGTTTTCGACCAGACTTGTTTTGTGTCTCTATTGTTATAATATTAAGTTCATTCTTTTTAGACCATTATAGGCTAGATATTAAAGTTATACATCTTTGAAAAAAATTCATGCAATTTAAGGTCATGACTCATGTGGAACTAATATGGGAGATGTTACAAAAGAGCCTCATTAAGATACCCAGGTTTCAGAACACCCAAAAATCATCTCAAGAAGGGTATAAAGATTTTGTAAACCATATCTTAGGATTTCTTAGGTTTTGAGTAATGATATGGGATGTACATAATGGGAGTAGTTCAGACATGATGAGGTGTCATGTGTTGTCACAGAGGTTTCAAGGATCATAAGGATTGGAATTTCCTTTTTTTCAGAGTGATGGATTTGGATGATGGCCATAGGCGCACATGAAAGAGACATGGACTTATATTTGAAGTAAATAAATGGTCCCTTGAAGACAAATATCCTTTCCAAGGGCTATGGAGGGTTAATGGAAACCGGATATGTTCAAGACCCGAAGTGTGGTATGTGGATTGATGTGCTCCTAAAAGATTGTGGGAGCACCCCATACTCTAGTTGACCAAGGTAATTATCACATGGTATTTTGATAAGGAGTGATAAATGGGATATGGTCTGTATAGTTTATTTTCATGGAGTGGGGATGTTTTTACGTGCAGTTTAACATCACACAACAAGGACATTTTCGATGTAGTTTATCATCATAAGGTAAGGATGTATTTTTGTGTAGTTTATCATCATGCGGTAAGGATGTAAGAACCAACATGAGTAGAAGAAACTTTTACTGTTTGAGTCTAAGGGTGAAAGTCTAGGTTTCACTACTTATCTCATGAATATGAGAATCAAACCAAACATAGTTATTAAATAAGAAACTCACTCTTCGCTGGGATGGACCATACTGAGAGAAGGGAATTGTTTTCATTATTGGTTGTAGATGGGCCTTGTATTAGAGGTATAGGTGTCACTACATATCCTGTAATGACAAGAATAAATAATCATGTAGTTCATATAGGGACTATGCATTTTAGAATTATACATCAAGGTTGATATGGACCAACACAAAAGTGGTAATATTGTGGCTAAGACCAAGGACATATGTTTTGGCATCGCTATGTATCTCATCAAAAATGAGAATAAAGCCATATGTAGTTCTTTAAATTTCATGAATTTTAACATCATGTGGTTAAGATGGAGGAAACCTGAAGCGAATTGATGGGAACATTATAGTTGGACCAAAGGGTGAAAGTTTGGTCATCACTTTGTATCTCATGAAAATGAGAATCAAACCACACATAGTTCTAAATTGTCATATTGGCTGACATCTTGGGGTGAGGACTGATGGTTTTCCTGTTAAGGTCTCGAATTTATGAGCATGATGATCCGGTCGAAGATGATATGCCTCATTCATGCGAGGAATTTATTATCAAAATTCCTAAGATCACATGAGTCTTGATTGGTGTGAGAAATAAAGTATGATAAGGGTCCTATGTAGAGGCATTTAAGAGATGGATAGAGGAATTTTGAATCATGTGGTGGATGGACCAAGATATAGGATCGAGGAATCCCTATGTATCTCATTTAAAGTGATAACAAAGCCATACGTAGTTCTAGGAAACCCATTCAGCTTAACATCATGTGGTAAGGACTTGGGAGACTCAACATGAATGAAGATGTAGATTGTGGATTTGTGCAGTTTTACATCATGCTGTAAGGACATTGGGTCACCCAACATAAAAGGAAATAAATCCTTTGGCTAGAACCGTGAATAGTGATTCTAGCATCACTACATATCCTATGATGATAGAAATCAACCCATACGTAGTTATTAGGAAACTGTCCAGTTTAACATCATGAAACCAGGACGTACTTCGTATAGATTTTGTCATGTGGTCAGAAAAAACTTATACAGTTTAACATCATGTAATCTAGATGAATGACATGACTTACTCTTATGTCGATTACCAAGATAAAATCTTACAGAAATTATTTCTTGAGAAATATTTCATTGGTGGATGGTGTGACATGCTCCCCCTTTGTGGTGGCCAGCAAAGAAGATCCATTATGACAAACCTTGTGAATTACCAAAGGTCCTTACCACATGGTCTCCAATTTCAAGGGATTCTTTCCTAGAATAATTAGGGTTTGAGAGACGTCACTAGTTCTACTTAGAGAAATGAATGAAGGAGAGCCATTTTAATAAAGGCCCATGGTCTCTAATTCTTATGGACCTCTTGGTTGTGTAATGTGAGAAATCTATTCTCATCTATTTGTTCCAATTCTTCCATCCACTTTTATGATTGTTCATGTTCTGAGAGATACCCATAAATGTATATTTAGAGTGAAGGAAATTGGACTTATATGGGTAATACTACCGTGGTCCCATACACCAATGTTTATGAAATTTCTAGTATTTCGGTACACATGGTGCTATAGTAGGCCCCTAAAGAAAAGATGAGTTTATCCGGCCAAAAATTCTTATCCTTGTTCACCATATTCTAAAGTATGTTATAAAGAGTCAAATTCAAGACCACTATCTTTCTATTTGTCAGCACATGATAGCGATATGATTGATTGTACTAGATATATTAGTCCTGGTACAAAATTTTCAACTCTGTGGAATAGAAATTGGTTTCATTTTTATTCAATATTGTGTGAGGGAATAATAACCTGGTGATGATATGGGACTTGAAGAAATTTTGGATATTATTTATCTTTACTTCCTTGAAGGGTATTTCCTTAGTCCATTTGAAAAATATGTTTGTATTTATAATAATATACCAGAACTACTTATCTATGGATGTGGGATATGGCCCCACAACATTCATCCCCCCAAAATAGAAAATAGCCAGGAATATTTTTCTTTTATGTAGAAATTTTGTGGGACGATGCATTAGGTTTTCAGGAATTTGGATTGCATGAAATTTCCTGGTGAATTACACATAGTCTTGTATCATGGTTTTCTAGTAATATATTATCCTTCAGATTTGGTGGGAGAGCCTGGTTCTAGATTGATGGGCTCTGCAAGATCCTGCATGGACTTCTTCCATGATAGTGAATACTTCTCCTTCTTCTATGAACCTACAGAGGATTCTTTCAAAGGAACAATTTTAGAGGACCTTTTGCTAGTTTTGACCATCCTACGGAGTGATATTTACTTCTAGATACCAAATATGTTATCTTATAGCAAGATCTGTTAGGAGAATACTGTTTTAGAGATATCCAATTATGGGTTCCATCAATCTAGGAGTGGTCATTGATTCATCACGCTCTAGGGAGGTTCTCACCTGATTTATTTCTTCCATATCACATATGATTATTGATGATACCATTCTTCAATGTGTGATACGAAATATTGCATCCTTCTAATTAGGGTCAGCTACTATGTCAACTGCATTTTCTAGTGCATAAGTGATAGAATTATGTGATAGGGGGATGTGTTGCAATGTGAGCTCAAAAGGGAACTCTTCCATCAATTCCATGACATATCTAGTGAGAGGGGATACATATTCATTTTTAATGGAGTATTCACCATTAAAATGATTTATCACCAATTCTGAGTCACCATTTATATTAATTTAGGCTATTTCAGTTGTAGGGATAGTTTCAATCTATAAATTAGGGCTTGGTATTCTACCTCATTATTTGGGTAACCTTCAAATAGTTAGAAATATTAAGGAAAAACTGCTTTGTCTATAGATACAAATAAAATCCCTAGACCAACCCGGTTGAGATTCGGGTTTTCCATAATTTTGCGAAGATGGCTCCATGAGGCGCCATCAAAGTACATCTACCATGCATGGGTGGTGTCATAGGCATAAAAGACCTCTGCATTTGGAACATGATGTATTCTTGTGTATTCTTCATGGAAAGATGTTCTGTGAAGAAACCAGTTAGGGCTTTCCCTTTCACTGACTTCTATGATATGAACTAAATGTAAAATTTCTACATAATAACCTCCCATCGAGGAATGTTCCTAGTAAAAATAGGATGATCAAGGATATACATCAGTGGATCAATATAAGAGAATAGGTGGACTTCATGGTTCTACAAGTAATGCCTCATCTTTTTCACCACAAATATGAGTGCAAGGAAGTTCTTTTCAACATTATAATCTTGGGTTTCAGTTCCTAGAATAGTATGGCTAAGGAAGTAGAGACTATTCTCACTTCCCACATCATTTTTCTATGCGAGAAGGGTACCTAGTGAGAATTCCATGATTTCCTCATATAAGATGAGTGGCCTATCTTCCATCGAAGGTGCAAAAACCAGTGGGTACAAAATGTAATGATTGAGATATTCCAAGTTTTTTTGACATTCATCATTCCATAAGTAGGTAATTCCCTTATTCATTATCTTGGTGAAGTTCCAAGATTTTATGGATAGTTTGGATATGAATCACCGAATATAGGTGAGGATCCCTTGGTTTCACCCAGTTCTATTAGATTTCTGGGTTGGGGTGATATTGATAAAATAGAACTAGTTTTATCTGTATCAACCTCAATGATTTGGTGGTGTTATATAAATCCAAGGAACTTTCTTGATGTTACCCCAAAACAAAACTTTAGCGAATTCATCTTTAAACTATGATGTTATAACTTATGAAAGACTTTTTGTATATCTATGAAGTGATGAAATCAATTTCAAGATTTAACAACTAGGTCATTGACATAACACTAGACAATCCATCCCAAGAATGGATTAATGATGAGATTCATGGAGAACTGATGTATGACGACAATATTCTTTAATCCAAAGGGAATGACCTGATAGCAGAAGATCCCTTAAGGAGCTTTGAAGGTGGCAGATTCTTCATCTACAAGGGACATCTTGATGTGACAGAACCCCAAGTACCAATACCTCAAGGAAAGGGATTGGAAGCTAGTAGTTGCATCAATCAAGAGTTCTATGATCAGATATGGGAAATCATCATTCAATCAATTCTAATTAAGGTATCTAAAATCATTGAAAACCCTAATCTACCCATTATTTTTCTTGACAAGGATGATGTTGGAAATCCATATTGGGTATTTAACTTCTTAGAATTTTTTTTATTTGATCAAACTATAAACTTCGACCTCTATATTGGTGGTAGGGTAGGTTTGTATCACCTCAGATACCTATTTAAATCCATGATGCTCATCAGGCAGTCCGAGATGGTGAATATCCATATATGGATTCATTCTGAGCATATCTATATAGTTCTAAGAGAACAAATTTCTGTGATGCTTTAGAAATTAAATGTACACATCTTGTTCTTCATGGGAATGGTGGCACTAATCAAAGTATGTTGGATGTATTATTTTTTTCCCATATTTACTTGTCTAAGCTAATCAATGGTAGTGGAGACACCTTACTCGAGAACTGTAGGGGCGTTTCATAGGTCATCCTCATCCACTTCCATACTCGAGTCTTTAGAGATATTTTTAGGTTAATATTGGAATATAGGGGCCTCTCTATCACTATTAGGGTGAGGGAATACTTTATAATAGACATCATCATCCCTTTCTCGTTGATTCTTGTAGAGAGATGCATGATAGGATTGTTTTTCACATTTTCTCTGAGGAAAAGAGATGCTTTAATCTATGGGACTAGATATTCTACTTCTACCATGTTTATAGGGAGAACATAGTCATCATTGATCATGCCCCAGGGATACACATGGGAGATCCCCATGAAATCTTTACCTGCAACCTGAATTTATCATCCTCCACTGGTTTATTACATCCCTTATTGTATAAATCTACTTTATTATATATGGATTCACAAGTCTCAAAGGGGGAGATGTCACCATGTAGTATGACAAAATTTCCATTGATGATGTGGTTTAGACATCAGTGGAATGTTGATGGTACCACCAAGTGGCTATGAATCTTGGGCCTTCTGAGCAGGACATTATATGTGTGGTCTTGCTTGATAACCATGAACTCATTATCAGGTGTGAGTTCCCAAAACTAGGTTATGAGTTTGATCTTCCTAAGATGTAACACCCCAATATTTCATAGTACATTATCCCTTCAATGTAATTCAATAACATTCAATACATACAACACCGAGTTCGAGCACACCACAACATACCAAAATTTCTGTTCAAAATGTAGTTATGAATAGTATTAATAGAATTTTGAATTTTATATACGTCATATAATTTTAGAATCCATATTTTGTGTTTTTTAGACATAATATAAGAGGAAATTCATTTTTTCAGATAAAAGAAGTATTTTTTAACAAATGCCATTTTACCGCTGTTTAATGGCGAACCATTTTTAAAAACAAGATGTGACACTTTTATATATTCAATTTAATGAAATTAAATTATTATTTAGAAGAAGGAAATAAAATTTAGTTTGGATAAATTTTTGCACATTTTTTGATAACTTTCATATTTTGATGAATAGTGAAAAATATAAAATTTTAATTGAAAACAACTTTTTTAATCGAAATAATTTATATTGTTAAATTATAAATTTTAATGTTTTGAAAGTATAATTAAATTATATTTTTATCATTTAATACAATTTAGGTCATTATAAGTAATTTCACATATTTATTTGACATAAACACATGCCAATATTTTGATAGTTTTTACTTTTTAAAAACCCACTTTTTAATATTGACTACAAGAATTATTTTTAAATTAATAAATGAAACTTCTATGTTTTGAATTTGGTAAAATAAAATCCATTTTTAAATCTGAAAATCAAAATTATCTTAGGGTGAATTTTTTGTATTTTTCTGAAAACTTTCATTTTTTGATGAATAGTGAAAACACTACGTTATTGTTTAAAATTGACTTTTAATTTACATAATTATTTATTTTATTTAAATTTATTTTTAGTAAAAATAGATATATAATACCAATATAAGTTCAATTTAAATAATTGGAGTCATTTTATAATAAAAATAGATATATAAAATTTTATTGAACTTTTTAATGTCTTCTACCCACCTTCTAGGCCCATTTACAAATTTGCATAAAACGTAACTTTACCTCTTCTGTAAATTGAATTTCAAAAATTAGAGAGAAACTGTTGAAATAAGTAAGTAAAATGTGGTTTAATAAGATGAAAATACTTTTTGGTGAATAGTATCTTTTGACTTTTATTTACCACAGTTAAAAGTAAATAGGATAATTAAAGGTAAAAATGATATTATAATTACCCTAACACATGTCCTAATTCTATTGGATTAGTGTATTTAGAGGAAAAACAATCTTATGAATAAAATATGATCCTTTTGGTCCACTTGTATTAGATTACGACAATTATTATTAGTTTATTCAAAGAAACGTTAAAAGTGTTAAATTCACATTTTAATAAATAAAACATTTTTAATATAGGGTTATGAATAATATAAATTCAACTATAAATATTCATTAGAAAGACAAAAAAATTTCCTACATAATTGTATTTTATTTTTAATTTTTAGAGATTAAATAATTAAATTTATTTATGACAAAATGATGATGCAGTAATTACATTATCGATGAAAGATTAAAATAATTGATATTATAAATATAGAACTAAATGTAAATTGAGTGTTTTGATGCCATACATTAATTTTATAGATTAATATGACTTGTTAGGGTTGATTCAATGAATTTTTTCGAAGTAATAATGCTTTTATGTCTTTCACAAAAACCAAATACTAAATAGTATTAAAATTGACCAAAATGAGTTTAAAAAAATACTATATTCACTACCACAAAACTAGGCAAGGCCAGCTCCAGCCTTTATCAGCACTAACAAAAAAGCGCTGATAAAGGGGGTACCTTTATAAGTGCTAAAAAAGCACTGATAAAAGTACCCCTTTATCAGCGCTTTTTTAGTAGCGCTGATAAATTGACTACTTCCAAAAAAAAATTCATTAAAAAATATATATTAATATTTAAATATATAGATATAGTTATATTGATATAAATATAAATTATATTTTGAAAATATAATTTTAAATATATTTTAGATAAGTATAAATATACAGTTACACTTAATATATAAGATATTTATTGAGAATGGCTTATAAAATAATTAAAAAAATATTTTTAATTAATAATTTTCTAATTATTATGGAGTAATAGTCATTTAATAACAATTTGAAGACTCAAGAAATTAAAAAAATTAAAAAAAAGATCCAAAATATGTTGAAAATGCAACTCGAACATCAAATGTCCATAACTTTTGATCCAGGTGTCCGTCTGAGCTCTTCCACATATCAAATCGAAGCCCGCGACGAGCTCTACGTCGCTGTGACCGAGATTCCCTGGTCAAGGTTTTTTTGAGGCAAAAATAGGACTATAAGGCCTCCAAAACCATGTTTTTAGTCGGGGTACCCCGATTTTTAAACAATTTGTGGATTTACAGCCTCGTTTAAGGGGGTATTATTGGATTTTTTTTGGTGGAGACTGAATTTATTCCAAGGAATTACATTCATATTGATATAATGTATTTGAAATTTTATTTTTTTATAATGCACTGCTATTTATAATCAAATATATAACAATATCTACATATTTTTTATATATTCACACATAAAAATTTAATTATAAATACAAATAATAAAATATATTTACATATAAAATATATTAGCATTATCTAAATAATAAATAATATCCATTTTATTTAAAATCCAAATATATGAATATTTATATACCTATATATTAATCTAAATATATATATATATATATATTAATATAACTACATATATATATATATTAATATAACTATAAATATATATATTTATATCACTATAAATATATATATATATATATATATATTAATATAACTATATATTTATATTCATATAACTGTATATTTATATTAATATAACTATATATATATATATTAATATAAATATAAATTACTATACGAATAAATATAACTATATATATATAAATAAATAGATATATCACTAATAGGAGAAAAAATCAATATAGGGGAGTGACAAAGGCTTCATGCGCATAGGGGGGAGGTCTCGAGATTAAATCCGGGTAGAGGCAGGGACACACACGCATGGGTGAATCTGGGGCTAGCGCTGATAAAGGGCGGGAGGGGTGCATGCAGGCGCTGGAGGGGGGAATAAAAGCACCGTAAAAGGGGTATCACGCACTATAAAATCCCCCCGATTGGAAAGAATTTTTTAATTTTTTTAATTTATTTTAACTTTTATTGTCACTTTAAAAAATCACTAAAAGGGGGTCTTTTATCAGCACTAAAAAGAAAGGGCTGATAAAGGACCCTTTTATCAGCGCTTTGTTTTAGCACTGATAAAAGGGGTCTTTATCAGCGCTTTTTGGAGCACTGATAAAGGGGACCCCCTTTAACTTTTCGGACATTAATAGCGCTTTTCTAGTGCTGTTAAAGGCCATATTTAGCGCTAATAAAATCCGTATTTGTAGTAGTGATTATTAAATTATATAATATTCCAAAAAATATAAGGTTCCCCAAAAGAACTTATATAATGACAAATATGTGATTAATGAACCATTTTTTGGTCTCTTGTTTTTTTATAGTATGTTTATTAACTATTTAATATAATAATATAAAAGTAAATGGTAAAAGTTATACTATTTAACTAAAAGTTAAATAACAAAGATAGGGTTAATATGGTGACCTAAACTTGTCTAAAACCTATTGGTTGAGAGGATTTCGACCCATACCAACATTATCTTCGAAATAAATCAATTTGGATAAATTATAAACTGAAAATGATTTTATAATAAAATAATATTTAAAACTTTTCCTATAGTGACCCTCACCTCTCTTATAAAAGGGTACTTCCCCTACTCTCAAAATAACACCTCCAAAGCCATTTGACTAAACCAAAACCTGCCCAAATATCCTCAAAACTTCCATCAATTCAACCTAGAGGCCTTCCCTTGAGAATAAAGCCAAAATAAATATCCCTTTTTTTCAAATGAAAAGTAAACAACCAAAGAAGAGGTAATTATTTTATCACCACTTTCAATGTTTTTTTCTTCTTCCACTTTATAGTTCTTTGTTATTTCCGTACCAAAATAATAAATCTAGTAACTTCAACATACTATGATGTTATTATAAATATAGTACAACCACACTCATTATTCTATCAATCCTATGAATGATAATGTCACCATGCGTGTGTACGTACGACTTACCATCTCCACGCCATGGTGTAATTTGTTATTCCAGACCATGTTATTTGGATGGATATAATAATGAGTAATATGTATATAAATAATGAAAATAACATGATAATTTCTCTGTAAAATTAATAAACCATCCAACTCCACACATTTTAATCAATAAAGAAATGATATCATCACTCGTGTGTACGTACGACTTACCGTCTCCACGATGCGATGAGATTCATTTCCAGGTGCACTATTCTACGATGATTATAAAAGTATATATTATTAATAAGTATGTAATATATGACATAATAATGCTAATAGATATATATATATATATATATGTATGTATTTATTTACTTACATATATCTTATTTACTTACTTCCGTTCAATACTATATGAAAACAGAAACATCGTTTATGCGTACGTACGACCTACCGTCGCTATAAATGGTGTTTTATATTTCATATATCTATCTATTATAATATTTATATTCTAAATATATATTATATATAAATCATGTTTTAAATTCTGGATGTTTTTAAATCATGATCTAAATGATGTGATCAAGAATAACAAGTTGGAAAATGCATGATAATGAAAGCGATTATTAGCCAAAATGTGAATTTAACATGGAAATTATTATTAAATGGGTAGTATAAAGTCATAAATGAATCATGTATGATATAATAAATATGAATATGGTTTTTTTATAATTTAACAACAGACTATAGTCATTATACATGAGGTTAAACGTACCCTCGACCAAAGGAAAGTACAAGGTAAGGGTTAATTACTAAATCTATTTATTATTCGAGATTGTTTATGTGTAAGTATTTTCTAGGAAATATTTATTATCCATGTCCATATTTCATAAAAGAAATTTCAAAATTATTCCTTCAAGGTACTCTTTAAATA
The DNA here is from genome assembly GCA_963277665.1 of Viscum album. NCBI lineage: Eukaryota > Viridiplantae > Streptophyta > Magnoliopsida > Santalales > Viscaceae > Viscum > Viscum album. The sequence goes on from OY728128.1 coordinate 1,664,878,225, forward strand.
AAGAATCATTTTAAATGTTTTAAATATCTATTCTTCTAATTCTTTTTCATTAATTTCCTTGTTTTCAAAATAGTTTTAAGCATTTATTTATATGGACATGATTGTTTTAAAATGTTAATTCCCTTTAAATGTTTCAAAGTGGTATGGGACACTTTGAGTCAAAAATCATTTTTAAATGACTTCCTTTATAAACTTATGACTTTTAATTGATTTTAAAAACAAGGATATTTCTCTTAAAAAGTTTTACTAATCATTTTCAACTATGTCAACATCCTTTAATAGATATTATTATTGATTAAATTAATTTATTATAATACAATATTCCATATTGTATTGAATGAGTTATGATATGTTTTCCTGTGGATGTGATATTTTTATACTTTACATGGTTTAGGGTTGATGTATTGAAATTTTGTATGCTAGTTTAAATACGAATGCTTATGTAATGTTTCAACATTTTCAAATGAGAAATGCAGTGGACTTAGTTAGTGATGGGTATAGCCTGCTATAGCTCCTCAAAGAATCGGTAGGTATCGTGAGACAAATTAATGTCTTGGAAAAAGGCCTTGAAATTTTTTTTATATATAGTCTCGTCATGAGACATTGACTATGTGGTAATGATGCATGGCGTTAGGAATTCCCTCATTATGAAATTAATTATTAAATGTGATTGTTACACTAGTAGAATATCCATGTGCATGTTTATAGGGTAATGTTTGATTTATTTTCTCTATATTATCGTAAAGTTTTATTAAAAAGGTTGTTTTTTTATTACACATCTTTCTTTAAAATTTTATAGCCTTTGCTAAATTATTTACCCTTACTGAGCATCTGAGCTCAGCCCTTTCTTATGTTTTGTTTTCCCATGATTCAAAGAAGTGTATTATGTTTGATTTGAAGGGTTAAGCTGGGGGAATAATGGCATTCTCAACAGATTATTTTTGTTGTGTTTTATGTCTGAATGTGTAATGTAACGTTCATATATGTAATATACTTTCCAAGACTTCTAAACCGATCGGTCCTTTGGGACATGATTCCTTATAATCATGCCAATGTATTAAAATAATTCACTAACTCTGGGTAACTGGGGTCGGGGCATTATACTTGGTATAAGATAAAGTTCAACAATAACCTTGGAAAATTGATTTAGAAAAACTATGATTACAGAACATTACCCTAAGATATATTTTTTGGAATAGTATTGAATAACATCCACGAATTTTGGTAATTTAGAGATTTTGTGTATTTTCCAAGCAATACAACTTTGTCTGGAAACGAGCTAGTAGAGGCGGATATGACACAAATGTACCTAGGAGTAAAAAATCTAACAAAGCATTTCGGGATTGAACTAGGGTATCCTGGTACATGCCAATAGACCTTGCTGCACTCTTGGCTACGAAACTCCTGGGGGATATAATTCTAATAATTCACATTTTCTTTACAAACCCTTATGAAGGATTTATGAGTAAATACTTTCTCAATAAGTTTTTTTATTTATAGGGATTGTATGCATAAATTGTTCAATTTATGTTAGGTATTTTACAAGTTTGGAATTATGAATTTCAATTCATAAACTAACATAGTGTGATCCATTGTTTAGAAATGGTGCCCAGTAGAAGGAATGAGAAATAAAGAAATACGTATGATCCAAAGTGTAAGAATGATCATATCTCTCTGGTTCTTAATACAACATTTAGAAAGGAAATAGTCTCCCACTTATTATCATCATATGATGAAATATTATCCTGCGTTAATAAGGTAAGTAAATAAGTCTTTGAGTCTTATGACTTTGAAGGGAAGCCCAATTAGAAAAGGATGGTAGAGAGAAAGAAGGAAAAAGAGAAGAGGGGAAATAAGGGTTTTCCCATATGTGATAATTGTGGAATGAATCACCTTTGTAAATTCTTGAAGGGAATGAGAGTTTTTTTATAAGTGTAGAGAAAAAGGACACCAAGTACATGATTCCAATGGTAAGAAAAATGTTTCAAATGTACAATGATTCATCTTCAAGGAGTTGGGAAACTATGCGAATCAATGTCCAAATAATCAGAGTATTCCCCAAATGATGCTATTGGATAATAATAAAGTTATGATACTACCATAGAAGAAGAGTAATGACTAGTGTTCTTATATTGTTATTAATGAATTATTTCATTTGAGTGTTCTATGAGCTATGTAATGGTTATATGAATTAGGGAAATAAATAAGGGTTGTACTGCAGTACTATTTAATTGAGGATTTGAGATTCTATGGTTCTATGAAACATGGCTCAATAGCAAGTTAAAATATTAGGAAAGAAAATGTTTGATGGAAAGATAAACATTAATATGGTTTTGATACTGAGTTAGTGATTTTGGAATAATATAATATTGATTTTGAGAAATTATATTTGATATTCTTGACTACTTTAAATCTAAGTAATTTTTTGTTTATTCCATTATTGTTGGAGTTTAAAACATTTTTGGATATAAGAAGTATATACAGTATTATATAAGGAATTAGAGATAATAAATGCAATAAATAAGGTTTTATGTTTATTCAGGGTATTATTGTGTTTTAAAAGAATAAATGATGAAGGTATTCACATGTTATTATGTGGGAAAAAAGATCTTCATTATGTTTACCTTCCTTATAATTTTTGGACTGTGAGTTTGGACCCAAGTATTTTGGAGAAGTCTAATGGTTGTAATGGATTAAGTTTGACATTGGATACTATTTTTAAGCTCAAAGAATTTATTATGATTGTTTTTGGATTGTCATAAAAAGGAAAACAAGGAGGTCGGGCGATAACCCGTCACATCCAGCACAGCTGCAAGACTTGAACCCACAATCGAAGGGTGACAAGGGTGCATCACCTACCACTGGCCTAAGAGATTTAATGTTTTTTATAATGTAGTTTTTTAAATAGTCTGACAAATAAATTATAAAATCATTATTTTTGGAACCCTATACGATCAGGATAAAAAAAATATTTTTGAATTCTATTATCTTTTGGAGTGAAATATGAGTTTGTGGTAGGAATTAGTTGAAGGATAAAACTATACCTATCAAAGATATTTACCCCCATATTATATGAATAAATTAATTATTAAACTTTAGGGAAGGGATCTTAAAACCAAAAATGTGTTATCCTAATACCATATGTTTTGTTGAACCAATGATATTTTAAATCATCTTAGATTAATGGATTTGAGGACCCCAATTTTACACTTTTTTGTGATTGATGACCACAATCACTCCCTATAAATAATTACATTTTTCCTCAAATTATGCATCTGTAATTACCACCAATGTTCTTCTAATCGAGATCATAATTTGGTGGTGACTTTTTCATTTCCCTTTCCCTCTTATTAAGTCTAAATTTTATTAACCCAATTTCCGATGTGGGTTTTCCACAAAGGTATTTTTCTATTTTTAACCTTTTATTTTTAAAGAACAATTTCAAATTGAAAGGATGAAATTTATTGAAGGATGGGAGAATGTAACAACCCAATATTTAATAGTACTTTATCTTTTCAAAGTAATTCAATAACATGCGCTACACACAACACCGAGTTCGAGTGCACCATGACTTTCCAAACTAGACATTCAAAAAGTGGTGATGAATAGTATTAACAGAATTTTGAATTTTATAAACTTAATATAATTTTAGAATCTATATTATGTGTTTTTATACATAATATAATAAAAATTCATTTTTATTAGTTAAAAGAAGTACTTTTCAGAAAATGAAATTTTATCGCCTTTTAAGACCGAACCCTTTTTAAAACCAATATTTGACACTTTTATATATTAAATTTAATGAAATTATATTCTATTTTAGTAGTGGGAAATAAAAATTTATTTTGGATAAAATTTTGGTACTTTTCTGATAACTTTCATATTTTGATGAATAGTAAAAATACCTAATTCTAATTGAAAACAACTTTGTACTCAAAATAATTTATAGTGTTAAATTATGAATTTGAATATTTTTGAAGTATAATTAGATTATATTTTTATAATTTAATACAATGTAGGTCATTATAAGTAATTTTACATTTAAATTTGAGATAAACACATGTCAATCTTTTGATAGTTTTTACTTTTCAAAAACCCGCTTTTTGGTTTTGACAAAAGAAATTGATTTTAAATTAATTAATGCAAAGTCTATGATTTTAATTTTGAAAAATATTATTCATTTGTGAATTTGGAATATCAAAATTATCTTAGGGTGAATTTTTGGTATTTTTCTGAAAACATTCAATTTTTGTTGAATAGTGAAAAACACTGTTATTATCTAAAACTGACAATTTATTTAAATAATAATTTATTTTATTTAAATTTATTTAAAATAAAAATATATATTTAATATATATATAGGTTCAATTAAATTCATTGGAGTCATTTTAATATAAAATTAGATGTATAAAATTTTATTAAACTTTTTAAAATCTTTTACGCACCTTCAAGGCACATTTTCAAATTTTCAAAAAACGTAATTTTACTGCTTCTATGAATTGAATTTCAAAAATCTGAGAGACACAGTTTACATCAGTATGTAAAATGTTTTTCAATAGGATGAAAATATTTTTTGGTGAATAGTAACATTTGACTTTTATTTATCACGATAAAAAATATATAGAGTAATTAAAGGTAAAAATGATATTATAATTACCATAACACATGTCCTAATTCTATTTGATAAGTGTATTTCGACCAAAACCTGACATAAGAATAAAATATTATCCTTTTGGTCCACTTGGATTAGATTAAGACAATTATTATTATTTTATTTAAAGAAGAGTTAAAAGTGTTAAATTAAAAGTTTAATAACTAAACCATTTTAATATAAAATTATACATAAGATAAATTCAACTATAAATATTCATTAGAATAATAAAAATATTTCCTACATAATATTATTTTATTTTTTATTTTTAGAGATTAAATATTTAAATGTATTTATGACACAATGATGATGAAGTAATTACTTTATCAATGAAAGATTAAAAAATTGATATTGTCAATATAAAAATAAGTGTAAATGGGGGCCTGTGATGCCATAAATAATTTTTTCTAGATTAATATGAAATGTTAGCGTTAATTAACTTACTTTTTTTTGAATTAATCATGCTGTTATAGCTTTCACCAAAACCAAATACTAAACAGTGACAAAATTTACAAAAATGAGTTATTAAAACAAATACTATATTATTAAATTTTATAATATTCTTAAAAATCTAAGGTTCAGCCCAAGGGATTATATAATGATAAATATTTCATTAGTTAACCACTTGGGGTTCTCTTGGTGTTTTATAGTAAGTTTATTAACCATTTATTATAATAATACAAGATGACATGTTTAAAGTTAAACTATTTAACTAAGAGTTAAATCTAAAACATATAGTTAATATTGTGACATAAACTTGTCTAAAACCTATTGGTTGAAAGGATTTAGACCCATACCCACCTTATATAAAAAATAAACCAATTTTGAGCCATTATAAACCGAAAATTATTTTATAATAAAATAATATTTAAAACTTTTCCTAAAGTGTCCCTCACCTCTCTTATAAAAGGGTACATCCCCTTCTCTCAGAATCACACCTCCATAGAAACTTGGCTTGGCCAAAACCTACCCAAATCTCTTTAAAACATCCCTAAATTCAACCCAAAGTCCTTCACTTGATCATAAAGCCAAGCGAAGAATCTCTTTTGTTCAAATTAAAAGGAAACACCCAATAAAATGTAATTATTTTACCACCTCTTTCAATGTTCTTTTCTTCTTCAACTTTATCTTTCTTTGTTATTTCCCTACCAAAATAATAACTCTAGTAACTTCTACATACTGTGATTTTATTATAAATATGGTACAACCACACTCATTTTTCTATCAATCCTATGAATGATAATGTCACCATGCGTGCGTACATACATCTTAATGTCCTCACGCTACAATGTAATTTTTTATTCAACATTATGTTATTTTGATGGATATAATGATGGGTAATATGTAAATAAATAATGAAAATAAGATGCTAATTTCTCTATGAAATTAATATACCATCCAATTCCACACCTTTTAATCAATAAGGAAATGATATCGTCGCTTGTGTGTACGTACAGCTTACCGTCTCCAAGACGTGATGAGATTAATTTCTAGGTTCACCATTCAATGATGATTATAAAAATATATATTATTAATAAGTATGTACTATATAACATATTAATGTTACTGGATATATATATATATATATTTGTACATATGTATGTATGTATCTACTTACATATATCTTATTCACTTACTTCCGTAAAATAGGATATGAAAACAGAAACAACGTTTATGCGTATGTACGACCTACCACTCTATAAATAGTGTTTTTCATTTCATATATCTATATATTATACATATTTATATTCTTAATATATATTATATATAAATCATGTTATATATTATGTAAGTATTTAAATAATTATCTAAATGATATGATAAAAAATAACAAGTTTAAACACATATGACAAAGAAATCCATTATTACCTGAAATGTTAATTTAACATGGAAATCATTATTAAATAGTTATTATAAAGTTCTAAATTAATCATTTTTGATATAATAAATATGAATATGGTTCTAGTATAATTGAATAACATATAATTGTCACTATACAGTAGGTTAACGTACCCTCGACCAAAGGAAAGTACAAGGTAAGGGTTAATTTCTCAATCTCTTTATTATCTAAGATTGTTTATGTGTAATTATTTTCTAGGAAATATTTATTATCCATGTGCATGTTACATAAAATACATTTAAAATTTATTCTCTCAAGGTACTCTTTAACAAAAACATCATTTTAAATGTTTTAAATATTTATTCTTCTAAATCTTTCTCATTAATGTCTATGTTTTCCAAATGGTTTTAAGAATATATTTATATGGACATGATTGTTTTAAAATGTTAATTCCTTTAAAATGTTTAGAAGTGGTATGGGACACTTTTTTTCAAAAATACATTTTAAATGACTTCCTTTATAAAGGTTTTACTTTTAAATGATTTCACAAAAATGGATATTTCTCTCAAAAAGCTTTACTGATCATTTTCATCTATGTCATAATTCTTTACTGGATATTATTCTTGCTTAAGGATTATTTATTATAATACAATATTCTATATTGTATTTAATGATTTATGATATGTTTTATAGTGGATGTTCTATTTTCATACCCTTCATGGTTTATGATTGAAGTATTGACATTTCATATGCTAGTTTTAATACGAATGTTCATGTTATGTTTCAACATTTTCATATGAGGAATTTAGTGGAATTAGTAAGTTACGGGTGGAGCCTGATATAACTCCTCGATGCATCGGTAGGTCTCATGAGACAAATTCATGTCTTGGCACAAGAATTTGAAAAAAAAAATATTTTTAGTCTTGGGACGAGGCCTTGACTATGCGGTAATGATGTTGGGCGTTAGGCATTCCCTCATTATGAAATTAACAATTAAATGTGATTATTTGAATAGTATAATATCTATGTTCATGTTTATATGGTAATATTTGATTTATTTTATCCATATTATATTCAGGTTTATGTTTAAAAGGCTGTTTGTTTATTACACATCTTGCGTTAAAAGTTTATAGCTTCCGATAAATTATTTACCCTTACTGAGCATCTGAGCTCACCCATTTATTATGTTTTGTATTACCGGGATTAGAAGAAGTGTATTATGTTTGATATGAAGGGTAAATCTAGGGGAATAATGGAATTATCAATGGATTAAATATATTTTGTTTTATGTTTGAATGTGTAATGTAAAACTCATGTATATAATCTATTTTCCAAGACTAATAAACTGATAGGTCCTTTGGGAATTGATTTCTCATAATCATGCAAATATATTAAAATAATGCACCAACTTTGGGTAACTAGGGTTAGGGCATTACACAAGAGGAATTTTCTCACACTTATCATACCCCTGAATGGTCATAAATGTAGGGAATAAATCATCTTTTTTTATATCCAAAACGTCATAGAGTTCTAAATGTGATGAGATTGATCTAAGATCCATTCTCAATAAAAAACCTTTGAACATAAACATTATTGAATCTTACCTAAATGTATAAAGTCATGATGTTTCCTTGGATGGAATCTTCTTGATCTTGATCATTGAGTGAGATGGTGAAATGACATTTTGAGCAACTAGTCTCCACCTGACAAACCTAGGCTGCAAGGACATATATCTTGAATTTCAGTGGTCTTTAGAGGGATTCAAGAAGTTCCTCCCTAAGTTATTCTAAATGGAAGATCTCATTGAGGATTTTGAGCTTGGCTGGGGATATTGTTTGCTCTTTCAAAACATCATAGGTTTGTGCCAATGGTTGGCGCTTCCCTACATGGGGCTGCTTTGGAGCATGTAGTTCAAGAGTTGGAAGTATCAGATATAGATGAACCTATCGTTTGTGAAAAACTTGAGGGAGTATCTCTTTCTAGTGGTGTAGGTCTCCCCAGCCTCCCCCATTTCATGGGCTGAGCATATTGAACCCCCACTATGTAGTAATGAAAGAAAATAGGATGTAAGTGAATTTTGTATGGATATGTGCCACCTCATTGCCTCTTTTGAGCCTTATAGAGAACTTCCCCAAGAGTATTAGATATATATATTTTCTATATGGGGATATGATAAGAATTTTCAGTCCGACCATGTCCGTTTTGAACCATATATCCTCATTTTTGGGGCATGAAACCTTCCGTTCCCTGATTAAGTTAGAGAAATCCATATTTGGGGGAATATTCATCATCATAGAAGGGGTATTCCAAGTGTATCATATTGATAGAAATAAATATGGGCTCCTCGTACGATGAGGATTCCATTTGGTGGGGAGATTACCATCCTACATATATTGAAAGGAAACATTTACAAGAGTTAGGGCTTGCTTTTGAGTAGAATGTGACTCTTCCTCCATAGTCTCTTCCTAATTCTGGTGGTCACACCCACCTTTGGGAGGCACATCAGGTGTCTTCTACCTAGGAGGTGGAGATATCGTGAGCCTGTGAAACTATGATTTCAAAGCAATGTGAACTAGATTAATTATCTTTTGAGTCATCAAATTTTCAATCTTTTTCACCCACCTTGCCGTAACCTTATACCAACCATCCTCTTCTTTTGACTGGATGATGGTAATGCAAGCCACCTGCTCTAGGGATTTGTCTAGCATCACCTATCCAGAGTTGACCATTCTTTGAAGGATGTCTTTGAAGACAAAGTAATCCTGAATATTTTGACGTAGCCTTATATGTTAAGGGCATTAGCCAGGATGGTCGGTGAGTTTGACTTTATAAGGACTTCTAGGTAGTTGATGTTTAAAGAGGTTATTATCCATGGTTTCCAAAAAATAACCATGGATTTGATCATTTTGGAAGTATTATACCTTTTTCATCTGTTTCTCAAATCCCGAGTGACCCAGATTTCTATGGAATTATGGATAAGGGTGATTATGTGGTTGTTTCTTCTCAATAGGAGGTGCTGGGTTGTTCATGACTTTACTGGGTGCTTAGATGGGCATCGCTATAGGCTTGAGAGTGAAAACTGCATCTTCTTCTCTACCTAGATTTTCCCTTATTTTGTAGGCATGAGTCGAGACTTATATTAGGTTCCCAAAATAGCCTCTTCAAGACATATTTCCATTTTAGTGAACTCTCTAAACCCACATGGATATTTCATGGGCATTAAGGGTGTCTACAACTCATCCCTGAGATTTTCAGCACAAAGTTCTAACAGTGGTTCTTATGAGAGGGGGAAGCTAATTGAATAGGGTAAACCATTCCACCATTTTATAAAATTAGAAGACCATTAATTCTATGGTTGTTTTTAGTTCATGAGATTTCTAATAATTGAGTTTCTTAATGCTGATCTAAAATGATAAAAGATTTGACAACGAAGGTCTTCCCATCCTACCATGGATCCTACTAGAATACTGTTATACCAAGGAAATGCTATCCCTATTAGAGTTTGTACTAAACACATCATCTTTTATGCCTATTATTGATCTCTAACTACCACCATTATCCATTACCGGGATATGAAGTGTGTGAGATGTTTTTCAGGGTTTCCTGCACTCCCAAAGGTAGAGAATGTAGGGTTACTGAAGTTGGGTGGAGGTGGAGTATCATCCACCCATTCAGTACAAGGATTCCTTTAAGGATGCATAGGTTCATATCACCCTTCCATGGATTCCGTTAGAGTAGCCTTGTATTCAATCGAATTATGTAACATTGTAGGAACTACTACCTTAGCCGCCTCCTATCCATAGGCAGCAGGTGGGGGCTAATGAGGTTCTCCCACATTCATCTCCCACTGATTCTCAAATCATCCTATAACTAAGTGATTACATTGATGAGGGAGAGGATATAAATGTAATGGAGGGAATTCAAAATCATTTTTGACGTCCACATTTATGTAGAATGAATATATAGATCCAGGTCCAATATGATGCTCAGATACAACTCTTGCTAATGGATCGACTATGAGAGGGAGAATATTCATCTCTAGTTGAAGATAATACCCCATGAGAATATTTACCCTATGTAGATCCTCATTGAGTTGATGAAGAACGTGTATTTCATTCTTATACTGTGAAAAATATTCCTGTAGTGAATAACTTCAGTTCTTCTGGACAGTGATCAAGATGTAGCTGTACATTTCCATTTTTCTTCATTATCATTACATCGAGGAGGTGGGAACTCGTTATTCGGTGGTTCCAAATTTTGAAACCTTCTCTAGTTCTTAGTGCAAGAAACCTCATTTGGTGTGTCAAAATCACACTCTTATTAAGTTACATTTTCCTTATTGTAGCCCTCTATGTTCAGGTTTTGATTGATGTATGCCAAATTGAAGAAGATGAAATTCACAATGGCATATCAAGAAATGGTGGTTGGTCTATTTCTTTCAACACAAAATGATGATTCTACAATAACATATTGAGGGTTGTTATTAGAACCCTTGGCTATGTTGGGACATTTTGTATTGCAAACCTAGCGGGGACTACTTTCCTTTATCATATGCTCCTACCATATCGACCTATGGATAATGACTTTGATGGAGTTTTTGGTCTTGATTATCATGTGATCCGAGGTTTATCTTGTGGTTCTACAAACATGTAGGACGCCCGTGATGATTCATGAGATATCGTTAGACAATAATGGTGAGACTTTTTTACTCACTGTTGGATATCAATGGTGAGTCATTTTTACTCACTATTGGACTTCAATGGTGATTCATTTTAACTCACTATTGGACACAAAGAGTGGTTTATTTTTACCAACCTTATTTTATTTCTTTCTAATATATAGAGACTAGGGAGAAGCTTCTTTAAGTTCCTATAATAGAACTTCTTTCTTCAATCAGGTGAAGCAATATTATGTTTTGTTTAATTTTTTTAATTTTATTAGTATATTTATTCTTTTATTTTTTCATCCTATTGGTTGGACCTATTTTTAGTGAGTCACCCTTGGAAATCCAATGGTATTATGTTTTTATTACTGCACTTGAATCCTTGGTTTCATAAAATCATAGAATTATTTTCGTATTTGGTTGGATTTTATCTTTTTTATGTATGCAAGTGAAACTATAACATCTACTATATTCTTATAATATTGGATTACCACAACTCTTTTCATTTAGCTATAGAAAAATTAATACACCTTTCACTATTTTCAGCGGTAACAAAATAAGTCATCATTCTCTATTTTCAGTTATAGAAGAATAAGCCACAACTTTATATTTCAATGTTTGTTCAATGATCAACTGTTAATTAAAATTTTGTTTCTAATTTTTTATTCTTTTGTTTTATTTTATTTTAACAAAATAAATTCTTTTTTTGATGTTTTATTATTTAGTGTTTAAATATAATTAGAACAGTGTGTAAGACATTAATTGTTGCATTATCGTATGTAAACTTATACTTGAATTTTAAAAGTGACATGTTGATCTATTTTTACAACATCTTGATATATATATAGTCTATAAGATTTTATTTTTATTTCAATTTTTTTATCATTATAAATTTTTTACAAATGATTTACATAACATATTATTTTTTATATTAATTTTTTATAAATAATTATAAAGCCCAATTGTAATTATTTTAATCAGGGTGGATTAAGAAAAAATGGTAACAATCATATTATGTATATATTATTATATAACATGTTTTGTGTAGATATTAGACATGGATACACTCCTATATGATCTTTTTTTAATGATACTAGATATTTCTATAACTAATAAAAACATATAGAAGTAAATATCATTCAATAGATAACATGTGATACATCTTCAAAACATTCTTGTTGCTCTTAATTGTCCAATAACATATAAAACGTATGAACTAATGATGTGATCATAGAAGGACTTAAACTTTGACATATTTTCCTTCCAAGTTACCAACTATCTTTGATCTTCAACATCTTTATCATTTCTGATCATCTTCTAATTTCCCTATATTAGTTTTTATTCGACTGATATTATTCTTTTTTATTTTCATTTATTCATGTATGTTTTATGATTATCCAAGTTTAATGATTATCCCATAAAAATAAATTATTGGTTTTCCCTGGTAATTATACCACAAAAGGAAGTTAGTGTCATGATTCCTGATCAAATGTCAAGTAAACAGACTAGGTTGGTGTACTGTAACAGATTAGGTTCTGCCTCCATGTTTTTCAGAAGGTAGTGTCTATAATAAGGTTATAACACCTTTAAAAGTGATGTTCTTATTGGGTAATAATATCTTCAGGGATTATATGGTGTTGATTAGTGGACTAGGATATTTTGTAACATTAACCACTATAAATAGTTTGTTCTTAAATAATTAATTTTTCTACACTTTATCTCAAGATCACTACACTCAATAAATACATGTATTTTATAAACATTCATTATTTTTGTCACTAAATATAATATTGAATGTCCCTATTATTTTCATATTTTCCATCACTATTGATACAACACTATCATGGTTAAATAATATATAAAATAGGTAGAAGAAGAAATAAAGCTAAATCATTTAGTTAAAAGCTATACCTATTCTTCAGAAAACCTACATCTCTGTGCACATTAAGCCTTATAAGGTTGATATTATGGCCAAAATAAGTCCTCTAGAACATGGTATGGGATTTTAGGAGTATATTTTGGTAGGTATGGGCCAAAAAAAATGTATTATGATGTGTGAAGAAAAGAGGAGAAGATGTTCCATTTTTAAGAGACGAGAGAAACATTTATGGAATCTTTTATAGTATTAAATTAATATTAACTAATTTTCACGGGAAAATGGTTCTAAATGGATATAATTATCATATAAGATGATGATGAGTCAGAAAAATCTCATAGAATAAAATAGTGGCTAGGTAGTGTGATTTGTTTTAACTTATATCTTTTTTAAACCCCTATTAACCCATTTGACAATTCCCAAGATGTTAATGTTTCTTTACTTTGTAGGGGTGAAGAATGTAACTTTAAAAGGAAAAGTGATCAAAAATAGGAATAGGTTTATATTTTATATCCTATCAGATATAGTTTTCCAAATATATGATTTTTAGGAATTTTTAATCATTTAAAAAATATTTTTTATTGTAAAATATATTTAGTGTAAGTTTTGGAAATTCATGAAATATTATAACATAATATGTGTCTAACTCGTGTGAAATATTTCAAAAAAACATAAATTCAAATATATGGATTATATGGTCATAAATTAATGACCTGATCATTTTTATAGGATTAGATATCATTTTAAATATCATCTTTTTGTTTAACCCCCCCTTTTAACAAATTTTAACCTTAACCTTGGTAAAGACTTTTTAAATATTAAAGGGTTATAATTTTACTTATATGGTGAATATTGGATTAAAAAATGAAAAAGGTGTGAAATATTTGACCATTTATATTTCTACTTATCCTATCATAATATTTTTATGATTTCTTAACTATTTAATAAAATATATTAACCATAAAATACAACTAATGTCATTTTAAAAACTTTTCACATAATTTGACTTTGAAAAAAACGAATACTAAAATTTAATTAGAATTTAATCTATTAAAACATCCCAAATATGTTAATTATATCTAAAACATTCATGGGACACTTTAACTCGCCCATGAAATATAACTTCTAGTGTTTCTAAAATTATTTACTTGATTTTTCTACTATTTTAACTGAAAACGAGTTGGCATTGTGTAAGAATTGAAGTTAATTATGTTATCAATAAAAAATATAAACAAATTACTATGTTAACAAAATAATTTATATTTAAAATAAAAATTTATAACTAAATGTATGATGTATTTATCCCTGTAAAAAATATTATAGATATTAAAATCTAGAGAGCTACATTTTTTACTTTATATTTACTTCAAATAATATATAAGTCATTTTTAAAGAAAAAAGGCACACAATTGCCAAAAATTATAATATAGGATGATTATGGTGGAAACCCACTAATTAAATATATTAAATTCATGTATTAATGTATTTCTTTATTCATTATCATATTATTTTTAACCGTAACTAATCAATTTACCATTACCGAGGTGAAAAATATTTACTAAGGTTACTATTTATAATGAAAATAATAAAAGTGAAATATTTAGAGAATTTCTACATCATGAATCAAATTTTTTAATCCATTTGAAAAATTCAATTTTTATAAGGGGAAAAAATTAATTTTAATATAAATGTTATTTTTTCGGGATTCGAGGCATGGAATGGGATTCAGTCAATGGTTTGATTGAAGGTGGAGTTTTAGGGCCTCATTCATTCAATTGCATTGGGTTTACCATTTTTTCCATATTTCCCTAAAAATTCCAATGGTCCCCTCATCCATAGATACGTACAAACTTTCTTTCCAAGGGCAGGTGGTCACCTGGGATTTCAAGCCCAATGACTCTTGGGGGATCGCATTGTTCTAGAGGATGGGAGGTCGGGCTCATTGCACCCCTTTATGGGTAATTGTTTCCTCCTCTAATAATCTCTTATAAATTTATGATATGTTCATGAATCCTTTCCCAATCCCAATATGAGACCGATTACCCTAACAAAACTACTATAGGTTAATTTTCAGTCATACATAAAATACCAGGGTCTCTTTAGTGAATCCATATATATATATGAGGATATCTATCCTTTTATGGTAATCAGTGGATGCTTATATGTTGAAGTCGTGTAAATAAGTGATTTAGAATACACTACCATGCAAGGCAGCAATTAATATTAGGAGGGGATTGAGCCATTATGAGGCATCCTACATACCCTAGTTATTGTAGGAATTAAAACCCACATAGTTAGTTGGACCAATATAGTTTAATTTAATGAAGAAAGTAATTAAATGGGTGTTTTAGGTCACAAAACATTTAGGTGTAAGCCTTGGAGTGACATCCTACGTATCCCTATTATAGAGAGAATCAATTTTATCATAGTTCATTTATTCAGGGATTATATATAATGGTTATCTGTTTCATTTTTAGAGACTCATGGGGTATATGATATAATTATTTCAGATTCCTAAGCTCACATGATTTATGGTTAGTGTGAGAAACAAGTGAAAAAATGATCTCTTAATTTCTCATGATGTGGTACTTATGTGTTGTGACATCCTTGAGATGATTTATTATGAAAATCCGACCATAGGGGGACATCCTAAGTATCCTGATTTTTTTTGTAGGAATCAAAGTCATCATAGTTAAGTTTATTTCTTAGTATGACGAGGGATGAGGTAGGGTGACCATCTCCTGGGATTAATTGGGCCCCAAAGAACGAGATGTTAGATTTATAAATAAACTTATGATTAAATGGGTGTTTATTTGATCTTGGGACAAAGGAAGGAATCCTACGTATCTTGGTTTTTGTAGGAATAAGAGTTCTCATAGTTCATTCTATTGAGGATTTCATACTAAAGACTTCCATACCATTATGGAGATTTATATTGAAGATGTTATGATAATTGAAACTCCATAAACCCACGTGAGCCATGCTCTTTGTGAGAAACAAGGGATAATAATTAATCAATTTTATTACTTTAAAAAAGAGACTTAGATGTTGGGATTTCCTTGGATGATCAATATATATCTTGAACCTCGAGGAGAAGTGGCATACGTATCCGGAATATGGAAGGAATTAGAGTTGTTGTAGTTCCCTTCCTATCGGGTATTATAGACTAGGATATTCCTATTGGTCGTACCTCACACTATAAAGTTACAAATTTAAGTGGGGCTTACACACCAAGGATGAACAATGTTATCAAGTCATGGTATGCCTTGTTCTACATGTCTGGAGGGCGCCACATGACCTAGTTGACTTTTCTAGGAAGCCATCGCAGGACCCAGATAACTTTTTAAGGGGATGGGGGTATCACATGTTCTAGTTAACATGCCCTGGTGTCATTATAAAGAGTTTTCTTGACACAAATGGAGGGTGTCTCCTAAGTCTGTATGACACGGTTCAAAGGATGTCATGTATATTGGCTAACATCCCGGAAAGGTATCTCGAGACATGTCCATCATGTCTAGAGGGTGTCGCGGGTCTAAAATGACTTACCTAAAGGTTGTTGTGAGACCTGGTTGACATGTTTGGAGAGCATCAGAGGTCTCATCCAACATTCCAAGAGGGTGTCGCGAGAGCTTGGTTGTCATTCCTAGATGAAGCAATGAGATTTGACAATTATGATTGAACATCATTATATGAGTCAAGCGATGTATCTGAAAGGTATTGAAAGGCATGAGTGATAGAACCATAGGGTCTTTAGAGATCAAAGGGGTGACCTTAGATGGACTGTATTATTTTCTCTGACATGTCCAAATTATTTCTCATGTCCCAAATATCATGTATAACGAAATTTTCAAGATCTAGGTGACATACCATGGTGCTGTCGTGTGTCTTCAGATGACTCACGTGAAGTGCATGGGGGTCAGCGTTCATGGTTTTCACATTAGTATTTTATTTTTAATATTGGTTCTAACCCCTATATTGTGAAGGCCTTAGGTTCATTCAATATCATTTTCTTTAAGTCCTATGTGATCTGGAGGACATGCGGTATGTTCTTCTCATACCTTGCTACTAGCACTTAATGTGATCTATGAATGGTCACATGAAGTACATTCTATATGGAACATGATTGCTCTAGTTGTCCCCAGTATATTACCTTATAAAATACATATCAGTCATGAGAACAATTGCTCAGCTAAGTCCAATTTATCCCTTTATATTGAGAGCTCAGAAGCTGACAGTCGAATCATCTAGAGTCCAAACCTTTTTTCATGCGGGGTTTAGGAATTTATAGTTATCACAACCATGGTTGTTTGGTTCTTTGTGCTGCGTATCTAGTGTAAGTCTTGGTTGGATTCATTAAAGTTCTCTGGCACCACAATGCTTCACAAGACTCTTCCATGGACCACTCCGTAACCGTCACATGGTTTTCAGCGACCACAAGCCCCTCTCATCAACATCTTCATTATAGGATTATTTCCAATTAAATGGGAATTGTATGATTATAAAAACACATTCATGAGATTAATTATTGTCATGTTGACATGTAAAAGGGACTTCTGAAGATATAAGTTCCTATTTATAGGTATCCTAAAGATACTTGATAACTTGTTTGGGACTTTCTGTGAGATTAGGATGGTTTGCTCGGAGGTCTTGTGGGATCGTGCTGGGGACTTCCTTAGCGCATCACAAGAGTTTTATGACCGTGATAGGATTTCTCCTCCTACAAATTTTATAACCTTGGTTTCATGTGAAAATATTTCAGGGTAATGGGAGATTAAATGAGTACAATCAATGAAAATTACTTTATTTTTTGGTGATGCCTTGTGTGACCGATATGGGTCATGTGGCGGTGTCCAAGTATTTCAGAGAAAAAATCCATCCATTTGTCCTTAGGGAACTAATGGGAAGCATGTGGGTTCCCAGGTGTACCTAAGTCTTTCACTGCAATGAGGATAATAATATTATAAGACTTCACTATATGAGGTATTCACATCACTAGGGACTTGTGGATCCCTATCGGTGCGCCGTGTGCCTTTCAGAAACCACGAGTAGCCCCCGCCTCCTTCCCTTTTATTTCGTTTGATTTATTTTACAATGGTTCTTGATTATATGTGTTTGTAAGAGTGTTGTCGAGGATAAATATCCTTCCTTCAAATAATAATTCTCATGATCTATATGGATTCTAGAGGCCTCTCCCCTTCAAGCATCCTTCCTCTATTGTTTTAGAATATTTTCCTATTGGATGGTTCAGTGCTTTT
The DNA here is from genome assembly GCA_963277665.1 of Viscum album. Lineage (NCBI taxonomy): Eukaryota > Viridiplantae > Streptophyta > Magnoliopsida > Santalales > Viscaceae > Viscum > Viscum album. The sequence continues at coordinate 1,664,896,510 of OY728128.1, forward strand.
CTCCAAAAACCTATGTTGTCAAGGGAAGACCATCCATCTACCACTAGAATGGTTACTTTTTGTCTTTAGCACCTAAACAAAATCATAAGGACTTTTTAAAAGGTGTCTCCTTAGGATCCACCATAGGTTATGCATTGTCTGTGGAGTCTTCGTTTGACCTTATAATGGTCACACGATCGCGAGTATCTTAAACGTTCACAATATCCACATGTCTCAGACATCTTCTTATTAATTTAATATTTTTTGGGAAAAAATACTCATATTCAGGTATTTCTTACCTTATGAATTTTCAAATTATCATTTTATGGTTGTCAACAAATGCATAAAAAACAATGATTTTTTTTTCCAAAACATTGGTTTTAATCTTAAAAATGAACTTATATCAAAACAAAGAATAATACTAATTCAAATGTATTTAATTATATAATATATAATTAAAGAATAAATTTTTTAATTTAATATCAAATTTAGTGAATAATGATACCTTTCAATGAAAATAAATTATAATTTTACAGAAATTGGTATTTTTCAAGATTCAAAGAAATATTAATCTTTTCATAAAAACAAAAAATGTCACCATAAGCTAATTTTGATATAATAATTTAATAAATTATATAATTTAAAAAAAATAAATTTTATAAAAGTTCTAGAAATTAATTGTAATATTTACTAAAAAACGAAATAAAACACATTTTTTTAGAAAATATGTTTTTGAAGCATGAAATAACTTTACTAAAAAATTGAGTGATTATTTCCTAACCATTAATAAATAAATTTGTATTGATTAGTAACATTATATATATTTTATAATGAGGTTAATTATATTTATAAATACCTATTTAATGTCTACATCACATTTAAATATTTATAGTTCACGGGTTTTAAGATCAATGTTGCGTGTTGTATACACTGCCGAACATAGTGTTGTTTTAAAAATATTAATATATTAAATTATATCAATTAAAAGTTTCATCATCTCAATTTGAAAGTAAAATAATTTTAAATGTGAAAATATGTTTTCAAAAATCCAAAATCATAAAAAGGGTTAATAAAACTTCCTCTTGAGAAGAGGGGGAGGGTGGTATAAAAGTCATTAAGAATAACCCATAACTAGGTTTCCAAATAACAGAATATTATTGTGGACTGAAAATGTGGACATGGAGAAAACATTTAATTCCTAAATAATTATGGGAGGTGATAGAGAACATTAATAATGAGAAAGTGAATTACAATGTGAATGTTAATAACCAAAAACAATAAATAAATGAGGTTTGAAAAATACCATTAGTTTATTAGAAATTAAGGGAATATGTCATGTTTTTATTTCTAGATCCTTTTCCAAGAGATTAATAATTCAAATTACCATATAAACGAGGAAAATATGGAAATATACTATATTTTTTTTTAAAATACATTTATTTAATCTCATATTTTAATTAATTTACAGAATAATATTATATTTTTCTCCAAATGATGAGAATTTAGGATGGGTTTTTCATGCTTGAAGTACTAAAATCAATTTCTAACAGATCAAATATTTCAAAAAAAGGATAAGAATATATTCCTAAAGTATTTAATAAAAACAAAGTGGTTATAAAAATATAATATAATACCAAAAGGAATAAATTTTGTTTTATGAAATAATAAGTTTAACTCTATTATTTTAAAAATAACACACATGTTTAAATAAAGAAAATTCCATAAATAAATAACCCTATATTCCAATTAACCTCAACATTAAAGAATGTTTTAACATAAAATATACTCCAACATATTTCGTCTTAAATCCCAATTAATTTAATAGTATTCTTATGAAATAATCCTTTATGTAATATCACATGTTAAACCTAAGTGTTATATATATAACCCAACCTAATGAAACATCTCCCAAAAATATAATTTAATCACTCTAATAAATTAAAATGCAATTTTATTATGTAGTAAAATTCACCATGATATCATCAATCACTTATATAAAATTTAAAAATCATAAACCCACAATGGTATCTATAAATCTTAATATAACATCCCCATAAAACATCATAATCTTCAAAGTAGTCTATATTCTGCTCTGATATCAAATTTAACAGCCGTGGACCCACACTCCCAGATCTGGTGCCAACACATAAAATTTATATTTATGGGTCTAATATCGATAAATGTGACCAATATTTAATGTTTAAAAACTTATAACATCAAAAAGAAATACTGGGTTACATAGATCCCCAAATACCTTTTCGGTCTTGAGTTTTAATTTATTAGGATAAACTCTAACATAACAAATTCAATACAAAAAAAATAATTCATAAAATTATACATCATATCCCACCATGTTCTCTATATATAGAAACCTTATTTGGAATAAAATACTTCAAAACCTTCTCCATAACTTGGAAAAAAGGATTCATAATAAGGTTGAGCTCAAGCGTTTAGTAATGGTAAACATAAGCATTAAAAATTGAATGTCATCATTGAGAATAAGATGAATAAAAGGGTATGATGACATAATCAAAGTGTATAAACATAAAATAATCTAATTTATACCCATAAAATAATATATCATTAATTATGTTACATGGAATACATATTTAACATAGTTTAGAGTCATATGAATCAATAATCACGATCCATTTGATTTCAATATTGATCAAAGGACCCCTTAAAAACTATTTGAAATAATAGAGTAAATGTGTTGGTATCTTGAAAAAAATTCATATCACTCTTAAAATTAAATTTAAACGTTTGAAACCAAGATATTAAACTTATAATATAATTATCTTGAAAATATAATCATTATCTAATGTATTGGATGGGTGTAATAGACCCACCCATCCTTGGTTCATAATGTAACTACCCATCCTTGGTTTATAATGGAACCACCCATCCTTAGATTATAACAGAACCTCCAATCATCATAAATAAATAAAAAATAACCATAACATTAATAATGATTATAAATATTTCATTTCATTATAAAACTCAAAGAAACACCAATTATTCCTTTCATAATACGATTACCATATTGAAAAGAAAAGGGTTTCTTGAGAATCTATTTGAAAAAATCATAATCCATCGAGAAAAAAATAAGGATGATATAATCACAATGTATCCCCAGTGTATCATAAGTAATATCAAGGGTTATTATCATTTATTAATATAAATACCATTAAAATATTATTATAAAAATTCCTATGTAAAATACCCTTTTGACTTTGAAAATGAAATTTAAAACCTAAAAATTAACAAAATATTGTGAAAAAAATTTTCTTCTAAAATAAAATTTTAAAATTATAAATTAATATTTGAATAATATAATGGTCTTCATCGTGTGAAAATCCATTAATTTCTAAAATGTTAAAAAGAAAAATTGTTTTCATACTTTTGTAATGAGTAAAAATGACCCATGTTGAAAATATTAAGAAATATTATTTAAAAAACATTTATAACAAGGTCATAGATCTTGTAAAATATCTTTAAGAAATCAATTATTATTTTTTAAATTGATATTCATTAAACTATTTTTGAAAACATATATATGGGAGAGAATTATTCTCATTCTAAAAAAGATTCATGATCACTATCACTTGTAAAAAACAGTCTTGCTATTTATTTAATAAACAAAGAATGAAGTGAAAAATAATCATGTAAAACACATTCAGAACTATATTAGAAGTAAATATATGTGGTTTATGAAGAAAATATAATATTATTTACCCCAAAGGAACCATAAACATAAATAATCTAAAAAATAAAGGATATTGTAACACAAAGCCTTTACCGCTGTAGTAACTTCTAAATCAAAAGATATTAAAAGAAATAGTATGATATTGATACATAAATCCCATGATTCTCATGAAGTAATATTTCAAAATTAATTCACGAGATAATGAGTAATCCATTAAAAGAAATCACAGTGTAAGACTATAAATATGTCTCATGAAATGTGATCGAGAGAACAGAAACCCTTGCAATGATCATAAATTTGGAAGTGATAGTTAATCAATTAACTAATTATTTGAACATATGTAAATCCATATAAAAAACTTTTATATAAAAAATAAATAATTTTTGGTATCAATTCACATATAATCATGGAATAAAAAAGCCAATGGTGTAGATGTATAACCCAATGAATGGAAATTGAGTTTAAAATCATTTACCATTTGGTAACTTTAATATAAAATCCCCTTTGATGAAATGATTTGAATTGAAACATAAAACACCTTGAATTATGAAGGATTCGTTATATGAAAATTATAATGTGTTTTTATATAAACTATATAAAATCAATTAGGTGAATAACATCAAATATAACTCAATGAAAGGAAATTAAGATGAAATTCCCTACCGAGAGTAAAGAATTTCCATGTATGTCCTTTATCCCCTATATAATAAACTCATATTAAGTATTTCATTGTTTGATAACATTTTATAGGTTTATTACTATATCATTAAAAAATTTGTTTCATTTATTTCAATGAAATTTAATTACTCAATTGGTTTACTCCATGTTGAGTATTTGGAGAATGTTCAGTTTATAATTTCAAAATAGATTTAGTGTCGTGACCAAGGTAAAAGGATTCCATGTTCCATAATAAAAAAATAATAATTATGAAATAATTAATATTATAATTCATTCATTATAATTTTAAAACCAATAACTAAATATTGTTATGAAAAATGAACTATGTTATAATCTTGGAGCTGATGTTATACCCACACACGAATAATGTTATCATTTTCCCAAGAAAATTATGGATAAAAGTTAAGTATTATTTAATCATTATATAATTTTTATTATATCATTAATATCATAAATTTTAATTAAATACCCTTATATATGTGATATTATCCATAAAAATGAATCACATCGCTTCGTGGAGGTGGTAATCCACACGTACGCACGAATTACATTATCATTTTTCAATTGATTAAAATGTATGAAAATAAAATACATATTATATTTAAATATTTATAATTAGTTAATTAATAACATATAAATTAAATTCATATTTATAACCATCTATGATAGGTGTTTATGGAAAACAAATTACATCGGTTCATAAGGTCGTAGTCTGCTATACACAAAAAGGACGATTTCACTTTCCATTTGATGGAAGAGGAGATGGATATAGATTATAAAATCCAAATAATAACATCTAAGTATATTTAATATTATTGTTTTATTATTACATAAAGTTTATATAATATTATATTGTTTATAAGAAGATATAAAACCAAATACTTCAGTTAAAAGCTATACCTATTCTTTAGAAGACATCCATTGATTTACACCTTAATCCTTCTAAAGATGTTATTTTCCCTTTAAAATACCTCTCTAAAATGTAAAGGGATGATAGGAAGTAATTTTTCAAGGTATTTTCATTATAAAAAATCTTTTAATTGTTAATAAAATAAGAGTGGAGGTTCTATTTTATAAGAGATGTGAGGGGTGTAATTGTAATTTCTTAAAGTATTAAATTAATATAAATTAATTATCATGGTAAAATCACTAAAAATTGATATAAATATAATATAGTACGATAATTTGTATATATAATCTCATAAAATAATTTTTTTTATAATTTTAGGTGATATTTTGATACATATCACTTTGTTTTAATCCATGTTAAACCTTGTGACAATTACCGTGTTGTATGTGTTTTTCACACTTTTAGGGTTAATAAAGTTACTATAAAAGGAAAAGTGACCCATAAATGGACCATGTTTTATATTTTTAACCATATAACATTAACTTCGACTAAAATAATATTTTTATAAATTTTTAATAATTTAATAAAATAATTTTTATTATAGATTATCACTATGTCATTTTTGGAAATCCATGAAATACTATAATATAATATGTGTCTAAATACTGTAAATGGTTCCAAAATTAAAAGTATTATAATATAATGTCAATATTATGTTAATATAATCAATAAATAATATTTCGATAGGTTTATATATCATTTTAAACCTTATAATTTGGTTTAACCCTTTTGATAACTAATTTTAGCCTTAACTATGGTAATTTTTTTTAATATTAAAGGGTTATAATTTTACTCATAAGGTAAAATTTGGTACATAAATGGAAAAGATATGAAATTTTAGAAACATTATCATCTTATTTGTAGTAATTAATTATTTTTATTATTTTTAAATAATTCTAAATAATTATTTGACATAAGATACAATTAATTTGATTTTAAGAACTATTCACATAACATGACTTCGAAAACATAATGGAAACAATTGAATTAAAAATAGAATAAATTAAAACATCCTATATATGCTATATATATACATATATAAAATTATTTGGATAATATAACTCACCCACACAATATTACTTTTAGTTTTCTTAAAAATTTTTACTTTATTTTTCTACGTTTTTCATTGGCACTAAGTCTTTGATGCGTATGTATTTAAGGTAATTATTTATTGACTAAAAATTTAAAATAAATTAGCATGATAAAAAAACTTTTATCTTGAAAAAAATTTACATCCAAACATAAGATATTTTCATCCTTTTCACAAATTATTATAGATATTAAAAGAAAGAGAGTAACATTTTTGACTTTATATTTACTTAAAATAATATATAAGTCATTTTTAAATAAAAAATGAAAACAACCATAAATTAGAATCTTGTATGATTGTGGTAAAATAAAAATCATAAAATATATTAAATCCAAGTGTTAGGTCAATTTTGAGTCCCTATCATATTATTTTTATCCCTAATTACACATTTTACCCATATTAAGGTGACAAATATTTTCTATGGCTACGATTCATAATGATGAAAAATAAAAGAGAAATATTTAAAAAGAATATGGAACTAATGGTTAACAATATGGAATAAATTATTCAAGATTAAATTCTATGAGGTGGTATAAAATAAATTTTAATATGATTGCGTAAAACCAATTGAAAAAGAATTGTTTTTATAAAAATGCATTTTAAGCCAAAAAAACATACTTATTTAAAAATAATGTATAATGACGGTTAAAATGCAGTACATTCTATTACATATAATTAACTAAATGCAATTTTTTCTTAAGACAATTTTCAAATCATAATATGAATTTTCAATTTAAATAAATTATATTTTTATAAAAATTAGTATTTTTCATTATTCACTGAAAAATCATTATATTTAGAAAATTCAAAAAATTTAACCCTAATATAATTTTGATACTATGATTTTAAAATTGATATTATTTTTATAAAAAACTATTTCTTGAAGTTCTAAAAATTAATTATAATTCCCTATCATAAAAATAAATAAAAACTATTTAATAAAAATATATTTTTGAATCATAGAATGACTTTTCTGAAAAATTGATTTTTTATTACCTAAGAATAAATCAATAAATTTGAAATAAGTTGTACCTCTCTATATGAATTTTATATTTTTTGTTTATAATATTCATATCAACCAATATAATGAATAAGTTAAATTTATGTATTAATATTTAAGGGCTCGTTTATGTTCGGTGCTATATGTTGTATTTTCTATGGAACATAATGTTTTTTTAAAAACATTTGGACGTTACATTTCCTCCCTATAATAAATTTTATTGTAACAATTTGAACATAAAATGGTTTGAAATTAGATAATTTCTTTTATGAAATCCCACATAATATGCAGGTTTAATAAATCTTCTTCTTGAAAAGGGGTAAAGGGAGGTACAAAGGTCATCTGGAATAACACACAACTAGGTTTACAAATAGGATAAAATTACCAGGAAATGAAAATATGGAAATGGAGGAATAAATTAATTCCCAAATAATTATGGAGAGTGATAGAGAAAATTGATCATAAGAAATTTAATGATCATGATAAAATTAATAACCACAAAACCATAAACCAATTAGGTTTGAAAATAACAATGAATTTATCCAAAATGAAGGTTATTGGATTAACAGTTAGTATCAAAATACATTTCCTAGATTTTAGGAATTTAATTTACAATATAAAATAGAACATAAGGAAATTTAATTACATGATTTTCTTCAAATAGATAGATAAAGTTTCTTACTGTAATCAATTTCCACCATAATATCATACTTTTCTCCAAACGATGAGTATTCTAGATGATTTTTTATTACCTAAAGAACTAAAATCAACCAATAATAGATAAAATATTTTTACAAAAGGATAATGGGAAACTAAACATTTATTTACTAAAACTAAAATGATGATCACGATATATGATAATAAAAAAAATCAATAAACCTTTTTTTGATGAAATAATACATTTAACACCAAAATTTCTACAATAACATAAAATTTTGAACATAGAAAATTCCATAAATATATATCGATATATCATAAAAAAAATCAATATTAAATAATGGTTTAAACTGGATGGTTATCTCATACCTTTCAACTTACATCCCCAAAAATGTAATAGTGTTGTTTTAAAATAATATTTCATTTTGATTCACATGTTAAACCTAATATTTATATACACCTCATCCCAATAAAAACATCTACCAAAAATATTATTTAATAACCATGATAAATTATTATATAATCTTATAATGTAGTGAAAATCACCAAGATATCATTAATCACCTCAAAATCCCATCATGTAAAACCTCAAAAGTGGTTCATATTAATTTAAACTTATGATAAAACATAAAATTATAAAACCATGATTATACCTATAACTATTAATATAACATCACTTGAAAACATCCTAATCTTTAAAGTTACATAATCACTTCTCTGATACGAACTATAATAGCTCTGGACCCACACTCTCAGATGTAGTGCTAAAATAATTTTTTTAAATTTATGTCTTTGATACCTATAAATGTGACCAAATTTTAAACATTTAAAAAATATAATAAAAAAATAGAATATTAAATCACATATATCTCCATGTCCCTTTAAGTTTAAAATTTTATTGAATTAGGACAAACTCTTACATAACAACTTGGATATAAAAACAACTTGTTCATAAAAATCAACTTAATCTCCCACTAAGTTCATTACATCTAGTAGTCTTCTTATTAATAAAATACTTAAAACCTTCTCAAAAAACTGGGTAAAATGAATCATAATAACAGTGAGATCAATTTTTCAGTAAGGCTAAAAATAATAATTAACAATTGAATGTCATCAACAAGCATAATATGTGTGTAAGGGTACACATTCATAATAATAGTTCGTGAGAATAACATAAGAGAATTAATTCCCCTAAAATCTTATATGAGTAAACATGTGGTATGAAATAAAGATTTAACAAAGCCAAGAGTCATATGAATCAACAATAGTGATCCATGTGACGTTAATCTTGATTAAAACAACCATTAAAAATCATATAATGCATAGAGAAAGCGTGTTAGTATATTAGAACATCATATTAATATAATTATTAAAATCATTCTAAAATATTTAATAACCAATAAATTTTACTTCCAATATAATCATTTGAAGAACATAATCATTACCTAATATATTGGATGGATATAAAGGACCCATCTGTCATTATTTTATAATTAACCACCCATCCTTGGTTTAAAATAGTACCACCATTACTTGGGTTATAATGAAACCAAATATCATCATGAACAATAATCAAGGACAATAATATGAATAAAGTACATAGAGTTTATATTTAATTCTAATACTCATAGAGATACCCATTATTCCTTTAATAACTTGATTATCCAATAAAAAAGAAATGAGTTTCATGACAATCCCTTTGAAATAATTTCAATCTTTCCAGAGAAAGATTAAGGATGGTATCATTACAACATAACCTATGGGATAATATGTACCACCAAGGGTTTTTGTAATTAATGAATATACATACCATTAAAATATCATCAAAAACATTATTGATGAATGTACCCCATTCACATTGAAAAAAAATTTTAAAATCTATAAATTCAAAAAATATTTAGAAAACATTATTATTTTATAATATAATTTTAAACATATAAATTAATATTAAAATAAAATAATTTCCATGATGGTGGTAACATATATAGATATTAAAATGGTTAAAAATAAACATTATTTTCAGAATTGTATGACGATTTTCAAAAGTGACTAATACGAAATAATTTAAGAAATTTAAGTCTAAAACATTTATAATGGATGGTAAATGATTATTTTTTATAAATTTAATAATTAATATATTTTTATAAAATTATATTTATATTTTTTTAAAAAACATGGACATGAAAAAGAATGATTCTTGATATAATAAAATGATTCAATATTGGTATCACTTATGAACTATTCTATTGAGGTTTCTTTAATAAATATGAGAGGAAATAGAAACTAAACTTTTAAACCACATTCAAAACCAATTGATAATAAAATATATGTTATTAAAATAATATTAGAATATGATATCCACCAAACTGACCTTGATCATAAATAATCTCAAATAGAAAGGATATTATAACATAAATCCTTCACAACTTTTCTAACTTTTGAATCAAATCTCCATTAAAGTAAGATTATTATATTTCACTGTAAATTACAATAATTTCTGGAATTAATATGTAAAAAATAATTCATGAGGTATTAAGTGTATAATAAAACGAAACCATGGTACATGAAATGTAACATGTCTCTTGAAAATGTGATTGAGACAAACAAAACCCTAACAAAGATCATATCTTTTGAAGTGATAATTAATCAATTAAGTGATTATGTAAACATATGTAAATCAACATAAAAAAATCTTAAATAAATTAAAAACAACTGATATATCAATTAACACATAATCATGGAATAATAATATCAATTAAGGAGAAGTATAACCCAATAAATGGAAATTTATTTAAACAATCCCTTACAACATGGCAACGTTCAAGTCAAATAAAATTTGATGAAATGATTTAAATTATAACATAAAATAACAAAAATTATTAATTATTTATGATATAAAATGTAAAATGGGTAGTATATACAACACAAAAATAAATTAGGTGAATAAAATTAAAATATGCATCAATGAAAGGAAATTGAGATGAAATCTCTTACCTCGAGTCAAGACTTTACATGTATGTACATTAACCCCTACATAATAAACTAACATTAATTATTTAATTATTTAATTATTTAATAACATTTTATATGTTTATTAATATATAATTCAACCATTTATTTCTATTATTTAAATGAAATATTTAATAACATAATCATTTTAGTCCAAATAGATCGTTTTGAAGTTGTTCGGTTAATAATTTCATTACATCATCAATGTGTAAATCATGGTCAACTGGGTCATTGTAAGAAAATATACAAAAAAATAATAATTAAATAATTATAATTTTCATTCTTCAGTTATAATTTTAAAACCTACCATGAACAATGGATATGAAAAATGAACTACATTACACTCATTGAGACAGTAAGCCATACATATGCCTGAGTAACATTTTCATTTTTTCACGAACACGATGGATACAAGGTAAGTATTATTTTATGTTTCCATAATTATTATTATATAATAAATATAATATAATTTATTTAGATACACTTATATATGAGATTTTGTAAAGAAAAACTGAATCACTTCGCTTCATGAAGGTTGTAAGACACACAAACACACCAAGCACATTATCATTTTCAATGGATTGAAAGGTATGAAAATAGTTGATATATCATATTTATAGAATTTTAATAAAATAATGAATAAAATAAAAATAAATTAAATCTATTATTATAATTATCCTTGAAATTTGGTGAGGGAAAACAAATTACATCTGCTCCTAAGGTGGTAGTCTACTGTACAGAAAAATGACAATTTCATTTCCCATTTGATAGAAGATGAGATAGAAAGAGATTATAAAATTAATATAATTACTTATATTTATATGAAATATAATTTCTTTTTATTTCATAATAGTTAAATAATATTTTAAAGAGGTATAAGAATAAAAAAAACTAAAATAGTTGGTAAAAAACCACCACTATTTTTTGGACATCCTCCTTTGCTTTACAGGTTAAGCCTTAAAAAGTTGGTATTCTACCAAAAATAACACCTAAAAAATTTGGAAAAGTATTTTAGTAAGGGAATTGAGGTGTTATTGTCTCAAAAAAACCTTTATTGATGTGTCATTGAAAGAGGATAAGAGGTTCACTTTTATAAGAGAGGGGAGGGGCATTCTTGAAACTTCATAACGTATTAAATTAGTTCTCATGAAAAATGAATAAAAATTGATATAATTGTAATATAGGATGATTATGAGTCTAAATAATCTCATATAATAAATTTTTTACATGTTTATAGGAATTATTCACAATTATCTCATTGTTTTAACCCCAATTAACCCTTTTGACAATTATAGTGATGTTAATGTGTTTTACTCTTTAGGGATAAATAAAGTCACTAGAAAAGGAAAATTGACCCATAAATTTACCATGGTTTATATTTTAATAAATATACCATTAAATTGGTATAAATTATGAATTTTTTATTTTAAAATTATTTAATAAAATATTAATTATTGACAAATATCATTAATATCAATTTTTGAAATACCTGAAATATTATAATATAATATGAATATAACTCATAAAAAATGGTTCTAAAATGATATTTATTAAAATAAAATGAGGCTATGATTTTATTATACTCACCTAATAATATTTTTATAGGTTTATATATCATTTTAAACCTTATCTTTTGGTTTAAGACTTTTGTTAACCAATTTTATCCTTAACTATAGTAATTGTTTTTTTAATATTAAAGACATAGAATTTTACTTATATTGTTTAAATATTCTTATAAATTTCCTTGTGATGAAATTTTACCAATTTATCATACTAGATTCCCTGTTAAAATATTTTTATGATTATAATATAATTTAGCATCATTCATTTTATATAAAATACTCTCTTTGTTATTTTAAGAAATATTAACATAAAATGAATTTGAAAACATCATGATAGTAATTTAATTCATATATAATCCATTAAAAGTACTTAATATTTTACATAAATCACATATATATATAATTCATGGGATACAATAACTCTCCCAAAAAATATTACTTATAGTGTTTTTATAATTATTTAATTTATTTTTCTACTACCTGCATAGAAATCCAGTCGGCATTGTGTAAGAAATTAAGTTAATTATATCGTCACTAAAACGAAAAATAAAATACCATGATAAAAAATCATTTATATTAAAAATTACCATTTATTACTGAAAATAATTTGTCTTTATCCATGCCAAAAATATTTATAGATATTAGAAGTAAGATAGTGAAATTTTTGTCTTTATATTTACAGAAAAGAATATATAAGTCATTTTACATTAAAAATGGAAAAAAATTTACAAATATAAGAATATTGGATTAGTATGGTCGAACCCAAATCATAAAATTTATTAAATTCATGTGTTTGGGTAAATTGTAGTCAATATAATATTATTTTTAACATTAATTACCTGATTTACTCTTACCGAGGTGGCAAATATTTACTACAATAACTACTCATAATGAAAAAAAATAAAATGGGACTATTTAGAAATTTTGGAACTCATGATTAAAAAAATTGTATCAATTTTTCAAGTTTCAATTACTAGAAGTTGTAGAAATCAATTTTAATATAAATACATAAAACATAATGAAAAACTATTTTTATTGAAAAATGATTTTTAAGATAGAAAATGAACTTATGAATAAAACATGTATAATAATGTTTCAAATGAAATTAGATATAATATATATAATTAATGAAAACCTATATTACTGTAATTTAAAATTAAAATAATAGTAGGACTTTTCAATGAAAAGAGATGAAAGTTTTATAAAAATAGGTATTTTTCCCTATTCACTAAAAAATGAATCAGTGGATAAAGAATACTAAAAATATACCCTAAGATAATTTTGTTATTTTTTTAAATTTTTTTTATCAATTATATTATTTTTTGTTTAAAATTTATATAAATTATTTATAATATTCCCTCACAAAAAAAATAATTTTCGAAGAAATGATATTTTTGAAGCATAAAATGATTTTGTTAAAAAATTGAGTTCTTATTTTCTAAGAATTAATAATTACATTGGTATTTTGTAAGATATTATATATATATATTTCATATTGCGATTAATCCTATTCATACCCACCAATTTGACATCTAAGACACATTAAAATATCAATATTTTATGGTTCATTTAAGCACAATGTTTTATGTTGTATATACTATCGAACATGGTGATATTTCAAAACTTTTTAGATTCTATATTACTATTTAACTTCATTCTTTTATGTGCATACTCTTCTTCTTGGATATCTCTATCTCCCATTCATCTTCAATGCATATACTATCTTAGGTAATAATAATATCATATTTCTCTATCTTCAGTACTCTTGATTTTCTCTTTAGAGCATAGTATCATGATCTCCATATCTTAGAACATATTTTATTATACCAGTAATAAAAAATGATAAATTTTTTTAATATCATAAATAGAGTGCATTTTATTTAAAAAAATTCTTCAATACATTTTTTAAGAGTTAGATATCCAGAATATGAAAAATAATGAGATAAAGTATATGATAATGTAATCAACTGAATATCTTCAAGATCTTGAAGATGATATTTATGTTAGGATTTATAACGTTCATTATATTTTTTGATTAATTTATCTAAAGGAGAAGATCCATTATATATGATTGGAACATGTTCTAGGACTACAGAATAATGAAATACAATGGAGGTAGTGGTGTAGAATTTACATTCTTAAAGTTCTATAGATGGTCAATTTAATAGAATATATATTATAATAGTTACTAAATATGTAATATTCTTTTTAATGGAAATGTTTCTTAGTCATTTTGAAAAAAATGATTGTATATCATATTTTATGGAATATAACATAAGTGTAACTTACTATTTTATCAGATGTTAGAGGCTAATCTAGGAGTATCTATTGGTGATTTAATGTTACCATGTTCAATGGATGTACTCTTATAAAGATCGAATGTAAGTGTAATTAGTTTACCAGTTGGGCCCCACTATGAAGGTGGGATGGGACTATCACACTTGTATCTTATGATGATTAATGATCAAATTGGATGAATTATCAATGGATATTGGGATAATATAAATTATAATTAAATAAATGGTTCAATTGTTTTCACTCATGGAGGTAGGGATTATTATTTAAACCATATATCCCTTATGTTCATTTTTTGTGCTATATTTTTATACATAAATGTTTGTTATGTGTTTATTTTAGGTGTGTGAGTGGTCAACTCAATGAATTTATTTAGGGTGAATTTTACTTCCTAATTTATCGTAAATTAACATTATAGTGTTCTTATGGTTTGGTTAGTTTTTGGTTCTTCATTTAGTGTGTTTATGTTTTAGTTGTGTATCTTTTGGTACTTGGGATTATGTGAATCTCAAAAATTAGTATCAGAGCTTTTGATTTAGTATGGTTTGGAAGCACACCCTATATAAGTCTTTGTTAATGATCTTATCTTTATTTTATTTCATTTTAATGGGAGTTTACTCTGATCGGATGATATAATGCTAGAATAATGCAAGGTTTAAATAGATAAGTTCAATGTGATGTAATTTATCTTCTAGAGGATATAAATAGAAGACTATTTGAATTAGAATGTTCTTAATGTTAAATCGATTATAGTTAAAGAAGTGGTAACGGTGAATGAATAATTTTAAATTTTTTTAATGAATGGAACTTGGATTTATTTAGATTTCCTTGGTTTAAAATATACCATTTAACATTTCTGAGTTAAATATCATAATAAATCTAATTAAATCTTTGGAAGTCATATATGATAATCCAACAACTATGAACTAGGTGTTTGTAACACAATGGTTATTCTACATAAGGATATAAAATGGAATATAAAAAACTAATCATGTGAATAAATTTAACATGATTTATATTAATCTTGAATATATTAGTGTTATGTTTATAAATTTTTTTTGGGAACTATTGTTATTATCATATCTTCTACAAAATTGGGATACTGACAACTAATGTACGTAACTCTTGTGAGAAATATGATATTATTTTTTGGGATATAATAGGTCTTATTTTGAATGAAAATATTTTGTAAATGAAAATATAGGGAGCTATGATAATTTCATATCATATGGAATGAAAAATACAATCTCCTTAGCATAGTGGATAGAAGAAATAACAAGATATGTTCAGGGAGAGAAGTCGAGGTAATTATACAATGATATAACCCACATGTTAGCACTTTGAGAAGTGGGTAAATTTTAAGAAATATTTCATAGATAACAGGATGAACTATAGAATGTAATATTCCAAAAGTTCTTTTTTTAATTCATTGGTTGAATATAGTGGTAGTTTCATTCTATGTGTTAATTTTTAGTTGAATTATGGATCATTGATTTCAGATCATTGTTTCATTATATAGTAGAGACATGATACATGGTGAATAATGTGTTTATAAGATTCATCATGGACCAATAAGATGATATTGAAACTCTAGAGATCATTGAGAAGGGAAATTTTAGTGTTTAGATGAAGAATGAAATACACCATTATTTAAAGATGTTTTTTCCTCTCTTAGCTCAACATAAGAGCCAAGTTTCCATTGGAAAGTTGGATGAAGAAGTGTTAAAAACAATATCCATGAATAGAGTATCCAAAATTACTTGGGGTTCAATGGTCATGAATAGAGGTTCAGTGGATAGATAGGTGTATCTAACTATAGGGAAAAATGGGGAAATAATTTCTAGAATGATAACTTCTAAATTCTTGGAGTTATGACACTGTCATCTTGGAGACCTTAGAGTTAATAATATACATGTTATATTGTAAAATAGTATAATTAATAATAATTAATTATAGTTCAAAATTTGCGATAGTTTTTTATAAAAAAAGATAATGGTGCTGTTTAAATTGAATGGAATGAAATAAAAGCAGTCAAGCAAGATCTTGAATACAAGGATGTTTGGGGGTGTATACCATTCAATCATTAAGGTAAATTAATTTAAATTTTCAACTTCATTGATTATTTAATAAGGATAATATGGGTTTATAACTAGAATAAAATACTATGGTTTCCAGAGTTTTTATTGGAGGAGAGTCGATGATAGATAAAGGGACTGAAAATAAGATGAAATGCTTAATGTTAGATAATAGTGTCGAATAAAATAACAATGGTTTCAAATAAACATTATAGAGGAAAGGAATCATGTCCAAAAAAACTATACATGGAATAATAGTGTTGAATGGTGTCATAGAGAGGATGAATCATAGGACAATAGAAAAGGCTTAGAGCATGGGGTTTCATTGCCGAATTTCCAATAAGGTTTTGGTTGAAGAAATTAATTGTGGGGTGTACCTTATTTACCATAGTCCTTTCTCCCTAAAAGGATAGGATATTTTTTTAGAATTGGTGGATAAGGAAACTGGCATAAGCTAACCACATCAATATTTTTGGAATTTTGGCATATGTACATATATATTCTAAGGATGTTAGATCTTGGAATCATTTTTGTCTATTTTGGGAGTATTAAAATTTTCCTATTTGAATATTAAAAAAATCCTTAGAATATTTTATATAAGTAATTATTTTGAAATAATAACTTTTAGTTGTAATTATATTTTATTATATAATAATTTATGTAATTGTAATTTCTCATAGATTTATTAAGTAGTGCCTTTAGTATTTTTAAATTATATTTTTCCGTAATATTTATTTACTTAAAATTTCATTAGATTTCATGTTTAGATTTTTTATAAGATAT
This sequence comes from Viscum album, assembly GCA_963277665.1. Classification (NCBI taxonomy): domain Eukaryota; kingdom Viridiplantae; phylum Streptophyta; class Magnoliopsida; order Santalales; family Viscaceae; genus Viscum; species Viscum album. The sequence continues at coordinate 1,664,914,254 of OY728128.1, forward strand.
ACTATATTTTTAATGAAGTGTTCTTAGGATAAAAATTCATTTATGTCCTTAAATTATCATTTATATTGGATTTTTACAATTCCCACATAAATATTTTGTTATTCACCATGTAGTCGATTTTTTATCCATATAGAATATTTTTTAGTGCACTTAGCCGATTTTTTATAATCAATTCCCTTATATACTTTTACCATATATTGAGATAAAGAAATACAAATTGAGTGATTTTTATTATGTTAGAAATATAATATAATTATCTAAATTTACTTATCAAGTTAGTAATTGATCTCTATATTGTATGAAATTAGGTTAGAAGTCACTTTACGTTTTCAGTTTGAATTCCACATTTTTTCAAAACTATTTTACTAACAATTTTTAATCATAGATTGAGATATAGAGGTATAATTAAGTTGATTATTTATTATTTATAATTATAATGAAATATAAATAAAAAATAACTATACCAAAATATTATTAGGTATTTTTTAGGTTTAAAACTTATTAATTCAATATGCAGATTTAAGGAATTTGGCTATGTGATTCCCTTAATGTTTTTTATACATGAATCACTTATGTAAATTCATATTTGTTGATTAGATTATGTGAATAACCTATTTCAATTCACCTAAATGAAATTTTATTACATGGTGAGTTTTAACTACATAGAGAAATATGGATATGTGAATTACACTAATGTTATCTTTTTATTGTGGTTTAGTGAAAATCTATAGGTTATTCTAAAATCTAGAAATTTACTATGGTTTATGGTTTGTTTCATATTTTTATTTTATGCACATTCATATAAAATATTTCTATTATTATAATGAATTAATAAATTACTATTAATTATATATAATCTATGAGAAGTGTTTTTATTTATTTTAAACATTTTCAGAAAGATCATAGTGTGTTCTATTTTCAAACATGAAACCTATTGCTTGGAACCCAAAAATAATTTTTATTATTTTATGTTGTTTTATTCTATTATATTATGTAAAAATTAATAATAGTAGATACTAACCTCAATCACAATCATTTTATTATTTTTAAATCATTGTAATTAATTTTGGGAATTCTCCAAATTTTAACGGGATGTTTAAATTGGAATGTTTTTTTTTAATTTCAAATTTCAATTAAGGAAATTTGATTTTAAAGGTATTTATTTATGACAAGTTATTATTGATGTATTTTAAAGTATTCAATTGAATTATTGAAAATTTCTTTGAGTGATTATTTATTTTTTTGATTACTAAACATATATTGGGGGAATATTATGTTATAATAATTTCACTCTTCCATCTCTCTTTAATTATTTGGTTTAATCATTTTTGATTTCCATAACATCTATCAGCTATGATAAGTTTATTTTTTTAAAATTATTATTACTCTTACTTATGTGTGGCTGGAAAGTGACAGAATACTCATGAGATACTTCTATAATAAGAGCATTCAAATGTCCAAGTGATACAATGTGAAGATCATTGTAGTGTCAATACTGTGAAGTAATGTACATTCTACTTTTTTTGAAAATTTCTTATCACCACCGTTTGATCTATCAAGAGAGAAAAAAATTATATGACTTTTTCTACTAACTCTAAAAAACTAGATAGTTGATTCGACACTCATGAAATAATATCTATGTTTTATTATTCTTATTTCTTTTTATTTTTGGATAATTTAGTCTGTAACAATTCCCCTATCTATCAAATTATTCCACTTTATCTTTATGATTTTTCAAAAAAAAAAGAGTTCTCTCTCATTGTATATGACTCAAATATTTTAATGTGAGGCACATTTGGGTTTTAAATATTGGTATCTAAAGTCTGGGTTATAATTGTGTTGTGACTCTTTATACAAAAGTTAGGTCTCTTAGTTATTCTTCCACTTGGAAAAGTCATTTGTAATTGGGTTATTATTCACCTTAAATAATAATATTAGTTCTCAATATATATCTCTTTGAGTATAGTGATTTTATATTATACTAGGTCCATTTTAAATGAAACTCCTATAAAAATATTATTGAATTATTTATTTAATTTTTTTCTACTAATTAACTTCACTAAATAACATTGATAATTAATTTAGATAATTAATTCATCACAATAATTATTATAAGTCTGTCTATTTACCACCCTCTATACCATTTGTCATCAACCTATCTAACCTAAAAATTGGTATAAAAGGTTATTACTTTTTGAATTTAAGAAAACCTCTTATAGAGTATGTTGTTTATATTTTATTGTGATAATTTTTTCACAAACCTCATAGTCCAAGGAAAATATCTGTAATCTAGAAGGAAAGAATGAGAATGATCGAGAGAATCCTCAAAACCACCAAAATTTGAGGGAAATTAATATGAATATTACAAATTTTTAATGGATGTATGCCTTAAGAAGTCAAGTATAAAAAACTATTAGATCATGGAAAAACCTTACAAGATACCAGAAGCTGACCCAAATACTCTGACAAGAAAGGATACTACTAAAGATTTTTTAAATTAAAAATTTGTGAATATTTTAAATATTTATATTAGTATAAATGTGTTTTTTTCATGTTTCTAAATGTAATATAGATCATGATATATATAATAATATACCAGTTACTCACCATGGACCATACAAGATGATTAAAACCAAACTCAGAATGCTTCAAGTGGAGTACCAATATTTTAAGATAGGTGAAGATAAAAGAATAAATCTAGTATTCTACTAATTAACTTGAATTTTTAATAAAAATAATTCACTTGAAAAAACTTTGGAGAAACCCATACTTTGGGAAATATTCCTTAGAGTTATACCAATTAAATAACATGAAAGGAATGTTGTGATTAATAAAAGAAAAAATTTAAAAGAATACACATTGGATTAAATCATAAGATCATATCATAAATATGAATATATGATAAAGAATATCTTGTAATAAGATACTTAAAATAAGGAAGATATTTATTTCAAATCACATATAAAGGTTATTTCTAACTTTTTTAAATCTAAGGCATAAGAAAGTTACATAAGAGAAATTTTGAATATATAAGAACAAGTTTTTAAAATCTGGTGAAGATAATGAAAAAGTTCAAGAATTGAGAAAGTAAATATCAATAGAATGATGGAAAATAAATTAAGATTACTACATATGGAATACATGTAAAAAGTCATGAATAATCAAAGAAGTTAAATATCAAACCCAGTTGTCCAAAGTTGAAGCCAAAATTGAGAGATAAAAACAAAGGATAGAATTAAAATCCACTTATCATGCTAGATGAATATGCAACAAAGAATACATTTTAAGTGATAAATCTAGAAGTGAAAAACAACTATCCATCCTATATTTTATGGAAATAAATATAAATAATGTTAGTAATGATTTTAAATATAGTTATTGTTCTGATAGTGATGGTTATATATTTGATGAGTTGTATGATGAAATTGAAAAGATGAAAAATGATATTTTAAGAGATACTGAATTATATAAATAATTTAAAAATTCATATTAAATAAATTAATAAATTTAATAGGGAAAATGATGCACTTAATGAATAAATAAGAAATTCTACATCATTTTATAAAGGTAAGATCTGTGATTATTTTTAAGTTTTTTAAAAGGATAATGGTAATTTTGTAAAATAAGTTGTAAGGTTAGAAGAGAAATTATATAATTTTGTTTAAGGAAATGAAAAATACTAAAATATTTTATATATAAGGAATCCAAATAAAGATAAATTTTATTTTTATAATCTACATACTTCTAATTTATACAAGACCAATTTTGTTAAAATTTATATCGGAAATGCTTCTATTATTATATAATTTAAATGTTGTATGAAAGGAAATAATAATAATGAATTTTATATTAGATATTCTAAATCTCTTATCTCTACGTTATATTTTTTTTTTCAAAATATTCATCATCTATATTACCTTATAATAAATGTCTTAAATCTGTTTGGGTACCTATGAATTCTATTTATTACCAAGTTTGACCCAAAATAGCATGGGTACCAAAATTTTGTCTTTATATAATTTAACTTTTCTAGATAAATTTCTTAATAATCTCATGTTCATATGGTACATGGAAAGTGGTTGCTCCCAACACATGAATAAATACCTATAGAATTTTCTCTCTTATACCAAATGGGATGGAGGCACTTTCACCTTTAGAGATTACTCTAAAGGCAAGGTTAATGTATTTGGAGAAGTATGTCTTTACAGTGTTTTTTGAATTTATAAATTTTTTATACATTTATGATATGAGAAATATATTAATTATTATTTAAAAATTATCCAATAATTTTATTCATGTTAAATTTGATGATAATAAATATTTATTTTTTCTAAATGAAAATGTTTTATTTTATTCTCATAGAAAATTTAATATTCATTATATTAATTTCAATAATACATCAAATAAAAATGTTAATAATCTTAATGATATAGAAAAATATGATGTTCTCTTGCATAAAAGTCTTTAACATGATCATTTATGAATGGTGCACAAATTATCCAAGCATGTACATTCTCTATATTTACCCAAGTTAAATGTAAGAATGTGTTTTGTTGGGGATTTATCCATTAAAGGTAACAAGAAAAATGAATATTTTAAATATATCAATCATTTTTATACTTACAAACCCTTTTAATTATAATATCTAGATTTATTTGGTCCAATGAAAACTACATGTTTTAGTGGTGAGAAATATGTTTTTGTCGTTGCTGATTATTTTTAGTATATTTTCATGGGTTTATTTTATGTCTCATAATAATGAAACCATAACTTGATTTATTTATTTCTGTAATCCATTTAAAAATACAATCGTTTTTAATTTTTTCTATTTTAAGTGATAATGGAGGTGAATATTATAATGTTAACTATGAAAATATTTTTTGAATAAAATGGTTATGCTTAGAATTATTTTACTCCTAGAACACCAAAAAAAAGTTTTATAGAATAGAATAGTAGAATTATTGAAGATATGGTTCAAAATATGATAAAAAAATATTTTTTATCAAAATACTTTTTGGATCAATCTATTAATACTACTTGATTTGTTTGGAATAGAGTTTACATTATAATTGTATTGATGAAAACCCATTATGAATTGTTTAATGGTAGAAAAAAGGTTGATTATTTTAAAGATTTTTGTTGAATTTTTTTTATCATTAATATGAATGAAAATATAGATAATATTAATGATAAATGTCTTGAAAACATGTTTATTAGTTATTTTTATAATATTAAATATTATTGAGTTTATAAAAAGCATACCGTGACTGTTTAATAATATATTCATATAAATGTTGATGAATCATGTGATGTTTAAAAATATTTTTTTGAAAATATTGCACATGCTTTCAGGGATTTAAATTTGGTTAAAAAACAAATTTACTATATCTATCGAGGGGGGAAGATTCTCAATATGATCCTAGATCATAGAGGATTCAAAAATACCGTCCAATTAAAAATTTGATTGTTTAAGTAGTTTCTAGTTTGAAAACTAAAAGCTTTACATTAACCTTCTTTGTGAATTATTCTTTTGGTTTTGATATTGTGGATAAAGATGATTTATATTATTTGAATTATGATAATTAGATTATATCATTGATAGATATGTTTAATCAGTTTTCTATAAATAATGTTTTTACTTTAGTTAAACCCCTAATAAAAAACAAATTATTGGAACTATATAGATTTTTATTAATAAGATGGATGAATTTAGTAAAATTATTAAAAATAAATCTATAATAGTTTCCCAAGCTTATTTTCAAGAAGAAGATAAATAATTAGATGAATTTTAACACATATTTATCATATTAAAGCTATTATATTTTGGAATTTTTTTACACGTTTCAAGGTTTTATGATTCAAATGGACATTAAAAATCATTTTTAAATGGTTTTACTTGTGGAGAATATTATATTTTTCAACCACCTAGTTTTTAAAATGAAAAATTTTTAGTCATGTTTTTAAATCATCAAAATATTTATATAGTCTTAAACAAAAACCTCAAGCTTGGTATGATATGCTCACATTATTTATATTAAAAAATAATTTTAAAAAAGGTAAAGTATATCCAAATTTCTTATTAAAATAACTTCAAATGATATTTTGATCCTTCAAATTTATCTTTATGATATTTTTTTTCTTATTTTTAAATGATTTTATTTGTAATGAATCTTAAAATTTTATGGTTACAGAATTAGATATTATTATTTTGGGAGAACTGCTATTCTTTTTAGGTATTTAAATTAATCAAATAAATGATTGTATTTTTAAGAATCAATATAAATATAAAAAATATTTAGTGAAGAGTTTGGGTATTGATTCCTACTATATTTTAAAAACCCCAATTTTTATTAGTTATAAATTATATTTTGATGTTTCTAGAAAATATCTTGATTCTAAATTATTGAGTGGATTGATTGGATTTTTTATTTAATTACTTATAGAGCTGATATAATGTTTAGTGTATTTTTATGTAGTATATTTTAAAATGATCATATATAATATCACTTTAAGGATGTTAAATGTATTATTGTATATATTAAATTAACTATTAATATTTTATTATTTTATTATAGGAATTTTTTTTATTGATTTAATTAGTTACTCTGACTCTGATTTTGGAGGATTTCAATATGATAGAAAATTCTCCTTTGGTATGGGCCACTTTCTTGGTAAAAAATAGTTCTTATGATTTTAAGGAAGCAAAATTATGATAATTTATCTACTAATGGGAGTGAGTGTGTTTTAAATACATATTTTTTCTTTCAATATTAGTGGATTAAACAATATTTTTCCAGTTTTTATTTTACTTTTGAGAAGTTTCAATTTATTATGATAATTATTATGTTATTAAATTTAAAAAATTAATTTATTAAACTCTCAATCTAAGCATGTTGACATGTGATTTCATTTTAAATTAAATTATAATATTAAAGGAGATTTTATTTTATATTATGTTCTAACTAAAAATAAAATGATGAATATTTTTACTAAACCATTGGATTTTTATAGATTTGAGAAAATAAAACTTGAACATGTAATTTTTAAAATTTAGTTTAAAATAATGATTTGTCTTTATAAAGGGGCATATTTTTTAATCTTTAATATATTTTTTTGATAAACATTAAAATATTTGAGAATTTTTGAAAAATATTGTTCATTTTTGTAATTTCCATAAATGAAGAGTTTTTAGAACATAGATGCATGTTTATCTATTTTTGTAGTACTAATATTGTATATTTTGAATATTAAAAAATGAATCACAATATTTTTTAGAGGTAGTTATTTTAAAACAGTTTTTTAGTTATAATTATATATTATTATATATTATTTTATTTAATTCTAATTTCTTATAGCTTTATTTAGGGTTATATTTAGTATGTTTAACTTTTATTTTGTCATAATATCTCATTAGTTAATATTTCTATAGATTTAATGTTTGGATTGGTGATAACATTCTATAAAAGTTTTAGTAAGTGTTCCTAGGATAAATAAGTCATTTTGGACCATAAAATTTCATTTATGAATTATTTTTACTATTCAGAAATTTCTATTTAACTCTTTACCATGTAACTAATTTCTTATCCATGTAGCCTATTTTGAATCCACAAAGTAGATTTTCCAGAAAAAATTTCCTTCGGTATTTTGACCACATATTGGGATATAGAACTCCAAATTGATTGATAATTATTATGTTGTAAATTATATGAAAATTATATATATTTAATTTTTAAATTTTGAATCTATCTCTATATTCAATGAAATTATGCGAGAAGTCACAGTATGTTTTCAATCTAAGTTTTGCAGTTAAAAAAACATGCTATGACTTTTAATCATGAATTGATTTATAAATTTCCAATTAATGTGATTATTAATTAAAATGAAGGATAATGAAATTTTATAAATATATGTTAACTTTAATGAAATATGATTCTACCATTTTATAGGTATTTTTTTGTCTTAATATTGTTAAGTAAATCTATTTATATATTTTATGAATTTAGATACATGGTTCCATTTCCTGATTTACTTACATGAATCACTTATGTAGATTCAGCTACAAAATTCGATTATGTGAATCACATACGTCAATTCACAAATGTTAAATTTTCTATCATGGTTAGTTTTAGCTATATATAGAAAAACAACTATGTGAAATGAACCTAAATGAATTTACTTATGTAATTGAATTAATTTCTATAGGTTGTTCTATAATCTGAAAATTTGATCTATTTTACGTATTGTATCATATTTTTATTTTTGTATTGTAAATTTAAAATATATAAATTGTTCTAATGACCTTATAAATAGATATTAATTATAGAGAACCCATGAAAGGTATTTTTCATTTTTTAAACATGATTTTATGATGATAAAAGGGTGTTCTATTTTCATGCATGATACTTCTAGATTGAAACTCAATTGTTCAGGTTATTTTCTTAAAATGTATTATTTTAGAATTAATATTATTTGATATTAAAATCATTCAAAAATTGTTTAATATATCTTTTAATATTTTAATTTTAATTTTTTTCAAATTCTCACATAATTATTCCATATTTAAAATGGAATGTTTTTGAATTTCAAATTTCAAATAGAGACTTGTGATTTTAATGGGATTTATTTTTGACCAATTATTTGGAAGTATTTTAAACTACATAATTGAATGATTTCAAATCAGTTTGAATTATTATTTATTATTCGAAATATTGGACATGATTTGAGTGATTATTGTGCAATGATAATTCTCAATTTTTTATCTCTCTCTCTGATAATCTAGTTTTATCATTTTTGAATTTTGAATTCAATAAAATCTCTTGACTGTGTTGAATATTTTTTTTAAAAAGATGTTTGAGCCTTGATGTTATGTGGTTGGAAAGTGATATAATACTACTATGATACATCTTATATGAGTTATTTCATATTTTCAAATCATACTGTGCAAATAACCTGGTGGTTCAGATACAATGAATTTGTATACATTCGGCTCATACTAAACATTTCCCACTATTTCCGGATGATCTCTCAAGGGATAAAAAAACATTCTATGACTTCTTATATTACCTTGATGAGACAACCAAGTTGATAAAATAATCTAGAACCACTACTTGTTTTTTATTTTTCTTCTATCTATTTCATTATAATAGCTCAAGTTTGTAACAATTCAGTATATCTCGTATATTCTTTCACTTTTTCTTTATTTTTTTTCAAACAAAATCATTCACTATCTATGGGTATTAACTCCCAAATTCAATGCTAGGTCTGTTTGATTTGTGATTCATGGCATGTAAAGTGAAGGTTATAATTAGGTTGTGACTACCTGTACAAAAGGAAGTTGGTTTGGTTATTTTTCTACTATAAAATGTTGGTTTCAATAGGTTTATGGTTCTCCTTCCAAAATATGATTAGTTAATAATTTATCACTCACCGAGTAGAAAGGTATAAGAGTAGGATTGGACTAGTTTTGACTGATCTACTAAAATAACCTTTCATTCTTTATTTTTTTTATTTTTATAAGTAACATTGATAATTAATTTCTATAAATAATACATCAATTTAATTTTTTTAATCTGGTCTATTCACCCCTCTCTAGACTATCTATCATCACCCTATCCAACCCAAAAAATGATAGAAAAAACACAAATTTAAATACCTTGAATGTTTCTTTTTGGGATATCATGATGGAAAATTTGGTTTTAATCTATAAGATGATTATAATTAGGTTATATTCAAAATTTTCATCTTTATTTTTAGTGAAAAGGTCATTTGGAAATACCAAAACTTCATAAAAAAAGAATATCGGAATAAAGGATTAGGTGAAAAAATCCAAGTTGATCAGACTGTAAGTTTGGAAAGAATACCAGTTTCAAAAAGTTTAATTTTTAGGAATTTTTTGAAGTTCTACCAAATGAAGATATACCTTAACTCGATAGAACTATGGATGATAAAGATATGGTTTAGAGAGGTGGATTTATAGAAGTTATTGTTTTATAAAGAGTATAACAGTAGACTAAATTGAAGAGATATACCAGATTCAAATGACCAATACAGAGGTTTATACATGACTAACATTATATACCTATAACATATGAACAAGATAATTACAACCCAAAAGAAGCAGTTGATGGATTCTAGTGCCTTCCTCAAATGAACTTGGCAGTGGAGGAAACCCATGGAATGTATTTTCAATCTATAACGAAATTGATATGAATAAAAATGAATAACATATATAGTATCTATACTTCTTATTAATCCAATAATTAATATTTTATTTATTCATGATTGTGGTCACCACACTTTCATCTCAAATCCCACATCAGTTAGTGGATCATCAATTGAATCAAGAGGATTCTTGATCACAAATGGGTGATTTATCCTTCTTTGTGGAGATGAATTATTATAAAGGATGATGACAGATTAATATTTTGGATTTCAAGTATATGATCACACTAGAAATATATGGACTAAATTCATTTTATAGAAACTATTGATTCTCTTCATTAAATAATGATATGGAGAGCGGAGTGATAACTATATCAAGGGCCATCTAATAAAACTCAAATTTGACTACCCATTGGTGCCTAAGTCATTAAACACTTCAATGGATGTGTTAAGACATAAATGAATCATATTATGATTAAAAATTGAAGCCAAATGGGATAATATAAAAGTTTTACATACACTCACATCCCATGAAACCCTTATCATAAGGCCTATCATATACTATGATATTACTTGAAATAAGCATCCTCACACTCTTTATGGTATATGAATATTGAAAATTATTATATATATCCCATACATATCTTATCTTATTAATTAAGGTATATCATAGGATATGATATCCCCCATTTTAGTACGTATCAAAAAATATACTACATGTAATAAAATAACATATGGACTTCATGAAAAACCTGAAAACTCTTTGTGAATCTGTCCAAAACCATTATTGATATGGTTTTTTAAAGTATCATTAGTTTGGAATTATAATGTTTTATAAAAAATGATTCTTATGAAAAGAAATAATATCGTTATCATATGGTCTTTAGTATCATTAAAAAAATATAAACTCTCGATTTCATAAATGTAACTAAAGATATACCTATAGAAAAGAATCGGTTCTACTCAAGCAACTAAGGTATTCGACATGTCTTGATCAAACATAATCAAATTTATATATAAAAACATCCAAAACAAGATATATCATATACATCATATATATACCTACATTATACATTTTTACATATCATCAAATGACCACTTAAATAGAACATATCAATCTAGTATATTCCATCCCATCAATTCATGATTCTCTGAAATAGACTAACATGGTCAATGAATAGATCAAATTCCATTCATCTAGCATACAAACACATCACATGTCTCTCTTCCAAATAGATGAACACATAACATGTTACATAACTAATAATGAACATGTGTTTAAAAAGTCCGATTTAATCAAGGGAATGGATATATTTTATCATTATAAAATTGTATAAATCATATATTGGTTGAGCATCCAATAATGAAAAAAATAAAAAAAACACACCAAACCAGTCATTGGTTATCTAATTCTTAAGGATTTCATTAGTATGATATCAAATTATTATTGTTTTCATGCTAGGTATCTCACAAACTTTAGGTAGTGGGGATTGATATTAATTATACACCTGTAAATATATCCATGATTTCATGAAATTCCATGAGATATACTTTAGTGGGTCAATTCAAGAAATAAGTCTTGATTTATCACCACATGATTTTATTAATTTTATCCTAAATATAACTTGTTTATTGAGTACATGATTATACTCAAAAAAACCTTAACATATCATCATAACCCAAAATACAGCACGATTATCATCCGTTAGGGAAAATTAAAATTAAAACTTTTATAGGATATTATCATTCAACTTTTCATATAAAATATATTTCAATACACATTAATTAATGATAAATGATGTTTGACTTTATTTTAAAATAATTATACATTTACAATCATTACATCAATATATTATGTATCTTATATTCAAAAATATTTAACATGAAACTTATACTACTTATGGGGTAATTGAATCATCAATAGGCATGCTAAATTATCAGTTGTGTTCACCCAATAGATCTTAACATTACCCCTCTCAATTATCACTTGTATGATATGGTATTTGTGAAGTATGTGTTTGATCCTTTGGTCAAATCAAGGGTCCTTGTCTAGATCAGTAAGTCCATTTTTATCAAAATAAATCTTAATTTTTCCCTCGATGGTAGGAACAAAACCATGTTCAAAAATAAACTTATCGATCCAAATATCTTCCATATATATATTTAATGTAGTGATTTACTCAGCCTCTATTATTACATCCTCTATAGTGGCTTGTTTGGAATTATTCCAACCGATAGCTCCACCATTTAGGAAAAATATAAAACTATATTGATATATAATGTTATCATTATTATATTAGAAAATAGAATCTATGTAACTCTATACACAGAGATCATCCTTTAATCCAAAGATCAATAACATATCCTTATCCCATTTTGAGTTCTTTAGAATTTCACTAAAACTAATCTAGATAATATTATTAGGATTGTATTTTTATCTACTATTTATACTATGCACATAGGTGATTCAAGGAAAATAAAACAATATAACATACATGTTAGGTCCAATGTTGAATGCATGGTCATAACTATCAATCCTTTTTTAATCTTTTGTTAGATCTTGAATATTTATAAGATTTATGCCATATAATACTAATGAAGACACATTGTTTGAGTTCTCTATGTTAAACCGGTTTTAAAATTTACCAATAAATATGTGTTGACTAGTATAATAATTCTATTAGATCAATATCTATTGATCTTCATACCCATTATACAAGATTCTTCACCCATGATGTTTATAGAGAAACATTTACCCAATCATATAATTATAGAGTGTAGAGTTGGGATGTATTTTTTGATAAGTAGTACTTAATTTACAAAGAATATAATAAGAAAAATAATACTCCCACTAATATTTGTCTATATATAAGAATAATTTGTGTACTTAATGAATCCAAAATATTTGATTGAATTATCAAACTAGATATTCCGACTCAGAGAGACTTGCACTAGTTCATAAATGAACTTTTGTAATATGAATACCTTAACAGATTTATTTAATACTCAAAAACCATCAATTTATAAAATATAGATGTCCTAAAATAAACTCTTATTAAGAAAAGTGGTTATTAATTCCTTTTTATGTATCTCATAATCAGAATGAGCTTATATGGAATGTAATATCTAAAAGAACTTTGTGAGAACAACAAGGGAAAATTCTTCTTTAAAGTCAGCGCCATGAATTTACCTGTAACCCTTTTCCACCATGTATGATTTATAAGCATATACTCTACCATCTAGTTTATTTTTCCTATGTAATATAAATTTTTTCAATATGGGTCTTACTAGTTTGTTACATCAACCATCTTAGAAACAAATTTATTGTACGTGAAGTTTTTTTTTTCAGATTCCATGGATTTTAAACATTTTTAAAATAAGATTATTTATAGACTTTGGGTAGCTGGTGGGTTTATAACATATTAATGTTACTTAAACAAAAATTTATATACCAAATCCATATGTCAAGAGTTCCTAATGAATTTTATGATTCTTTTAAGGTTATTTTGGAACATTATTTGAAACTTCTTCCACAACTTTTTTTAGAATCAGCTCAACCTCTATCTAAGCAACACTTCATATTTATTAGTCTTAAACATATCTAACATTAAAATTCCTCACACCAAATCTGAATATATATATATATATATATATATATATTATTTCCCTATAAATATATGAGTTCAAGACAAAAACATTTTGTGCTCAGTAGGATTATAGAAATAAAATGCTATAATTTCCTTATGATAAAAAATGTATAATTTTTTACGAATTTATTGATATTTCTATTATCATACCATAATTTTTCAAGTTCTTCACAACCCCAAATACCCACAAAATAAATTTAGAGAATTTTCAAATTTTATATCTCATATTGTGTTTCCATAAATTCTTTAGAGAGATCATGATCAAGTTGAAATGATGAAATATCTAAAGCACAACCCTAGAATGAAATTGGAAGGTCACCGTAATTCATAAATGATCAAAGAATGTCTAATAAGTTATCATTTAGAATATTGGAAAAATATTCAACTATGGTGTTTTAAGAGGAGTGAGTGGTAGAAAAAATAAAAAATCTCTCATATGATCAATGAATTCCTGAATCAAGAATTCACTGCCTTTATCTAATTTATAAAACATAATAAATTTTCCAAATTTATTTTGTACTTTTTTCGGAAACATTTTGAACTTTTCAAAATTTTCATAATTTTGTCTCATTAGAAACGCATAACCATAACACCTAATGTCATCGTAAAAAGTAAAAAATAAGCTAAAACAACCATTTTTGTGTGTGCTAATTGGTCTACATACATCACTATATATGATATTTAAAAATCCTATTGCCCTTTCACCTTATCTACTAAAAGGGGATTTGGTCATCATTCATAATAAAAAAGATTAATATATATCAAGTGATTAATAATTTAATGAGTCCAAGAATCCATATCTGTGGAATTTTTTTTATCTTTTTCTCATTTATAAATGAAATTCCATACTTAATTAACAAATTCTTTATTATTTAATGTATTTATAGGAAACACACACACTAAATTTCATTTGTTATTTCATACTATTATGAAATATATCGATAATTTATCTGTTGGGATTAAAATACAATTATGAATCACGACTACTAATAATTTAACCATTCAAAAGTGACCATTTAGTTTAGTATATAATGAGAGTTAAAATAAAATCTAGTTGATACATATGGAAAAGAGGTATGACCTAGACAATTAGGATTTTACATTATGAATCCAATTTTTTAGATATTTCGAGGGAGGTAAATTCACTAGTATTTGAACCTAACTAAGCCTAATATCATTCCATTGAGTCATTAATAAAACTATTTATGATATACTCTTAATATTATAAATATCATCTCACAAACCATGTTTCCAAACCACCCCATGAAATTTCCATAATCTCACACCTCACCCTTATAGTGTATGCTAGTGTAATAATGAGTTATATACCTTGTCCACAGTATTATGAATTTTTATAAATAATTTTTAGAAAAGTAATAATTATAATTATCAGTTTTCATTATTAATTTTTATATATAAATGGTTATATAAAGAGTTTTAAAAAAATTATATTTAGATACGAAGACACAAATTTTTTATTTTTGGGAAATATATAGTTTCAATTAAACACTATTTGATAAATTTTTTAATAATGAAATTGTTGGTCGGAGTAGTTTACTCAATAGGGGAGGGTTGATTTGAGTAACTATAAAAATTTCTGTTACCAAAATATTGTTATAAGAGAAATGGTTTTCCCCAAAAAATAGATACAGCCTATTTAATCAAGGTTATACTTTTATAAGAGTTTGACGGTTTAAACAACTTCTTAGAAGATTGATTAATTATTAGTAATCTTAATATGTATTATTAATATTAATTTTGAAGTTATCCTACTATGAAAAATCAGTTATAACTTCCTTCCAAGACTAACTATCAAAGTGAAATTAGAGTTTTATGGATTATGCAATAAAGCAGGAAAATAGAGAAGACTATATTTAAATAGCACAGTGAATATGAAACAAGTGGTTCAGTCACAAGCCGAGACCTAATCCACTCCACTTGGTGATCACCTGCCACCAAGAAGTTTATATAAATAAACTTTGATCCACACCCTGGATCGGGGTTAACAATAGTACACAGACTATCCAGGTCACACAGGGACCTCTTCCACAGTTTTCATGGGTAAACAAAAATATTAACCAGGCCACATAGGGACCACTTCCACAGTTTTCATGGGTAAACAAAAGTATAATGATTTTAGGGTAAGGATTTAGAAATCATTTAGTTTAGAATAGGAGTCAGTGTGTTTATAAAAAATACAGAATACACACAATGCTCAAAAGTAAGTAAAAGAATCACTAAGAGAGGGTAGATATGAGTTTAGAATGCTCTAGGGATTTGAGGTGCAGCTATGGACTCCATTGATTAAATAGAGATGCTTCTGAGTCCTTCTCTAGTTTTCGTCTTAAAAAACAGAGTTTCGTAATTGAGCTTGTGTTCTTCACGAGTGTTGATAATGAGAAGATGTTCTCTGGATTCCAGTGTACTTTATATGTTCTTCAGTAGTGTCAGATTGCATGAATGATACAATATTTTCTTTGAAAATCTTGCCATGTGTTCTTCGTGGTCGTTCTCACAGGCTTGTTTTTCATTCAGTATCATGAGCTGTGGTTGTTGGGAACTCTTCACTCTTTATCTTCGAATGCATGTGTTTTAGATGACAGGTTCCATGTGTTTCATACCTCATACCTCATACTATGTCTAAAAAGAAACATTAATTATGTCAGTGCATTAAAGGCATCAAATATGACTGTTAAACATTAAATTGAAAGGAGAAAAAATAGTTTAAGAAATGGTGTCACAATATGTTATAAAAATGGCGTATCCTTCACACAGTGTCTGAGTGTCACGGTGTCTTGTTCACGGTGTCTTTCTCACGCTGTCTTGCTCACGGTGTCTTTATCATGGTGTCTTGATCCCGATGTCTTGCTCACGGTGTCTTCATTATGATGTCTTTTCTTCATGGTGTATCACTTTACAGTGTCTCTCTTACGGTGTCTGGCTTACTGTGTCAGGCTTCACAGTTTCTAGATTACAGTGTAAGGCTTACGGTGTCAGGCTTCACGGTTTCTTGTACTTAGGAAAATAACAGTATTCAGACTTAAAAAGTAATATGCATGAAATGGATTGATCTTAACCATTATAAATCATGAGTGAAATTGAAACATAAATACACATGATTGGATATAATTTATGAGTTAACTAAGTTGAATGATATTTGGGATCATTAAAAAATGATTAATACATGAGGAGTCCAACAATCTCCCAATTTTTGTTGATCACAAATCATGCATAGTTAAAGTGTAAATTTGATGCAACTATAGAGAAAATAACATATAGAAACTTGATGCAGAAACTTCTCCCCCTTTTGGAATTATCAAAAAGTGGAACTAAGAGAGGTTAAATAGTGCACATTCCATTAAGATTAAACAGTTCAATACAAAATAGAAATAGATACAAAATAATGACATCCCCATCAAAAAAGTAGTAAGAATCGGTCTTCTTCAGGGATTGGCCTTGTCTTTTCCTTTATTAGCAGCTATAGAGGAAGCCATAGGGGTAGTGGTTGATGTAGAAGAAGGCAGAGAGGTGGTAGATAGGGAGGGTAAAGGGAGAACTTCAAATACTGGTGAGGCCAATGTAGAAGCAGTAGAAGATCAAGGTAGTTACAGATCAAGAATTACAGGCCTGACCTGACTGAGAGCATGGCTAACAGACATGGTAGTTGAGGCTAAGGCAGAGGTGAATGTAGGCAGTCCAAGTAGGAGAGGTGGAGCTGCTGGAGCAACAATTACTGTACTCTGGACATGAAGATATGGTCTAAGGAGTTTGATGAAGTCTTCAATAATCTATCCATCATACTATATGGCCTTTCCAAAGTCATCTTTGTTTTCCATGAACTTTTCCAACAATATGGTAAACTAGGTTAGCATATGGAATTGTTTTTTAAAGGCTTGAGTTATAGGAGTAATTCATAGACTCTCTACAAGGTATTTGAAGTGGTTGGTCATATAAGTCTTGGAGAAAATTTGGTTGAAATAGAAATAAAATTTATTAGAAATCTCTTGTTGGGTATCATTTGTAATCTTGGAATCAATTTGCAAAAGGTCAAGCACTCTAACACTGTTCTTGACATCTTTAGAGAAAGAAGTCACATTGAAGCCATTGAAATCATTATGAAGTTCTTCTTTGAATATATATATGTGAAAATAACTGTCCAAGGAAGGTGTAGAGGATTCACCAGAGGTATTAGAAGATTTGACGGCTGTGGTCAGAGATTTGAGCTGATTTAGTACCTTTCAAAGACAACCAGTGTACTCATCAGTGATTTTATTCAGGTTCACCACATTCTCTCTCCTTTCCTTCAACAATTGTTTGTGCCTTTCCACAATCTTTTCATCGAAGTATAATAAATAAGGGTAAATCTGAGACACAACATCTTGAGAAATTTCAGAAACAGTGGGTTCTAAAGGATCAGTAGCAGGCTCTGATCTTGAATGCAGCTTTTTCTGCATGTCTTCAACCATGCTTCTTAGTGTTGTGACTTCATTACTAAGAAACTTATTTTCGACTAAAACTTCTTGAATTTCATGGAGCATCTTTGGTTGGATTTGCCAGATAATTTTCTCCAAAAGTAGGGAGGCATCTCTCTCACTCAGATTTGTCACAACACGAGGTTGGGAGTTCATAAGATTCTCAACTCCAAATAAGAGAGTGTCTCCTAAGTCCATTAGATAATCTTTACTGAAAAAAGACAGCTGTTCAGGTAAAGGTTCTGGTGCAGGAATTGGTGTAGGGGCAGGTTCAGGTTCTGGTTCCTTCTCAGGTGCAAAGTTAGAAACTAAGTTCAACTTAAATAGGGAAGAGAGATCAAACCCAGTTGTAGTAACCTGCTAAGACTCACTCACATAATAAAAACTAGTAAATTTTTACTGAGTGTCCACAAGGAATGACTAAGTTGGATGTGAGGCTTCATCAGACTCAAGATTTTGGGTTTCCTCCCCTTCAATAAGTATTTTTTTCAAGACTGAGAGGCTCAGAAGCATGGTCTAAATCCACAGTTTCATCTCTAAGTTCCTCATTCATCTCTTGTCTAGCCAACTGAAAGGATATCTCCATCCTCTCTTTAACAGAGGGTATTATTTCTGGAACAGGTTTTTCCTCAGGTAATTCTTCCAGATTTTCTTCTTCTATAATAGGGAGTTCTTTTAGATTTTCTTCTTTCTCACTGGGGATTTATTCTACTATGGACTCTTCCATGGCTTGCAGCTCAGATTCTGTCACACCTGATTCTTTTTTAGCCTCGGGTTGGATTTCCATATTAACATCTTTACTAGGAGTAGGAACTTCTTTTTCAAGAACAACTGGAGGAAAAACAGTCCTTTCTTCTTCAACAATTACTTCTTCCCTATGAGGCACTTTACCTTATTCTTCCTCTTCTTATGAATACTCACCAAGTTCATCTGGTACCAAACCTAGATCAGAAATGTATTTTGGCCTTGATGGATAATCCACATGATTAAACTTATCATAAACCTTATCGTTGTCTTCCACCCATTTCTTTTTCCAAGGACTTCAGTTTATCTTCATTCTCCTGATGGTGGCTTTAGAGAGACAATACTCACAGTCTATAAGCACTTCTTCATTAGGTTCAACTATTCCTTTCGCAACAAGCATGGCTGATATCAGTTGATAGTAGAACATAGAAGTGGACTTGGATGTAACCTTGATCAACTCACACATATGTTTAATGATGTACTTGCACAGGTTAATCATGTATCCATTCTTCATAAGATGAATTAAAAACACATATTGATAATTTAATATAGCAAAGTCTCTTTTTTTTGGACTAACCAGATTTGGAATAAACATAAACAACAACCTTGTTTCCCCATCAAGTTCAACAGCTATGGCCCTCCTCTTGGTGCCATTTTCGGTTAGGGTTTTTGGAGCATCTTCAAGGTGAAAGAAATCATTTGTAGGTGGAGGTTATCTCTGATAATCATCACAAATTCCATCATGAGGTATCCTAAGGCATGAAACCCATAATCTCGATCAGAAGAAGCATCTTTGGCAATTAATCCAACTCCTCACAATATAACTTTCACCAGAGTGAAAAGAAAACTGTGCGTTCTGGTAGAACTAAGATACCAACCTCGGATAAATAGGTCTATTATCCTTTGCGAACAACTCTAACCAACATTTCTCTTTAACACTTTCAAAACTAGAGATTTTCTAGAAAAAAATCCATTCAGGGTAGATTTATTTCTCAGGAACAACACTTCGATTTACCAGGTTCGGATTCAACGGTCTTTCGGTCGTCAGCTTAGGTTCTATCTTATTCTTTTTTGGGCGACACTTCTTAGGTGTGGATGACGACAAACATTTCATTCATGGAATCCACTAAAGTTTTGAGAGAGAGAGAAAGGGAGAAGGCGTTGTAAGGTTGTAAGGGTTAGAAATGAGAGAGAGTCTGAGTGAGGAACCGAGTGAAACTTTTTGGTTTATCATTTGGGAATGTCAAACGTCACACAAATAAAATTGCGGGATAGTAAAAGAGGTGAAATAAAAATTACCGCGATACGAGTTTAATGAAAATCATAAATAATTTTCACATTGAGACTGTGAATGGTTGTTACGGTAAGACAATGATCGGTCGTCACAGTGAGACAGTGAGTCGTTATTATGGTCAGACATCGAGTGAACGTCACGGTGAGATAGTGAGTGATCTTTTCAGTGCATGTTACGGTGAGATAGTAAGTGTCATACTTTAAGTAAAAAGTGCTAATGGTGAGACTATAAACATGAGAGACAGTAACTGAGAAACCACAATCATGAAACAGTAAAGTAAAACATAGTAAAATTTTGAATAGTAAGACAAGTAAGATATCTATTTGAGATTTATCATTCCAAGATCACGTATGATGTAGTCTATTCTCTTATAATTTAATGGTTTAATGAATATTTCAATAAGTTGATATTCAGTAACAACGAATTCCAAAGTGATATCACCTTTTTGATAATGATCTCTCAAAAAGTGATGTCTTACTTCAATATGTTTTGTCCTAGAATGTGAAATAGGGTTATTTGAGATGTTAATAGTACTTATGTTGTCAAAATTTATTGGTACATGTCTGAATTGATATCCATAATCTAGTAATGTTGGTTTCATCAACAAAATTTGTGCACCAAAAATGCCAGCAGCTATGTATTCATCTTCTGCAGTAGATAATGCAATATAATTTTGTTTCTTACTACACCATGATATTAGTGACTTGCCTAAAAGGTGACATGTTCTAGAGGTGCTATTTATATCCAACTTACAGACATCGAAGTAAACATCAGAATAAATAACTAGTTCAAATGATTTTCCTTTAAGATAGAATAGTCCTAGATTGGGTTTATGCTTGAGGTATTTTTAAATTCTCTTTATTGCATTTAAATGATATTCCGTAGGATTTTTTTGAAAACAGGCACACATACACACACTAAAAATAATTTCTTGATGGCTAGCAGTTAAGTAGAGTAAAATTCCAATCATTCCTCTCTAAGTGGTTTGATCAACAGATTTTCCATCTTCGTCAAGATCCATCTTACATGTGGTACTAATAGGAGAGTTACTACTTTTAGTCCCATCCAATCCAAAAAGTTTTATAAGATATCTAGTGTATTTACTTTGATTTAAAATAATTCCATCATTATTTTGAATGATTTGAAATCCAAGAAATAATTTTAGTTCACCCATTAAACTCATTTCAAATTCATTTTGCATCATTTTAGAAAAATCAATAGGTAATGAATTTTTTTATTATCCAAAAATTATATCATCTACATATTTTTGAACAACTAAAACATCATTAGAAATTTGTTTTATAAAGAGGGTAAGACCAACTATTCCTTTTTTAAATGATTTTGAAATAAGAAAAGTACTAAATCTGTCATAACAAGCTCTTAGAGATTGTTTTAAACCATATAAATCTTTTGATAGTTTGAAAATATTATTGGGAAAATAAGGATTTATAAATCCAGGGGTTTGTTCAACAAATACATCCTCAGCTATATACCCATTTAAGAATGCACTGTTAACATCAATTTGATATAGTTTGAAATTCAGATGTTCAACATAAGCAAGTAGGATTCTGATTCCTTCAAGTCTGGATACTGATGCAAAGGTCTCCTCATAATCAATTCCTTCTTCTTGAATATAGCCTTGTGAAACTAATCTAGCCTTATTACTAACTATATTTACAGCTTCATCTACCTTATTTCTAAACACCCATATAGTGCCTATGATGAAAGTGTCCTTGGGTCATTCAACAAGTTTCCAAAAATTGTTTATTTCAAACTGATTAAGTTATTCTTGCATAGCCATTACAAAAAATCATCATTGATGACATCATCAATGTTTTTAGGTTCAATTTTTGACATAAAGGATTGATTTTCAACCTGATTTCTAAGAGAAGCTCTAGTTTGTGTTCCTTTCTATAAGTCTCATACAACAACATCTAAGGGATGGTTTTTAAGGGTTCTAGCCTTTCTAGAAAAATAGGGACTTGTGATTTCAGGTTCATCAATAGATTCAGGTTCATTATGACTCGATTGTAGTGAATTTTCATAATTGGAAGTTTTTTTTCATATTTATTCACATAAAAATTTGAGGATTTTGAGTTGATGTTCAGATTTGATACATCATCCACCATATTTTCTAGGATGGTTCTAGGCTCATGTGTATCTTTTTCATCAAACGTGATATGAACAGATTCATCCACACATTTAGTTCTCTTATTGAATACTCTATAATATTTACTTAATATTGAGTTACCTAGGAAAATTACTTCATCACTTTTTTATGCAAATTTATCAAAATTATCCTTAGTGTTGAGAATAAAGACTTTGCAACCAAAAAATCTAATGTAATTAACCTTAGGCTTCCTATTGTTACAGTGCTCATAAGGGGTATTTTTGAGAATTTGTCTAATCAAGACATTATTGATTATATAGAATGATATATTAATAGCTTCAGCCCAAAAGTAAATAGGTAAGTCATATTCAATAAGCATTGTTCTAGAAATTTCTTGCAGGGTTCTATTTCTTATTTCTAGAATACCATTATACTGAGGTGTTCTAGGGGCAGAGAAATTGTGACTATAACCATTTTGTGAGCAAAAGGATTCAAACTCATGATTTTCAAACTCACATCCATGATCACTTCTTAAAGATTTAATTTTAAGGCCACTAATATTTTCTACAGACTTGGCACACTTAGTAAAATAATAGCAGGCTTCACTTTTGTGAGCTATGAACAAGGTCTTGGTATATCTAGAAAAATCATTTACTCGAACACAAACATAGTGCTTCCCATTTAAACTAGAAACTCTAGATGGTCTAAACAAATCCATGTGAACCAATT
Organism: Viscum album; assembly: GCA_963277665.1. Classification (NCBI taxonomy): domain Eukaryota; kingdom Viridiplantae; phylum Streptophyta; class Magnoliopsida; order Santalales; family Viscaceae; genus Viscum; species Viscum album. Next base: position 1,664,937,411 of record OY728128.1, read on the forward strand.
TGAGAGGTTGAGAAGTAGAAACTTTTTTTTGATTTGAAAGGGATTTTGTGTTGTTTTCCCTTTTGATAAAGATTACACACTTTGTTATTTGGAAACTCAAGTTTGGGTAAGCCTTTAACTAGGACTTTTCTAGTTAGCTTTCTAAGGGAGTGAACATTCTAGTGTCCTAGTCTCCCATGCCAAAGCCAAGATTCTTTATGAAATACACTTAATCATGAAACATTTTGAGAAGCTAAGGAATCTAAATTAACTGAATAAAAGTTCTCATTCCATGATGTAGAAAATACTAATTCATATTTAAAATTAAAGACATTACATGAATCATTTTCAAATTTAACATGATATCCATCATCACATAATTGTGAGATACTAAGCAGATTATATTTTAAGCCATTAAAAAATAGTACTTTAGAAATTAAAATCGAATTAGAGTTACCAATATGGCCTAAGACAATGATCATCCCTTTGGCATTGTAACCAAATGTGACATGTCCTCCATCTACTTTTATCAGGTTCTTGAAGCATGAGTAGTCTCCTGTCATGTGCCTTGAACATCCACTGTCCAAGTACCATAGATTTTTGCAGGAGCTCTTTAAGAAGATTTCCTATAACATGATCTAGCAAATACTTATTTTGGTACCCATACTTGTTTGAGTCCAGTAACATTAGTAATAAGTGCTTTAGGAACCCATATTTGTCTCATAGGTTTTCTATAAGCATTATGTATGGTTTTTGAAAAATAAACTGTATTTGGTCCACAAAAACATGAAACAGTAGAGTATGTATCATGACTTGAACTAGTTTAGTTGTGTCTTGAATGGGGAAAAAAATTATATGTCCTATGTTTTGAATCAAAATTCATTCTACCAAGGTTTATTTTACCTAGTTGATAACCAATGCCAGTATTATATTTGGGGGTAATTTTGTTTCCTAGAATTTGGGTAAGAGTATTTTCCCCACTAGGAAACTTTTATTAGTCACTTTTTAATTGCTCAGTAGACATTTTTAATTAATTTTTTTCTTTGAGCAGCGGAGCATTTTTCTCCTTTTCAGTAGTAAGTTTAGATTTAACATTTATTGTCAGAGCATACTGTTTCATCAATTATTTATATTTATCTTTTAATTTATTTCATTTCTATTCAAGAATGTTACAGTATTCAAACATTTATTCATTAGTCATATTTTCAGAGTCACTTTCCTCTTCAGAATAGTATGAATTATTTACATAGGAGTTCAGTGTTACCTCAGATGTGTTTGTCAAAAACACACATATTGGCTTTGTTATCCTATTCATCATGTGATGTCTCTGAGTCACTTGAACTATCCTCAGAGGAACTCCAAGTTGCCTTTATTTTTCTTTTGTACTTATTATCCTTGTCCTCATATTTCTTCTTATACTTGAGATTTGGATAGTCAGCCTTTATATGCCCTTTTCATTTACATTCACAACATACAATTTCATCAGTTTTGTCACTTCTTTTACAATCCTTTTTCCAGCTTCTTTTTAGATCATACTTGCCCTTGAAGTTAGGCTTTCTGAAAAAGTTATTCTTTTTAGATTATGGTTTGAATCTTATAGCCAGTTGAGCTATCTCCTCATCACTTTCAGGTGATGATTGTTCAGTGGTCGAAATTTCTATAGAAGTTTCTAGTTTTTCTTTGTATTTGTGCTTCGTGAAGGTGGTCTTGAAATCTAAAGATTTCCTCTTTGGTTCATCCTCCTCCTCTTTGTTGACTTTCAGGTCTTCCTCATACATCATTAGTTTCCCGATGAGTTATTTTATAGGTATCTTACTGATGTCGAATGATTATCTAATTGAGGCAGAGGTTCCCCTCCATCTGTCAGTTAGATATCTAAGGATTCTCATGATCTGTTCTTTGGCAGTGACTTCTCTTCCAAGAGAAATCATTGTGTTGACAATCTCATTGAACCTGAGATACATGTCAGAATTAGGCTCATCAGGTTTAATTTTAAAATTATCATATTTTATAGTATAAGTATTTATTCTCATTTCCTTTACACTATATGTGCCTTCATGTGAGACAGACAAGGTGTCCCAAATTTCATGGGTAGTTTTACAAGTAGAAATCCAATTAAATTATTCATCTCTTAAGGAACAGTACAGAGCATTCATGGATTATCAATTGTTATTGTAAGCATGTTTTGTAGATTCATACCATGTAATTATATAAGTCACAAAGAGTTTTTATTCATCTATAATGGATGACCAAATTTCAAATCTCATACTCCCTAGATGAATTTTCATTTTAATTTTCCATTGAGCATAATTGGTTCCATTAATGAATGGTGGTCTGTTGGTTGCAGAACCTTCCAATCTATTATCCATACTAACAAATTACTTTAAAAGAGCTAGAAATTTAGAATTAACAGAAATTTACAGATCTTTAAAGCACAAATTTAATCACAGTTGAGTAAGAGTACATAGAGTCCTAATAAGGTAACCTTTGATACCAAATATTGGTCGGAGTAATTTACTCAAGAGGGGAGGGATGAATTGAGTAACTTAAAAAATTTCTATTACAAAAATATTGTTTTAAGAGAAATGGTTTTCCAAAAAAAAACCAGATACAACCTAGTTAATCAAGGGTATAATGTTATAAGAGTTTGACCATTTAAACAACTTCTTATAAGATTGATTAATTCTAAGTAATCTTAATATGTATTATTAATATTACATGTGAAGTTATCCTACTAACACAAATCAGTTATAAATTCATTCCAAGACTAACTATCAAAGTGAAATTAGTTTTTTCTGTATTATGCAATAAATCAGTAAAACAGAGAAGAATAAATTTAAATAGCACATCGAATATGAAACAAGTGGTTCAGTCACAAGCTGATACCTAATTCACTCCACTTGGTGACCACCTACCACCATGAATTTTATATAAATAAACTTTGATCCACACCCTGGATCGGGGTTAACAACAGTACACAAACTGTCTAGGTCACACAGGGACCTCATCCACAGTTTTCATGGGTAAGAAAAAATAATAACCAGGACCCATAGTGACCTCTTGCACAGTTTTCGTGGGAAAAAAAGTATAAATAGTTTAGGGTAAGGATTTAGAAATCCTTTAGTTTAGCACAGGAGTCAGTGTGTGTATAGAATATACAGAGTACACACAATGCTCAAAAGTAAGTAAAAGAATCACTGAGAGAGATTAGATATGAGTTTAGAATGCTCTAGGTATTTGCAGTGCAAATCTAGACTCATTTGATTAAACAGAGATGCTTCCGAGTCCTTCTCTGGTTTTGTCTTGAAAAACAGAGTGTCGTAATTCAGCTTGTGTTCTTCACGAGTGTTGATACTATGAAGATGTTATATGAATTCCATTGTACTTAGTATGTTCTTAATTAGTGTCAGATTTCAGGTATGAGACAATGCATTCTTTAAGAATCATGCAATGTGTTCTTTGTGGTCGTTCTCACAGACTAGTTTTTCATTCAGTATCGCGTGCTGTGGTTGTTGGGAACTCTCCACACTTTATATTAAAATTCATGTTTTTTAGCCGACAAGTTCCATGTGTTTCGTACCCCATACCTCATACTATTTCTACAAAGAAACATTAATTATGTCAGTGTATTAAAGGAATCAAATATTACCGTTAAACATTAAATTGAAGGATGAAAAAATAGTTTAAGAAACGGTGTCATAGTATGTTATGAAAACGGTGTCTCCTTCACACGGTGTCTGCGTGTCACAGTATGAGTGTCACGATGTCTTTCTCACGGTGTCTTGCTCACGGTGTCTTGCTCATGGTGTCTTGCTCATGGTGTCTATAAGGCCCCAGCCTTAAACCTTACTTAATCTTGAGTTATTACAAGATTACACATTGAGGATCTTTTCAGGTTTAGAGTTTTAGAGAATTAGATCATGAAACTTGCATTACATTCCATATTTAAACAAAGTGGTTACATAAAAGACAGTATTCATTCTTCCCATCAATGGAAACATATTGAAAATAAAAACATGGATTCTTTCTTGACACATCCTTGACACTATCATCACATCATGTACCTTTCCCTTGACCTGTGAAAAACATTTCAAAAACTTGGGATGAGCATAAAAAGCTCAGTAAGGGATATAAAAATATGGAAAGGAAACATGAGTTCATATATACATAAGAATGAAATCATACTTTACCCATAAAACATATGCACTTTAACATACCTCATCAAACCATGAATAAATTATAGAAAACATAAGACATAAAAGGTAACTTGAGGCATTCATAACATTATTACCTAGGGAGTAACCCTCTTGGTTATGTTTGGAATACCCATCAAAGTATATTCCCTAAATCTCTTCGGAGAAACCTTAACGTTTCACTCCTTCGCGTTACCCAATGCATTGGAGAGCTATATCGGGCTCACTCGCCCTTAGTTTATCACGGAACCACCCATTTTCATAACAATGCCGAAGAACCATAACATAACCGTATCACATAAAACATGCATAAAGGAAACATAACATTTCCACATTTCAATGACAATATAACATTTTAGTACATTGAAATAATGAATCTATACAAAAAGAAACCATTTCCAAAACCATTTAAAACATTTAATAAAGAGAATTTTGAATTAAAGTGTCCCATACCACCTTGAAGCTTTTAACATTTTAAACCATTAATATCCATATAAATAAATCCTTAAAACGATTTTGAAAACATGTATATTAATAAGAACAAGTCATTAAAACATTTAAAGTGATATTTTAGTCAAAGGGTTTTTACCAAAATTAGAGACACTTGAATACAATAATTGAGGAATAACATTTAATCATAACTTTATAATATCATGAGAATATATGGATTCATGATATAATATTCCAAAGGACATTATATACACCATATAAGAGTGAATTGGTGCATAACAACAATGAAGTATCAATAGGGATGTAAAATGTGATAAAATCCCTTATAAGGAATGTATCCTTAAATTAAGGATAAATCAATATCAAAATTATGTGTTCCAAAAATAAATACACCCAATATAATTGGATATTAAGTGTAAAAAAATAAAAGGTCATTCACACATATTCAAAGGATTACATATTCAATAACTACATGTTGAACCCAAAGAAATCGAAATTGGGTTAAAACGTTCCCTTGGTAAAATTTGACAGCCTAACAGCGTCACTTCAAAAATTCAGAAAATGAGTTGATGAGAGATAAAAATGGAATCTCATCACTTGGAAATAAAATTTACATCAATCAGGATATAGAAGAACATATCCCAACATAATAGTAGGTGAATTAAAAGACATAAAAAATGAAGTCTTTTAAAAAAAGGAGGGTGAAAGGTTCCCTTACTGACTTGGGTAACATTCGAAAATTAAACCCCATCGAAGAAGTTTCATACAATGAATATTTAAATACCCATAAATGAAATTATAGTACAAAAGGAGTGTAATAATGGGAAGTACATAAACCACTCAAAGGAAGTTGTGGCAAATGTAGCATAAATCTCATGGGAATAAAAGTGAGATGAAAAATCTCTTACGAAAACTCGGCAGCCTAACGGCACCACTTAAAACTTCCAAAATGGATTGATGAGAGGAAATAGGGTCTCTCATCAAATCAAAATAGTGTTTACATAAAGAGGAATATAAAATAACATCCCCCAACATAACAAATAGAAGCTTAAAAGAAGTGACATAAAGGATAGTACTTTAAAAGAAAGAGAGAGGTTAGATCTCTTACGAAAATTCGGCAGCCTATCCATGCCACTTAAAACTTCCAAAATGGATTGATGAGAGAGAATAGGGTCTCTCATCACATGAACATAAAAATTACAGTAAATGTAATATAATATATCATCCCAATAACAATAAATATGAGCTTTAAAAGGAATGACATAAAAGTGTGTACTTAAAAAGAAAGAGAGGAGTAGGATCCCTTACCTCGGGTCCGACTTGACTCGATCGTTCTTTAATATCCTGAATAATAAACTTGAGTTAATTTATACTTCCTTAAGAACATTTTTCAAGTTCATTATTCCTTTTATATCGCTTATTACCATGTCATAAACATTATGTAATCATTTAAGTTAATAATATTTGTTTTGCCAATATTTGTTTCTTTAGTCGAAAGTGGACTTCTTACAATTACATGTTGTTCGTGTGGCCAAATGTTTATTATATCTAGAATTGTATTCATGATGTAGATATCATATATGTCATATATATCCAGTACATGCATGCATTTATAACATTACATAATCATTTAGAGGTAAGAAATGAAATACATCGTTCATGGAAACGGTAAGCCGTATGTACGCATGAACGCTACTTTCATTTCTATTTCATATTTTATAGAATGGAATAATAATGATATAAAGGTATATTATAATTCCAGTATAATATCATATATAATATCATAGTTCCATCCTTTATACGTCCCACATATGGTATTTAACGAATCAAATCACTTTGAGGGGGCGGTAGTCCGCACTTCCTTAAATGAAGATATCGCGTTTACCCATAATGGAAACCATAAAGGTATGACCAAAATGAAAAACACAGAACCTTAAGGAAAACATAAACATATTATATATCATATATAAAAATAGTGACATCATAATGGCCACCTCTGAAGGTGTTAAATGAGTATTGAACAATCATCGTTTCGGGAGGCATAATTTCGCCATCCACAGAAACCGTATGTTATTTAACCATTTGATGTAGTTGTGTGAGAGTGTAGCTCGAATAAATCTTATAACAACATCCTATTATGTTGAAGATACTGGTTTTGTTACAAATGAAGTAAATAAAAAGAGTTTAGGGGGTTGGAGAAGCAAAATAAAACAATTGAACATGAGAGAATGAATTACCTTTAAAAGTGTAACTCCTTTTGATTTGATCCTAAAGGATTCTTTTGAAAGGATTATGCCCAATGGGAATACTCTAGGATTAGGAGAGGGATGTGGAGAGAGTAAATGGGCAGGGGTTGGTCGAGTCAAAGGCTTGAGGAGTGTGTGAAATGAGGTAGAGGTGGGGGCCTTTTATAAGAGGAGAGGAGGGGCACTTTTGGAAAGTAAAGAAATATTACTTTATTTGAAAAAGCGTTTCGGATTAAAAAGGTCCCACATTGATATAATTCGTGGATACGGTGTTAAGGGTTCGAAATCCACCCATCCAATAAGTTTTGGACATGTTTAGTTCATAGATTTTACATTATCTTTCCATTTTATTTAAATCGTTAAATAATGAGGTCATCGTTGCATCATCATGATTTCATATATAATTTAATTTATTTAGTTTCTAAAAATTATAAAACAAATACTATGATGTAGGAAATCTTTTTATATTTCCAATGACTATTTATAATAAAATATCTGAGCTTTATAACCCCATGTAAAAATTGGTTTCGTAAAACATATGATGTTTGTGTCATTTTTACTTTTACATTAAATAAAAAGTTATTTATGTCATTTCCCAACCAAAGTGGCTCCATGGGGTCCCCAAGTTGACCCATGGAATTTCTTGGTCGGATATGACACAACCAATGAGGGTAGTACATGTGTCAAGTTCATTTCATATTATTAAAACATTATTTTTACCTTAAACTACACTAATTACCTCTAATCGCGATTAAAAACTTAATAAGTTACTATTCACCAAAAAATTATTTTTATCCCATTGAACCACATTTTACTTCTTAATGAAAACCATTTATGTAGGATTTTTGAAATTCAAAACACAAAGATGGAAAAATTTCATTTAAACAGAAAAATCAGTTTTTATAAGTACCACTTAGTGGTGTCACTATTCATAAAAAATTGATGTTTTTCAGAAAAATCCCAAAAATTCACCCTAAGCTATATTTGATATTCCAAATTCAAAAATGAAGTCTGTTTTAAAAAATTCAAAACATATAAGTCACATTATTTAATTTAATAATTAATTCCCGCTGTTAGAGCAAATAACGTGTTTTTATGAAACAATAAGTATCAAAAGATTGACACTGGTTTAAGTCTGATTTCAAAGTGAAATTAATTCCAACGACCACTATTGGATTTAATGGTAAAAATATATTCTAATTTCACTTTAAAACCAATTCTAAAGATAATCTAATCATATAAATAAATTATATTAAAAAGAGGTTTTGAATTAAAATACAACATTTTACACTATTCATTAAAAAAATGAACTTTATCGGAAAGATACCAAAAATTTACAGAATATAAATTTTGATGTCCCGATTCTTAATAAGAGTTTTATTTGGTCCAAAAGAAAGTTTAAGAGTGAAAAAAACTATATTTAATGATGGTTCAACATCAAAAGGTGATAAGTGAACCTTTAGTGAAAACTAGGGCATATACACCTAAAATTGAATTCTTTCCGTATTTTAAGCCTCTATCCTTTATTGGATAAATGTAAAAACATTTAAAAAACATATATAATCATATTTTAGTTATTTCTATCCATTCCCGCCAATACAAAGTCTACATGTTAACTACTATTTAAAATAATATTATTTTATTATTAGAGTGCAACGTAAGATTCCCAAGAAAATCGTTGTTGCGTGTTGGGTACGCCATCGAGCATAGCATCCCCTTTAAAGTCGTATCAATATTTTATTCACAAATATGGATAAATATGAAAATGTCATATTCTTTATTTACCTGGGGTGTTACATCCTTCCCCCCTTTTGGGAGTTTCGTCCTCGCACTTTTTAAAATTGGGCTTGGAAATATCCTTGAAAGTCCCACATCGGAAGAAGAGTCGGTAAAACAATCACTTTAAAATAAAGAAAGATAAGTAAAAAGGTCACCCGAGTTAACCCATACTAGGATTCCAAGTATGAAAACATGGACATGGAGGAGAAAACATAGGGTCATGTTCTGATGGAGAGTGATAGAAAACATGTTTAGGAGAAAGTTAACCACGAGAAAAGCACAAACTTGTGATTGGTTAAACGGTATTCGATTCCCCAGTAGGAAAAGTTAATAGACAACATTTTTGTTTTAAGTTACTTTTTATTGAAGAATTTATTCATAAGGAAACATAATCACTTATCATGTTGACTTTCAACTTTTACTAGATTCCTTAATCAAACTCATATTTTTTTTCCAAAAGACGAGTATTTAGGGAGACTTGTTCGCATTAAGAGTACTATAATCAACTTCTAGATAATCACCTAATCCAAAAGAAGAAGACTATATACTTCCCATGTCTTTATACTTTAACCAAAACCAAAACCAGAAAGGTTAGTACAAGGTCAGATTATCCAGAAAAGGATAACCCATTATAAAAAGAAAATCTATTCTTAATCTCCAAAATTTGTCAAACAAAACCCAAAGTTCAACAAGGATCATCCGATAAACAATTTGTCCATAAAATTCTTTAAAGTAAACCAATATAAGATTGAAACCCAAATATTTGAAGGATTTAGTCACATTTTCTTCCAAGTTAAATCGTAACATTTATCTCCAAAGAACATCAGTTGCTCCTAAAGTCACGTATTGAAAAGTAATTAACCTAATCACATATCCTCCATGATAGGTTAATCATTTTCATAAATAACCCAAAATCAAATTACTATTAATTCATAAAATCATATAACTATAAAGAATCAGTCAAACTAACCACGGACTTCACGTAGTCCAGTGGTAGGCGATAAATACCAGTCGCACTTTGGTTGTGGGTTCGATTCCCGTAGCTTTGTCCGATGCGACGGGTAGTCACATGGTCTGCGTGTTGTCCTTTTTCCAAAACTATATAATTCTCAAATCATTCCACAAATAGGGATAAAATCATCAAAAATGATCATTACATATTTTAACCTCAAGTTTATCTCATGGCCTTCATTTTCCAGCATATCATATAATAACCCATAATTACCTCAAAAGTAAGGATCATACAAACTCTAATAGTTACCTTTAAAATTATTACCTAAACTTCCACATCAATTGGTCATCTCGTACATGATGCATTATAGAACATACCAAGGTTCAAGAGGTTGATCATGACTCCTTGATATTTGGTTTAGGACAACCATGATTTTCCTCATTGAGTCCTCCATTTTATCTAGTATCTTAATCAGAGAACCACCACATTTCCTTCAAACCTGTTGTCTCTTTGGTGCCTGATAGATCCATCCATTCACTTAAAACAGAAATGTCAGTGTGAGTATATCAACAAAACCATCATGTACTAATGAGGAAGGTAAACACTAAGATACACTTACTCATTCACTTTATCTAAAACTAGGACTCTTTCTGAAATCCTAACCATTATGGTAATGTCACTTATGCTTAAAGAATACCCTAACCTCTAAAGTTATCTAAACCGGCCTTTGATACCAACTATAAGGCCCCAGCCTTAAACCTTACTTAATCTTGAGTTATTACAAGATTACACATTGAGGATCTTTTCAGGATTAGAGTTTTAGAGAATTAGATCATGAAACTTTCATTACATTCCACATTTAAACAAAGTGGTTACCTAAAAGACAATATTCATTCTTCCCATCAACGGAAACATATTGAAAATAAAAACATGGATTCTTTCTTGACACATCCTTGACACTATCATCACGTCAGGTACATTTCCCTTGACCTGTGAAAAACATTTCAAAAACTTGGGATGAGCATAAAAAGCTCAGTAAGGGATATAAAAATATGGAAAGGAAACATGAGTTCATATATACATAAGAATGAAATCATACTTTACCCATAAAACATAGGCACGTTAACATACCTCATAAAACCATGAATAAATCATAGAAAACATAAGACATAAAAGGTAACTTGAGGCATTAATAACATTCTTACCTAGGGAGTAACCCTCTTGGTTACGTTTGGAATACCCATCACAGTATATTACCTAAATCTCTTCGGATAAAACTTAACGTTTCACTCCTTCGCGTTACCCAATGCATTGGAGAGCTATATCGGGCTCACCCGCCCTTAGTTTATCACGGAACCACCCGTTTTCATAACAATGCCCAAGAACCATAACATAATAGTATCACATAAAACATGCATAAAGGAAACATAACATTTCCACATTTCAATCACAATATAACATTTTAGTACATTGATATAATGAATCTATACAAAAAGAAACCATTTCCAAAACCATTTAAAACATTTAATAAAGAGAATTTTGAATTAAAGTGTCCCATACCACCTTGAAGCTTTTAACATTTTAAACCATTAATATCCATATAAATAAATCCTTAAAACCATTTTGAAATCATGGATATTAATAAGAACAAGTCATTAAAACATTTAAATCGATATTTTGGTCAAAGGGTTTTTACCAAAATTAGAGACACTTGAATACAATAATTGAGGAAAAACATTTAATCAGAACTTTATAATATCATGAGAATAAATGGATTCATGATATAATATTCAAAAGGACAGTATATACACCATATAAGAGTGAATTGGTGCATAACAACAATGAAGTCTCAATAGGGATGTAAAATGTGATGAAATCCCTTATAAGGAACGTATCCTTAAATTAAGGATAAATAAATATCAAAATTATGTGTGCCAAAAATAAATACACCCAATATATTTGGATATTAAGTGTAAAACAATAAAAGGTCATTCACACATATTCAAAGGATGACATATTCAATAACTACATGTTGAACCCAAAGAAATCGAAATTTGGTTAAAACGTTCCCTTGGTAAAATTCGACAGCATAACGGCGTCACTTCAAAAATTCAGAAAATGAGTTGATGAGAGATAAAAAGGGAATATCATCACTTGGAAATAAAATTTACATCAATAAGGATATATAAGAACATATCCCAACATAATAGTATGTGAATTAAAAGACATAACAAATGAAGCCTTTTAAAAAAAAGGAGGGTGAAAGGTTCCCTTACCGACTTGGGTGACTTTCGAAAAGTACACCCCATCGAAGAAGTGTCATACAATGAATATTTAAATAGCCATAAATGGAATTATATTACAAAAGGAGTGTAATAATGGGAAGTACATAAACCACTCAAAGGAAATTGTTGCAAATGTAGCATAAATCTCACGAGAATAAAAGTGAGATGAAAAATCTCTTACGAAAACTCGGCAGCCTAACGGCGCCACTTAAAACTTCAAAATGGATTGATGAGAGGAAATAGGGTCTCTCATCACATCAACATAATGTTTACAAAAAGAGTAATATAAAATAACATCCCCCAACATAACAAATAAGAGCTTAAAAGAAGTGACATAAAGGAGAGTACTTTAAAAGAAAGAGAGAGGTTAGATCTCTTACGAAAATTCGGCAGCCTATCGACGCCACTTAAAACATCCAAAATGGATTGATGAGAGAGAATAGGGTATCTAATCACATGAACATAAAAATTACAGTAAATGTAATATAAAATATCATCCCAATAACAATAAAGATGAGCTTTAAAAGGAATTACATAAAAGTGTGTACTTAAAAAGAAAGAGAGGAGTAGGATCCCTTACCTCGGGTCCGACTTGACTCGATCGTTCTTTAATCTCCTGAATAATAAACTTGAGTTAATTTTTACTTCCTTAAGAACCTTTTCAAGTTCATTATTCCTTTTATATCACTTATTACCATGTTATAACCATTATGTAATCATTTAAGTCAATAATATTTGTTTTGCCGATATTTGGTTCTTAAGTCGAAAGTGGACTTATTACAATTACATGTTGTTCGTGTGGCCAAATGTTTATTATATCCAGAATTGTATTCATGATGTAGATATCATATATGTCATATATATCCAGTACATTCATGCATTTATAACATTACATAATCATTTATAGGTAAGAAATGAAATGCACCGTTCATGGAGACGGTAAGCCGTACGTACGCATGAACGCTACTTTCATTTCTATTTCGTATTTTATAGAATGGAATAATAATGATATAAAGGTATATTATAATTCCAGTATAATATCATATACAATATCATAGTTCCATCCTTTATACGTCCCACATATGGTATTTAACGAATCAAATCACTTTGAGGGGGCGGTAGTCCGCACTTCCTTAAATGAAGATATCGCGTTTACCCATAATGGAAACCATAAAGGTATTCCCAAAATGAAAAAAACAGAACCTTAAAGAAAACATAAACATATTATATATCATATATAAAAATAGTGACATCATAATGGCCACCTTTGAAGGTGTTAAATGAGTATTGAACAATCATCGTTTCGGGAGGCAGAATTTCGCCATCCACGGAAACCGTATGTTCTTTAACCATTTGATGTAGTTGTGTGAGAGTGTAGCTCTAATAAATCTTATAAAAACATACTAGTATATTGAAGATACTGGTTTTGTTACAAAATAAGTAAATAAACAGAGTTTAGGGGGTTGGATAAGCAAAATAAAACAAATGAACGTGAGAGAATGAATTACCTTTAAAAGTGTAACTCCTTTTGATTTGAGCCTAAAGGCTTCTTTTGAAAGGATTATTCCCAAAGGGAATACTATAGGATTAGGAGAGGGATGTGGAGAGAGTAAATGGGAAGGGTTTGGCCGATCCAAAGGCTTGAGGAGTGTGTGAAATGAGGTAGAGGTGGGGGCCTTTTATAAGAGGAGAGGAGGGGCACTTTTGGAAAGTAAAGAAATATTACTTTATTTGAAAAAGCGTTTCGGATTCAAAAGGTCCCACATTGATATAATTAGTGGCTAAGGTGTTAAGGGTTCTAAATCCACCCATCCAATAAGTTTTGGACATGTGTAGTTCATAGATTTTACATTATCTTTCCATTTTATTTAAATCGTTAAATAATGAGGTCATCGCTGCATCATCATGATGTCATATATAATTTAATTTATTTAGTGTCTAAAAATTACAAAAAAAATACTATGATGTATGAAATCTTTTTATCTTTCCACTGAAAATTTATAATAAAAAATATGAGCTTTATAAACCCATGTAAAATTTGTTTTCGTAAAACATATGATGTTTGTGTCATTTTTACTTTTACATTAAATAAAACATTATTTATGTCATTTCCCAACCAAAGTGGATCCATGGGGTCCCCAAGTTGACCCATGACTTGTCTTGGTCGGACATGACACAACCAATGAGGTTAGGACATGTTTAAAGTTCATTTCATATTATTAAAACATTATTTTTACCTCAAACTACACTAATTACCTCTAATCACGATTAAAAACTTAATAAGTTACTATTCACCAAAAAATTATTTTTATCCCATTGAACCACATTTTACTTCTTAATGAAAACCATTTATGTCAGATTTTTGAAATACAAAATACAAATATGGCAAAATTTCATTTAAACGGAAAAATCAGTTTTTATAAGTACCACTTAGTGGTGTCACTATTCATCAAAAATTGATGTTTTTCAGAAAAATCCCAAAAATTCACCCTAAGCTATATTTGATATTTCGAATTCAAAAATTAAGTCTATTTTAAAAAATTCAAAACATATAAGTCACATTAATTAATTTAATAATTAATTCCCGTTGTCAGAGCAAATAACGTGTTTTTATGAAACAATAAGTATCAAAAGATTGACACAGGTTTAAGTCTGATTTCAAAGTGAATTTAATTCCAACGACCACTATTGAATTTAATGGTAAAACTATATTCTAATTTAACTTTAAAACCAATTCTAAAGATAATCTAATCATATAAATAAATTATATTAAAAAGAGGTTTTGAATTAAAATACAACATTTTACACTATTCATTAAAAAAATGAACTTTATCGGAAAGATACAAAAAATTTACACAAAAGTAAATTTTGATGTCCCGATTATTAATAAGAGTTTTACTTGGTCCAACAGAATGTTTAAGAGTGAAAAAAACTATATTTAATGATGGTTCAACATCAAAAGGTGATAAGTGAACATTTAGTGAAAAGTAGGCCACATACGCCTAAAATTGAATTCTTTCCGTATTTTAAGCCTCTATCATTTATTGGATAAATGTAAAAACATTTAAAAAACATATATAATCATATTTTAGTTATTTCTATCCATTCCCGCCAATACAACGTCTACATGTTAACTACCATTTAAAATAATATTATTTTATTATTAGAGTGCAACGTAAGATTCCCAAGAAACTCGTTGTTGCGTGTTGGGTACGCCATCGAGCATAGCGTCCCCTTTAAAGTCATATCAATATTTTATTCAAAAATATGGATAAATATGAAAATGTCATATTCTTTATTTACCTGGGGTGTTACATCCTTCCCCCCTTTTGGGAGTTGCGTCCTTGCAATTTTTAAAATTGGGCTTGGAAATATCCTTGAAAGTCCCACATCGGAAGAAGAGTCGGTAAAACAATCACTTTAAAATAAAGAAAGATAAGTAAAAAGGTCACCCGAGTTAACCAATACTAGGATTCCAAGTATGAAAACATGGACATGGAGGAGAAAACATAGGGTCATGTTCTGATGGAGAGTGATAGAAAACATGTTTAGGAGAAAGTTAACCACGAGAAAATCACAAACTTGTGATGGGTTAAACGGTATTCGATTCCCCAGTAGGAAAAGTTAATAGACAACATTTTTTTTAAGTTACTTTTTATTGAATAATTTATTCATAAGGAAACATAATCACTTATCATGTTGACTTTCAAATTTTACTATATTCCTTAATCAAACTCATATTTTTTCCAAAAGACGAGTATTTAGGGAGACTTGTTCGCATTAAGAGTACTATAATCAACTTCTAGAGAATCACCTAATCCAAAAAAAGAGAACTATATACTTCCCATGTCTTTATAATTTAACCAAAACCAAAACCAAAAAGGTTAGTACAAGGTCAGATAATCCAGAAAAGGATAACCCTTTATAAAAAGAAAATCTATTCTTAATCTCCAAAATTTGACAAACAAAACCCAAAGTTCAACAAGGATCATCCGATAAACAATTTGTCCATAAAATTCTTCAAAGTAAACCAATATAAGATTGAAACCCAAATATTTGAAGGATTTAGTCACATAGTCTTCCAAGTTAAATCGTAACATTTATCTCCAAACAACATCAGTTGCTCCTAAAGTCTCGTATTGAAAAGTAATTAACCTAATCACATATCCTCCATGCTAGGTTAATCATTTTCATAAATAACCCAAAATCAACTTACTCTTATTTCATAAAATCATATAACTATAAAGAATCAGTCAAACTAACTAGGGACTTCACGTAGTCCAGTGGTAGGCGATAAATACCAGCCGTACTTTGGTTGTGGGTTCGATTCCCACAGCTTTGTCCGACGCGACGGGTAGTCACATGGTCTGCGTGTTGTCCTTTTTCCAAAACAATATAATTCTCAAATCATTCCATAAAAAGGGATAAAATCACCAAAAATGATCATTACATATTTTAACCTCAAGTTTATCTCATGCCTTTCATTTTCCAGCATATCATATAATAACCCATAATTACGTCAAAAGTAAGGATCATACAAACTCTAATAGTTACCTTTATAATTATTACCTGAACTTCCACATCAATTGGTCATCTCGTACATGATGCATTATAGAACATACCGAGGTTCAAGTGGTTGATCATGACTCCTTGATATTTGGTTTAGGATAACCACGAGTTTCCTCATTGAATCCTCCATTTTATCTAGTATCTTAATCAGAGAACCACCACATTTCCTTCAAACCTGTTGTCTCTTTGGTGCCTGCTAGTTCCATCCATTCACTTAAAACAGAAATGTCAGTGTGAGTATATCAACAAAACCATCATGTACTAATGAGGAAGGTAAACACTAAGATACACTTACTCATTCACTTTATCTAAAACTAGGACTCTTTCTGAAATCCTAACCATTATGGTAATGTCACTTATGCTTAAAGAATACCCTAACCTCTAAAGTTATCTAAACCGACCTTTGATACCAACTATAAGGCCCCAGCCTTAAACCTTACTTAATCTTGGGTTATTACAAGATTACACATTGAGGATCTTTTCAGGTTTAGAGTTTTAGAGAATTAGATCATGAAACTTGCATTACATTCCACATTTAAACAAAGTGGTTACATAAAAGACAGTATTCATTCTTCCCATCAACGGAAACATATTGAAAATAAAAACATGGATTATTTCTTGACACATCCTTGAAACTATCATCACATCATGTAACTTTCCCTTGACCTGTGAAAAACATTTCAAAAACTTGGGATGAGCATAAAAATCTCAGTAAGGGATATAAAAATATGGAAAGGAAACATGAGTTCATATATACATAAGAATGAAATCATACTTTACCCATAAAACATAGGCACTTTAACATACCTCATCAAACCATGAATAAATCATAGAAAACATAAGACATAAAAGGTAACTTGAGGCATTCATAACATTATTACCTAGGGAGTAACCCTCTTGGTTACGTTTGTAATACCCATCACATTATATTCCCTAAATCTCTTCAGAGAAAACATAACGTTTCACTCCTTCGCATTATCCAATGCATTGGAGAGCTATATCGGGCTCACCCGCCCTTAGTTTATCACAGAACCACCCGTTTTCATAACAATGCCCAAGAACCATAACATAACCGTATCACATAAAACATGCATAAAGGAAACATAACATTTCCACATTTCAATCACAATACAACATTTTAGTACATTGAAATAATGAATCTATACAAAAAGAAACCATTTCCAAAACCATTTAAAACATTTAATAAGGAGAATTTTGAATTAAATTGTCCCATACCAACTTGAAGCTTTTAACATTTTAAACCATTAATATCCATATAAATAAATCCTTAAAACCATTTTGAAAACATGGATATTAATAAGAACAAGTCATTAAAACATTTAAAGCGATATTTTGGTCAAAGGGTTTTTACCAAAATTAGAGACACTTGAATACAATAATTGAGGAATAACATTTAATCAGAACTTTATAATATCATGAGAATAAATGGATTCATTATATAATATTCCAAAGGATAGTATATACACCATATAAGAGTGAATTGGTGCATAACAACAATGAAGTCTCAATAGGGATGTAAAATTTGATGAAATCCCTTATAAGGAAGGTATCCTTAAATTAAGGATAAATCAATATCAAAATTATGTGTGCCAAAAATAAATACACCCAATATAATTGGATATTAAGTGTAAAACAATAAAAGGTCATTCACACATATTCAAAGGTTGACATATTCAATAACTACATGTTGAACCCAAAGAAATCGAAATTGGGTTAAAACGTTCCCTGGGTAAAATTTGTCAGCCTAACGACGTCACTTCAAAAATTCAGAAAATGAGTTGATGAGAGATAAAAAGGGAATCTCATCACTTGGAAATAAAATTTACATCAATCAGGATATATAAGAACATATCCCAACATAATAGTATGTGAATTAAAAGACATAACAAATGAAGGCTTTTAAAAAAAAGGAGGGTGAAAGGTTCCCTTACCGACTTGGGTAAATTTCGAAAAGTACACCCCATCGAAGAAGTGTCATACAATGAATATGTAAATACCCATAAAGGGAATTATATTACAAAAGGATTTTAATAATGGGCAGTAAATAAACCACTCAAAGGAAATTGTGGCAAATGTAGCATAAATCTCACGGGAATAAAAGTGAGATGAAAAATCTCTTACGAAAACTCGGCAGCCTAACGACGCCACTTAAAACCTCAAAATGGATTGATGAGAGGAAATAGGGTCTCTAATCACATAAAATTAATGTTTACAGAAAGAGGAATATAAAATAACATCCCCCAACATAACAAATATAATCTTAAAAGAAGTGACATAAAGGAGAGTAATTTAAAAGAAAGAGAGAGGTTAGATCTCTTACGAAAATTCGGCAGCCTATCGACGCCACTTAAAACATCCAAAATGGATTGATGAGAGAGAATAGGGTCTCTCATCACATGAACATAAAAATTACAGTAAATTTAATATAAAATATCATCCCAATAACAATAAATATGAGCTTTAATAGGAATGACATAAAAGTGTGTACATAAAAAGAAAGAGAGGAGTAGGATCCCTTACCTCGGGTCCGACTGGACTCGATCGTTCTTTAATCTCCTGAATAATAAACTTGAGTTAATTTATATTTCCTTAATAACCTTTTCAAGTTCATTATTCCTTTTATATAACTTATTACCATGTCATAAACATTATGTAATCATTTAAGTCAATAATATTTGTTTTGCCGATATTTGGTTCTTAAGTCGAAAGTGGACTTATTACAATTACATGTTGTTCGTGTGGCTAAATGTTTATTATATCCAGAATTGTATTCATTATGTAGATATCATATATGTCATATATATCCAGTACATTCATGCATTTATAACATTACATAATCATTTAGAGGTAAGAAATGAAATGCACCGTTCCTGGAGACGGTAAGCCGTACGTACGCATGAACGCTACTTTCATTTCTATTTCATATTTTATAGAATGGAATAATAATGATATAAAGGTATATTATAATTCCAGTATAATATTATATATAATATCATAGTTCCATCCTTTATACGTCCCACATATGGTATTTAACGAATCAAATCACTTTGAGGGGGAGTTAGTCCGCACTTCCTTAAATGAAGATATCGCGTTTACCCATAATGGAAACCATAAAGGTATGCCCAAAATGAAAAAACAGAAGCTTAAGGAAAACATAAACATATTATATATCATATATAAAAATAGTGACATCATAATGGCCACCTTTGAAGGTGTTAAATGAGTATTGAACAATCATCATTTCGGGAGGCAGAATTTCACCATCCACGGAAACCGTACGTTCTTTAACCATTTGATGTAGTTTTGTGAGAGTGTAGCTCGAATAAATCTTATAAAAACATCCTAGTATATTTAATATACTGGTGTTGTTACAAAATAAGTAAATAAAAAGAGTTTAGGAGGTTGGAGAAGCAAAATAAACAAATGAACATGAGAGAATGAATTACCTTTAAAAGTGTAACTCCTTTTGATTTGAGCCTAAAGGCTTCTTTTGAAAGGATTATGCCCAAAGGGAATACTATAGGATGAGGAGAGGGATGTGGAGAGAGTAAATGGGCAGGGGTTGGCCGAGCCAAAGGCTTGAGGAGTGTGTGAAATGAGGTAGAGGTGGGGGCCTTTTATAAGAGGAGAGGAGGGGCACTTTTTGGAAAGTAAAGAAATATTACTTTATTTGAAAAAGAGTTTAGGATTCAAAAGGTCCCACATTGATATAATAAGTGGATAAGGTGTTAAGGGTTATAAATCCACCCATCCAATAAGTTTTGGACATGTTTAGTTCATAGATTTTACATTATCTTTCCATTTTATTTAAATCGTTAAATAATGAGGTCATCGCTGCATCATCATGATGTCATATATAATTTAATTTATTTAGTGTCTAAAAATTATAAAAAAATACTATAATGTAGGAAATATTTTTATCTTTCCAATTACTATTTATAATCAAAAATATGATCTTTATAACCCCATGTAAAAATTGTTTTCGTAAAACATATGATGTTTTTGTCATTTTTACTTTTACATTAAATAAAAAGTTATTTATGTCATTTCCCAACCAAAGTTGCTCCATGTGGTCCCCAAGTTGACCCATGGATTTTCTTGGTCGTCCATGACACAAACAATTAGGGTAGGACATGTTTCAAGTTCATTTCATATTATTAAAACATTATTTTTACCTTAAACTACACTAATTACCTCTAATCGCGATTAAAAACTTAATAAGTTACTATTCACCAAAAAATTATTTTTATCCCATTGAGCCACATTTTACTTCTTAATGAAAAACATTTATGTCAGATTTTTGAAATTCAAAACACAAATATGGAGAAATTTCATTTAAACGGAAAAATCAGTTTTTATAAGTACCACTTAGTGGTGTCACTATTCATCAAAAATTGATGTTTTTCAGAAAAATCCAAAAAATTCACCCTAAGCTATATTTGATATTCCGAATTCAAAAATGAAGTCTGTTTTACAAAATTCAAAACATATAAGTCACATTAATTAATTTTATAATTAATTCCCGCTGTCAGAGCAAAAAGCGTGTTTTTATGGAACAATAAGTATCAAAAGATTGACACTGGTTTAAGTCTGATTTCAAAGTGAAATTAATTCCAATGACCACTATTGAATTTAATGGTAAAAATATATTCTAATTTAACTTTAAAACCAATTCTAAAGATAATATAATCATATAAATAAATTAGATTAAAAAGAGTTTTTGAATTAAAATACAACATTTTACACTATTCATTAAAAAAAATGAACTTTATCGGAAAGATACCAAAAATTTACACAAAGTAAATTTTGATGTCCCGATTCTTAATAAGAGTTTTATTTGGTCCAAAAGAATGTTTAAGAGTGAACAAAACTATATTTAATGATGGTTCAACATCAAAAGGTGATAAGTGAACATTTAGTGAAAACTAGGGCATATACGCCTAAAATTGAATTCTCTCCGTATTTTAAGCCTCTATCATTTATTGGATAAATGTAAAAACATTTAAAAAACATATATAATCATATTTTAGTTATTTCTATCCATTCCCACCAATACAACGTCTACATGTTAACTACCATTTAAAATAATATTATTTTATTATTAGAGTGCAACGTAAGATTCCCATGAAACTCGTTGTTGCGTGTTGGGTACGCCATCGAGCATAGCGTCCCCTTTAAAGTCGTATCAATATTTTATTCACAAATATGGATAAATATGAAAATGTCATATTCTTTATTTACCTGGGGTGTTACAGTGTCTTGCTTACGATGTCTTGTCTTCACGGTGTCTCGCTTTATGGTGTCTCGCTTATGGTGTCTAACTTACTGTGTCAAGCTTCACGGTGTCTGGTGTACGGTGTCAGGCTTACGGTGTCAAGCTTCACGGTGTCTTGTACTTAGGAAAATAACAGTATTCAGACTTAAACAATAATATGCATGAAATGGATTGAGCTTAACCATTATAAATCATGAGTGAACTTGAAACATAAATACACATGATTGGATATAATTTAGGAGTTAAATAGGATGAATGAGATTTTTGATCATTAAAACCTGATTAATTCATGAGGATTCCAACATAAATAAATTTTATTTTTATTAAATAGTATTATTAAATAATATTTATTTTAATATTTATTTGAATATAATTTAAAGGGGTCTAATTTAATTATTTTAAGGTTTATAAAGTTGTTTGTGTCATGAAAACTTGTAATCTTCAATCAATAAATATTTATATTTAAAATTTGAAATCACTATATTTAAAAAAATATTTTGGTAAAATATATATCATTTTTGATATTAGTATATCACAATTATATAATGGTGAAGTTTTCATAATTTTTTGAGATAGTGGAATTTTTGGATATGGTATATATTATGTCATACTAATATCCAAACTAAGGGATGGTTTGTGGTATGGATTATTTTATTACATAGAGTTAAAAAATGAAGTTTTGAAATTAATATATAATTCCCAAATCTTTTATTATAGATACCTACCCAACCTATATTTTCTCTTTACTAATACCCCATTGATAATTAATTTACTATCCTTGTTCCTCTCTAATTACATGTTATGGTTTTCCTATTTTCTTAATAACACCCTCTTATGATTTTCGAAGTTCCCTCTCGAAGAAACTTATTCTATTCATCTCCATTTTATTTCAAGTACATTATATGTATTAAGAATTTTTATTTCAAATATTCCATGTTTATATATGTTTTTACGCAGAACTAATAAAATCCTTATGGTTCAAAATCAATGATAAACAACCTTTCATTCTCATCGATCACTTCCATGAACCTTTTTATGCACCTATTTTGCTGTTTAAATTATTATGTCACTTTCCATGAAAAACTATTGTGTTGTGAATACCCATCCCCATTTCCACAAAACGATATTCACATAGTTTTACATATCCTTTATTGATTGGGTACTTTCATATCTATAACCCATATTACTTAATTGTGGTATTAAAAGAGATGAAATATGTTCTTATGTTGTATGATCTATTTGGAACACAAATTCATGTACATAATATGAATATGATGGGTGGGATAAAAATTATATAAATCTTCAATGTATTGAGTAATGATTTAATCACATGATATACCATGCATAGTAAATATTGAGTCAGACTAAATTCCCTTTGTTATTATATCTTGATGATTATCCTAAACTTATTCTTATTATGTCATGTTTTACATGTTTTCCACATTCCTTTTATTCCAAAATGTTATCATCTTGTATAATGATTTTATGTTCATTACTATGATTCTCACCAATCAATTATTCTTATTAAATAGTGTGTACTAATTTACTATTTAATATGAATTTATTATTCCCTTAATAGGGTTTATAGCTCTTGCCTTTCATATGTAAGTCCCTAGGTTATCCCATGAATTTTAAATAGATTAATGTAATTTTAAGGGAATATTATGACGTTTTTAAATAATTTTTTTTATATTTATTTCATTTCATTATGATGTGTATATAATTACATATAGGAACTATGCCTCTCGATATTTTGGAATTTTTAATGTGTAACTTTTATAATAATTCAAAAAAAGTGTATAAAATATATGGGTTGTTATAAAGTTAGATGAAAATATAAATCCTATTTTGACATAGGTATCATGTAATACATGATATAATAATCTATAAAATCAATTTATCTAACAAATTAAGCTCACACAATATTCATATTCCATAAAAATATTATAAACATTAATCTTCAAAACGAATAAAATATAAGTAATTTTTTTATTTTAAAAAACATGAAATAGAAATATGAAAATTTCATAGTTAATTTTTTCTTGAAATATATCATTTTACATGACCCAAAACATATCATTAAAAAATTCCTTAAAAAACTTAATAACTTATAGAAAATATTAAATTCTTAAAATTTCTCTCAATATCATATTTTATGACGGATAATAGGAATTATTCGTCATAAAAAACAATTGATATGTAAGAGTATAAATGTTGATCAATTTAATTTTTCATATATAACCAATCATGCTCTATGATTAATGTTACCTCTTATGACTAGATATATCATAAAACTATAATTATATTTTATGATAATAGTGATATTGTAAATATGCAATGATCTTCCATTTTTTGTAAAATTCATGACTGAATCATATATTATGATTTCGAATATTGTATCCTATAATATAGTTAAAACCTAGGGGTTTAATATATATCATACCTTACAATATTGGTTATTCGTACATTAAAATTAACCAAAATAGATAAATTTCATTATATAGTAATTTATTATATGGCTCCAAATTACTTATGATAGGTAATTTATTAAAAAACCGGAATAATATTTTGATCCATTTAAGAGCATGGGTTTTATATAACTAATGGGTTCTATAACACTCAAGATTCAATTATACTAAACCTTTCTTACTAGAGAAACTATAACATAATATATATATTTTTAT
Source organism: Viscum album (assembly GCA_963277665.1). Taxonomy (NCBI): domain Eukaryota; kingdom Viridiplantae; phylum Streptophyta; class Magnoliopsida; order Santalales; family Viscaceae; genus Viscum; species Viscum album. Next base: position 1,664,961,844 of record OY728128.1, read on the forward strand.
TCAGGAATGTGATTAAAACCTAAATTAAATAATTTTATAAATTTAATCTAAAGAGATTAATTTAATTTTTAAATTCATCATTATAAATTTAACATAGGATTATTTTTTGGTAATTTTTTATAATTTTTTTATTTTTTTGCGAACTATAAGAAATAATTTTTTTTAAATTGTCACTTTTATGACATTATAATAATGTAATAATAACTTGAATGTTTATAAATTTTTTTTGTAGAAAATATTTTTATTTATTTATTAATATAATTTATATAAAAATATAATGGTGAACTTAGAAATATATGATTAACATTTTTCAAATCTAAGTAATTATTTTATTAAAATAAAAACCATTTTTTGTTTATTTCATTTAATCAATAATATATAAGGTGTGATTTGGATTTGGTACGTTTTAAAAAATAATAATTATTTGATTTAAAACAATCCAATTAATTCCTATGGAATAGACATTATACATTATATTTCCATAATATTGTTTTTATACTTAAAAATTCATTTTTATTGAAAACCATTATTCATAATGTTTTGAGCGGTTGTTTTTATATTAATTTTTAACACTTATAAAAATTAAATTTTATATAATGGGTTGTTTATTTTTAATCATCCTTTATAGTTTTTTAATTCTACCACTTTCATTTTTTTCATTATGAAAAGTAACTTTGGTAAAAAATGTCTATTACCATGGTAAGAGTTAAAATGGGTTTAAACTAAAAGGATATGGCATACAATGTCCTAAAAAATTATATAAATCTTATTATAAGTCATATTTTAAACCTATATCATATAATTTTAGAATATAAGTCATTTATTATCCAATTTTCATGAGTAAGTCATTAATATTTATTATTATTTAAAAAAATCCAAGTGTTTCCTCTTCCTCACTTATAAAAGGGAACCACCTATCCTCTATTAAAAAAACTTCATGATCCTCTTAGATCATGAATTACCTATGTAAATATTATACTAACATCTCTCAACTTGTGTAAGAAGTTTGTGTTTTATCATAATATCATCCTAGAAAGGCTATAGGTATAAATATATAGAGATTGTCTAAAGAAGAGGTATTGTTCTTAACCGAGTGTTTTATTTTTTATCTCTTATATTACCTCCTACAAACCACTCCAAAACATTGTAATATATATATATATATATATAATAAATATAGTGAAATTGTATTATGTTTATTTCATAATCTTTTTAAATAAAATTAGCTATCTAATGGAAAATGAAAACTTCTTTTGTGTGTACATGCAGACTACCACCACGTGAAGTCAATGTATTTCATTTTTCATCACCGATTATTATGGTTGTAAATAATGATTATCCAAATGAAATAATTTCATATATATGATATAAATTTAATTATTTAATGGTAAATAATTTTTTTAATTGTTTCTTTACCATCAAAAAAAATAAAAGAATCACTCGTGCATACAATGGATTATCATCTCCACATAGTGGTGTAATTAATTTTTCATCATCGAAACAATAGTATGGTTATAAAGATATAAATAATTAATATATATGAAATTAATTTAATTATTTAAATTATGAATATTATGTAACCATAAATAAGATGTAAGGACCAAAACTACCGATCCAAAACTTATGTGAAAAATGAAACAATTAACACTCATAAACAATGATTTTAATGATGAATTATTTAAAAAATGGTGTTGTAATGTTATAAGTGGATAATATATGATATTATAAGTATATGTATATTTATTATATGTGAGGTTAGGAGTGTATATGAATCAATTTGAACATGAGGTAAGAGTTTATCATCTAAAATTGTCTTTTCAGGATATATGTAATGTTATGCACCTATCTTATTTTATAAAGGGTATATACTACCCATTTAACATGATATATCATTAATTATTCTCAAATAATTCTTTTTAATTTATAATTCAATTTACTTTATCTAATGGGTCATTATTATACAGTTATCAAAGTAATAAGGTATTTCTGTTAATATCTCATTTTATTTACGAATTATTTATGTTCATATTTCCTTCAAGATAATTATACGATCTAAATATTTAAAATGAAATATATTTTATTATTCTTTTTTTATGTTAGGGTTTAATTTTTTTACATTTCTTCTTATTGCTGTATCAATAATAAAATATTAATTTACAAGTAATGTACTTTCTTTTATAAGTCATATTTTGATATTTTCATTCCAATTATTTTTTTCCATGCCTATATTTTACTTAATTTTCTTAAATAGTAATTTTAATATTCATAAAAAATTTATTATATTCATTTATCCATGTTCTACTTTATATAAAATTGTTTAAAATTAATTTTTTTTATTATTTTCCAAAAGTAGTACTTTTTTGAAAAGGTGTGAATAAAATCACTATTTTAAAACATACCTCATGAACAAATTTTATCACTATAATGAATACTATTTGATTTAAATATTACTTTATAACCTTAAATGGTTATTTTTAATGAAAATATTTTTTTCAGAATAGTTTTTAAATTGTTTTAAAATGATATAAAAAGAAAAGGATATTATTTTCTCAAAGAAATGAAAATAATTTTGAAAATTCATCTATAACCATGATCTTACATGAAGTTATATGTAAGTTATTTTTTTAGTGTATGGATTATTATTTTTATATAAGGGCTTATTTATACTATAAAACCTTAACTTCCAATAAATATATGGTATTTCATCATCCTTTACTGATAATGGTTTATTCCTTATTTTGATATTATTGATATTATTATAATCATATTCACTATAACTCTCCATTATTAATTAGAAATTATTTTTCCACTTTATATCCATATCTTTAATATCATGTATTAAATTAGAATCATTCATTACATTGATTATGTCTCAACCATATGTAATTTTTAATATATAGTAGCATTTGATGTAATTTTATTAAGAAATCTATTTCATTAACTTGGGAAATATTCCATTTTATTGATTCAATATGGAAAATTATTTACTTATAAGGGATTTTGAAAATGAATTTTATTGACCATTTAAAATATGTGGAATAAATATAAAATTAATGTAATTTTAGAGGCCCAGTTCTACATATCCCTTCGATTCATTTAAAAGTCTCACTAGAAAAAATAATTTTGAATATTGTATAGGCAGTGGATATAATATCATGTCATAATAGTTGGTATTTTTTATATTCCGGACCATATAATGTTAATTTATTGGTTGAGAGGCCTTGAAGAAATGATAATTCTTTAGTTCATAGGACTTGGTGGAATTAAAATTTTATTGCTTAAGAGGCCTTAATGGTGTGATTCACGATTTACTAGTTGAGAGGCCATAATCATGAATGTCTACAATTATTAATTTCCTTTATAAAGAATTTTTTCTGTTATACATGTGATTTACATGTTGATATTATCCATGGATGTTCATTGAACTCAAATTTTTGATTTAATTTAATGTGTTCTGATTGTGCATTCTTCAATATTGATTATGCCTTATTTACTCTTTATAACTTCCAATGTTAGAAACCCTTACTAAGAATATGATCTCACCCTTTATTTTTTTTCCTCTACACATGATATAAAGAAGGATATTATGAATTATTTCATGGAATGAAGAATTTTCATTAGTCTATATTTTTATATTTCAAATGTAATATGCGAGTCATGTATATATATAGTTTTCAAAAACTACTAAACTGATCAAAACCATGTGGTGAGATCACTTCTATATTGTACAAATGTTATAATGTCAACACCAAATATGAGTTTCTAGAGTCAGGGTGTTATTATTTGTATTAGATTATGTTTATTAGGAAACATGGGAATTATATTTTAAATAAAAATTTCTAACATCAATATTATGATTATTCCTCGTGATATTTTAGGATTTTTACCATTATAAATATTTTTACATTATGTCTCAATATTCATGATGATTATGAGATTACTCAATTTGTTCCATTATTTAGAGATGAAACCTAGATAAATGAAAGAAAATCATGTGAACCCTTGAAGTAAATTTTGTGATTAAACTTATTAGAAAGTCATTACATCAGGTTTTGTAGTTAAGAAGATCATTTCTATTTGAGGGAAACTCACTCAAGTTATAATAAATAACACTTCCATATAGAGAAATCTATTATTCCATAGAATAGTAAAACAATTATATATTGAATCATTGAAAACAGTTGCTATATTTTAACATAACTAATAATCCATTAGTATCTGAACATTGGATTAAAGTACATCATATGAATATTTCTAACATTGGGAAGTAATGAAAGGGAATTGGTTATTCTGGTAGTATATTGTATAAAAGGATATGATGATTAATAGTGTTCATTGGTATATAATACAAAATAAGATGTTGAAATAGAAATTATAGAATAGATAAGTTTTAAGTTGATATTTTTTGAGAAATAGTTTCTTTGAGATAAATGATATTAAATAGAGAGGATATTCATCACTTTAAAGAAAAATAAAAAAAGTATTTCAGATTATGAGGATAACATTCTATGACTAGTAAGGCATTCTCTAGACTATATTTGTAATATAGAAAGAAATATTGACTATTTATTTGATATTCTTAATCCAAGCCTTTTAAGGGCCTTAGTTCCATAATATATTTTATAATATTATTATATAATATGAAGTGATACTAAAATTGGAAATAAATTCTAAATATATTATATTTTAAAAATAAATCATGAGAAGAAAATGATGACTAATCCCCAAGGAAAAATAAACGAGGAAAAGGAGAAAGAGGGAAGGGAATACATAAAACATGTGATAATTGGGAATGATACATCATGGTAAATGATTAAATTTAATGAGAGTTTGTTACAAGTGCATAGATAAATGAAAATTTTGATCATGAATTTATGGGAATGAATGAAATATATAATATTAATTTTTTAATTATAAAGAGATAAGGTACTATTCAAACCAATGGTCTCAGTATCATGGTTTACCATTATAAATTATTCATGGAATATTTTAGTATTGTCATGGTATACTAAAAAAGGGATGAAGAGAATAAGAATTATTTAGGAGTCATTCATGGGAATCTCAAAATAAATATGTTATTTGATAAATTTATAATGTTTGAATATTAGCTTCAAAATGTTTATTTTCCATGAAATATTGTCTCTAAATATGGAATATTTGGTGATGCATCTATTAGAAGGAAAATAATCATCATCATATAGAACATTTATGGTTAGTATATATTTTTATGTAGGTTTAAATATAGTAAATTTTTATGAATATATGATTCTGATGTATTAAAATTTGGTCTAGCATATTATGAAGAATTTAGGGTTTAATGATTTATGATGAACCTTGGGTGTTAGTAGTGGCTGGAATCTTTTCTATATTGATAAATGAATATGGTTAGTGAAGAACCATTTTAACATACGTCTCTCAGGAGAGGCAAGTGCGGTTGGTGTATTCTGGGGATTTCCATAGGAAAACCGGATCGACTCATGATTTTAGTTCGATGGGAATCAACTATTTCATCATTTAAAAATCACACTAGGAGCATCGTTAGAAAGATTGGAGTGTGATTTGAAATAAAATTCAAACTATGGATGGGCTTTAATTTGAATTAGTCCATTTAAATTTGAAACATAATGTGGGAAGTACATTTGTCCAATGGATTTATGAGATGATGATGTGATCTTTTCTCTAGTTGAATGAGATATAGTATGTTCCATCTCATTGTTTTGATTTTAAATCGAGTATTGAATAATGATTTTAAAGGGATTAAGTGCCGCTTTAATTTGATTTAATACAAGGTAATTTGGGTGTTTTGGAACACAGTTCTACCATTTTAATGAATCTTAATGACCCCTATTGGTCAGGAGAGGTGTACGTTATTCCTAAGGAATGTCAGGGTTGATAAGTTCTAAGGTGGAAAGGTTGTAACGATACTCATTTTAGACCTATCTAAAATGTGAAGTTTTTTGAATTTTTTGAATCATTGAATGGTAAATTCTTAAAAATGGGCCTCAGAATATAATTATGAGAGTTGGGTCACATAAAAATCATTTTTCTATCCTTGGGTGAAGGATTGCTAAATTTCCAAAGGGATCAAAGGGTTTTGGGGGTGCAGACCTCGAAAATAGGTTTTTTGAAAAATTATAGATGTCCACAGTTTTGCCTGTAATCGTGCATCCCAATATAGGTAATCATGCACCATAATTAGTGGGAGGAAAGGAATTTCACACGGTCTGCACACGGTTTATGAAATCATGCACCTAGACCATCCGAGGTGAGTCTCTTAGACAGGGGTCCCGCATAGTTTGAGCGCAGTTTGAAAAACCATGCAGGTCAAACTGTTCAGTTGGGTCCGTTTATGAAATTAATTATGTATAAAATAAAAATAAAAATAAATCGTAATAATAAACCTCACCCATCCTCTCTCCCAGACCCACATGAAACCCCCAAGGGGTTCTCCCCTTCGACATACACTGCTCCTCCCAATAGCCTCATCTCCTTCCACTGATACTTCTTGGATCTCCACTGGATATTTATCTGAATCATCATAGTAATATTTCTCCTCTCCTATCCCCCTTACTTGGCTGATTTTTATCCTCACATTTTCCCTATTTAATTTTTTCCAAACACCCTAGGGTTGGGGGTTTCTTTGATTTCATTTTTCGTTCGGTCTAGATTGGTGTGGATGGTCTCTCTGGGCCCTTTGATGCGTGTTCCGACAACTACCATTGAAAGAGAGGTGGTTCATATCATTTTGGTTTGTTGATAATATCCAAGGTGAGGGTTTTCTCTTGCTGCTTCATTATACATATACTAAATTAGTTTATTTATTGGTTTTAAGGTTCTTAGTAATCTTTATGTAGTTAGTTTCTCCCTAATTGTTGGATTCGAGTCCCAATTCAAGGGAGACTCACCTGAACGTGCATAAGTAAGAAAAAATATATACTTCGGTCCCCTCGTTATGTGTATAATCATCCATGGTAGTGATTATACATGTATGAGGCTAGGTTTTCCCATATATATATATATATGCATAGGTGAGTGGAGACGTTTATATTCATATAAGAATATATGAAAGGATCCCCTTGCACACGCTCATGGATATGAAAGTGTGTTCATAGGGGATAACAATCCTTGCATGTATGTTAGTGTGCATATACCCAGTGGGGGTGAAATGACCTTTTGATAGAAATTCCCAAGAACTGAAGTTGATGGATTGGTTCCATAATGAGTTAGGATCCCTATCCTTCATATTTAATTTAATTATGTTTGAATTTTCCTTTAGTTGGCTGCTTAATTATACTCATCATATTGACTATATCTCTATAACAAATTGTCTTCTAGATGAATATCACACTATTCTTAGTTCTTTATTAATGTAGTATGAATATACATTCTATTCTTTCCAGTTTAAAATTTGTAGTGTCTCTTTATTACTCATGTAAAGATTTACCATTTTGAGGGAAATGAATGATTTGTCCTTGTCTAGAATGAACAAAGTGATATGGTAACATCCTTTAATTGAAATGACTATGCCTAAAGTCAATATGCCAGGTTTAGGAAAATTGAGCATAAATACATAGATTAGGGTTGTTCATATCTATTGGAAAGTTTTTATATGAAATGTATTAAAGGGTTAAACATGAAATGAAATGGATTAGGATGGTAAGACCATGCCTTGGGTTAATATAGTAAGCATGGATTATGATAGTAAACATGACCCTTAAACCATTTTTCCTTATTTAGGCAAATCGGGTGAAATAACCTAGAGGGGAATGACTTACACCTAATGACATGCATTAGAGGGTCATTATTCATGTGATGAATTGAATTTTATCACTATGTTAATTTTTTTATTTCAACACCTGAGATGGTTTAATTTATTTTAAAAGAAATTAGTTAAATGAAATGGTTCAAGGGAAGTAATAAGCTCACCCTTGATAGGCTTTACTGTAAAAAAATTCATCATATGGTTTATTTCTTGAAATAAAGTGATGTGAGACAGTTTTCCATAATTTATATATGGTAAATGACTATGTCTTGATTATGAGGATGATGCATATATGGGTGGTTTTATTTATATCCCCATGTCATTCTGTTAAAATTTTGAGGTAGGCATTATAGCCTTGTTCCATTATTTTAAATGTGGGTGGTATGAATTATATCCCTAATCCATTCTGTTAAATGTGGTAGGTAGGCATTATATCCTGGAGGAATTTTATTAAATGTGTGTGGTAGGAATTATAGCCCATTTCCATTTAGTTAAATGTGGGTGGTAGACATTATAGCCCTAAGTCATTCTATTTACTGTGGGCGGTATGTATATTTACCCCATGCCATTATCTCCATATAGGCCAATAGATTATAAGGTCTCTTAGAACTGGGTTAGTGGATGACCATGAGAGATCCCCTAGAATTCAAATTGCGGTGGTATGTCCCGATACACCCCAACTCACATCTATCTAATATATATATATATATATATATATATATATATATCAAAGTGACGTGATCAAACTGACATCCTAACATTAAAACAAAGCTAGTATATCCATCGAGTGCCCCATGTAATCCAGGATGGGTGTTTTTAAATTTATACAACTACGTTATTATCTCTCTATAACTTCACACTGTTTAATTTATATTACACTGTTCGGATAGGGCTTGACACTGGTGGTGCCAGCCTATTGAGATTTATATTGCACATCATACTCAAGCTACCATTATATTGGGGGACCCGAGTAGACCTTTCTTGTTTGTAGGACTACGAACCTTTTAACTTTCATGTGGTTATATTATCATACCTAGAGTTTGGATTAAAGGATATAGCTTGAGATTAAGAAACTTTTGTCATTTTCCTTAGGATTTTTAGTTCATTTCCTTATTTGAGTCTTATATTTTTTCTGTTGTGAAAAACATAATGATTATTTACTTCTTTCAAATTATGTATCACCACGACATTCATTTATTAAATAAACTAGCATTGGCCACTTTTATAAAATGATTATTTTTTGTCTTTCATTTTTTTCAGTAATTTATATAGAGCTTCCGCTGTTATTTTCTAGTGTCTGTTGCTTAAACTCTGATAATACCATTATGAATCCATAATAAGAGGGTATAGTATCACCACTATCACCCTTCAACAACCTCTATTCAACATGGTATCCTTGAGTGTATGGGGAGACATTCTTAAGGCCATGTGACACACCAGTCCTATTACCTATTCAATGGTAAGCCATGAAGGGATGTTACAATATGATAATTTAATTTGTTGAATGTTATTGCTCACTTATGATAACCATTTTCTATTATAGTAAATAGATCTAAACATAAGGAATCAAAGGTCAAAAAATCGTTTATACAATAATGAACACTAACCATTAATATATTTTATAACCCCATAAAAGTTTATTTTAGTGATCTAAGAATGAAAATTCATCACGATCATGAGGATTCATATCAAAGTATGAAATCATGATTATATGATGAGAGGAAATAGAGAAATTAAATTTTATCTTATTTTATATTCAATGGTTAAAGGATATCTAAATCTCAAGAAAACTGAAGACAAATCATTCATTATAGGGAAAGTAGCAATCAACTACCAAGGTGTGTTTTTAGAAATAGTTTTTAAGTATGAGCCTTATATAGGTACATGAATAATATGTTTCATAGTAATAGCCTATAAATTTATTTTCATGATAAAATATATAATTCATTTTATTACTATGTTATATTTAGTTTACAAAATTTGGATTAAAATAGAAAACAATGGAGTTTCTATAAAGTGGAATGAATATAACACCAGTGATTCAATCATTGTAAGATTTTATTCCTAAATAAACTATAGTATAATGCATACTGATTTATTCAAGAATGATATAAATACCTAAATTTCTAAATTTAATAACATACATTTTAAGAATTAATTTCATTTTCTAATAAATAATTTGAAAATTTTATAATGTTTAATTTTTGAAGTTTTATTTATAAATAATTGATTTTTAGGGATATAATTAAAAATACTATTTTACAAAAGCTTCAATTTTATGAAATTATAATAATTTCAAAATAAATGCATTTTTAGGATATATTTGTAATACAACAAATTCATATTTACAAACTAATATACTGTACATAAAAATATAATGTTAAACATAGAAATATATTTTTATCATTTTGGAAATCTAAGTAATTTTTTTTATTTAAATTAAAATTGTTTTTAGTTTATTTCTTTTAATTATGTATTTAAAAATTACCTTTTGTTTTTTAATTTTTAAATAAAATAATTATCCTTCTATTTAAAATAATCTAATTAATTCCCTTGGAACCAACATTATACTATATTGTTTAGTAAATTCATTTTTATATATAAAAGGTCATTTTTCTCAAAAACCATATTTCGTAAAGATTTATGGGTTTCTAAATTAAATTTATAAAATTATTGAAATAAATTTTTTTAAAATGGAATCCAAATTTTTAATCCTAATTTATTTTATTATTGTTTCCCAATTAATTTTTGGTTATTATGAATAATACCATTGGTAAAAAAAAAGTCGGTTTCCATTGTGAGGGTTAAAATTATAAGGGTTAAAATAACCTAAAAATATATAAATCCTATTATATGGTTATATTTATATCCTATATCATATGCTATCTGAACATGAATCACTTTGGATCTATTTTTCATGTGTATTTCTTTATTATATTTTAATAATTTGAAAAATGTCAAGTGCATCCTCTCCCTCAATTATAAAAGGACACCGCCTCTCCGCTCATATTTTCACTTCAAGAGACTCTTATCTTAGACAATACCTAAAAAATTACTTTTATAACATCCCTCCAATTTTTTAGGAACTAGTTTAATATTAATACCATTTTAATATGTATTTAGGTACAAATCTACATAGATTATCCGAAGAATAGGTATAGTTTTTAACTGATTGTTTTCTTTTCTATTTATTATTTGACATCCTCAAAAAATATATTAACCATTGTGATATAATAACATAGGTATATAACATATTATCAAAATCTATTATGATTATTTTATACCTCAGTTTCATCTACTAATACTTCTAATGGAAAATGAAAACATCATTCGTATGTATGTGCAGACTGCCACCACATAAAGTGGTTGTATTTTATTTTTCATCATCGCCTCTTATATTTGGTCATAATGATAAATAAAAAAGAAATAATATTATATATATGATATAAATTTCAGTATTTAGTGGTAAATAAATCTTATAAATCATTCATTACCATCTAATGAAAAATAAAAACTTTACTCGTGCATCAATGCAGCCAATCATCTCCACATAGCGGTATAATTCTCTTTTCATCACCACATCACCTGGATGGATATAAAGATAAAAATAATGAATATATAATTTATTTAGGAAATAATTTGGATCATATTAATATAATATATCATTTTACTTATTACACTTCTTCCCATTTAAAAATAACAATATTCCTTGTGCATACATGTTGACTCCCACCTCTACGAAGTGATGTGAATCATTTTTCATCCCTATCTATCTAGAATAATTATTAATATGTATAAAATTATTATATATGATTTTAATGTAATTATTAATATTATAGATATGATGGAATCATGATAAAAATTCAATCACAAAAACTACCATACTAAAACATACATGGAAAATAACACTTAACACTTGGAAACAACAATTTTAATAAATAATTTTTAATTAACCAATATTAGATTGTTATAAGTGGAAAATTTATGATATTAAATGGATGTATTTGGTTCTATTTTAAAAATATTAAAAATTTAAATTTATTTTATAGGAGTTTAAGGGTGGATATGAAGAAATTTTAACTAGAGAAAATGGTTTATCATCTAAAATTGTCTTATTTGGGACACATGTTATCATAACAACCTATATTATTTTATGAGGTGAATAAACTGCAACATTAAAAAATCATTTTTAACATACACTACAAAAAACTCTTTTCAGGATGTCTTGGAAAATATTTTATGTGAAGCTTCCTTTATAAATTTTTATGTTTATTTTCATTGAATTTTTTTCACAATATTTTTAAAATTTTTATTTAATATTATATCAAAATAAAACGGTATTATTTTATCAAAGGAATGAAAATAATTTTGAAAAGTTATCTAATTTTTTTTCATGCATTATGTTATATTGTATCCATTTTTTACTACATTGATTCTATTTTATTTTCAGAAGGCTTTGTTTTACAACAAAATATTTATTTATGAGGAATCTATAGACATATATAATACATTACAGATAAATGTATGTACATTATTATAAGACCATTTACTTTATTATGACCATGTTATATATCACTCTCCATTATTCAGTGGAAATTACTTTGAATATTTTTAATAGCATCAATGAATTTAGAAAACAATCTATTACTTTTAAATTTTATCAACTGGATACCATTTCTATATATGATATTTGTTGAAGAAAGTTTATTATGAAAACTATTTCATTGGATATGGAAATATTCCATATTCCTAATTCCATATAGATAATTATAGACTTATAAGTACTTTTAAGAATGAATTTAATTCAAAATTAAAATCATAATAAATATATTGGATGTGAATGTCGTGTGTGGGGTCCGATTATTTATATCCCCTTGATAGATTGATAGGTATCATATTACTAATCAAATTATCATGATCTATAATATGAGGCTATAAAATAATATCATTATAGTTTTGTATTTAGTGTATTATTTAATATACAATGATAATGAATTGTTTGATAGGCCATGATGTTAAGATTCGTGATTTATTAGTTGAGAGGAATTAATAATCAATGATGAATTTCCTTGATTAAGAATTCAGTTTCCATTATCCAAGTGATTGTTATGTTGATATTATCCAAGAATGTTTATTGAGTTTAAATTTTTGATTTAACGGAATGTGTTTGATTATCCATTATACTATAATACTTATACATTGTTTACTCATGATAGATTATATTGTACATTACCCATACTGATCATCTGAATTAACTCTTTAATTATATTTCCATTCCTAGTGTATGAAGAATTATATTGAGAATGATTTCAAGTATTAAAGAATGTTTCTTATTCATTTTTTATATATTTACAATGTAACTTGGGAATCATGTATGTATCTAGTTTTCTTAGACTTACAAACTATTTGATCATACATAGTGATATACCTTGTATATTGTACAAATCTAATAATGTAAAAATAGGCTTTGAGTTTCTAGAGTTGGGGTGTTACGGTTGGCATTAAATAAATTTTATTTGGAATATTGGGAACTAGATTTTAAAAATACATTGATATCATGATAATTTCTATAACCCCAAAGTGTATTTGAGAACTTATTCCATATTGGATATTTTTACATTGTATGTCAATATTCACGATGATTATGAGACAACATAGCCCATTCCATTATTTAGTGATGCCACTTAGAGGAATGAAGGGAAATCATGTCAACACCCATAGGTAATGTTGTTATATACTTTATGAGTAAAACAATATAGTTGGTGTTAGGGATGAGAATATCGTGACTATATAAGGGAAACTGGCTCGGGATATGCTGAATAACCTTTCCCCTATAAAGAAACCCATTATTCAAAATAATTATAGACATATGTTGTATCTCTTAATGCGATATGAACCTTTATCTTTTTAATGGAACTATTAATCAATTGGTAGGCCAACAATACATTAAGTCACTAAAAATATATTTCTTTCCTTCGGTTTTTCCAAGGGAATAGTTTATTATATAAATATATTACTTAAATGGAGATACTAATAAATAATGATAATTGATCTAGATTACTAAAGAAGATGATGAAATTGAATGTAATGAACGATAACTTTTAAGGAGATATTTTTCAATAAATATATTCCTTGAGAGAAACAATATGATATGGAGAATAAGTTACCCAATTTAAATAATATGAAAGAAGAATGTTTTTAGAGTATGGGTATAACATTAAAATATTATCAAGGAATGTAGCAGATTGCATATATAATTTAGAAATCATGGTTGATATTTTCTTGATGGGATTAAGGTCATCCTTCGAAGGGTCTTATTTTCAAAAACAAATTAATCATTTTATGATATAGTTTCATGAGAAATAAATACTGAAAAATTTTTATATAGTTATTAAAATTTGAAGGGAACTCATGTGAAGAAAAGGATGGTAGATAATGAAGTAAAAAATAAATGATACAAAGGAGAATAATGGAATTACATAAATTCAAATTGTGATAATTGCAGAAATAAACATCATGGTAAATTCTTAAATGGAATGATAATTTTTTATTTGTGTGGATATAAGGACCATCTAGAATACGAATACAAAGGAATAAAATAAATCACTAATTTTGAATGTTTCAAATGTAAGTATATGGGGTATTATTTGAACCAATGCTCCAAGAATTAATGATTACCTAGAAAATTTCATTGTGTAATTTAATAAATTCATCTTGGTATACTATAAAATAGTAAAAGAGCATGAGAATAATTTTTTAATCATTCATGGGAATGTAATAGGAAATAATTATTTCATAAATTTAGTGTATATGTATCTTGGATTCAAAATATTTATTTTTTAGAAAATACTATCTACAAGGATGAAATATTTGGTGATGTTTCTAAGATAAGGAAGACCCTCAACATCATATAAAACCTTTTGGGTTTGAATATTTTTTTAATGTAAGGTAAATTATAGTAAATATTTATAAATATATGGTTTTAATATATTAAAATTTGGTCTAGAATATTATGTAGAGTTTAGGGTTTAATGATTAATGTTTAATCATCAATGTAATTATTTAGATTTTGGATATTAATATTTATTTTGATGGTTTACATTATATAATATTTTAGTACTTATACAGTTTTTTATTTTAGTTAATGGTTATAAATGAAAGGAATTAAATTTTAAAAAATAATTCATACAAGAATTAACCATAACATTTAATGGAAATTATGATCCCTTAAAATTTTAATCTAGTGGTTTAGATATGAAAAATGATTCAAGATCACGACGATTCACAATAATGGATGAAATCATGTTTATAGAACTTGAAGAAATAAATAAGTAAATTATATTATATTTTATATCCAATGGTAAATGAGTTTATAAAAATAAATAAAACTGAAGATAAACCTATCCGGTTTTATGTGGAAAGTAACACTAAACTACCAATATACATTTTTAGAAACTATTTTGAAAGTATGAGTCTTATAAAAGTATATTCATAATAATTTTTCTAGTTATAACCTATAAATTAAAGCTCTTGATAAAATATATAGTTTATTTTATTAATATTTTATACTATATATGGAAAGGAAGAATTAAAATTAGTAATAAGAAATTTCTGTAAGGAGGGAAGAATGTAACATCCAAGATTCAATTATATTAATACATTTATCCTAAAGAAACAACTAGGTAATACAAATAACCTTATTTAAGAATGTGATTAGAAAATAAATTCCAAAATTTCATAAATTAAATATTAATAAATAAATTTAATTTTTTAATTCATCATTTCAAAATTCTCCTCAGATAATTTTTTATATTTTTTAGATATGGTCTATTTTTATATGAATATTCGAAAATAATGATTTTACAAAAATTATTACATTTAGAACATATTAATAATGTATGAATAACATAGTTTTTTATGAAATATTTTTAATAAAAAAATTTATATTGAAAAAGTAATATAATTCATAAAAGAATATAATGTTGAATGTAGAAATTCATTTTTAACATTTTGTAAATAAAATTAATGTTTTTGTTCATATAAAAATTATTTTTAGTTCATTTTTAATCAATTATTTGTTGGGTAAATTTTTAATTTGGTTTTATTTTAAATAAAAATATGTTTAATATAATTTAAAATAATTCAGTTAATTCCATATAATTAATATTATACTTTAATTTTTGGTAAAATCATTTTCATAATTCAAAACGCATTTTATAGAAAACTATTAACATCATGTTTTGCAATTTGTTTTCTAGATAAATTTATTAAAATTATAGAAATTTAATTTGATAAACTAGGATCCATTTTATTATCATATTTTTCAAATTTATTAATGCACTTTAATTTTTTTTCATTATTAATAGTAACATTCATAAAAAAATCACATTACCACAGTAAGAGTTAAAACGAGTTAAAAGAGTTAAAACTAAAATGATAAGGTTTCTAAACATGTATAAATCCTATTGGATGGCCCCATTTAAAACCCATATAATATCATCTTTGAATGTGATTCATTTTTTATTTTTTTTGTATTGAGTAAGAAATTAATATATTTTAATCTTTTGAAAACATATAAGTGTTTCTTCTCTTTCCCTTATAAAAGGGAACTACCTCTCCACTATTCTTCACACTTCAATAACCTACTATATGAAAACATATATTCCCAAATAATTTTATAATATCCCTAACCACATCATATAGGTCTTTTTTTATCATAATACTATCATAAGAAGGCTTTTGATATAAAATGAAAGAGGATGTATAAAGAAGATGTGTAGTTCTTAATTGAATGTTTTTTTCTTATATTTACATATAAAATATCCTAAAATATGATAAAATAACATCATTATCTCCCATATAATTAAATTTTATTATTTCTTATTTTTTAACCATTTTTTATCTACTTATCCATCTAATGGAAAACTAAAACATCTTCTGTGCACACATACGGACTACCACCTCATGAGGATGTTGTATTTCATTTTTTATCAGCACCACTTATGGTGTGCCATTAATATGGATAAAAATTAAATAAGATGATATATATGATATAAATATAGTTTTTAATAGTAAATAAGTATTCTAATACTTTCTTTACCAACTGATGAATAATAAAAACATCACACGTGCATATGTACAACCTATGGTCTCCACATAGAAGTGTAATTATTTTTTCATCACCAAATAACTTGGATGGTTATATAAATGAAAATATTCAATATAAATGATATTTATTAAATATTTATGATTCTTGAAATATAATATATCATTCATTTTCTTACCTTTAAATCCATTTAAAAATTTATGATGTTTCTCATGCGTACGTGCAGACTACCACCTCTAGGAAGTGATGTGTTTAATTTGTCATGTACATACTTTTAGAATAATTATAAATGTTTATATAATGAATATATATGATAATAATATCATTATTAAAATTTTAGAGACTATTTAACCGTGATAAATATATAGGGACAAAAATTACCAAACTAAAAATTATTTGAAAAATGATAGAGTTAACACTAAAAAATGCATACTTTAATAAATAATTATTAAAAAATAGGTGTGAATTGTTTTAAGATGATCATTTATTATATTATAAGTATTTATATGGTTATAGTATATAATTATAATAAATTTTAATTTATTACATAGGATGTTAAAAACACATTGGAATCAAATTGAAATTGTGGAAAGGGATTATCATCCCAAATTGTATTCTTTGGGAGATGCGTTATGTTATTAACATATATTCTTTTTTGAGGTTTATCTACTCAAATTTAATATATTATATCATGAATAATACAAAATTGATTATGTTTAATTAAAATTTTGATTTATTTGATCTAATGGATTGTGATTCAATATTTACCAAAGAGGAAATGGATTTATATTACAATATCAATTTATTTTGGGATTGTTTATGCTCAGATTTCCTTTTAGAAAAATTCTATAATCTGAATATTTTAAAAAAAAATTTTATTCGCTTATATTTATTTTAAAACCCATAATTTTTGTGGAAATTTGTTTCTTAAATACATGATAATTTTACGAATCTGCAAAAACTGACGGCGCGTGATTCCGAGGCCCGGTGTGCTCGGAATCAATTTCTGATGGTTTGTTCGGGTACGTTCAGTAAACGTATGAGTGGGTTTCTATAAATTTTGAACCAGTTCTCAGAATTAAAATTGGAGGACACTGTTGAACTCACAGTGCCAGTATTCGTATAAGGAGACTTTCAATTCGACTGTAGTGGGTCGAGAACAAAAGTTTGTTTTTGGGTTTTCGTGGAAAATAATAAAATAAAGTGAGTAACACTTATTTTTTATTTGAGCCACCATGTGGGTGTTTGGCGGTGGGTCCCACTGGATCTATAACCTCCTTGTGAGGATTTGAAGTTGGAGGTGGGACCACCACACCTTAACCTCCCATGAGAGGTTATGGTGCTGGGGCCCACAAGAACCAAACCTTCTATGAGAGGTTACGACATGGGGATAAAACGGGACTAAACCCCATATTAATGGGAGAGGAAAATCTCTCAACTCCCCTGATTAATGAGGGGGAGCCCCTTGACCTCCTTTACCATTTATGGTGCCACCACTTCCCCTTTAATTATTTGAGCCAACACATAATTTTTGTTCCAAATCCTTCACATTAATTAGGTGGATCCAATTAAATTAATTTATACAATTTGAATATTGTTCCAATGAATTAATAAGGTATCACAATCTCTTATTATTTTGGTTGGAATTACTCTTTTGGTGGAACTTGGGAGAAGAGAGAAAATCTCCCATCGAAGAACTAAGAACGAAAAACACCGAAGAGAAGCGACTTCGACTTCCTTCCTCAGATCCTATCGACGTGGAATGTCTTCCACAACCGACGTGCGAGCTCGAGATTGGAAGTGTGTGGCGGATGCGACGAACAACAACAAAACAATCTTCTTCTCCGAGACTCCATCGATGAACAACGAACAATGGTACGTGTTTTATTTGTGAAATATAACTTTTACTTTTCTCTTCTTCGGTTGAAAATGAATTTTTGAGGTGGATGTAAAACAATTGTAGTTAATCTTTCTAACTTCATGATGAGAAAAATGTTACCACCCTAAACGTAGAGGGTGTGGGCAAAACCAACAAGGCCCGACCCTTCCACCATTCTTGTTTGTGGTGATCTTCGACATGGCGATGAGGCGACAGAACGACGAAGGCAATGACCGCACTACCTGAGGCCTCCCCGAACCACGCCACCCTCATGACGCTTTGATCAAATCGGCTCTGCCACCTCGGGCCGAACCACACCGCCCGCCGGCCCAAGCAGCGCCTGCCTCCTAGCCGCCTGCCGGCCTACCCGCGCCTCTTGTCTTCCGGCCGTCGCCAACCTCTCGTGCGCCCTGGCTTAAACCTCGTCGGCCCGCGCCGACCCTGCCTACCCAGCCGCCACCCAGCCGTGCCAACCGACCTGCCCAGCCGCCACCCATCGGCCTGCCCGCTAGCCACCTGGCCGCCCACAGGCCTGCTCGGCTGCCCCCCAACACCGGCCTGCCCGGCTGCCCCCGGCCTGCCCGAATGCCACCCGGCCGCCACTCGGGAGCCCGTTGGCCCGCCCGGCCGCCCCCAGGCCTGCCCAACCGCATCCCGGCCTGCCCGCCGGCCTCATGGCCACCCGACCTCCCTAGCCGCCTCACAGCTCCCGACCGCCAGGCCTCCCGAGCCGCGCCAGCCACTCGGCCGAACCGGTGCCCTGGCCACGCCGGCCTCCCGAGCCGGCCGCCCCCCCCCTCGCGGCTTCTTGGCTGAACTGGCCCGGCCACGTCCTATGGGCCGCGCTATGCCAGGCTGCGCCCTCATGGTGCTCCAAGCCAAACTGGCCCCGATCCCGGGCCGAACCGCCCACGCAGCCAGCTGGGCTGGGCCCCGTGGGCCGGGCCGAACCTAATAGGCTGGCCCATCAAATGGTCCAGGCCAGACCCAACTGGTCTGATCAGGTTGACCCAGACCAGGTCGGCCCAGACTGGGTCAGACCAGGTCAGACCGGACCCGGGCCCACTACCTACCCCTTTACTTTCTTTGGCCATATCTTTGACACCAGATGACCATTTGACGAACCGTCAGTGTCGCTAGAATTCTTGGAGCACTATGGTCCCTTTGTGTATACCCACTCTAGAGTTTGGGGTTTAGTTGAGATATGGTCAGGTTGGATCGTGCACAAATCCAACAAGGCCCCCAGGACTAAAAGGCTAATAACTCACAGAACGAGCATCTGATTAACGCGCTGCCTATTGCGTTGAGACCCCTATGACGTGTCAAACCTTTGAGATAATTCTACGTGGGACTTTGTGATGGTTGGAGTATCGACCTGTACTTTACACTAGGATCAGTGGTGGACGATCCAAGAGCTGATTTTCACCTTTCAGCTATTTTGTTCTTTTCAGTTGTACTTGTACTTTACTAGAGCTTGTATTTCTGGACCCTTTACATTTCCGCACTCACTTTTTATACAGTTTTACTTAGGGTTTTTTATACATGTATGTGCTCTCTTGTGTGTGTTTATAATTATAAAGGAAATTCCTCCCCATATTTTGAGAATTATGACTTTGGTGCCAGTCGCCAGCCCTTGGCATATGGAAGGCGAGCATGGGGTAGTCACGAGACGGGCCCCGGGGGATTGGTCTTGACAAATTGGTATCAGAGGAGTCATTTTACCGCATAACTTAGGACTCTGATGTTTTCTATGAAGAAATAGTGCTAAGATCACTACGTTTGGATTTAAGTTCAGGGAGTCCAGTGTTGGTGTGGCAGCCGACATATCCACACACCAGGACATTGACTAATGATTTCCAACTCAGTGCACAAAAACACTGATTGTGTGTGTGTTTTCAAAAGTTTTCCATAAGTCAACTCAACTAGGTCAGCACACTAGGTATAATCTTTTGACAGTGTCACATCTGTTTATTTTAGGATTCCACCTCGTGGGTGACCAGCTAGAGTACCGAGAGTTGTACACACAGATAGCCTACAGAGCGATGAGGCCTCGAGGTAGGGCCCTTTTCCAGCAGAGGCACCAGCAGTACCACTTCTTGTTGGGACACTGATGCCACCAGTCCCAGCAGCAGACGATGCACGCCAATTGAGCGCATTGCACGAGTTCCAGTGACAGAGACCACCCAGGTTCATTGGAGAGATGGACCCACAAGCGGCTAATGATTGGTAGGAGGCTGTGGTGAGAGTTTTCCAACTGGTAGGGACACCAGCTGACCCCATTGTGATTCTTGCTTCCATCCTTCTACATGCACCAGCAGGTAGATGGTGGAGATTGATTCTCTTGGTTCACAACGAGATGAAGCTTCATTGGGAAGACTTCAAGAGCCTGTTTCAGACAGTGTTTGTCACAGTAACTCTTCACGCAGTGCTCATACATGAGATACTTCGTCTGCAGTAGGGAATCATGATTGTAGATCAGTACTTAGCAAGGTTAACCGAACTATCGCGCTACTCCACTGATATGGTATGAGACCCATACTTTAGGGCCCAAACCATTGAGTAGTGGCTCAGGCGAGAGATCAGTGCTTTGATGATCTCCCTCAGCATCCTGACGCAGACAGGGGTGTTGGAGAAAACCCTCTTAGTGGAGATTTTCCTTACTTAGCAGTCTACAGCAGCAAGATCCACCACTAGTTGACATGTAGCAGAGTCTTCTGCAGGTGGCTGTAGACAGATGTCGTAAATGTCCAAGAAGACCAAACCCACGGGTGGACGACCGCATGGATCAGGATCGATTGTGTGGGGCAGAGGAGATAGATCCACACATGCCATGAGTGGGTTGTGTTTCTCATGCCGTGGGAAGGGTCACATGGATCTTGACTGTCAGACATGCCATTCAGATGATCAGTAGGTGGTCGAAGGACCACCTATGTAAATGCATATATTCGATCGAGGTGGTCCATAGGTAGCAGGTGGGCATGGTAGAGGAGCTGGTCGTGCAGTAGGTGGTCGGCGACGTTTTGAGGTGTTACCACCACCACCACCAGGAGGTCCACCCCGACGGCAGGGAGCGTGAGGATAGGTGAGATCTCAGATCCAAGCAGCTGAGACATACGGTAATGGTGCTCTGGAGATGATTCGAGGTACGACCTATGTCTACTCCACCTTAGCTACATTTCTTATAGACACAGGTTCTAGCCCCTCTATCATTTCCACTACCCTCATTCGGATCACGGAGATTCCAATGGAGCTGTTGGCTCGATCCTTATAGCTAGAGACTCTTATGAGAGCAGCCTCGGCGATTACACACTAGTACCAGTAGTGTGATATTACTCTAGGAGGCAAGAGAATTGACTGGAATCTCCTTGTAGCGGCGTCGAGGCCTGACTGCATTATTTTGAGTATGGACTCGTTATCAACATTTAATGATCAGATTGACTATATTAGGTGCAAGGTGCACTGTGTCTGCACGAATGGGACCATGTTTACCTTCAATGGTGATAAGGGAGCCTCTGTAGCACATGATGGACCTACTCGGAGGAGGGTGCAACCGATCACTCATCATTTGGACTGCCTTACCCTCAGAGTAGTTGATGTGGAGAGTCCAAGTTATCTTGTAGTTGTGGACCAGTATGCGGATGTTTTCCTTGATGATGTCCCAGGTCTACCTCCTCATAGATAGGTGGACTTCTACATTGACTTGTACCCTAGGACAACACCGATATCTACACCAGAATACCAGATGGCTCCTGCGATGCATTGCGAGAAGTGAGTACAACTAGAGGACTTGCAGGGGAAGGGATTCATCCTACCCAATGTTTCTCCCTAGGCATCCCCAGTTCTGTTCGCCAAGAAGGAGGATGTGAGCTTGAGGATTGTTATTGACTACCGTCACCTGAACCTGGTGACCGTGAATAACAAGTACCCACTCTTGAGGATTAGAGACCTCTTTGATCAGATGAAGGTATCACTGTGGTTCTTAAAGATAGACCTTAGATCAGGCTATCACCAGCTCAGATTTCGAGATGAGGATGTGTAGAAGACAGCCTTCAGAAGTCAGTACAACCACTACAAGTTCTTGGTTATTCCATTCAGTGTAACCAACGCTCCAGCAGTGTTCATGGGACTCATGAACATGATTTCTCAACCATACCTCGATCACTTTGTTTTAGTCTTCATCCACTACATTCTGATCCACTCGAATACAGAGGAGGAGCTTTCTTACCACTTGTAGGTAGTACTGGACACACTCAATGAGCACCAGTTTTATGGTAAGCTCTCGAAGTTCCAGTTTTGGATCCAAGAGGTTCACTTTTTGGGACATGTCATCTCGGAGGCTAGAGTTGCAGTGGATCCAATGAAGATTGAGGTGGTAATTTCTTGGGATCCACCTAGAAGTGTGACGAAGGTATGAAGTTTCATGGGTTTGGCTGGTTACTACCGGAGGTTCGTTCAAGACATCTCCAGAGTTGCAACACCACTATCAGCGTTGACGAAGAAGGGGAAACCCATTGTGTGGTCCGAGAGATACCAGTAGAGATTTAAGGAGCTGAGACAGAGGCTGACTAGTTCCCCCATCTTGTGGCTTCTAGAGGAAGGAGTAGGGTACGTAGTCTACTGTGACACATCAAGGACTGGACTCGGGTGTGTCCTCATTCAAGAGCGAGCAGTGATCACGTATGGTTCTCGACAGCTTTCCTTCAGTCCCTTACAGTCACTCCCCCACTTCATTAGCATTTCATGGAGGCACAACATGGGGATGCTGACAATGAGACACAACGTGCTCAGATATCCACAGGGAAGGAAACTGATGGATTTTTTAAGGTGGGGAGCATGTCATCCTCTTCAGAGGACGTCATATGGTACCAGTGTCACTTCAAGAGGAAGTGTTGTGGGAGTTCCACAGATCCCCTTTAGCGGTACATCCAGGAGTGGTGAAGATGTACTAGGACCTTCGACGACATCACTGGTGTCCAGGTATAAAGAAGGCAATAGCGGAGTTTGTCTCTTGATGCCACACTTGTCAGCAAGTAAAGGTGGAGCACCAGGTACCAATAGGCTTGGTTCAGCCATTAGAGGTCCCATAGTGGAAGTGGGATGAGATATCCATGAACTTTGTGATAGTAATTCCACGTATATCCAGGGGTCACAACTTGTTTTTAGTGATTATTGACTGACTCACCAAGTCGACCCAATTCCTACCGATTAGAGAGCTGGGTTCAGTCGAGAGCTTGGGATGCCTCTACGTGCAAGAGATTTTGCAGCAACATGGAGTACCTTCTTCTATTGTCTCCAATCGTGATGCATGGTTAATTCCCAGCTATGAAAGGGGTTTTAGGAGGCTTTCATGACAAAACTTCATCTGAGCACCGCCTTCCATCCTCAGATGGATGGACACACTTAGTTGACCATTCAAACCCTCGAGGACATGTTGCATGCTTTTTTCCTCGACTTCAGTCGCACCTAAGAGGATCACTTACCTTTGGTGGAGTTTTCATACCACAACATCTATTACTCCACTATAGGGATGGCACCTTTTGAGGCATTATACGAACGACCTTGTAGATAATCTTTGTGCAGGACTGACCCTGGGGTGTCAGCACTACTGGGAACAGAGATGGTACAAGCTACCACGAAGAAGGTGCAGATCATCTAGGAGTGGATGAAGACTAAATAGAGCAGACATAAGTCATATGCTGATAGGAGATGGAGACCTCTATAGTTTGGGGTTGCTGACAATGTCTTTTTACGGGTCTCACCGCGATGAGGACTACAAAGATTTAGTCAAGGCGACAAGTTATATTTGAGATTAATCAAACCTTTCCAGGTCTTCAGCAATGTTGGCATGGTGGATTATCGCTTAGCTCCTCTACCTCAGTTGCACCGGGTTCACGACGTCTTCCACATATTTTAGCTGTGGAGATACGTGCACAACCCTTATCACATCATTGACCATGGAGAGATGGATGTAGATGATGGGGTGAATTTCACGATAGTTCCAGTAGAGATTGAGGATCGACAGGAGCAGGTCCTACGTGGATGGTCTATACCTCTGGTGTGCTTTCGCTGGAAGCACGGGAACCTCTAGGAGAGCACATGTGAGCGGGAGGATCAGATGCATGCCCAGTACGCCCACTTGGTCCCTTAGTTGAGTTGTAGCTTACGGGGACGTAAAGCCCTGAGGTGGGGAGAATGTAAAGACCAGGAATTTATGTGGAAATTGTTTTCTTAAATACACGGGAATTTTATGAGTCCGCGAAAACTGACGGTGTGTGATTACGAGGCCCGGTGTTCCCGGAATCAATTTCTGAAAATTTTTTGGGTACATTTAGTAAAAGTACGAGCTGATTTTTATAACATTTGAACCGGTACTCGGAATTGAAATATGAGGACACCGTTGAACTCACAACACAAGTATTCTATTAAAGAGACATTCACTTTGACGGTAGTGGGTCAAGAACAAAAGTTATTTTTTGGGTTTTCGTGGAAAATAACAAAATAAAGTGAGATTCACTTTATTTTTATTTGAGCCGCCATGTGGGTGTTTGGAGGTGGGTCCCACTAGATCTATAACCTCCTTGTGGAGGATGGAAGTTGGTGGTGGGACCACCCCACCTTAACCTCCCATGAGAGGTTATGGTGCTGGGAACCACCCTAACCTAACCTCCAGCGAGTGGTTATGATGTGGGGACCACAAACGAATAAACTCACTGCTAATGGGAGGAGAGGAAAATCTATCAACTCCCCTCATTAATGAGGGGGATCCCCTTGACCTCCTCTAAAATTTATGGTTCCACCACCTCCCATTTAATTATTTGAGCCAATGCATAACTTATTATTCCAAATCCTTCACATTAATTTGATGGAGGTGGTTAAATTAATTCAACCAATTTGAATATTATTCCAATGAATAAATAAGGTATCAAAATATCTTATTATTTTGGTTGGCATTTCTCTCTCAGAGGAACTTGGGAGAAGAGAGAGAAACTCCCAACGAAGAATGAATAATGAATAACGCTGGTGAGGAGAGACTTTGACTTCCTTCCTTGGATCCTACCAACATGGAGCATCTTCCACAATTGACATGCGAGCTCGGGATTAGAAGTGTGAGGCGAACGCGAAAAATGATGAAAAACATGTCTTCTTCCCCACGACTCCGTTGACCAAAAATAGACAAAGGTAGAAGTTTATTTGTGAAAAATTAATTTCCATTTTCTCTACTTCTGTAGGAAATGAATCGTTGCGGTGGATGTAAAACAATTGTAGTTCATCTTTATTACTTATTGATGGGACAAATGTTACCACCCTAAACGCGGAGGGTGCAGGCCAAACCAACATCGCCCGACCCCTATACCATTCTTGTTTGTGATGATCTTCATCTTGGTGATGAGGCGACGGAACAACGAAGGCAACGGTCGAACTCCCCAGAACCTCTATAAACCACGACGCCCTCATGGCGCTCCGACCGAATCATCTCCACCACCTCAGGCTGAACCGCGCCGTTCGCCGGCCCGAGCCGTGCCAGCCTCCCGGCCGCCCACCGGCCTGCCCGCGCCTCCCGGATTCTGGCAGCCGCCGACCATTAGTGTACCCTTGCTGAAGCCCTGTCGGCCCATGCTGGCCCGAACCACACCGAGCCGGCATCCCCGGCCACCTCCCGGCCACAACACCCGGCCGCCCGTCGGCCTACCCCACTACCACTCGGCCACCTACTGGCCTGCCGGGCTGCCACCCGCCCGCCTGCCGGCCAGGCCGACTGCCCCCAGGCCACCCACCTGCCTAGCCGGGCGCCACCCGGCCTGGACGAAGGCCTCTAGGCTGCTCGGCCTCCCTCGCCACCTCTTGTCTTCCGACCGCCCGACCTCCCGAGCCGTGCCGACCACACGACCGAACCAGCGCCCTAGCCGTGCCAGCCTCCCGAGCTGGCCCACGGCCCCCCCTCGCGGCGCCCTGGCTGGACTGGCCCGACCGTGCCCTTCAGGCTGAGCCGCACCGGGTTGTGCCCTCGCGGTGCTCCGCACCGAACCTGACCCGATCCCGGGCCGAACCGCCCATGTGGCCAGCTAGGCGGGGCCCAGTGGGCCGGGCCAAACCCAACTGGTCTGAGTGGGTCAGACCGGACCCGAGCCCACTACAGACCCCTTTACATTCTTTGGCCATATGTTTGGCACCAGACGACTGTTTGATGAACCGTCAGCGGTGCTAGTATTCTTGTAGCACAAACTTCTCTTTGTGTATACCCCGCTAGAGTTTGGGGTTTAGTTGAGATATGCTCATTTTGGATCATGCACGAATCCAATGGGGACCCTGGGACTAAAAGGCTTATAACTCACAGTTAGGGAATCCGATTAACGGGACGTCTCTTGCGCTGAGACCCCTATTATGTGGAAGACCATTGAGATACTTCTACGTGGGACTTCGTGGTCGTTGTCGTATCGACCTGTATCTCATTGAGTGGATCCTCCCAGAGACGAGCGAGCATAGTGAAGAGACCTAGTAGCTGGCTGAGACTTGACGACTACTGACCGTT
Organism: Viscum album; assembly: GCA_963277665.1. Lineage (NCBI taxonomy): Eukaryota > Viridiplantae > Streptophyta > Magnoliopsida > Santalales > Viscaceae > Viscum > Viscum album. Next base: position 1,664,989,121 of record OY728128.1, read on the forward strand.
TTGACTCGGAGTGATTCGACTAGCCCAGTGGGAAGCGACTTGGTGTCACAAAAGGCACATAGTGGGGAGAACCTTGGTGTTGTAGTAGACACACAGTACTCGACAGGAGGAGTACCTCAGTAGGATATGAGGGGGAGCACCTTGGTGACGCGGTAGACCCACAGTGGGGAGTGCCTTGGTGAAGCAGTAGACCCACAGTACTTGACGTGAAGAGTACCTCAACAGTCCAAGGTTAGTGGGAAGTGCCTTGGTGTCGCGTTAGGCCCACTGTACTCGATAGAGGAGTAGTTCTCCAGTAGCTGTAGTTTCGATAATGTGAATAAAAATCCTGGTTGAGTTGAGTTAGTAACTTTTGTGTTTACCTCAAGATTGAGATAGATTATTTGATAACTTAGGTATATGTATAGGCATATAACTACGTAGGGTTATCTGTTGATTTCATACTTTTTGGTTTATCCTTGTTGGATTTTGTGAGACCTTGAGGGTATCAGAGTCCCTACTTAGTATCTTTATACTCACCTCTTCACAGGCTATGCCCGCACCTCGTTGTGTTGGTTGCAGACGAAAAAAAGTGCTGACTGAGGCTGAGAGTACCAGGACTGGACGGTACCCAGAGGTGGACCATACAATGTGTCGGTACATAGAGGAGACCGAAAAATGTGGATAGTTGAGGAGGATATTTGTACCTACCCTTCAGGTAGGATCCGTGATGGACGATCGAGGAGTTTCTTTTCACCTTTCAGCTATTTTTTCCTTTTATGTTGTACTTGTAATTTACATTTGGGCTTGTATTTCTGACCACTTTAATTTTCATAACTCTCTTGTTATACAGTTTTACTTTTTTTTGTATCCATTTGTGTGCTCTATTGAGTGTGTTTATAGTAATAAAGGAAATGCCTTCCCAGATTTAGGGAATTATGCCTTTGGTGCTAGTCGCTAGCCCCTGGCCTAAGGAAGGTGGGCTTGGGGTAGTCAAAGCATGGGCCCCGGGGGATGGGTCTTGAAATTTATATTGGAAGTTACACCTTTATCTACCACTTTTTTCTATTATTTTACAAAGATTTAATTAGTATGTTCCATGTAAGGGTCATTCATTGAAAAATAGAATGTGGAATTTTCCTTCTAACTCTATTTAATACATTTCCATATTTTATTTAAAATGTTTTTATGTTTTTTTATTGTATTATTCAAATATTTATTAAAGTTATTTTTAACCATTATTAAATTTCTATAAATAGTTTTAAAATTGATCAACTTTTCATTTTCTGAATGAGGTATTTTTGACAAAATGTATGAATGAAATATTTCGTTAATATATATTGCATGAATTAATTTTACCTCCATCATGAATAATATTTTCAATGTAGTTTACATTAAAATTTTACAGGGCTTATTTTAATATAATAATATTTATCAACTTTTTTCAAAATTTTATTTAAAATGATATTGAAATAAAATGGTATTATATTCTTAAAGGAATGAAATGAATTTTGAAAAGTGATCTATAACTCAATTTTTACTAGAAATTACAATGAAGTTATTTTTTGTATATTTATTATATTTTTTTATAAAGGATTTGTTTTACTAAAAAACTTCATTTCTGATGAATTGATGGTATTATTTCATCCTTCAATAATAATGGTTTATAACATATTTTAAGATCATTCACTTTATTAAGATCACGTTCTAATCACTATCCATTTTTCATTAGATATTAATTATCTCATTCATGTTTATATTATTAATATAATTGATTAATTCAAAATGATTTATATTAATTTGATGATGTATCAACAATATACCATTTCAATATATGGTATGAACTTAAGTAACATATTTAGAAGGTTATTTATTTAACTGGGAAAATATTCTATATTCATGATTCAATATAGATAATTGTTGACTTATAAAGATTTTTTTGAGAATAAATTGAATAGATTATTAAAAATATAATTAATTAATTGGATATATAATTGATGGGTGTGAACTAGTTATAGATATTCCCTCGATTCATTGAAAGGTTTCATGATTAAAACAAGTTTTTATGATGTATAAGCTAAGGCTATAAGATCATGTCATGATATTTGGGTATTTGGTGTATTCTAACCCATACAATGATAATGTATTGGCCGAGAGGCCAAGGCAGAATATAAATTTTCTAGGTTGTGGGAATTGATAGTAAGATTCATGATTTCTTGGATGAGAGGCCATATTCATGAATTTCCATAACTATTTATTTCAATCATTAAGAATTTGGTTTCCATTATCCATGTGATTACTATATCGATGTTAGTCATGGAAATTCATTGAAATCAATTTGTTCATTGAATGGAATGTGTTTTGATGGTCCACCTTTCCATATTTAGTATTCCTTATTTAATCATGATAGTTGTTGCTGTATATAACCCTTACTAGGCATCTAAGCACACCGTTTATTTTATTCCCTTTATATAGGATATGAAGATGTATATTAATTTTGAAAACCCATATATTTATTACAATTTATTTTATGATTTATTACCAAAATATACATTTATTACAACCCTAAAATATTTTGATTCCTAATGAATTTTGGAAATCAGGTACATATCAGAACAACATGAAATATAAATAAAAATTCATAAACTAAAACTCCATAACATTCCCATAAAATTTCTTAAACTTATAAAACATCATATGATAACATGGGGATGTATATAATAAAGATGTGAGATATACATCACAATAATATTACCATCCAATAATAACATGATGAACATAATGCATGCGATTCAACAGGAATATTATGGTTATACAAGAGGTGTGAGAATCATAATCTTTAAAATATTTTCATGATATATGATGATAACATAAATGAAACATTGGAATGTGGAAACAACATAGAACATGACATAATTGCATAGGTTGAGGAAAACGAAAAAGAACTAGTAAAATATTTTCCTCAGTATAACCTCATATTCAAAATATATAGAATATCATGATATAAAATTTTCCCAATGTATTGGACGACTATATAAATATAGGTCCACCTATTACATTCATATAATGTACGTGAAATTTTCTTCCACATATAGAATACAACATAATAATGAATTTATTTAATTTTAATCTCATAATTATTAATTTAGGGTTACATAAATGTAATTTACAAATTAATTAATGATAGGTATATTGTGGTGAATACCCTTGAGTAGAATTGGGGATGATTATTCAAAATATTATATTTTTGGCATAAAAATCACATGACAATTTCAATAGTATAACTGGGGTCCATAAAAAATCATATAAATATCTAATGGGAGTTAAATGAGAATCTCATAAATTTGAAATTATAAGGATAATAAGTGGGATGTGTAAGAACATATTCATATATGAAAAATTGGAAATGAAAAGGAGTAATTTAAATAAGGTTCTTGAATAAAGAGAAGGAGAGGATCCCTTACCTTGAGTGATTTCTTCTAAAAGACTCAGATGACATTATTAAGACCTTGGTAACACCTGAGGAGATATGGAGAAAGGTAAGGTTATATTAATTTCATGCTAAAAGGTTTTTGAGTGAAAACAAATCAGATTTTGGGTGGGGTTTTTATAGTGACTGAGAGGGAAATTCTTTATTAATTTATAAACACGTGCTTTGGACTCAATATTATAAATTAATCCCAAACAAAGACCATACAGTGGTTTATCCAATGGTTTCTACCAAAGTAGAGTGGGTATTACTACTTTATAATATTAAGATCATAAGGACATAAAATAATCTCCATGGTGATGTGGAAGTGAGTTATTTTCATAAAAAACTTATTATGAAACCTTAAAATATAAATTAGGTTTTGGAGGATTCATTAATGGTTTATAAAATTAATCAAATGACATTAAAAAATTATTTTAATGTGGAATAATAATTTTTTTATTCATACTATTTATAGTATTTATTAAATCTCTTTTGGGATTTTATGATGTCATAATACATATAGTATATTTTTAACATATTTAATTTTTACCAAAAAATTGATTATCTCATAAAAATATGTAAAATTAACCAATGGATAATTTTGATGTTTTGATTTGAAAAATAATATTTATTTTATTAAAAAAAATTATAAATATGAAAATTTACACTTCTAAATAGAAAATCCCCATTTACTAAAAATATTTGGTTTTTTACAATGATAAAAGATTATGACCATTAAAAATTACATTTGAATTCATAAAATTATATTATCATTTATATTAAAATAAATATTATTTCATATGAATATTTTATAAAAATAAAACTTATTTAAAAATTTATTGAATTAATCGAAAAGTTTTCCTTGATTGAAACTATATATATCATAGAAATTCAACATTTATTCCATCATATAGAAATCTAATCTTTATCAAACATATTATTTAATCATTACAAATTAACAATAAAAAGGATAGCTATAATCATTATTTTTTTAAAAATGAAATTATAAAAATTCATACTGTTATGGTCTAGATACATAACCCCTTATTACACCAATGTATTCCTTGATGGTAAGGTGTGTGATGGTGATACTTTCCTAGGGTAGTTCGATGAACATGGTTTGTGCCGTGATCTTGATAAACATGAAATTATCTTCAAATGGATTTTCTTATTATTTATTTTTTGAATCATGGATTGGGATTGGTCAGGGGAAAACATTGGTGATTGCACCTCCCTAGGAAGTTTCATAAATGGGTTTCATAGGGTACGATCCCTTCTGGGTGAGGGTGTTTCTTCTTCTGCATGTGTCAATTGGACTTTATGAGAACCCTGAGTATATTATTCGTAATGGCCATTATAAAGTAACTATATAACAAATAGTTATGATGGTTAATTGATTTATAAATTTGACAAAAAATATCTTATAATAGTCTAAAATATACAAATTTGTTCATGTGTTTTATATAGTTTCATTACATCATATGGTATTTATTCATTCAAAAGATAATTTCTTTATAAAAGTTTAGGTCAGTGAATTATTCCCTAACATAGAAAATCTTCCATCAAATGATTCATTTCATGCACTAAAATAGATTAGGGTCCTTTTATTTCATCACATATTCTGGTTCCCATGTTTCTTCTTCAAACATGTTGTTCTACTAAAACACTTTGACCAGGTGTGTAATAATTTTTCATAAAACCACGTCATTTTGATTTAATAACATCATTGGTTACTCCTCTTAGGAAGTATCATTCTCCAATGGTACCACCTATGGATTCATAACATGTTAGTGGTCTAGCATGTACTTCCTCATGAGGGATATATAAAGCACATCATGTACTTAAGATAGGTTCGGTGGGAGTGCTAGACAATATGTCATAGATCTGATGAGATAATGGATCTAAAAGGGCCTATTGTATCTTGGATTGTGTTTTTACTTCTTCCCAAACCTCATGAATTTCTTCCAAATTAATATATGATGGAACAAATTATCTCATAACTCAAACTCAATGTGTCATTGATGATTGTATTTATATATTTTCTTTCAACTTTGTGCATATTTCATATGATGATGAGTGGTTTGAGAATCATATATCTTATCTTGGATAATATTTGGTCCCATTATGTTCTTCCCTCTAACATTATACAAGTATATTAGATTTTGACTAAAATTTCTATACAAATCCACATAAGGTTACATTTGAATGCAATATTGGAAGCCATTGTTATTTGAGAACTCTTATTGGGGAATGTGTTGATCACAAAATCAATGTAAAACCATTTAACAAGATATCCACATAAACTATATAGTATGTATAGTCCTCTCAGATTGACCATCGATTTGAGGGTGATAAGGAGTACTGAAAGTCACCTTTGTATCAAATGCTTGCGGTAGGATTATCCAAATCCTTGAGGTAAAACATGGATCTTGATTAAATACAACGGAGAGTGGAAAACCTTGTAGTCCTACCACTTATGTTATTTATAACATAGATAGTTGGTCAAGATAAAAATATTACCTAAGAGAAATGAAATGTGCTATTTTTTAGGAAATCGACTACAACCAAGATAGTATTGTTAACAGTAGGATTTGTGGGGACTCCAAGACAAAATCCATGGTTATATTTTTTCATTTACATATTAGTAAGAGAAATGGTTTCATCATAAAGTTTTACTTCATATTTCTAGCCCCTTTACTTTTCCGCACTCACATTTTATACAATCTTACTTAGTGTTTTTTATCCATCTGTGTGATCTTTTGTGTGTGTTTATAATTATAAAGACAATGCCTTCCCATATTTTGGGAATTATGACTTTGGTGCTAGTCGCCAGCCCCGGTCCTATGGAAGGCGGGCATGGGGTAGTCATGACATGGGCCCTGGGGGATGGGTCTTGACAAATTGGTATCAGAGGAGTCAGTTTACCGTAGAACTTAGAACTCTGATCTATTATGTGAAGAAATTGTGTTAGGATCACTGAGTGTGGATTTATGTTCAGGGAGTCCAGTGTTGGTGTGGTAGCCGACATATCCACACACCAGGACCCTGAATAATGATTTCCGACTATGTTCACAAAAACACGGATTGCGTGTGTGTTTTCAAAAGTTTTACTTAAGTCAACTCAACTAGGATATCACACTAGGTATAATCTTTTGAGAGTGTCACATCTGTTTAATTTAGGATACCAGCCCATGGATGACCAGCTAGAGTACCGAGTGTTGTATGCATAGATAGCCTACCGAGCGATGAGGCCTCGGGGCAGGGCCATTTTCCAGCGGATGCACCAGTGGTACCACATCCTGTTGGGCCACTTATGCCACCAGTCCCCACAACAGATGATGCACGCCACTTGAGCGCGTTGCACGAGTTCCAGTGATAGAGACCACCCAGGTTCAGGGGAGAGATAGAACCACAAGCGGCTAAAAATTGGCAGGAGGCTGTGGTGGTATTTTTCCAACTCGTAGGGACACTAGTCGACCCCATGGCGATTCTTGCTTCCATCCTTCTACATGCACCATCAGGTAGATGGTGGATCTTGATTCTCTAGGTTCACGATGAGAGGAATCTTTATTTGGAAGACTTCAAGAGCCTGTTTCAGACAGTGTTTGTCCTAGTAACTCTTCTCACATTGCTCATACATGAGCTACTTCGTCTGCAGTAGGGCATCATGACTGTAGCTCAGTACTCAGCAAGGTTCACCGAAATCTCACGCTACTCCACCGATATGGTACGAGATCCATTCTTCAGGGCCCAAACCTTTGAGTAGGGGCATAGGTGAGAGATCAGTGCTTCAATGATCTCCCTCAGCATCCTGACACAGACAGGGGTGTTGGAGCAAACCCTCTTAGTGAAGAGTTTCCTTACTAAGTAGTCTACAACAACAAGATCCACCACTAGTCGACATGCGGTGGAGTCTTCTGCAGCTAGCAGTAGACAGACGTCACAAATGACCAAGAGGACCAGACCCACGGGTGGACGACCACATTACTCAGGATCGGTTGTGTGGGGCACAGGAGATAGATCCACACATGCCAGTAGTGGGCTGTGTTTGTTATGCCGCAAGAAGGGTCTCATGGATCTTGACTATTCGACATGCCATTCAGATGATCAGTAGACGGTCGAAGGACCACCCATGTAAATGTAGAGATTCGATCGGGGTGGTCCACAGGTAGCAGGAGGGCATAGTAGAGGAGTTGGTCGTGCAGTTGGTGGTGGGAGACGTTTCGAGGTGTTACCACCACCACCACCAGGAGGTCCACCCCGACTGTAGGGAGAATGAGGAAAGGCGAGAGCTCAGATCCAAGCAGCTGAGTAATACGATCATGGCGATCCAGATAGGATTCGAGGTACAGTCTATGTTTACTCCACCTTAGCTACAAGTCTTATAGAAACAGGTTCTAGTCACTCTTTCATTTCCACTACCCTCATTCAGAGCTCGGAGATTCCAATGGAGATGTTGGCTCTGTCCTTATGGATAGAGACTCCTACGAGAGCAGACTCATTGATTACGCACTGGTTCCAGTAGTGTGATCTTACTCTAGGAGGCGAGAGCATTGGCTGGAAACTCCTTGTAGCGGCATCGAGGCCTGACTGCATTATCTTGGGTATGGACAGGTTATCAACATTCAATGCTCTGATTGACTGTATTAGGTGAAAATTGCGTGGTTTATACACGAATGTGACCATGTTTACCTTCAAGGGCGATAAGGAAGCCTCTGAAGCACATGATGTACTTACTTGGAGGTGGGTGCAACTGATCACTCATCAGTTGGACTGCCTTACCCTCGGAGCAGTTGATGTGGAGAGTCCAAGCTATCTTGTATTGGTGGACCAGTACACATATGTTTTCTTTGATGATGTCCCAGTTCTACCTACACTTAGATAGGTGGACTTCTACATTGATCTGTACCCTGGTACAACACCTATATCTACACCAGAATATCGGATGGCTCTCGCAGTGCTTCGCGAGATGCGAGTACAACTAGAGGACTTGCAGGGGAAGTGATTCATCCAACCCAGTGTTTCTCTATAAGAATCCCCAATTCTGTTTTCCAAGAAGGTAGATGTGAGCTTGAGGCTTTGTGTTGACTACCGTCGCCTGAACCAGGTGACCGTGAATAACAAGAACCCACTCCCGAGGAATAGAGACCTCTTTGATCAGCTGAAGGTATCACTGTGGTTCTCAAAGATAGACCTTAGATCATTCTATCACCAGCTCAGAGTTTGAGAAGAGGATATGTAGAAGACAACCATCAGAAGTTAGTACAACCACTACATGTTCTTGATTATTCCATTCAGTGTAACCAATGATCCAACAGTGTTCATGGGACTCCTGAACATGATTTTCAACTATAAATCAATTGCTTTGTTGTAGTCTTCATCGACTACATTATGATCTACTCGACTACTGAGGAGGAGCATGCCTACCACTTGTAGGTAGTACTGAACACACTCGAAGAGCACCAATTTTATGGTAAGCTCTCGAAGTTCCAGTTTTGGATCTGAGAGGTTCAATTTTTGAGACATTTCATCTCAGAGGCTGGAGTTGTAGTGGATCGAATGAAGATTGAGGTGGTAATTTCTTGGGAGCCACCTAGGAGTGCGACGAAGGTACGAAGTTTCCGGTGTTTGGCTGGTTACTACCGGAGGTTCGTTCTAGACTTCTCCAGAGTTGCAGCACCACTATCAGTGTTGACGAAGAAGGGGAAACCCATCGTGTGGTCGGAGAGATTCCAACATATATTTCAGAAGTTGAGACAGAGGCTAACTAGTGCCCCCATCTTGTGGATTCTAGAGGAAGGAGTAGTGTACGTAGTCTACTGCGACACATGAAGGACCAGACTTGGGTGTGTCTTGATGCAGGAGCGAGCAGTGATCACGTATGGTACTCTACAGCTTTCCTTTAGTCCCATATAGTCACTCCCCCACTTCTTCAGCATGTTAGGGAGGAAAAACCTGGGGACGATGAATGCGAGACACAACGTGCTCAGATATCCATAGGGTAGGCAACTGATGGATTTTTTTAAGGTGGGGAGCATGTCATCATTTTTAGAGGATGTCCTATGGTAAGCATGTCACTTCAAAAGGAAGTGTTGAAGGAGTTCCACACATCCCCTTTAGCGGCACATCCTGGAGTGGCGAAGATGTACTAGGACCTACGATGACAACACTGGTGTCTAGGTATGAAGAAGGCAGTAGCAAAGTTTGTCTCTTGATGCCTCACTGGTCAGCAAGTAAAGGTGGAGCACCTGGTACCAATAGACTTGGTTCAGACATTAGAGGACCTAGAGTGGAAGTGGGATGGGATATCCATGGACTTTGTGATAGGACTTCCACGTACATCCAGGGGACAAAACTTGTATTTGGTGATTATTTACCGACTCACCATGTCGACCCACTTCCTACCGATCAGAGAGCTGGGTTAAGTCGAGAGCTTGGGACACCTCTAAGTGCATGAATTTTTTGCAGCTACATGGAGTAACTTATTCTATTGTCTCTGATCGTGACGCATGGTTTAATTCCCAGCTATGGAAGTGCTTGTAGGAGGCTTTCATGACGCAGCTTTGTCTGAGCACCGCCTTCCATCCTCCGATGGATGGACAGACTTAGCTGACCATTTAGACCCTCGGGGACATGTTTCATGCTTGTGTCCTCGAATTAAGTCGCATCTAGGAGGATCACTTACCTTTGGTGGAGTTTGCATACCACAACAGCTATCACTCCACCATAGTGATGACACATTTTGAGGCGTTGTACGAACGACCTTGCAGATCACCTTTTTGATGGACTGACCCTGGGAAGTTAGCACTACTGAGAACAGAGATGGTATGGGCTACCACGAAGAAGGTGCAGATCATATAGGAGTGGATGAAGACTGAACAGAGCAAACATAAGTCATATGCTGACCAGAGACAGAGACCTCTATAGTTTGAGGTTGGTGACAATGTCTTTCTACGAGTCTCACCGCGACGAGGACTACGAAGATTTGGTCAAGGCGACAAGTTTTCTTTGAGATTCATCGAACCTTTACAGGTCCTCAGCAAAGTTGGTGTGGTGGCTTATCGCTTAGCTCCTCCACCTCAGTTTCACTGGGTGCACGATGTCTTCCACGTATTTTAGCTAAGGAGATACATGCACAACCCTTCTCACATCATCAACCATGGAGAGTTGGACGTCGATGATGGGGCGACATTTACGGCGGTTCCAGTAGAGATTGAGGATAGACAGGAGCGGGTCCTATGTGGATGGTCGATACATCTTGTGTGGATTCACTGGAAGCACAGAATCCTCCAGAAGAGCACATGTGAGCAGGAGGATCAGATGCATGCTCAGTACGCCCACTTGTTCCCTTAGTTGAGTTGTAGCTTACGTGTACGTAAAGCCCTGAGGTGGGGAGAATGTAAAGACCATGAATTTATGTGGAAATTTTTTTCTTAAATACACAGGAATTTTATGAGTCCGCTAAAACTGACAGCGTGTGATTACGAGGCCCGGTGTTCCCAGAATCAATTTTTAAAATTTTGTTTGGGTACATTTAGTAAACATACGAGATGATTTTTATAACATTTGAACCGGTGCTTGAAATTGAAATCTGAGGACACCGTTGAACTCGCAACACTGGTATTCGCTTAAAGAGACATTCACTTTGATGGTAGTGGGTCGAGAACAAAAGTTAGTTTTGGGGTTTTTGTGGAAAATAATAAAATAAAGTGAGCTTAAATTTATTTTTACTTGAGCCGCCATGTGGCAGTTTGGAGGTGGGTCCCACTAGATCTAAAACCTCCTTGTGGAGGATGGAAGTTGGAGGTGGGACCACCACACCTTAACCTCCCATGAGAGGTTATGGTGTTGGGGCCCACCCTACCCTAACCTCCAGCAAGAGGCTACGATGTGGGGACCACAAGGGACTAAACTCCCTATTAATGGGAGGAGAGGAAAATCAATCAACTCCCCTCATTAATGAGGGGGATTCCCTTGACCACCTCTACAATTAATGGTGCCACCACATCCCATTTTATTATTTGAGCCAACAAATATCTTATTATTCCAAATCCTTCACATTAATTTGTTGAAGGCAATTAAATTAATTCAACTAATTTTAATATTATTCCAATAAATAAATAAGGTATCAAAATATCTTATTATTTTGGATGGCATTGCACTCTTGGTGGAACATGGGAGAAGAGAGAAAAGCTCCCAATGAAAAATGAAGAACGAAGAAGGCCGACGAGGAGAGACTTCGAATTCCTTCCTCGGATCCTACTAACATGGAGCATATTCTAGAATCGACATGCGAGCTCGGGATTAGAAGTGTGAGGTGGACGCGATGAATAACAACAACTCCGTATACTTCCCCATAACTTCCTTGACCCAGAATGAACAAAGGTAGGAGTTTATTTGTGAAATATTACTTTCCCGTTTCTCTGCTTCTATAGGAAATGAATCGTTGCGGTGGATGTAAAACAATTGTAGTTCATCATTCTTACTTATTAATGGGACACATGTTACAACCCTAAATGCCTAGAGAGCAGGACAAACCAACATGGCCCGAACCCTCCGCCATTCTTGTTTGTGATGATCTTCATCATGGAAATGAGGTGACGGAACAACGAAGGCAACGATCACACTCCCCACAACCTCTGTGAACAGCGCCACCATCATGGCTCTCCGACCGAATCAGCTCCACCACCTCAGGCTGAACCGCGCCGCTCGCCGGCCCAAGCCGCGCAGGCTTCCTGGCCGCCCGCCAGCCTCCCGGCCGCCCGCCGGCCTGCCTGTGCCGCCCGGGTTCCGACAGCCGCTGACCTCTCGTGTGCCTCTGCCGAAACCCTATCAGCCCGTGCCGGCTCGAACCACATTGAGCCGGCATCCCCGACCACCTCCCGACCTATGACACCCGGCCTACCCGACCGCCACCTGGCTGCCCGTAGGCCTGCCCGGATGCCACCCGGCCGCTCATCGGCCTTCCCCACTCCCACTCGGCCACCTGCTGGCCTGTCGGGCTGCCATCCGGCCGTCCGCCGGCCTGGAGGGCATCCCCCCGGCCTGGCCGACTGACTCCAGGCTGCTCGGCCTCCCTCGCCGCCTCATGGCTCCCGACCACTCGACCTCCCGAGCCGCGCTGACCACACCACCAAACCAACGCCCTTGCCGCGCCAGCCTCCCGAGCTGGCCCGTAGCCCCCCTTTGCGGCACCCTGGCTGAACTGGCCCAACCACACCCTTCGGGCCCCGCCGCGCCAGGTTGTTCCCTCGCGACGCTCCTGGCCGAACCGGACCCGATACCAGGCCGAACCGCCCATGTGGACAGCTAGGCGGGGCCCATCGGGCCAGTCCAAACCCAACTGGTCTGACTGGGTCAGACCAGACCCGAGCCCACTAACAACCCCTTTACATTCTTTGGACATATCTTTAGCACCAGAAGACCATTTGATGAACCGTTAGGGGCGCTGGTATTCTTGGAACAAAAACGTCCCTTTGTGTATACCCCACTAGAGTTCGGGGTTTAGTTGAGATATGATCAGGTTGGATCATGCATGAATCTAATGGGGACCCCGGGACTAAAAGGCTTATAACTCATAGTTCGAGCATCCGATTAACGGGACTTCTCTTGCGTTGAGACACCTATGACGTGGAAGAACTTTGAGATACTTCTATGTGGGACTTCGTGATAGTTGGCGTATCGACCTGTAGCTCATGGAGCGGATCCTCCTAGAGACGAGCGAGCATAGTGCAGAGACCTAGTACCTAGCTGAGACCTGACAACTGCTGACCGTTTTGACTCGGAGTGATTCGACTAGCCCAGTGGGAAGCGAATTGGTGTCACGGCAGGCCCACAGTGGGGAGCACCTTGGTGTTGTAGTAGACCCACGGTACTCGATATGAGGAGTACCTCAGTAGGATATGAGAGGGATCACTTTGGTGATGCGGCAGACCCACAGTGGGGAGCGCCTTGGTGATGTAGTAGACCCACAGTACTCGACGAGAAGAGTACCTCAGCAGTCCAAGGTTAGTGGGAGGCACCGTGGTGTCGCGGTTGGCCCACTGTACTCGATAGAGGAGTAGTTCTCTAGTAGTTGTGGTTTCGATAATGTGAAAAAAAATCCTGGTTGAGTTGAGTTAGTAACTTTTGTGTTTACCTCATGATTGAGATAGATTATTTGATAACTTAGGTATATGTATGGGCATATACCTAAGTAGGGTTATATGTTGATTTCATACTTTGTGGTTTATCCTTGTTGGATTTTGTGAGACCTTGAGGGTATCAATGTCCCTACTTAGTATCGTTATACTCACCTCTTCGCAGGCTATGCCCACACCTCATTGTTTTGGTTGCAGATGATGAAAAGCGCTGACTGGGGCTGAGAGTAGCAGGACTGGACGGTACCCAGAGGTGGAGCATACGATGTGTCGGTACATGGAGGAGACCGAAAAATGTGGATAGTTTAGGAGGCTATCTGTACGTACCCTTCAGGTGGGATCCGTGATGGACAATCGAGGAACTTCCTTTCACCTTTCAACTATTTTTTCCTTTTCTGTTGTACTTGTACTTTACAGTTGGGCTTGTATTTCTGACCACTTTACTTTTCATCACTCTCTTGTTATACAGTTTTACTTTTTGTTTTGTATCTAGCTATGTGCTCTGTTGTGTGTGCTTACAGTTATAAAGGCAATTCCTTCCCAGATTTAGGGAATTATGCCTTTGGTGCTAGTCACTAGCCCTTGGCCTAAGGAAGGCGGGCTTGGGGTAGTCAAGGCATGGGCCCCGGGGTATGAGTCTTGACATTTATATTGGAAGTTACACATTTATCTACCATTTTTTTCTATTATTTTACCAATATTCAATTAGTGTGTTCTATGTAAGGGAAATTATTTGAAAAATAGAATGTGGAGTTTTCATTCTAACTATATTTAATACATTTCCATATTTTATTTAAAATGTTTTTAATATTTTTTATGGTATTATTCAAATATTAATTAAATTTATTTTAACCATTATTAAATTTCTATAAAAGTTTTAAAATTGATCAACATTTTTTTTTCTAAATGAGGTATTTTTTACTAAAGGTATGAATGAAATATTTCGTTAACATATATTGCATGAATTAATTTCACCTCCATCGTGAATAATATTTTCAATGTAGTTTACATTAAAATTTATAGGGTTTTTTTAATATAATAATATTTATTAACTTTTTGAAAAATTTTATTTAAAATGATATTGAAATAAAATGGTATTATTTTCAGAAAGGAATGAAATGAATTTTGAAAAGTGATCTATAATGCAATTCTTACTATAAGTTACAAAGAAGTTATTTTTTTAGTATATTTATTATATTTATTTTATAAAGGATTTGTTTTACTAAAAACCTTCATTTCTGATGAATTGAGGGTATTATTTCATCTTTTAATAATAACGTTTTATAACATATTTTAAGATCGTTCAATTTATTAAGATCATATTTTTAATCACTATCCAATTTTCATTAGACATTAATTATCTCATTCATGTTTATATTATTAATATATTTGAGGAATTCAAAATGATTTATATTAATTTGATGACGTATCAACAATATACCATTTTTATATATGGTATGAACTTAAGTACCATATTTAGAATGTTATTTAATTAACTGGGAAAATATTCTGTATTCATGATTCAATATAGATAATTGTTGACTTATAAAGAATTTTTTTGAGAATAAATTGAATATATTATTAAAAATATAATTAATTAATTGGATGTATAAGTGACGTGTGTGGACTAGTTATAGATATTCCCTCGATTCATTGATAGGTTTTATGAGAAAAATAAGTTTGTATGATGTATAAGCTAAGGCTATAAGATCATTTCATGATATTTGGGTATTTGGTGTATTCTAACCCATACAATGATAATTTATTGGCCGAGAGGCCAAGTTTGAATATAAATTTTCTTGGTTGTGGGGAATTGATGGTAAGATTCCTAATTTCTTGGATGAGATGCCATATTAATGAATTTCCATAACTATTTATTTCAATCATTAAGAATTTGGTTTCCATTATCCATGTGATCACTATATTGATATTAGTCAGGGAAGTTCATTGAAATCAATTTGTTCATTGAATGGAATGTGTTTTGATGGTCCACTTTTCCATATTTAGTATGCCTTATTTAATCATGATAGTTGTTTTTGTATGTTACCCTTACTAAGCATCTGATCACACCCTTTATTTTATTCCCTTTATATAGGATATGAAGATGGATATTAATTTTGAAAACCCATATATTTATTACAATTTATTTTATGATTTATTACCAAAATATACATTTATTACAACCCTAAAATATTTTGATTCCTAATGTATTTTGGAAATTAGGTACATATCATAACAACATGAAATATAAATAAAAATACATAAACTAAAACTCTATAACATTCCCATAAATTCCCTTAAACTTCTAAAACATCATATGATAACATGGGGATGTATATAATAAAGATGTGAGATATAAATCATAGTAATATTACAATAAATTAATAACATGATGAACATAATGCATGCAAGTTGATAGGAATATTAAGGTTATATAAGTGGTGTGAGAATCAAAATATTTAAAATCTATTCATGATATATTATGATAACATAAATGAAACATTGGAATGTGGAAACAACATAGAACATGACATAATTGCATATGTTGAGGCAAACGAAAAAGAAATAATAAAATATTTTCCTCAGAATAACCTCATATTCAAAATATATTGAATATCATGATATAAAAATATTTCCCAATGTATTGGAGGGCTATATAAATATGGGTCCACCTACCACATTCATACAATGTACATGAATGTTTCTTCCACATATAGAATACAACATAATAATGAATTTATTTAATTTTAATCTCATAATTAATAATTGTGGATTACATAAATGGAATTTCCAAATTAATTAATTATAGGTATATTATGGTGAATACCCTTGAGTAGAAATGGGGATGATTATTCAAAATATTATATTTTTGGCATAAAAATCACATGACAATTTCAATAGTATAACTGGGGTCCATAAAGATTCATATAAATGTCTAATGAGAGTTAAATGAGAATCTCATAAATTTGAAATTATAAGGATAATAAGTGGGATGTGTAAGAACATATTCATATATGAAAAATTGGAAATGAAAAGGATTAATTTAAATAAGGTTATTGAATAAAGAGAAGGAGAGGATCCCTTACCTTGAGTGACTTCTTCTAAAACACTGGGATGCCATTATTAAGACCTTGGTAACACCTAAGAAGATATGCAAAAAGGTAAGGTTATATTAATTTTATGCTAAAATGTTTTTGAGTGAAAACAAATCAGATTTTGGGTTGGGTTTTATAGTTAACGAGAGGGGAATTATTTATTAATTTATAATCATAGGCTTTGGACTCAATATTCTAAATTAATCCCAAACAAAGACCATACAGTGGTTTATTCCATGGTTTCTACCAAAGTAGAGTGGGTATTATTACTTTATAAGATTAAGGACATAAGGACATAAAATAATCCCCATGGTGATGTGGAAGTGATTTATGTTCATAAAGAATATATTATTAAACCTTAAAATATAAATTAGGTTTTGGAGGATTCATTAAGGGTTTATAAAATTAATCAAATGACATTAAAAAAATTATTTTAATGTGGAATACTAATTTTTTTGCATAATATTTATAGTATTTATTACATCCCTTTTGGGATTTTATGATGTCATAATACATATAGTATATTTTTAACATATTTAATTTTTACCAAAAAATTGACTATCTCATAAAAATATGTAAAATCAACCAATGGATAATTTTGATGTTATGATTTTAAAAATAATATTTATTTTATTAAACTAATTTTATTAATATGAAAATTTACACTTCTAAATAAAAATCCCCATTTACTAAAAATATTTGGTTTTTACAATGATAAAAGATTACGACCATTAAAAATTACATTTGACTTCATAAAATTATATTATCATTTATATTTAAATAAATATTATTTCATATGAATATTTTATAAAAATAAAATTTATTTAAAAAATTATTGAATTAATCGAAATTTGTTTTTGATTGAAACTATATATTTCCCAAAAATTCAAAATTTATTTCATCATATAGAAATCTAATCATTATCAAACATATTATTTAATCATTACAAATTAACAATAAAAAGGATAACTATAATCATTATTTTTTAAAAAATGAAATTATAAAAATTCATACTGTTATGGTATATATACATAACCCCTTATTACACCAATATATTCCTTAATGGTAAGTTGTGTGATGGTGATGCTTTCCTAGGATGGTTCGATGAACATGGTTTGTGCTGTGATCTTGATAAACATGAAATTATCTTAAAATGGATTTTCTTATTATTTATTTATTGAATCATGGATTGGGATTGGTTAGGGGAAAAATTGGTGATTGCACCTCCCTAGGAAGTTTCATAAATGTGTTTCATAGGGTATGATCCCTTCTAGGTGAGGGCTTTTCTTCTTCCGCTTGTGTCAATTGGACATTATCAGAACCCTAAATATATTATTTGTAATGGTCATTATAAAGTAACTATATAACAAATAGTTATTATGGTTAATTGAGTTTTAAATTTGAAAAAATATAACTTATAATAGTCTAAAATATCCAAATTTGTGCATGTGTTTTATATTGTTTCATTACATCATAAGGTATTTATTCATTCAAAAGATAATTTCTTTATAAAAGTTTAGGTCATTGAATTATTCCCTATCATAGAAAATGTTCCATCAAAATATTCATTTCATGCACTAAAATAGATTAGGGTCCGTTTATTTCATCACATATTCTGGTTCCCATGTTTCTTCTTCAAATATGTTGTTCTACTAAAACACTTTGACCAGGTGTGTAATCATTTTTCATAAGACCATGTCACTATGATTTAATAACATCATTGGTTACTCCTCTTATGAAGTATCATTCTCCAATGGTACCACCTATGGATTCATAACATGTTAGTGGTCTAGCTTGTACTTCCTCATGAGGGATATATATTGCACATCATGTACTTAAGATAGGTTCGGTGGGAGTGCTAGCCAATATGTCATAGATATGATGAGATAAAGGATCTAAAAGGGCCTATTGTATCTTGGATTGTGTTTTTCCTTCTTCCCATACCTCATGAATTTCTTCCAAATTAATATATGATGAAACAAATTATCTCATAACTCACACTCTATGTGTCATTGATGATTGTATTTATATATTTTATTTCAACTTTGTGCATATTTCATATGATGATGAGTGGTTTGAGATATCTATATCTTATCATGGATAATATTAGGTCCCATTAGGTTCATCCCTCTAACATTATACCAGTATATTAGATTTTGACTACAATTTCCATATATATCCACATAAGGTTACTGTTGAATGCAATACTGGAAGCCATTGTTATATGAGAACTCTTATTGGGGAAAGTGTTGATACCAAAATCAATGTAAAACTATTTAACAAGATGTCCACATATCCTATATATTATGTATGGTCCTCTCAGATTGACCATCCATTTGAGGGTGATAATGAGTACTGAAAGTCACTTTGTATCCAATGCTTTCGGTAGGATTATCCAAATCCTCAAGGTAAAAAATGTATCTTGATTAAATACAATGGATAGTGGAAAACCATGTAGTCCTACCACTTATGTTATTTATATCATAGATAGTTGGTCAAGATAAAAATATTACTTAAGAGAAATGAAATGTGCTATTTTTTTAGGAAATCGACTACAACCAAGATGGTATTGTTAACAGTAGGAATCGTGGGGACTCCAAGAAAAAATCCATGGTCATATGTTTTCATTCACATATTGGTATGAGAAATGGTTTCATCATACCCTTATACATTTTTCATTCATATTTGAATTTTTCATATACCAAGCACCAGGATACAAATTTTGGAATCTTCCTCTTCATGTTATCCCACCAGAAGTTTTAATATATATATATATATATATACATCTTAGTTCATTATGGATTAATAGAAAAGGATAATCTACACACATAATTTAGAAGTTCCTTCTTCGGTTATTCTTTTTAGGGGATTGATATTTAGGTTCCAAACCTTATAACTCTATATTTATTAATGTTGAACTCTGAAATATTTACTACCTTTTTTAGAGCACCTCATCATATGTTTGGGCCTCTATTATCCTCTTAAGAATGGATGGTTGAGTAGAAGGTAGGATGAAGATACTTTAATTATTTCTATTTGTATACATTTTATATCCAAGAATATTGGATCCATTGCTATCCTCATTATAGATAGTGATGAAGGATCCTTTCTACTAATAGAATTTGTCCCTTTTTTCACCTCCCATTGATGGTACGGGATTGAACATCCATAATCTTTGATAAAATATAACCACATTTGTTGGTTTATATTGAGTTAATGTAGTGTGAATTTATACTAGAGAATTTTATGATCTGTATATATGTCACACTTATCCCCGTAGAGATAGTCTCAAAAAAATTTTAACAAAAATATTACTCCTTCCAATTCTAGATAATGTGATGGGTATTTCTTCTCATGGACCATTAATTTTAGAGAGCAATATGTTACCAATTTCTTCCGTACATGAGTATATAACCCAATCCCTTTTTTAAATCTTATCTGTACATCACAAATCCTTCCCCACAAGTGGAAATTGTATGATTAAGTGTTTTAATTAGCCTCTTCTTAAAATATATAAAGATCTTCTCATATTAATTAGTATAGAAAAATCATGAATCCATTAAAGGTTTTATTGGTTAATGGGAATGAAAATTTCTATAAATTTCTCATAAATTGAGATAGTACCTAGATAATCTAAGGATACTAAGGATTTTGATCACAGGTGTTGATCTGGGACATCCTTTAATTTCCTGTATTTTAAAAGCATCGAAATATATCCCTTAATTGGTGATAACATTACCTAGGAATGTTAATTTATACATCCAGAACTCAAATATACTATAAATCACAGCAAGTTTTCCATTTAAAAAGTATTCAGTACAGAGTTTATAATCTATTCATATTCCTCCTTCATTTTGGATTAGATAAGAATATCATTAAAAATTATTACCGCAAATTTCCCAAGTTAACCGCTAAAGAAACTATTCATAAAATCTGTAAATATTTCTAGATAATTTTTTAGTCTAAATGGAATCACTATGAACACATAGTTATTTTACAATATATAAAAATTAGTTTTGGGGATATCCTCCTACATCAAATTTTCTTGATATTATGCCTAATGAAGATCCACCATAGTGAAGTACTGGGATACATATAATTTATTGAACAAGTCATCAATCTATGGATAAAGATACATTTTCGTTATTGTGTTTCTTTTTGAGTTCACAATAATCAATTTAAATGTTCATTGACCCATCCATATTCTTAATAAAGAGGACTGGTGCACTCCATTGTGATGTAATTGGGTGTATTAAAATTTTATCCCTACTCTCCTATAGTTTCTTCTCCAACTCCTCAAGTTAAATAATGGATATTCTATATATAGTCATCGATATTAGAAAATATCATGTTATAAGTTCAATTGAGAAATCAAACTCATGACTTGGTGGAAGACTAGTAAATTATTGGGGAAACACATCAGTATATTCCCTTATAATGGGAATGTCATCAAATATGATATTTTCATTAGTATCAATCATTTTACCTAGATAAAATTGATAAAAATGAAATAATATCCATGATTGAGATGATTATACCAAAAAATATTCATCCAACTACTTTCACTTATATAGAATGGAAGTAAAATTTATGATTTAGAGGGTGATTTCATTTTCTAATTAATTTATGTTTTATCAATACAAGGAAATCCATTCCAAACCTGTAATAACACCAAATTACACTAAATAGAGTATCAAAAATTTATTTGGGCTATTTATCTGGAAAATGTGGATAAGGGAGTAATTAAATACATAAGATGTAATAATTTATCCAATTTCCATTATCACTAATATATATAAATCCATGTTTTACAAGGCTTTTTTATTTGTTCTATTAAACATTGTTGATATAAAAGACTACATAAAAGCAAAATCTAATAGTAAATTTACTACCAATGAATGAATTTATAGTGTAACTATGACAATTTTGTTGTCAAAATCTACCTCAGATATTGTGATTTCATAAGACCACCCATGCTCTAGAGGCCTTTGATGTGGTTGTCATCGAAAACACATGGAATAGTGAATTGTTTCCCATGGTGTCCATATTCCTTATAGTTGAATCATTGGAATGTAGACTGAGTTTTGATAGGATAATTCCATTATTCCATCAAATTAGTTGGTTTCTATTTATTAGTTCAATTCCTTCCTGTATATAAATCATTTACATGTCTCTTTAATGAAATTTTATGGATGTTTCCACCCATACTTTTTATAATTATGATGCTAGACTTTCATTTCCATTTGGATTTTTTTCCATCGCACCAACAGAATTAAAATCCATCCTATGATTCCTCTCTCAAAACCCGTGAGACCATTAAGATGTTTTATTCTCCATTTAAAATTTTAGGCCACATAAAATAAATTTCAATAAGCTTTAAATGTATTCAATCACCAAATCATTTAATTGACTTGGTTTTATCCCCCAAAAGAAGCAGTCAATATTACTTTCATGGGAAATGATAAAGTTGGTTGTGTATCCTAAAATTATTTTGATGTTTTCCACATTTTCCTTGTTGGATTTTTCAAACATCTTTTTTTGGATAATAAATTCCCCCTCTAGTTTAATTTTTAGTTTGAAATGAAAATATTTATTAAAAATATTTTCCATAAATAATTTCACTCAATCGCATTGATCTCTTCACCAAGATTTTTATTTTTTAATAATTTCCACCATTTATAATCTTCTCATTATATATGATAGATAACCACCACAAACATATCTTAATCAATAAATTACAGGATGTAGAAGAACTTTTAATTAAATTTGATCCAATATTCTATTATTAAATGATCCAAGGATCCAATGAAATTCAAGGGCGATTGTTTCATAAAGGTCTCAATCAAAACAATGCATTTCTTATGCTGAAGTTCCTTTCCCCCTAGATTTATGTTTCTATTAAAAACCTAATTAAATTGAGAAATTATTATCATGATATTCTAGACTCCATCTCTAATTAGGTTGGATATCTCATTTGGGCAGTCATTATATTTCTCATCACATTGGTTATTGACTCCATTTCTCATATTCCCATCTATAGAATAAAATAAAGGAAAAATTATGTATGATAATTTTTAAACTATTAAACAAATAAATGTTAAATAATATTCATTAAATGGATAACTCATAATTAAAATATATTCCTTAACCTTTGAGTTTCTATGTTTCAATATAAGTTATCAATGATCTATTTACTATAATAAAATGTTTTTTAATTTTTTCTCCCAATTATAATAGTTTCTATAGAGTTTTTGAATTTACAAAAGAATATTCCATTGGAGTTTCAAAATATGTCTGAAAAAATTCAATTTTTTCATGCACTAGGTGGTGATCAATTAAAATCTCATTGTACACTTTTCAAGGTTATTACCCCTAGGTACAACGGTGCAAAATCCACATCCACTTGTTTTATCCACACATGGATATTTTTTTTGGAAACCACTTAATATATACTTTACCATTTTTTTTATGGTTTCCTGTGTTTAGTCTTATCCATAATTATTTTACCAGGGTTTTTAATATAATTACTAAAATAACAATATTTTCATACGATAAAAACTATGATCAAGCAAAAAAATAAATACACTTTCTTTTATGATTTATTACATAAATATACTCTTAATACAATCCCATAAGGTTGTGAGTCCCTTTTTATTGGTAAATTATGTACATATCATAATTAATTGAAATAGAAATACCAATAAATAAACTAAAAATCCATAACATGCCCTAAAATTCCCTTTGTTTTCTAAAACTGTACTAGATAACCTGCACACATACATAAGAAAGGGGTGAATAATAAATCCCAGTATGGTAATAATAAAAGAATAAAATGATAAAAGTAATAAATGCGATTCAATAGGTGTACCAAGGTAACATAATAAGGATTAGAATTATAAACATAATTATTAAAGCATGATATAAGATGTTAAAAAAATGGCAACATTGGAATATGGAAACAAAATAAAAACTAACATCATAAACATAAGTCATGGCTAACCACCAAGGAATCATAACATAGTGTTCTTAGGATAACATTTCATGCACTATACATGGAAAATAATTAGATAAAAAAATTTTCCAATTCATTTTATTGCTATATAATTTGAGAAACACCTATGACATTCGTATCTTGTACATGAATTTGCGTGCAACATATATCATGAAAAATAAGAATCTATTTATTCACTATTAATCCCACAATTAAGAAGTACACGTTAAATACATGTGATTTCTTGTCACAATTGTATTAATTTATTTTCCATAGATCATGAAGGGGTTTATTATCTATTTATTATTTATATAATTTTTGTATCATTTTAAAATTGAGTTATGGAGAATGAAATTATAGTAAAAAAGTTTATATCAAAGAAGTAAAAATATATGGAGTGTCATGTTAGCTAAGTATTGTATATTAATGATGTGGATATTAGACTGAGGGACCACGTTATTTGAAAATATGATTGTTTTTGATATTTGGGCTCATTATTATGTTATATATGATGGGAAATAAGAAATTTTATTAAATGTAGTGATAAAAATTTAGAAACACAAATACAATATTAATAAGATATATAAATGAAATCACACATAAAATTTAAAATAAGAAACTCTGAATATATATCTTATACCATTCCTCCACTACACTATCTTCAATAATCATCATATAGGTTTTATGAGTATCACCAAGAGGTAACCATTAATATCAAAGAAAATAGTATTATATCAAATACTATGACTTATGATATGTGCATTCATATACTATGAGATATATGGGAGAAATACTCATGATATGGAAAGTAATATATTATCTTATGCATTTTCAGTAATATAAAATTATGATTTATGATGTTGCTATATTGTAAAATATGAGACAAACATATTGAACCATATATAATGTGTCAATAGGGAATTTAAACTTCAATGTAAAAATATATTAATATCGATTTCTCTCTTAAGGTAAAATAATTCATCATATTTTAATACGAATATCAATAATTAATTTGAAACATGTATGACATAATTTCACAAGAATCTGACCCATGGTGTTGTAGGTATGACTGAAAATGCATCTTATCACTTAAAAGTAATATTTTACTTAAAAACACATATTATATACCAAAAACCTAGAAAAAACACTGATATTTTCATAATTAATTATAAAAATGTTTTTCTATTCATTTCGACATTTAGGAATTAACCTCATGTTAGTAAAATACATGGTGAGCACCTTTATAAATAAATGTATGTTTTTTAATTTAAAAGATTTATTTTAGTTCAAAACTCAAAACACATACAAAAAAATTGTAAAATACATCTTGATTGTCTTGATACATTAAGAAAAAGAATGATAATTCACTTTTAAAGAATATGAATTAATATTAATTTAATCTGACAAATGGTGTGGATGGTACGACTGAATGCACTTGTTTTCATTTTAAATTGTTATTTTAGTTCAATAATTGTGTCACAAACTCAAGAAAAATAAAAAATGCTCTATAAGAATAAAAATTTTAGTAATAAGATTAATAATTATTTTTTGATGTGCAAGAATTTAGTGTACGTTAATTTGACATTTGGTGTGGTTGGTATGATTGAAAGTGTGTATTTCATTTAAAATAGATATTTTAGTTCAAAACAAACATCATATACTTAAATTTGATCAAACTACCTAAAATTTTCAATTTATACATTATAAACAGATCAATAATTTGTTTTTATATGGAATTAATTGGACATCAATTCGACGCATGATGTTGTTTTACCCTAAGATTTTATGGTATATCACTTCTTAAATAAAATAAATTTCCTTGATACTATACGTTACATAGAACACTGAGCTTAAATTAACAATTAAACATTATTATACATACCCGTTGAAACGTTCAAAATGAATGATAATATCAAAATTATTAGAATATATAAATTAGGAATTCTTTGGTTAAAAATTAATTTTAAATAAAAATTAGAACCAATTGAACACAAAGTAAGTGTTATTATAATTTTTTTGCCCACAATGAAATTTTATCTTAATAAATTATATTAGTCCCTATTAGTGAAAGGCTTTAATGAAATTTATCTGTTATATTAATTTTTTTATTAAATTTATCAAATATGTTTTACATAAATAGGATAAGAATAAATCAAATTTTAGGTTTAAAAATGATATAATTTTCTAAAGGTCAATTTACCACCTTTTAAAGACACACTTGTTTTAAAACTAAATTTTGAAACATTTACAAATTATATTTGGTAAAATAATACTATTATTTGAAATATTAATATCAAAATTTACTTTGGATTTATTATTTTTTATTTTTTAACATGTTTTATGTATTGATGAATAGTTAAATATAAAAAATTTTAAGATAAATTAGAATTTTTATCTAAATAATTTATAGTGTTAAAATATATATTTTTTTCTCATTTTAAAAGTACAATTAGGTAAATTTTATATCATTTAATTCATTTTATGTCATTTTAATCAATTTGACATTGAATTTGGATATTGAAACCTTTCAACCATTTGAACATTTTTTTTCTTTATAAAAACCCGTTGTTTCGTCCCATCTATAAGAATAATATTAAATTAATTTCAAGAACATATTTTTTCTGAATTTCTTAAAAATAGTTTTAATATTTGGAATCATAATGTAAATTTTTTTTATAATATAACCTTTTTATTTTATGATAATATTAATTGTAACCTTAGTAGTTTTTTATTGTAATGGTTATGGGTAAATTTGGTAATTATATATAAAAATAATATTATAAAGTTAAAAAATTTACCTTACCACTTGAAAAAATTGTATTGGTCAACTTAGTTTCGTACATAATATTTTTCTTAGATATATGAGAATATTTTCAATTATAATGTCATGATGACACTTATAATATTTTATTTAAAGAAAAGTCCAAGTTGTGACATTACTAATTATAAATACTATAACATTTTTTATACAGTGTTATACTGAAGTTTTATTTGACTATAACTAGTAAATAGAAATCTAAAATGTTTATACTCATCATTGTAATTTATTTTAAATATTTTTTAAATAAATAATTACCTTCAAAATTTATAAAATTATGATGCTGTAATTGTTTAATTAATAGACATATCAAATAAATAATATTAAAAATACTGAAATAAATAAAATTTTACATAATTATTGTCTTAAAAAATTTAATATTTTCTATAGAGATGTTATGGATGTATTGAAACTGGTTTTCTAAGATATCATGTTGTTGTGATATTTTTCAAATGTCAAGTAATGAATAGTGTAAAATTTTACATTAATGATGTTTTAAAATAAATAATATTTTATTAAATGATATTAAATTAAAAAATATAAATCTTGGTAAAATTATTAATATAATGTTTATAGTATCGTAAATGGTGTATTTATGGTTTTTTAATTCTTTAGTAACTATATTAACCATTAAAGTGTAAAAACACATGTTGTCACGGTACGAGTTAACATGATTAAATAATGGTTGAATCCAAAATATTATGGTAATAACGTGACCTATACTTTTATAAAACATAATATTTGAAAGGATTTTAAAATATAATCATATTATTTTCTAAATAACTCACTTATGAGCCATTTTCAAGGGAAAATTAATTTATATTAATATAATAGTTTGAGGGTTTCCAATATTTTCGCTCACCTCAATTATAAAATGAAACATTCTCCGACAGTTATTCAAACATCATTTAGTCTTATATCTTTAAAAACCCATGAAAATTTCTCTTCATAACAAAATTATTCAAGTTATGGAGGTCATGTTCTTCCAATAAGGACAACCCGGAATCCCTTAAGAAGAGATCTAAAGGAAGACAACCCAAGAAGAGGTAATTGATTTTATGAACTCATTCAAGTTAATTCATTAGACTACTTTATATTCATGTATTTTCCATACTAAAGTAAAAAAATACAGTATAATATATATTAATAGATGTAATTATGATTATGGTACAACCATTTTAAACCATTTATCTATCCTACGAAAAATGAAAGCACTAAGCGTGCGTGTATACGGCTTACTGTCTCCACACCATGGTGTAATTTTCTTCCTCACCACATTAACTTGATGTGTATAATGAAGGAAATAAGGGATACATATTATAATTATTACCTGATATTTATTTTTTAGAATTAATATACCATCCAATTCCTTACCTTTTTACCATTAAGAGAATGATACCATCAGTCATCCATATATACAACCTACCATCTCCCTGACACAATGTAATTAATTTTCCATGGTAATAATTAAATAATGATTATAAATCTTTATTTATTTATTAAATATTATATTAATAACATTAATATAATTCTGGATATGGTGGAACTATATCCTATTCATAAGAAGCATGACTTACACAAAAAAACATGCATAGAAGAATGGAGTAGTTAACACTTGAAACATTGGTAATAATGAAATATTATTAACTATAGAGTGTTAAAATGGTATTAGAGGATCATATAATATATAATAAATATTAAAATGATTCTGGTATAAATTAATAACACTCCTTATTCCATAATATAAGAGGTAAAATCATGTACAATGAAATGAAAGGCTCAGGTAAGGGTTTTCTCGTCCCACTTTTACTTTTGTTAGATACATGGCTTATTCACCACTAATTTTTTGTTATGTGGTGTATATAATGACCATGAATGTATTTTAATTTTATTATACATAATTTAATTGGAATTTACATATATATTTAATTATATTCTTTTAATTTGATTATGGTTACATTTCACAAAAGAAGTGATATATTTTTGTTACAATTTTATTTTTTTTGAGATATTTGTTATGTTACAAAACTATCTTATTTAATGAGGTACATATTCTACTACATTGAATTGTTATATAATGAATGTATTTATTCTAATTATATTCTTGGTTTAATTTAATGTTATTCTATCGTAGTGGTTATGATTCAAAAACATCAAAGTGGTATGGGACACTTTGATTTAGAAATATATTTCCAAATAGATTATTCAATATATCATGAATGATTTGGACATGAATGATCTGGTGAGAAACACTTATATAAAATCCCCTTGATGAATTGATATTATAATGATAAGAATAAGTTTTCCAAATTAAATGGGGTTTTACCCTTAATGATTAAACTGTCTTTTTAATGGTCTTATTGGTAGTGGTTCATGTGCCAAATACATGGTGTCTAATAATTAAGATTTTCCTTCATTAAGATTTAAGTTATTTTTATCCATGATATCTTTCCAATTATATTATCCAAGTATTTATATTTTGAAAATGTTTTGAATAAAATTCCATGTGTGTCTAATTATTTTACTTTTCCATATTTATTATATAGTATTTATTTTAAGTTACCTTCTAGTGTATGTAACTCTTATTTATCATCTGATATCAACCCTTTATTATGTATCATATTTAACCATGATTTCATTAATTATATTTGGAATTATATATAGGGTTACTCTAATGGGAAGAATGTTGTTCTCAATGAAAATAATTATTCTTTATTTTTTATATAAAATTTAATTTGAATTTAAAATATTTATCTACTTTACCAAGACTACTAAACTATTAGATCCTTTGGGATGAGATTTCTTGTATATTATGCCAATGTAATTATATAAGGCACTATCTCCATGCTACTGGAGTCTGGGTCTCTAAAATTGGTATCAAAGTAAGTTTAGTAGAATCCTTGGGATATAGATTGTGGAAAAAATATATTAATAAAAATTACCCATCATATACATTAAGTATAAGTCTAGAATAACATTCTAAATTTTAGTGAATTTACATTATAATATGATGTAATCAAATGTATTTCATTCCTTAGAAATAGTTCTATGTAATTAGAACTACATCAATGCAAATAATCCAAAGGGTTTGAATTATTATTTATTGTATGGTATTAAGAAAATCATTCCAAGAGAATAAGTCTCCCAAAAATTCTCTTCATATGAGTAAATAGTATCATTTCATATCAAGATAGATAAAAAATTATATATGTATAATAGATTCAAAGGGAAGAATGAGTATAAAAGGATGGAAATAAAAATTATGTATAGAGTGTAGAAGGGGAAGAAGGATTGTACCTCATGTAATAATAGTTTATGGAAACACATAGGTATACACTTAAGAGGAAAAGGAGTTCACTTCAAGTGTGGAGAAAAAGGACACCATTTTCTAGATTTCAAGAGAAGGAAATAAATTTAAAATATTTGATGCTTCAAATATAATGATATGCAGTACTAAATAAAATAATTCACTAAGCATCAAGAAAATTTACCTCAAAAGAAGATAATGGATCGTGGTCATTCTTATGCTATTACTATATATAAAGAGGAGTGATTAATGTGAATATGGTGCGATTTAATAGTTATTTAATTTGACTATTTTATTAATTATTTACTAGTTATATGAATTATGGAATATATAATAATTTTATCACATTACTTTTTTTTTTGTATTTGGAATCTTCTGATGAACAATACCAGTAAACAAGAGAAGTTACTCTCTTACAAGTTGTTCTTTTCGAGAAAACATTATTTGGGTAATATAACCCTAAATATGTTTTTAATTTTGAGATAATAATTATATAGAGAAGTTTATGAGATATTATTGGTGACTATCAATGTGTTAAGTGATTTGATGGTTTATTTTATCATTGTAGGGTTTACAACATGATTGGATTTAAGGAATATATTCAACAAAATGAGATTTTAATTATGGAATCATAATTGTTTTTATTAAGGCATTATGGTGATCATGGTATTGATATATTTGGTATGTGAAAATAATATCTATATTATGTTGTTAGGAAAATAAAATTTATGTTGATTTTGGGAATTTAGTGACCTTCCTTAAAAATATTTGGACATTGAAATTGGATAGACATATAATTCTTAAGATAAATACTATTATATTAGATTAATATGATCTTTGGATATTATTTTTTGACTTTGAGGTATGATTTATCATATTGTATAATATTTACTAGCCATTTTTGTTTTGTTAAACATTTAAAAGAGTTAGGAAAGACTTTTGGATCTTATAACTGATAAGAGTTCTTCAACCATGAAAAACCCTTCTTGAATATTTATTTTTAAAAGAAAGGGATGAAGAGAAAACAGATCAAATCATAAATAAATGATGATATTATAATTATTAAATGGAATTAAATCAGGTAAGTGATTTTATATATAGTAAAATAATCTCTCAACTCTAGGAAAATTATTTTGGAAATAATCTTTATCCATTTAATTTTCTTTCTAATATGTTAATGGTCTTTTAACCAATCATAACTTTATGGTTTTGTGATATTTAAAAATAAAATAACCATGTTTTTTATAAAAATCATTCGAAACCTGATATTTATATTTCTATTTCATATCCATGTTTTCACTTTCCACAAATTTTATCATATTCAAAAGCAAAATATTTTGGTGACTATCACATTTACCTTTCACTTTTATTAATATGATGTTTTATTAACCCTATTTCTAATGTGGGTTTATGAGAAAATGATTTTCAAGTATAAAACATTGTTTTTTGTAAGGAAATTTCCAATTTATAGGATGAAATTAATTTAAGGGAGAGAATTTAACACCCCATGATTTTATGGTATGTCTCTTCTTAAAGGAATTTAATCTCAATGAAGTATTTGTTACAAAGAACATAAGGCTTAAACAAAAAATTAAATATTATTATTCAATTGTGATAGTTATCTCATAATTATTGGAATTATAGGAATTAATTATCCTAAAAAAATTATAAATATATAGTTTAAAAATTTGTATGAAATAAATTCATTGCTTAGAAATTATTTATAAATAAAAATGTGAACCAATTGAATATTAAGGATGTTTTATTATAAAAAACAATATTTATGCCCATAATGGAATTTTATTTTAATAAATTAAATTAATCACTATTAGTGGAATAAATTAAGGAAATTTATATTTTATATATTAAATAAAATATTTTAAATCCTTAAAATATGTCTGATATTCATAATATATGATAAAATCTAAATTTGTATATATAAGCCAATATTTTTCTAAATGCAGTTTTACCGCCTTTTAATGGCTTAGTTGTTTTAAAACTAAATTTTGAAACATTAATAAAATATTTCTTAAAAAATAATTTTCTTATTTGATATAGGAATATCATATTATACTTTTTTTGATATATTTTATTTTTCTGATAAGTTTCATGTTTTGATGAATAATGAAAAAATACAGAATTTTAAATGAAAATAGTTGTTTCATCTAAATTATTTATCGTGATAAATTATATTTTTGATTGTTTTTAAAGTGTAATTAGATAAATTTTATATCATTTAATACAATTCAGTTTATTGGAATCAATTACACATTGAATTTGGATATTAAAACATTTCAACCATTTTAAGATTTTTACTTTAAAAAACATGTTGTTTTGTCCCGTCTGCAAGATTAATTTTAAATTAAACAATACAACTTCCATAATTTTTATTATTTAAAAATGGTTAAATATTTTAATCATAATGACCAAATTTACTAAATATGCCCCTTTTAGTTTTGGAAAATATGAATAGTAACCTTATTAATTTTTTTGATACCACAATTATGGCTAAATTGAGTAATTATGAGTAACATAATACTATAAAGACGATAAATTTAACCTAAAACATGACAAAATTATATTAGAGGAGCTACTTTCAACCATAATAATCATTTTTTGATATATTACCATTTTTTTCATTAAGAAGTCATTATCACACTTATAATGTTTTATTTAACGAAATGTCAATGTTGTCATATCCATCATTTTAATAAGTATAAATTTTTTGATGTGGTGTTATACTGAATTTATATTTGACTATAAAAATTAAATTTCAATATAAAATATTTTTATTCATCATGGTAATTTATTTATAATTTTTTCTAGAAATAAATAACTATCTTAATGGCTTACACAATGATGATGCAGTAATAGTTTAATTAATGGAAATATCAAATAAATTATATTAAAAATAATGAAATAATTTAAATTTGATATAATTAATGTCAAAAAATAATTTTATATATTATCTTGACATATCAGGGATTCATTAAAAGTGTTTTTATGATATAATTATATTGTGATACTTTTCAAAAGTCAAGTAATGAATAGTGTCAAAATTGACATTAATGATATTTTAAAATAAATAATATTTTATTAAATGATATAAATTTTTTTAAAAAATATAAAATTCTAAAAACATATTTATATTATTTTTAAAATTTTATCAATGATCCTTTTATGGTTCTTTTTACATTTTTTAGTAACCATATTAACCCTTAATTAGCAAAAACACATGTCTTCAAGGTAAGAGTTGAAGGGATTAAATAAGGGTTAATTCCAAAATATAAGGGTACGAATGTGACCAAAACATGCCTAAAAATTATTTGTTTAGATAATTCTAGAAAATAATCATTTTATATTATAAAATAATAACCTTTGTTCCATTATTAATTGAAAATTAATATATATTAATTTAATATTTTGAGAGTTTCCAATTATTCCCCTCACCTCAATTATAAAATGGAATATCCTCCCTCACTTATTCACAACACATAGAAAATTATAGATGGATTAACCCCTGAATATTTCTCTAAAAAACATCATTTTAATAGTTCTAAAGGTTCTACCATTCTAAAAATCTTGTCTTAGATCCCATAAGAAGAGATCTAAAGGGAGTCTGTGGAAGTAGAGGTAATCCTTTTTACCAACTCATTCAATTTAATTTATTCATATACATACTATTAAGATATTTTTAAATGATAAATTAAAAAATACAGTATCATATATATGATGATATGTTATTATTGTTATGGGACAACCATGTTCTACCTTTTATTAATCTAATGAAAAATGAAACCACCATGTTTGTGTACGTGCGACTTACTATCTCCACACCGTGGTGTAATTATTTTTCATTACCACATTACTTGGATGGGTATAATGGTGGAAATAATGTATATATATTGATATTATAAAAACATATTGATTATGTATAGTAAATATATCATCCAAATATTTAGCATTTTACCATTAAAGGAGTGATATTGTCACTCATGCGTACAAACATCTTACCATCTCCATGGCGTGATACAATTCATTTTCCTTGTTCAACCTTCAATAAAAATTATAATAAATTATTCAATGAATAAATATGATATTGATAATATTAATATCATTCTGGAGAATATGTAACTATATCCTATACAAAAAAACATTGACTCACAAAATAAAACATTCATAAGAAAATGAACGACTTGACACCCAAAATAAGGGAAATAGTGAAATATGTTTAACAAGTGATAAAATGATATAATTGGATCATATAAGATATAATAAATTTGAAAATGGTTTTTTTATAAATTAATAAAATTATTTAAACAATTATACAAGAGGTTAATGAATGTAAAAAAAAGGAACAGTGGGGTAAGGGGTTTCTCTACTCACTTTTACTTTTATAAGATATATTGCTTATTCACTAATTAGTTTTTGTGTGTGGATTATATGATAAAAATGAATGTATTTTAAGTTCTTATACTTAAATTTATGTGTATTTACAAATCCGTTAGAGTATCTCTCTTTCATGGGTTTATAGTTTCAAAGATAGTGAAGTGGTGAATGATTTTTTTCACAATTTTTCTTCCTTGAGACATTTGTTATGGTATAAACCTATATTATTTTATGAGGTGTATATATGACTCCTTTGAAATTTTATGTATTTAATCTAATTATTATCATGAAATTATAGGTTCCATTTAATTTTATTCCTTCATAGGGATTATTATTCAAATACTTCAAAGTTGTATGGGTCACTTTGATTTAAAAATATATTTCAAAATCAATTATTTGATTTATATTAAATTATTTGTACATGAAATAATGGATGGGACGATATATATAAAATAACATAAATTCATTTTTAATTTTGGGAGATGAATAATGTGTCTAATTTAAATTGGATTTTACCCAAAAACATTAAACACTCTTGTGAAATGTCATAATGGTAGTAATTCATGTTCCAGATACATGACATCCAATATTTAAACATTAACTTCATTATGATTTCAGTTATTTTTAACCAAAATATAATATAACATTGATATTATCCATGGAATTATATTTTTAAAAGTTTATTAAATCATATGGAATGTGTGTTTAATTATTTTACCTTTCCATGTTGATTATGCATTATTGATTTCTGGATAGCTTCCACAATTTGAAACTCTTACTGAACATCTGAGCTCACCCCTTTATTATGTTTCGTATTTACCTAGGATTGCATGAAGTATGTTATGAATAATTTTAATGGTTACACTATGGGAATAATGGTGCTCTCAAATAAAATAATGTTCTTATTTTATTTATAAAATGTAAATGTAATTTGAAATATGTATCTAGTTTTCTAGGATGACTAAACTATTTGGAACCTTGGGATGAAATTTATTGAATCTTATTCCAATGTAATATGTTATGGAACTAGCTCCAAGATACTAGATTCTAGCTTTTTTTATATGTGGATAGTATGAATGCAACTTCTTTTTTTCTATTAAAAGTGACACTTTAGGTCAAAATGTGTTTCACATAATCGAAATTAAGAAAACTCACTTTTATTTTATTAATAACTTAGTAAATATTTTGATAAATTTTTGTGTGTGTTATAATTCACCTCATTTTAGTTTTTTACATGGAGTGGTTGATAATATTGAAAGCATGTGCTTCCATTTAAAAGCTTAATTTTAGTTAAAAAATCACATCACTTAATAAAAGTTGACAAAAATAACTTTGGTTGTGTTTATATTTTATAAAAAATAACAATAAATAATTTTTTATGTGTAGAAATTAACCATATATAAATCTGGTACATATCATAGAAGGTATGACTAAAAATGAACATCTTAAATTAAAAAGTGGCTTTTTAGTTCAAAATGCATTCCCTAT
Organism: Viscum album; assembly: GCA_963277665.1. Classification (NCBI taxonomy): domain Eukaryota; kingdom Viridiplantae; phylum Streptophyta; class Magnoliopsida; order Santalales; family Viscaceae; genus Viscum; species Viscum album. The sequence goes on from OY728128.1 coordinate 1,665,024,799, forward strand.
GCATAAAACTAAAAAATATTACTAATATTTACAATTTATACTTTTTAAAGAAATATATATAAATCATTTTTAATGTGTTGAAACCAAATATACATAAAAAAGACACAAAATGTGGTTTGTATGACTGAAATATCTTATTTTCATTTAAAATTGACATTTTAGTTCAAAAAACACTTCACATACCTAAAACTGGGAAAGTAGACTAAAATGTTATCTATAATTTGACTAAAAGTTCAACAATTTATTTGTGATGATTATTAACAAACACAAAGTCAATTAGACACATGATGTGTCTGATATGTTTAAAAGTATGTGGTTTTATTTAAAAGTGGCCTTTTATGTAAACTCTTGTGTCACATACTCAAAAATAATAAATTTCACTTGGATTGTACTGATATTTTTGGGAAGGTATCTACAATTACTCTTTGATATATATAAATTAACTGCATGTTATTCCAATATATGATGTGTCCAATATGAAAAAAGTGAATTCTATCATTTAATGGTGAAATTTTAAGTCAAAATGAACATCATATACTTCAAATAGAGAAAATACCATTGGACTTTTAATTGATACTTTATGATGAAAAATGGTAATTCATTTTTATGTAAATTAATTAAATACACACTAATATGTCACATGGTGTGACTAGTATGACTAAAAAAACATGTTTTCATTTAAATGTGACATTTTAATTCAAAACATACATCACATTCTCATAACTAATAAAATTTTATTGGAATTGTTTGATATTTTATGTAAAATATCAGTAATTCATTTATAACCTATATTAATTAATTTAAATTTAATTCAACACATGGTATAACCAGTACGACTGAAATTGTGTGTGTTAATTTAATAGTGAAAATTTAGTTAAAAATTCACATCACACACTCAAAACTAAGAACACACACTCAAATTATATTCATATTTTTGGAAAAAAATTTATAATATTTATTGAAGTGTAGGAATTATATGCACATCAATAATACACACAGTGTGATTAGTATAACTGAAAGTTCATGTTTTTATTTAAAGGTGACACTGTCGATCAGAAAACACATAAAATACTTAAAACTAAGAAAATAACCTTGAATTATGAATTAATACTTTAAGAAAAAGATAAATAATTCATTTTGGACTTATCATAATTAATATCACACCAATCCGATACATTGTGTTTTCAGTATGACTGAACATGCATGTTCATATTTAAAAGTGAAAATTTAGATCACAACACATGTGACATACACAAAAATTGGAAAAATTATCTTATTTGGTTGATAATTTATGAAAATATCGATAATTCATTTGTGATTTGAAAGAATTGATGATATGTCAATTAGACACATTATGTTTCGGGTATGACAGAAAGTAAATATTTTAATTCAAAAGTGTCTTTTTAGTTTAAAAATGGAATCACCCACTCAAAAATATGAAAAAACACTAAGACTATATAAATAGTTTAAAAAATGATTTAAAATTAATTTTTTATGCATAGGAATTAACTAAATATCAATTTGACTAACGATGTGGCCAGTATGAATGAAAATGGTTGTTTTCATTTAATAGTGACTTTAGATTGAAAAAAAATTCACATACTAAATGCTGGTAAAATTTTTCTTTATTGATATAAATATTTAGAAAATTTATATATATATAATTCATTTTGTATGAGTAGGAATTTACCTTATGTCAATCTGACACATAGTGTGTCTGGTATAACTGAATGTTGATATTTTCATTTAAAAGATACATTTTTGTTCAAAACACATATCACATACTAAAAACTAAGAAAATTAAAAATGATTTTCATTAAAATTTAATTATATTTCATTTGTTATGTGTTTGAATTAACCTAACATTAATATGACAGACATTGTGGTCTATATGACTTAGAGTGAATGTTTTCATAAAAAATGACAGTTTAATTCAAAACACACATCACATACTCAAAACTGTGTAGATTAACTCATATAATCAATTAAACACTATATTATAAGTACTTATAATTCATTTTTGATGTGTAGGAACTAACTTTAGGTCAATCCAACACTTGGTGTGCCCAGTATGATTAAGTGTGTTTCTCATTTAAAAGTGAAATTATAGTTCAAAGAAAACGTCACATTCGCATAACCAAGGAACCATTCTATAATTGTATTTATATATTAATAAAAATGATTTATAGTTTTTTAGTGTGAATAAATTATTCTTACATCAATTAAACACATGGTATGTATGGTATGATTGAAAGTAGGTGTTTTAATTTAAAAGTGACATTTCAGTTCAAAACACCAATAACATACTAAAAAATGAAAAGAACCCATATTGTGTTGATATTTTAAGAAAAATATTGATAATTTATTTTCACTATATTGGTATTAACCATATTTAAATCTAATTAAAAACATTTATAATATTATTTAAAGTGTGTGTTTTCATTTAAAAGTTATATTCGAGTTTAAAATTTGTGTTACATACATAAAAATGAGCACAATCCCTTGGATTATCAATATATAATTTAGTAAAAATATCCATAATTATATGTGTGTGTAAGAATTAACCACACATCAGTGTAACAAATGATGTGGATGGTTTTACAAAAAGTTAACGTTGTCATCTATAAGTAACATTTAGCTTATTACACCTGGCACAAACTGAAAACTGGTTAAATGTTATCTAGTTTTACTAATACTTTTGTAAAAATATTGATAATTCGTCTTCTATATATAGTAATTAATATCATTTAAATCCAACATATAGTGTGAATGACATGACCAAAATTACTTTTTTTCATTTAGAAGTGACATTTTTGTTCAAAACACACCTCACATACACAAATTTGTGAAAACACACCAGTATTGTCATCGTACTTTAGAAAAACAATATGTTATTCAGTTTTGAATTATAGGAAGTAAAAACATATTGTTCCAAATGAAATTTATCATGGGTTACATAATATTTATATTATAATTTGTGAATACGTGTTATATATTGTAACTAAAATAAGAATTGTTATTTTTTAAAATAAGCATTTATTTTTCAGGATATTGGATTAATCATTAGAGAAGGCCTACTATGTGTGTTTTTTATTGGCCATACTTATATATATTTTAAATTAATCTTAAATTATTGTAGTTTTATTGTATTACAATTAATTAATGTAATATATGTTTGTAAATGATTGTACGATGTAAATTTTATTTTATTTTTATATTTAATGTAATATTATTACTTTAAATTAATTTTTTTTGTTTTTGATAGATACTATATAGTGTTACAAATATCGCTGATAGAACATTTCAAAAACTGGTAATGGATTTTATCAGCTCTATGGTTAGAGTTAATAGAGATATCCCTTAGAATAAGTAAGGAAATTTCTGATAAAAGAACTCATTATAAGTATCAAAAAAAGAACGGATAAAGGTAACCATTATCAATACTAGAAAATGTGCTGATAAATTCCAAATTTATCAATTTTTTTTAATAATGATAAAATAACAATGCTTTTAATAGTGTTCATAATTTTACACCCCATCATTATAGAATGTATTTTTCTTTAAAAAGACTATGTTTAATAGTTTGAATCAAACACAACATCAAACTAAAATGAATCACTATATATTAGTTTAATTATAAATGTTAAATGTGACAATTAAATTTTTTTTATTTAGTTGGTGGGTATAAGTAGAAGTACTCAAATAATGACATTTTTATATAAATGAGATGTAATGGAATCATGAAATGATATGCTTCCTGAGAGGCTCATTTTTTCATGCTTGGAAAGGTGGTATTGTAACTATGGGTTTCCCTAGACCAAGCCCAAGTTGAACATAACCATGTACATCTTGAGCAATGTCATCTATGAGAGAAGTTCATGCTTCTGGAAATCACTATGAGATCCATTAGAGTAGGATCAACACACATGTATACCACTATTTCTTATCTTAGCCTTAGTTATTACAAGAATATTTTTAGGGATTTTGTAAATAGAATTTAGGATGATATAAACATGTATTTATTAATGTAATAATTTTCATGAGTTTTAAATATTTTATTTTGAATTTTTAAAAATTTATTGTTTAAAATAAATTTAATTTCTTTCCTTAACATAAAATATTTTACTAGTTCCCAAGAAATACGTAATAGGTTTTAAAAACGAGGAATAAAATCATTTATTTACAAAGACCCAGTTTTATAAAAAAATAATTTTATATTTATTATGTAATTTAACATAAAAAAATTAAATTTTATACTTTTATAGGATTATTGAAAAAAAATTATTCAATATAAAAAAATAGAGAATAACACTCATTTAATTTTCAATTGATATGAAATAAGATGAAGAAGAATTAATGTTTAAAAGTCATTTTCCAATAAAAAATCTTCCTTATATTTTATGTTATTTTTTAAAATCTGAATTCAAAAATTTTAGAATATGAATTTTAAAAAAATAAACATATTCTTTTGCATTTTACAATTCAATATTATTGATGAGTGATTTTTTGGGATTTTTCTAAAAATTTATATTTTATAATAAATCGTAATAAAATAAAATTTTAGGAATTCCGATAATTTCAAGAGATATTCCTGACATAACTATGAAATTGGAATTTTAATCATTTTGTTCTAGACAGAAATAGTATTTAATAATTAAATATTGAATTTTAAATTATAAATTTAATTTAGGAACCATTATTTGAAATTTCAGAGCCTAAAATATATTGTATGCTAATAAAAAACAATTTTTGGTTCATTATATTTAATTGAGATGTTTAAACATTCAATTTGGTTTTAAATTTATCTAAATATAAATTAATCTTCGAAATTTTAATAATAAAGTCACAAATTTATGTGGATCAATAATATTGGATAACCTTTGACCGAAATTTCAAAATAGTCTAAATTTAAACAAAAAAATAACCATATCCTCAAGTAAAAATCCCCCTCATTTCCCATTGAAAATAACTTTAATTACAAATATCAATTACAAATATATACACATTATCCTCCCCTATGTTTCATATTTCTCTTAGGGATTTTCTAGAGTTAACCAACACCAAACATTCGAGGATTTATAAAAGGAGTAAATATTCATTGAAGATGCAACCTTGATTCCCTTTCACTGATTATTTTATCTTCTTCTTTCTAACCCCCATTAAATTTACATTTATATAAATTTATAATTTAATTCATTTATAATTATTATACATAATATTTTTTTCATTATATTGGTTGAAATATTTTTAATCTATTTATAATATATTCTCTCTGTCTATACTCTTTTGAAATTTCTTGATAATGGCAGGTTTTTTCCACCTATAAAATCATTTTCAATAGAATAATTATGACCACCTACATGCATTGTTTGATTATATTTTCTAATATATATTGATTTTCATTTACTATAATCTCTTATAAATATGTTAACAAAATTCTGAATTACAAATAATGAAAATCAAGAAATCTAAACTAAATAGGATAATTTATACGAAATTATGTTTTCAAGTCGTTCTCTCTTAAACAAGGTAGTAATTAATAAATTACAATTATAATAAATATAAAATAACTGAAAAGGTATAAAATTCACTTCTATATTTATATTTTAATAAACATATTTTTATTATATTGGAGGAGAAATGTGATGAAATAAAACATGACCTAAGGTCATGTTTTTTTCTCAATTTCAACTCCTAGAGACATATTTTTTAATATGCACTATATATTCATTTATATAAATTAATTAAAATAATTTTATATAAATTTAAAATAGAAATATTTTTTTTCATTAGATTTTAATTTACACATCATGATCTCTCTCTTATGTTATTTGGTTTAATTTTATATGAAAGTCATAATCATTTATTGTATCAAAATTTTCTTCATTGGACCATATTTTGTTACATGCACCTATATTGATTTATTATGTATATATATAGCCCACATTAAATCATATATAATTATTACTTCTCTATTCATAGTTTTTATTATTCAATTACATGTTATCTCCTTCATTAGACATTGATATAAATGTTATAAAATATTTAAGGGTTTATAATCCCATCCCATTCTTTACTTGTGTAATCCTTTTAAATTAAATTTTATTTCAATGTGAAATATTATTATTATTCCTTGTGGAAAATTACTTTTGGTGTTATCAAGTAGAAATGTCAATTACCTTTAATTATGCTACGTTTACATGTTTTAATAGTTCTTAAACAATCCTGCTGCCACAAAATTCATTACAAAAATTGCTACATATACCATCGATTTGTGGTTATATGGATGTAATATTTCTAATAGGTAGTATTTTTATAATGAATGATTATTGTGAAATATCTGTTGGAGATACAAATTGGTCCTAAAAAGATAAAACTTTCTTTTTGAAATGGACACCTTTTCTATCAACATATAACGATATGAAAGTATTTCCTTGATGAAATGTTGTATCCCTAATGCATAACAAATATATGTGAAATATACTCTTACCTTTTGGAAGAGTTTTCTTATCATTTATTTTGACTCATAACATTAAAAACTATTATATTTCAATAAATATTTCCTAATTATATCCTGATTATGTGGAATTATCCCAAACTATTACTTCATTATCATTCCATTGATAATATTATTTCCCATTACATCTTGAATATACTATAGTTATCGATTTTATTATTGAATATTCACATAGAAATCTATATTGTTAAATTTAATGGAGAACTATTGATATTATATACATCCATTATTCTATATGAAAACCCATGGAAAAAATATCCATGACAATGTATGAGGTTCCTTAGAGAACATTATGTTTTTTTATTATTTAACCATTATATTTATATGATTGATTCAATGGAATTATTGTGTTATAGGTGAGGCCCAAAATTATATAGAACCTTGATTCCTAAATTGGTTTCAATAGAAAAAAATATTGGGTATTTTCTATTGTCTCCAGTAATTTATGTACGATGTCATGGCATGAGGCTTTGATAATATGTTTATCTTGTTCAAAATTATACATTCTGTCATGATGAAAAAATTTATTGTTGTCCATGTGATTATTTATATTGATATGTTATACATGAATATATTTCATGCTCATTTTATCTATTATATAAAAGTATTTTATTATTTTTTATTCCTCCATATTAATCATGAATTTTTAATTCAATTGTGTCTTTTTTTTGTACGGTGTCCTTTACTATGAATTTTCGGCAACTATTATTATGTTTCCATTCAACACATTTCTAATAAGATTATTTATTATTATGTGTCTATAAGGGAAAAATTGGTGGAGATTTTTTTGTGGGTGATGATGAAGACTAGTTTCCATATAAATGAATTCTTATTTTAGTTGGGAAAATGACTATTTTATGGAAAAAGATAATGCATTTTTTAGTATATGTTTTCTATAATTCTATAAAAATCTAAACCGAAAAGGTCATTGGTATGTTATTGAATCTTTTTTTAATGATATTGTAATAATTGAAGGTTATGTTTGGGTCACTTCAGTTGGTATCAATACCAATATTTAGGTAAAATGTTATTAACACAAGATTTGAGAGTGCGTTTATGGGGAACATCATTGGATATCAACACTATTTTAGCACTGAATAAAATGATTTCTTTTGATTTCATGACCCGACCATAAATGTGGATCAATCTACAACTACTGCAACCCTACCTCTATAGTTTAGGGGATGGTGACAAGAGTTGAAAGGCATATCCTAAAAGGGAGATCTTTTCCAAAAGTAACAATATGCACACTGTCAACCATCTAAATACATAAGTGAATAGGAATAATTATAGAAAGATATAATAACAAGAAAGTAAAAAAACATGAAAAACCACTAAGGTGTACAATAGGATGAATGTTGAAACTAAAAAGTACAAGAGAAAATTACCAGACCAAACAGAAATATGTCCCAACCTGAAAAAACTAGAAAGTAAAATGCTGAGAGATCTATGTTCTGATCTCCAAGCTCTGACTACTGCACGACACCCAAAACAGCAAGTATTCCTAAGCTCCTATGATGTAATCATACAACCTATCTGTCACCTGCATAAGACACATCACATGCAGCTAAATCCCATATAAGTGTGAGTATATACAAACCCAGTAGGACACCTCGAAAGATTAAGGGGGAGAAGTAAGAGATACAGTAGGAATGAAAAGATAATAGATAGTATATAAGATTCAAGTCAATCCAAATAAAGTAAAATAAAACTTGTCCAAACATAAGGGGATCAACACAACATGTATTTAGACTAAACATCAATTTTTTTCTAGCCTAATCAAGAGAGTAAACTCATCCAAACATGGGAAGATAAACACAAAAAGTATGTGTTATAACTCACACATATTTTCAACCCATGTAGGAGAGTAATTGAATCCAAAAACAACGATATAGATGTATATATATTTACTCAGATAAATAATCCCAAATGAGAGAGAAATATGATCTCTATTTCAAAACCCAACCCCGAAAAAGAGACGATAACAGTATAATAAGTCCATCAAAGATTCCCAACGTGTCACTAATATTCCTAGAAGTAACATATGGTGGTCCACACCTCACCATTGTGCCGCACAGATGAGGGGAACAATATCCACGTATAGGACCATATCCCTTGTGTAGAAGGGGTTTTCCACTAAATGAGTGTCTCTATAGGACACCCTCCATGATGATTCAGGTGGGTTACACTCTAAAGTCTTGAGGACTTGCGCCATATTTGATAATGGGGTTCCGATCACTAGCTAGTGGACATGCACCTACGATTAATGGGTGTTCCTCTCTATAGGTTTAAGAACGGCACCCTAGAGAAATAGGGGTGGAGTTTCACTCTATTTTATGAAGGAAATTCATCTTATCCGACAGGGGTTCCACTCTTTAGATAGAGGAATAGTGCCCATGTTGATGAGGCTTCCACTTTATAAGTTGAAGAACTGTGCCCTAGTGGGATAGGGGTTCAACTCTTGTGTCTCAAGTATCCACACCCTATCCTATAGGGGGTTCTAATTGGTAGATAAAAGACTCAAGATTAAGCATATGGGAGGTTCCAAACTACAGGTAGAGGACCCACAACTTGATGTGACATGGGGTTCCACTCTAAAGTCACTAGGAAGAGTTCCCAAACCGATAGGGGGTTCAACTTAAAAATTTCTATATATCATATTCCTGATCACTGTCATCATCAGGAACCACATAATAAACATCACTTCGAAAACATCTTCAATCATATACCAAAATCCACAAAATAGGTCACCATCACGTTATATGTGGAAAGATATGCTGGATATGATACTCATGGTAAAAAAATCAGAGTTCAAATGAAAGAGATATTATGCTATGATGTTTACTAAAAAGGAAACAAGGTGTACAAGAATGTGAGGGGTCCCCCATGACCTGTGGTCCCACTCAATTTCCCTGACATGTCCTTATAGGTACAAGTCTCACCAACCAAAGTTGCACTACATGGAAATTAGGGAGGATATACTATATTTCTAATCCACTTTGGGTCCCTTCTCATACACATTAGTTGTGTCTGTGTACTAAAGTGGTGTTAGTGTACTTTGGTACACAACATGTCACTTCACACGGGGTGTGGCCTGTGTCTCTAAGAATTCATGTATACATGGGCACATTGTGTGTTCTTGGACGTGTTATTCACTACACAGTTCAACTACCTATATAAGAGGATAATGATGTATATGTATTCTACATGGTATGAAATCGTTATAAATTTCAGAAACTCTATCTTCCACAAATGAGGGGCTACACACCACATGTTCATCATGATACACGACATGCAGTCATGTAGTTCATAGAAAACTAGATCCATGTTCCACACTCGAGATTTGACTTTTACAATTTTAATAGAGCCTCATAATCACCCTAAATTAGAATATCTAGTCTTTGTTCATCGTTTTCATCCCACTGGTGGCTATAAATATGGTTTTTTGAACTATTGGGTTTCATCATACACATAGCATGCCTCAGGTCCTTCCTCTATTAAGTATTTAGAGACTAATCATTAATAATATCAATCATATCTTAAAACAAATTGGAAAACATCCTTGTTTTGTCAATATAACCCATGAATGTGTATTCATTGAGAATTTGAGGGTCCGATAAGGCTTGGTACTACTTTGAAATGTCGAACCAGAACTAAAGGGTCAAATGAGTGAATAACGTAATGAATCAAGGTATAAAATCACCAAAAAATTTCTTATTGGGTCATTGGACAATAATTGTTTCAAAACAAACACAATTGGGAGATCCAGGTTAGAAAAAAATGGAAAACAAATAAAACCAGTACTTATGCGCATGTAAAGGTCCAGAAATTGGCCCATATTAAAGAAGGAATGATTCTACTCAATCAATTTAATCAAAAAGAGAACAATCAACAATTTAATGAGTCCTACCTAGATATTTTATCATTCATCATCGAAGAATGGTCCCATCAATTAATGGAATAAGGAATTGCATTCATTGTGTCCCAATCTTCAATGATCCAAATATTTATCATTTCTAGATGCAATTATCCAATGGTAGGAGATGAGGGTATTCTCTCGACACTCCTATAATTATGAAGATATGTAACATCCAAGTTAAATAAAAAATATGAATTTTTTATTAATATTTGTGAATTAAGGATTTATTTTACTTTAAAGGAGATTTTATGTTCGATGGCATACCCGAAACACAACAATGGTTTTATCCAAAATCTTATGTTGCACAGAATGCTCAGTTATACATATAAAATAATAATATAATTATTTTAAATGTTAGTTAACGCCTACACATTGTATTTGAATGAATGAACAGATCTAAATATATTATGATTAAACATTTTTTAAATGTTTCTACATTTATCTAATAAAATTTAGAGTCTTAAAATGAGAATGAATCCAATTTGAATCATAAATACTCTAATATTTTATAAGGTAGTTTTACCACCTTTTGAAAGTGAAACCTCTTTAAATAAAGTTTTTTTCACTTTTATGTGTTCTATTTAATAAAATAATCTTCCTATATTGAATTAGAACATAAAAATTTAATTTGGATGAAATTTTGGTATTTTTTTGGTAAAGTTCATTTTTTAATGAATAGTTAAAAATATTGCAATTTAATTCAAAATAGTATTTTCATATAATTTAGATATATTACGATATTTTCCTTTTAAATGTTTCTAATGTGTAATTGGATTATATTATTATCATTTGATCCAATTTTAGTAATTTTATGTAATTTCACTTTGAAATTTGACATAAAACATTTCAATAATTTGTTAGTTTTTACTTCATAAAAACACGCTTTTTGGTTTTCACAACGATGATTAATATTAAATTTATTTCTAAAATTTATATGATTTGAATTTGGAAAATGGATTCCATATTTAGAATTAGGTGGTCCAAATTGTGTAAATATGTACCTTTTAGTTTTAGACATTATTAATAGTAACTTTAGTAAATATTTTATTTTCCATTGTTAAAGGTTAAATCTGGTAAATAAGGGTAAACATAATATTATAAAGATATTAAAATACATTAAGACGTGTCATAATACAATTGGATGAGATATGTAAGACCATGGGAATCCTTGGGCTGATTTTGGGACCTCATAGAGGCACTTTGATGTAAAAATGTCATCTTATAAGAATTTATTTAATGTATAGAAAAATAAAACATAAACACATCTTTTTTACTAAAATTTTTTAATATGAGGTTATATATGGGATATCTATGACTATAAATATTCATTATAATTCTCAATAGATTTCCTACATCATTTTATTTTATTTATAATTTTTATACATCAAATAGGTAAATATATTTAAGACACAATGATGATGTAGTGATTACCTTATTAATGAATGATTTAGTTAAATGAGATTATAAATATTAAAATAAATTTATTTTAAAACATTTTAGGCCATAAATTAATTTTATGGATGATAATGACATTTTATATGTGAATTAATGATGTTTTTTTGAATGAATAATGTTTTTATGGATTTTTTAAAAAGTCATCATATGAGTAGTATAAAAATTGACATAAATGATTTTTTTAAAAAAATACTACTTTATTAAATGATATAATAGTTATAAAAGTATAATATTCAGCCAAATGACTTATATAATGTTTCAAATTTCTTTAATGATCCACTGGAGGTTATATTGGAATTTTATAGTAACTATATTAACCATATAGTATGAATATACAAGAAGATATGGTAAGAGTTAAATTAGTTAACTAAGGGTTAAAGTTAAAATCTAAGTTTAAATTTGTTAGATAGACTTGTTTAATACCTATTGGTTGAGAGGTTTATGAAGCAAAAGAATATTATATTTTAAATAAATTAATTTGGGACCATCTGAAACCGAAAATAATTTTATAATAAAATAATACTTTCAAACATTCCTAAAGTGCCCCTCCTCCCTCTTATAAAAGGTGATCACCTCTACCCATTTAATCACACATCTCATGCACCTTGTATTATCAAAACTCTTCCCAAATAAGCTACCAAAATACTTTTATTCCTCCTATAATCCTTAAATTATGCATAAGGCAATTGGAGAAATCATTTTGGCTCAAATCTATGGGAGTTACATGTTTTAGAGGTAGCATCTTCTCTAAAGTTCTTTTCCATTATTTTACTTCTTCACTCCTGATTATATTATTATTATTTGATCACATAACAAAAACATTATCCTCAATATACTAGGATATTATTATGATAAGTATTCTAACTACACTTACACACAGCTTCATCTAATGGATATGAACATACTTTTTATGTGGACGGTGAACTACTACCTCACGAAACAATGATTGTTCAATTTGACCTTACCACATATCATGGTGGAAATTATGGTGGAACTATATTTATATATGATAAAATTATATTTTTATTGTCTATATTCTTTCTTATTGTTCATTTATATCATACCTTTGTTTCTTCCCATAATTATCAAATATGATAATTTCATTTGAGGATGTGCAGACTACAACACCCTTAAAGTGATATGACTCGTTCATTCCATACATGGAACGTATAAAGGATAAAGTTAATGAAATTATGTACCATATATAAAATATTATATAATACTATAATTATAATATACTTATGTAACATTTTTTTATTCATTTAAATATGAAAAAGAAATTAATGTAGTGTTAATGTGTATGTACGGCTTACCGTCTCCATAAATGGTGAATTTCATTTTTTATCTCCAAACCTTATATACTATTATAAATATATATATATATACACCAGATATATATGATATTTAAATCATTAATATCATTCTAGAGATAATTTATTTTTGACCGCATGGATAGTTTTTAATTAGAATAAGTTAATTTTTGACTCAAGTACCACAGATCGACAAAACGAATAATATTAATTTGAATAATTATTTAATGTTTATATAGAGGTAATAAGTGATATAAAAGGATTAATAAAATTTAAAAAGATTCTGAAGAAAGTAGAAATTATCTTATGTTTATTATTCCGGAATAACAAGGAACAAATGTAACTAGTCAGACTCAAGGTAAGGGACTTCATCTCAATCACATTTCCTTGAGGTATATTTTGATTTATACATGAAATTATTTTATAAGATGTATAAAACCATTTGAATTTTAATTTAATTCCAATGGAATATTGTTTTATAAATATTTTTTCTAAATTATATGAAGAATTTTTCTTTTTAACGTACGAGGTGACAACAAAATTTATGCCACCGTGATCATTCTTTAGTAATTGGCTTCCTTGACAAGCTGTAATGTTTTTAAAAGGAAAATAACTACCATAAACCATTTTTATGTATTTTGGTATTGAAAATGGTTTGAGAAATCATTGATTATGTCAATATCTTGAAATGTTATATTTTTATTTCAATGTGGAAATGCTATCTTTATTATATGCTTTTTTTATGTGTTATGATTATGTTATGGTTATTGAGAATTGTTTACATATACTGGTGGTTCTGTGATAAACTTAGGGTGGGTGATCTTGATATAGATCTCAAATCCATTGGGTAATGTGAAACAGGTAATCATTAATGTTTCTTCTAAGAGATTTAGGGAATATTCTATGTTGTGAATTCCAAACGTAACTCCCTCTGTATATGTGAAAGCTACAATGTATATATTTTATGGATGCCATATGTTACCTTTATGATTTATGATTTCAATGTGTTATTCATAAATCATATGATTTCATGAGGTATGTTAAAGGGCATATGTTTTGTAATTTAAAAGTATGATTTCATTTATTTTTATCCTTTGATAGACTAAAGTATTATTTTCTTTATTTTATACCCATTACTGATCGTTTTAGGATCATCCTAGGTTTTTGAAATGTTTTTCAGAGGGTATAAGGAAGGGTAAGAGAAATGAATAATCTTGGAGGATTTTTGTCAAAAAAATAATTCTGGTTTATTTAAGTAGTTTTATTTTTATAAAAAAACATTATATAGAGTTGAAGTGTATACATTGTAATTTTTGAGATGTAATGTAATAATTATGGGAAAATTCTCTAAAACAATATGCCTGAAAAGATACTCAATGTCGAATTCTTTACTTAGCTCAAGATTATGTAATGTTTAAGGTGGTGGCCTTATAGTTGGTATCATAGGTCAGTTTAGACAACTTTAGGAGTTAGGATATTGTTAAATTAAATAATTTATGGTAATATTGAAATAATATAGCATTTTTAGATTACCATGTTGATTTTCCTAAGATATTTATATGCTCAGAATTGATTTCCATAGAGTAAATAGGGTAGCTATGATGGGAAGACATCAAGTGGAAAACAACCTTCCAAATCAAAAACCTGAGATGGCCAGAATTGAAACTGAAAAGTTTGTTACAATGATCGAATAGCTGAATCAGGGTATAAATGGTGGTGGTATCCATTCACGAGATCAGCAAGATCTACCATAGAGGAACATTATAGTAATGGATCATTTCATGAGGCAAAATCCCCCATCATTTAGAGGATCGTCTGACTATGTGTGAGCAGAAGGTTGGATTAAAGCACTATAAAAAAATTTCTATGTCATTGGGTGTTCTGAACATCAAAAGGTTAGCCTTGCTGTTTAACATATTGAAGGTGATGTCAATCAGTAGGGAATGCCTTTTTAATTCTAGTAATGACTTCTGATATGGTAAAATAGGAAATAAGGCTCGTAATTACTCTAAAAAATATTAGGGTAACGGTAAGAAAAAATATAATATACTGTCAGTAAAATATTTTAAGTGCAATGAAATGGGTCATTATGAAAATGAGTATCTAACAAAAAAAATAATGGAAAACAGTCAGACTACAAGTAGAAATGGGTGGTGAAATTCTTTTCAACTACATCAATAGATGTTGGGACACAAATGAATTAGTATTAGGTACACTATTTATTTTTTTAGATTATGCCATTGTGTTTCTTGATTTAGGGTCTACACATTCTTTCATTTTTGGATAATTTTCTAGTAAATTTGGAATTCCATCTCAACATATGAATCCTTAACTTGTGGTAAAAACACCTGGAGGAAATGTTGAGACAAAAAGAAATTATAAGAACCTTACTGTACTTGTGTGTGGAAAAATATACCTATATTCTTTATTTTTTTTTCCTCCAGTAGAGTTTGACATTATTTTGGATATGGATCGACTTTCAGTTTATCATTCTAATATTTACTGTAGTGATAAGAAGGTTTCTTTTTAAAAATAATTTTAGTTCGTATTCCAGAATGTAACCTTACTTTTGATAACATATCAGGAAGATGAGAAACTAGTAAAATATAGAAATGAATGTTACCTTGCACATATTTTTTAAGACAAAGGAAATTTTCAGATTAATGATGTACCATTGGTCAAGGAATATCCTGATGTTTTTTATGATGATTTATATAGTATTACACTTGATTAGGAAGTAGAATTTATATTTGACTCAGTTCTTGACGCTAATCCAAATTTAAAACCCCCTTATCTAATTGCTCAAATTAAACTTTTAGATTTAAAGAAGCAATTGAAGGAGTTATTAGCTAAAAGTTTAATTTAACCTAGCACATCACCAAGGGGTTCTCCAGTCTTGTCTGTAAAAGTAAAGATGGTTAAATGAGACTTTTCATTGATTATAAAGCCTTGAATAACATAACTATTAATAAAAAGTATCCTTTTCCTCATATCGATGGTTTTTTTGATCATCTATTGGGAACTCATTATTTTTTGATGATTGAGATGAGGTCAGGGTACCATCAGAAGAATATAAAGGAAGAAAACATTCCAAAAACCACATTTCATACTAGATAAAACATTATGAATTTTTAGCTATGCCTTTAGGGTTAACCAATTCAGCTGTTGTATTTATGGATCTTATTAATAGAATTTTCCATGAGTTCTTTCATATGTATTTGGTTGTGTTTGTTGATGATATTTTTTTATTATAAAATTAAAGAGGAGCATGAAATTCATTTATGGGTTGTCTTAAAAACCTTAGAAGAAAATATATTTTATGGGAAATTAAGCAAGTGTGTGTTTTGGTAACAAAAAATTTCTTTCCTTGGTCACATCATTTATAAATATGGTATAAATATTGATGAAATTAAAAAATGTTTTTAATATATGGCCAATACCACTAAATATAATCAAGTTTAATAGATTTCTAGGTTTAATAGTTTTTAACTAGAGGTTTGTTGAAAATTTATCACGGTTATCTAGCCCAATGACTAAGTTAACCTAAAAATGTTTTATGTTAATCTAGGAAAAAGAATGTGATAAATATTTTTAGGAATTAAAAAGCATATTGGTGAATGATTCAGTTTGGGAACTTCCCTCCACAAATGGTTAATTTATTATCTATAGTGATGATTTGTTGAATGGAATATGTCATTTGAAACGTCATGAGTTAAATTACCCTACACATGATTTTGAATTAGCTACTATTGTTTTTTGCTTTAAAAATTTTGAGGAATCATTTTTATGGAGTAAAGTGTGAAATATACACTGACCACACAGATATGAAGTATAAATTAACTCAAAAAGAATTTTACAAGAGATAGAGGAGGTGGCTAGAATTAATCAAGGATTATGAATGCACAATCCATTACCATCTGGGAAAGGAAAATAAAGTGGATGCCGCTTTGGGTTGAAAGAGTAATGATACATTAACCATGATATGATTAGAATGATAGCCTTTGGTTTTTGATTTGATGAATTTTTGAATGAAAGTTAATGCTACAGAAAATTCCTTTGTTTTCTTTTAGGTGGTAGTGAAATCAGATCTATCAGAAAAAATTAATAAAGTGCCGAAAGAATGTGGTGTGATGAAAAAAAATGTAGAATTGGTTCAGAAGGGAAAGTTACCTGAATTTAACATTAATAAAGATTGATTTTTAGGTTTGGAAGAAGGTTATGTGTTCCTTATAATTCACAGCTGAAGAAAGTGTTTTTATGTGAAGCTCATAGTTCTCCATTTTTAGTTCATACTAGCAGAACTAAAATGTACAAAGATCTTCGAGAGTATTACTGGCGGGATGGAATGAAAAGAGTTATAGCAGAATTTAATGTGAAGTGTTTAACTTATCAATAGGTTAAGTCAGAATGACAGTTACCAAAATGGATGCTTCAGCCTTTTCTAATGCCAGAGTGGAAATGGGAAAATGTGGCCATCGATTTCATAGTGGGATTACCAAATACTTCTCATGGTAAAAATGCAATTTGGGTTATTGTTGATCAATTGACTAAATATGCTCATTTTATTCCTATTCGAGATACCCAATCTCTAGATCAAATTTTTTATTGTATATTAAAGATATAATCATGTTACATGGTGTTCCCCTCTCCATTGTATTTGATCGTGATCTCAGGTTCATTTATAACTTTTGGAATGGCCTTTAGAAGTCATTCGGTTTTGAATTAAAATTCATTATAGCTTTTTATCCACAATCATATGGACAGTCAGAATAAAAAAAATCAGACCATGGATGATATGTTATGTCTTCTTAAATGGATTACTAGGGAAGTTGTGACCAACATATTTCTTTGGTTGTGTTTTCTTATAATAACAGTTTTCATTCTAGTATAATGATGGTACCATTTGAAGCATTATATGGAAAGCGGTGTCGAACTCCAGCTTTTTGGGATGATATAGGTGAAAGGTAGTTGATGGGACCAGAATTGGTAGAAATTATGGCATACAAAGTTTGGTTAATTCAGAAGCACATGAGAACAACTCAGAGTAGGGAAAAAAGTTATACGAATAACCAGAGGAAGGATCTTTTTTTTTGAGGTAGGTGATCATGTCCTTTTCATAGTTTCTCCATGGAAAAGTTTGATTCATTATGGTAAGATGGGAAAACTGAGTCCGAGGTTCATTGGACACTATGAAATACTATAGAAAGTTGGGTAAGTTCCCAAATGAGTGGATTTACCTACCAGTTTATCACAGTTACCTAATGTTATTTATGATTCAATGTTGATAATGTATATGCCAGATCAATCTCATGTTTTGAGTCCAAAGGCAGTTCAATTGGAATAGAATCTTTCTTATCGGGAACAAAAAGTCCCGATTTTTGATCGAAGAAATAAAGTTATGTAAAATAAGGTAATTAATTAGGTAAAGGTTTTGTGAAAAAACCATATGAATTAAGAGGAAACATGATAATCTGAAAATTCTATGAGGTATAAATACCCCCACTTATTTGATAAGTGAATAAAATTAGAAGGATGTAATTTCCACAAGGGGAAGGATGTAACATCCCATGTAAATATAGAATATGAAATTTTAATATTTATTAATATTTGTAAATTAAATATAAATTTACATTAAAGGGGATTCTATGTTCGATGGTGTACTCAACACACAACAATGGTTTTTTCCGAAATCTTATGTTGCACACAATGTTGATTCATACTGAAAAAATAATAATACAATTATTTTAAATGGTAGTTAATGACTATATATTGTATTGGTTAGAATGATCTGAACTAACTATATTATGATTAAACATGTTTGATAAATGTTTTAACATTTATTCAATAAAATTTAGAGGCTTAAATTGATAATGAATCCAATTTTAAGCATAAATACTCTAATATTTTTAAAAGGTAGTTTTACCACCTTTTGATGGGGAACCCTTTTTAAATATAGTTTTTTTATCTTTTATATGTTCTATTTGATAATATAAAATTCTTCTATAGAAGCGGGACATCAAAATTTAATTTGGATGAAATTTTTGTTTTCTTCTGGTAAAGTTTATTTTTAATGAATAGTGAAAATACTGCATTTTAATTCAAAACTGTCTTTTCATCTAATTTATTTATATAGTTAGATTGTATTTTTAATTTGTTTTAAAGTGTAGTTGCATTATATTTTTATAATTTAATAAAATGTTTTTCATTGGACGTAATTTCACTTTGAAATTGAATATATAAACGTCTCAATCTTTTGGTAATTTTTACTTCTTAAAAACATGTTTTTTTGTTTTGACAACATGAATTAATTTGAAATTAATTTCTGCAATTTCAGTGTTTTAAATTTGGAAAAATTTATTACATATTTGGAATCAGGAGATCCAAATTGTGTATGTCGGTACCTTTAGTTTTTAGACATTATGAATAGTAACTTCAGTAAATATAATATTTACCTAGGTTGAAGGGTAAATCTGTTAAATAAGGGTAAAAAATAATATTATAATAATATTAAACTACCCTAACACATTTCCTAATACTATTGGATGAGATATGTCTGACCATGGACATATTTTGGTCGATTTGGGTACCTTATGGAACCACATTGATATGAAAATGACATTTTATAAGAATTAATTTACTGTAAAGAAAAATAAAATATAAACATGTCTTTTTAGTAAAATAAATTTTATATGGGGTTATATAAGTTATCTCTTAGACAATAAATATTCATTAGAAAGATAAAAATATTTCCTACATCATGGTATTTTATTTATAATTTCTAGAAATCAAATATGTAACTATATTTATGACACAATGATGATGTATTGATTACCTTATTAATGAATGATTTAGATAATTTATATATAAATATTAAAATAAATTTAATTTGGATTTTTTATGCAATCCACAAATTTTATGGAGGATTATGACTTGTTATCTTTGAATTAAAGAAGTTTATTCAAGATAATGAAGTTGTTATGGATTTTTTAAAAATCCTTATATGAATATAATAATTAATGAACCACTTGGTGTTCTATTGGCATTTTATTGTAACTATATTAACTATATAGTATGAATACACAAGAAGACATGGTAAGAGTTAAATTATATATCTAAGAGTTAAAGATAAAATATAAGGTTAAATTTGTGACATGGAATTTTCTAAAATATATTGGTTGAGAGTTTTTACAACCAAAAGTATATTATCATTGATATAAATGACTTTGGGACCATAAAAAGCGAAAATCATTTTATAATAAAACAGTACTTTCAAAATATCCTAAAGTGCCGCTCCTCCCTCTTATAAATGGGAATCACCTCTAACCCTTTTATCACTCCTCTCAAGACCATTGGATCATCCAAAATCTACCAACATAAGCTTCCAATATCCCTCTATTATTTCTATAATCCTTACTATAAGCATAAGAAAATTCACGAAATCCTTTTGGCTCAATTCAAAGGGAGTTACATGTTTTAGAGGCAGCGTCCTCTCTAAAGTTCCTTTCCATTATTTTTTCTTCACTCCCTATTCTATTATTATTCATTGATTACATAAAAAAACAATAACCACAATATACTAGGATGTTTTTATGAGATGTATTATAACTACACTTACACATAGCTCCATCTAATGGATATGAACATACTGTTTCTATGGACGACGAACTACTGCCTCACGAAATGATGATTGTTCAATTTTCCCATACCACCTGTCATGGTTGCCATTATGATGTAACTGCATTTATATATGATATATATGATATTTATATTTTCTATATTCTCCAATATGTTTCATTTATAACATTCTTTTATACTTTTTATAATGTGTAAATCTGATAATTTCATTTGAGGAAGTGCGAACTATGACCCCCTTAAAGTAATATGAATCGTTCTTGTCATAAATGGGACGTATAAAAGATAGAGTTAATGAACATATGTAACACATATAAAATATTATATTATACTATAATTATAATATACATAGGTATCATTTAGTTTTCATTCCTTTAAATATGAAAGTTGAATGAAAGTAGCATTCATGAGTACATATGGTTTACCGTCTCCCTGAACGGTGCATTTCATTTCTTATCTCCATATGTTATGTAATAATATATATATATATATATATATATTATATATGATATTTATATCATAAATATAATTCAAGAGATAATGGATTTTTGACCACATGGATAATTTGTAATTTTAACAATTTCTTTTTTGAATCAAGTAACAAGTATCGACCAAAGAACCTATATTAACATAATTTTCATTCATGCTTATAATGAGGTCATAAGTGACTTAAAAGGAATTATAAACTTTTAAAAGGTCACTAAGAGAGTATAAATTAACTTAAGTTAATTATTTAGAAATAACAAGGAACATACTCGATGATTCGGAATCATGGTATGAGACTTCATATCAACCTCCTTTCATTAAGGCAAATTTTGATTTATACATGAATTTCTTTTATACGGTCTATAAAACCATTTTACTTTTAAAGTAAATCTAAGGGAATCTTTTTCTATGAAGCGTTTTAATAATCGACAAAAATAATATTTCTTTTTAACATATGCAGTGACAATGAACTTTCCGCCACCGCGTGCATTCTTTGATAATTGGATTCCTTAACAAGACGTAATGTTTTTTATAATAAAATAACTACCATATACCGTTTTTATATATTTTGGTTTTGGAAAATGGTTTTAGAAATCATTTATTATATCAATACCTTTAAATGATATATTTTTATTGCAATGTGGAAATGTTATCTTTCCTTTATGCTTGTTTTATGTGTTATGATTATGTTATGGTTCTTGGGAAATATATACATATACAGATGGTTCTAGGATAAACCTAGGATAGGTGAGACTGATATAGGTCTCCAATTCATTAGATAACATAATAGAGTTAAACATTAATGTTTCTCCTAAGAGATTATGGTAATATAGAGTGATGGTTATTCCAAATGTAACTCCCTATGTAGTAGTGAATAATACATTGTATGTATGTTATGGCTGCTACAAGTTACATTTATGATTTATGATTTATATGTATTATTCATAAATCATTTGATTTCATGCTCTATGTTAAAGATATTATGTTTTATGATTGAAAAGCATGGTTTCATTGATTTGAATGTACTGATGGACTAATGTTTTCATTTTTTATTTTATATCACTTACTAAGCTTTTTATGGTCATCCCAAAATTTTAAAATGTTTTTTCATAGGGTTTAAGTAATTGTAAGAAAAAAGAAGAATTTAGAAAGATTTATATCAAGAAAATAATTATTATTTATTTAAAGAGTTTTATTTTTATGAAAAAATTGGATAGAGTAGAACTGTCTACTTTTCCAACGAGCCTGTACCCAAGTGGTACAGGCTCCTGCTTGGCATCCAAAAGACCCAAGATCAAATACAGGCGGGGGAAAATTTATGCTACTGTAGCAGAACTGTAGCATAAGCAGAACTGCAGCAGCGGTAACACTATAGCAGTATAGGGACTGTAGCAGGTACTGTAGCTGTGATGATACTGTAGCAGGTACTATAGCAGCATGGGTACTGTAGCAGTTCTGTTCAACTTGGGGTCCTTTGGGACAAAAAATGTGCATTCAAGCCTTGTATTTAGGCTACCTGGCATTGAGACTTCAGGCTTGTAATGGGTCACCCTGTACCCAGTCTAAAGAGGACTTTTCTTTAAAATAATAAATTGAGGCTTCGGCCCCAACCTTTAAAAAAATGTAGAACCATACACTTTTTAATTTTTGAGATATTATATAATCACTATGGCCTAATTCTCTAAAAGTCTCAGCCTGAAAAGATACTCAATATTGAATTCTGGAATTAAAATAAGATATTATATTGTTTAAGGCTTGGTACTTATAGGATAACCCTAGGAAAATATCCATAATGATATATTTATTGGAATTGGAATTAGGTTGTTCAATTAAATTAATTAAAAAAAATTCAATTAATTAAATGAAATTACGACCAATTGTTTTTTTATCCGAACTCCCAAACAAAGCTATTTTAGGTTACACCTAGGGTAAACATCCTGTTATGAACTTATCCATGGTATCAGATTTATGATCAATTATTATTTAAATATTTATCCCATTTTGTTTAATAAACAACCAACACATAATATAAAATATATTTAATATTTTTATAAAATAAATTTTTGGTACACTAGGCCTCAGAATAAAATGTTGTATCAGCATTTGGTTAAAAAATTTGTGTAGAAATATTTCAATGTCATACAAGGAATAAACTATGTCTGTACACCATCCCTTCCATATTTTATCCCCAAAAATAAAAACCAATAAAAAACTAGGATATTGAGTCTTCATCTTGCTCTCCCACCCCAAGGATATCTCTTTAATGTTTCTTGGAATCCATGACACACGAATCCTGGGGATGGTCAATCAAAAAAGGGTCCTCTACCACTAATCCTTGATCAGCACTGGGTGAATCATAATAGTGTATATCTTTGTTATCTACCTCGCTCTAATTGATGGATTTCATGGGTTCAGGTACGTATCCCCTCAGCTATGACACGTGGAAGAGGTTGTGAACCCACTCTATCTATAGGGGAAGGCCGAGGTAGTAGGAAACATCTCTAGCCCTCTAAAATATCTCAAACAACCTGATAATCCTTATGGATATCTTACCTCATCGGTCACACCTTTGTAATATTCATCATTGGGAGACTCCTAAAAAATGTGTTCTACCTAACCAAACTCCAAGGGCCTATGACGACAATCTAGATAAGATTTATGCCTACTCTATTCCATCCTCATACACTCAAAAATGACCTGAACCTTCTATGATGTTACCTACACCATCTATAGACCCACAAGGGATGTCCTCACAATCTCGATCCTATATAATGGTGGCTGACCAGGTCTCCCATACAGGGCCTCAAAAGTATCTTTTTTATGGTATAGTGGAAGATTTTCTTGTACAAATAATCTACCAAGGTCAAGTGATCCTCCCAACTTTTGAGGAAGTCTAACAAGAAAACCATCAATATATCCTCCAACACCTAGAAAATGTTCTCTGTTTTCCCATTGTCCTGGTTGTTAAAGGAAGTAATCATATTCATCTTGGTCATAAATGCCTCATTCAATCCTCTAAAAAATCATGAGTTGTATTGTGTTCACAATCAAAGACAATCATCAAGGCAACCCCCTAAAGGAAAACCATATCCCGTCTGAACTTCTTCCCCAAACTCTCCGTTGAACTCTACTCGTTGATATTGGGGAAGTGTGCCGACATCATGTGTCAGTCAACTATCACATAGATAAGTTCATGAAATTTCTTTATCCTTAGAATCCATATAAACAATTTCATTGATATGTCATTCTACTTTAACTACAGGACCTCAAGGGGTTCCAAAAAACAAGCTAGATACTGGTTCTCATCCTTCACCTACTGATAGTTGAAACATCGAGATACGAACTCAACCACACTCCATCCAATTATAGACCACCAAATATATTGTTTAATGTATCTATAAATATTACCCACATTGGGATGTATAACTGGAAGAGAAGTGTGGAACTCTTGCATCACCTCCTTATATATTTTTATTTGGACCAAAATCCATCCCTGTAAAATGTTAAAATGATTCCCACCTTTATGACACCCATATGTTGAATCCACCATGTATATCAAGTCAAAAAAGACCCAAAATTTGATTTCTCTCAGTTGGGACTCTCTCACATGCTTTAGAAACAGAGGAGTCTACATCATCAACTAAATAAAACCTAAACCCTCATGCTCTACTAGGGTTAACTTCAAGGAAGCCAACGACTCTGAAGCCTCTTACACAAAGAGATTCAGGGGATTCCCACTAAGGGAATATGCTACAACATTTACCTTCTGTGGATTATAGACTATCTTGAATTCATATTCCTGTAGAAACTCTAACCAGTATCTCTTTATCAAGTTCAGGTCAATCTATGTGAAGATGTACCTGAGACTCTGATGGCTTGAGTGAACCATAAATCCTTCCCCCATAAGGTAGTTCCACCATATACTTAGGGAGAATAATAACTCATCCAAAACTATGTCATGTGGTGTGTATTTATACTCGTTGGGTCTCAATTTCTTTGACCCGTGTATGATAAACTCCTACCATTACGTCAACATGAAAGTGAGCCTAGATCTTGAGGAATAATAATACACTATGTACACCATGCCTTCCTTTAGTAGTCTTATCACATGAGAACTCATAAACCTCATCCTTGACTCCTCAAAGGACATCTAGAATTTTTCAGTATAGGTTAAAGGCTTCTCTTTGTTCATTAGGATGGTCAAAGTGTCTTAAATCATTGAGAAGTCTTCCTCAATCCACATATAGTACCCCGAAATACCAAGAAATGACCACACATCTGACACACTATTGTATTGATCCCAATAAAGCAATACATTCATATTACCTAGGTCCATGGCTAAACCATGCATTGAAATGATATTCCCTAAAAAATGAACCTCATGAATCCAGAATTGGCACTTTGAGATATTTCCATAAATATGGTTATCATGATGAAAACATAGAACCATCTAAAAGTCCTCTACATTCTCCTCCTCTCATGATGAGTGAATGAGTATGCCATCAATGAAGACAACCAATTATTTTCCAAGTATGGCTAGATGATCCAATTAATCCAATCTATAAACATTATAGGGGAATTTGTAACACCAAACAAGAATCACTAGAAACTCATAGTGTTTTTAGAAGTATCTGAATTCCATATTTAGAATATCATCATCTCCAACTCTCAATAGGTTGTAGAAATACTTGATATCGATCCCCAAGAACTATATCATGCCTTTCAATTGGTTAATAATGTCATCAATCCTCACCAAGGGGTACTTATTCTTTACCATGGCATGGTTCAAGTGACTATAATCCACATAAATACAAAATATCATGTCCACCTTTTTCATGAACATCACAAGGTTTCCAAGGTGACCACACTGAGTCTTATAAATCCCTCTATCTGTAGAACCTCTAACGACACCATTGGCTTGTGAATCCCCATGGGTTCATCCGACATGGTGAGGAAAACATCGATCTATCCGTGTTGAATGTCTATACATATTTCCATCACACTATGAGGAGGAAGACCTAGTATGGCCTCACAAATCACTATCGATGGAGGTATTTGAAAGCTCATAACATCTAATTTTACAAGGGTAATATAAGACAACTGATAAATCAGTCACAACCACCTATGAATGATAAAATCGTTCTCTTTTTCGGGGATCATTCCTCCTCAGTGAGGAAAAATCCATCATATAACTCGGAAGCACTACCAAAATCAATGGTAGGATTAATTTGAGCATGGATGGTCGATGAACAGTCCATACTGAGGAAAATATCATAGGGTCTCATAGCTGCTACAAAATTATTTGGTGTGAGGGTCTCTCTTCTTGAAGAGTAAGTTCATCCCATTAGATGAAATTAATGACCACTGATCTTATCTACATGAGACTACAAGAAAATGATTGAGAAAAATGATATCCACTAGTATCGCAAAGTCTCGAATGGGAGCTACGCATAGTGAAATCTAGCTTTCAACTCTATACTATCAATTGGTGATAGAGCATTTGTGACATGGGTCATACCCTAAACCACTCTCAAAAAACCCAGATTGAATACCCATCTACCGATAGTTCTTAAATTCCATTTCCTACATTCTATCATCAACTAGGGCCTACTCTGATACCCCATCACACCAACCTTCCATGAACACACAAGTCAAAGGGTCTCTTCTATCAAACTATTACACTATCCTCTATAGGAAACACTTTCTAATCGTCCCAATTTTATATTTAATAATAGCTACGTGTTTCAGTTGGGAGTGTGTCCCTCCTCCTTGTATTTAGGAATCCAAAAAAAATCTCCAGAAAAGGTATCTACTGAATAGGTGGTGGTGATACTACCTGTCCACCTTGAGGAAGGATCTCTTGTGATGGACCCTAAAATAAGGCCTCATCACACATCAGATCATCTCCCGGATCAAAAATAGGTCTCATGGATGCATGTCACCATGGAGGCACCTCGAAAGTGACTGAGACTTACCATAATGTAATGACTATATATATATATACAATGGGAATACATCTCATGATGTAAAGTTAAATAATCAATCTAATATGATGCATATACAATTTAATCCCCACAACCAATGTATTTGTATACTGAGTTTACAATAAGGTTGTCAAGATCCTAGGGAATGGATATATCGGCTCCCCACACCACCACCAAATTTTCTAGCGCAAGAGTTTCACTCGAAACACATTGGTAATGTTTCACAAAATCAAACAAAATCCTCATAAATGGAATAATTATAACATCATTAAAAAGAAATTAATAACTTGATAATGATCTTTCAAGACCTAAACATAATTAGGGTTCAAGCTGCTACTACCCCAAGCGTGCATCCTTTGGCTATGGGGTGACGACTAGCGCTTAATGGAATATCCTAAATTAGAGGTATTTTGCCAATGTACCATTTTTCACACACCCATCGATCTCAATGCAGATGTAAAGAAGAATAATAATGAAAATATTCAATATCTAGAAAGTAAAAAAAATAAACAACATATATGGTGTACAAGAGTACAATAGTGAAAACTGAAATGTAAAGGTAAAAAATACATGCTGAAACAAAAAGAACTCCCAACCCAAATAACTAAAAAGTAAAATACTAAGATATCCTAGCTACTAATCTCGATGTTATGATCACCATACATGGTCCAAAACACTAGGTATCCCTAAGCTCCTTTAACGTCACATTCTGACCTTTTTATCATCTGTTTATGACACGAAACGTGCGGGCAAAGCCCATACAGGGGTGAGTGTATACATACACAGTAGGATTACCTAAAATATTATAGGGGAGATACGAGAGATAAAATAGTTATTTAAGGACAGAATATAGTAAATAGGATATATCTCAATCCAATTCATAAGAAAGAAACCACGTTTAAACATAAGGGGCTCAACATGGCATGTAACTGGACTAGATGTTGATATTTTCCACCAATAGAAGGAGAGTATGCTCATCTATCCATGAGGATATAAACATAAGAAGTACATGAAAAAACCAACACATCATTATAAAAAATGGATGGAGAGTAATAGAATCCAACAACATGGATATAAATGTATATATACATATATATAACTATATGTTCTCAAAAAAAGTATATCAAATGAGAGAGAAAGGGGATCTCCATATCATAACCCACCCAAAAAAATAGTCTCCAATAGTTCCATAATTCCATAAATGATACCCATCATCTCACACATCTTCCTAGAAGTGACTAGTGGAGGTCCACAGCTCGCCACTGTGCTGCATAACTAAGGGGGCTTAATCTCTAAGAAGAGAATCTACAACCTAGGGAATCAGGGGGTTTCAATAAATGTGTATCCATATAAGACATGCACCCTGATGCATGGGGAAGGGGGGGGGGGTCCACTTGGATTTATTAAGGACCAATACCCAATTTGATAATGGATTTACACTTGGTAGATAGAGGGCCCACTCCCATGCTGATAAGATGTTCAACTTTATAGGCAGAGGACCTGTACAAAGGTGTGATATGGGGATCAACTATAGTGTCTCAAGGACCTATTCCCTATTTGATATGGGGTTACACATGGTTAATAAGGGACCCATGACCAAAATGATGGGGGTTACACTCTATAGACCGAGGATCAATATCCTCATATGATATGGGGTTCCACCATATCATCTCAAGGACCCACACCATATATGATATGGGTTCGACTTGGTAGATAGAGTACCATCACCGAAGATGACGAGGGTTTCATTATATTGGTCGAGAAAAAAATTCATGATGTGACAATGGGTTCCAATTTAAATTCTTGAGAACCATGCCCCCTATGATAGGGGGTTCCACTTGGATGTTTCTAGTGAACCTCATCATAATCATTGTCATTATCATGCACCACCAAAAGAAACTTCATTCCTAAAAAATCTAACATTATATCCCAGAATACACAACAGATGTCACCATTTCATTCTACATTCAAAGACACTCAAGATATGAAACTCAAGGGAAAAAATCTAAGTTCAATGAAAGGAGATACGAGAGTGTGATGTATCCTAAAAAGAAACCAAGGGGTACAGGTTATATGAGGGGACCCACACGAAGTGTGGTCTCACTCTATTTCCCGGTCATGTATATGGAGGTACATGGATTAACAAACCATGCAGAAATACATGGACTGTTTAAGCCACTTGGGGTCCCTTTTTATATGCCTTTTCCATGTTCATGTATTCAATATGAGTCCATGTACCTTGGTACATGGTTTGTCGCTTCATAGGATGTGCCAATCATGTCTATGTTTGGTCCCATCTACTCATCCATGTAGCATGTTACTGGTTGTGTGCTCCTGTACATAGACCAAAAACCCAAGTAAGATGTATATGGAATATAGGGAGTCTACATGGCATGCCATACTTTTAAATTTCAAAAATCATAGATGCCGTAGCAGAGGGGTTACACACTGTGTATTCCTCATTATATATGGTGTGTAGTCGTTTTTTTCATAGAAAACCAGATCTACATTCCATAATCCATATTAATCTTCTCCTCTTACAATAAATACTGTCTATTTCTAAAAATCAATAGATCTAGTTATTCATTCTTTTGGGCCATCTGATGGCTAAAATACATTTTTTCAACCCATAGGGTTTCTCAATATGTAAAAAACACCTCAGGTCCTTACACTATTTATGGTTTGGATGTATATCATCAAAATGATCACCCAAAACTATAAATATATCCTAAAACATCCTTTTTTTGTTAATCCATCCCATAAACATGAATTTTACATGAATACTGGGGCCCGATTGGGCTCAGTATCACCCAAAAATATCAAACTGTGACAACAAGATCCAATCGATGATGAATAAAAAGTATAAAGAGATAAAAAAACCATAAAAAATGATTAATAAATCATTGTCCAAGTGTTATTATAAAATGAACATAATTGGGAGATCTAGGTTAGAAAACAATTGGGCAACCAATTAAAACGATACATATTTATATGCCATGATCCAAAAATTAGCGCAAATGAAATAAGTGATGATTTTTCTCAATAAAATTAATCAAAATTATGTAATCCACAATTTGATGAGTCCTACCTAGATTTTGGATCATTTTTAATTAAGGAAACTTAATTCTAATGAATTGAAGAAGTTGTTGCGTTCAAAACATCCCAATATGTCCCAATCCAAATATTTATTGTTGTCGGATATGATTTTCCAATAGAAGGAGGGGAAGATATTCTCTCAATGACCCCAATATTATAAGGAAAACCCTATTAATATAACCATAATGATATTTTTATAATAATTTGAATTTAGTTATTTAGTAAAATTAATTAAATTTAACATTTTATTAATTCACTGAGCACACCGCTAACTTTTGTTTTATCTGAATTCTACACACTGAGCTATTTTAGGTCACACATATTGTAAAAGTATCTTTCCAAACTCAACCATGGTCATGGATTTACGACATGATATTTTTTAAGAGTTATATAATTTTATATAAGAAAATAAATGTGCGTAATATTTGTTGAATATTTTTACAAAATTAATTGTGGGCGCACCAAGACTTTGAATCACATGTGGTATTAGTACCTAGATCTAAACATATATGTTGAAATATTTCAAAGTCTTAAAAAAACTGAGAGTATACAATGGATTCTAATGTACTTATCTATAGTAGTTTATATTTCTATTATGACTAGAGTTCAATTAAATCCAGTCCACGATCATCAGGTGCTCCTACAATGTAAAAAATATGAACATGACATAAGGTAAACATTCAAATTTTTTGTCTCTTAATTTAATGAAAGAGGATATATTCTTTAATTTTTTGTACTGCATTAGATTATATTTCTTTATGTTTTCTCAATTATTCTATGCTTGATATTATTTGAGAAGTAAATAGTTTCTGATATAACATTTTTGATTAATTGTGTGATCTTCCTTGTTTATAATTATGGATATGTAACTCGACAGTTTTATACCAATAAGATATTGTAATTTTTCATATTTTAAAATATATTTTTATTCATATTAATCATATTATGAGAATTAAAAATGTTTCTAGAATAAGATATTGACAACTGTGGTGTCTTATTCCAGTTTGTTCACATCTTCATCTTTACTGTACAACTCATTTTTCCATCCAATATTTGATTCACTGGTTAATGGATTAAATATTAAAAGACTATGAATCTATTATAAGAAATTGAATACGATTTTATCTTAGTTGAGGAGTGTCTTACATACTTACTAGGGAGGTAGTGGATGCATAATTTACCTAAGATTTATTAAGTGTATTTAATTTTCATATGTTGATTATAGGGATGATGATCACTATAATGGTATTAAGAGTGTTTGTTGAGTATACTTAATATGGATTTATAAAATGAAATGGTTAATCTTACATGTGTTTACCTAACTAACAAAATTCTTATTGACATTGTGATTTCACCTCATTCTATTTTTTATGTTGTATTCCTATGGGTTTTAGGTTTCTTTTTCCTCTTTTTGTTCATAACCATGATTTTGTGTTTTAAAATGTTCAATTTGAATTAAATAAATTTGTAATATTAAATAATATGTTAATATTATTGTGTCTCTTTGAGATGTTCTCGAGGAAGTACCAATATAGTGCATTCTTAGGTAAAAATAAGAAACTATTAAATATGAATAAAGAAAAAAAATCATTGGAATCAATTGGGAACGATTTTTGATTAGGCACACTAATTTCATTTAACTATTTTTAATTAGGTTATCATGTAAAATAAATATAGAAATCATTAAAAAAATGGATTTTCCATGTTATTATTTATGACTTTAAAAAGTAAAAATTAGTTGGAAGAGATTAATGCCTTGCTAAAAAATATTTCAATGAATTTATATCCTTAGCCATCATTGATTCCATTTAAATGTTAAACACATGTTACATTTTCTATAGAAAATGGTTACAGGTCACAATAACATTAATAACCAATGCATAATCTAGATTGGGATGGAGTCTTAATCTATAATTGGTGGTATTACCAACAAAATAATTATTGATAACTACAATAAAATATCAAATCTTCCCCATTTATATAAACTCAAATTGAGTCAATCACTTAAAGTTATTGTAATTGGAAATGTTGTGAAAGGATGTAGGTTGACCTAGACTATTTTCTGGAAGAACTTTTAGGGGAAACGACTATTTTTCAAGAAGTGGATATCCAACATAAAGAGGATGAATTGACATTTTCTATATTATAAAAATAATGTATTTTATAGGTTGAAATAAAAAATTAAAATACCCAAAGAAATGAGATATTTTATTTTCCAAAGTAAGAATATATAGAAGACATTATAAATGATGTAGTTTTGTGAGATCAAAGTGATTTGGATTAATTTTATATAGATTGTTTGGGGTAAAATATAATATGATTCTACAAAAATTAAGATTAATAATTATCACCCTTTTTCAAATAGTATAACACACTTTATTTAGTGTGTTTAAAATAGAAAATAGAGGTGATTCATTTTCAATACTCTCCCAAAACAATCTTCCCTTGATCCATCTAAATGGAAGAAGTTCAAGTGTAATATAATTTTGAATAAAATTCAATTATTTATTCATTTTTATTAAATTTATTGAAATAAAATTTTCTATTGATTGTTATTATTCATATACTATTAATTATTCACCATTTCATGCTATAAAATTTACAAATTACGACGTTACCACTGAAATATTAATATATTTTAAGGATAAAATGGATAATGAATTTCCTATAGTTTTCATAACAATACACCATTTAGAGGTCCTATTTGGAGAAGAATATTTTAAAGTAAAATTAATATCAATTGATGGTTTACAATTTCATTTAGTTATGTTACAATTTTCTCAAAAAAAATTGAAAATGGGTTTCCATTTTTCATTTATTATTGGTTCAACAAATTCATTCTCATATTAGAGGTTAAAGAAGTTACTACACTATGGAAAATTTATTTTGAGGAAAATGTAAGTTTTTTATTTCCAATAACAATTGAAAATTGATTTCTCGATACTTTATTAAAAAAAATAATAACTATATATTCATGTTTTAGGGTATATTATAGGAATATGAATTTATTTGATTTAAGTTTTACTAAATTGATTCAAAATTTTATATTACTTATTTCAGATGTGTAACCTCAACATATTATTCATTACCATGGAAGATAATGAAAAGGAAACCATAGAAAATACCATCATTTTGGAAGATAATATGATGATTCTAGTGGTGTTTTCCTATAAAATTCCCGGGGAGGATGAAACTAGATACGATGTCTATGAAGAATATAATGCATAATAAGAATAAAAAATAGCCTTTGTAAAAATAGAATCAAATTTTCCTTATTATTTTTAACATTAGTTTTTAATATGTATTACATTGAACATGGGGTGGATATATAGTACACATATCAAATGCATCTCCATAATAAGTGTATTTCCATACACAAGGTAGCTAAAATGATATTCTATATCTTGATGAGAAAATCACACCCACATTTAGACATGGGATGATCCCTTAAAACATGATAGTTTATAAAAACAAAAAATAGTGCACACCTTAAGTGGTTATCCTAAATATTTCTTACTTTATTTTTATTCTAGCCATTATTTTTCTAAAATTTACTATAATAATTTTTTTCTTATCTTTATTTATAGGCATTAAATGGGTAGCCAATATAAATTCTAATGAAAATTATTAAAAGTTGTTTTAAAAATTAAAAATAAATAATTCATATTGGTTTTTTTAATATTAGTATTAATTTTCTGATTTTTAATTTTCTTAATATGACATGTAATCTTCTTTACATAAAATTAAATATCTATTGATGTTGTTTTAAATCTTAAAAATAATACCCATGTTGTATCTCTTTATAGTGATATTTTTTTTAATTTTCATAACATGTACTTGATTGAGAATATATAATAGAGTGTAAATTGACTATAATGTAAAATATAGGCTTTAAAGAAGTGTTCCAATTATTTTTTATGATTTATTTTTTATTTAGTTGTATGGTTTTAATTTTTTTCGTAAGTTATGTGCTTAACGACCTCATAGAAATGATTTTATGTTTTGAAAAATTTTGGGGACTTTTTTATGACTTCATAATGAAATTCTCGTGAATTATGATATGAAATAATTTTTTTAATATTAAAATAAACTCATAATGTATTTGAAATCATATATAAATCCCATGGATTAATAACTATGTAATATCAAATTTCAATTTCCCAAGAGGTTCCTATTAATTTTATTTATATATTTACAAAACAATATTTAATGTGATAACATGGAACATGTTTTATAATATAAAACTATCTATTTTTCTTATTTAAAATTCTAAGATATTAGTGGAGTTAAAATTATAAATCCCATCATTATATTTAATGAGAATGTTTTTTATCCAATTTCACCCAAATTTTATTTTAACTTATTTAATGTCTTAGAGACCAATGATTACCTTATGAGAGACACATTGAAATATGAAAATAACAACCCTCATTAATTTTTAAATGACATGTAGACAGTAAGAGCTTGGTGTGGGGAATAGAATATTTTTTTTGGTCCTTTGGAAGAAGTTTATTTTTAGACAGATTATTATGGATAAAGTCATAAATCCGGGTAAATGAAGTTCACAAAATTGAATTAAATTATTTGGTCTGGAAAAGTATTAATAAAAAATTGTAAAAATTATTATATTATTTGAAGAAAAATAATTGAGGAGGAGTAAATTATTATTTAATCAAAGTTTTGGTGTGAGAATTTATACACAGTTAAGACAATTAGTTATTTATTAGAGATATAAGTGGTATTTTAAGGATAATTTTAGTATTATTTTACTTTTATAATATAAATTTTACATTAAATTTAACCTCATATTTTAATATATTATTTGTTTATACATAAAACAATGATCCCATGAACTCCAAATAAATAATTTGAAAATATTTGTTATTAAAATTCTCTATTATAAATTTATTGGATGCTTGATAAATTCTTCATGCTTATAGAATGTTCACATGTATTCATGATTGAGAATATCCTTCTTAAAAATTATTTTAAGAGTGAGAGAAATATATTCAAGATGAAATGTGTGAGTATTAATGAGTGTAACATAAGGACCGAAAGGAAGTTGAATGATAAAATTGTGGAAAATGGATGATCATAAATGAGGTATGAAATATTAATTGCTGGAATGATTTTTTCTCTTACACTCTTTTTTGAGTAATTATATATAAATATTTGATATATTTTTTTTCATCAGAGTGAACAAGATAGGTGTGGTGGTTTTAGGAAGTGTGATTTTTTTCATTATTTTATATTTTACTTATGATTTATAATCCTTTTTATTAAATCTAGAGTGTAAATAATTATCGATTATTTATCAAGGCCTTTAGATAATAAATGAATTTATCCAAAAATCCATTGAGTTTAAGGATAAAATATATTTGTAAATTTATACACAATTTTGGAAGTATATTTTGAAATATGTTTAGATATTACTTTCAAAATTCATGTATATTCATATATATATATATATAGACACTTTAATGTGTTTTTAGTATTATTATTCAATATAACTCGACATGTTTGAATATAAATTAATTTTTATGAATATTAATTCTTATAGAAATCATCATTAAATGAACATTTTACTTTTTTGGATGGTTACATAATAGAAAATAAATCTAGATTCGGATAGATATGTCTAATTTAAGATTTAAATCAATTTATTTTTAAATAAATCAAAATTTATTTAGCTATATAAGTGATAAATTGATCTATTTGTTTGATTAAATAATTTTGACCCTGATTTGTGTAATAAATATGTGGGTGAGTTATTAAACACATAAGAGTACAAAAAATATTTAGAAATAAAAGCAACCAACTCTCTTGGGACTTATGTTATACTCTTAATGGTGCGTAATAATAAAAAAAGCATAAAAATACCTCATGTAATTGAATTGAAAAATATTGGGGGAAATAAATGATATAATTTTTGACCAAAATATAGTTATGAGTTTATACAATGAAGATAGAGTGGGAGTGATAAATGAAGCAGTTTGTTATAAATAGAAATTTTTACTAAATCGAAAGAACTATTTAATGATGAAACTAACAAGAGATATGTATATCTTTACTTTGGAGTTTGGGTGACTAACAAATCTGGTGACATTGATGATTTAATGAATGTGTGGATAAATTCGGATTAATTTTGGGTGTTATAGGAACTCTAATTGGGTATAAAAAATATGTTAGAGATATCTAAGTAAAGCAGCATCATCGATAAATGAGTGATCCATATTTATTAGTTTAATTAAGATACGCTATTGATAAAAATGATTGACATCAAAACACCAAATAATGAACCTGAAATCGTTGGATAAATTCATGGATATGAAGTTGTCTATTCACATTCCATGATGAATTTTTTAAGCTGTTGAATGAAATATGTGGCTAGAAATATTATTTTCTATCTTGATAACCATATATGAGGTGGGTAATATATCAAAAACTAGTTTTTTTGTTGAAGATGATGATAGTTGATGGGTTTTTAAATTAATACTCTATCATTCATAAAGGTAATATGATTGAACCGTATGAAAAATGTAAATAATGTAGAGGTTGAATGAGTATAGATTATGGGATTGTTGTAAGAGAATATAGAATAAATGGTAAGATGAACTATTTTAAAGGTTTATAAATGAAATCACATCATGTTATATATATATTGAGGTCAAATACGTAAATGGATGGTTGAAGAGGATGTTATAGGTTCTGTGGTGCAGTGAAAGTGGTTGGGACTATGCCTAATATTGGGATTTCCCATGTTTTTAAAATAATCATCAGAATATGATGAATAAAACATCTAATGATTCATAGAGATGATTGTTTCACATTAAATTTATAATATTGTTTTTATAAATATGAATTACCTTCACATGAAATTATTTATTTGTTGTTAGGTTGGTTGACCATTAATTTCATATCATCATAGTGATGAATTATCCAATGGTAGAATATATCTAGTTGTATCCACATGTGCTCCATGATCCTTGGAACACTGTCATAGAATATCTGGGTGCTAACATGGATGATACTTACCACTTGTCTCATTAAATATTGATAATAGTAAGACTCTCTTTTGATATTGAAGGATTATATGTTGTTATCCTAGTCTTGAGATGGAGGAGGATAGTTGACACTCTTATCTTACAAGAATTTTCGATAAATTTCACTCAATACATGAGAGAAATATTTATAGGGAAATGTTTGGAACATAAAATCATTAACTCTAATAAAGACATAAATATGGTTTTATACCTAGGTTTGATAACTAGTTATTGTGAAAAGGCCAACAACCAATTTCATAATTCTTAGTAAACCCATATCAAATAAAAATAATAATAATAATATCTTTCTATAATTCACTAATCTAATAAATATTTAATTGTAAATTCTTCTAGACCCTTAAATTGATCCATCAACTCTCTTTGAGAATTATGAAACCTTTAAAATAACTGATTAAAATAAATAAATTTCGTTGTGTTATTAATTCAAAAAATAAATTAATATTATATTTTCTAACTATTCAATTACTATTTATTTTACATTCAACTCACATATATATTATTTTTAATGAACTATGATTGAATTTATATGATGAACATAACCTATAAAAATAATATTCTTCAGAACCGGATAATAATGTCTATTATAGTGTTAAATTAAATTTTAATTTCCCTAATATTTGTGATATAGTTACTATGTGAACTCTATCTCTGTACTTGTTGGATTACTTTTCTAAAGTCCATCATCAACATATAGAAACACTTAAAATAACACATAGAGAAATATATTAATTACACAACAAAAAAAACCCTACCAATTATCAATATGTAATATAATACCTTTACCTTTTCATATCTTAAAAAATGTTTAATTACTTATGTCATCAACCTATATTATTGATATATCATTTTTTGACTTTCATTAAATGAACATGTGGGTAAAACCATAATGGCCTTGGACTTAATCAGATAGTTCAATTAAAATCAAATGTCATGAGATATCTTATTCCAATAACTTATAAGGGATAAAACATTTTATTAGTTATTCATTAATTTCATCAAATTTTTGACACGTCTAACATATGCTACCTCAATGTGAGAAAATGTAATAATAGTTTTCATTAATAAATCTAGGTAGGTGATTCATGATATAACTTAATGATAATATCAAGTATATGGTCCAATGTAACCATACAAATACATGAATATCCAATGATACATATAAAATGTGTAATTTCTATTGGAGGGTTTGTCTTTATAAACTCATCTATTACAAATTACCATGTGTGAACATTATGGGAAGAAGTCTCATGGTATTGTGATACTCCAACACCTGATACCTTACATTTCCTATGTTCCCTCAGATTGTTTTCATAAAACCATGAAACTTATATTTGAGAATATAATCATAGGAAACACCAAGGTTATAATAAAAAAGGGAGGTACTATGACATCTCGATATAATAAATACTATATAGACATTACTAGAATAATGTTATAAATAATATCACTCATCGTGTGATAATTTATTTATTAATATTCAATTATTATAATATTAATGCAATTGAAAGTACAAATTTAGTTCGTTTTTGTAGACCAAATCTAAAATATTTCCATATTCACTAACGCCATCAACTAAAAAACTGGATAGCTTTACATGATCTGTATGTTTTTGTTGTGTTATGACTATAACTAGTGGTACTAATGTGTTCCAGTGGATATTACTCTTTTTATAACATTATATATTTCAGAAAATCCATCTATATGTGATATAACCAAGTATTAGCTATTTTCATTAGTCAAGATATGACATCTCTTATAAACACCATTCCTTGGGTTAAACCATTTCTAAACCCACTTATTATGGTTCATTAGAATTCAAAATATTCTCGGT
This sequence comes from Viscum album, assembly GCA_963277665.1. NCBI lineage: Eukaryota > Viridiplantae > Streptophyta > Magnoliopsida > Santalales > Viscaceae > Viscum > Viscum album. Next base: position 1,665,064,093 of record OY728128.1, read on the forward strand.
GTATGTAGATAAGGAAAACATTGATAGTAATAATTTTTGTCTTGTGTATCACTTTAGTGTAACTATGATACTAGATCCAAATGATCTAAAAGAATACAAGTTTTTATTGAATTAATAACTAGTACTATAATTTCTCCAATAACTAGGAACATGTCTAGTTTTACTTTTTTATGTACTGTCAGATCATTTTTGACTCCCCTTTTCAATTATCCTAGTTTTTTGATATTTTCCCCCTTTTATTTACACATAGGAAATTTCAAACATCAGTACCTATTAAGGAATGTGAGATATATTTCCAAACTACTCCTATAAATATGTTGTCTATTCTTCTCAAGAATCTCTTATTGTGATTTCTCACATTATTTGGAGATATTTCATGCATTGTAACATTGAAAACAATTACGTTTTGAATTATCTCATCTTGTATTTTTCAATAACCACTCAATAGATATACTTTTAATTGATCTAAGAAACACCATAGATATATGTATATGTATCTTTTTATCTAGAATTTGGTTAATAATTTAATTTATTTTTAGATTCATTATCCTCATTATTTATTAACTTTAATACTAGTTATCATTTTTCATATTTTATAGACATATCTATTTTGGAAACACATGATAATTCCACTGACCTCTTACAGACACCCATCACACATTTTTCCAAAAAAATAATCTATGATGATGATTATTATATTATACCATAAATAGACCACTTTAAATTTTATTCTATATTGGAATTCTACAGTGTCACCAACCCTTTATTGTTTTGACATACACACAATTTAAATAAGGTTTTCTCCAAGGAAGTTAACCCTGATATCCAATTCCCGATATAATGATAACCTAATGTTGTTTGAAAAGAATAATTATAATGGAATTTAGAATGAATACATGGTATTTGGGTTTTTATTGATAGTATCTAGACATTTATTTCACCTCTAATAACAAATCAATCCTTATTGGTTTTAACTTTCACCATCTATGTCTAGTTTCTCTTGAATACTCACCAACAACATTACATCAACTAGATAATCTACTAAAAAAAGGAACTGTATTTAGGAACATGGAGTCTATTCTTGAATTCAAATGAAATTTTCAATCATAGCTAGTTTCAACTTACTAATCACTATATGATTCATTACTCTTATTATATAATATACCACCTATTTAGGTTAGGATAAAACCACATGTTTGGTTTCAGCTTCTTACATAGCATGTGTCTGTAGAATAATTCATCTCACCCAGATTTTTGATGTTTAGAATTAATATGCCAAATTATATGCATCCATATTCTATATTTCATTTATCTCTAGCCAAATCTCACTATCTAAAAATATAGGTGATTCCCTCATAGAAGTATAGTTGATTTAAACCAAAACCAATCTACATTAGGGTTTTAAATATCTCCAATGGATATAGAATACTTAACTTGGATTAACTGTTTTTCATTTATTTAAATTTATAGCTATAATCAGCTTAAAAAACACTTCCCCTAAAAAACCACGGGTTGTGGAATAATAGACTCCCCTAATATCATAACTTAATTGATATGAATTTGTCAATCATGTTTACATATGGTTAGATTTTAAACTACTATTTGTGAAACATGTCTATAAAGGAATCATGAAGAACTAATAATATATACAATACTCCACATCAATCTTACATGTAATACCATGAAATATTTGATTTGAATAAGGTATTGTTATTTTTATTAAACCTACACTCTATAATTTAACTGAATAATTATTACATGGTGTTGATATTCTCTGAAAAACTAGTTAAAATGATGTTATATCTTTTAATAATTTCATTCATTACTTAAAATTTACATTCCTAATTTATGTTAAAGTATTCTAATGATGTATATGTATTTATTCCTAGATTCTCCATAGAATATTTTAGGATATCTCGTTGAACTAACACTATAATATCTATGGCCTACATTTGTTTCTAGTGTATTTGTTTATGAAATCATAATAGGTATAAATGTCAATCATGCATAAGGATTTAGCTTGGACTATTCTAAAACATCCATCAATGTAAATCATTGATAGATAATTTTATTTTTACTTGAGAGAGAATTATTTTTTCATAACTCGGTATAAGTATTATATTTTTATACTAATAATTTATTACTAATATTGAATATTTGTGGCTCAATTATTTCTGAACTGTTAATTAGGTATGAAATACCATAAAAATATTCATTATAGATGAAATATTATCTCATTTTTTATTTTGGGACAATGTTATAATTCTTTTGATAATAATCAATAAAAGAACAACTATTTCACTAGAATAAATTCACTTTTCCAATTGATGTCATGTTCTTGTCACTAGTAATATACGTATCACACTTTCTCAACTATAGGGTGAGTTCAACATACTTATTTTAATGTTTTTTAACATACATGGAATATTGTATTTAATATTTAAGAATTTAAAAATAAATATTACATAAAATAATGGATATAATTAATTTAGATTAAACTCTTTTTCTTATTTTTAAATTCATTACGGTTCGACTAACAATGACATTTCTAGCCACATGAGAATAAAATTTCTCGCTGTTAACCTCTACACCTCTAAATCTAATGTCTTTACATAATAAATTATAAGGGAACACTCGAATTTGAACTTGTTAGAATATTTTACACATGTTCTTAATGTTCTTTCATTATAAGTTATTAAGAAAAATTCTCTATCCAATGTTTATTTTTCTAGTGAAGCATGCTAAAATATTCTTAATTAACTTAAACATATTTTTCATTTTTTAATTTTTGATTAATAAAAAAGAATATATTTTTTAACGATATAAAATAGGATTTATGAAAAAACTTATTATCCAAATAAAATCCTAAAATTTCTCACTGAACAATGTACTTTAACATTTAGGGGGCCTGATCACCGACTTGGTGATGCAATTACAGTTTACACCGGTATATCATAGTGACAATATCATTTATCTTAAACCTATATACATCCCCGTTTCAATAGATAGAAGATGATATATCATATTATATCCATACATGTACCAGTGTTTCATTTTCAACACTACAGACATAGATTATAACATGATACAAAAGATAGTATAATCATCTTTCATGTATCTCTTATATGAAACCTCTTCATCATTTCTTTCTCGGTTAGGTGGCAAATTAGATATATGGGACTTTGATATATATTATAAATTTTACTATAGTGGTTTAGTATGTAAATGACAACACCAATATTGGAAATTCGTTCCGATGATAATACAGTCTTTTGAAATAAATGATCGCAGTGTTCGCGTGGTTTCACATTCCATTTTTTCCATTAAGTGAAGAAGATTTTAATACTTTATTTCGATTACCAAAACCTGATCTAATTAAATTCATTTTACTAGTCAGCCAATATTTTTGAAAATTAAAATATTCCTCATAATTTTATGTTGAAATATATTATTAAATAGATATTCTTGTGTAATGGATCCATATTTCCCTTTTCATAACCCTAGAAAGTGATGCACCCAATTTATACATGATATTTTATAAGTTTTATTATGAAAAAATTAAGATGATTCTAGTTACATGTTATTTGAAGGTTAAATATTCCTTTTTCAATGTTTTGGGATAAATTTAATGTTTCATGGTAAAAATTACATATTTAGGGAAAAAATAAAAAGTTCACACTTTGAACCCTAAATTTACCCTTTGTTCACCATTGAAGAAAAATAAAGTTGATTTCAATAGAATATGGCCATGTTTCCAAGAAAATAACACACACCATATGGAATTAAGAAATCAATTTGTATCCCTATTCTAGAAGTAGTTTTTGGGTAAATTTTAGATACACATCATGTATGATGGTTCTACACACTATGTATCCTTACAACTACTAAAAATTAAATGTGAAAATCAAGGCGATGACTGTTTTTTGTGCCCGGCACATAGAAATCATCTAAAAAGGTACCACATGTGATATAAAATATTACATGTAATGTAATTATGAATCATATAAAAAATTAATTAAGGGATATTTTATAGTGGTTTGATTGGGGGTTGGGGGAATGATTTTTTTTTTCATTTTGGAGGTTTCTTAGAAATTCATATTATTATTTCCCTGTAAATTTATAAAAAATATTCATGATCAATCTTGGTAGGTTATTTTTATTATAATCATAATCTCACTATTGTTATTTCATGGTATGATAATTAGATTTATATATTTTTTTCTATAGATTATTAATTAACTCTTACGATTTTTTATATTGATTTAATCATATAAATATCATAGGAACAGTAGTCCTCTTTCATTCTTGCCTAACCAGGATCAAGTGATGATTTGAGTGTGGATTCCTCTCTCTTCATTTTTTTTCTTTTTTAGTGATAATAAGGAATGACTATATTGATAAATTCCATAATTTTAACTAATTCTTAGTATTGGTAAAATTTTATTCATGGGCCTAAATGTAGTAATCAAATTCACCCTATTTATGTGATACGTTGAGTTTAGATCATCAGTAGAGCATAATCTTATTGAATTTGAGTAGTCATTGATAATAAATATCAATGATCAATGAAATCCTCCGAGGTATCCTAGTAGGAACTCATCGACTGTCTTCGGTTTAGGTGGTGTAAACTAGAAAATTAAATATCTTTCATCATTCCTTGAGAGTGATAATGGATGAGTTCTAAGGGACACTCACATGGGTTGATTAATATTTTTATAACTATTTATTCCTTTAAATAGTATAATTTAAATTCTAGTTTCATAATACAATCCCATGTTTTTTATTCTTTCAGTTTTACTTAACCATAAAAATATTCAATTTTCTCCATTAAAAGAGATCCTTGAGGGATGGACAAGGGTTTTTATTATACTATAGAAATTTTAGTGTCAAAAAATTAATAAATAATTGATTTTCATTACACATCACACCTAAAACTTTGGATCTCTTTATGAGGAGCACCAAGGATAGAAATGAAAACAAGAAGATGTTTTGTAAAAAAATTATTTTTATTTTTATTATTTTCATTTTGTTAACAATATTGTGTTCTAATATATAATTTATTTATTTTTTAATTTTTGTTACTAATTGAAGGAGATGGATCACCACCCAATCTGAAACATAGAGGCACCCCTTTATCTCTCTATCTCTCATACAAATTTACACTCTCTCTTTATCATTTAATGATAATTTTTTTTAAAAATGTTAAAATATTAATGATTTGAAAAAGAAAAAAATATAAAACATGTTTATTAATTGATAATGTTTTTAATTCATAGGATTGATTGACCAATGATGACTTTCCCCTATATTAAAAAGATAAATCTGTATCCCTAGATGATTCCCCTTTGAAGATAGATGAGTCCATACACCTTAACCTATCACTTGTTCTCATACCTATTTCAATGATGAAAAAGAGCATATTCTCAATTCTGTTGCTTCACCCCAATAAATAAATGATTTTTATTGCATGAACATGTTTGAGAGTGTGAAAAATAATTTAGATTACAACTCATATATATTATGTAATGTTCTGAAAATTCCATTTTTTTAAAATTATATGAAATTATTTGGAGACTACACACTTTGATGAAACGTTATCCTGTGGTTCGGAGTGCCTAATATGTAATTTTGAACTTATTTTTAAGTATGTTCAGTAAACATGAGAGAAGGATTTTCTAAATTTTGAACCAGCGCTTGGATAAAAAATATGAGGGAACCATTGAACTCAAAACACTGAGATTCACCTAGAAATGACTAAACATCGACCGAAAATGGTTCGAAGTAAAGGTTATCTTTTACACTTTTCTGTAAATAATAAAATAACTTTGAAAAGTTATTTTATTTCTTTTCTCAATTATTGAGTAGCAGAAAGCGATGTTTTAGTGCGACAATGAGGTGATGATGAAGGTCATTAAAGAAATCCCCTTAATGGATTCTAAAGATGCAGTGTAACAACTACTCCATTTCATAAATGAAATAGTGTAACGACCCAACGTCATAGCATAACATAAAATTTGTAAAATTTTCTATTTTTAATTATCTAACACGTTGGAGAGTTTGAATTAAATTGTGAGAAATTCTTTGACAGACCTACGTTGATTTTCCTCACCAATAAAGAATGAAGAACGCCAACAGAATGTCATTGACTTCGACATACCTCAAAGAATGAAGCTGGGAAGTGGTGAAATACATTGACCTCTTGAACCCTCGAGAATAAAATTCTATGACAAAGAATGTCAAACAAGGTAGAGGTTTGAACTATTTAATGTTTCCCCATACTTTTTTTGAAAATGAAGAATGCGTGTTAACCCACGAATAGGTTGATTCGCAGATAGTTCATTCTTATGGGAGGGTGACTTATTTTGGGATTTCTCCATCCAAGATTAAATTATCACTTCTTTTGATTGAACTAAAATCAATGGTCCTCCCCTTGTTTTAAACTTCTAACTTGGAGGGCGTAGGCTGACACAGACATGGACCGAGTCCCTCCACCTACACATTCTTCATGACCTATTTTTTACATTGGATGGAAAGAAACATCTGAGGCCATCATAGTGAAGAGGGAGTACCCTAGAGGCCGTAGACACAAGCGGTGCGAAGAACTAACCACCAAAGAAAATCTGGTGGTCCTTTGAAGTTTCTTTCAGTGTGCTGGTTTTGGGGGTGGCGGTACACGGTGGGGAATTTGGGCCACCGGCTATGCCGGCAGCGAACTGAACAATGTGCTGAGCAGTGGAGGCCACGGCCACCATGGCTGCGGTGCTACATTAGCGACACTTTGACTGGTCAAACCATAGACTTATTATGTTCTACCTCATATAAATTTTATACTATTTCCTCATATTGTGAGTTTATTCACATGAACACTTGTGAAATTCATTACACAATAGCAGAGTGATTGTTATTTAATTATTCTAACTTCTTCAATTTTTACTTGATTAGTCTATTCTCATGTTCCATCAAAATATTTTCATTAATGGAAGTTGAACAGTCTAATGGGTTGATATAATATAGTATCAAGTGGATATATTGGATGTTATTTCTCACTCATTAAATTTTTAATCATTTCGTTTATTTTTGTTTTTCAATCATTGATTCTCTTTATTCATTTTCCTTATTGAATTTTATCCCCACACTTGTTCATGTTCTAATAAGATTATTTACCTTGGAGTGCTCAATGAAAATGATACTACAAGTGTATAGGTTGTTAGAATATTTATTAAAAGTTTTTAATCCCGTACCGGATGAGGATATATTGATTTAATTGAATGAATCCTTCTCTAGTAAATGAAATTGAAATAATTTAAAAATAATATCATCCAATACGTCCCATATAATAACCTTAGATCAACCATTTCTTGTAAATTTAATTCACTTAAGTCTATCAGTGTTAATTAAACCATTTAAAAAATTCCACTTTATATCCAAATATCTCTCATAGAATTTATGTTTCATTAGGTTTATAGATAAGTTTCTAAGGATTCGATAACCAAAGCCACAATACAAGTGATCACTTCAACCTTACAAACCGGGAAAATTTGGGCGAGACCATACAAACATAAAAAGAACGAGGATTATATCATTAAAAAATATTCCTATAGGATCATATTTAATAAAATGGTTTGTTTACATTGTTGAAATTAAATACCATTAAAATTTATTTAAAATTACATTGGTGGAAAATAACCTTTTCATTTAGAAAATATTTTTTTAACAAAAAATTTATAAAATATTACTAAAATAATTTTCATTGAAAAAACAATGGAAACATACTATGTAATATTCAATAAAAATAATGGACACGATATAGGTCAAAAATATTCATTTTATATATTTCAAAAATAATCATTATTCTTAATATATTTTAAAAAAGGGCCTAAAAAGTGACCCATTTGGAAAACATTAGAAAATTTATGTTTTAAAAAGTTTAAGAGAAGTTTAAATATCATGTGAAATAGATTTATGAAATAAATTTGTTTTATAAAAGAGAATTTGTTTATATAAAAAATGGATATGAATGAGAAAGATACATAATATAAATTAAATTTCATGATCGATATCCCTTATATATTAATTTCTGCATGTGTCTTCAATAAAGTAGGGAGAAATGAAAATTAAGCATATGATCTAAATTCACAAAAAAGAAGAATAAAATAGATATGGTTCTCGAAAATAAGATCATATTATTTCCTCCAAAGTAACATTGAACATAAACAATCACAAATAAAAGGAGATTGTAACTGAAATCCTTTTCTACAATTTTAATGTTGAACCATAAGAAAATGAAATAATTGCATAAAAGGATACTTTAGATATAATTTACAGAATATGTTTCATTATATTACATGTTAAGGGTAGTATATAAACCTCATAAAATAAAATAGGGGTATATCATAAACATATGTCCCATTGAAAGAAATTTACGATGACCAACCCTTACAAAGATCATATCATTGAATTGGGTGTCCATAAATTGGGATATTATAAGTAGAAAATGTGAAAACATAAAAGAAATGTATAAGTACATAATAAAACAATTTATCTATAAATCAAAACATAATAATTTCATAATTGATTCAATCAGGAAGACTTATAACCCAATGAATGGAATTTAAATTAAGAAACACATTTTCACTTGGAAACCTTAAAGTAAAATCCCATTGAATGAAATAATTCATATTAAAACCTAAAATACCCTGATGTATTATGTATTCTTGATATTAATTGAAAAAAATGGAAATATACACACTATATAAAATAAAATAGGTTCATAACAATAAAATATACATCAATGAATAAAAATTGAGATGAAGTCCCTCACTCGTTTGGTAATCATTGGATCAAAACATCATGAACGGTAGAAACTCATATGGATTTTTAAATCATAATATATTTAATGAAAATTATCATACAATAAATTACTGGGAATTATATACACCACCTAATAAAAATAATTGGAGAATACGGCAAATGTATCAATGAAATAAAAAGTGAAATGAAAAAACTTAATCTCATGTTTATAAATTTTGTGTTTGTCCATTAACTACTGTATAATATAATTATATCAATTATTTTATTTATTTGGAACCTTATAAATGTTTAATAACTTATAATTAAGTCATTTATCTTATTTATTTGAATAAAATATTTAAATACATTATCAGTAAAATCTATTGCGGATGTTTTGAGGACATTCGGTTTATTGTTAATGGATTTGGTGTCTAGATCATTGACTAAGAGGGAATTATTTCAAAATACGCAGAATAATATTGATAAAATATTTTAAAAATTTAAAAATAAATTATAAATTTAAATCCAATCATAAAATATTTTTTTGAAAAATTGACTACATTATAATTATGGAGATGGTGGACTATACATACACATGAGTAATATTTATATTTTCAACGATCAATATGGGAGGATGGAATATAATATTGTATCATTAAATAATGATATTCATATCATAAATTACATATTATTTCATTAAATAAACTTAGATATCATCCATGCATTCTAATGATGAAAAAATACTACAATTTTTATGGAGGTGGTAGTCCACATGTGTACATAGACGATGTTATAAGTGAGGCGAGTGTCACAATTATTACATTTTTAAAAAATAGTTATATAGAAATTTTTCAACTAAAAAAGTTTCCAAAATGAGAAATTATCAAGACCTAGACATGATTTGGGTGAAATATTTCCAAAAAATAGTGTTTAGAAAAGTTTTTAGGTCATTTGACCATTATATTTTTGTTTATCTCTCTATAAAACCATTCTTGCCTTAAACACGGTAATTAATTTTGACTTTTTCCACTATTCATTATAGTGAAAAACTAATTTTTACCATATTAGATAATATAATTTTTTTGGATTACAAATATGAAATCTGTTATTTTTTTTCTTAAAAGTGAAAATTTTTATTTTAAAATTAAAACCATAGACGTGACGAAAAATCGGTTTATCAAGAAGTGGATTTTCAAGGAAAAAAATGATTTTATATTATTTATATGAACCATAATAATGATTTTATTAATATAAATTAATATTTATTAATATATAATATATACATTTAATTTATATCATTCATCATTAGTGGTTTTTAAAATTAATAAAAAATGATGAACATTATGCACTTTAAAAATGTTTTCAAAAAAACTTGTTTTCATACACAAAAATTTACTTATAATGATATCAAATATAAAGATGATTAAAATATAATTTTGTAAAAAAACATAACTAAATAATATTTATTAAATTTTATATCATATTCAAAACATAATAGGGATTTAAAAAATAATTAACTTATTGAAATGGAATGACATTTTAAAAAAAATCGATATTTTTCACTATTCCCTAAATAATCAATATTTTCTGAAAAATGCTGAAATTTCACCCAAAGTAAATTTTTATATGATGATTTAAAAAGTAAAATAAAATTTATCATATAAATTTTATAAAAATTCTAAAATTTTGTTATAATATTTTTTCATGAATATAAATGGAAATATTTTTTTAAAGAAAACATGTTTTTGAAGACTAAAATTACATTACTAAAAATTGATTGATTATTTAATAAAAATTTATCGATAATTTATATTTATTAGGAAATATATATATATATATATAACATAAATTAGTTAATACTATTCATAAACTATAATTTAATGAGTAGGTTATAATGATTATATATTTCATAAATCATTCTAATTTATCAAAAGTTTATAGTAATCCTTCAATATAAAAATATTCATTTATAATTTAAATATTCTTTCTAATATATGAAAAGTATTATATATACTATAGAAATACTGTGTAATTAATTATATTATATTACATACTTTAATATTGGATATGCTAATAAATTTATATATATATATATATATAAGAAAATATTATAATTTATTTAAAAACAATACTATATAAAAATATATTCTACGCATACCTTAACGGTCATACAATGAAAAATTCATGATTTTTAATGTAAGAAATATATGAAACTCTTACCAATAATATCCATCTCATTAGTAAGGAAAGGAACTCGATCTATTGTACCTATAATATTATATAATAAAACTTGTAGCTGGTTTTAATTTCACTACCATTGATGTATAATATCCCTAATATATTTTACAATATCATATTCTATGATATAATTCACAATAGATTGTAAAATATAGAGGAGTTTTATATTCATGATATGTAGGATAAAATTATCTCTACATTTCATAAAATATAAATTGTACCATAAATCTAATCATGTCCTCCATCACCTTAACATACTCATGAAATTGAGTTTTGAAACACTTAATTTCAACCATGTATGCTTCTACCATAAAAAAGTACCAGTATGATCAAAAAATTTCTAAATAATAATTCCCACATTGTATCCTTATGAACATCCTAGGTGTTCATCATTCCCTCATACATTAATAAGTATTTCCAACGCACCCTTTAGAATGAAGGTCTAAAATGCTATTTTATCTTAAAAATCATACTAACATTATTACATATATATTATTATAATTTAATTATAAATTGATTGATGGAGATACAAAAAAATAATAACATCTCATCAAATAATTCCTTTAAAACATTTATAATATATTTATATTTTTTCATCATTCATCCCCTTTTCCATTTTTCATGGAGATAGGGGAGACATGGGCCTAACCTCTAAGAAGTTACTTTAATCTGTTCTCAAATAATTAATCTTTATAGTTATCATTTTATATTATAATAACACACTCCATTCCTTTGTTAATGTATGAGGACCACATTCTTAATCTTGATCTCCTAGCTAGACATATTCAATGACTGTTATTTAATAAATAAAAAAAATTAATAACATTTTTTTTGATGATATCAAGATTCACTTTAAAGAGAAATCATTATACATAATCAAATTTAATCTTTTTTAGTATAAATAAACTTCTTGAACATATATTTATCTTAAAATAACCTCTTCATATTGATCCTTATAGTATTAGAAATCATGAACCAAGCCAGGGTGCCATGAAACCCAACACCCGACCCGGTCTGTGGCAGGGCCTGAAGGGTGCTTCCGATCCCCACCGGCTAAGAAAAATTATAGGGTATCAATAATTAAATGTGGGAATGATTACACCCTGGTAAATAATTATAAACAACCTTCTATAATAAATACACCCAAAATAAATAACTATAATGAAACATGGCATAAGATTTTTTATATTTAAAGCTTACAAATTTTACCAAAACAGAAATTGGCTAAAAAAATAACAATGACAATTTCTATAAAACCACCATGAAATAAGAGGAGCATCATTCTCAAGCCCCCACAAAAAAACCCACAATGGTAGACCACAAGAATCTTGAACCACCATCTCTAAAAAACTATATTTTACATGTGTCAAACATAACCAAGTCTATATAAACCAAATGGTGTATATTGGGTGTGAGCCAAAACCCAAAAGGAATACACTCATTAAAATAGATTCAATGACAAAAAATTATAAGAAAAGTTAACATGGAGATTTATTCTAAAAACATTTATAATATTTACAAGAATTTATTTTATGGAAAACTATTATTGAAGGAAAAACATTCAAATAAAAAAATTGTCTCAAATAATATTTCTTTTAAAAATGAAGCGTACATAAGGTACATTATATGTCGTTGGATGACACCATATCATAAGATATCACTATGTAACAGAAATATCTACAGGCTTTTACTATAGTGGGACACTATGGACATCGTGTCTCGGTGAAGCATGGGATTTTAACCACACCAACAATGTTCCTATGCATGAGCCACTAGATAAGAGAACTAACAAATATTCTAGTGGTCTCCAATCATTTTCATGTATTTGGTTAGTGTTTTAATCGTTAATATCACTAGATAAATCATGGCCAAGCCACTTCTGCATCATCTATCATATTGGTCCTAGTCTACCCACTTATATACATAGTATTCCATTCATGGTCAATTACTATTTCACATGCCACACGCAATATCACTTTCACACACAAAAAGAGGCCAACCATTATTCCACACATGATAAAACGCTGTTTACATAACTAAAAACATATTTTGAGACAAAAAACACACTAAAACACTTTGAAACATTATTCTTTCCACTTTTAGAATTTATTAAACGTCTTTCATAATTCATAAAACACATTCAAAGGTCACAAAAAGTGATCACACTTAAAATTCTCCAAATTTCCATTAGATAAACCACTTTCTTGCCATACGCATATCAAAACCCATCAAAAACACCTTTTCACCACTCACATAAATAAGTGATAATATTTAAACACTCAAGAAATCATACCAAAATCATCAAAATAATGTTTAAGCATGGAACCACCTACCTCAAGCCTAAAATTTATAAGAAATAGTGGAAACCGATACCAAACTCAACTGGACCCTATAAATGAATGGTTGAACCTCAAACATCAATATATAACCTTAAATAACAATATAAAACCCTAAATATATCACCCAACATATTGGATAAGTGAAACCCCAACGAAAGTTGATGAAATCCATAGAAAAGAGGAAGAAACCCTAAGAGAAGGGGAATTACTTTAAAAATTGTGGAGAAACCACAAAAAATTTACAATGAATATAATGATATAAATTAGAAAGAGTTCTAGTGGGAGGATCCAAGGGTGAATAATCCAAAAGGGGTAGGATTTTTTGTTTTTAGAGTTAAAAATCAAGGGGAGAGAAAATATAAAAATACAAATTTTAAGGACCTGGATAGGACGCATGGTTTTCCTATGCAATTTTCTAAATTGTATAGAAACCTTGATGTCTCCACTATCCATAGGGTACATGTTTCATGGTTAGTCTATCGATTGAAAAAAATATGTCATATCCTTGGGATTTGTCTCAGTCCAGAAATGTCACCTTGGTCCATGGATTTCTGGTCAAGGTGAATAGTTTCCACTAACAGTGCACAAGTTGTACGCCACTCTCTTCCAAAGCCAAATTTTCCAATTTTCTCAGGTAACTCAAAGGAAACACAAGGAATAAATATAGAATCAAAACAAATATAAAAAACGTGAAAATTAAGTCACAAATGTGTCATTTATCCCCACTAAGAAAACATTATGCCCCCAAAAAGTCAACCAAAATCTTGAACATTGGATAAGAATTGGTATTCTGAAACAATCCAAGACTTATACTCCCATATCTATTTCTCATCATTACCTTGTTTCCAGAGAACACATACCAATGGAATGGAATTCTTATGAAGCACTTTTTCTTTGGAATCTATAATCTGCATTGTCATCTAAAACACTGAAAAATGTGGTTCCAACTCTAACTTTACCAAATTAAATACATGATATTGATCTATGTTGTAGTTATTCAAATATGATATGTGAAATAAATTATGTATTAGGATCAAATAAGAAGGAAATGATAAAGTTTATTCCACATTACCAACCCTCTCATCAATTTCAAATGGTTCGATATACCTCAATGTCATTTTTCCTTACTTTCTGAAATGACAGTGACCCAAGTGGGGTGCCAATTTTAGGAATACTCAGTTACACAAATAAAATTCAAGATCTCAGTGTCTCTGATATGTATAAGATTTTTGGTAACTATATCTTTTTAACAAATGATACATGATTAGCTTGACCTTCTGAGATGTCTCTTTCACTAAACTCGGTCCCAATAGTGAGGTATCACCCACCACATTCCAACATGAAGACGACTTACATGACCAAACATAAAGCTTGTAGAAAGGATCCATTCTAATAGAGTAATGGTAACTATTGGTCTATGTAAAATTAGCAAATCCTAAATGGATATCCCATAATTCTCTAAAATCCAATAGGCATGCTCGGAGCTTGTCTTCAAAAATCTGATTTACCTTATTTATCAGACCATCCATTTGAGGATGGTATGTCATACTCAACTTTTCATGTGACCCTATTTCCTTCTAAAGGCCTTCCCAAATCAAAGAGGTAAAATGGGGTTACCTGTCATAAAAGATTTCTGACGACACCCCAGGAAGCCTAAATATATCTCGAACATACAACATATATAACTCCTCCAACATAGCTGAATATATGATTTGAATAAAATGGGATGATTTGGTAAGATGATCGATCACCATCCAAATATCGTTCCTTCTCTAGAGTGTATGAGGTAGTCCAAAAATAAAATCTATGGAGATCTCATCCCACTTCGAGGAAAGAATAGGTAGTGGATAAAGTAGACCATAGGGCCGTTGATGTTCTCCTTTCACCTACTAACACATATAACATGGTGACACGATGTTAGCCACTTACCACCTCATACCATTCCACCATAACTACCAAAATATGTCATAGTACATCTTTGATGCACTAGGATGAACATCCAAAAATGACTGGTGGCTATCATTCATTACCAAATTTCTTATAGATAATGACACCACAAATTGACCATTGAATAATAAAATTCCTCATGATACAACTACCAATCACAAGGAATCTACCCACCATAAATAGATTTCATAGATTTCTAACACAACTTATCACCAAGCTAATCCTTCGGAATCAACTCTAGAAGAAAAGTAGTCCAGTGAATACTAGTAAATCACATTCCTACATTAGGCTCCTTGGTCTTCAAGTGTATTTGTGCAAAGATCCCCATAAAATCCCACTCATCACTATAACTTTTAAATGCATGTACTAATAAACTTCTACTTAATGCATCCACCACCACATTACCCTTTTCAAGGATATAATCTATATCAAATTCAAACCCCTGATGGTACTCAACCTAATAAAATACCTTATATTCAAATTTGGCTGAGAGAAAATATATGAAAAACTCTTACAATTGGAATAAACAAAAAATTTATATCCAAAAAAATAATGGCCCCATGTCTTCATGGCGTGCATAATAGTTGCTAAATCCAGGTCATGGTTTGGGTTATTCCGTTCATGTGGTTGGATTTGGAATGAACTATATGACATCACATGGTTATTCTACATAATCACAAATCATATACCCATACCTGAGGCATAATAATAAACCACATACCCCTTTCTAGATTTTGTCATAACAAAAAAAAGGTAGTGGTCAACTTCCACTTAAGCTCCTCAAAGGATGCTTTGAATTCAGGGATCAACTAAAACATTAAATATTTTAGGTGAGCACCATCAAGGATGAAGAAATCTAAGAGAAATCCAAAATTAATAGTATGTAGTAACCTACTAGGGACCAAAATATTCTAATTTTAAACACATTCTTTAGCTACACCTATGACATAACTACACTAATTTTGCCGAGGTGCACTAAAACTCCTCACTCTAAGATAAAATGACCTAGAAACATTACCACCCTAATCTAGAGGGAGAATTAAAAGAACCTTTCATAGAGACAAGGGTCCCGAATAGTGACAAAAATGATTATAAAATGATGATCATGATCCTTCTCAGATACAAAATCGAACGAAATGTCATCCTTGAAGACCATGATGAATGAGTCAACATACTGATGAAAAACCCTACCCATAAGCACCTTAAGGACTATTGGAGATTTTATCAAACCAAAAGGAATGAACAAGTACTTGAAAGGTTTTTACCTTCTTTTTTAATACCATATTCTGAAACTTTTCGTCCTTCGTAGTGGCATGATGATAACTATAATGAAAGTCAATTATGGAAAACCACATTTCCCCTTGAGCTAATTGAAATATTAATCAATATAGGGAAAGGGATACTTGTTCTTGATGGCCACCTTATTTGGATTCCAGTTATCAATGTATAACCTGAGAGATAAATTGGATTTTTTTGTGAATAGGATGGATGTGACCTAATGAGAGACGCTTGAGTGAATGAATCATTTCGATTCCAAATTGTTCAGTTATACCTTTAATTCACCCAACTCGGTGGGGGCCATTAAATGTAATGGAGGAGATATTAGATGTGTTATAGTTGCCAAGTCTATAGAAAACTCAACATCCCACTCCATATACATGCCTGAAAAGTCATCTGGAAGAACCTATTTGAACTAATCCATCATAGAAGGTAATCCAACCTCAGGTGCACCACCACAGTCCTCCAACATGAGCGATGAAAACTAAAAAATGAGACTACCTAACTCTAGAATTGGAGGTCCAACATGAAACGAATAGGGATCCCATTCACAATGAAATACCTCGGTACATCCACCAGGTTCCATAAATCACGCTATTCACCTATAAAAATCGAGGTGTACCTAAAAGTGAACCATCCAATCCGTATATAGGATTACGTCAAAGTGTTACATCTCTAAATCAAGGAAGTCCCATTCTAAATAGACCCACAACATGGTGAGTGCACAAGATAGACACCTAATTCCCTTCTCTTTCATCATACCAAAACACATTTCTAACTCCATCGCACACTGAAAGAGATCAGTTGGAAAGCCCAAAGAATCCATAATATTGGAATATATAAATGAAATTAATGAACTAGAATCAATAAAAACAATGACCAAGGATGATGTAATAAAAAAATACCTCATACTATAAAAGGTCCCACATGTGATCCTCCTAGTTCCTGGTCCCCCACATGAAGACTCCATGTCTTAACATTATCTGGAAAATAAACACTAGTATGCGTCTCTTCCCTAAATTAACTCTGACCAGAAGATGATCCTACCCTACCACCACAACCACTGAACTGATAACCCACTATCCTAGAAAGATCATAGTGGTCTTTAATTTCTCTATAAGCTACAGATCCTTCCATACTATGATAATAATGAGTGTCCCAAAAAAACTGATACACATTCCCCATGGATCCACATCTGTGAAAAGGTTTTTGAGGTGACATGATAACAATTCGTATGTTCCCTTCCATCCCAAACTAATGGAAAAAACTAATAAAACATTAGAATATATATACATACACAGATGGGAATGATATCTTAATCTACAACCTCCCTTCTTCACCTTATTATCTTGCTCCTTCTTCTTTTATGATGAGTACTGCTTCCCTCAAATGAACCATATCCTTATAAACCATGCTAGTATCTATGATCAATTTCCAACATCATGGAATGAAAAAAATCTCATTATAAGTCATAAGTTTTAACAAGAAATCCTAAGATGTAATTTTTTTAGAAACCCTTATTCAAACCTTTGGGCTTTCATTTTTTCATTAGAAGTGAGATCGTGTCCATACAGAATGAAATAAGAAAATAAATTAGCATATTATCTCAATTATTGGTCTCCCTAGAATAGTTACATAAACTCCCAAGATCTGGAATAATCCAAGACCTCAGGGAAATAATGCTCTTTGAAAATGACCTTAATGTCTTTGCAACCCATCTATCTAGACTTCCTAGCTTGAACCACTGAGTCCCATAACATTCAATTGGGACCATCCAACATGAACGAGAAACATATATCCATGAAAACCTCCTGATAATAAAGGAACTAAAACACCGAATTTATTTTCAAAAGCCACTTTGATACTTCCTGAGGTTATGTGCTTCCTCTAAAATAAATATTAATGTTCTTATGAATCTTCTGGGGATTTTTCCTTTACAAAACATAATTCAGCTTCTCTAACCTATGCTGGGACATAATCAATTCCACGTTCCAAATATTGGACAACCTAGAAAATATTTTTCACATCTATCTAATCAATTGGTGAGGGATAACTCTCTTATAACCCTTCCAGTGATTGTATAGGATTTCTCTAGGAAGGTGTATTTCTACAAGAATAAATTTCCACAATAAAAACCATTAATAATACCATTCTGAAAACTTTTCTAAGTAACATCAAATATCTACATTCCATAACCAAACATTACAAAATCCTTTCAAATTACAAATCAATCGACCACTCCACCCCCTCATAGTGTCTATATATAGTCAAAATCCTGTATGTTTCTATCAGAGGAAAAGTAAAATCAAATCCCACATCCCATGGAGAATCAAGATTGGTCACAAGGTGTGTTGGCCACACACCCTACTCGCAACCAAGACCTCAAGCCCTTAAAATCCTCACACCAGTCTATCAAGAATCATCACATATAACTTGGAAAAAAAATCATTACATTATTTTATAAAAAAAATCACGAACCATGCTGGGGTTCCATAATACCCGTTACTCATCCTTTTCCATGATATTTCCTGAAGGATGTTTCGAATCCCCACAGGCTGGAAACAAGTGCTTGGGTATCTATAATACAAAGTGGGAACAACTTCTACCAGGTAAAGAGTCAGAAACAAAAAACTATAATAAATAAACAAAAACTGAATAACCATAACCAAAGAGGGATTAACAATTTTCATATTTAATGTTTAGAACATTAAAAAAAATTAAATTTGATACATAAAAAATAACAACGAATCTATCCCCAAAACAACCATGAAATAAGAGTATCATCATCTTAAATCCATCGCCAAAAAACTGTCATGGGTAGACCAGTACCATCCCAAACCGCCATCTCCTAACATCATTCCTTTACCAATGTCAAACATAACCAAGTCCACTTACACCCAAAGCGTTAAGTAGGTTATGAAGAAATTCCTAGTAAGATTCCATTTAGAAAAAGATATTCCATGAAAAAAATTATAAAAAAAGTCAACATGAAAAATTAATTTGAAAACATTTATAATGTTTCAAAGAAGTCATTTTAAAGATTACCATTTTAAGGAAAACACTTTTAATGAAAAAACATTCCTCAAATAAGATCAATTGTAAATTTTATATATACTCAATGTCCACCGTATGATGATAGATGAAACCACATCACAAGAGAGAAATGTCATAGAAACAGCTATAGGATCTAGCTCTAGTGAGACCATAGGGACATTGCATCTTTGATAAATGTGGTATAATAACCACACTAAAAAAATTCTCATGCATGCGCCACTAGACAGGAGAAACATACAAAATTATAGTGGTCTCCTATCATCATAATTGTATTTATTTAGTGTTATATTCCTCCATCCTATTATATGTATCTGAGCCAAGACACATCCATGTCATCTAGCATAATAGTCTTAGTCTGCCCACCTAGATACCTAGGATTCCCATCATGCACAATTATAATTTCACATGCGATATGAAATATCACTTTCACACACAAGAATAACCCAATCCAAGTGCCACACATGATAAAAAAAATTTATATAACCAAAAACCTCCATTTAAACTAAACTCATAGAGAGAAAATTTAAAACATGATTCAAACCACTTGAAAAATTTATTAAGCATATTTCATAATTTATAAAACACATTCAATGGTAAAAATAGGGGAGCAGACATGAAATACCCCAATTTTTTTTATAAATAAAACTTTCAATCCATTCAAACATGATAACCCATCCAAAACAAGTTTCTCACCAAACACACAAATCATAGAACATATTTCATCACTAAAGAAATCATATCAAAGTCATTAAATAACATTCAATCCCGAAATGACCTACCTCAAGCATAGAAATTTCTAGGAAACAATAAAAACAAAAAAACACCTTAATCTATCCCTATAAAGGAAAGGTCGAATCATAACATCAAGATCAAACCTAAGGGAACAAGATACAACCCTAAAAATGTCACCCAACACACTAGAGAAGTGATACCTCAATGAAAGTTGATGAAATCCCAAAAAAGAGTAAGAAACCATGAAATAAAGGGACTTACTTAAAGAATCATGGAGATACCAGAAAAAATACACGAGGAAAATTAAGATCTATGGGAGAAAGAAGGCTATAGAGGCACATTTGGTGAAGAATCATTAAGGGGGAAGATTTTGGGGGTTTACGATTAAAAATTTGAGGGATTAAAAACAAAAGTATAGAATTTTGAATGACCTAGATAGCATAAATGGTTTACCTATACGGTTTACCAAATCATGTGGCAATTGTGCGGTCGACACTATCTATAAGGGACATGTTTCTCTTTTAGTTTAATTGTTTGAAAAACAATTCAATAGATATGCAATTTCACTACACCAAAAAATTACACCTTAGTGCATGGTTTTATGGCAATGGCACAAAGTTTCCCCTAACCGTACACAAGCCATGCACCACCCCCTTCCAAATAAAATTTTTCCATTTTTCTCAAGAAACTCTATCAAAACCCAAGGAATAAACATTGGATTGAAATAAATATAATAAATACATAAAAATGAATACAAGGATTTGACATGAACCCTGCCCACATTTTTCTTAACAATATCATTTGCTAATCAGGTTTTTGATAGGGGAATCTCATATAAGTCAATAAAACCATCAATATAGTCATAAACAATATGTATCTTTTTATATCCTAATATTTTAAAATCAATAGGATTAAATTTAAATTCATAATGTTTAAGACTATTTTTACCATCTATGCAAATACACTTGAACGAATGTGATCGAATATCTAGGTAATCAGTGTCCCATAAAACATTAATACCTATGTAATATGAAATTTATGGGGATATTCTATTTTCTAGTTTACACTATAAAAATTCATTTCTTCAATGAAAACCATTAATAAAATATTATGAATAGCCTATTTTGTAGATATGATCTTTGGGTAAAAATATATAACCATCAATTTCATACGTTGACAATGTGATTACATTTAAACATGGCCCTACCGTTATTTATTTTAATTATTTTAATATAGATAAATGATATGTCATGTTGTCCTTAAACTATCAAAAAATCTGTTTTTATTCTTATTCCTCATCAAAAAATATTCTTTCATTGGATAATTTTTTTCCGTGTGTTATATGATGAAATCACCTTTAAGTTAGTCAAAAAGTATAAATTTTCCATTATTATTTTATCATATACGATGAAATTTATTTTTATTCCATGAATATTATTTCCTCCAATAATTACTCCCACACAGTGACATAAAGGGAAACCATTGTTCTCTATTTAATAAAATGTTTCCATTTATAAATCAACAACCTCCTAATTTTTTTTATTTTTCAATAATAGAGGCCTCTAGCCAATGCATATTATCAACGAATCCCTTCAAAATAATCATATAATGTTCAAAATCATACATATAATGTAATTATAGGAGTCTAAATTACTGTATTTATCAAAAAATATTTCATAAAATGTACCCTTATATCAAAACATCATACTAAAAAATACAATTCAAGATAAGAAAGTATATTGATGGTTTAATTGTAAAAAATATATATTTAATTTGGATCCATCAATTTTCTATAAATATATTTGAAAAAATAATATTCCTTCGGGATAGTTATTTTAAAATGGATCGGTAGTATTTCTTTTAGTGAAATTAATAGGAGTTGTTTTTTCAAAAAACTAAAACCATGATACTTTTCACCTATTAACATAAAATATTTTAATAACACAAAATTTATCACATTTTAAGAAATTAGCTCATTCACTTTAAAAGGATGTAAAAAATTTCAAAAACAATCTCTCTCTCTCTCTTTTAATAAATGAAATGATGGAAGAGAGTATTCTATTTTTTATTTTAGGTGTGGGAGATAAATCTATATATATTATTATTGGATTGAAGTCTAATCTTGTATTTAATCCATTATTAGTATTTCCTTTAATATATACAAGCATTTCAATAAAAATATCTCATTTAATCATCTCAAGAAGAATCACATAAATGTTATGATTTAATTCTAGATATCTGAAACAAGGAAGATAAAATAATATTCATCAATTTATAATTTTTTTCAACAATGTACTAGCTGATGATATGATATCCCTTATTTTAAAATTAGTAATTCTTTATATTCCATTAAATTGTATAAATAAAATGTTTCAAATAGTGTGAAATTGTTATAATGAATGTTATAAATAAATGAAATTACAATAATATTTTTTAGATGAATGGAATATTTTGATACCTTCCTCCCATAACAATTTTAAGTCATCAATTAACAGTTAAAAAGAAACGAAAATATCATTTCAAGGTCATTTTTTGATTAGAAATCATCAAATTCCACATAACATTTATTAACTTTATATAAATATATGGTGACAAGTAGTAAATTACCAAAAAAATAGGTCATGAACTATATTGGATTCAAAGTCAGTAATACAAATTCATTCCACCTATTTATAGTCTATGTCTAAGATTTAAAATTTAGTTTCCAAAAGGAAAAATATGTCGATCTATTTTCTTCTATTATAAGGAATCCACTAGATGACCCCATTTTCCATTAGATATTCACAAATATGAATTAAATATTAACCTTTTTACATTAATATAATATATAAAAGACACTTAAAATTAGGAATTATAGGTTGATGTTGAATTTATATAGTAATGGGTATGACACACTGTATAATAGATTAATCATGAAGAGATATTTCATTCAACATATACTATGATTCCCAAACTTTTTCAACACTTTGAAACACCTTAATTTTTTTAATTATAAAACACACAATCAATGGAGAATTCTTGTTCCTTCTTATAAATAAATACCATTAGTCATAATAGTTTTTTGGTTTAATAATTTTAATCGATTAGGTTATTTTATCTAGGAATTTTCTCTTTCAATCATATAAGAAATTCCATAAAACACTTACAACATCATATATTCCAAGATTTCAATTTAACCAGTATCAACACTAGATATAAAATCATAATTTTTTATAACAAAGATATATTAATTTCTAAGAATCCTAATATAATATTACAGTCAATAGAATTTCCTCAATGGTTTCCACTTAAGTATAAAAAACAATTTCCTCTATTTAATATGATTTGTCATTTTGATAATCTACATCATTATGAAATGAAGAATTATATTCTATTTCATCATGAAAGATATAATGACTACATAAATAATATAAACCTTTATTAATTAAATTATCTTTGATTTATCTGGATTTCAATTTTTATATATTCAAACACTCCACACATAAACAATTAAACGATTCATTATTTATAACATTTCATTTCATAAATTATAATAAATCCCCATATTTTTCTCATATTCATCACTTGTATTCCATGCATTAATCCAACTATTATTCATTATCAATGATAATAATTATATAAATAATTTAAGTGACTATATATCTGTAACTATAAATTCAAATTTACTTTTAAAAATTATAATACACAATATTCCTTTTGAACAAAATAAGAAAAACTAAAAAAACAATATAAAGAACCATAAATACATGAAATATTTCACATTTAATACATTATATATTGATTTAATTTTTTTACTTATTTATAATTTTTTAGTTCATGAAAAAAATTTCAAACACAAATATTTACAATGTTAATATCACAAACATATATATGTTCTAATAATATATATGTTATAAAAGAATATATATATATATATATATATATTTTTATATAAGATAAATTAAAAATTCATGACACCCACCAGATTACTGGTATGTATTATTTGAGTTTTTATTTATCTATTTATTCATTCTCATGGTTATAATGATATGTGGTTTAAAAATCATATTTTTTTTGGAAACAAGCCATGGAGCACGATTGGGGCATGGTTTGCCTAACTGTATGGAAAACCACATGACAGGGGTATCTTGGGAGGGGGATAGAGTTGTATACATAGATTGATCATGGGTTTTATAACCATAATTATATTCATGGAATCCATGATCCATTATTTTTGGGAGATAGAGTCTCTCACACAATTAGTTTACAATTATTCTATAAGTGCCTCCAAACAATGCAGTGTGTCCAGGTCATGAAATTTTTTAGAGAAGACCAATTTTCCATTATTTTTTTTATCAATTTACTCCTCCTCATCTCTCCTCCCCATAATTAATAAACCTCTTGTTTGTCTTGGTATCTCTTCCTCTTGTGTTTTTGGTTGGAATATTACATCCCTTGAGATTTTATTCAAGTTAATCATGATTTCTCTTTACTTTTCCCAACTCTACCTTTGTTATTCACTATTTCATGGATGTGGGAAACCCTAGAATGATCCATGGATGAATAAAAAAAATTTATATAGGATTTTGATATTTTAACAGGTGGTTTAGGTGTGTGATGAACTTACTTACTTGAATATATTGGGTTTCATAAAAGATGAAAAATTTAGAATTTATTTTGAGGAATGTATCTCTATTCAAATGAAATTTGACATGAATAACCTCTAATTAATTATCACCTTTTGTTTTTTAGAAAATTTATTTTAAATTTATTTATTATTTATTTACAAATTTTTTTATGTGATTCATGATTTTGGTTTTCAAATTTATATTCTCAATTGGGTTTTCAATGGGGTTAGCTTTAATAAACTCCATATGTTTGTTAAAATGGCTCTAACTGAGTTAATGGTTTTAAATGAATTTATAAATAGGTTTTGGAAGTGATTTCACATTGAAAAAGGTGATCTATCATATTTTAAATTATAGTTTATTTTATTTAATTTTAAAATGGATTATATGATCATCACATATTATGTTTTTAGGTTCTTGGCATTGAGTAGCAAATTGGGGACCTTGGGTGTGTGTGTGTGCATGATGTAGAAAAATTGTATATTATTAAATGTACCAAGTGAGACATTGATAGAAACATTGATTCATGTTCTAAAATATTTTCCAAGTGATGTATTGAGATATTATGAGAATTAAAATTTGAGCTTCTCGAATGTTGACCAAGGGACCATGTGAGATCTAGGAAGTTTGGGCCCAGTGAATATAAAGAGAGATTCTAAACATGTTTCACTTTATTAACCATCTATAAAACATTATTTTAAAATATGTGACACTATAAAATTATACTTATTGACCTTGGGGTATATTTCCTGTTAGTAATATGGTTTTATGTGCTTTATAAATGTTGTTAGTTCCATGGTTGATTGAGATGTTTAAAGGTAATTCCCCTATTACATTATTTTATTATGTGAAAATGTTTACTCTTTTAATCTTGTTGATAACATGTGTGGGTATATTGATCATATCTTTATGGGAAGATTAATATATTTATTGATCCTTATTTTACATGTGTTATAAAATTATTAATTTGAGAAAACCACAGAAATTTCAAAATTGTTACTTTTAAGTGAACATACTTTTTAAAAATGAATATTATTTTTAAATTAGTATCAATATTTATTAATTTTTTTTTCAAAATTATAAAAATTATATTGATTCATGGTGGTATCATATTGGTATTTATAACTCACACCATGAAAATGGCTTTATGTGTGTGAAAACGTGGATTTATAGGGAAAAAGTAAAGGAAAAGGTCCCCGGAAATTTTGATGGATCATCTCGATTATCACCATTAGAGGTCTTTGATAATATACGAGTCATGGTCTCATGGGGTTTCACACACGATGAGATGTTTTTATATTTTTTAGTTGGTTTGTTACATATTGTCTATTTTCTTGTTGATCCCTATTTTCAGTTTTGATATTTTTTCCAAGGATATCATTTTAATGTATTGTATATTACATATTATATATGTTTATGTGATTATGTTTATGATATTTTATTTGATTATTTTTTTTTACTATAGTTATATAATCATATCAGTTTATTAGTTTATTTTATTGGCGTGTCTAACTAATTAATTGATTATTCATGCTGTATTTTCAATGGAGAAACCATTACAAAAATATTTTTATGACACCATTGTGTTTATCACTAGCTTCCAGTGATTAGGATTGGTCGTTGGGCCTTGGGGTGGAGCAAATAAGGTGATAGTTTATGTACACATTGGCTATTTCTAAAGTAAATGGTAATAGATACAAGTTGTTTGGGGGGGGGGTCGATAGTAGACTATATCTTGGACGATCAAGACACAAAAGGATGTTGTGGAGTGGAGCATTGTTAACACTTATTCATTTCAAACATCAACTTACTATGGGTTTTCTAGGATTTTATTTATGTTTTCAGCTCATTTATGGGTTCAATTATATGTATTTTATGCACTTACTTATTGATAATGAGTTACAGGTTGTGACGGTTATTTATGTTGAGTTTTGGGGGGAAATAGGGAGGAAACAATGAAGAGAACTATTTAAGAACATCGTTAGTTGTAACTATTAAGAACTCATGTGGGATTTTTTTACCTTATAGTGGAACGTGAATGATTTTTAAGTGGTTTTCCAAACCATTAATCTATATTTTCCATAATGTAATAATGTTTAAAATTTTAATGTTTTTCTCAATTTTTCTATTTTAATTTTTTGTTGATAATTATGATCAATATTGAGGTTTATTATGGTATTTTATTGTTGTTACATTAACGTAGATTGAGATTAAAGTTTATGTTAACGGAGTTTATGTCTTGTATTTTATAGAAAATGAATCCCTGAAGGGATGCATAAAGGAGTATATTGGGAGCTATAGAGAATGTCACACAAGTGAAACATCTAGTTGAATAGACTATCATATAGTTTCTAATTCATAATATATATTCATTTGGTTACAAGGTAATTTTATATAATACATGAATGACGAACCATGCTCAAGAGTTAAAAAAACAGTCTTCCATGGTGGAAAAGGATCCCATGAGATTGGGGAGTGGTTGGAATAAAATGTGTGAATTTTTTGGTTTTTAATGAACCTTAATACAATGATGGTTGGATTCACAACTTATATATTTGATGAACTAGGAAGGAAATGGTGGGAATCCATGGTTCTAGTGAAACAACATGAGGACCTCATATGTATTTCCTTTAAAATGAATTATAATTAGTCTTTATATCCTCATAAATTAAGGGTAATTAAGGCCTATGATTTTATGATGATGTATAAAGGAACCATTAAATGATGGTGTACGGTTCTTAGTTTACTAATTTCATTCATGTTTCTTGTGATCTCCCCACAAACAAATATCTTGAAGGTCGATGTTTATAAGTCAGAATGATGGCTGATATTTGGTCAATTATCATCTGTATTTTATTATTATCCAAC
This sequence comes from Viscum album, assembly GCA_963277665.1. Classification (NCBI taxonomy): domain Eukaryota; kingdom Viridiplantae; phylum Streptophyta; class Magnoliopsida; order Santalales; family Viscaceae; genus Viscum; species Viscum album. The sequence goes on from OY728128.1 coordinate 1,665,091,946, forward strand.
ACTGATGTGGTTGATAAGGTGGATATAGAGATGTATAATTAGGATAGAAAGATAGGACTCAATTTATTTCATTCATGGGGTGGTATCAAGAGAAATTCATTGTATAGATGCCAAAGCATGATGAACCTATTTGGGGTAGTGGTATGAGTGCTCATCAGTCATTTGGCTCAGTTCTAGTTGTTTATTTAGGTAACAAGTTAGAAATTTTTTAGTAGTGTGGGAATTATGGATATATAAGAAATGATTTCCCATATATATAAGGATTTACAACCACTATGGGTATTTGAGTCATCATCAATGCTTTTTTAAGACCTTTATATAGGGGAGTGTAGATCATTCTTCATTATCTATGGTTTCACAGGTGTGATCAGATGATTTTATGGGTGTATTTTCTCCCCCTTAGGATAAATTTAATTGACACTTGGAAAATAAGGCTCAGGTCAGGCCTATTTTAGGAGGTCTTTATGCAACTGATATGGAACCTATGGACACCAAATCTTTGACAGTGACTAAAATGGACATGGAGTTTACCCCTTATTCCACTAAATATATATTATTTTAAATAGGTGTTTCATATTAATTAATCTCATTAGATATTATCGATGATTTTGGAATGTTAATTATGTTGATTCCCATTAGGATGTATTTTGTTAACCCACTTAGTAAGAAGAAGGAGAAAGATTTTATATGACCAAAGTTCCATGTTTTAATCACCGATGTAGAAGTTGTGATGAACTTACACCATTAAAGTTTTTATCTCATCATCCTCATGTGTTGGTTGATTAGTTTTATGTTTCAGATTGATTGAAATAACTTTTGGTTCACCTTTATATCTATGAGAGGTAAAACTCATGTATTCTATGGTTTGCAGGTCTTGAGGTTTGGGAGGGATGATACATTTGTTTTAGAGAATATATTGATAATGTGTTGGTTTTTAGGATTTTATTTGTTTTTATAGGGAATAGTTTAATTTTTTTCTGTGGTTATAGACCGATACCACGTTATGTTATTAGAGGATTTTTTGTTGAAACCACAACTAGTGGTCAAGTTATCTATCTATAAACTCTCCAAGATGATCCCCAAATACATACAATCCAATAATATAAATTTGTATGATTTTTTAGAGTTGAAGGATTAGTAAGAGGTTCTTAAGAGTAATGGATTTATTAATCCTCTAATGTCCCCATGAGTGTCACAATTCCTATTTAAAAATAATGTATACATGATTCTCTGGATCTACATAGATTAATACGAGCTTAATCAGGTTAAAATAAAGAATAAATACCAATTTACTAGAATTAAGGTGATTTTTCATCTGTATAGAGGAGATCATTGCATTTTTAGATCGATTTGAGATCCGAGTACCATCAGTTGAGTGTCTAGGAGGAGGATGGTTTTAATACTAAATTATAAATAAGGAATATGAATTTCAAGAAATTTTTTATTCTATTTTGAATTAACGATTCTTCTATTTCCTATATAAACTTGATAAACATGATGTTTTATTTCTTTGGATCTTTAATCGTCTTGTTTGTTAATGACATCTCGATGTATTATAAGGTGAATGATGATCACATTGACTATCTAGATGTTGTATTTAGAATTTTTATATATCCATATTTATATGTTAACATATTAAAATACATGTATTGGATCCTTGTGATTATGTTATTTGGCCATGTGATTTATGAGAAAGGGATTTTAGTAGATCTTGAGATGATTCACAAAATTGAGCCTTTTGAGAAACCTAATAATATATTTATGATCAGAATAATTTTTGGCCCAAATATAAATGATTGATGTTTTGTGTGGGACTTATCAATGATAGATACTAACATGAAATACTTGACTTTTAAATGGGTGAATTTGGAGTTGAGTGAGGATTTATAGAGTTCCTTGTAAGTGTTTCAAACCCAGTTTACATCTAAACCTACTTTAAAACCTCATGAGTCTAAACTAGTTTATACAGTGTATTGTGAAAAGTGTAGGGTAGGGGTGTGTGATGATGTTAGATAACCATGTGGGGGATTATAGACCCTATTAGATATTACCACATGAATTAAATTACCCCACCATTTACCTGTATTTGGATGCTATGATACATGTCTTAATGTCATGGTGCTATTACTTATTAGGGTAAAATTTTACAACATAAGAGCCTAATGTATAGATTCTTCTATAGGGAATCAAACCTCAGAAAAAATTGATTATATTATCTTTATAATATTTATTCCGTTATATATTTTACCTCCATAAAAGAGAATTTCATTGTTGAGGCCTTTAGAATGATGTTTTTGGTCTTTGATGTTTGAAAATTAGTGGATGAGTGTATTTTGATAAGCATGTATGTGGATCTAAGTATATAGGTGAAGAAAAATGTATAGTGATTATTTTTCTAGTTTTTAGGTCACACATTCTTTTTTAGATCTGGTTTAATGTGTGAAGGCCTATGACCCTGACTATAATAAGATTAGAAGAGATTTAAATGTTGGGGATACATCTGGTGTCTTGTTTCTATCTCCCAATGGTTCTCTCGTCGTCATGAAGTAGATGGTGCTTCATTTAACCATGATGTAAGAGTTGATACATGAGGAGAATTATTATAGTTGTTTCATATAAAAAAGGTATATGAAGTTGTCTTATATCTTGAGGAGTCAACATTGGTATTCCAAGATGAAATGACAAGTTGCTGATTTTTTTCCTGATGTTTTACCAAACATTGGATAAAAAATGAGAATCAAAGACTAGTTGGGTTGTTGTAGCATTTTAAATTAATGTGTATAAGTGGGAGAATATATAAATATACATCTGCATTCCTCATACTATTTTTGGGAATTATGCTATATGGTTGATTGTTGGTTTCTTGAACAAATCATCTCATTTTATTCCCATTATTTAATTAATGAAAGTATAGATGCTTAGGAACCTATGTGTTTGATAGGTTTTTCAGACTCATGTAATTGTGTTAGTGGTATTTTCTTATCATAATGATTATCTTACCACTAATTTTTTCAAGGGAATCCTAGAATCCATGGGAACATATATGAGGTTGATAACAACGTATCACCTATATAAGGATGGTCAGTCTAAGCATACCTACTAGACTCCTAAGGATATTCTTCAAGCTTATGTGATTCACTTTTCAAGTTTCTAAGTTAGGTATCTATTGTTGTATGTGTTTTATTACAACAACATTGGTCCTTCCTCAAATTTAATATCCCCTTTTGAGTTTTCATATCTGTAGTAATGTGAGTTACACTTTTATTGGGCTGATGAGATTCCCTTTGGGTCACATGTATGCTTTATTTTGAGCATGATCCTTATATTATGAGGTTCAATAATTTTTTAGGAGATAAGGATTGAAATTTTGAAAATTATTAGAAATATTATTGACTAAAAATTGGGAAAATATTTAGAACTAAACATAAAATAAATATTAATTATGGAACCATTACCTCAATCAGTTTCCATAACAATTTTAGAAAGATTTTCAATTTTAATGATCCCTTAGACAAATCATGGGGGTGTGTGGGAGATATTCAAGGGATTTCACACAGATTGAGCATTGTTTTTCAATTTTTTTCTCCCCATAAGAAACTATTCCTATAATTTTTCAATTTACATAGGAAACAATATAGTTAGTTTACTGTTTGTTAAGCTGTATAAACTAATCGTACAACAAGATATGAACCACTTAAAAGTTCGAATTTATTTAAAAATCCTTAGTCATTTTTATACAAGTTCTACTCATAATCTCTCTTAGGCTTAAACTAACCACTACCTAGCTCTATTGAGGGGTTTATTTTTGGATTATAGGTGATCTATTTTCATCTTTAGTGGATCTCTTCAAGGTATGTTCCCTTTTTATCTAACTTCACGTCCTCTCCCCTGATCTTATATTGAGATATCATCCAATTTTTCCAAAGAGAACCCATTTGGGTTATTATTTCAGAATATAGTCTATTTGATGGGGAATTGATTATGTTTCTCAAGTATATAGGCTAGTGATGACTTGATCTCTTCAATTCCAGTCACCATTTTAGTCGTTGACAAGTTTTCCTCCATTAGAAAGGTAATTTTCTCAATAAAAAAGATATAGCACACGAAATACATAATGTTTGTGAAAAATATTCTCACTCTCTATTTAAATTGAATGAAATTATGTCAATAATATTCGGTGGCAAGAAAAAGGGGTTTTTATTTTGAAAATGTTTAAGCACGTTGTGTGTTAATGAAATTCCTAAAAGATGATTTTGAATAAAATTTGGATTTTAAGTCCTAGGAGTGGTGATGATTTGATTTAAAATTATTTAGGAAATTGTGATCATGGTTTTTTAAATTATTTTGAAAAATGTAGTGTAACACCACAAAATTATAAATTACACCTTTGTGTTTAATAGTGTGTAAGACTTACAACACTAAATAGGTCAGGTAGTATAATATCTCAAGACTCTACTATATATTAAATATTTTAAATAAGTTCAACAAATGATATTTCTTGCAATTAACACAACACTGAGGTATATAGCATTGAACTCAAGAAATACATTCCTCGATAGATTATGGTACATGCAATATATTCCTTCCACGATAGATTTCATTATACGCTATATCGGGTTTCACCAAATTACAATGTATTAATAAAATATTATTATTTAATATAATATGGTATGAAGTAGCTGTTAAATCATTATTTATTAATAGTAATATATAACTAATAAAATTATTTTTTACACCAATATAAAATGAATTCATTAGTTAATAATTAATAAGAAATTAAAATAAGAACCAATTGGATATAAAATGAAATATTATTATTTTTATGATTCTAAATGAATTTTACCCTAATAAGCAAAAATAATTATAAATAGTGAATGGTTTTAGTGAAAAATATATATTGTATATTAAATATAATATTTTTGATATTTATTCATTAGGTTTGATATGCATAAGATAAGAACAAGCCCTATTTGACACATACAAACCTATATTTTTATGAAGGAAATTTACCACCTTTTAATGGAAAACCTATATTAAATATGAATTTTGACACCCTTTTAAATTTAAATTGATAAAATAAACTTCATTATTGAATTAATAATTACAAAATTATCCTAGTGTTACTTTTTTGTATTTTTCTAAGAAACATCATTTTTTGATGAATAATGAAAAATATTGTATTTTAGTTAAAATCTACCTTTTCATTTAGATAATTATTAATGTTAAATTATATTAGAAATTTTTTTTAAAGTCAATTTATATATATTATACATATATTAATACAATTTAGTTTACTAGAATCAAATTTTCATTGAAATTGAAAATAAAAAGTCAACAATATTTTGAACATTTTTCTACTAAAACTTGTTAAACTGTTTTTCTATAGGATTAGAATTAGTATTAATTTTGCCACTCTTGTGATTTTAAATTTAAAAAATGGAAATAAATTTTTTAATCAGGATGATATTTTGAGTATAATAGTATCAACATAATTTTGAACCAAAATGAACAGTGAAAGTGATTAAAATTAATTATAGAGATTAAGGTGTAACTTGGCTTAAAAATCGACAAAACCTTATAATTAAGGGCCCAAATGTACTATATTTTTTTTCCAAAACCCATTGGATGTCAATTATAATTCCATTCACCTTTAATTTTTTAGATTAGTTGGTTTGGTATGAATTGTTTTAGGTAATAAAAATGTACACCTAACTTATTTCCAAAAATTCCAAGTGAGTCCATTTCCTTCCCTATAAAAGGCCACCACCTCTCCCTATTTATCAAAAATCTCAAGAAAAATTGGATCCTTAATTATCTTCCCATGTAGTCTTAATACATACCTACCATAATACTAGAACCACCCCCTTGGTAAGAAATAAATTTAATGAAGCTTTTGGTTAGAACCAATAGAATTTACATGATTAAGATGTAACATCTTCTCTCAAGAGTTTTAGTTTCATTTTGATAATTCAAAACTATACTCTAATTATTTCATGATTACATAAAAAACCAATGTTATTAATATAATAGTGTTTTTTTATGTTTAGATTTATACCTACACTTACACACACCTCCATCTAATAGGAATCACATATATTATTTCTGTTTATGGCGAACTACTGCCTCACGAAATGATGATTATTAATCTTTCCATTTTATACATTAATGGATAACCATTATGATGAAAACTCTATTTATATATATTAAATATGATTTTTATTATTTAATTAATATTATTTTATTATTTTATAATACATACCATTATACTTTCCATTTCACGTTAATACGAAAACATCATTTGAAGAAGTGTGGATTATCGCCCCATCAAAGCAACATGATTCGTTCAGACAATACATTGAATGTATAAAGGAAAGTTAAAATTGAAAATATGAGATATAAAAAATATTTATATTATATTTATTACATAATTTAATTTATGGATATATATATATATATTATTTTCTTTATTAGCTTTTCACAGACTAAAAAGTGATAATGTCAGTTATGGATGTGTGGACTACTACCTCCTCAACACGATCTTCATGATAATTTTATATATAAGTATATATTATTATATAATATGGAATTCAAGATATTATTATTATTATGAAAATATATAATTTTACTTAACTTCTTTCCATAATGATCATTTTAAAATGAGTACTTTTGTCATGCGTACGTACGACCTACCGTCTAAATGATTGTGAAATTGATTAAATTTTCATAACCATATTTAATGATTGATTTTAGAAGTATAATGTATATATCAATATGATACATATATCATAATTATTATTATTTATATGTTATATATTGACCCCTTTGAACATAGTTTACCAGTCAATGCTATTTATGACACATAAACCGAATTTGTTCAAAACACCCAATATAAACTTAGTTATTTAAGTCATTGTGTACAACATGGTAATAAGTGAAATGAAATTAATGATAAATATGAAAATTATTCTCAAGAAAGTAGTAAATTAACATAATTTTATTATATAGGATGTTAAAGGACATTCATCCAGAAGGAAACACTAGGTAAGGGACTATTTTCTTACTTTTCACTTTGTAAGGCATACACCATATACACCACACACTTATTTAGTATAATGTATCCATTTACCCTGTTATACACTATAAAATTAATCATTTTTCCTCATGGTGTGAAAAAATTTATTCATTGGTATTATGAATTAATTGATTCAAGTGGTAAAGGTCACTTTGGGAGGTTTAATTATTAATATCTCAAAACATATTCATAATAATTATCTTTGAAATACCACTTCCTTGTTAGATTGTTAACTTTATCAGGGAAACAATCAATTTATTATAATAATTTTTCTTTGGAAATTAACTTTAATATATGTATTCGTATGCAATCGATATTATTATTTCTTAAAATGTATATCATTTTAAATTTGGTGTTCACTTTGACTGTTATTTGATTAATTGGGGAATTATTGATAAATTTGTATATTATATTCAATAAAAATAAATTTTGATAAGTCACATTGTTCATGAATTTTAGAAATTATTATAAATAGTAAAATGGGTGGGTCCCAGTTATACATATCCCCTTGATGTATTAGTAGTACCATGGGATGAGTTATTTGGTTAGCTGACATAGATGGGCTTTTACCCAACATTTTATAAACCATCTTTTAAATGGTCTTGACGGTAAAGGTACCATGTACCTGAAAAACATGGAATCCAATAATAAATTATTTCCATCATTTATATTCAATTATTATTCATCCATGAAATTTTTCTTCAACGTATCTATGGATATATTTCAATTTCAGGCTTCATTTGTGATCGATCCACAAGATTTTTCATCAACCAATCTATTGATACGTTTCATTTTCAGTTATTTAGTTTAAATTTGTTTCTGTTTCTTACCTTGACATATTTATTTTTCATTATCTAGTTATTATAATTTCATGGGTTTCCAGTTTTTACCCTTCCATATTGTCTGTTCACTTCCATTCAGTTTTTTATATGGAATGTGTGTCCATTTATTTACTTCGCCAAATTAAATATTCTCATTGATTCATTATTTCTTCCTCTTTATATAACTTTATTAAGTATTTGATATCTCCCTTAATTTTTTTCTTCCCCAGGAATCAACAAAGAGTACTAAGAAATATATTAATTGATTTACTAAATGTATAAGAGTTACCCTAAATGTTTTTTATTTATATTTTATAAAAAATAATTATGTTGTAATTAGTGTAGTCATTTGTAATAAAAGCCTCATTTATGTATCTGGTTTACCAAGACTACTAAACTGATCTATATTTCAGGTGTTTATACCTTGTAATTAGGCCAATTTAGTTATAGCAGACACTAGATTCAGGCTTCTGGGACTAGGTCGCTCTAGTTGGTATCATAGGAGGTTTAATAACAACCTTGGGTACTAGATTTAAGAAAACTAAGGTTAGGGAACATAACCCAAAGGTATAATTTGAGGGTAAGTATAGAATTACACCATAGTTATTTGTTAAAGTATAGGTTATGTAGGTCTTATTAAAAATACATTCTATCAAAATATGACTAGTGGGTGTGGTTTTGGAAAAAATGTACCTAATATTAAAAACTCCAATATGGTGTGTTGGGCTTGGATTAGGGTAACGTGATACATGACTATGAACCTTACTGCGCATCTGGTTTTACACTCCCTGGGGATTTTCTTAGGAAAATACATTTTTTAAAAACCATTACAAATAATTAGAATAGACAATTAACTTGAATATCCGTGGCTAAACCTATGAGTTTTTAGATTGAAAATAAGGTTTCATGATTTATAAATACAACTAATGATATTATGGGTAAACCCTAGACTGAGGATGAACTTATGTAAAAATATATTCATTAATCATTTCTGTATTGAAGTTGCATTTAAAAACACAATTAAAATAGTATTTAGTGATTAATATTATTTCAAGGATTTCTATATTATTTTTTAAATTATAATAATTTGGTTCTAGAAAAGAACAACCTATAAGTTGGGTGACAACCAATCAAATTCATCAAGTTCATGGGTCATGAACCCATGACTGAAGGACGATAAGGGTTTTCCCATGCACTGATCTGTGCAATTTCATGGTTAATTTTTCATTGTTTTTTGTTAAAACATTTGATGAATTGATGTTAAAAATGAACTAGTTGTATCAATTTTGAATATTATAGATTAATATATTAACAGTATTGGTTTTGGAAGACAGTGGATGAAAAATAGTTGGTCATTTAACCCTTTTGTAGGACTTATAATCCTTTAAGAGTTTATATTAGTGCATTAGAGATAAAAAATTCATTACTGGTAATTAATTTATATGCGTATAAGATTGAATTAGAATTTTATCCTAGTACAACCAAAAGTTAGGGATGTTCACATGAAATTGAAACCTATCTATTATAGATATTTCCTTATTTTCAATGTTAATAAATTAATTTCACAGTAATAGAAAATGAATTTGAAATAAAATGTTTTCATTATACCTTAATTTATATTGAATTGATTATCTTTTAAATCATCATAAATTTATGGATGTGAGGTCCCCAAAATACTATCGATCATTCACTTGTTTGTGATTGATGACCTCATTCAATCCCTATTAATATTGAAACTTTTCCGCCAAATCTAGGTCTCTACTTTACACTAATGATATCATACATAGAAACCTAGATACATGGTAGTCCTTGTAACCCTTCTACATCCCATTCACACTTCTTTAGAGGATGTTTTAGAAATTTTTCTTATGATGTGGGATTTCAAACATAAGAAGTATCAAATTATCTATCACCATGATCATGTTTAAATTATAAGGACACAATTTAATTAAGGTGTGGGGAATGTAATTCCATGAAATTCTAGAGATCAAATTTCTTTTCAATAGATTGTATGAAATGAAACACCAATCTTTTAAGGGAATATGATATCCCAAGATACCACTATGTATTTACTGTTTAAAATAAATTAAACACATGATATTTCTTGTAATAAGCACAACACCATGTTATCTTTCATTATACACAATATATAATTTCATCAATAGCTTCTGTTACATGAAATATTGACTTTCCTCGATTTCCTGCATTACACGAAAGACCGATTTTTACCAAATAACAATGTATTATTTAAATATTATTACTTAATTAAATATGATATAAAATAGAAGTTAAATTAATATTTTTGAATAGTAACAAATATCTTATAAAATTATGTTTCACACCAATATAAAATTAATTTACTGGTTAATAATTAATGAGAAACGGAAATAAGAACCAATTGGATAAAAATAAAAATAATTATTTTTATGCTTCCAAAGGAGTTTTACATTAATAAATATAACTAATAACAAATAGTGAATGATTTTAATTAAAAAATATGTAATATATTCAATATAATATTTTTTTTATATTTTTCCATTTTGTTTGATATGCATAATATAAAAACAATCCCTATTTCACACATAAAAACCTATATTTTTATAATGGCAATTTTATTGCCTTTTAATGGCGAACCTATTTTAAAAATTAATTTTTTTACACTCATATAAATTTAATTTAATTAAACAAAATTAATTATGTAATTCATAATTTCAAAATTATCCTAGGGTTATTTTTTTTTGTTTCTGAGAAAATCTATTTTTTTGATAAATAGTTAAAATACTGCATTTTAATTAATAACTGCATTTTCAGTCAAATAATTATTAATGTAAAAATATATTTTAAAATTTATATATAGTAAAATTACATAAATAATAAATATATTAATACAATTCAGGTTACTAGTTTCAATTTTAAATTGAAATTTAATATAAAAACAAAACAATCTTTTGAACAGTTTTGTACTAAAACCAATTAAACTATCTGTCTGCAAGATTTTCATTAATATAAATTTTTCCACAACTATAATTTTAACTTATAGAAAATTAAATAAGAAATATTAATTAAGATTATATTTTGAATATTAAAATATCAACTTATTTTTTTTTCCAAAATGTTCAGTTAACGTTTTTAAAATTAAATATTGTGGTTAAGGTGTAATTATTCTTAAAATTGGACTGAACCATATATTTAAGGGACCAAATGTCCTATAAACTTGTACATATCCCATTTTATGTTAAATTATTTCCATGAAATCTATATTATTGAGTTTTGTGGTATTTTATAACCTTTTTTAGGTAAGAACATGTGTACACATAACTTGTTTCCAAAACATCAAAGTGAGTCAATTTATTTCCCTATAAAAGGCCTCCAGCTATCACCCTTACTCATACCTCTCAAGACACATTGGATCATGTAAAAACTTAAAATGTAGTATTCCAAAATACATACTCTAATCCTAGAATCCACCACTTTATAATAGAGAAATCTATGGAATCTTTTGGTTTAAACAAAAGAAGTAACCCGATTAAGAGGTAATGTCTTCTCCCATGTTTTTTAGTTTTATTTCCATTATTCAAACCTATAGTCTTATTATTATATTATTAAATTGAAAAAATGGATTATAAATATTCTAGGATATTTTTTTTAAATATTTATAACTAAACATACACACACCTCCATCTAATCGGTAACAGACATATTGTTTTTGTGTACGGTGAATTAGTGCCTCACGGAATAATGATTATTCAATTTTCCATTTCCAACATTTGTGGTTGGAAATTATGATAGACGCGCTATTTATATATATATTATGTATTATATTTTTTTTATTTATTTATCATTATTTAATTATTTTACATCTCATACCCTTATAATTTCTATTTTTGTTAATACGATAACATCGTTTGATGACGTGTGGACTACTACCCCCTCAATGTGATGTGATTCATTTTCACGATCCGTGTAACATATAAATGATGATTATAATTGAAAATATGAGACATAAAACAAAAATATATTTTATTAATGACATAATAACCTTTATTTTAATATATATATATATATATATATATATCATTTTCTTCTTTTCCATTCACACACTAAAAAGTGATAATGTCGGTAGTGGGCATGTGGACTACGACCACATCGACATGATAAGATTCCTTTTATATCATGATAATTTTAAATATTAGAATATATGACTAAATAACATGGTATAAAATATATTATTATCATTATATAAATATAAAATTCTACATACCTTCTTTCTATAATGATCATTGAAAAATGAGATCCGCACTCATGCATACGTATGACCTACCATCTCAATTATTTAAACGTTCATTCATTTTTCAAAAACAATTTAATGATGAATTTTAAAAGTATAATAGATGTATAAATATGATAAATAAGTCATTATTTTTATTTTTTATGTAATATATATTGACCCCTTTTACCATATTTGACATACCAAAGATGTTTTGGACACAAAAACCGAATTTGGTCAAAATACCCAATGTAAACATAATTGTTTAAGTAGTTTTATACAACATGGTAATAAGTGAAATTTAAGTAATGATAAAAAGGGAAAGGGTTCTCAAGAATGTTTAAAATTAACATATGTTTATTATAAAATAAGGTAAAGTATGGTCACCCAAAAGAAAACACAATGTATGGGATTCTTGTCTTAATCTTCTTTTAGTAAGGAATACACCATGTAAACCAAACGATTCTTTCATATAGTGTTCTAAATCCCATTGTATACAAGATATCAATAATAATTTTTCTTTGTGGTATAAAAAACAATCCATATTTGGTATTATGAATTACATGATTCAAGTGGTATGCCATACTTTGGGATGTTTAATGATTAATTTACTAAAACATATTCATAGTGATTTTATTTTAAATATCAATTAATTTTGTGATTGTTAACTTTTGTTGGGAAATAATCATTTTATTGTAATCATTTTTCATTTGGAATTATAATTAAAATCTATATTTTCACACAATAGATATTTTTATTTCCTAAACCATATAATATTTTACAGACAATGTTCACGTTGATAGTTATCTGATTAATTTCTGAATTATTTCAAAATCTATATCTTCTATTTAATATAGATACATTTTGATAATGAAAATTGTTCATTAATATGAGAAATTATTTGGACTTCTATGAAATGGTTAGGGTCCAGTAATAGATATTGCCTCGATGAATCAGTAGTCTCATTGGATGATTCAATTGGCTAGCCACCATAGATGTAGTTTCACCCAGAATTTTGTATAAAATCTTATGAAAGGTCTTGAAGGTAAAGGTAACATGTACCTAGGAAACAAGGCATCCAATAATAATTGTGTTTCCTCATTTATAATCAACTAATATTCATCTAATATATTTTTCATCGACATATCTATCGGTATATTACATTTTTAGGCTTTAGTTATTACCCATTCCAAATATTTTTCATCAACATATCTATAGATACATTTCATTTTCAATGATTTAGATAGAATGTTTTTTAGTTTCTTACCTTTCCAAATTTGTTTTTCTTTATCTTGTTTTTTGAATGTAATTTGTTTCTAGTTTTTACCTTACCATATTTTTTACCCACATATTTTCAATTTATTTGTTTATATAGCTTGTGTGTCCAATTATTTTCCTTTCCATATTGTTTATTCTCATTGATTCATTATTGATTCCTCTTTACATAACTATATTGAGAATTTGTGCTCACCCTTATCATGATTAATTCCCATGTATCCCAAAACCATACTATGAAATATATGCATAGATTTAACAAATGGATTAGATTCACAATAGAAGTTATTTATTTATATTTCATAAAGTAAAAAAATAATGTTGTAATTAGGGTAGTAATTTATAATACAAGACTCATTTATGTATCTGGTTTACCAAAAGTAAAAAAATAAACATTTCTTTGTGGCCTGATTCCTTGTAATCATGCCAATATAATTAATAACAGACACCAACTTTAGGATTATAGGGCTAGGTCGCTACATATAGAACATTGTTCCCCTTGTGTACATTAGGTAAGGATATATGGAAGCCATATTGAGTATGGAAGTAGTGTGGGTTATTTTTATAATATAGATAAACTATTATGGTAACTGATATTAGTATAATTCACAGTATGATAATATTTTTGTTCCATCCCATTCCTAAGTACATATTCCTATAGGCCAGATCCCACATGTTCATGGATTTATAAATAATAGTATTGTTTGATTTCTGATTGATCATGTTTTTATCACAAGGTTTTTTTGGATACATCTATTTATGATATTATTCTTTCATTCATGTACTTGTAATATTCCTCATCTAAGTGAATATGTATAAATTTTATGAAAACTGGAGGATGTTTTATTAAAATATCATTCCATTTTATATTTCTCTAGAAATTGGTTTCTAATGATACAATTACCAATAACATGATGATATACTTTTTATAGATTCGTGGGTGGTATCCTACTTGGTTTTAGTGACCACATCCTAATTTTTCCATTCAAAATTTTTAGATATGGTCTTATAGGACTTAGGTAAATGATAGGGGGATTGTAAATTTTTGGATTCTCTTAAATATTATTTTTTTCATAATGGGTTGTGATGGTGCTGAACAATGGTTACATAGAGACTTGGATTTCATCTTATCATGTTATAGATTCATTTTTATCCTTTTTTCATAACATTGTATGTATAATTGATGTGTACATTTAACCCATGATATATTCTATTTATCTATCTATTTTTAGTTATTATTGGGAGATGTTTGGATTTATTGAGGATCTTTAGATTGTTGAGGGTCATCTTAGTTGACCTGTTAAGTCAAACCATTTTGGTTTTTTACAAAATGATATCAAATCCAATAACATGTTGTAAGTGTAATGAAACTGCCAAGGTTTTGTTCAAGGGATATGGTCGACAAGAGTTTGGAACTTTAGGATTTGAGTAGTATGAGAGGGAGGGTTCTTATTTAGCATAATTTCTTATCTATAATCATTTGATCATGGGGTTCCCATAATCTTCATCAAGCATAATCTTGATTTTTATGGTTATTCAAATAAACATGGTTAGGCGTTCATTTAAATAAACGAACCCCATTTTATTTTTTTCACTCATTTTTAGAATTCATTCATGGTTTAAATTCATATTTTGAAAACAATTTCATATGGTTTCTTGAATTCATATTGTGATTTAGAAACATACATTGAAGTTAATTTTTTATTTTCAATTGTGTTTATTAGAAAATGCCTCCTAGAATTGACCCTATAATTCTAAGAGATAAAGCTATTGGATAAGTTCTACGGCTGAATCCTCCAATAGATTCATCATTAGTGGAAGATTATATATGAAATATTTTACCTGTGGGACTAGTTTGTGTTGGAAACTAGGGAGGAGTATTTGATCATGGCTTAGTATTTTCCAAGAACAATCCACTTATCTTCTACAGTGACAGGGGATCCCAAGAATCTAAATAGTGGCTTCACCAGATTGAGATTATATTCTATTTTATTAAAACTCTAGAAGTATCTAATTTGTTTCTTTCTACTTATATGTTTAAATCACAAAGAAGGTAATGGTGGGACTCCATCTTGTAATCAATGTTACATGAGGATATTACCATGTCCTTTTTAATTAAGATCATCAACAAAAAGATATATCCTAAATTGTTGTGAGTAGAAAATTCATTGGATTTGTTGACCTTTGATCAAGGAGAGTATATAGTTTTGTTATATACCATATTTTTCTATGAGTTGAACTACCTTTCATCCAAAATTCTATTAAATAATATCTTTAATTCTTAGAGGTTTAGGATGGGTTTGAGTGGAAATATTTTTTCAATGCTAATAATTTTTTTCGTTTGAAAAATTTATTATGAGGTTGACAAGGTAGCTACAGTTGAGGAATAAATAATTTAGAAAATGGGTTTAAGTGGATCTTAAGTTACTATAGTGGTAGCCTGGGTGTTTCTTCTATCCAGAAAAGGAAGTGTAAGGGTGCATAGTTCACATTTGGAAATGTTTATGGGGATTTTATAAAACAATATTATGGTGTATACTATCAATGTTGGAGGACTGGTCATACAAATCCAATTCGTATGGTAGAATCTAGGAAAATTCATTTTTTTGTAAAATCAGGTCATCTTAAGAGTTTATGTGGATGAATGTATCAAGGTAGTATAGATTGATACACTATCACTAAGGGAAATCAGGAAAATTTTAAGGTTAAAAAGTGTGCTTGATCTCAATCTCATTCGAATGGGGATACATAGAAAATGAATAAATCATGGCAAGGAGTTTATGGAGGGTGTCTTTAAGCATTAAAATATTCACCAGAGTAATTTGAAGCATGTCCAACTCTTATGAGAGGTATGATGTTTAATTCATATTTTCTAGTTCTATATTTTGTTTGAATATATTTGTAACTCATTCTTTTGTATTTTATATATTTATTGGAATTTTAGGATTATTCATTGATATTATTTCTTCCATATAGGATCATTCCGCACCTTTGGGAATGAAGTTGGAAATAGGTTTTAAATGTCCCAAATATCAGCCGACTGTTGATGACTTCAAATTTCTATGGGATTTCTTAGTTATTTTTCATGATATATACAACCATATATTTTCATGGGTTGGTTGATCTGTTCTGAGACATATATCAACTGTTATCATTATAGAGTTATATTTAAATTCCATGTTGGGGTCTCTAATGTCTTCTATGGTGAGTGGGAATCCTAATTAGGATTAGTGGGACCAATTATTATCTATTATAGAATGATATTATGATATTTTTTAGATATGTTACCTATTTTATTTGATCATAATTTGATTTATCCATTTCCTTGAATGTTGATTTCATACCCAGTTGTATTTCTGGATGATTATTCTAGGTCATTCCCTGATAGGGAGGGTAGGTTCACTATTGTACTACTTCCTAAGATGATACCCATTTTTATTCCATCATATTTCACAGAACCTACAAATTTTTTGAATAGTAAATTGTTGATTTTGGATTTTTATGCCAAGGGATTTTTTAATACTAGTGCATCACCCATAGATTTACCTATTTACTTTTCCAATAAGGAATATGTAAGCCTTATACTTTTCATTGATTACCAAAAGTATAATCAGATGACCATTAAGAAAAAATACACATTTTGAAGGATTGAATATCTCTTTGACTGACTTAGATGATCCATATTGTTTTCTAAAATTTACCTACAATCAGGGTAACATCATTATAGAGTTAGATAAGTGGTTATAACTAATATAACATTTTGAATCTGGGATGGTCATTTTGAGATTCTTGTTATTCCAATGGGTCTTACTAATTATCCTTTGAAATATATGAAATTGATGTACCTGATCATCCATTAGTTATTAGAAACTATCATTTTAATTATTTTTGATGATATTTAGGTTTACTAAAAGTAATAATTAGATCACATTAATCATTTGAATATCATCCTCATAATCCTCAATGAACATCTATTAAAAGGTAATATTTCAAAATGTAAATTTCAGATTACAGATTTTTTGTTCATAGGACATGTTATACCTGATAGGGGAATAATAGTAAATCCTAAATATATTCATGTGTTAATGTTTTAATAGAAATCTAGAAATGTTTTTGAGTTTTAGATATTTTTTTTCAGTGGATGGTTATCATAGTTGATTTGTTCTTGATTTCTTCAAGAGTGAGTCCCCAATTACTAAACTAACCTATAAGGTTATCACATTTGAGTGTAATGATAAGTGATTGATATAACCTGGGGACTTAAAGTCAAGGTTTAATTCAGCTATAGTTTTTATTATTTAAGAACCAGGTTCGGGTTATGATGTTTTCTAGGATGCCTCATGTACGAGATTGGGATATGTTCCAATTTAGGTGAAACAGGAGGTGGAAAATGGTATTCCCAAATTATGTCCTTGTGATAATTACTATCCAACTAAAGATCTTAATTTTTGTTTTGTTATGCACACTCTCAAACCCTAGTTCCACTATCACATTGGTGAGTGATTTATGGTATATTTAGTTCATAAGAGTCCAAAGTACATTTTTACTCAAAGGTGTACAAACATGCGTTAGAGATGTTGGGGATAATATATAATTAAAATCAATTTTAATATCTATTATAATCCTAGAAAAGGTATTGTGGTAATCAAACATTAATAAATACATTACCAACCAAATCCTTTAAGGAATCTATAGAGGAGTAGTTTGTAATGTTTTTTTCACTAAGATTAAATTGGACGTGGAAGAGGCTAGTGGAAAGGTTTCCTTAGCACCAGCAATGATTGATATACCATTTGATGACCGAGTTCATCATTACTAGGTATCAAACACATATTTTTAATTTTTATGTAATATATTTATGGTTAGGGGGACCTTGGGTGATTTTTCTAGGTCTCCCGTAGATGATTTGGGTTTTTGAGTAAGGTATGTAGTTCAAGTACCTCTAAAGAACGAGTTGATGGATTGTAGACACCCGTCTTATTGGTTCAGGAACTTTAGGACTACCATGATATTCCATTACATGAAACACTAATACTAGTGTTCAGGTATGTGGTAGTTGATTTGAGATTTCGTTTCAACCAAAATATAAATTTAGAGCACTAGATACCTGATTTTTGGTTGCAACCATTAATCATTCTAGTTTAGGATGTAGAATGGGATATCTATTGATGTCTTTATCAATGTTCCAAAGAATCATAGGGGGAGGGATATGATTTGGGTGATCATTAATAAACATATGAAATTAGCACATATTCTCCCTATTAAAGAGGTGATAATGGTTGAAGCGCTTGAGTACTTATATGTTCAAGAGATTATAAAGAATCATGTAGTTACTTTTATGATTTTGTGACGACCATTCTTCTTCAAGATGAGGTAAGGGACAGAAAGGTGACCTGACCATCCTTTATCAAGACGAAGAAGAGATAATGATCCCAGAGGCCTTACTGGTGAACTGATCATCCCTAATAGATAACATACTGATGCTACCACGCTCTCCCAGAGGCCTTACTTCCACAGCCTTCCCACACACTCCTAGGCCACATACCACATCCTTCCTGCAAACACCTGGGCCACAACCACACCAAGTCATTCCCTCGGACACCTGATCCCCAAAACCTAAACCTCACCCAAAAGACACCTAAGAAAGAACAACACATCTCATCCCAAGTACACCTAGGAAAACCACCTCACACACAAACACCTAGACCCAAAAATCGAACCACAACCTACCAGAAAATTCTTGGGATACCATTTCCTAGAAGAGGGAGGAGAGAAGAATCAATAACCAACCATCCATCCTCCCACTTAGATGTTGGGAAAGGAAACCCTCCCCCATAACAATAGGGGTGTTAGGAACGTAGTTCTTATCATGAGTGGGTTTCATATAGAAATCACAAGGCACAACATGTATATATATATATATGTACCAAACACTAATCCCAACCTTTGGGTTTTCAATGAAATAACCAGCCCACAAAAAACTACCCTTGCTTCCACATTTAATGTATTACCACACATCCAAACACAGACTTAATACATAACCCCAACCAATTCATATATCCAATTATCATTCTACATTATCAAATCATTTAATTGTTTATTAAATCACATCTATGAAAAATACCAAACACAACATACCAAAAGTTACATCATAACCCATAGAAAATTCAAAAATGTCTATGGAAACTCCGGGAGATATCCCTACACAAGGTAAAAACATAATTCTTTAAAATATATATCCCAAACCATACTCAGAATCTCCACTACATGAAAACAACACATCAAGAAGAATAAAAAAACATAACCAGAACTCTGTCCCACTGTATGAATGGTCCATGCCCATCAAATAAAACACAACCCTAATTCAGACCCACTTCTCAACAAGTTAATACATTACCTAATCATTCAAACTCTCCAACATAAGATTCCATTACACCACATTCACCTCCCCATACACACTTCCACAATAAATAAGGAAAAGGGTATTCAAATTTAACTCACTTTTCTGTAATTCGACTTTGATAATCAGTGGTTATCATAGGAAAAGTTTCATCCTAGGGAATTTATTTAATTTACTAGATATATGAGCTTAACCAATTTTTCATCTTCACAACTATTCAAACAAGGGTAAACTGAAAGTATTTTTTAGTCTGGTGAAAAAACATAGACCACCGATAAAAATTATTTTCATAAATCACATTACCAACACAATTCATAGCATGGATCAAAGATAATAGATAAAACAACACACGCATCATCATTATATTCCCTTCCGAAATTTATTACTGTGGTAGCCAAAAGTATTATTGTAACAGATCCATTCATCTTCACAATACCCTTAATTTAGATTTGTATTTGACTTTAAGAAAAAAAATTCATGAGTTTACCCACCCTATATGATACACAATTAAAATAGGGATGAAGGAATACCTACCTTAAAAAATGGAAGATAAGAAACTTCTCCTTGCGCCAAAAAATATGGGGTTGTTAAAGCAACAAGATACTCCAAAGGAAAACTCAATCGATGCTTATAGGACATATGGGACTCCTCATGGAAGAAATGTTTTAGGCCCACCAAGAGGAAACATAAACACACTGGGAAGAGAAGATATCGCCTATGAGGATCCAGATCTTATATCAAAGGAAGGAAATGATTTCAAAGGCCATTAATGTTGGATAAAAATCAAGATAATGCAGTTTGACTATTTCAATATCTCGTTTGTGTTAGGATATTAAATATATAATTAATATCCTTTGAAATTCATTTACAGATTCTCAAACAAGGTTTTAGACTCGATTTATGTATAATAAAATGTACAAGGTGATAAATTGGAAAGACTATTAAATGGTGGAAATGACTCACTAATGGGTGAGTCACTGACGTAAGTCACCGATAGTGACTCACCGATAGTGAGTCATTGACATAACCCACCAACGTCTGACTCATCATCACAAGTCATCAACTCGCAACTTACCGTCATCAGACCTACTAATGCTCAAACTACTGACTCTCTTAAATTCCAACACCATATCCTACAATCACCCTAACCCATCGATGCTCTGACCTACCGATGCTGAGTTGCAAATGCGTTCCACCATTGAAAAAACTATAATTTTCTAAAACTCATGAAATGAGATACCATTTCCTCCCATAACACCCCAAATACTAGATTTTGATAATGTAATGGAATGATTAAGTCTAGAAAAATAATTAAGATACCCAAAAACTATTCTCACACTTTAGAATTCAAAACCAAACCTAGATGAAAAAAGGGGTTTGAACAACCAACCCATAAGATACAACTCAAGGATAAACCACTGTATGTTGCTCAAAAGATGGATTGAAACAACAACATAAAAGAACACCTCCTCCAACATCTGTTAACCCAAAAATTCACAAGATACCTCACATAATCACTAACTATCTAGACACATGAATTAATGAATTCCTTCCTCCATGTAAAGATACCATCAACTCTGGGCGACACTAACTCACCCGCACATGTTTAATCACAAAAAAATTAATGTGTCTTAATTATAAATCTAGTCTTCCCAATTTCACATTTTAGGACATTATAAAAAATTGCGAAACAAGGAAGAAACCCATATTATAGAAAACATGGTTCAAGCACTACACTATAAAGAAAAAAACATAATAAAAACTCAAAACAAATTTGGGTACTGGGAATGCATCTTCGTCTCCCATTCCAAAGTAATCTCTTCCTGGCCACCATACCTCCATGACATGCAAACCAATGGAATGGTCCACCCATGAAGTACCTTATCCCGATGATCCTGTATATCCAATGGATTATCCATGAACATTTCTTCACCTTTGATATCCAACTTTTCCTAGTCAATGACATGAGAGTCATCATGAAGATACCGATGAATCTGGGATACATGAAAGGCATATAGGATCCTCTCCAAAGTCAGTGGAAACACCAAAAAGTATTCCACCTCACAGAGTCACAATAACATCTCTAGGGGTCTGATGAACCTAAGAGAAAGCTATCTCCCACGGCCAAATCTCTATTGCCCATGTCAAGTTCTAGTATTACGATACCTTCATCCTTTCATAGACAACCTTCACCTCCCTAGTTGTACTTTGTTCAATGTTCGGACCATGAACAGCTACCTCCCCAACTTCTTCCCATCACAAAGGTAAAAGAAAAAACCTTCCATATATACATTCAAATGGAGGCATGAAAATGTTATAATGATAGTTGTTTTTGTAAAAAAAATATAACAAGTTAAAATTTCACACCCAATACCCACAAAAATCCTATAAACATGCTCGCCACATGTCCTCCTATGTCTGGATGGTCTTATCTGCCAGTATATCTAGCTAATGGCGGAAAGGAGTAATGCGGCGTAACTGAGTTCCAAAACCATTTTGAAATCCCCTCTAGACTCATGAGGTAAAAAGAACACCCTGATATGAGATGATGGATCTAGGAACCCCATTCATCCACACCATCTCATTCACATACCACTATGCTAAGGAATCCACAATTCCCAAATTCTTAATTGATAAGAAGTGAGCAGATTTCATTAGCTGATCCACTACTACCCATATTGCAATGCGTCCCCCTAATCCATGGGAAATACTAAGTTGAAATCCATTGATATTTCATCCCAATCCCACTTGGGGACATCTATGGTATCCAAAAAACCACCAGGAAGAAGTTTCTCAACGTTCACTTAGTGTCACACCAAGCACTCCACCAAAAACTAAACCCACAACCGGCTTCATTCCGGGACACCAAAACTACCCTCTCAGGTTTTGGTAAATCTTGAAAACTCTTTAACATACCACTAAGAATGAACTATGAAACTCAAAGGGAACACCCCCACACATCACCAATAGAAAAAATAGATTCTCCTAAAATAACATCTAATTCTTACTATTCTCCGACCATCCCTCCAGAGCATCACACTTGTCAATTTGATCACACATCAACTCTATGTCGGATTCTCCTAACTGAGAATCCTCCACCAACTAACTTAGTGATGAATAAAATGACATCTAAAACAGATAGCCTCTGACTCCATCCATTCTTACATCTAAGTGCAAGGAAGCCAACTCATCCACCACCCTCCAAGAATTCATAGATTCCTAAACAACCTCCCTCAAAGACTTCCTACTCAAATCATTGGCCACAACATTCCTTTTTCCTGAGGTTTAATAGATCTAGATGTCATAATCCTCAGAAACAGTATCCACCGCTGATGTCAGAAGTTCAAATCTCATTGGGAAAATATGTACCTTAAGTCATTATGATACGTGAAGACCGTGAAGTTCCCTTTAATGAGGTAGTTCCACCACAACTTGAGTGAAAACATGAACAATAATAGCTCCAAATCATGGATAGCATAGTTACGTTCATAGGGACATAACTAACTATACCAATAAGAGATCACTCTTGGATACTTCATCAACACACATCCCAAGACTAGGCAAGAACCATAAAAAATACCTCAAACATCATAAACTCCTATGGAAACTACAACATCAAAGCACTTACCAACATCCCATTCAAATAGACGAATGCTTCCTGTCACTTCTCACTACACACAAATTTATTGCCTTTTTGGTCCAAGCCATCAATTTAGATGCTACTATAGAGGTATCAGGTAAAAATATCTAGTAATAGCCTTCTAGACCAAGAAAACTGCAAACCTATACCACATTTGTGGGTGCTACCCAAGAATCAACTCCCTCTACCTTCGATGGGTCCACTGCTACACCCTACGGAGACACCACATGTCCAAGGAAGTGGACCTCTCATGTCCAAAATATATAGATGGATAACATCCAATAGAACTGGTGGTATCAATGACGCTCCATGATTGGTCTGAGATGCTTGGTATGCTCCTCCTCTGAATTCAAGTATATCAAGATGTTATCGATGAACAAGATTATGTAGTAGTATAATAAATCACAGATTAAACAGTTTATAATTCCCAAGAACATGGTTGGGGCATTCATAATACCAAACAACATAACCATGAAATATAAGTTCCCATACATACACCTGAAAGTAGTCTTCAGGATATCATCCTCCTTCACCCTCAGCTGGCAATATTCAAACTAATGATCGATCTTAGAGAATCAAATTTCTCCACTTCTCTGGTCGAATATATTTTTTATCCTCACAACAGGTTAATGGTTCTTGAATGTTACCTGCTTTATCCTCAGGTAGTCTATACACATCCTCAAACCAATATATACTTATTCTCAAACATTACTGGATCCCCCCATTGTGAGACACTGGGCTGGATAAATACCTTATTAATTGAATCGTCAATCTCAATCCTTAACTTGAGTAGCTTATAAGGTTCCATGTGATAACAATCCATTGAAATTGGAGAATCATCAGGTTGGAAGCCTATCCTGAAATCAAAACCACGTCGATGGGGTAGAGTCACTACCTCCTCAAGAAAAACATACAGAAAATCCCCAAAAACTCTAGGAACCCCAACCATCTCAACATCCATAGATTCCAATAACAGCTCATCCAACTAGGAAAGATGAGGCTCCACATGCTAACTGACCATTAGAGAACTCATCTCTCCAATTAAAACCACATGGTGCCCATTCACGTTTGAAAAATTGACTCTCATATGGAATAATTAGATGACTGCATGGACAGAAAAAAGTAGATGCACATGATGACACCGAATGGATGTTTCTATAGAAAGAAAAGATCCCCTCTAGATAAATGTGGCCCCAACATCAGTCTACATCCCTATAAAACATCAAAAAAGATGGTTTGACCATCGACTGGTGTACAAAACACCAGATGTGTAATAATTATCTATATGTCTTGTCCTAGATAAAGGGATATTCTGAGTGAAACAGAAGAGTGTGAAGATCCTAAATCAAAAAAATCACAAGAAAGAGTACAGAACACACTAATCATACCACGAACTGTCTTTTCTCCCACAAAAATTGTTTCCTCTATGGAATGAAACATACCGCTCCTAGCTCTTATACCCCTATTTTATCAATGGATCCTTTGACCACATCTGGGTCTAGGTCCTTGAGGAACACCTTGAGGCCGGCCTCTGCCTGCTTTGTCTCCACTTAGTGGAGCAAGAAACTATTTTCCCTAATACTAAAATATAATGGATGATAACTACTTCTGAGGTGGGAACAAAACCTACCCACATCCATTATATAGAAATCATAATCGGGACTGAATCAAAAGGTTCTTGTAGTATCCACAAGAGAAACTCCTCAGTCCCAAGCCTATGGGAAAACCACAAGGATAATAAGGTCGAAACTAAAACTACCAAGTTTGAATCCCCACAAGCCGAAACCTCGAAGTTCCTTATGAATGATACCTTCTAATGAAAGTCCTTCCCTTCCCAAAACACTACTGGCTCCCCTCTCGCTGTAGACCTCCTCGCAGGTGCATCCTCTCAATCGCTTCCTCCTTTTTATAGACCTCTAGGTATGTCAGTAATGTGGAGAGAGTAACTTCTTACTCGAGGGAAGAACGAAGTGCCTCTTCTAAGAGACTCCTCATCTAGAAAAAATATCTGTGTGAAAGTAAATAAGATCCTTGAAAATGATTCATAGTTCTCTTAAAGACAATCTCCCATGATGGAGGGAGAGTAGTTCATGTCACTTCTCATCCTTCATGGTCTAAGAGAGTAACACCTCCTGAAACTCCTTCTCAAAATCAACCCACAAAATAGTGGCCTCATTCTTCTCCCCTAGGTAGAGATTCCACCACTGACATGCTTCCCCCTACATCTGGCTCCCCCCAGAGAAACCCAGTAATCCATCAGAGCTCAGATCAAACTGAAAGTGATCAATGGATCCTCATGAAAAATCTTTGTCTCTTGATAGGAAATGATTCTTTGTACTTACCTAGAGTGTGACATTATAAATAATGAATCATCTTCTTACACTCCTCATCCTCACCCACTTGTTCAACCCTCCATCGATTGACCAAGTTAGCCTGTTAAGCCTCCGCTGCTCGTACCACACAAAAACGATGACCTTGCACCATAGATGAAAAGGTAAACAAGGAACTAATAATGTAGAGTAGTATGGAATTCATTTATGATTAATTTTATCTCATTTTTTATTTTAATATCCAAAAATTTCCCAAAAATAATAATAACAAGAGTCCTCTTGGTGAATGTACATTCCCAAGGGTCTCCACTGCTAAAATA
The DNA here is from genome assembly GCA_963277665.1 of Viscum album. Taxonomy (NCBI): domain Eukaryota; kingdom Viridiplantae; phylum Streptophyta; class Magnoliopsida; order Santalales; family Viscaceae; genus Viscum; species Viscum album. Next base: position 1,665,118,071 of record OY728128.1, read on the forward strand.
GTTTTTACACACATGGTCTTTTATAAATCCCTGATTCCATGCATCAGATCACAGGGGGACCTAATATCCCATGTCTTAGATAGTCTTTCATGGCCTATTTAACACACCAAGTTCACCTAACACTACTGGCCTACCATCCTATGAAATTATCACTTCAACTAACTCCAAACTCCATTCTATCTCTCAACAATTAGCCTCTGATACCATTCTATCATGACCCTCCTTCTTCAAGATGAGGGGAGGGATGGAAAGGTGTCATGAAATTCTATAATCAATATTAAAAAGAGATAATGACACCTCATGTCCCGCCACTAATATGCCTTGGAGTGGCGACCTATAAAAAGGTTATTCAAATCTCAGAAAATGGGAGGAATTGAACTTTTATAGTAATAATGACCTAGATATAAGATATATCGACCTCAAAACAACTCAGAGTCATGTTTAAATAAGAGAATACAAAATCCATCCCACATGCATGTTTAAATTAAAACCTCTAGAAAATACAATGAAATGTTCAATGTAAAAACCAAAACCAGACTATGTAGAGAAAAATAAACTGTCCCAAAATTCCAAGCTAGTATGGTCCATCACGGTCCAAATAATATTTTTGGAAGCCTAAAAATAGTTTATATATGTATGGTGATCATACAAGTATACTCAGTAAGAAAAGAAAATGTCTCTTGTGCACAAGTGGGGAATAATTGTAATGCCACTATGAGAAAACAGTAAACCCAGAGGTACTTAACATTGTATAATATCCACCCCAACCTCAACAAGTCATGCTCACCAAATAATATATGTAAAGTAAAGTAAAGTAGTAAGAACATATATAAAAGGGTACCCTACACAACTTCCCACTATTTAGTTGCTCATCCCAAATGGAGTTCATTATGATTATACCACACTCTTCCCCAAGCCCCACTGCCCCATCCTACCCACACACACCTGGGCCACATACCACATCATGCCCGCAAACACATGGGCAACAAGAACACCACATCCTGACCATAAACACCTGGGCCCCAAAACAAAAAACTCATCCTGAATACACCATGTGAAATTACACTGCATCTCATCTTGAAGACACCTAGGAAACACAACTAGCTCGAAGACACTTGATCCCATAATACAACACCACAACCTACCAGAATACTTTTGGGCTACCAATTCCATGAAGAGGGAGCATATAAGATCCATTAAGCAGTCATCCATCATCCCACCAGGATGTGGGGAAATAAAATCCTCTCCCATAACAAATGGGGGGGGGTGTTGACATGTAGTTTTCAACACGGGTGGGGTGCATATAGAAATCACAAGGAACTACATGTTTACATATGTAACAAACACTTATCCCAACATATGGGTTTTCCAATAAAAAACCTACCCACAGAAAATTTCCACTGCTTCCACCTCTTATGCATAACCAGACAACCATCGATGGACTGAATTAATAACCCCAACAAATTCATCTAAACAATTATCACTCTTTATTAACAATTAATTTAATTATTTATTCCATCCCTACCTAGGTATTTTCTAAACACATCCCACCACATGTAACATCATAACCCATAAGAACTTCACAAAATTCTTTGGAAACTCAGAGAGAAAGGAAAACACAAGGTAACACTATCCTTATTCAAAATTATCCCTCCCAAACCATCATCATTATACCCGATGCACGAAGAACACCACATAGAGTAGAACAATAAAACACAACCAGGTAGTAGTCCCACTATAATAACAAACCATGACCAACAACCATAACTCAACCCAGATTCAGACCCACTATTCAAAAATATCATCCATTCCACAATCAATCAAACTCTCCAACATGAGATTCCATTACACCATCAGCACCTCACCATACACACAACCATACTAAACAAGGAAAAGGGTATTCATATTTTACACACTATTCTTTAATTCCACTATAATAATCAGGGGTGATCACAAAACAGTTTTGATCTAGGTGAATCTGTTTAATTACCCTGATATATACGATTAATCATGTTTTCATGTTCCTAACCATTCAAATGAAGGTAAAAAACAAGTGTTCAAGACTCGGGTGTACAAAAAGATACAAATAAAATACATTATTTTTAGAGGGCACATGACCAATAAAATTCAAAACATGGATTATAGAAAACAGATAAAACAAAACAAGCATCATCATGATCTTGATTTCCACTCATTTATTACCAAGGAAGCCAAACTCATTATTGTAATAGGTTCTTTAATATTCAAAATATCCTCAATTTAGATTTTCATTTGATCATATTCACAAAGATACATGAGTTTACCCACCCTGCATGATACACAATTAAAATAGGGATGATGTAATTCCTACCTCGAAAAACAGACAATCAACAACTCATCCTTACACAAAAAATAGGGGGTTGAACAAGTAGTAGAGGACTCTAAAGAAAAAATAGAGAGATTTCTATAACACAAATGTGACTCCTCAAAGAAGAAAGGTTTTAGGCACACCAAGAGGAAATAGAAATAAACTGGGAAGAGAAGATCTCTGCTTAGAAGAGACAGATCTAATATGAAATGATGGAAATTGTATCAATGGAAATTAAAGCCTGATCATGATCAATATTACACTATTTGACAATTTCAAATTCTAAAGTGTGTTATGATATAAAATATATAATTAATATCCTTTGAAACACATTTATAAATTCTCAAACAAGGTTTTAAGCTCTATTTACATTAAATAAAATGTAAGAGGGTAGAAACTGGAATGACTAGAAATGATTGGAAATGACTCACTGATGGGTGAGTCACCAATGAGGGTCAAAGATAGTGAGTCCCTAGCAGTGAGTCACCAATGCGACCCAACAATGACTAAATTACCGATGTGAGTCACCGATCCCCGACATACCGACACCCGACCTACCAATACCAAACCTATAGATACCAGACCTAATGACACCTTGATCTATTGACGCCATGAACTACCGACTCCCTGACCTACAAATTCCCTGACCTGCCAACTCCCTAACCTACCAAAATTGAGTCACTCATGCAACCCAAAATTGGAAAAAATGAAACTTGGGAAAACTCTTGAAATGAGTTACTATTGGCTCCCAGAACACCGCAAATAGTAGATTTTGATAGTGTAATGGACCAGGTAGGTCTAAGACATTACACATTGTGTATGATAGGGACCCCTAGTTTATATCAATGTTTTCAATTATTTTTCAAGTTGTAATGGGGACCAACTATGTTAATAAATACATAGTAGTCTAAGATGGGCGGGTAGACTATGTGAGTTATTCATATTCTTGAGGATATACTTTGGGTGTGTGGGAAGGATTTTGGTGGTTCATAGAAATATCAACTTCATTTGGTCTAATTTTAATCGAATAATTGTTATTAAGATTCTATTGAATTATAAAATTTCAAAATTTTGTGTGGATAACCAGTCAATCACCATATTTTAGGTGGAGTTAGGAGTATAGTCTTTACTTGGAACAAGACTTGTTTAGATAGTAGTAGAAATGGTATAGTTGATCCCAAAGAGGATAGTGACCACTAAAATTCAATAAAAATATTATGAAAAATATCATCATCATTTTTTAGAATTTTTGGCCATTGAACGGGTCATTTTTAGAGTTTTACATTGCTTGGGACATCATCCATTGGGTAAGAAGGTTATGTTTGCACCGAGGTTTGTTAGCAATTTTGATATCATTGAACACCTTGAATACGTGACTTCTCAGTTGGACATTCCATATCATATAATATTTATGGAATACATGTTTCATATATACAGAATAAGGGGGTATCATCCAGACCACTCCCATGTGATTGAATGATATGATATAAATCTTGAGCCATACACCTATGTTTTTCAACAAATAATTCATAATTGAGGATCACCGAGATATTGTACTTTATAATAAAATAATCCATTTTATCTATATAATATGTAAGTGGAGACATGATAAATATGATACGTGGGACTAGGAATCATTAATGTGGAAGTAGTGGCATTATCTTTTTGAGAGTCTAGATTCTTGACTAATTGATGGGGGTAAAAACTATTATGGTGGGATGAATTTATACACACTTTAGGTCACATCTATGATTTATTTTGATCTTAGTTTTTATTTTGTGAGGTTCAGGATGTTTTTGGGATTTGACTATTGAAAATTTGGATAGTTTGAGAAAACCAACTAGATTCATATTTTGGGTGCTTTGTTATCACAAACCATGGGGTAACCATGCAATATAGAACTGTGATATCCAATAAAATTTAACATGGGTTTTCATACTATGATACCCCTTAGACAAACTATGATGTTTTTTGGGACTTCTCTAGGTATTTTTTAAAATATTTAGAGGGATTTTTAAAATATTTTGGATATCCATGTGAAACTGTGTCCCTGATTCTTCAATGTTCAAAGGGAACCACATGTTTAACAAGGGGTTTCTTAAACTGTGTAGTCAAATTGTGCACCCAATACCAAACCACATAAAATTTGATATTATATATGATTCAATGATGCATTTTTATATATAATACCTAACTATTCCCTTTTATTCATGAACTATACTCTTCCTAGTTCTTATGAGGATTCTCTCATTGGATTATAAGTGGCCTCCCTTTGTTCTCAATGGATCTCTTCAAGCTATGTTCCATTTTTGGATATGATTTCTTCTCTAATATCTGGATGTTCTGGTGATCTATCTTCCCTATTTTATATTAGAACCTAATTGGGACTTTATTTTAAGATCTAGTCAGATTTATAGATAACTGATAATGTTTCATATATATATCTAGGATTTCGAGGACTGTATCACTTTAATTCCCATTTCCATTTTTGAAGGAGGCCAGTTTTACTCCATTGGTGTGGTTGGTGTCTCTATAAAAAGGTTATATATAATGAAATACATGATTTTATTTTATATTAAATTGGTTTGGTTTCTGGAATTGAATGAATTGATCTTAGGTATCTTGGATTATATTAAAGATGTAGTTACGAGTGGTATTTTTGTAAAATATTTTATGAACATTATGAGTTTGATGATATTACTTAAAAATAATTTTGACTAAAAATTGGATTTCCAGGCTTGATAGGAGTGATTATTTGAAATTATAATTATTATAAATGTTTGATCATTCATTTAAATTATTTTTGAAATCATAGAACATTTGGAACCTTGGGAATGTCGAGTATGGACACTTGAAAACCATAGGGAGTGTGAATCACAATAGGTTATTCATGTGATATCAAAAGAATATGGTAGGAAATGATATGGGTAAGATTATTGATATTCCTATTTAGTATATCATCACATTTTTGAGTACATATTTAGATTTTCTAGAGCCCACTTTTTCTTGGTTTTATTCAAGATAGTATAGTTTTTTGTTTTATTTCTCAAATGTTTATCAAAATTTTCCATGTATACTTATATTTATCATTTTATGTTATCGTTAATTTCTAATCATATTTTTTGTGGATATGAAATTATTATATGAAAACCAATAATCATTTCATTACAATTGGTTTACAATTGAAATTTATTTATAATTTTTTTTAATGTAGAACTAATGGTTCATAGTGTTAGACATTTTATAGAGTATTTGTTTGTATCCTACTAGGATTCATTTTCTATATACTACTTTTTATTTTGAAATTTTTTTGATATAGTTTTTTTACTCTATTATTGATAATGGTGTTTGGTAGTTTTCTAGATTTTATGGATTATCATTTTATTTATAGTGGGTTGTGATTGTACTGACAGATAGACACATAGATATATGGATTTTATCATAACATGTTATAATTTTAGGTTTATCCATTTAACTTGACACTTTGTGCCTCATTGATTTTTACTCTTCTTCTATGTTGTAATATGTTTATTATTATATTTTTTGTTAATCGTGATGATTGTTTTGATACCTTTTTGGTCTCTACCCAATGGTGGGTTATCTTGACTAAAATATTAAGTTGAACAGATTTTGTAGTTTATTGTCAAGGAGGGTGAGAGTTACTTGTTATGAATGAGTCTCATCCATGAGATAATATAGAAAGTGTGGATTCTTTAGAAAATTTCAATGATAACACAATATATATAGATGTCATATAATGATCATAATCGTCTCTCATTGGAGTTTAAGGTTGGTGATGAAGTGTTTCTTTGGGTATATATTCATCTAGGACACCATGTCTTAAAAAATAAATTGAATCTAACACCATGGTATGTCACTCCATTCAGGGTTATAGAAATTATTGGAAAGGTACCCTATCAGTTGACATTTCCACCACATTTGACCTCAATTAACTATTTATTCCATGTATTCTAGTTTAATAAATATCACCCAGACCAATCTCATGTGATCAAATTGAATGATTTGGAGTCAGATCCTTATGTAACCATTATGGAGTATCCTGTTTATATCAGGGATTATCATAACATGGTTCTCCATGGTAGATCAATATGGTTTTTATTTTTTATTTGGTAGTGTTGTGCCTATAGTCATAAGATATGTGAGTGGTATGATTTGGGTAGGGAGAAATTTCCTCACCAATTTTTAATTTAGGATGCTTGAGGATTTTAAGGGGGCAAAAATTGACATGGGTGGGTGGTTTATGACAATCTAAGAGTCACTGGTTTGTATTTTTTTTATTTTTATGTATCTATTTATTCATTCTCATATTTCCAGAGAGCTAGGGAGTGCAAAATCACGTTTTTGATGGAAACTATCCACAACGATAGGTTTGTGGTTGGTTTTCCTTAACATTATAACGGATTATATTTGTCTATAGATCCATTTTCATGACATGAGAATTGTTTTTGTAACCATGAGGGTGTTCCCAAGAATTAAATGGATGTTCCTGAAAATATTGTGTCTCTTTTTTTGGTGACATAGATCTACCATCATTATTGGTGTAAGGTTTGTATAACAATGTGCCAAAAAATTATGGTGTTTTTAGAAGATTAAAATTTTGAGAAAATACCATTTTCCCATAGTAATTTTTATGTTACCCCCTTTATATCTCTATCTCATCATGAAAATCCCTCTCCTTTTTCTTGGGAGATATTTTTCTTGGGTTTCTGGTTGGTCTCATTCTTCCCTTGGTGATTTCATTCACTTAATATCGATTTTTTATTGATTTCACCTTTCATTCCACTATTATACCTTTATTATTCATTTTTCATGGAAGAGTGATAGACAATCATGATTTATGGCCGAATATAGTTTTGTTAATCGAAATTTTGTACTGTTTTATTGTGGTTTAGGTGTGTGAGGACCTTCCCAACTCAAATATAATAGTTTCAATCAATGGTGACAAGTTTATAATTTATTTCGAGGTATGTACCTATTTCTTAGAGAGTTTTCTATGTCAAAAAAAATCCTTTATTTCATTGTTTTTATTGTAAAATTGACTTTCAATTGATTTCTTATTAATGTTCTATCCATGTTTGATGTAATTAATGGGTTTTATTGCCCATTTAATGTTTTTAAGTTTATTTTCAAAGGTATTTCACAATATTGGACTCCATGTTTTTTATAATATTCATCAAAGAGACTTTATTGATTTAAATAATTTACTTTTGGGGATTTAAAAATGTATTTATCTTGAAAATTTTGATTTCATGATGGTTTATTCCATTTAATTTTGAGATGTATTATATGATCAACACTTGTAATTGATTTAAATTTTTTTCATTGAGTAGTACATGGAGGACCATGGGTGTGTGTTTTTTCATGACTTAGACAAAGAGTATTTTATCAAATTGAACAAGTGAGATTCTAAAATTACGTCTATAGGATTGAGTGAGCCTTTGGAGGGAAGCGTAAGTGAGCTTCTTGAATGTTTACAAAGGGACTGAGTGGGATCTTGGATGTTTGGTATTGGAGAATAATGAGAGTGATTTAAAACTTTTTTCACTTGATTTTCCAACTATCAAAAAAATTTTCAACTAAGGAAAACAACAACCATATGTTTAGAAACAATGGTGCATGATTCTTATGTCTGGTTGGGTTTTTTTATATGCATATTTTTACTGCCTTGGTTGATGAGTTTTTTTACTCTTATAACCATGTTACATTATTTTGTTAAGTTAAATTGTATATTATTACACCAATGTTGATTACATGTGTGTGTGTTTATATTTTTTCTAGATTTCTTTATTTCTTTTTTTGATCCTTGTTCTTCATGTATCAGAAAATGGATTATTTGAGAAAACTAAAGGGATTTATAAAATGTTTCTTTCAAGTGATCTTTTTTTGAAAACATTTTATGGGTTTGAAAATACGATTTAAACCAGATTCAATTGTTTTCATGATTAAAATCACTATATGGATTCGTGGTGGTATCTTATTGGGATTTTTCCACACAACCTACATATGACTTTTGGGTTATGTGGACTTTGATTTTCTTAAAAAATAAAAAGTCAAGGGAACCATGCATTTGAGTTGATCTTCTTGATCACTAGGATATGAGGTTTCTTAAAATATAGGAGATGTGGTATCATGAGGCTTACCTCATGAGTTATTTATTTATATTTTATAAAAAACAATTGTATTGTAATTAGTGTAGTCATTTGTAATAAAAGTGTCATTTATGTATATGGTTTACCAAGACAACTAAACTGATCCATCTTTCAGGTGTTGATACCATTTAATAAGGCCAATTTAGTTATAATAGACACTGGATCCGGGATTCTAGGATTAAGTCTCTATAGTTGGTATCACATGAAGTTTAGTAACAACCTTGGAAACTATATTTATGAAAACACAGGTTGGAGAACATAACCCTAAGGTATAATTTGAGGATAAGTATAGAATAACACCATAATTTTTTGTTAAAGTATAGATTATGTGGGTCTTATTGACAATACATTATGTCACAATATGACAAGTGGGTGTGGGTTTGGTACAAATGTACCTAATATTAACAACACCAACATGGTGTTTTGTGCTTGGATTATGGTAACCTGATACATGACTGTGAGCCTTACTGCACACCTGGTTTGACACTCCCAGGGGATTTTCATAGGAAAATACATTTTTTCTTTGAAAACCATTATGATGAATTAAAATAGACAATGAACATGAATATCATTATCTAAACCTATGAGGTTTTATATTGAAAATAAAATTTCATGATTTATAAATACAACTAATGATATTATGGGTAAACCATATCCTGGGGATGAATTTATGTGAAAAAATAGTAATTAAGTATTTATGTATTGAGGCTGCATTTAAAAACGGAATTAAAATATTATTTAGTGATTAATAGTATTTCAAGTATTTATATATTCTTTTTTAAATTGTATTAATTAGGTTTTAGAAAAGGAAAACCTATAAGTTGGGTGACAACCTATCAAATTCATCAAGGTTGTGGGTCATGAACCCATGACTGAAGGAAAATAAGGGTTTTATTCCATGCACTGATCTAGGAAATGTCATGGTCAATTTTCCATTGTTTTTAGCTAAACAATTTGATGAAAAGATGTTAATGATGAACTAGTAGTATCGATTTTGAAAATTAGAGATTAATATGTTAACTGTATTGGGTTTAGAAGATATTAGAAGACAAATAGTTGGACATTTTAATCTTTTATATGCCTTAGAATCCATTAAGAGTTTATATTAGTGCATCAGAGATAAAAAAATCCATTATTGGTAATTAATTTCTATGTGTATAGGAATGAATTATAATTTTATCCCATTACAACCAATAGCTAGTATTGTTCACATGAAATTGAAACCTATCAATTATGGATATTTCCTTATTTTAAATGTTAGAAAATTAATTTCACAATAATATAAAATGAATTTGAAATAAAATGTCATACTAATACCTTAATTTATGTTGAATTGATTCTCTTTTAAATCATCATAGATTTATGGTATTGAGGTACTCAAAATACTATCGATCATTCACTTGTTTGGGATTGACGACCTCATTCAATCCCTATTAATATTTATACTTTTCCTCTAAATCTAGGTCTCTACTTTCCACTAATGATCTCATACATAGAAACCAAGATTCATGGTAGTCCATGTGACCCTTCTACATCCCATTCACACTTCTTTAGTGGATGGTATACAAATTTTTCTAATGATGTGGGATTTCAAACATATGAAGTATCAAATTATCTACCACCATGATCATGTTTATATTATGAGGACCCAATTTAATTAAGGTGTGGAGAATGTAACTACTTGAAATTCTGGAGTACAAAATTGTATTAAATATCGTACTTGAAATGAAACAATAAACGTTTAAGGGGATATGATATCATAAGAAACCACTATATATTTACTATTTTAAATAAATTAAACAGATGATATTTATTGTAATGTGCACAAAAAAATTTTAGATTTCATTAGACACAATATAAAATTTCATCAATAGCTTGTGTTACATGTAATATTTTCATTCCTCGATAGCCTGCATTACACGCAAGATCAAGTTTTACCAAATAACAATGTATTATTTAAATATTATTACTTAATTAAATATGATATAAATTAGAACTTAAATTAATTGTTTTGAATATTTATACATATCTTATACAATTATTTTTTACACCAATATAAAATTAATTTATTGGGTAACAATTAATGAGAAATGAAAATAAGAACCAATTGAATATAATAATAATAATAATAATATTTATGCTTCCAAATGAGTTTTAAATTAATAAATATAACTAATAACAAATAGTGAATGATTTTAATTAAACCTATATGTTATATATTCAATAAAATAGTTTTATATATTTTTCTATTTGTTTTGATATGCATAATATAAAAACAAGCCCTATTTCACACATAAAAAACTATATTTTTATAAAGGCAATTTTATTGCCTTTTAATAGAGAACATATTTTAAAAATTAATATTTTACAATCTAATAAAGTTAATTTAATTAAATAAAAGAAATTATGTAATTAATAATTTCAAAATTATCTTTTGGTTATTTTTTTAATTTTCCTGAGAAACTTTATTTTTTGATAAATAGTGAAAATACTGCATTTTAATTAATAACTTCATTTTCTGTTATGTAATTATTAATTTAAAAAATATTTTAAAATTTTTATATAGTAAAATTACATAAAAAATTAATATATTAACACAATTTAGGTTACTAGAATCAATTTTACATTGAAATTTAATATAAAAACATAACTATATTTTGAACAGATTTGTACTAAAATGAGTCTAACTGTCTGTCTGCAAGATTTTCATTAATATAAATTTTTAAAATGTTATGATTTTAATTTATAAAAAATGAAAAAAAAATATTAATTAGGATTATATTTTAAATATAATAATATCAACTTATTTTTTTACAAAAATGTTCAGTTAAAGTTATTAAAATTAAATATAGTGTTTAAGGTGTAATTATGTTTAAAAATGGACTGAACCTTATATTTAAGGGCCAAAATGTCCTATAAACTTTTAAATATCCAATTTTATGTTAATATTATTCCATGAAACTTATATTATGGAGTTTTTTGGTTTTTTATAACCTTTTTTAGGTAAGAACATGTGTACACATAACTTGTTTCCAAACCATCAAAGTGAGTCAATTTTTTTTCCTATAAAAGGCCACCAACTCTCACCATTCCTCACACATCTCAAGCCACATTGGATCATGTAAACACTTACCAAGTAGTATTACCAAATACATACCCTAATCCTAGAATCCTATAATTGATAATAGATAAATCCATGGAAACTTTTGGTTTAAACCAAAAGAACTTACCCGATTAAGAGGTAACGTCTTCTCCCATGATATTTAGTTTTATTTACATTATTCAAACCTATACTCTTATTATTAAATTATTAAATATAAAAATTTAATTTTAAATATTCTAGGATGTTTATTTGTAAATATTTATAACTAAACATACACACACCTCCATCTAAAGGGTAAAAACATATTGTTTTTGTGTATGGTGAAGTAGTGCCTCACAAAATAATGATTATTCATTTTCCCATTTCCAACATTCGTTGTTGGAAATTATGGCCGACAAAATATTTATATATAATATTTATTTTATTTTTTATTTATTTAGTATTATTTAATTATTTTACAGCTTATACACTTATAATTTTTATTTTTTGTTAATATGATAACATCGTTTGAAGACGTGTGGACTACTGCCCCCTCAATGTGATGTGATTCGTTCGCTCGATCCATGTAACGTATAAAGGATGATTATAATTGAAAATATGAGACATAAAAAAAATTATGATATTAATGACATAATTACCTTTCTTTTAATATATATATACATATATCATTTTATTTTTTTAATCCTTTCACACACTAAAAAGTGATAATGTCGGCAGTGGGCGTGTGGACTACCGCCACCTCGACCTGATGTGATTACTTTTAAATCATGATAATTTTAAATATAATAATATTTGACTAAATAATATAGTACTAAATATATTATTATCATTATAAAAATATAAAATTCTACTTACATTATTTCCATAATGATCATTGAAAAATGAGAACCTTACTCATGCATACGTATGACCTACCATCTCAATTATTTTAACGTTCGTTCATTTTTCATAAAAAAATTTAATGATGGATTTTAAAAGTATAATAAATGTATAAATATGATAATTCAGTCATTATTATTATTTTTTATATAATATATATTTACCCCTTTTACCATAGTTGACATACCAAAGATGTTTTTGACACATAAACCGAATTTAGTAAAAACACCCAATGAGTACATAATTGTTTATGTAGTTTTTTAAAACATGGTAATAAGTGAAATTAAAGTAATTATAAAAATGAAAAAGGTTCTCAAGAATGTAAAAAAATTCCCTACGTTTATTATACATGAAGTTAAATTATGTTCACAAAAAATAAAACACAATGTAAGGGATTCTTGTCTTACTTTTATTTTTTATGGAATACACCATGTACACCACATGATTATTTCATATAGCGTATCTACATCCCACTGTATACAAGATATCAAGAATAATTTTTCTTTATGGTATAAAAAACATTCCATCTTCAGAATAATGAATTACATGATTCAAGTGGTATGAGATACTTTGGGATGTTTAATGATTAATTTACTAAAACATATTATTAGTGATTTTCTTTTAAATAACAATTAATTTTGTGATTTTTGACTGTTGTTAGGAAATAATAATTTTATTGTAATAATTTTTCATTTGGAATTATCATTAATATCTATATTTTCAAACAATTGATATTTTTATTTCCTAACCCATGTAATATTTTACATACAATGTCCACGTTGATAGTTATTTGATTAATTGGGGAATTATTGAAAAATATATATCTTCTATTCAATATAGATACATTTTGATAAGGAAAACTGTTCATGAATGTGAGAAATTATTTAGACTTCTATGACATGGTTGGGGGGTAGTAATAGATATCCCATCGATGCATCAGTAGTCTCATAAGATGATTCATTTGGATATCCACCATAGATGATGTTTTACACAGAATTTTGTATAATATATTATGATGGTCTTGAAGGTAAAGGTAACATGTACCTGGGAAACAAAGATTCCAATAATAATGGATTTTTCTCATTTATATTCAACTAATATTCATCAATGATATTTTTCATTGACATATCTATTGGTAAATTACATTTTTAGGATTTAGTTATTATCCACCCCAACTATTTTTCATCAAAATATCTATAGATACATTTCATTTTCAATTATTAAGATGGCATGTGTTTTAGTTTCTTACCTTTCAATATCTATTTTTCTTTATCTGGTTTTTTAAATGGAATTTGTTTCTAGTTATTACCTTATAATATTTGTTACCCACTTCATTAAATTTATTTATTATATGGCTTGTGTGCCCAATTATTTACCTTTCCATATTGTCTATTCTCATGGATTCATTATTGATTCCTCTTTACTTACCTTTATTAAGAATTTGTTCTCACCCTTATAATGATTCTTTCCCATTTATCCCAAAAACATAATATTAATTATATTCATGGATTTACCAAATGGATTAGAGTTACCATAGAAGTTATTTATTTATATTTCATAAAGTAAAAAAATAATGTTGTAATTAGGGTAGTCATTTATAATACAATACACATTTATGCATCTGGTTTACCAAGACTACAAAACTAATCACACTTTCATAGATTTATTCCTTCTAATCATGCCAATATAATTGATAACAAACACCAACTCAGGGATTCTAGGGCTAGGTCGCTACATATAGAACATTTTCCCCCTTGTGTACATTGGGTAAGGATATAGGAAAGCCTTAGTGAGTATGGAAGTAGTATGGGTTATTTTAATAATATATATAAACTATTATAGTAAATGATATTGGTATGATTCATATTATGAAAATAATTACGTTCCATCCCATTCCTATATAAATATTCCCATGGACCAGATCCAACTTGTTCCTGGTTTTATAAATATTGATAATATATAATTTCTGAATGATCATGTGTTTATCAGAAGGCATTTTTTGGATACTTCTATTTCTGATTTTATTTATTCTTTTATGTACTTGTAATATTCCTCATCTAAGTGAATATGTGTAAATTTTATGAAAAATGGAGGATGTTTTATTAAAATATAATTCCATTTTATATTTATTTATAAATTGGTTTCTAATGATACAACTAACAATAACACGATTATAGACATTTTATAGATTCATGGGTGGTATCCTACTTGGTTTTAGTGATCACACCAAACTTTTTCCATTCATAATTTTTAGATATGGTCTTATAGGACTTAGGTAAATGGTAGGGGGATTGTACATTTTTAGATTCTCTTAAATATTATTTTCTTCATAGTGGGTTGTGATGGTGTTGAACAATGGTTACATAGAGACTTGGCTTTCACCTTATCATGTTATAGATTTTTTTTAGCCTTTTGGCTTAACATTGTTTGTATCATTGGTGTGTACTTTTATCCCATGATATTATCTACTTAACTATCTATTTTTAGTTATTATTGAGACATGTTTGGATTTATTTAGGATTTTTACCTTGTTGAAGGTCATCTCAGTTGACCTGTTAAGTCAAACCATTTTGTTTGTTACAAAATTATATCAAATCCAATAACATGTTGTAAGTTTAATGAAACTTCCAAGGTTTTGTTCAAGGTATATGGTCGGAAAGAGTTTGTACCATTAGGATTAGAGTAGTATGAGCTGGATGGTTTCTATTAAGCTTAATTTTTTATCTATAATCGTTTCATCACGGGTTTTCAATGATCTTCATCAAGAATTATCTTGATTTCTATTGTTATTTAAATAAACATGGTTAAGAGTATATTTAAATAAACAGACCCCATTATAATGTTTTTCATTTCATTATTAGAATTCATTCATTATTTAAATTCATATTTTGGAAACTATTTCATAAGGTTTCTTGAATTAATATTGTGATTTAGAAACATACATTGAAGTTAATTTTTTATTTTCAATTGTGTTTATTAGAAATTTCCTCCAAGAAGCAACCCTCTAATCCCAAGAGAGGAAGCTATTGGATAAGTTCTGCAGTTGAATCCTCCAATAGATTCATCATTATTGGAAGCTTCTATATGAAAAATGTAACCTATCGGACTAGTTTGTGTTGGAAACTAGGGAGTAGTATTTGATCATGGCTTAGTATTTTTGAAGGAAAATCCACTTATCTTCTACAGTGACAGGGGATCCCAAGAATCCAAATAGTGGCTTGACCGGATTGAGATTATATTTTATTTTATGAAAACTGTAGATGTATCTAATATGGTTGTTTTTAATTAAATGTTTGAAACAAAAAGAAGACAATGGTGGGACTCTATCATGTAATCAACGTTACATGAGGATATTACCAAGTCCTTTTTAAATAAGATCATCAACCAAAAATTATATCCTAAATCATTGTGAGTAGAAAATTCATAGGATTTATTGAACTTTGATAAAGGAGAGTATATACTTATAGTATATACCAATTTTTCTATGAGTTGAACTACCTTTCATCTAATATTGTATTAAATGATTTCATTAATTCTTAGAGGTTTAGTATGGGTTTGAGTGGAAATATTTTTTCAATGGTAATTCATATTTTTCTATCAAACATTAATTATGTGGTTGACAAGGTAGTTATGGTTGAGGAAAAAATAATTTAAAAAATGGGTTTAAGTGGATTTTAAGTTAATATAGTCGTTGACTGGGTGTTTCTTCTATCCAGAAATGGAAGTGTAAGGGTGCATGGTTCACATTAGGAAATGTTTATAGGGATTTTATAAAACAATATTATGATTTATACTATAAATTTGGGAGGACTGGTCAAAAAAATCCAATTCGTATGGTAGAATCTAGGAAAATTCATTTTTGTGGGAAATCAGGTCATCTTAATAGTTCATGTGGATGCATGTATCAAGGTAGTATAGATTGATAAACTATCACTAATGACAATTAGGTCAATTTTAATGTTACAAACTGTGGTGGCTCTCAATCTCATTTCAAGGGGGATACTTTGGAAATGAGTAAATCATAGGGAGGAGTTTATGGAGGGTGTCTTTAAGCATTAAAGTATTCACCAAAGTAATTTGAAGCATGACCAACTCCTATGATAGGTATGGTGTTTATTTCATCCTTTATGCATCTATATTTTGTTTTATTATATTTGTAACTCATTATTATATATTTTATATATTTATTAAATTTTTAGGATTATTCTTTGAGATTATTTCATTCATTTTGGATCATTCTATGCCTTTGAAAATGAAGTAAGAAACATGTTTTAAATGCCCCGAATATTAGTTGACTATTGATGACTTCAAATTTATATTGGATTTCGTAGTTATTTATCTTGAAATATTCAATCATATATTTTCATGGGTTTCTTGATCTATTTTGAGACATATATCAGCTTTTATCATTATAGAGTTATTTTTAAATTCCCTGATGGGGTCTCTCATGTCTTCTAAGGTGAGTGGGAATCATATTTAGGATGAGTGGTTTCTATTATTCCTTACGCTAGAATGATATCATGATATTTTTTAGATATGTTCCTTATTTTATTTTATCATAATTTGAATTATCCAATTATGTGAATGTTGATTTCATACCCAGTGGTCTTTCTGGATGACTATTCTAGGTCATCACCTGATAGGGAGGTAAAGTTCACTATTTACCTACTTCCTAAGATGATACCCATTTTTATGCCATCATATTTCACAGAACCAACTGTGTTTTTGAATAGTAAATTCTAGATTTTGGATTTTTATGCCAAGGGATTTTTTAATACTAGTGCTTCACCCAATGAATTACCTGTTTACTTTTCCAAGAAGGAAATTGTAATCCTTAGACTTTTCTTTGAATACCAAAAGTATAATCAGACGACCATTAAGAAAAAATACACATTTTGAAGGATTGATGATCTCTTTGACTGACTTTAATGATCCACTATGGGAATTATGGATATATAAGAAATGATTTCCCATAGATATAAGGATTTACAACCACTATGGGTATTTGAGTCATCATCAATGCTTTTTTAAGAGCTTTATATAGGGGAGTGTTGATCATTCTTCATTATCTATGGTTTCACAGGTGTGATCAGATGATTTTATGGGTGTATTTTCTCCCCCTTAGGATAAATTTAATTGACACTTGGAAAATAAGGCTCAGGTCAGGCCTATTTTAGGAGGTCTTTATGCAACTGATATGGAACCTATGGACACCAAATCTTTGACAGTGACTAAAATGGACATGGAGTTTACCCCTTATTCCACTAAATATATATTATTTTAAATAGGTGTTTCATATTAATTAATCTCATTAGATATTATCGATGATTTTGGAATGTTAATTATGTTGATTCCCATTAGGTTGTATTTTGTTAACCCACTTAGTAAGAAGAAGGAGAAAGATTTTATATGACCAAAGTTCCATGTTTTAATCACCGATGTAGAAGTTGTGATAAACTTACACCATTAAAGTTTTTATCTCATCATCCTCATGTGTTGGTTGATTAGTTTTATGTTTCAGATTGATTGAAATAACTTTTGGTTCACCTTTATATCTATGAGAGGTAAAACTCATGTATTCTATGGTTTGCAGGTCTTGAGGTTTGGGAGGGATGATACATTTGTTTTAGAGAATATATTGATAATGTGTTGGTTTTTAGGATTTTATTTGTTTTTATAGGGAATAGTTTAATTTTTTTCTGTGGTTATAGACCGATACCACGTTATGTTATTAGAGGATTTTTTGTTGAAACCACATCTAGTGGTCAAGTTATCTATCTATAAACTCTCCAAGATGATCCCCAAATATATACAATCCAATAATATAAATTTTTATGATTTTTTAGAGTTGAAGGATTAGTTAGAGGTTCTTGAGAGTAATGGATTTATTAATCCTCTAATGTCCCCATGAGTGTCACAATTCCTATTTAAAAATAATGTATACATGATTCCCTGGATCTACATAGATTAATAACAGCTTAATCAGGTTAAAATAAAGAATAAATACCAATTTACTAGAATTAAGGTGATTTTTCATCTGTATAGAGGAGATCATTGCATTTTTAGATCGATTTGAGATCCGAGTACCATCAGTTTAGTGTCTAGGAGGAGGATGGTTTTAATACTAAATTATAAATAAGGTATATGAATTTCAAGAAATTTTTTATTCTATTTTGAATTAACGATTCTTCTATTTCCTCTATAAACTTGATAAACATGATGTTTTATTTCTTTGGATCTTTAATCGTCTTGTTTGTTAATGACATCTCGATGTATTATAAGGCGAATGATGATCACATTGACTATCTAGATGTTGTATTTAGAATTTTTATATATCCATATTTATATGTTAACATATTAAAATACATGTATTGGATCCTTGTGATTATGTTATTTGGCCATGTGATTTATGAGAAAGGGATTTTAGTAGATCTTGAGATGATTCACAAAATTGAGTCTTTTGAGAAACCTAATAATATGTTTATGATCAGAATAATTTTTGGCCCAAATATAAATTATTGATGTTTTGTGTGGGACTTATCAATGATAGATACTAACATGAAATACTTGACTTTTAAATGGGTGAATTTGGAGTTGAGTGAGGATTTATAGAGTTCCTTGTAAGTGTTTCAAACCCAGTTTACATCTAAACCTACTTTAAAACCTCATGAGTCTAAACTAGTTTATACAGTGTATTGTGAAAAGTGTAGGGTAGGGGTGTGTGATGATGTTAGATAACCATGTGGGGGATTATAGACCCTATTAGATATTACCACATGAATTAAATTACCCCACCATTTACCTGTATTTGGATGCTATGATACATGTCTTAATGTCATGGTGCTATTACTTATTAGGGTAAAATTTTACAACATAAGAGCCTAATGTATAGATTCTTCTATAGGGAATCAAACCTCAGAAAAAATTGATTATATTATCTTTATAATATTTATTCCGTTATATATTTTACCTCCATAAAAGAGAATTTCATTGTTGAGGCCTTTAGAATGATGTTTTTGGTCTTTGATGTTTGAAAATTAGTGGATGAGTGTATTTTGATAAGCATGTATGTGGATCTAAGTATATAGGTGAAGAAAAATGTATAGTGATTATTTTTCTAGTTTTTAGGTCACACATTCTTTTTTAGATCTGGTTTAATGTGTGAAGGCCTATGACCCTGACTATAATAAGATTAGAAGAGATTTAAATGTTGGGGATACATCTGGTGTCTTGTTTCTATCTCCCAATGGTTCTCTCGTCGTCATGAAGTAGATGGTGCTTCATTTAACCATGATGTAAGAGTTGATACATGAGGAGAATTATTATAGTTGTTTCTTATAAAAAAGGTATATGAAGTTGTCTTATATCTTGAGGAGTCAACATTGGTATTCCAAGATGAAATGACAAGTTGCTGATTTTTTTCCTGATGTTTTACCAAACATTGGACAAAAAATGAGAATCAAAGACTAGTTGGGTTGTTGTAGCATTTTAAATTAATGTGTATAAGTGGGAGAATATATAAATATACATCTGCATTCCTCATACTATTTTTGGGAATTATGCTATATGGTTGATTGTTGGTTTCTTGAACAAATCATCTCATTTTATTCCCATTATTTAATTAATGAAAGTATAGATGCTTAGGAACCTATGTGTTTGATAGGTTTTTCAGACTCATGTAATTGTGTTAGTGGTATTTTCTTATCATAATGATTATCTTACCACTAATTTTTTCAAGGGAATCCTAGAATCCATGGGAACATATATGAGGTTGATAACAACATATCACCTATATAAGGATGGTCAGTCTAAGCATACCTACTAGACTCCTAAGGATATTCTTCAAGATTATGTGATTCACTTTTCAAGTTTCTAAGTTAGGTATCTATTGTTGTATGTGTTTTATTACAACAACATTGGTCATTCCTCAAATTTAATATCCCCTTTTGAGTTTTCATATCTGTAGTAATGTGAGTTACACTTTTATTGGGCTGATGAGATTCCCTTTGGGTCACATGTATGCTTTATTTTGAGCATGATCCTTATATTATGAGGTTCAATAATTTTTTAGGAGATAAGGATTGAAATTTTGAAAATTATTAGAAATATTATTGACTAAAAATTGGGAAAATATTTAGAACTAAACATAAAATAAATATTAATTATGGAACCATTACCTCAATCAGTTTTCATAACAATTTTAGAAAGATTTTCAATTTTAATGATCCCTTAGACAAATCATGGGGGTGTGTGGGAGATATTCAAGGGATTTCACACAGATTGAGCATTGTTTTTCAATTTTTTTTCTCCCCATAAGAAACTATTCCTATAATTTTTCAATTTACATAGGAAACAATATAGTTAGTTTACTGTTTGTTAAGCTGTATAAACTAATCGTACAACAAGATATGAACCACTTAAAAGTTCGAATTTATTTAAAAATCCTTAGTCATTTTTATACAAGTTCTACTCATAATCTCTCTTAGGCTTAAACTAACCACTACCTAGCTCTATTGAGGGGTTTATTTTTGGATTATAGGTGATCTATTTTCATCTTTAGTGGATCTCTTCAAGGTATGTTCCCTTTTTATCTAACTTCACGTCCTCTCCCCTGATCTTATATTGAGATATCATCCAATTTTTCCAAAGAGAACCCATTTGGGTTATTATTTCAGAATATAGTCTGTTTGATGGGGAATTGATTATGTTTCTCAAGTATATAGGCTAGTGATGACTTGATCTCTTCAATTCCAGTCACCATTTTAGTCGTTGACAAGTTTTCCTCCATTAGAAAGGTAATTTTCTCAATAAAAAAGATATAGCACACGAAATACATAATGTTTGTGAAAAATATTCTCACTCTCTATTTAAATTGAATGAAATTATGTCAATAATATTCGGTGGCAAGAAAAAGGGGTTTTTATTTTGAAAATGTTTAAGTATGTTGTGTGTTAATGAAATTCCTAAAAGATGATTTTGAATAAAATTTGGATTTTAAGTCCTAGGAGTGGTGATGATTTGATTTAAAATTATTTAGGAAATTGTGATCATGGTTTTTTAAATTATTTTGAAAAATTTAGTGTAACACCACAAAATTATAAATTACACCTTTGTGTTTAATAGTGTGTAAGACTTACAACACTAAATAGGTCAGGTAGTATAATATCTCAAGACTCTACTATATATTAAATATTTTAAATAAGTTCAACACATGATATTTCTTGCAATTAACACAACACTGAGGTATATAGCATTGAACTCAAGAAATACATTCCTCGATAGATTATGGTACATGCAATATATTCCTTCCACGATAGATTTCATTATACGCTATATCGGGTTTCACCAAATTACAATGTATTAATAAAATATTATTATTTAATATAATATGGTATGAAGTAGCTGTTAAATCATTATTTATTAATAGTAATATATAACTAATAAAATTATTTTTTACACCAATATAAAATGAATTCATTAGTTAATAATTAATAAGAAATTAAAATAAGAACCAATTGGATATAAAATGAAATATTATTATTTTTATGATTCTAAATGAATTTTACCCTAATAAGCATAAATAATTATAAATAGTGAATGGTTTTAGTGAAAAATATATATTGTATATTAAATATAATATTTTTGATATTTATTCATTAGGTTTCGTATGCATAAGATAAGAACAAGCCCTATTTGACACATACAAACCTATATTTTTATGAAGGAAATTTACCACCTTTTAATGGAAAACCTATATTAAATATGAATTTTGACACCCTTTTAAATTTAAATTGATAAAATAAACTTCATTATTGAATTAATAATTACAAAATTATCCTAGTGTTACTTTTTGGTATTTTTCTAAGAAACATCATTTTTTGATGAATAATGAAAAATATTGTATTTTAGTTAAAATCTACCTTTTCATTTAGATAATTATTAATGTTAAATTATATTAGAAATTTTTTGTAAAGTCAATTTATATATATTATACATATATTAATACAATTTAGTTTACTAGAATCAAATTTTCATTGAAATTGAAAATAAAAAGTCAACAATATTTTGAACATTTTTCTACTAAAACTTGTTAAACTGTTTTTCTATAGGATTAGAATTAGTATTAATTTTGCCACTCTTGTGATTTTAAATTTAAAAAATGGAAATAAATTTTTTAATCAGGATGATATTTTGAGTATAATAGTATCAACATAATTTTGAACCAAAATGAACAGTGAAAGTGATTAAAATTAATTATAGAGATTAAGGTGTAACTTGGCTTAAAAATCGACAAAACCTTATAATTAAGGGCCCAAATGTACTATATTTTTTTTCCAAAACCCATTGGATGTCAATTATAATTCCATTCACCTTTAATTTTTTAGATTAGTTGGTTTGGTATGAATTGTTTTAGGTAATAAAAATGTACACCTAACTTATTTCCAAAAATTCCAAGTGAGTCCATTTCCTTCCCTATAAAAGGCCACCACCTCTCCCTATTTATCAAAAATCTCAAGAAAAATTGGATCCTTAATTATCTTCCCATGTAGTCTTAATACATACCTACCATAATACTAGAACCACCCCCTTGGTAAGAAATAAATTTAATGAAGCTTTTGGTTAGAACCAATAGAATTTACATGATTAAGATGTAACATCTTCTCTCAAGAGTTTTAGTTTCATTTTGATCATTCAAAACTATACTCTAATTATTTCATGATTACATAAAAAACCAATGTTATTAATATAATAGTGTTTTTTATGTTTAGATTTATACCTACACTTACACACACCTCCATCTAATAGGAATCACATATATTATTTCTGTTTATGGCGAACTACTGCCTCACGAAATGATGATTATTAATCTTTCCATTTTATACATTAATGGATGAACATTATGATGGAAACTCTATTTATATATATTAAATATGATTTTTATTATTTAATTAATATTATTTTATTATTTTATAATACATACCATTATACTTTCCATTTCACGTTAATACGAAAACATCATTTGAAGAAGTGTGGATTATCGCCCCATCAAAGCAACATGATTCGTTCAGACAATACATTGAATGTATAAAGGAAAGTTATAATTGAAAATATGAGATATAAAAAATATTTATATTATATTTATTACATAATTTAATTTATGGATATATATATATATTATTTTCTTTATTAGCTTTTCACAGACTAAAAAGGGATAATGCCAGTTATGGATGTGTGGACTACTACCTCCTCAACACGATCTTCATGATAATTTTATATATAAGTATATATTATTATATAATATGGAATTCAAGATATTATTGTTATTATGAAAATATATAATTTTACTTAACTTCTTTCCATAATGATCATTTTAAAATGAGTACTTTTGTCATGCGTACGTACGACCTACCGTCTAAATGATTGTGAAATTGATTAAATTTTCATAACCATATTTAATGATTGATTTTAGAAGTATAATGTATATATCAATATGATACATATATCATAATTATTATTATTTATATGTTATATATTGACCCCTTTGAACATAGTTTACCAGTCAATGCTATTTATGACACATAAACCGAATTTGTTCAAAACACCCAATATAAACTTAGTTATTTAAGTCATTGTGTACAACATGGTAATAAGTGAAATGAAATTAATGATAAATATGAAAATTATTCTCAATAAAGTAGTAAATTAACATAATTTTATTATATAGGATGTTAAAGGACATTCATCCAGAAGGAAACACTAGGTAAGGGACTATTTTCTTACTTTTCACTTTGTAAGGCATACACCATATACACCACACACTTATTTAGTATAATGTATCCATTTACCCTGTTATACACTATAAAATTAATCATTTTTCCTCATTGTGTGAAAAAATTTATTCATTGGTATTATGAATTAATTGATTCAAGTGGTAAAGGTCACTTTGGGAGGTTTAATTATTAATATCTCAAAACATATTCATAATAATTATCTTTGAAATACCACTTCCTTGTTAGATTGTTAACTTTATCAGGGAAACAATCAATTTATTATAATAATTTTTCTTTGGAAATTAACTTTAATATATGTATTCGTATGCAATGGATATTATTATTTCTTAAACTGTATATCATTTTAAATTTGGTGTTCACTTTGACTGTTATTTGATTAATTGGGGAATTATTGATAAATTTGTATATTATATTCAATAAAAATAAATTTTGATAAGTCACATTGTTCATGAATTTTAGAAATTATTATAAATACTAAAAATGGGTGGGTCCCAGTTATACATATCCCCTTGATGCATTAGTAGTACCATGGGATGAGTTATTTGGTTAGCTGACATAGATGGGCTTTTACCCAACATTTTATAAGCCATCTTTTAAATGGTCTTGACGGTAAAGGTACCATGTACCTGAAAAACATGGAATCCAATAATAAATTATTTCCATCATTTATATTCAATTATTATTCATCCATGAAATTTTTCTTCAACGTATCTATGGATATATTTCAATTTCAGGCTTCATTTGTGATCGATCCACAAGATTTTTCATCAACCAATCTATTGATACGTTTCATTTTCAGTTATTTAGTTTAAATTTGTTTCTGTTTCTTACCTTGACATATTTATTTTTCATTATCTAGTTGTTCTAATTTCATGGGTTTCCAATTTTTACCCTTCCATATTGTCTGTTCACTTCCATTCAGTTTTTTATATGGAATGTGTGTCCAATTATTTACTTCGCCAAATTAAATATTCTCATTGATTCATTATTTCTTCCTCTTTATATAACTTTATTAAGTATTTGATATCTCCCTTAATTTTTTTCTTCCCCAGGAATCAACAAAGAGTACTAAGAAATATATTAATTGATTTACTAAATGTATAAGAGTCACCCTAAATGTTTTTTATTTATATTTTATAAAAAATAATTATGTTGTAATTAGTGTAGTCATTTGTAATAAAAGCCTCATTTATGTATCTGGTTTACCAAGACTACTAAACTGATCCATATTTCAGGTGTTTATACCTTGTAATTAGGCCAATTTAGTTATAGCAGACACTAGATTCGGGCTTCTGGGACTAGGTCGCTCTAGTTGGTATCATAGGAGGTTTAATAACAACCTTGCGTACTAGATTTAAGAAAACTAAGGTTAGGGAACATAACCCAAAGGTATAATTTGAGGGTAAGTATAGAATTACACCATAGTTATTTGTTAAAGTATAGGTTATGTAGGTCTTATTAAAAATACATTCTATCAAAATATGACTAGTGGGTGTGGTTTTGGAAAAAATGTACCTAATATTAACAACTCCAATATGGTGTGTTGGGCTTGGATTAGGGTAACTTGATACATGACTATGAGCCTTACTGCGCATCTGGTTTTACACTCCCTGGGGATTTTCTTAGGAAAATACATTTTTTAAAAACCATTACAAATAATTAGAATAGACAATTAACTTGAATATCCGTGGCTAAACCTATGAGTTTTTAGATTGAAAATAAGGTTTCATGATTTATAAATACAACTAATGATATTATGGGTAAACCCTAGACTGAGGATGAACTTATGTAAAAATATATTCATTAATCATTTCTGTATTGAAGTTGCATTTAAGAACACAATTAAAATAGTATTTAGTGATTAATATTATTTCAAGGATTTCTATATTATTTTTTAAATTATAATAATTTGGTTCTAGAAAAGAACAACCTATAAGTTGGGTGACAACCAATCAAATTCATCAAGTTCATGGGTCATGAACCCATGACTGAAGGACAATAAGGGTTTTCCCATGCACTGATCTATGCAATTTCATGGTTAATTTTTCATTGTTTTTTGTTAAAAAATTTGATGAATTGATGTTAAAA
The DNA here is from genome assembly GCA_963277665.1 of Viscum album. Taxonomy (NCBI): domain Eukaryota; kingdom Viridiplantae; phylum Streptophyta; class Magnoliopsida; order Santalales; family Viscaceae; genus Viscum; species Viscum album. The sequence continues at coordinate 1,665,144,450 of OY728128.1, forward strand.
ATGAACTAGTTGTATCAATTTTGAATATTATAGATTAATATATTAACAGTATTGGTTTTGGAAGACAGTGGATGACAAATAGTTGGTCATTTAACCCTTTTGTAAGCCTTATAATCCTTTAAGAGTTTATATTAGTGCATTAGAGATAAAAAATTCATTACTGGTAATTAATTTATATGCGTATAAGATTGAATTAGAATTTTATCCTAGTACAACCAAAAGTTAGGGATGTTCACATGAAATTGAAACCTATCTATTATAGATATTTCCTTATTTTCAATGTTAATAAATTAATTTCACAGTAATAGAAAATGAATTTGAAATAAAATGTTTTCATTATACCTTAATTTATATTGAATTGATTATCTTTTAAATCATCATAAATTTATGGATGTGAGGTCCCCAAAATACTATCGATCATTCACTTGTTTGTGATTGATGACCTCATTCAATCCCTATTAATATTGATACTTTTCCGCCAAATCTAGGTCTCTACTTTACACTAATGATATCATACATAGAAACCTAGATACATGGTAGTCCTTGTAACCCTTCTACATCCCATTCAAACTTCTTTAGAGGATGTTTTAGAAATTTTTCTTATGATGTGGGATTTCAAACATAAGAAGTATCAAATTATCTATCACCATGATCATGTTTAAATTATAAGGACACAATTTAATTAAGGTGTGGGGAATGTAATGCCATGAAATTCTAGAGATCAAATTTCTTTTCAATAGATTGTATGAAATGAAACACCAAACTTTTAAGGGAATATGATATCCCAAGAAACCACTATGTATTTACTATTTAAAATAAATTAAACACATGATATTTCTTGTAATAAGCACAACACCATGTTATCTTTCATTATACACAATATATAATTTCATCAATAGCTTCTGTTACATGAAATATTGACTTTCCTCGATTGCCTGCATTACACGAAAGACCGATTTTTACCAAATAACAATGTATTATTTAAATATTATTACTTAATTAAATATGATATAAAATAGAAGTTAAATTAATATTTTTGAATAGTAACAAATATCTTATAAAATTATGTTTCACACCAATATAAAATTAATTTACTGGTTAATAATTAATGAGAAACGGAAATAATAACCAATTGAATAAAAATAAAAATAATTATTTTTATGCTTCCAAAGGAGTTTTACATTAATAAATATAACTAATAACAAATAGTGAATGATTTTAATTAAAAAATATGTAATATATTCAATATAATATTTTTTTTATATTTTTCCATTTTGTTTGATATGCATAATATAAAAACAATCCCTATTTCACACATAAAAACCTATATTTTTATAATGGCAATTTTATTGCCTTTTAATGGAGAACCAATTTAAAAAATTAATTTTTTTACACTCATATAAATTTAATTTAATTAAACAAAATTAATTATGTATTTCATAATTTCAAAATTATCCTAGGGTTATTTTTTTTTGTTTCTGAGAAAATCTAATTTTTTGATAAATAGTTAAAATACTGCATTTTAATTAATAACTGCATTTTCAGTCAAATAATTATTAATGTAAAAATATATTTTAAAATTTATATATAGTAAAATTACATAAATAATAAATATATTAATACAATTCAGGTTACTAGTTTCAATTTTAAATTGAAATTTAATATAAAAACAAAACAATCTTTTGAACAGTTTTGTACTAAAACCAATTAAACTATCTGTCTGCAAGATTTTCATTAATATAAATTTTTCCACAACTATAATTTTAACTTATAGAAAATTAAATAAGAAATATTAATTAAGATTATATTTTGAATATTAAAATATCAACTTATTTTTTTTCCAAAATGTTCAGTTAACGTTTTTAAAATTAAATATTGTGGTTAAGGTGTAATTATTCTTAAAATTGGACTGAACCATATATTTAAGGGACCAAATGTCCTATAAACTTGTACATATCCCATTTTATGTTAAATTATTTCCATGAAATCTATATTATTGAGTTTTGTGGTATTTTATAACCTTTTTTAGGTAAGAACATGTGTACACATAACTTGTTTCCAAAACATCAAAGTGAGTCAATTTATTTCCCTATAAAAGGCCTCCAGCTATCACCCTTACTCATACCTCTCAAGACACATTGGATCATGTAAAAACTTAAAATGTAGTATTCCAAAATACATACTCTAATCCTAGAATCCACCACTTTATAATAGAGAAATCTATGGAATCTTTTGGTTTAAACAAAAGAAGTAACCCGATTAAGAGGTAATGTCTTCTCCCATGTTTTTTAGTTTTATTTCCATTATTCAAACCTATAGTCTTATTATTATATTATTAAATTGAAAAAATGGATTATAAATATTCTAGGATATTTTTTTTAAATATTTATAACTAAACATACACACACCTCCATCTAATCGGTAACAGACATATTGTTTTTGTGTACGGTGAATTAGTGCCTCACGGAATAATGATTATTCAATTTTCCATTTCCAACATTTGTGGTTGGAAATTATGATAGACGCGCTATTTATATATATATTATGTATTATATTTTTTTTATTTATTTATCATTATTTAATTATTTTACATCTCATACCCTTATAATTTCTATTTTTGTTAATACGATAACATCGTTTGATGACGTGTGGACTACTACCCCCTCAATGTGATGTGATTCATTTTCACGATCCGTGTAACATATAAATGATGATTATAATTGAAAATATGAGACATAAAACAAAAATATATTTTATTAATGACATAATAACCTTTATTTTAATATATATATATATATATCATTTTCTTCTTTTCCATTCACACACTAAAAAGTGATAATGTCGGTAGTGGGCATGTGGACTACGACCACATCGACATGATAAGATTCCTTTTATATCATGATAATTTTAAATATTAGAATATATGACTAAATAACATGGTATAAAATATATTATTATCATTATATAAATATAAAATTATACTTACCTTCTTTCTATAATGATCATTGAAAAATGAGAACCGCACTCATGCATACGTATGACCTACCATCTCAATTATTTAAACGTTCATTCATTTTTCAAAAACAATTTAATGATGAATTTTAAAAGTATAATAGATGTATAAATATGATAAATAAGTCATTATTTTTATTTTTTAAGTAATATATATTGACCCCTTTTACCATATTTGACATACCAAAGATGTTTTGGACACAAAAACCGAATTTGGTCAAAATACCCAATGTAAACATAATTGTTTAAGTAGTTTTATACAACATGGTAATAAGTGAAATTTAAGTAATGATAAAAAGGGAAAGGGTTCTCAAGAATGTTTAAAATTAACATATGTTTATTATAAAATAAGGTAAAGTATGGTCACCCAAAAGAATACACAATGTATGGGATTCTTGTCTTAATCTTCTTTTAGTAAGGAATACACCATGTAAACCAAACGATTCTTTCATATAGTGTTCTAAATCCCATTGTATACAAGATATCAATAATAATTTTTCTTTGTGGTATAAAAAACAATCCATATTTGGTATTATGAATTACATGATTCAAGTGGTATGCCATACTTTGGGATGTTTAATGATTAATTTACTAAAACATATTCTTAGTGATTTTATTTTAAATATCAATTAATTTTGTGATTGTTAACTTTTGTTGGGAAATAATCATTTCATTGTAATCATTTTTCATTTGGAATTATAATTAAAATCTATATTTTCACACAATAGATATTTTTATTTCCTAAACCATATAATATTTTACAGACAATGTTCACGTTGATAGTTATCTGATTAATTTCTGAATTATTTCAAAATCTATATCTTCTATTTAATATAGATACATTTTGATAATGAAAATTGTTCATGAATATGAGAAATTATTTGGACTTCTATGAAATGGTTATGGTCCAGTAATAGATATTGCCTCGATGAATCTGTAGTCTCATAGGATGATTCAATTGGCTAGCCACCATAGATGTAGTTTCACCCAGAATTTTGTATAAAATCTTATGAAAGGTCTTGAAGGTAAAGGTAACATGTACCTAGGAAACAAGGCATCCAATAATAATTGTGTTTCCTCATTTATAATCAACTAATATTCATCTAATATATTTTTCATCGACATATCTATCGGTATATTACATTTTTAGGCTTTAGTTATTACCCATTCCAAATATTTTTCATCAACATATCTATAGATACATTTCATTTTCAATGATTTAGATAGAATGTTTTTTAGTTTCTTACCTTTCCAAATTTGTTTTTCTTTATCTTGTTTTTTGAATGTAATTTGTTTCTAGTTTTTACCTTACCATATTGTTTACCCACATATTTTCAATTTATTTGTTTATATAGCTTGTGTGTCCAATTATTTTCCTTTCCATATTGTTTATTCTCATTGATTCATTATTGATTCCTCTTTACTTAACTATATTGAGAATTTGTGCTCACCCTTATCATGATTAATTCCCACGTATCCCAAAACCATACTATGAAATATATGCATAGATTTAACAAATGGATTAGATTCACAATAGAAGTTATTTATTTATATTTCATAAAGTAAAAAAATAATGTTGTAATTAGGGTAGTAATTTATAATACAAGACTCATTTATGTATCTGGTTTACCAAAAGTAAAAAAATAAACATTTCTTTGTGGCCTGATTCCTTGTAATCATGCCAATATAATTAATAACAGACACCAACTTTAGGATTATAGGGCTAGGTCGCTACATATAGAACATTGTGCCCCTTGTGTACATTAGGTAAGGATATATGGAAGCCATATTGAGTATGGAAGTAGTGTGGGTTATTTTTATAATATAGATAAACTATTATGGTAACTGATATTATTATAATTCAAAGTATGATAATATTTTTGTTCCATCCCATTCCTAAGTACATATTCCTATAGGCCAGATCCCACATGTTCATGGATTGATAAATAATAGTATTGTTTGATTTTTGATTGATCATGTTTTTATCACAAGGTTTTTTTGGATACATCTATTTATGATATTATTCTTTCATTCATGTACTTGTAATATTCCTCATCTAAGTGAATATGTATAAATTTTATGAAAACTGGAGGATGTTTTATTAAAATATCATTCCATTTTATATTTCTCTAGAAATTGGTTTCTAATGATACAATTACCAATAACATGATGATATACTTTTTATAGATTCGTGGGTGGTATCCTACTTGGTTTTAGTGACCACATCCTAATTTTTCCATTCAAAATTTTTAGATATGGTCTTATAGGACTTAGGTAAATGATAGGGGGATTGTAAATTTCTGGATTCTCTTAAATATTATTTTTTTCATAATGGGTTGTGATGGTGATGAAAAATGGTTACATAGAGACTTGGATTTCATCTTATCATGTTATAGATTCATTTTTATCCTTTTTTCATAACATTGTATGTATAATTGATGTGTACTTTTAACCCATGATATATTCTATTTATCTATCTATTTTTAGTTATTATTGGGAGATGTTTGGCTTTATTGAGGATCTTTAGATTGTTGAGGGTCATCTTAGTTGACCTGTTAAGTCAAACCATTTTGGTTTTTTACAAAATGATATCAAATCCAATAACATGTTGTAAGTGTAATGAAACTGCCAAGGTTTTGTTCAAGGGATATGGTCGACAAGAGTTTGGAACTTTAGGATTTGAGTAGTATGAGAGGGAGGGTTCTTATTTAGCATAATTTCTTATCTATAATAATTTGATCATGGGGTTACCATAATCTTCATCAAGCATAATCTTGATTTTTATGGTTATTCAAATAAACATGGTTAGGCATTTATTTAAATAAACGAACCCCATTTTATTTTTTTCACTCATTTTTAGAATTCATTCATGGTTTAAATTCATATTTTGAAAACAATTTCATATGGTTTCTTGAATTCATATTGTGATTTAGAAACATACATTGATGTTAATTTTTTATTTTCAATTGTGTTTATTAGAAAATGCCTCCTAGAATTGACCCTATAATTCTAAGAGATGAAGCTATTGGATAAGTTCTAGGGCTGAATCCTCCAATAGATTCATCATTAGTGGATGATTATATATGAAATATTTTACCTGTGGGACTAGTTTGTGTTGGAAACTAGGGAGGAGTATTTGATCATGGCTTAGTATTTTCCAAGAACAATCCACTTATCTTCTACAGTGACAGGGGATCCCAAGAATCCAAATAGTGGCTTCACCAGATTGAGATTATATTTTATTTTATTAAAACTCTAGAAGTATCTAATTTGTTTCTTTCTACTTATATGTTTAAATCACAAAGAAGGTAATGGTGGGACTCCATCTTGTAATCAATGTTACATGAGGATATTACCATGTCCTTTTTAATTAAGATCATCAACAAAAAGATATATCCTAAATTGTTGTGAGTAGAAAATTCATTGGATTTGTTGACCTTTGATCAAGGAGAGTATATAGTTTTGTTATATACCATATTTTTCTATGAGTTGAACTACCTTTCATCCAAAATTCTATTAAATAATATCTTTAATTCTTAGAGGTTTAGGATGGGTTTGAGTGGAAATATTTTTTCAATGCTAATAATTTTTTTCGTTTGAAAAATTTATTATGAGGTTGACAAGGTAGCTACGGTTGAGGAATAAATAATTTAGAAAATGGGTTTAAGTGGATCTTAAGTTACTATAGTGGTAGCCTGGGTGTTTCTTCTATCCAGAAAAGTAAGTGTAAGGGTGCATAGTTCACATTTGGAAATGTTTATGGGGATTTTATAAAACAATATTATGGTGTATACTATCAATGTTGGAGGACTGGTCATACAAATCCAATTCGTATGGTAGAATCTAGGAAAATTCATTTTTTTGTAAAATCAGGTCATCTTAAGAGTTTATGTGGATGAATGTATCAAGGTAGTATAGATTGATACACTATCACTAAGGGAAATCAGGAAAATTTTAAGGTTAAAAAGTGTGCTTGATCTCAATCTCATTCGAATGGGGATACATAGAAAATGAATAAATCATGGCAAGGAGTTTATGGAGGGTGTCTTTAAGCATTAAAATATTCACCAGAGTAATTTGAAGCATGTCCAACTCTTATGAGAGGTATGATGTTTAATTCATATTTTCTAGTTCTATATTTTGTTTGAATATATTTGTAACTCATTCTTTTGTATTTTATATATTTATTGGAATTTTAGGATTATTCATTGATATTATTTCTTCCATATAGGATCATTCCGCACCTTTGGGAATGAAGTTGGAAATAGGTTTTAAATGTCCCAAATATCAGCCGACTGTTGATGACTTCAAATTTCTATGGGATTTCTTAGTTATTTTTCATGATATATACAACCATATATTTTCATGGGTTGGTTGATCTGTTCTGAGACATATATCAACTGTTATCATTATAGAGTTATATTTAAATTCCATGTTGGGGTCTCTAATGTCTTCTATGGTGAGTGGGAATCCTAATTAGGATTAGTGGGACCAATTATTATCTATTATAGAATGATATTATGATATTTTTTAGATATGTTACCTATTTTATTTGATCATAATTTGATTTATCCATTTCCTTGAATGTTGATTTCATACCCAGTTGTATTTCTGGATGATTATTCTAGGTCATTCCCTGATAGGGAGGGTAGGTTCACTATTGTACTACTTCCTAAGATGATACCCATTTTTATTCCATCATATTTCACAGAACCTACAAATTTTTTGAATTGTAAATTGTTGATTTTGGATTTTTATGCCAAGGGATTTTTTAATACTAGTGCATCACCCATAGATTTACCTATTTACTTTTCCAATAAGGAATATGTAAGCCTTATAATTTTCATTGATTACCAAAAGTATAATCAGATCACCATTAAGAAAAAATACACATTTTGAAGGATTGAATATCTCTTTGACTGACTTAGATGATCCATACAGTTTTCTAAAATTTACCTACAATCAGGGTAACATCATTATAGAGTTAGATAAGTGGTTATAACTAATATAACATTTTGAATCTGGGATGGTCATTTTGAGATTCTTGTTATTCCAATGGGTCTTACTAATTATCCTTCGAAATATATGAAATTGATGTACCTGATCATCCATTAGTTATTAGAAACTATCATTTTAATTCGTTTTGATGATATTTAGGTTTACTAAAAGTAATAATTAGATCACATTAATCATTTGAATATCATCCTCATAATCCTCAATGAACATCTATTAAAAGGTAATATTTCAAAATGTATATTTCAGATTACAGATGTTTTGTTCATAGGACATGTTATACCTGATAGGGGAATAATAGTAAATCCTAAATATATTCATGTGTTAATGTTTTAATAGAAATCTAGAAATGTTTTTGAGTTTTAGATATTTTTTTTTCAGTGGATGGTTATCATAGTTGATTTGTTCTTGATTTCTTCAAGAGTGAGTCCCCAATTACTAAACTAACCTATAAGGTTATCACATTTGAGTGTAATGATAGGTGATTGATATAACCTGGGGACTTAAAGTCAAGGTTTAATTCAGCTATAGTTTTTATTATTTAAGAACCAGGTTTGGGTTATGATGTTTTCTAGGATGCCTCATGTACGAGATTGGGATATGTTCCAATTTAGGTGAAACAGGAGGTGGAAAATGGTATTCCCAAATTATGTCCTTGTGATAATTACTATCCAACTAAAGATCTTAATTTTTGTTTTGTTATGCACACTCTCAAACCCTAGTTCCACTATCACATTGGTGAGTGATTTATGGTATATTTAGTTCATAAGAGTCCAAAGTACATTTTTACTCAAAGGTGTACAAACATGCGTTAGAGATGTTGGGGATAATATATAATTAAAATCAATTTTAATATCTATTATAATCCTAGAAAAGGTATTGTGGTAATCAAACATTAATAAATACATTACCAACCAAATCCTTTAAGGAATCTATAGAGGAGTAGTTTGTAATGTTTTTTTCACTAAGATTAAATTGGACGTGGAAGAGGCTAGTGGAAAGGTTTCCTTAGCACCAGCAATGATTGATATACCATTTGATGACTGAGTTCATCATTACTAGGTATCAAACACATATTTTCAATTTTTATGTAATATATTCATGGTTAGGGGGACCTTGGGTGATTTTTCTAGGTCTCCCGTAGATGATTTGGGTTTTTGAGTAAGGTATGTAGTTCAAGTACCTCTAAAGAACGAGTTGATGGATTGTAGACACCCGTCTTATTGGTTCAGGAACATTAGGACTACCATGATATTCCATTACATGAAACACTAATACTAGTGTTCAGGTATGTGGTAGTTGATTTGAGATTTCGTTTCAACCAAAATATAAATTTAGAGCACTAGATACCTGATTTTTGGTTGCAACCTTTAATCATTCTAGTTTAGGATGTAGAATGGGATATCTATTGATGTCTTTATCAATGTTCCAAAGAATCAGAGGGGGAGGGATATGATTTGGGTGATCATTAATAAACATATGAAATTAGCACATATTCTCCCTATTAAAGAGGTGATAATGGTTGAAGCGCTTGAGTACTTATATGTTCAAGAGATTATAAAGACTCATGTAGTTACTTTTATGATTTTGTGACGACCATTCTTCTTCAAGATGAGGTAAGGGACAGAAAGGTGACCTGACCATCCTTTATCAAGACGAAGAAGAGATAATGATCCCAGAGGCCTTACTGGTGAACTGATCATCCCTAATAGATAACATACTGATGCTACCACGCTCTCCCAGAGGCCTTACTTCCACAGCCTTCCCACACACTCCTAGGCCACATACCACATCCTTCCTGCAAACACCTGGGCCACAACCACACCAAGTCATTCCCTCGGACACCTGATCCCCAAAACCTAAACCTCTCCCAAAAGACACCTAAGAAAGAACAACACATCTCATCCCAAGTACACCTAGGAAAACCACCTCACACACAAACACCTAGACCCAAAAATCGAACCACAACCTACCAGAAAATTCTTGGGATACCATTTCCTAGAAGAGGGAGGAGAGAAGAATCAATAACCAACCATCCATCCCCCCACTTAGATGTTGGGAAAGGAAACCCTCCCCCATAACAATAGGGGTGTTAGGCACGTAGTTCTTATCATGAGTGGGTTGCATATAGAAATCACAAGGCACAACATGTATATATATATATGTACCAAACACTAATCCCAACCTTTGGGTTTTCAATGAAATAACCAGCCCACAAAAAACTACCCTTGCTTCCACATTTAATGTATTACCACACATCCAAACACAGACTTAATACATAACCCCAACCAATTCATATATCCAATTATCATTCTACATTATCAAATAATTTAATTGTTTATTACATCACATATATGAAAAATACCAAACACAACATACCAAAAGTTACATCATAACCCATAGAAAATTCAAAAAAGTCTATGGAAACTCCGGGAGATATCCCTACACAAGGTAAAAACATAATTCTTTAAAATATATATCCCAAACCATACTCAGAATCTCCACTACATGAAAACAACAAATCAAGAAGAATAAAAAAACATAACCAGAACTCTGTCCCACTGTATGAATGGTCCATGCCCATCAAATAAAACACAACCCTAATTCAGACCCACTTCTCAACAAGTTAATACATTACCTAATCATTCAAACTCTCCAACATAAGATTCCATTACACCACATTCACCTCCCCATACACACTTCAACAATAAATAAGGAAAAGGGTATTCAAATTTAACTCACTTTTCTGTAATTCGACTTTGATAATCAGTGGTTATCATAGGAAAAGTTTCATCCTAGGGAATTTATTTAATTTACTAGATATATGAGCTTAACCAATTTTTCATCTTCACAACTATTCAAACAAGGGTAAACTGAAAGTATTTTTTAGTCTGGTGAAAAAACATAGACCACCGATAAAAATTATTTTCATAAATCACATTACCAACACAATTCATAGCATGGATCAAAGATAATAGATAAAACAACACACGCATCATCATTATATTCCCTTCCGAAATTTATTACTGTGGTAGCCAAAAATATTATTGTAACAGATCCATTCATCTTTACAATACCCTTAATTTAGATTTGTATTTGACTTTAAGAAAAAAAATTCATGAGTTTACCCACCCTATATGATACACAATTAAAATAGGGATGAAGGAATACCTACCTTAAAAAATGGAAGATAAGAAACTTCTCCTTGCGCCAAAAAATATGGGGTTGTTAAAGCAACAAGATACTCCAAAGGAAAACTCAATCGATGTCTATAGGACATATGGGACTCCTCATGGAAGAAATGTTTTAGGCCCACCAAGAGGAAACATAAACACACTGGGAAGAGAAGATATCGGCTATGAGGATCCAGATCTTATATCAAAGGAAGGAAATGATTTCAAAGGCCATTAATGTTGGATAAAAATCAAGATAATGCAGTTTGACTATTTCAATATCTCGTGTGTTTTAGGATATTAAATATATAATTAATATCCTTTGAAATTCATTTACAGATTCTCAAACAAGGTTTTAGACTCGATTTATGTATAATAAAATGTACAAGGTGATAAATTGGAAAGACTATTAAATTGTGGAAATGACTCACTAATGGGTGAGTCACTGACGTAAGTCACCGATAGTGACTCACCGATAGTGAGTCATTGACATAACCCACCAACGTCTGACTCATCATCACAAGTCATCAACTCGCAACTTACCGTCATCAGACCTACTAATGCTCAATCTACTGACTCTCTTAAATTCCAACACCATATCCTACAATCACCCTAACCCATCGATGCTCTGACCTACCGATGCTGAGTTGCAAATGCGTTCCACCATTGAAAAAACTATAATTTTCTAAAACTCATGAAATGAGATACCATTTCCTCCCATAACACCCCAAATACTAGATTTTGATAATGTAATGGAATGATTAAGTCTAGAAAAATAATTAAGATACCCCTAAAACTATTCTCACACTTTAGAATTCAAAACCAAACCTAGATGAAAAAAGGGGTTTGAACAACCAACCCATAAGATACAACTCAAGGATAAACCACTGTATGTTGCTCAAAAGATGGATTGAAACAACAACATAAAAGAACACCTCCTCCAACATCTGTTAACCCAAAAATTCACAAGATACCTCACATAATCACTAACTATCTAGACACATGAATTAATGAATTCCTTCCTCCATGTAAAGATACCATCAACTCTGGGCGACACTAACTCACCCGCACATGTTTAATCACAAAAAAATTAATGTGTCTTAATTATAAATCTAGTCTTCCCAATTTCACATTTTAGGACATTATAAAAAATTGCGAAACAAGGAAGAAACCCATATTATAAAAAACATGGTTCAAGCACTACACTATAAAGAAAAAAACATAATAAAAACTCAAAACAAATTTGGGTACTGGGAATGCATCTTCGTCTCCCTTTCCAAAGTAATCTCTTCCTGGACACCATACCTCCATGACATGCAAACCAATGGAATGGTCCACCCATGAAGTACCTTATCCCGATGATCCTGTTTATCCAATGGATTATCCATGAACATTTCTTCACCTTTGATATCCAACTTTTCCTAGTCAATGACATGAGAGTCATCATGAAGATACCGATGAATCTGGGATACATGAAAGGCATATAGGATCCTCTCCAAAGTCAGTGGAAACACCAAAAAGTATTCCACCTCACAGAGTCACAATAACATCTCTAGGGGTCTGATGAACCTAAGAGAAAGCTATCTCCCACGGCCAAATCTCTGTTGCCCATGTCAAGTTCTAGTATTACGATACCTTCATCCTTTCATAGACAACCTTCACCTCCCTAGTTGTACTTTGTTCAATGTTCGGACCATGAACAGCTACCTCCCCAACTTCTTCCCATCACAAAGGTAAAAGAAAAAACCTTCCATATATACATTCAAATGGAGGCATGAAAATGTTATAATGATAGTTGTTTTTGTAAAAAAAATATAACAAGTTAAAATTTCACACCCAATACCCACAAAAATCCTATAAACATGCTCGCCACATGTCCTCCTATGTCTGGATGGTCTTATCTGCCAGTATATCTAGCTAATGGCGGAAAGGAGTAATGCGGCGTAACTGAGTTCCAAAACCATTTTGAAATCCCCTCTAGACTCATGAGGTAAAAAAGAACACCCTGATATGAGATGATGGATCTAGGAACCCCATTCATCCACACCATCTCATTCACATACCACTATGCTAAGGAATCCACAATTCCCAACTTCTTAATTGATAAGAAGTGAGCAGATTTCATTAGCTGATCCACTACTACCCATATTGCAATGCGTCCCCCTAATCCATGGGAAATACTAAGTTGAAATCCATTGATATTTCATCCCAATCCCACTTGGGGACATCTATGGTATCCAAAAAACCACCAGGAAGAAGTTTCTCAACGTTCACTTAGTGTCACACCAAGCACTCCACCAAAAACTAAACCCACAACCGGCTTCATTCCGGGACACCAAAACTACCCTCTCAGGTTTTGGTAAATCTTGAAAACTCTTTAACATACCACTAAGAATGAACTATGAAACTCAAAGGGAACACCCCCACACATCACCAATAGAAAAAATAGATTCTCCTAAAATAACATCTAATTCTTACTATTCTCCGACCATCCCTCCAGAGCATCACACTTGTCAATTTGATCACACATCAACTCTATGTCGGATTCTCCTAACTGAGAATCCTCCACCAACTAACTTAGTGATGAATAAAATGACATCTAAAACAGATAGCCTCTGACTCCATCCATTCTTACATCTAAGTGCAAGGAAGCCAACTCATCCACCACCCTCCAAGAATTCATAGATTCTTAAACAACCTCCCTCAAAGACTTCCTACTCAAATCATTGGCCACAACATTCCTTTTTCCTGAGGTTTAATAGATCTAGATGTCATAGTCCCCAGAAACAGTATCCACCGCTGATGTCAGAAGTTCAAATCTCATTGGGAAAATATGTACCTTAAGTCATTATGATACGTGAAGACCGTGAAGTGCCCTTTAATGAGGTAGTTCCACCATAACTTGAGTGAAAACATGAACAATAATAGCTCCAAATCATGGATGGCATAGTTACGTTCATAGGGACATAACTAACTATACCAATAAGAGATCACTCTTGGATACTACATCAACACACATCCCAAGACTAGGCAAGAACCATAAAAAAATACCTCGAACATCATAAACTCCTATGGAAACTACAACATCAAAGCACTTACCAACATCCCCTTCAAATAGATGAATGCTTCCTGTCACTTCTCACTACACACAAATTTATTGCCTTTTTGGTCCAATCCATCAATTTAGATGCTACTATAGAGGTATCAGGTAATAATATCTAGTAATAGCCTTCTAGACCAAGAAAACTGCAAACCTATACCACATTTGTGGGTGCTACCCAAGAATCAACTCCCTCTACCTTCGATGGGTCCACTGCTACACCCTACGGAGACACCACATGTCCAAGGAAGTGGACCTCTCATGTCCAAAATATATAGATGGATAACATCCAATAGAACTGGTGGTATCAATGACGCTCCATGATTGGTCTGAGATGCTTGGTATGCTCCTCCTCTGAATTCAAGTAGATCAAGATGTTATCGATGAACAAGATTATGTAGTAGTATAATAAATCACAGATTAAACAGTTTATAATTCCAAAGAACATGGTTGGTGCATTCATAATACCGAACAACATAACCATGAAATATAAGTTCCCATACATACACCTGAAAGTAGTCTTCAGGATATCATCCTCCTTCACCCTCAACTGGCAATATTCAAACTAATGATCGATCTTAGAGAATCAAATTTCTCCACTTCTCTGGTCGAATATATTTTTTATCCTCACAACAGGTTAATGGTTCTTGAATGTTACCTGCTTTATCCTCAGGTAGTCTATACACATCCTCAAACCAATATATACTTATTCTCAAACATTACTGGATCCCCCCATTGTGAGACACTGGGCTGGATAAATACCTTATTAATTGAATCGTCAATCTCAATCCTTAACTTGAGTAGCTTATAAGGTTCCATGTGATAACAATCCATTGAAATTGGAGAATCATCAGGTTGGAAGCCTATCCTGAAATCAAAACCACGTCGATGGGGTAGAGTCACTACCTCCTCAAGAAAAACATACAGAAAATCCCCAAAAACTCTAGGAACCCCCACCATCTCAACATCCATAGATTCCAATAACAGCTCATCCAACTAGGAAAGATGAGGCTCCACATGCTAACTGACCATTAGAGAACTCATCTCTCCAATTAAAACCACATGGTGCCCATTCACATTTGAAAAATTGACTCTCATATGGAAGAATTAGATGACTGCATGGACAGAAAAAAGTAGATGCACATGATGACACCGAATGGATGTTTCTATAGAAAGAAAAGATCCCCTCTAGATAAATGTGGCCCCAACATCAGTCTACATCCCTATAAAACATCAAAAAAGATGGTTTGACCATCGAATGGTGTACAAAACACCAGATGTGTAATAATTATCTATATGTCTTGTCCTAGATAAAGGGATATTCTGAGTGAAACAGAAGAGTGTGAAGATCCTAAATCAAAAAAATCACAAGAAAGAGTAGAGAACACACTAATCATACCACGAACTGTCTTTTCTCCCACAAAAATTGTTTCCTCTATGGAATGAAACATACCGCTCCTAGCTCTTATACCCCTATTTTATCAATGGATCCTTTGACCACATCTGGGTCTAGGTCCTTGAGGAACACCTTGAGGTCGGCCTCTGCCTGCTTTGTCTCCACTTAGTGGAGCAAGAAACTATTTTCCCTAATACTAAAATATAATGGATGATAACTACTTCTGAGGTGGGAACAAAACCTACCCACATCCATTATATAGAAATCATAATCGGGACTGAATCAAAAGGTTCTTGTAGTATCCACAAGAGAAACTCCTCAGTCCCAAGCCTATGGGAAAAGCACAAGGATAATAAGGTCGAAACTAAAACTACCAAGTTTGAATCCCCACAAGCCGAAACCTCGAAGTTCCCTATGAATGATACCTTCTAATGAAAGTCCTTCCCTTCCCAAAACACTACTGGCTCCCCTCTCGCTGTAGACCTCCTCGCAGGTGCATCCTCTCAATCGCTTCCTCCTTTTTATAGACCTCTAGGTATGTCAGTAATGTGGAGAGAGTAACTTCTTACTCGAGGGAAGAACGAAGTGCCTCTTATAAGAGACTCCTCATCTAGAAAAAATATCTGTGTGAAAGTAAATAAGATCCTTGAAAATGATTCATAGTTCTCTTAAAGACAATCTCCCATGATGGAGGGAGAGTAGTTCATGTCACTTCTCATCCTTCATGGTCTAAGAGAGTAACACCTCCTGAAACTCCTTCTCAAAATCAACCCACAAAATAGTGGCCTCATTCTTCTCCCCTAGGTAGAGATTCCACCACTGACATGCTTCCCCCTACATCTGGCTCCCCCCAGAGAAACCCAGTAATCCATCAGAGCTCAGATCAAACTGAAAGTGATCAATGGATCCTCATGAAAACTCTATGTCTCTTGATAGGAAATGATTCTTTGTACTTACCTAGAGTGTGACATTATAAATAATGAATCATCTTCTTACACTCCTCATCCTCACCCACTTGTTCAACCCTCCATCGATTGACCAAGTTAGCCTGTTAAGCCTCCGCTGCTCGTACCACACAAAAACGATGACCTTGCACCATAGATGAAAAGGTAAACAAGGAACTAATAATGTAGAGTAGTATGGAATTCATTTATGATTAATTTTATCTCATTTTTTATTTTAATATCCAAAAATTTCCCAAAAATAATAATAACAAGAGTCCTCTTGGTGAATGTACATTCCCAAGGGTCTCCACTGCTAAAATAGTTTTTACACACATGGTCTTTTATAAATCCCTGATTCCATGCATCAGATCACAGGGGACCTAATATCCCATGTCTTAGATAGTCTTTCATGGCCTATTTAACACACCAAGTTCACCTAACACTACTGGCCTACCATCCTATGAAATTATCACTTCACCTAACTCCAAACTCCATTCTATCTCTCAACAATTAGCCTCTGATACCATTCTATCATGACCCTCCTTCTTCAAGATGAGGGGAGGGATGGAAAGGTGTCATGAACTTCTATAATCAATATTAAAAAGAGATAATGACACCTCATGTCCCGCCACTAATATGCCTTGGAGTGGCGACCTATACAAAGGTTATTCAAATCTCACAAAATGGGAGGAATTGAACTTTTATAGTAACAATGACCTAGATATAAGATATATCGACCTCAAAACAACTCAGAGTCATGTTTAAATAAGAGAATACAAAATCCATCCCACATGCATGTTTAAATTAAAACATCTAGAAAATACAATGAAATGTTCAATGTAAAAACCAAAACCAGACTATGTAGAGAAAAATAAACTGTCCCAAAATTCCAAGCTAGTATGGTCCATCACGGTCCAAATAATATTTTTGGAAGCCTAAAAATAGTTTATATATGTATGGTGAGCATACAAGTATACTCAGTAAGAAAAGAAAATGTCTCTTGTGCACAAGTGGGGAATAATTGTAATGCCACTATGAGAAAACAGTAAACCCAGAGGTACTAAACATTGTATAATATCCACCCCAACCTCAACAAGTCATGCTCACCAAATAATATATGTAAAGTAAAGTAAAGTAGTAAGAACATATATAAAAGGGTACCCTACACAACTTCCCACTATTTAGTTGCTCATCCCAAATGGAGTTCATTATGATTATACCACACTCTTCCCCAAGCCCCACTGCCCCAGCCTACCCACACACACCTGGGCCACATACCACATCATGCCCGCAAACACATGGGCAACAATAACACCACATCCTGACCATAAACACCTGGGCCCCAAAACAAAAAACTCATCCTGAATACACCATGTGAAATTACACTTCATCTCATCTTGAAGACACCTAGGAAACACAACTAGCTCGAAGACACTTGATCCCATAATACAACACCACAACCTACCAGAATACTTTTGGGCTACCAATTCCATGAAGAGGGAGCATATAAGATCCATTAAGCAGTCATCCATCATCCCACCAGGATGTGGGGAAATAAAATCCTCTCCCATAACAAATGGGGGGGGGGGTGGTGTTGACATGTAGTTTTCAACACGGGTGGGTGCATATAGAAATCACAAGGAACTACATGTTTACATATGTAACAAACACTTATCCCAACATATGGGTTTTCCAATAAAAAACCTACCCACAGAAAATTTCCACTGCTTCCACCTCTTATGCATAACCAGACAACCATCGATGGACTGAATTAATAACCCCAACCAATTCATCTAAACAATTATCACTCTTTATTAACAATTAATTTAATTATTTATTCCATCCCTACCTAGGTATTTTCTAAACACATCCCACCACATGTAACATCATAACCCATAAGAACTTCACAAAATTCTTTGGAAACTCAGAGAGAAAGGAAAACACAAGGTAACACTATCCTTATTCAAAATTATCCCTCCCAAACCATCATCATTATACCCGATGCACGAAGAACACCACATCGAGTAGAACAATAAAACACAACCAGGTAGTAGTCCCACTATAATAACAAACCATGACCAACAACCATAAGTCAACCCAGATTTAGACCCACTATTCAAAAATATCATCCATTCCACAATCAATCAAACTCTCCAACATGAGATTCCATTACACCATTAGCACCTCACCATACACACAACCATACTAAACAAGGAAAAGGGTATTCATATTTTACACTCTATTCTTTAATTCCACTATAATAATCAGGGGTGATCACAAAACAGTTTTGATCTAGGTGAATCTGTTTAATTACCCTGATATATACGATTTATCATGTTTTCATGTTCCTAACCATTCAAATGAAGGTAAAAAACAAGTGTTCAAGACTCGGGTGTACAAAAAGATACAAATAAAATACATTATTTTTAGAGGGCACATGACCAACAAAATTCAAAGCATGGATTATAGAAAACAGATAAAACAAAACAAGCATCATCATGATCTTGATTTCCACTCATTTATTACCAAGGAAGCCAAACTCATTATTGTAATAGGTTCTTTAATATTCAAAATATCCTCAATTTAGATTTTCATTTGATCATATTCACAAAGATACATGAGTTTACCCACCCTGCATGATACACAATTAAAATAGGGATGATGTAATTCCTACCTCGAAAAACAGACAATCAACAACTCATCCTTACACAAAAAATAGGGGGTTGAACAAGTAGTAGAGGACTCTAAAGAAAAAATAGAGAGATTTCTATAACACAAATGTGACTCCTCAAAGAAGAAAGGTTTTAGGCACACCAAGAGGAAATAGAAATAAACTGGGAAGAGAAGATCTCTGCTTAGAAGAGACAGATCTAATATGAAATGATGGAAATTGTATCAATGGAAATTAAAGTCTGATCATGATCAATATTACACTATTTGAAAATTTCAAATTCTCAAGTGTGTTATGATATAAAATATATAATTAATATCCTTTGAAACACATTTATAAATTCTCAAACAAGGTTTTAAGCTCTATTTACATTAAATAAAATGTAAGAGGGTAGAAACTGGAATGACTAGAAATGATTGGAAATGACTCACTGATGGGTGAGTCACCAATGAGGGTCAAAGATAGTGAGTCCCTAGCAGTGAGTCACCAATGCGACCCAACAATGACTGAATTACTGATGTGAGTCACCGATCCCCGACATACCGACACCCGACATACCAATACCAAACCTATAGATACCATACCTAATGACACCTTGATCTATTGACGCCATGAACTACCGACTCCCTGACCTACAAATTCCCTGACCTGCCAACTCCCTAACCTACCAAAATTGAGTCACTCATGCAACCCAAAATTGGAAAAAATGAAACTTGGGAAAACTCTTGAAATGAGTTACTATTGGCTCCCAGAACACCGCAAATAGTAGATTTTGATAGTGTAATGGACCAGGTAGGTCTAAGACATTACACATTGTGTATGATAGGGACCCCTAGTTTATATCAATGTTTTCAATTATTTTTCAAGTTGTAATGGGGACCAACTATGTTAATAAATACATAGTAGTCTAAGATGGGCGGGTAGATTATGTGAGTTATTCATATTCTTGAGGATATACTTTGGGTGTGTGGGAAAGATTTTGGTGGTTCATAGAAATATCAACTTCATTTGGTCTAATTTTAATCGAATAATTGTTATTAAGATTCTATTGAATTATAAAATTTCAAAATTTTGTGTGGATAACCAGTCAATCACCATATTTTAGGTGGAGTTAGGAGTATAGTCTTTACTTGGAACAAGACTTGTTTAGATAGTAGTAGAAATGGTATAGTTGATCCCAAAGAGGTTAGTGACCACTAAAATTCAATAAAAATATTATGAAAAATATCATCATCATTTTTTAGAATTTTTGGCCATTGAACGGGTCATTTTTAGAGTTTTACATTGCTTGGGACATCATCCATTGGGTAAGAAGGGTATGTTTGCACCGAGGTTTGTTAGCAATTTTGATATCATTGAACACCTTGAATACGTGACTTCTCAGTTGGACATTCCATATCATATAATATTTATGGAATACATGTTTCATATATACAGAATAAGGGGGTATCATCCAGACCACTCCCATGTGATTGAATGATATGATATAAATCTTGAGCCATACACCTATGTTTTTCAACAAATAATTCATAATTGAGGATCACCGAGATATTGTACTTTATAATAAAATAATCCATTTTATCTATATAATATGTAAGTGGAGACATGATAAATATGATACGTGGGACTAGGAATCATTAATGTGGAAGTAGTGGCATTATCTTTTTGAGAGTCTAGATTCTTGACTAATTGATGGGGGTAAAAACTATTATGGTGGGATGAATTTATACACACTTTAGGTCACATCTATGATTTATTTTGATCTTAGTTTTTATTTTGTGAGGTTCAGGATGTTTTTGGGATTTGACTATTGAAAATTTGGATAGTTTGAGAAAACCAACTAGATTCATATTTTGGGTGCTTTGTTATCACAAACCATGGGGTAACCATGCAATATAGAACTGTGATATCCAATAAAATTTAACATGGGTTTTCATACTATGCTACCCCTTAGACAAACTATGATGTTTTTTGGTACTTCTCTAGGTATTTTTTAAAATCTTTAGAGGGATTTTTAAAATATTTTGGATATCCATGTGAAACTGTGTCCCTGATTCTTCAAAGTTCAAAGGGAACCACATGTTTAACAAGGGGTTTCTTAAACTGTGTAGTCAAATTGTGCACCCAATACCAAACCACATAAAATTTGATATTATATATGATTAAATGATGCATTTTTATATATAATACCTAAATATTCCCTTTTAGTCATGAACTATACTCTTCCTAGTTCTTATGAGGATTCTCTCATTGGATTATAAGTGGCCTCCCTTTGTTCTCAATGGATCTCTTCAAGCTATGTTCCATTTTTGGATATGATTTCTTCTCTAATATCTGGATGTTCTGGTGATCTATCTTCCCTATTTTATATTAGAACCTAATTGGGACTTTATTTTAAGATCTAGTCAGATTTATAGATAACTGATAATGTTTCATATATATATCTAGGATTTCGAGGACTGTGTCACTTTAATTCCCATTTCCATTTTTGAAGGAGGCCAGTTTTACTCCATTGGTGTGGTTGGTGTCTCTATAAAAAGGTTATATATAATGAAATACATGATTTTATTTTATATTAAATTGGTTTGGTTTCTGGAATTGAATGAATTGATCTTAGGTATCTTGGATTGTATTAAAGATGTAGTTACGAGTGGTATTTTTGTAAAATATTTTATGAACATTATGAGTTTGATGATATTACTTAAAAAGAATTTTGACTAAAAATTGGATTTTCAGGCTTGATAGGAGTGATTATTTGAAATTAAAATTATTATAAATGTTTGATCATTCATTTAAATTATTTTGGAAATCATAGAACATTTGGAACCTTGGGAATGTCGAGTATGGACACTTGAAAACCATAGGGAGTGTGAATCACAATAGGTTATTCATGTGATATCAAAAGAATATGGTAGGAAATGATATGGGTAAGATTATTGATATTCCTATTTAGTATATCATCACATTTTTGAGTACATATTTAGATTTTCTAGAGCCCACTTTTTCTTGGTTTTATTCAAGATAGTATAGTTTTTTGTTTTATTTCTCAAATGTTTATCAAAATTTTCCATGTATACTTATATTTATCATTTTATGTTATCGTTAATTTCTAATCATATTTTTTGTGGATATGAAATTATTATATGAAAACCAATAATCATTTCATTACAATTGGTTTACAATTGAAATTTATTTATAATTTTTTTTAATGTAGAACTAATGGTTCATAGTGTTAGACATTTTATAGAGTATTTGTTTGTATCCTACTAGGATTCATTTTCTATATACTACTTTTTATTTTGAAAATTTTTTGATATAGTTTTTTTACTCTATTATTGATAATGGTGTTTGGTAGTTTTCTAGATTTTATGGATTATCATTTTATTTATAGTGGGTTGTGATTGTACTGACAGATAGACACATAGATATATGGATTTTATCATAACATGTTATAATTTTAGGTTTATCCATTTAACTTGACACTTTGTGCCTCATTGATTTTTACTCTTCTTCTATGTTGTAATATGTTTATTATTATATTTTTGGTTAATCGTGATGATTGTTTTGATACCTTTTTGGTCTCTACCCAATGGTGGGTTATCTTGACTAAAATATTAAGTTGAACAGATTTTGTAGTTTATTGTCAAGGAGGGTGAGAGTTACTTGTTATGAATGAGTCTCATCCATGAGATAATATAGAAAGTGTGGATTTTTTAGAAAATTTCAATGATAACACAATATATATAGATGTCATATAATGATCATAATCGTCTCTCATTGGAGTTTAAGGTTGGTGATGAAGTGTTTCTTTGGGTATATATTCATCTAGGACACCATGTCTTAAAAAATAAATTGAATCTAACGCCATGTTATGTCACTCCATTCAGGGTTATAGAAATTATTGGAAAGGTACCCTATCAGTTGACATTTCCACCACATTTGACCTCAATTAACTATTTATTCCATGTATTCTAGTTTAATAAATATCACCCAGACCAATCTCATGTGATCAAATTGAATGATTTGGAGTCAGATCCTTATGTAACCATTATGGAGTATCCTATTTATATCAGGGATTATCATAACATGGTTCTCCATGGTAGATCAATATGGTTTTTATTTTTTATTTGGTAGTGTTGTGCCTATAGTCATAAGATATGTGAGTGGTATGATTTGGGTTGGGAGAAATTTCCTCACCAATTTTTAATTTAGGATGCTTGAGGATTTTATGGGGGCAAAAATTGACATGGGTGGGTGTTTTATGACAATCTAAGAGTCACTGGTTTGTATTTTTTTTATTTTTATGTATCTATTTATTCATTCTCATATTTCCAGAGAGCTAGGGAGTGCAAAATCACGTTTTTGATGGAAACTATCCACAACGATAGGTTTGTGGTTGGTTTGCCTTAACATTATAACGGATTATATTTGTCTATAGATCCATTTTCATGACATGAGAATTGTTTTTGTAACCATGAGGGTGTTCCCAAGAATTAAATGGATGTTCCTGAAAATATTGTGTCTCTTTTTTTGGTGACATAGATCTACCATCATTATTGGTGTAAGGTTTGTATAACAATGTGCCAAAAAATTATGGTGTTTTTAGAAGATTAAAATTTTGAGAAAATACCATTTTCCCATAGTAATTTTTATGTTACCCCCTTTATATCTCTATCTCATCATGAAAATCCCTCTCCTTTTTCTTGGGAGATATTTTTCTTGGGTTTCTGGTTGGTCTCATTCTTCCCTTGGTGATTTCATTCACTTAATATCGATTTTTTATTGATTTCACCTTTCATTCCACTATTATACCTTTATTATTCATTTTTCATGGAAGAGTGATAGACAATCATGATTTATGGCCGAATATAGTTTTGTTAATCGAAATTTTGTACTGTTTTATTGTGGTTTAGGTGTGTGAGGACCTTCCCAACTCAAATATAATAGTTTCAATCAATGGTGACAAGTTTATAATTTATTTCGAGGTATGTACCTATTTCTTAGAGAGTTTTCTATGTCAAAAAAAATCCTTTATTTCATTGTTTTTATTGTAAAATTGACTTTCAATTGATTTCTTATTAATGTTCTATCCATGTTTGATGTAATTAATGGGTTTTATTTCCCATTTAATGTTTTTAAGTTTATTTTCAAAGGTATTTCACAATATTGGACTCCATGTTTTTTATAATATTCATCAAAGAGACTTTATTGATTTAAATAATTTACTTTTGGGGATTTAAAAATGTATATATCTTGAAAATTTTGATTTCATGATGGTTTATTCCATTTAATTTTGAGATGTATTATATGATCAACACTTGTAATTGATTTAAATTTTTTTCATTGAGTAGTACATGGAGGACCATGGGTGTGTGTTTTTTCATGACTTAGACAAAGAGTATTTTATCAAATTGAACAAGTGAGATTCTAAAATTACGTCTATAGGATTGAGTGAGCCTTTGGAGGGAAGCGTAAGTGAGCTTCTTGAATGTTTACAAAGGGACTGAGTGGGATCTTGGATGTTTGGTATTGGAGAATAATGAGAGTGATTTAAAACTTTTTTCACTTGATTTTCCAACTATCAAAAAAATTTTCAACTAAGGAAAACAACAACCATATGGTTAGAAACAATGGTGCATGATTCTTATGTCTGGTTGGGTTTTTTTATATGCATATTTTTACTGCCTTGGTTGATGAGTTTTTTTACTCTTATAACCATGTTACATTATTTTGTTAAGTTAAATTGTATATTATTACACCAATGTTGATTACATGTGTGTGTGTTTATATTTTTTCTAGATTTCTTTATTTCTTTTTTTGATCCTTGTTCTTCATGTATCAGAAAATGGATTATTTGAGAAAACTAAAGGGATTTATAAAATGTTTCTTTCAAGTGATCTTTTTTTGAAAACATTTTATGGGTTTGAAAATATGATTTAAACCAGATTCAATTGTTTTCATGATTAAAATCACTATATGGATTCGTGGTGGTATCTTATTGGGATTTTTCCACACAACCTACATATGACTTTTGGGTTATGTGGACTTTGATTTTCTTAAAAAATAAAAAGTCAAGGGAACCATGCATTTGAGTTGATCTTCTTGATCACTAGGATATGAGGTTTCTTAAAATACAGGAGATGTGGTATCATGAGGCTTACCTCATGAGTTATTTATTTATATTTTATAAAAAACAATTGTATTGTATTTAGTGTAGTCATTTGTAATAAAAGTGTCATTTATGTATATGGTTTACCAAGACAACTAAACTGATCCATCTTTCAGGTGTTGATACCATTTAATAAGGCCAATTTAGTTATAATAGACACTGGATCCGGGATTCTAGGATTAAGTCTCTATAGTTGGTATCACATGAAGTTTAGTAACAACCTTGGAAACTATATTTATGAAAACACAGGTTGGAGAACATAACCCTAAGGTATAATTTGAGGATAAGTATAGAATAACACCATAATTTTTTGTTAAAGTATAGATTATGTGGGTCTTATTGACAATACATTATGTCACAATATGACAAGTGGGTGTGGGTTTGGTACAAATATACCTAATATTAACAACACCAACATGGTGTTTTGTGCTTGGATTATGGTAACCTGATACATGACTGTGAGCCTTACTGCACACCTGGTTTGACACTCCCAGGGGATTTTCATAGGAAAATACATTTTTTCTTTGAAAACCATTATGATGAATTAAAATAGACAATGAACATGAATATCATTATCTAAACCTATGAGGTTTTATATTGAAAATAAAATTTCATGATTTATAAATACAACTAATGATATTATGGGTAAACCATATCCTGGGGATGAATTTATGTGAAAAAATATTAATTAAGTATTTATGTATTGAGGCTGCATTTAAAAACGGAATTAAAATATTATTTAGTGATTAATAGTATTTCAAGTATTTATATATTCTTTTTTAAATTGTATTAATTAGGTTTTAGAAAAGGAAAACCTATAAGTTGGGTGACAACCTATCAAATTCATCAAGGTTGTGGGTCATGAACCCATGACTGAAGGAAAATAAGGGTTTTATTCCATGCACTGATCTATGAAATGTCATGGTCAATTTTCCATTGTTTTTAGCTAAACAATTTGATGAAAAGATGTTAATGATGAACTAGTAGTATCGATTTTGAAAATTAGAGATTAATATATTAACTGTATTGGGTTTAGAAGATATTAGAAGACAAATAGTTGGACATTTTAATCTTTTATATGCCTTAGAATCCATTAAGAGTTTATATTAGTGCATCAGAGATAAAAAAATCCATTATTGGTAATTAATTTCTATGTGTATAGGAATGAATTATAATTTTATCCCATTACAACCAATAGCTAGTATTGTTCACATGAAATTGAAACCTATCAATTATGGATATTTCCTTATTTTAAATGTTAGAAAATTAATTTCACAATAATATAAAATGAATTTGAAATAAAATGTCATACTAATACCTTAATTTATGTTGAATTGATTCTCTTTTAAATCATCATAGATTTATGGTATTGAGGTACTCAAAATACTATCGATCATTCACTTGTTTGGGATTGACGACCTCATTCAATCCCTATTAATATTTATACTTTTCCTCTAAATCTAGGTCTCTACTTTCCACTAATGATCTCATACATAGAAACCAAGATTCATGGTAGTCCATGTGACCCTTCTACATCCCATTCACACTTCTTTAGTGGATGGTATACAAATTTTTCTAATGATGTGGGATTTCAAACATATGAAGTATCAAATTATCTACCACCATGATCATGTTTATATTATGAGGACCCAATTTAATTAAGGTGTGGAGAATGTAACTACTTGAAATTCTGGAGTACAAAATTGTATTAAATATCGTACTTGAAATGAAACAATAAACGTTTAAGGGGATATGATATCATAAGAAACCACTATATATTTACTATTTTAAATAAATTAAACAGATGATATTTATTGTAATGTGCACAAAAAAAATTTAGATTTCATTAGACACAATATAAAATTTCATCAATAGCTTGTGTTACATGTAATATTTTCATTCCTCGATAGCCTGCATTACACGCAAGATCAAGTTTTACCAAATAACAATGTATTATTTAAATATTATTACTTAATTAAATATGATATAAATTAGAACTTAAATTAATTGTTTTGAATATTTATACATATCTTATACAATTATTTTTTACACCAATATAAAATTAATTTATTGGGTAACAATTAATGAGAAATGAAAATAAGAACCAATTGAATATAATAATAATAATAATAATTTTTATGCTTCCAAATGAGTTTTAAATTAATAAATATAACTAATAACAAATAGTGAATGATTTTAATTAAACCTATATGTTATATATTCAATAAAATAGTTTTATATATTTTTCTATTTGTTTTGATATGCATAATATAAAAACAAGCCCTATTTCACACATAAAAAACTATATTTTTATAAAGGCAATTTTATTGCCTTTTAATAGAGAACATATTTTAAAAATTAATATTTTACAATCTAATAAAGTTAATTTAATTAAATAAAAGAAATTATGTAATTAATAATTTCAAAATTATCTTTTGGTTATTTTTTTTAATTTTCCTGAGAAACTTTATTTTTTGATAAATAGTGAAAATACTGCATTTTAATTAATAACTTCATTTTCTGTTATGTAATTATTAATTTAAAAAATATTTTAAAATTTTTATATAGTAAAATTACATAAAAAATTAATATATTAACACAATTTAGGTTACTAGAATCAATTTTACATTGAAATTTAATATAAAAACATAACTATATTTTGAACAGATTTGTACTAAAACGAGTCTAACTGTCTGTCTGCAAGATTTTCATTAATATAAATTTTTAAAATGTTATGATTTTAATTTATAAAAAATGAAAAAAAATATTAATTAGGATTATATTTTAAATATAATAATATCAACTTATTTGTTTACCAAAATGTCCAGTTAAAGTTATTAAAATTAAATATAGTGTTTAAGGTGTAATTATGTTTAAAAATGGACTGAACCTTATATTTAAGGGCCAAAATGTCCTATAAACTTGTAAATATCCAATTTTATGTTAATATTATTCCATGAAACTTATATTATGGAGTTTTTTGGTTTTTTATAACCTTTTTTAGGTAAGAACATGTGTACACATAACTTGTTTCCAAACCATCAAAGTGAGTCAATTTTTTTTCCTATAAAAGGCCACCAACTCTCACCATTCCTCACACATCTCAAGCCACATTGGATCATGTAAACACTTACCAAGTAGTATTACCAAATACATACCCTAATCCTAGAATCCTATAATTGATAATAGATAAATCCATGGAAACTTTTGGTTTAAACCAAAAGAACTTACCCGATTAAGAGGTAACATCTTCTCCCATGATATTTAGTTTTATTTACAATATTCAAACCTATACTCTTATTATTAAATTATTAAATATAAAAATTTAATTTTAAATATTCTAGGATGTTTATTTGTAAATATTTATAACTAAACATACACACACCTCCATCTAACGGGTAAAAACATATTGTTTTTTTGTATGGTGAAGTAGTGCCTCACAAAATAATGATTATTCATTTTCCCATTTCCAACATTCGTTGTTGGAAATTATGGCCGACAAAATATTTATATATAATATTTATTTTATTTTTTATTTATTTAGTATTATTTAATTATTTTACAGCTTATACACTTATAATTTTTATTTTTTGTTAATATGATAACATCGTTTGAAGACGTGTGGACTACTGCCCCCTCAATGTGATGTGATTCGTTTGCTCGATCCATGTAACGTATAAAGGATGATTATAATTGAAAATATGAGACATAAAAAAAATTATGATATTAATGACATAATTACCTTTCTTTTAATATATATATATACATATATCATTTTATTTTTTTAATCCTTTCACACACTAAAAAGTGATAATGTCGGCAGTGGGCGTGTGGACTACCGCCACCTCGACCTGATGTGATTACTTTTAAATCATGATAATTTTAAATATAATAATATTTGACTAAATAATATAGTACTAAATATATTATTATCATTATAAAAATATAAAATTCTACTTACATTATTTCCATAATGATCATTGAAAAATGAGAACCTTACTCATGCATACGTATGACCTACCATCTCAATTATTTTAACGTTCGTTCATTTTTCATAAAAAAATTTAATGATGGATTTTAAAAGTATAATAAATTTATAAATATGATAATTCAGTCATTATTATTATTTTTTATATAATATATATTTACCCCTTTTACCATATTTGACATACCAAAGATGTTTTTGACACATAAACCGAATTTAGTAAAAACACCCAATGAGTACATAATTGTTTATGTAGTTTTTTAAAACATGGTAATAAGTGAAATTAAAGTAATTATAAAAATGAAAAAGGTTTTCAGGAATGTAAAAAAATTCCCTACGTTTATTATACATGAAGTTAAATTATGTTCACCAAAAAGAAAACACAATGTAAGGGATTCTTGTCTTACTTTTATTTTTTATGGAATACACCATGTACACCACATGATTATTTCATATAGCGTATCTACATCCCACTGTATACAAGATATCAAGAATAATTTTTCTTCATGGTATAAAAAACATTCCATCTTCAGAATAATGAATTACATGATTCAAGTGGTATGAGATACTTTGGGATGATTAATGATTAATTTACTAAAACATATTATTAGTGATTTTCTTTTAAATAACAATTAATTTTGTGATTTTTGACTGTTGTTAGGAAATAATAATTTTATTGTAATAATTTTTCATTTGGAATTATCATTAATATCTATATTTTCAAACAATTGATATTTTTATTTCCTAACCCATGTAATATTTTACATACAATGTCCACATTGATAGTTATTTGATTAATTGGGGAATTATTGAAAAATATATATCTTCTATTCAATATAGATACATTTTGATAAGGAAAACTGTTCATGAATGTGAGAAATTATTTAGACTTCTATGACATGGTTGGGGGGCAGTAATAGATATCCCATCGATGCATCAGTAGTCTCATAAGATGATTCATTTGGATATCCACCATAGATGATGTTTTACACAGAATTTTGTATAATATATTATGATGGTCTTGAAGGTAAAGGTAACATGTACCTGGGAAACAAAGATTCCAATAATAATGTATTTTTCTCATTTATATTCAACTAATATTCATCAATGATATTTTTCATTGACATATCTATTGGTAAATTACATTTTTAGGATTTAGTTATTATCCACCCCAACTATTTTTCATCAAAATATCTATAGATACATTTCATTTTCAATTATTAAGATGGCATGTGTTTTAGTTTCTTACCTTTCAATATCTATTTTTCTTTATCTGGTTTTTTAAATGGAATTTGTTTCTAGTTATTACCTTATAATATTTGTTACCCACTTCATTAAATTTATTTATTATATGGCTTGTGTGCCCAATTATTTACCTTTCCATATTGTCTATTCTCATGGATTCATTATTTATTCCTCTTTACTTACCTTTATTAAGAATTTGTTCTCACCCTTATGATGATTCTTTCCCATTTATCCCAAAACCATAATATTAATTATATTCATGGATTTACCAAATGGATTAGAGTTACCATAGAAGTTATTTATTTATATTTCATAAAGTAAAAAATAATGTTGTAATTAGGGTAGTCATTTATAATACAATACACATTTATGTATCTGGTTGACCAAGACTACAAAACTAATCACACTTTCATAGATTTATTCCTTCTAATCATGCCAATATAATTGATAACAAACACCAACTCAGGGATTCTAGGGCTAGGTCGCTACATATAGAACATTTTCCCCCTTGTGTACATTGGGTAAGGATATAGGAAAGCCTTAGTGAGTATGGAAGTAGTATGGGTTATTTTAATAATATATATAAACTATTATAGTAACTGATATTGGTATGATTCATATTATGAAAATAATTACGTTCCATCCCATTCCTATATAAATATTCCCATAGACCAGATCCAACTTGTTCCTGGTTTTATAAATATTGATATTATATAATTTCTGAATGATCATGTGTTTATCAGAAGGCATTTTTTGGATACTTCTATTTCTTATTTTATTTATTCTTTTATGTACTTGTAATATTCCTCATCTAAGTGAATATGTGTAAATTTTATGAAAAATGGAGGATGTTTTATTAAAATATAATTCCATTTTATATTTATTTATAAATTGGTTTCTAATGATACAACTAACAATAACACGATTATAGACATTTTATAGATTCATGGGTGGTATCCTACTTGGTTTTAGTGATCACACCAAACTTTTTCCATTCATAATTTTTAGATATGGTCTTATAGGACTTAGGTAAATGGTAGGGGGATTGTACATTTTTAGATTCTCTTAAATATTATTTTCTTCATAGTGGGTTGTGATGGTGTTGAACAATGGTTACATAGAGACTTGGCTTTCACCTTATCATGTTATAGATTTATTTTTAGCCTTTTGGCTTAACATTGTTTGTATAATTGGTGTGTACTTTTATCCCATGATATTATCTACTTAACTATCTATTTTTAGTTATTATTGAGACATGTTTGGATTTATTTAGGATTTTTACCTTGTTGAAGGTCATCTCAGTTGACCTGTTAAGTCAAACCATTTTTTTTGTTACAAAATTATATCAAATCCAATAACATGTTGTAAGTTTAATGAAACTTCCAAGGTTTTGTTCAAGGTATATGGTCAGAAAGAGTTTGTACCATTAGGATTAGAGTAGTATGAGCTGGATGGTTTCTATTAAGCTTAATTTTTTATCTCTAATCGTTTCATCACGGGTTTTCAATGATCTTCATCAAGAATTATCTTGATTTCTATTGTTATTTAAATAAACATGGTTAAGAGTATATTTAAATAAACAGACCCCATTATAATGTTTTTCATTTCATTATTAGAATTCATTCATGATTTAAATTCATATTTTGGAAACTATTTCATAAGGTTTCTTGAATTAATATTGTGATTTAGAAACATACATTGAAGTTAATTTTTTATTTTCAATTGTGTTTATTAGAAATTTCCTCCAAGAAGCAACCCTCTAATCCCAAGAGAGGAAGCTATTGGATAAGTTCTGCAGTTGAATCCTCCAATAGATTCATCATTATTGGAAGCTTCTATATGAAAAATGTAACCTATCAGACTAGTTTGTGTTGGAAACTAGGGAGTATTATTTGATCATGGCTTAGTATTTTTGAAGGAAAATCCACTTATCTTCTACAGTGACAGGGGATCCCAAGAATCCAAATAGTGTCTTGACCGGATTGAGATTATATTTTATTTTATGAAAACTTTAGATGTATCTAATATGGTTGTTTTTAATTAAATGTTTGAAACAAAAAGAAGACAATGGTGGGACTCTATCATGTAATCAACGTTACATGAGGATATTACCAAGTCCTTTTTAAATAAAATCATCAACCAAAAATTATATCCTAAATCATTGTGAGTAGAAAATTCATAGGATTTATTGAACTTTGATAAAGGAGAGTATATACTTATAGTATATACCAATTTTTCTATGAGTTGAACTACCTTTCATCTAATATTGTATTAAATGATTTCATTAATTCTTAGAGGTTTAGTATGGGTTTGAGTGGAAATATTTTTTCAATGGTAATTCATATTTTCCTATCAAACATTAATTATGAGGTTGACAAGGTAGTTATGGTTGAGGAA
This sequence comes from Viscum album, assembly GCA_963277665.1. Lineage (NCBI taxonomy): Eukaryota > Viridiplantae > Streptophyta > Magnoliopsida > Santalales > Viscaceae > Viscum > Viscum album. Next base: position 1,665,177,555 of record OY728128.1, read on the forward strand.
AAAATAATTTAAAAAATGGGTTTAAGTGGATTTTAAGTTAATATAGTCGTTGACTGGGTGTTTCTTCTATCCAGAAATGGAAGTGTAAGGGTGCATGGTTCACATTAGGAAATGTTTATAGGGATTTTATAAAACAATATTATGATTTATACTATAAATTTGGGAGGACTGGTCAAAAAAATCCAATTCGTATGGTAGAATCTAGGAAAATTTATTTTTGTGGGAAATCAGGTCATCTTAATAGTTCATGTGGATGCATGTATCAAGGTAGTATAGATTGATAAACTATCACTAATGACAATTAGGTCAATTTTAATGTTACAAACTGTGGTGGCTCTCAATCTCATTTCAAGGGGGATACTTTGGAAATGATTAAATCATAGGGAGGAGTTTATGGAGGGTGTCTTTAAGCATTAAAGTATTCACCAAAGTAATTTGAAGCATGACCAACTCCTATGATAGGTATGGTGTTTATTTCATCCTTTATGGATCTATATTTTGTTTTATTATATTTGTAACTCATTATTATATATTTTATATATTTATTAAATTTTTAGGATTATTCTTTGAGATTATTTCATTCATTTTGGATCATTCTATGCCTTTGAAAATGAAGTAAGAAACATGTTTTAAATGCCCCGAATATTAGTTGACTATTGATGACTTCAAATTTCTATTGGATTTCGTAGTTATTTATCTTGAAATATTCAATCATATATTTTCATGGGTTTCTTGATCTATTTTGAGACATATATCAGCTTTTATCATTATAGAGTTATTTTTAAATTCCCTGATGGGGTCTCTCATGTCTTCTAAGGTGAGTGGGAATCATATTTAGGATGAGTGGTTTCTATTATTCCTTACGCTAGAATGATATCATGATATTTTTTAGATATGTTCCTTATTTTATTTTATCATAATTTGAATTATCCAATTATGTGAATGTTGATTTCATACCCAGTGGTCTTTCTGGATGACTATTCTAGGTCATCACCTGATAGGGAGGTAAAGTTCACTATTTACCTACTTCCTAAGATGATACCCATTTTTATGCCATCATATTTCACAGAACCAACTGAGTTTTTGAATAGTAAAATCTAGATTTTGGATTTTTATGCCAAGGGATTTTTTAATACTAGTGCTTCACCCAATGAATTACCTGTTTACTTTTCCAAGAAGGAAATTGTAATCCTTAGACTTTTCTTTGAATACCAAAAGTATAATCAGACGACCATTAAGAAAAAATACACATTTTGAAGGATTGAGGATCTCTTTGACTGACTTTAATGATCCATACTGTTTTCTCAAATTTACCAACAATCAAGGTAACATTATTTTAGTGTTAGATAAGTGTATATAACTAATATAACATTTTGAATCTAGTATGGTCGTTTTGATATTCTAGTTATTCCAATGGGTCTTAATAATTATCCTATGAAATATATAAAATTGATGTAAAAGATCATTCATTAGTTATTAGAAACATTCATTTTAATTCGTTTTGATGATATTTTGGTTTACTACAAGTAATAATTAGATCACATTAATCATTTGAATATCATCCTCATAATCCTCAATAAACATCTATTAAAAGGTAATATTTCTAAATGTAAATTTCAGATTCCAGAATTGTTATTTCTGGGACATGTTATACCTAATATGTTAATATTAGTAAATCCTAAAATTATTCAGGTGTTATTGTTTTAAGATAAAACTAGAAATGTTTTTGAGATTTAGATATTTTTTGCATTGGCTTGTTATCATAGTTGATTTGTTCATGATTTCTTCAACAGTGAGTCCCCAATTACTAAACTGAACTATAATGTTTTGACATTTGAGTGGAATGATAAGTAATTGATATAACTTGGGGACCTGAAGGCAAGGGTGACTTCAGTTCTAGTCTTTATAATTTTGGAACCAGGTTCAGGCTATGATGTTTTCTATGATGTCGCATGTAAGAGATTGGGATATGTTCCAATTTAGGTGAAATAGGTGGTGGAAATTTGGTATTCCCAAATTATGTCCTTGTGATAATTACTATCCAATTCAAGATCTTGATTTTTATGTTGTTATGAACACTCTCAAACCCTGGTTCTACTATCACATTGGGTAGTGATTTATAGTATATTTTGTTCATAAGGGTCCAAAGTACATTTTTACTCAAAGGTGTGCAAACATGTTTTAGAGATGTTGGGCCTAATATATTATTAAATTGAATTTTTATATATATTATACTCCTAGAAAATGTATTGTGGTAATCAAACCCTATGAAATACTGTACCTACCAAATCCTAGAAGGAATCAGAAGAGGAGTAGTCTATAATGTTTTTTCCCACTAAGATGAAATTGGGTGAGGAAGAGGCTAGTGGAAAGGTTTCTTTAGGATCAACAACGACTGATATACCATTTGATGACCGAGTTCATATTTTTTAGGAATCAGACACACATTTTAAATTTTTAAGTAATATATGTAAGGTTAGGGGGACCTTGGGTGATTTTTCTAGGTCTCCCATAGACGATTTGGGTTTTTGAGTAAGGTATGTAGTTCAAGTACCTCTAATGAAAGAGTTGATGGATTCCAGACACCCGTCTTATTTGTTCATGCACATTAGTACTACCATAATTTTCCATGACATGAAACACTAATATTACTGTTCAAGTATGAGGTAGTTGATTTGAGATTTCATGTCTGCCAAAATATTAATTTAGAGCACCAGATGACAGATTTTTGGTTGCAACCTTTACTCATTCTAGTTGAGGATGTAGGATGGGATATCTATCGATGTCTTCATCAATGATCCACAGAATCATAGTGGGAGGGATTTGATTTGGGTGATCATTAATAAAATAATTAAATTGGCACATATTCTCTCTATTAAAGAGGTGAGGAAGGTTTAAGGGCTTGAGTACTTGTATGTCTAAGAGATCATAAAGAATCATGTAGTTACTTTTATGATTGTGTCATGAACCTCTGTGAAGATGAGGTAAGGGATGGAAATGTGACATGACCTTCCTTTTTCATGATGAAAAAGTGATAATGAACCCCGAGTCCTACCTCCAATAGGCCTCAGGATGGTCATCAGAACCAAGGGTATTCAAATTTCACAAAATGGGAGGCATTACCTATTTTATAGTAACCAAGATTGGTAGTTAATATGTATCAACCTCAAAACAAAAAGAAGACATATATTTATAAATGAATCAAAAACCCATCCCACATGCATGTTTAATGTAAAAAATCAGGAAAATATAATGAAAAGATAAAAAGTAAATTTGAAAATCAAAGTAAGAAGCAACATAGTAATTATTCTCAATGTTCGAGCTAGTAAGGTACATCACAGTCCATGTAATCTCCGTTTCAACCAAAAAATAGATTTATATTAATAGGGTGAGAATTCAAGTATACTCATTAGGAAAATCCAATGTCCCTCATGCACAATTGGAGAAACATACTAATTCCCCTGTAAGAAAATAACAAAATCGGGAGAACCTAAAAAGGTACGTTATCCACCCAACCTAACCATGGAACTCTCAAAAAATTTGGAATGTCTTGTAAAGTAAAGTAGTGAGAATGTCAATAATAGGTTACCCCCAACCACTTCCCACCGGTGAACTGATCATCCCTAATAGATAACATCCTGATGCAACCATGCTCTCCCAGAGGACATAGTGCCATAACTTTCCCACACACTCCTAGCCCACATACCGTATCCTTCCTGCAAACACCTGGTCCACAACCACACCATGTCATTCCCTCAGACGCCTGGTCCCCAAAACCTCCACCTCACCCATAAGACACCTATGAAAGAACAACACATCTCATCCCAAGTACACCTGGGATACCCACCTCACACGCAGACACTTGTACCCTAAAATCGTACCACAACTGTCACGACCCATCCCAGTGGGGCCCGAGCCGCAACTCCCCAAGCCCACCTCCAATAGGCCAGGGGCTGGTGACTAGCACCGAGTATGCATGCTACTAAAATGGGAGGAATTTCCTATAAACCTACACACACACACACACACATCTCCAAGCCTACAAAACTGAAAAGTAAAAACTACTAAAAGGAAAAGATGCATGCATACACTAAAACCCAACAACAATGTACGACATGAAAGTAAAGTACAGTAAAGTAAAACCCTGGGCCAAAAGTACAAGCCCACCAAAAGAAGTCTGCAACAAGGTCCAACCTGTAGAGAAAGGTATTGGTTCTGCAAACCGTCACTGAAGGGACACCTCAGCTTGTCTGATCTCATTGAACACCGTCTGGTCCTGGTCTGCCTATAATCCTGTCAAAGGCTCGCCCGTCTGCACAAGACACGACACATGTGGGAAAAGCCCGTGCCGGGGTGAGTATAACAATACCCAGTAGGACACCCCGAAAACCAAAAAGGAAATACAAAAAAGGAGAATACCACAAAGAAAGGTATAGTCATCTGTACACAGTATATGTCTATAGAACATATAACAAGAATATCCAGATATACCCATACACTAACGACCATTGCGACACCGTCAATTGGATTCATCTCGAAGATTCCATTAAGCATACTGCTGGGAGGACACACTCCTAGGTATGAAGAGAGATATGAAGTACTCGTTCTGGGAGAACACACTCCACAAGTACCTTGAGGACATGATGCTTAGATGAGGATCACATCCATGTCATGGGGTGATTCCGACAACTCAGTCTGAGCTAATCCACTAAGAAGAGGATCGGCGCTCGGGAAATGTTGGTCACGTCGATACCAAGAACTCTACCTAGGGTTATAGTACTGAATAGAGGATCCGACTCTAAGTCTCATAGAGGGGATTCAAAAAACTCTATTAAAGGAGTTCGGCTGAAGGGATCATACTCATGTATAAAGGAATTGATACGAGAACCTTCAGGGGATTACCAGGGGTACGAACCCTAAGAACTAGTCAATGTCACAGAAAGAAAGTGGTTGAATCCATGAAGAAAAAGTTACACGGTGTGTAGTATGGTTACATTCCCTGTTCCTTGATCCTGGGTACTGCCCGTGTAAATGGCCTGTGTCCTTCGTTCAAGCCATGAAAAACCAAACTACACCACGTGTAATAAAGTACACGCCGTGTGCCTTGAAATCGGGTAATGCCCGTGTAAACGATCCATGTCACTCAACTTGTCAGATAGAAAGAAATTACATGACATGTAGAAGAAAACACATGCCGTGTTCGAGTGCCTAGGCTCGCTCCGTGTACGCTGGCCATGTGCCCGTACACGGTCTCTGCCCGTGTCTGTGTCGCTTCCCCATGTACCAGTACATGGGGTATCCCGTGTATCTAGCCGGTTCTGGCCAGGGAGGGGTATACACGGCGTGTACGTGGCCATGTATCATGCCCGTGTCCCTGTACTCCTAGAGTACACACCGGGTAACCCTACCGACGAACACACGCCTTGTAGAAAAGTACACGGCGTGTAATCGGGAAACTTCTAGAAATCGCGTCTTCCTCCGCATGCCTCGGCCAAACCTCTAGATCTCGATCCTCATGTCCTTTTTCCGCGAAACTCTAGATGCAGGGTTGCCTCGTCCTCATGAAGACGAATCTGTGGGTTCCGGGCCTTCAATCGGCTCCTAAATCTTATTTCGGCCATCCGAGCGGAAATCGTCCGAAGAATGTTTTCTTCCGATCTGCTTCGATCCGTCCGTTGAAACCATCGTCGCACCTCTGAGAGATCACTGCGGTGTGGATCCTTCAATTTGGGATTGTTTCGTCGTAGAACGGATGCGCAACGATCCATTTTTCATCACCCCGCGAAGAACGCGAAGAATGCTCACGAAGAACACGAGAATTTGGGAGGAAGAACAATACAAATCGAGAGGGACGAACCTCGATCGATGTTCATGTCGATCTTGGTCCGTCACCATTAAAATTTCGAATAAAATCAAAATAATATCAAGACTAGCATCCCCAAAATCCTCGTAAAATCCCATCCCGCCAGAACGATCGATCCGCAGGCTAATCTGTTCGTGGATTAGTCCGAATTCTTCGGGGAAATCAAAAAAGGGGAATGGAAAATCAAATTAACATCCTACATGGATTTGTTGCAATTGTAGTTGAAGATCCGCTCGCCACGTTGTCGTCGCCGTTGAGATCCATCGAGAACATCGCCGCCGCTGCGTCGAGGGTTTCCTCCAAAGCCGCCAAGGATTTTCAGGGTTATGGGGTTTGTAACCTTGGACCCTGGCGCAATCCTCTATTTAATTAGGATAAAAGAAAAAAAAAATATTTAAAAGATCTCTCTACAGAAATAAAATATTTTTATTAAATATTTTATTACTGTTGCGTCTAAAAACTAGATTTCACCACCAACCTGCGCCGGCCGAAGTTAGGCCTCTCCTAAGGTAAAATCGCTGTTCTAAATGCAACGGTGCCCCCAGATTGCTGATAAGGGCACCCGTTCGAGAGCTATCCACTTTTTTAAGAAAAGCACATGTGCGCGTAATTTAATTATTATATTAAATTCAAACATTTGTCCCGGGATCACCGGGCCTCGGAACTAAACTCCGTCTCAGGGTCTGGCCTCTAATTAATTCCCACATAATATTAAAATAATACATGGAAAAATCCGGGACATTACATCACACGCACCTTAGGGATTTTACGTCCCCAAAAATCCAAAACAAGAGCTACTAAAAAAGATGTGGGTACTGCACACAAATCTGAGCTTCCCGATCCCACTTGCTCTCCTAGAGATTCCCGTGCTGCCACCGGACACGCACCAAGGGAATAGCTCGTCCACGAAGGATCTTCTCCTATCGATCCTTGATCTCCGTTGGGTACTCAGCAATGGTCGCTACATCGTCGATATCCAGCTCTCCCCAATCGATGACGTGCGAGGGATCATGCATGTACCTCCGCAGCTGTGACACATGGAAGACATTGTGTACCCAGTCCATCTGAGGAGGTAGAGCCCAGTGATACACCACCTCACCAACTCTTCTAAAAAATCTGAATAGGGTCAATGAACCTCGGAGATAGCTTGCCGCCTCAGCCAAATCTCTCCAATCCCCACCGAGGAGAGACCCGGAGAAACACATGGTCTCTTTCCTCGAACTCTAAGGGCCTCCGCCTCCGGTCAGCATAAGACTTTTTCCAACTCTGTGCAGTCTTCATCTGCTCTTAGATGACCTGCACCTTCTCTGTAGTAGCTCTCACCATTTCTGGGCCCATGAGTGATGACTCTCCCAGGTCAGTCCAGCAAAGTGGTGACCTGCAAGGTCGCCCGTATAGAGCCTCAAATGGTTCCATACCAATAGAGAAATGATAACTGTTGTTATAAGAAAATTCCACTAGTGGTAGGTGATTCTCCCAGGTACGACTGAAGTCAAGTATGCAAGCTCGTAGCATATCTTCCAGGACCTGGATGGTCCACTCTGTCTGACCATCAGTCTGGGGATGAAACACTGTGCTCAAGCGTAAGTGAGTCCCAAAAGCTTCCTGCAATCCCTTCCACAATCGGGATGTGAAATGAGCATCACGATCTAAGACGATCGTGGATGGTAATACATGACATCGAACTATCTCTTGCGCATAGTGGCGTCCCATGCTCTCTACTGAACTCTGCTCCCGTATGGATAGGAAGTGGGCCGACATGGTGAGTCGATCAACGATCACCCAGATGGCATCGTGTCCCCTGGACGTACGTGGTAAACCCGTCACGAAGTCCATGGATATTCCATCCCACTTACAATCTTGAACCTCAAGGGGCTGAGTCAAAACTGATTGAACCTGGTGCTCAGCCTTTACTTGCTGACAAGTAAGGCACCGAGATACACACTCTGCCACACTCTTCTTCATTCCTGGCCACCAGAACTAACGTCGGAGGTCCCGGTACATATTTTCCACACCTGGATGCACCACTAAAGGGGAAGTATGGAACTTCCTTAGAACCTCCTCCCACAATGTCACTGGTACTACCGTGTGCCCTCTGAAAAGGACAACGTGCTCTCCACCTTCTGAAAATCCATTAGCAGCATCACCTGTGGATATCTGAGCACGTAGAGTCTCACAGCTAGAATCCTCGTGTTGTGCTTCTCTGACTCGCAGCAAGAGAGAAGAGGTAAAAATCATCGACTGAAGGTAATATCCCTCATCTCCATCCACGAAGGACAACTGAAAAGAGGCCAACTGCCTTGTCGCCTCATCCAGTAACTACGAACTGGACTTCCTATTGAGAGCATCTGCCACTACGTACCCCTTCCCAGGAGTATAAACGATCTCAAAGTCGTAATCCTAGAGGAACTGATGCCATCACCTCTATCTCAAATTCAGATCCTTCTGTGAAAATATATATTTGAGACTCTTGTGATCAGAGTAGATGGTAAACCGCTCTCCCATCAGGTAGTGCCTCCAAATCTTCAATGCGAAGACTACTGCGGCCAACTCGAGATCATGGCTCATGTAGTTCTGCTCATGTGGTCTCAACTGACGAGAGCCATAAACAATCACCACTTGCCTCTACATTAGGACACAACCAAGACCGGTTCCTGATGCGTCACATAACCCTACGTATCCGACACACTCCTCAGGTAACCTCAAGATCGATGTGCTCATCAGAATCTGTCTCAACTACTAGAAAGCCTGCTGGCATCTCTCAGTCTACATGAAAGGCTGTCCATTTCGGGTCAAAGTTGTCATGGGTGCTGCAATCCTGGAGAAATCATGGATGAATCTCCGATAGTATCCTGCCAACCAAAGGAAACTCCACACCTCCGTCACGCTCCAGGGTGGCTCCCATGCTAGCACTGCCTCCACCTTTGCTGGGTCCACTGCTACACCTTCTGCTGAGATAACGTGTCCCAGAAAGTGGACCTCCTATAACCAGAACTGAAACTTCGAGAGTTTCCAATACAACTGTTGCTCTCGGAGTGTGTTCAGAACCATCCTTAGGTGTCTCGCGTGCTCCTCCTTGGACGCAGAGTACACAAGGATATCATCGATGAAGACCACTACAAACCGGTCTAGATAGGGCTGAAAGATCCATTTCATGAGTCCCATGAACACAACCGGGGTGTTTGTCACACCGAAGGGCATCACCAAGTACTCATAGTGACCGTAGTGACATCTGAAAGACGTCTTCGGTAAATCCTCTTCCCGTACACGCAACTGGTGATTTAATAATCGTAGATCAAACTTCAAGAACCATCGTGACCCTATAAAATAGTCGAAGAGGTCATCGATCCTCGGTAGTGGATACCAGTTCTTCACGGTCACCTGATTTAAGCGCCAGTAATCCACACACAGCCTCAAATTCCCGTATGCCTTCTTGGTAAACAGCACTGGGGCCGCCCAAGGTGAAACGCTGGGTCTTACAAATCCCTTCTTCTGCAAGTCATCCAGCTGCATCCTCAGCTCACGAAGCTCTGCAGGATCCATCTGATAAGACGATGAAGATATCGGGGTCATCCCGGGTCGCAACTCAATGCAGAAATCTATCTCCCAATGGGAAGGTAGCCCAGGGACATCCTTTGGAAAGATGTCCTCGTACTCAGCCACCACTGCTGGAAACCAGAAACTTTTAACATCTACCGCGCCAAGGTCTAGGCTAGCCAACTGATGTGAAATCGGTTGTGCCCTCCATTGCATGAGTCCATCCTGTGCTTCCTAGGTCTTCCTTTAACCGACAAAATAGAACCTCCTTCCATCACTGCGGACACACCACACCCTTCGCCTAAAACAATAAATTTGGGCATGAACTGTGGATAACCAATCCATGCAACGAATGACATCGTAAGGCCTCGACACTAACACCAAGAGGTTACAACCGAAACTCTCACCTCCAAGGGTCAGGTCACACTTCATGCAAAAGTGTGTGATCTCTGAATCTTCTCCAGTCGGTGTTTCTATGCATAAAGGTAGAGTCAACGGCTCAACTGGAATCTCAAGGTCTTGAACAAGATAAGAAGCCCGAAAGGAATGACTATCACATGTGTCTATCAATACGATGACCAAATAAGAAAAGAAATAGATAGTACCTCTAATCATCCCAGGAGTACCTGTGTCATAAGCCACTGCCGCCTACAGCTGCCCCTACCTCTGTCCACCATCTTCCTGAGCCTGGGGTGGACCTCCTGGGGCTGGAGGTGGTAAAGGGTCGAAACGCCGACCACATCCAGCTGCTCTCCCAGCTCCTCTGCCACGTCCTCCACCTCACGGGTCTGCCTGCTCCACACGTTTCCTCTGCCTCGGTAGTCCATCCACTGCTCCCATGTCAGTAGCACGGCGGGTTGGACAATCTCGAGCGAGATATCCCCTACCGTCACATGAGTGACACCGCCTCTCTCGAGGCTGGCTGGATGTGCCCTGTGAACCCTATATGGCTGATCCCCTATCATAGGATATCCTCTGGAAATGTCTTCCATGCCTGGTTCCCTGATGTCGGCTCCATGCCACTGGGGTCTCTGCTTCAGCTCGCCCACTACTGACAACTGTCAGCTGTCCCTGCTCCGCCAAGAAGCTATCGACCACCAAAACCCACTCAAGCACCCCATCATAAGTAAGAATGCTCATAGGGATGATGCTAGCTCGGATATCTCTATGCAAGCCCCACTCAAAAGTCTGAGCTCGGAAGTACTGATCTCTGACCATATCCATCAAGTACCGCGAGAGGTCGGTAAACCTCGACGAATAGTCAACCACCGTCATGGTTCCCTACTAGATCTGAGGAAGCTCCTATATACATACTTCTCTCAGGGTAACCGGTGAAAACTCTTCTCTGATGAGATGCTCAAACTCCGACCATGCAAGAGTCACCTCGTCATGAGTCTGGATGACCAAACTCCACCATCGCCCTGACGAGCCTTACAGAAGTCTCGCTGCCAGGATCACCATCTGGTCTGCTGGTGTCCTGACCAAATGAAGACTCTGGTCACTACCTCAATCTAGTCCTCTTCTGCCTGAGGGTCAGGCTCACCTCGAAACCTGAAGGGTATCTGTCTCTAAAACTTGTGGAGTGCGCTCAGCCTACGCTCCTCCTCTGCTGGTACAGCGGGTGCTAAACACTACCCCACAGGTGGTGGAATAACTGTCATGCCACCTGGTGGTAGAACTGGGGGATCTGGTCCCTCTATCGAAGCATCATCACTGAAGGGGTCATCCTCGTGATCGAGCTGCTGGATCCTAGTGGGTTTGCGTCACGGAGGTATCCTGTTTATGAAACAAGATGTATCATGGTCAGTGAGTATATCTGGAGAGCTGACTCAAGAATGGCATGGAAACCACAACCCATTCCTATATGATGCATGTACCGTTATTCTTCCCCATGCAACTAGTGTTTTCATGTTTTGAGTCGAAAAAAAAGTTATCAGAGTCCTGGTGTATGGATACGTCAGCCGCTGCACCAACACTGGGGTCCCTGGCCTGAGAGCCGAACTCGAAAAACTTAACACTATTTCCCCAAACCAACTCACAGACTCTCCGTCCTAAGGTAGAATTGGCCACCTCTGATACCACTCTGTCACGACCCATCCTAGTGGGGCCTGAGCCGCAACTTCCCATGACCACCCCTAATAGGCCAGGGGCTGGTGACTAGCACCGAGTTGGAATGCTACTAACATAAGAGGCATTGCCTATAAACCTGTACAGATGCACACACATCTCCATGCCCACAAAGATGAAATGTAAAAACTACTAAAAGGAAAAGATGCATGAATACACTAAAACCCAACCACAGAGTATGACATGAATGTAAAGTAAAATAAAGTAAAACCCTAGGCCAAAAGTACAAGCCCACCAAAAGAAAGTCGGCAACAAGGTCCAACCTGTAGAGAAAGGTGCTGGTACTGCAAACCATCGCCGAAGGGACACCTCAGCCTGTCTGATCTCACTAAACACAGTCTAGTCCTAGTCCGCCTAGAATCCTGTCAAAGGCTCACTCATCTGCACAAGAAACGAGACGTGCGGGCATAGCTCGTACAGGGGTGAGTATAAAAATACCCTGTAGGACACCCTGAATATCAAAAAGGAAATACAAAAAAGGAGAATACCACAATGAAAGGTACAGTCAGCTCTAAACAGTATATGTCTATAGAACATATAACAAGAATATCCAGATATACCCATACACTAACGACCATCGCGATACCGCCACTAGGATCCATCTCGAAGATTCAACTAAGCATACTGCTGGGAGAAAACACTCCTAGGTCTGAAGAGAGATACAAAGTACTCATTCCGGGAGAACACACTCTACAAGTACCTTGAGGACATGATGCTCAGATGAGGATCACAGCCAAGTCATGCGGTGATTCCGATAACTCAGTCTGAGCTAATCAGCTAAACAGAGGATCGGTGCCCGGGTAAAGTTGGTCACGTCGATACCAAGAACTCTACCAAGGGTTCCAGGAATGAATAGAGGATCCGAATCTATTTCTTATAGAGGGGAATCAAACAACTCTATTCAGGGAGTTCTTCTAAAGGTATCATACTCCTATATAAAGGAATTGATGCCATATCCTTCTAGGGGATTACCAATGGTATGCACCCTAAGAACTAGTCCAAGTCACAGAAGGCAAGTGTCTCAATCCATGAAGAAAACGTTACACTGCGTGTAGTATGGTTACACATTGTGTTCCTTGACCCCGGGTGGTGCCTGTGAATACAGACCATGTCCTTCTTTCAAGCTGTGCAAAACCAAACTACACGGCGTGTAATAAAGTACACGCCGTGTGCCTTGACATCGGGTACTGCCTGTGTAAACGGCCCATGTCCCTCGGCTTGTCGGATAGAAAGAAACTACACAGCGTGTAGAAGAAAACACACACTTTGTTCGAGCGCATGGGCTCACTCCATGTACGCTGGCCATGTGCCCGTAAACGGTCTATGCCCGTGTCCATGTCGCCTGCCCGTGTACCAGTACACAGGGAATCCCGTGTATCTGTCCGGGTCTGGCCGGGGAGGGGTGTACACGACGTGTACGTGGCCGTGTATCCTGCCATTTTCTGTGTACTCCCGGAGTACACACTGGGTAACCCTACCGACGAACACATGCTGTGTAGAAAAGTACACGGCGTGTAGTCGGGAAAATTCCAGAAACCACGTCTTCCTCCACACGCGTCAGCCGAACCATCGGATCTCGATTCTCATGTCCGTTTGCCATGAAACTCCAGATGCAGGGTCGCCTCATCCCCGTGAAGATGAATCCGTGGGTTCCGGGCCTTCAATCGGCTCCTAAATCCGATTCCATCCATTCGAGCGGAAATCATCTGAAGTACATTTTCATCCTATCCGCTTAGGTCCATCCGCCGAAACCATCGTCGCACCTCCGCGAGATCACTGCATTGTTGATCATTCAATTCGGGATTATTGCGTCGTAGAAAAGATGCACAACGATCCATTGTTCATTGCCCTGTGAAGAACGCGAAGAATGCTCATGAAGAACACGAGAATTGGGGAAGAAGAACCCAACAAATCGAGAGGGACGAACCTTGATCGATGTTCATGTCGATCATTGTCCATCACCGTTAGAAGGTTGAAAAAAACCAAAATAAAATCAAGAATCACATCCCCAAAATCGCCGCAAAATCCCATCCTGCAAGAACCATCGATTCGCGGGCTAATCTGTTTTTGGATTAGTCCGCGTTCGTTGTGGAAATCAAAAATGGGTAATGGAAAATCAAATCAACATCCTACCTGGATTTGCTGCGATTGCCGATGAAGATCCACTCGCCACATCATCGTCGCCATTGAGATCCGTCAAGAACGTCACCGCCCCCACGTTGGGGGTTTCCTCCAGAGCCGCCAAAGGTTTCCAGGGTTATGGGGTTTGTAACCCTGGACCCTGGAACAAGCCCTTATTTAATGAGGATAAAAGAAAAAAAGGATTTAAAAGGTCTCGCTATTGAAATAAAATATTTTTATTAAATATTTTATTACCATTGCGTCCAAAAACAAGATTTCACCACCGACCCGCGCCGACCGAAGTTAGTCCTCTCTTAAAGTAAAATCACTATTCTGAATGCAACTGTGCCCTTGGATTTCTGATCCAAGCACCCATTCAGGAGTTATCCACTTTTTCAGGGAAACAGCACGCGTGCGTAATTTAATTATTAAATTAAATTCAAAAATTTGTTCCGGGCTCACTGGGCCTCGGAACTGCACGCCGTCTCAGAGCCTGGCCTCAAATTAATTCCCATATAATATTAAAATAATAAATGGAAAAATATGGGACATTACAATAACATACCAGAAGAGTCTTTGGATACCATTTCATAGAAGAGGTAGGAGAGAAGAATCAATAACCAACCATCCATTCTCCCACTAAAAGGTATGGAAAGGACACCCTCTCCATAAAAATAGCAGTGTTCAGAATGTAGTTCTCAACATGAGTGGGTTGCATATAGAAATAACAAGGCGCAACATGTATATATATATATACCAAACACTCATCCCAACCTATGGGGTTTCAAACAAATAACCATCCCACAAAAAACTACCCTTGCTTCCACCTTTAATGTATAACCACATGTCTAAACACAGACCTAATACATAACCCCAACCAATTCATATATCCAATTATCATTCTACATTATCAATTATTTTAATTGTTTATTCCATCACATCTATGGAAAATACCAAACACAACATACCAAAAGTTACTTCATAACCCATACAAACATCACAAAAGTATCTAGAATCTCCGAGAGAAATCCCTACACATGGTAAAAAAATATTTAATTAAAATATATATCCCAAAGCACACTCGAAATCCCAACTACATGAAAAAACCACATATAGAAGAACAAGAAAACACAACCAGAACTCAGTCCCACAGTATGAATGGACCATGCCCAACAAATAAAACACAACCCGGATTCAGACCCACTATTCAACAAGTTGATCCATTACATAATCATTCAAACTCTCCAACCTAAAATTCCATTACAACACCTTCACCTCCCCATACACAATTCCACATTAAATACAGAAAAAGGGTATTCATATTTAACACAGTATTATGTAATTACACTTTGATAATCAGGATTTATCCTATAAAAAGTTTGATCCTAGGGAATTTGTTTAATTTACTAGATATATGAGCTTAACCAATTTTTCATGTTCACAACCATTCAACCAATGGTTAACTGCAAGTATTTTTTATCCTGGTACAATAACATAGACCACCGATAAAAATTATTTTCCAAAATCACATGACCAACAAAATTCACAGCATAGATCAAAGATAATTGATAAAACCACACACACATCATAATTATATTCCCTTTCGAAATTTATTACTATAGTATCCAAAACTATTATTGTAACAGGTCCATTCATCTTCACAATACCCTTAATTTGGATTTTCATACGACAATAATAAAAATGAGTCATGAGTTTACCCACCCTACATGATACACAGTTAAAAGATGGATGAAGGAATACCTACCTAAAATAAATAGAAGATAAGAAACTCCTACTTGTGCAAAAAATATCTGGTCATTAAAGGAGTAAGAGACTCTAATGGAAAATTCAATCGATTTCTATAGGACTTACTTGACTCCTCATGGAAGAAATGTTTTAGGCCCACCAAGAAGAAACATAAACACACTGAAAAGAGAAGACCTTAGCTATGAGGATCCAGATCATATATCAACGGAAGGAAATGATTTCAAGGGCCATTAAAGTTGGATCACGTTCAAGATAATGCGGGTTGACTATTTCAATATCTCAGGTGTGTTAGAATATCAAATATATAAGTAATATCCCTTGAAATTCATTTACAAATTCTCGAAAAAGGTTTTAGACTTGATTTATGTATAATTAAATGTATAAGGGGAGAAATTGGAAAGAATATAAAATGGTGGAAATGAATCACTGATGGGTGAGTCACCAACATAAGTCACCGACATCAACTCACTGATAGTGAGTCATTGACATAACCCACCAAATTCTGACTCATCGTCGCGAGTCATCGACTCATCACTTACCAACACCCGACCTACTAATGCTCAACCAACTCACTCTCTGACCTACCTAAACCCTAACCTACTGGAACCCTAACCTATCGATTCTATGACCTACCGATTCAGAGTTGCTAGTGCGTCCCACCAATGAAAAAACTATAATTTTCAGAAACTCATGAAATGAGCTTCCATTTCCTCCCAGAACACCAAAAAAACTGGATTTTGATAAGGTAATGGAATCAGTAAGTCTATAACAATAATTATGATACCCCTAAAACAATTCTCAACCTTTATAATTCAAAACCAAACCTAGATGAAATAGGGGTTCGAACAACCACCTCATAAGATACATATCAAAGATAAACCATCTTATTTTTCTTGAAATATGGATTGAAACAACAACATAAAAGAAGACCTCCACCAACACATGTTAACCCAATAAATTCACAAGATACCCCACACAATCACTAACTATCTGGAAAAATTAATTATGGGATTCCTTCCTCCATGTCAAGATACTATCCACTCTGGGTGACACTGACCCACCTGCACATGTTTAATCGCATCTCATGTAATTCGTCATAATTATAAATCTAGTCTTCCCCATTTCACATTTTAGGACGTTATCACACATTGATAAATAAAGAAGAAACCCTTATTATAGAAAAATATTTTCAATAACTACATCATAAAGAAAAACACATAAGAAAAACTCAAAAGAAATTTGGGTACTCGGAACGCATCTTCATCTCCCTTTCCGAAGTAATATCTTCTTGGCCACCATACCTCCACAACATGCAAACCAAAGGAATGGTCCAACTATGAGTTAACTTATCCCGATGATCCTAGACATCCAATGGCTTATCCATGAACATTGCTTCATCCTCGATATCTAACTTTTCCTAGTCAATGACATGAGAGTCATCATAAAGATACTGATGAATCTGGGAGACATGAAAGGCATCCCGGATCCTCTCCAAAGGCGATGGAAACGCCAAAAAGTATTCCACCTCAAAAAATCACCCCAACATCTCTAAGGGTCTGAGGAACCTAGGAGAAAGATACCTCCTTCGGCCAAATATTTGTTTCCCATGTCATGGGGAAGCCTTAAAAACACATGGTCTCCAAAAAAGAACCCCAAGGGCCTTCTCCTACGATCAGAATATAAATTATTCCGATATTATGATACCTTCATCCTTTCACAGACAACCTTCACCTTCCCATTCATACTTTGTAAAATTTTCAGACCCTAAATAACTATCTCCCCAACTTATTCCCATCACAAAGGTAAAAGAAACAACATTCCATATATACCTTCAAATGGAGCCATGGAAATGGTAGAATGATAGTTGTTTTTGTAACAAAAATATAAAAAGGTAAAATGTCACACCCAATACCCACAAAAACCCTAAACACATGCTCACAACATATCCTCATATGTCTAGATGGTCCTATCTGCTAGTCTATCTGGCTGAGGGTGGAAAGGAGTAATGTGACGTAAATGAGTTCTAAAACCATTTTTAAATCCCCTACAAACTAGTGAGGTAAAAATCATATCCTGATATGAGATAATGGATCTAAGAACCCCATGCATCCACACTGTCTCATCCACATACCACTATGCTAAGGCATCCACAATTCCCAAATTCTTAATTGCTAAGAAGTGAGCTGTTTCCATCAGCTGATCCACTACTACCCATATTGCATTGCATCCCCCTAATAGTTGAGAAATACTAAGCTGAAATCCATTGAAATTTCTTCACAATTAGACTTAGGGACATATATGGTATCCAAAAAACACCCAGGAAAAAGTTTCTCAATGTTCACTTATTGGCACACCAAGCACTTCACCAAAAAACTACATCATAACCCGCTTCATGCAGGGCCACCAAAACTACCCTCTCAATTTGTGGTACAACTTGAAAACTCTTTCACATACCACTAAGGTTGAGCTATTATACTCAAAGGGAACTCCCACACACATCACCAATAGAAAAAATAGATTCTCATAGAAAAACATCATATTATTACTATTATCCGACAATCCCACCAGAGCATCACTCTTGTCAATGTGATCACACATCAACTCTACCTCTGATTCTCATAACTGAGAATCCTCCACCAACTACCTTAGTGATGACTGCAATGTCATCTAAAACAGATAGCCTTTTCCTCCATCCATTCTTTCATCTATGTGCAAGGAATCCAACTCCTCCACCACCCTCTAAGCATTCATATATTCCCAAAAAACCTCCCTCAATGACTTCCTTCTCAAATCATTGGCCACAACATTCCCCTTTATTGAGTTTTCAGAGATCTCTATGTCAAAATCCTGTAGAAACTCCATCCACCTCAGATGTCGGAAGTCTTAATCTCATTAGGAAAATATGTAACTTAAGATCTTATGATCTATGAATACCATGAAGCACCCATTAATGAGTTAGTTCCACCACAACTTCAGTGAAAACATGAACAATGATAGCTTAATATCATGGGTTGCATTGTTACATTCATAGGGACATAACTGACTAGACCCATAAGAGATAACTATTGGATACTATATCAAAACACATCCCAAGACTAGGTCACAAGCATCAAAATATATCTCTAACATCATAACCTCCTTTGGAAACTAGAGCTTTGAAGCCCTTACCAACATCCCCTTCAAATAGACGAATGATTCCTTCCACTTCTCACTACACCCAAATTCATATCCTTTTTGGTCAAATCCATTAATATAGAAGCTACTAGAGAGGTATCAGGTACAAATATCTTGTAATAGCCTGCCAGACCAAGAAAACTGCAAACCTATGGCACATTTGTGGGTGCTGCCCAGGAATCAACTGCCTCTACCTTCGATGGGTCCACTGCTACACCCTATGGAGACACTGCATGTCCAAGGAAGTGGAACTCTCATATCCAAAATATATATATGGATAACATCCCATAGGACTGGTGGTATCAATGAATCACCATGACAATTCTGAGATGCTTGGTATTCTCCTCCTCTGACATCAAGTAGATCAAGATGTTATCGATGAAAAAGATGATGAACTAGTACATGAAATCAAAGAATAAATAGTTCATAATTCCCAAGAACATGGTTGGTGCATTCATAACATCAAATGACATAACCATGAGTTTGAAGTGCCCATACATACACATGAAAGTAGTCTTCAGGATATCATCCTCCTTCACCCTCAACTATAAATATCCAAACTGAAGATCGAGCCTAGAGAATCAAATTTCTCCCCTTCTCTGGTCGAATAGATTTTTTATCCTCACTATAGGTTAATGGTTCTTGAACATTACATGTTTAAACCTCTCATAGTCAATACAAATCCTCAGAACACCATAAAATTATTCTCAAACATGACAGGATCACCCCATGGTGACACACTGGGATGGATAAATACCCTATTCACCGCATCTTCAATCTCAATCCTTAACTTGAGTAGCTCAGAAGGTGCCATATGATAACATTCCATTGAAATTGGGGAATCCTCGGGCTGCAAGCCTATTCTGAACTCAACATCACGTCAAGGGGGTAGAGTCACAACCTACTCAAGAAAAACATCCAAGAAATCCCAAAAAACTCTAGGAACCCCCGCTATCTCAGCATCATAAGATTCAAATAATATCTTAGCCAACAAGGAAATATGAGGCTCTACATGCTACCTGAACATCCGCAAACTCCTCTCTCCAATGAAAACCACATGTTGGCTATTCACATCTGAAAAATTTACTCTCATATGGAATAATTATATGACTTCATGCACCAGAAAAAGTAGATGCAAATGATGACACCTAATGGATGTTTCTATAGCAAGAAAAGATCCCCTCTTGATAGATGTGGCCCCAACATCAGTCTACATCCCTGTAAAACATCAAACAAGCTGGTTTGACCTCCGACCGTTGTACTCAACACTAGAGGCATTATAATTATCTATATGTCTATTCCTATAGAAATGGATTGTCTGTGTGAAATAGAGCAGTGTGAAGATACTAAATCAAGCAAAGCACAAGTAATAGTATAGATCACACTAATCGTATCAAGAACTATCTTTTACCCCACTGAAATTGTTGCCTCTATGGAATGAAAAATACCGCACCTAGATCCTATAATTCTATGTTTTCAATGGATCCTTTGACCACATTTGGGTCAAGGTCGATGAGGAACACCCTGAGGTCTTCCTCTGCCTTCTCTTTCTCCCCTTAGTGGATCAATAGCCTATTGTCCCTACTAGTAAAATAGAATGGATGATAACTGCTACTAAGGTGGGAAAATAACCTACCAACCTCCACTATATCTAAATCAAACTAGGCACCAAATTAGAAAGTTTCTATAGTATCCAAAAAAGAAACACCTCAGTCCCAAGCCTGTGGGAAAAGTGAAAGGATAATAAGGTCGAAAGTAAAGCTACCATGTTTGAATCCCCACTAGACGAATCCTCAAAGGAACTTATGCCTTATACCTTCTGCTGGAAGTCTTTCTCATCCCAAAACCCTGCTAGATCCCCTCTCATAGTAGACCTCCTCACTGGTGCATCCTCTCAATCAGTTCCTCCTTCTTATAAACATCTAGGTATGTCAGTAATGTGGAGGGAGTAACTACTTACTATAGGGAAGGACGAAGTGCCTCCTCTAAGAGTCTCTCCTGAGAATCCTCATCTTGAAAGAGATCCAGAGAAAAGTAAAGAAGATCCTTGAACATGATTCGTAGTTCCCTTAAAGACATTCTACCATGATAGAGGGAGAGTAGTTCATGTCACATCTCATCCTTCATGGTCTAAGAGACTCCTTCTCAAAATCAACCCACAAAATAGTGGTCTCCATCTTCTCCCCTAGGTAGAGATTCCACCACTAACATGCTTCCCCCTACATCTGGATCCCCACCAGAGGAACCAAGTACTATATCGAATCTTGGATCAAGCTAAAAGTGATCACTGGCTCCTTAAGAAAACTCTATGTCTCTCTATATGAAATGATGCTTTGTATTTACCCAGAGTGTGAAATTGTAAATAAAGAAGCAACTTCTTACACTCCTCATCCTCCCCCACTTGTTCAACCCTCCATCGATTAACCAAGTCAGCCTACAAATACTCCACTACTCATACCACACACAAACAATGATTGTGAACCATAGATGAAAAAGTAAACATGGAACTCCAAAGAATGAGTAGTATGGAATTCATTTATAATTCATTTTATATGATTTTTAATTTTAATTTCCAAAAAAATCCCAAAACAAACAAGAAAAGAAGTCCTTTTGATGAATGTACATTCCCTAGGGTCTCCACTACGAAAATTGTTTTTCCTCACTTGGCGTTTTATTAATCCCGGATTCCATGCATCAGATCACGGGCAGACCTAATATCCCATGTCCTAGCTAGTATTTCATGGCATATTACACACACCAATTTCACCTATCTCTACTGGCCTACCATCCTATGAAATCCTCACTGCGCCTAACTCCAAGCTCTATCTTATCTCTCAACTATTAGCCTCTAATACCATTCTTTCATGACCCTCCTTATTCATGATGAGGGAAGGGATGGGAAGGTGTCATGAACTTCCTTCATAATGATTATAAAGTGATAATGACCCCTCAAGTCCCGCCACTAATATGACTTGGAGTGGAAACCTATAGAAAGGTTATTTAAATGTCACAAAATGGGAGAAATTTCCCTTTTATAGTAACCATGACCAAGATATAAGACATATCAACCTCAAAACAACTCAAAGTCGAGTTTAAATAAAATAATAAAAAATTCATCCCACATGAATGTTTAAATTGAAACCTCTAGAAAATACAATGAAATGTTCCAATGTAAAAACCAAAACCAAACTAAGTAGTGAAAAATAAACTGTCCCAAAATTCCAAGCTAGTAAGGTCTATCACGGTCCAAATAATCTTTTTGGAAACATATAAATTGTTTTATATATGTAGGGTGAGCAAACAATTATACTCCGTAGGAAAAGAAAAAGTCGCTTGTGCACAAGTGGGGAATCATTTTAATTTTCATGTTAGAAAAAGTCAAACCCATAAGTATTTAACATGGTATATTATCCACCCCAACCTTAATAAGTCATGCTCAACAAATAAGGTATGTAAAGTAAAGTAAAGTAGTAAGAACATTTATAAAAGGGTACCCTCCACCACTTCAAACTATTTACCTTCTCATCCATAATGGTTAAAATTATGATTCTACCACACTCTTCCACAAGCCCCACTGCCACATCCTACCCACGCACACCTGGGCCACATACCCCAACATGCTCGCAAACACACGGGCAACAAGAACACCACATCCTGACCATAAACACCTTGGACCCAAAACCAAAAACTCATCTTGAATACACCTTGGGAAATTACAGTGTGTCTCATCCCGAAGACCCCTAGGAAACACATCTCTCTTGAAGACACTTGAGCCCATAAAACTGCCCCACAACCTACCAAAAGACATTTGGGCTACCAATTCCATTAAGAGAGAGCATAGAAGATCCATTAACCAGTTATCCATCCTCCCACCGGGATATGGGGAAATGACATCCTCTCCAATAAAAAATGGGGGGGGGGGGGGTCAATATGTAGTTCTCAACATGGGTGGGGTGCGTATAGAAATCACAAAGAACAACAAGTATATATATAGGTACCAAACACTTATCCCCGCATATGGGTTTTCCAATAAAAAACCTACCCACACAAAATTGCCACTGCTTCCACCTCTCATGCATAACCACACAACCATCAATTGATTGAATTAATAACCCCAACCAATTCATCTAACCAATTATCATTCTTTATTAACAATTAATTTAATTATTTATTCCATCCCCTACCAGGTAACTTCCAAACACATCACACCACATGTAACATCATAACCCATAAGCACTTCCCAAAAGTATTTGGAAATTCAGAGAGAAAGTACAACACACGGTAACACTATCCTTATTCAAAATTATCCCTCATAAACCATCCAAATTATACCTGATGCATGAAGAACACCACATTGAGTAGAACAATAAAACACAACCAGGTTGTAGTCCCACTGTAGGAACAAACCATGACCAACAACCATAACTCAACCTAGATTCAGACCCACTGTTCAACAAGTTCATCCATTCCAAAATCAATCAAACTCTCCAACATGAGATTCCATTACAAAATCAACACCTCAACATACCCACAACCACACTAAATAATGAAAAGGGTATTCTTATTTAACACACTATTATTTAATTCCACTTTAATAATCAGGGGTGATCACAGAACAATTTTGATCCGGGGGAATCTATTTAATTGACCTGATATACATGATTAATCATTTTTTCATGTTCTTAACCATTCAACTGATGGTAAAAAACTAGTGTTCATGAGTCAGGTGTACAAAATGATACCACCAAATTCCATTATTTATATAAGGCACATTACCAAACACATTAAAAGCATGGATCAAATAAATCAGATTAAAAACAAGCATTATCACAATCTTGATTTCCACTCATTTATTACCAAGGTAGCCAAACTCATTATTCTAATCGGTCCATTCATATTCAAAATATCCTCAATTTATATTTTAATTTGATAGTATTCACAAAGAGACATGAGTTTACCCTCCCCGCATGATACAAAATTAAAATAGGGACGATGGAATTCCTACCTCGAAAACAAACAATCAAAAACTCATCCTTACACAAAAAATAGGGGGGATGAGAAAGTAATACGAGACTCTAAAGAAAAACTAAGGCGATTTCTATAACACAAATGTGACTCCTTGGGGAAGAAAGGTTTTAGGAACAACAAGATGAAATATAAATAAACTGGGAAGAGAAGATCTATGCTTAGAAGAGGCAGATCCTATATGAACTTATGTAAATTGTTTCAATGGAAATTTAAGTCATATCATGATCAAGATTACATGGTTTGACAATTTTAAAGTCTCGAGTGTGTTATGATATCAAATATATAATTAATAACCTCTTAAACAAATTTATAAATTCACAAACATGGTTTTAAACTCGGTTTAAGTTAAATAAAATGTTGGAGGGGAGAAACTGAAAATACTATAAATGACTTGAAATGACTCACTGATGGGTGAGTCACCAATGAAGGTCATCGACAGTGAGTCCCTAGTAGTGAGTGACCAACGCGACCCACCAACGCCTGAATTATCTATGTGAGTCACCAATCCCCGACATACCTACACCAACATACCAACACCGGATCTATAGATACCATACCTAACGAAACCTTGAACTATTGATGCCATGAACTACTGAATCCATGACCTAAAAATTCCCTGACCTACCAACACCCTAACCTACCAAACATTTTTCACTCATGCAACCCAAAAATGAAAAAAATGAAATTTTGGAAAACTCTTGAAATGAGTTACTGTTGCCCCCCAGAACACCCCAAACACTGGATTTTGATAGAGTAACAGACCGGGTAGGTCTAAGCCATTAAAGATTGTGTATGATAGGGACCCCTAAGTTATATCCATGTTTTCAAATAGTTATCAAGTGGTAATGGGGACCAACTATGTTACAAAATACATACTAGTCTAAGATGGGTGGGTAGACTATGTGAGTTATTCATATTCTTGAGGATATACTTTGGGCGTGTGGGCAAGATTTTGGTGGTTCATAGAAAAATCAACTTCATTTGGTAGAATTTTAATATAATAATTGTTATTAGGATTATATTAAATTGGAAAATTTCGAAATTTTGTATGGATATCCAGGTCAATCCCCATTTTTTTGGTGGAGTTAGGAGTACAGTATTTAGTTGGAACAAGATGAGTTTAAGTGGTAGTAGAAATGGTATAGTTGATCAAAAAGTGGTTAGTGACCACAACAATTCAATAGAAATATTATGAAGAATGTCATCATCATTTTTTTGAATTTTAGTTCATTGATCGGGTCATTTTTAGAGTTTCACATTGCTTGGTACCTCACCCATTTGGTATGAAGAGTAAGTTTGCACTGAGGTTTGTTCGCCATTTTGAGATCATTGAACACCTTGAATATGTGAATTCTCAATTGGACATTCCATATCATATAATTTTTATTGAATACGTGTCTCATATATAAAAAATAAGGGGGTATCATTCATACCACTCCCATGTGATTGAATGAGATTATGTTAATCTTAATCTATAAACCTATGTTTTTCAACAAATAATTCAGAATTGGGGATCACCGAGATAAGGTCCTTTTTAATAAAATATTCCCTTTTATCTATATAGTATATAAGTGGAGACATGATAACTATGATATGTGGGAGTAGGAATCATTGATGTGGAAGTACTAACATTATCTTTTGAGAGTCTAGAATCATTACTAATTGATGGGGGTAGAAAAAATTTATAGTGGGATGAATTGATACACACTCTAGGTCACATCGATGATTTATTTTGTTTTTAGTATTTTTTTCTAAGGGTCAGGATGTTTTTGGGAGTTGACTATTGAAAATTTGGATATTTTGATAAGATAGTCTGGATTCATATTTTGGGTTCTTGGTTATCACAAACCATGGGGTAACCGTGCAATATAGAACAATGATATCCAATAAAATTTAACATTGGTTTTTCAAACTATGCTATCCCTTAAACAAACTATGAAGTTGTTTGGGAGTTTTCTAGGGATTTTTTAATATCTTGAGCGTGATTTTTAAAATAGTTCAGATATCCACAAGAAAATGTTCCCCAATTCTTCAATGTTCAAAGGGAACCACATGTCTAACATCTGGTTTGTTAAATAGTGTAGTCAAATTGTGCAGCCAATACCCAACCACATAAAATTTTATATTTTCTATGATTCAATGATTAATTTTTATAACAAATCTCAAACTATTATTTTTTTAGTCTTGAGCTATCCTCTACCTAGTTATTATGAGGGTTCTCTCCTTGGATCATAAGTGGCCTCCCTTTGTTCTTAGTGGATCTCTTCAAGCTATGTTCCATTTTGGACATTATTTCTTCTCTAATAGCTTGATGTTCTATTGATCTATCTTCCCTATTTTATATTAGAACATAATTGGGAATTTATTTTAAGATCTAGTCATTTTTATAGGGGATTGATAATTTTCATATATATCTAGGCTTTCAAGGACTATATCACATTAATCCCCATTTCCATTTTTGAAGGAGGCTAGTTTTACTATAATGGTGTGGTTGGTGTCTCTATAAAAAGTTTATATATTATGAAATACATGATTTTCTTTTAAATTATTTTGTTTTGGTTTTTGTAATTGAATGAATTGATCTTAGGTATCTTGGGTTGTATTAACTATGTAGTTACGATGGGCAATTTTCTTTAAAAATGGTTTATGAACATTATGTGTTCGATGAAATTACTAAAAAATACTTTTGACTATAAATAGGATTTTCATTATTGAGAGGAGTCATTATTTGACATTAAAATTATTATAAATGTTTGATTATTTATTTAACTGATTTTGGAAAACATGGAACATTTGGAACCTTGGGCATGTCGAGTATAGAGACATGAAAACCATTGGGAGTGTGAATCAAAATAGGTTATTCATGTGAAATTAAAAGACTATGATAGGACTTGATATGGGTAAGATAAATGATATTCCTATCCTATTATATCATCACATATGTGAGTACATATTTACATTGTCTAGAGCCCACTTTTTTATGGTTTTATTCATGATACTATTGTTTTATGTTTTATTTCTCAGATGTTTATCAAAAATTTTAATGTATACTTCTATTTATGATTTTATGTTATCTTTCATTTTTTTCTTTTTTTTATGAGGATATGAAATTATTTAATGAAAACCAAAAATCATTTTATTAAAATTGGTTTACAATTGAAATTTTTTTATAATCTAATTTTTTTAATGTTGAACTAATGGTTCATAGTGTTAGACTTTTTATAGAGTATTTATTTGTATCCTACTAGGAATCAATGCCCATATAATACTTTTTATTTTGAAAATTTTTAGATATAGTTTTTTTTCATGCTATTATTGAAAATGGAGTTTTGTAGTTTTCTAGAATTTATGGCTTACCATATTCTTTATAGTGGGTTATGATTGTGCTGACAGATAGTCACATAGATAAATAAATTTCATCATAACATGTTATAATTTTAGGTTTATCCTTTAACTTGACACATTATGCCTCATTTATTTGTACTCTTCTTCTATATTATAAATATTTTTATCATTATATTTTTAGTTAATCATGATGAATGTTTTGAAACCTTGATGGTCTCTATCCTATGGTTGGTTATCTTGGGTGACATATTTAGTTGGTCAGATTTTGTAGTTTATTATCGAGGAGGGTGAGAGTTACTTGTTATGACTGAGTCTCATCTGTGAGATAATAGAGAAAGTGTGGATTATTTTGAAATGTTCAAAGATAACACAATATATACAGATGTCATATAATGATCATCAACATCACTCAATGGAGATTAAGGTTAGTGATGAAGTGTTTCTTTGGGTATCTATTCATCTAGGAAACCATGTCTTAATAAATAAAGGGAATCTGGAACCGTGTTATGTCATTCCATTCAGGGTTATAGAACTTCTTGGGAAGGTACCGTATCAGCTAACATTTCCACCAAATTTGACCTCAATTTACTATTTATTCCATGTATTCTAGTTTAAAAAATATCACATAGACCAATCTCATGTGATGAAGTTGAATTGTTTGGAGTCATATTCTTATGTAACTGTTGTGGTGTATCCTTTTTGTATCATGTATTATCATAACATGGTTTCCCATGGTATATTAAAATGATTGGTATTTTTTCATTGGTATTTTTGTGCCGATAGTCATGAGATATGTGAGTGGTATGATTTTGTGAGGGATAAATTTCCTCACCAATTTTTAATTTAGGATTCTTCGGGATTTTATGGAGGAATAATTTTACATGTTCGGGTTTTTTATGACAATCTCAGAGTCACTGGTTTGTATTATTTTATTTTTATGTATCTATTTATTGTTTATAATATTTTCAGAGAGCTATGGAGTTGAAACTCATGTTTTTGTTGGAAACTATCCAAAATAATAGGTTTGTGGTTGGTTTTCATTATCATTATAGAGGATTATATTTGGATATAGATCCGTTTTCATGACAGGTTCAGTGTTTTTTTAACGATGAGGGTGTTCCCAAGAATTAAATGGATGTTCCTGATAAGATTGTGGAATTTTTTTGGTGAGACAGATCCACCATCATTATTAGTGTATGGTTTGTATAAAAATGTGCCCAAAAAATATGGAGTTTTTAGAACATTAAAATTTTGAGAAAATACCATTTTTACATAGTAATTTTTATGTCACCCCCTTCATATCTCCATTTAATCATGCACATCCCTCTCCTTTTTCTTGGGAGCTCTTTTTCTTTGGTTTATGGTTGGTCTCATTCTTCCCTTGTTGATTTCATTCACTTAATCTCTATTTTTTTGAATTCTCCTTGCATTCCCCTATTATACCGTTATTATTCATTCTTCATGTAAGTGTGATACCCAATCAGGATTTATGGCCGAATCTAGTGTTGTTAATAGAAATAATGGATTGTTTTATTGTGGTTTAGGTGTGTGAGCACCTTCCCAACTCAAATATAATAGATTCAATCAATGGTGATTAGTTTAGAATTTATTTCTAGGTAGGTACCCATTTCATAGGGAGTTTTCTATATCGAAACAAATCCTCCATTTCATTGTGTTTATTGTAAAATTGAATTTAAATTGATTTCTTTTCAATGTTTTATCCATGTTTGATGTAATTAATTGGTTTTATTTTCCATTTAGTGTTTATATATATATATTTTCAAATGGATTTCACACTAATGGACTCCATGTTTTTGATAAAATTCATTAAAGAGACTTTATTGATTTAAATAACTTACTCAAGGGAATTTAAAAATGGATTTATGAAGAAAATTTTGATTTGTGGAAATAGTCATGATGGTTTATTCAATTGAATTTTGAGATGGATTATATGATCAAAACTTGTAATAGCTTTAAATATTTTTCATTGAGTAGTACATGGGGACCTGTAGGGTGCGTTTTATCACGACTTAGATAAAGAGTATGTTATCAAAGTGACCAAGTGAGATTCTAAAATTAATTCTATAGGATCGAGTGAGCCTTTGGAGGGAAGACTAAGTGAGCTTCTTGAATATTGACAAAGGGACTGAGTGAGCTCTTTAAAGTTTGGTATTGGAGAATAATGAGAGTTATTTCAAACTTTTTTCACTTTATTTTTCTACTATCAAACTTTTTTTCGACTAAGTCACACTACAACCTTATGGTTAGAACCGATGGTGCATGATTCTCATGTCTGATTCGGTTTTTTTGTATGCATGTTGTTAATTCCTTGTTTGACGAGTTGTTTTACTCTTATAACCATGTAACATTATTTGGTTAAGTTAAATTGTTTATTCATACAGTAATGTTGATTACATGTGTGTGTGTTTATATTTTCTTCTACGTTTATTTATTTATTTATTTGATCCTTGTTCTTCATGCATTAGAAAATGTCTTATTTGAGATAACTAAAGTGATTTCTAAAGTGTTTCTTTCTAGTGATCTTTTTTTGAAAAAATATTAGGGTTTTGAAAATATTCTTTAAACTACATTAATTTTTTTCATGATTAAAATACCTATTTGGATTCGTGGTGGTATCTTATTTTGATTTTCTACACACCCTACATATGGATTTTGGGGTATGTGGACTTTTATTTTCTTAAAAAATAAAAAGGAAAGGGCACCATGAATTTGAGTGGATCTTCTATTTCACAAATATATGAGGTTTCTCAAAATAGAGGAGATGTGGTATCATGAGACTTACCTCATGAGGATTTTTTTATAGATTTGTTTTAGTTGGTATGTCTTGTATCGTCTATTTGGGTATGGATCCCTATTTTGTGTTTTCAGTTTTTGACTATGGATATCATGTGTTTGTTTTTGGAATGACATGACATATATGGTTATATTATAATGTTAATGATAACTATATTTATTCATTTAATTATTTATTCTAGTTATATATCCATATCATTTGATTGGGTTTATTTATTTGATGTGTCCATCCAATTAATTGATGGTCCAGGCTAGACTTTCAATGGAGTAAACATCCCCAATTTTTTTTGTGATTACCTAGTTCTTATTTCTAGCCCATGGAGATTAATAACAATCTTTATGCAGTGTAGTTGAGTAGCTATGATTACAGGTCAGGTCAAACCTGGATGATTCCCTATAATATATATGTGTGATTTATATAAATTATAATGCATTTTTAAATAATTACAAGAAAATTAATAATAACAATAATAAAGATAAATTATTATTATAATATATTTAATAAATATTTAATATAATAATTATATGAAAAAACTATGATAAAGATAAAAAATAAAAAATAATGTCATGAAAACCCAAATACATGACAATAAATTCACTAAACCAAATATATAATTTTAACATAAAATTAAATAAAAAATTATTTCCTGATAATAAAAAATTAATTTCAAAAGATTAAAACCAAAAATATACATATAAAAAATATAGATATAAATAATTCCACATTTCATAGAAAATTGGGTTGATAATAAATATAGAAGAGTAATCTAAAGTAAAGAAAATTATTCTTCACTGTAATATGATTTCAATAACAATGATACAAATAAATTAGTAAAAACCCATTAATAGTCCAAGAACATTATGTGGGGGTGAGTAGAAATCCACTTATATAAGGGGATGGCACTAATACGGACCACCCTTTTATAAATGCTAGAATTTTACTTTATTAGTGCTAAAAAAGTGTCGATGTTCAAGGCACCGTTAAAAACCAGTAGATTTTATGAATGATAAAAAATAATGGATTAAAATAACTGTATTTAAATAATTTTTCATGCTCAAGAGACCTATTTTATATATTCTTTCCCAAACCTCCACCACCCCACCTCACATGTGAGGACCCAATACCTTTAATAGTGATTTTCACCCCTCCCATAAAAATACATTTATTAACTCTTGGACCCCCCTCCTGTTCACCCCTCCACAAAAAAAAACATAATATTTAATCCTAGGATTAATATCCCTGGCCCATAAGCCGCTAAACCATTACCTCGAGCTGGGTCACCAAATTACATCAAGTGCGCCTAACTGTATGCCAGATATTGCCGACCAGTTGTGACGTTCTAATTGATCGCATGGAGAGAGTATACCTTCTTTACTAAAGTAAGACACAAAAGATAACATATGAAATAAAATATCAATAATAAATAAACAAGAAAATTTCATTACAAACTAATTCCCAAACACGATACAATTGCAAACAAACAATAAAAATGCAAGGTCATACAAATAGTTCAAATAGTGAAGGAAAACCCAAAGTAAAGACCGACAGTTGAACCCATAAAAGAGTCGTTACTCCAAGGCAGGATATTCAACCATATACATTGTAATCCCAACTCACACCCTTAAAACAAATCCTTTACCTTAGTCTTGACTTGACACCATGAAATATACTCGGGTACCCAATGGCAACCTGATTAGGGCGTGAGTACAACTTAGTAGGCCACAAACAATAGTTTCTAAAAAAATATCATGTCTAAATAGATAGTTCATGGAAGTACTAAATACATGACAAGTTAAATATAATAAAACTTGTGTTCCATTAGTTTTAAAAAAGAAATTTTATAATTTCATCATTTATTTCCATTTTCATTACTTAATCCATTATTATGAATTTACTTCATTTTCACTCCATCATATACTAGTCGGTTACTATATATAAGGGAATAAGTCAATATCCCTATCTTATTATGGATAAAAATTTTATAATAAAATACATCACACTTACCTTGGAGCCTCAGTCTATATAGTCTCATCCAATACATCTATTAGGGGAATAGAGCCTCATCCCCTTACCTAACCCATTAACTCTAGGGGTGGGTCTTAGAGCCTCATTCTCGGCCAACCCATAGATGTTGATCCTCAATTACATTACCCCAAAACTACCAAGGCATGTGCACATGATTAGATATCCTTTTACCACATAAACCACATCACAATAGATACACAACCAATACACATAACATTTACGTTTCACATTTCATACAACATATGAATCATCATCAATCCTTATCCCATTAAAACATTTAGCATTTTTTTTGGAAAATCACATTTTAACCTTTTCCTTTTTATGATTTAACCCATTTAACATACTCAACACTTCTCACACATTATCTGATTTAACATATTCATCTATCCCTGTTCATTAACCCATTTGACACAATCATTAATTCATAATCCTTAATCTATTTATGAATTTCCATTACGAATTCATAATCCATTGGGCACCTTCCTATTAATACATTTAACCCATTTTCACATTATACGAAATAGTCCTTTATTCTATTACCAACAACTAGATACAAATAATATTGGTTTCAATTTATAATTCAAAGAAACATATCAACGTATTTTTTATGGGATCTTTTTCAATAAAAATAAACTCAATGATGAACATTATAATTTTACTTATTTTGGAATGTTGGAACACACCCTTGGTGTCCCTAAATCGGTCTTATCTACCCTAATTCATCCCAAAAGGATCATGAGGGGTTTAGTTCATCAGTTATCCAACCATTTTTCCAAATTTCAAAAAACAAAATCAAACACACAACAATATAGATACAATAACTCAACCACATATGAAAAAAATCATAAACAACACCATGTGACATAACATTTATACCACATACATTGATTCTAAATAAAATTTCATGCTAAACCAAATCCATTGAATTAGAATAAAAAAACCCATCAATACCCAACCTATGATCCACTGGATAAATAGAATTTTAGGGATTCATAAGAAGAATATAAAAACACTAGTCCTAATCTAAATAAGATAATAAAGAAAAATTTTAGAATTGCCCAGTGCTTTGATCTATACCGAGTGACACTCTAAGTGGCCTACAAGTGAATGAAATTAATCCTAAAGAATACTAGGTCATTTTGGATCATCTCTATGGTTGTTGGAGGATATATGGGGAAATAAATCATTTATTAAACATAAAATATAGATGGTGAAAATTGGTAAAACCCCTCTTTTAATTGGGTTCATGATTTAGCTACAAATTTTTCCAAAATTGTGCACCAACCATGCACCTGACTTTGTCCAAGAGGGGTCCATAAATCACAGTTACCAATGAATCCCACACAATTTGAAAAATTGTATACCACCTAGGCAGATTTCAACTCTCCAAAACTGTATAGTCTTTTCATTCCCCATTCACAGTTTACTTAACTGTGCACCCGTCATCATGGACAACATGGTTTGGGCGCACAGTTACCCCTATGCCATTTCTAACCATGAAACATGCACATGATGACCTGATTCCCCATTCTTCAATGTCTCGAACCCATGAAACACCCCTAAGTGTCCTCATATTACTGATTAAAATTAAAATATCCATCTTTAAGGTATTAAAAGTCAAATTTAAACAATAACACACCTTCACGATGTTTGGGATCTTACATCCCCTCTTGATTATAATGACTCATATGTGAGCCACACATCCATGAATCAATGATCTTCTAAAGAAAATATATTTATCCATTGAGCCCACATATAATTATCTCTATCCCTTGTTTCTTACTTAACATTACCATGCTTCCACAAAACTCAAATCAAAGGTACAATATTTCCTTACTAGTATTTCTCACTACCATCCGTAGTGTCAACTAAATTCTCGTCAAAAGACGAATCATCCTCAAGTTCAACATACTCAAATAAATCAGATGAGATGGGTTTGGGTGATACTCTTAAATTTTTGGCACGTTAACAACAATGTTTATTACAATATATCACTGTTCAAAAACCAATCGGTACAACACTGGCCCAATCATCTCCATAATCTCAAATGACCCTACATTCATTGGTGCCAACATTCCCTATTTCTGAATATTATGGGGCCCAACATTGGAGACACTTGAAGAAACCCATGATAACCCACCATAAATTCAATAGTTTGATGAAGGTGATCCACATATAAATTCTTTATACTTTCATCCATTTACATATGTTTCTAAATCAACTGAACCTATTCTGTAGTCTCCAGCATTAGACTTGGTCCCAAGACCTATGATTCACTAGCCTCTATCCAACATAATTAAGATCTACACAATCTACCATAGATAACCTAATACGGTGGAATTTCAATTGTATCCTATTAACTATTGTTGTATGAAAACTCAACTAGTGCTAGATATTTTTCCCCCGATCCACCAATGTATAGAACACATGACCTCATAATATCCTCTAACATGCTGATTTTAAGATCCAAATTCCTATCCATTTATGGGTGAAAATCCATACTAAAAAACACTTTGGTACCAAGCACTCTATATAATCACTTTTAGAAGTGCGAGGTGAAATTTCAATCATGGTACAATAATATATCCCATTTTACCCAATGAAACTACACTACCTCTCAAATATACATCTCACCCATCCAATCATTGGTGAATGTATGTTGAATTGGAATGAAATGGGGAAACTTATTCAATTGATCCACAACTACCCAGATCACATCATTCTTTTGATCCTTCCTTGGGAGACACACCATAAATAAACTTTCATGTCATCCCGTTTCCATTTTGGAATGGGAAATGGTTGAAATATACCACCTACCACTGATGTTCATTCTTCACCTACAGGAAGATAACGCATTGCGACATAAAACATGCAACCTTGTTCTTTATCTTTAGACACTAATACAACATATGAAGATCATAATATATTTTTGTCAAACCAGGATGAACATCCCATTTTGATAAATGTGACTCATTCATCAAAACTTATCACTTTCACATTGGAAAAGGAATACAACAATGGAGAAAAATGATCCCATCATTTTTAACAGTCCAACCAGAAGGTGATTCTCCACCTTTAAGACTTTCCCCAAAACACAAACACTCCAGATCCCTTACTTCCTCTCTTTGATCCAACATAGAATAGTGGAGTCAATTTCAATGGATGAAAGGGTCATCAGAACTTGGAAATATTTCACCTACTAGTGCATCTCAACAAACTATTTCATCATTATCCACTTGGAACTATATTGATGGACCACCAAATTTTGAGACTTCTAGTTCAAAGAATCCACAACTCTATTCCACATTCCGATATGAAAACAGGATCAATGTCAAAATAAAACATGTATTAAAACCATATTCACTACCAAAGGTTCATACCATGAAGATAGAATGTATACTTGATGATTTTATTTTTAGAATACACCATAAACCATTCTCCCAACATGTAGTTCCACTAACACTTTGAAGAATAAACCACCGCATCTAGCTCGAGATCATGAGTAGGGTAATTCTCCTCATCAGGCCTTTATTATCATAACCCATGTGCCAAAACGCGATCATCATGAATCCAAACCACCCTGAGACCAATAACATATTCATCAGAAACATGGTATATCCTTTACATAGCAGGGGTTAGGTTAAAATTAGTGCAGTTGTTAACTGCTTCTTTAACTCTTAGAAAGCACCTCATATGCCCCATACTATTGAAACCTGATGCCCTAAGTGGTGAATTCTAAAAGTGGTACTACTAAAAGGGTAATGTACTTATTGAACATTTTTTAATATCTATCATGACTCAGAAAATACTAAACATCATAAATTTTTCTGGGGTTATACCAAGATACAATGTCTCACAATTTCGTGGGGTCTACGGACACACCTTCCTAATATATTATGTGACCAAATAAATTCACCTTATCGATATAGAAATTAAATTTAAACAGATTTGTTTATATCATAAGGTCTCTTATTGTAATAAATATGATGTCATGATGTTGGGAATGATCATCAGTAGTCTTATAGTACACCAAGATGTCATCGAAAATTAAAAATACAAACTAATCTAGGTAAGGGTGAA
This sequence comes from Viscum album, assembly GCA_963277665.1. Classification (NCBI taxonomy): domain Eukaryota; kingdom Viridiplantae; phylum Streptophyta; class Magnoliopsida; order Santalales; family Viscaceae; genus Viscum; species Viscum album. The sequence goes on from OY728128.1 coordinate 1,665,213,437, forward strand.
TGATTTAGTTTATTAAGGGCATAAAAACAACAAATTCATTGGTCAATCCAAAAAATAATCACAACTGACTCATAAAACCCATCCCTACTTCTGAAGGAAGTTCATAGAACATTAGAAAGTCACGCCTTTAAATTATGATACTCGGGCCTTTGATCAATCTTGGAAAACACTGAAGCACCTATCAATAAGTAAAAAATATAATCGATTTTAGGATGAGGGTATCAATTCATAACAATCATCTAATTAAAATTTATATAATAGAAAAATAACAACAAATATTTGTCATATCTCATTGAAAAAAACACTGTAGATCCTTAAGGTGATTCAACTGGATGGATAAACCACTTTTTGTACAATTCATTCAACAATATTTTATGTTCCTGAATTTATGTCGATGCCATTCGATATGGAGGAATAGAAACTGGTTCTACATTTTATAGAAACTCTATTGTGAACTTAACATCCCTCTTTGGTGGTAGCCATAAGAATTACCGAAGATAAACATCTTAAAAATGATCCACCACAAGAGAAATGAATTGATTCTCTACACCCTTATCATCATGCATACTACAAGACACTTGGATTGGGTGTTCACTAAACTGCTAACAAACTGGGTTAATATGTACTTTACAAACCTCCCAATCTCCATTATGAACATAATTATATCCCTATATAGATTTTATCATTACCCTATGATGGTAAAAATAAATATTTTCTTGGTATAACACTATCCAATACATGTGTAAAATCATATCAAAACCTGAAATCTCAAGAAGAAACTGATCCCATAGAAAATGGTACCCACTAACCTTGATAGAAAATCCCATAATTTTCAGGATATTTTCTAATATCACCCATAGAGATGTATCAATTGACATATACCCACAAAAACTCACCACCTCTTGAAACAACATTAACAAAAACTAATAATAAATAAAAGAATGCGGGGAAACTATATCGAATAAAGAAATAGCTATCATAGAAGCTACAAGAATCGTACCGCAAATAGTTGATGTACCAACTTGAAAACCTCAAACTATATACTAAACATCATGAATTTGACCGTCCCCAATACCCTTGGCCCCGGTATGAGTTCTTGGTGGTTCACTTCACTGTTGGTATGGATGATCATACCCCAATGTACCACCTCTTCCACCTATAATAGTATGACTAGTAGAGTTCCAACTTCCTTCTTTATATGGGGTAACCTACCCCCTTCTAGCACTTGACATTTTTATTGATCCCACATCAGTGAATTTCTATCGAGAGTTCCAAGATAACCTATGAGCATGCCCCATTCTTCCACACACTCATCATTCAACTGGTTTCCATGCACACTATATTCAAATGCAGCCCATCATTCCAAACTGATAGGAAAACACCTGGTCACCACCCTGAGAGGCTGATCCTCTCTTATGACTACTACACATACCAACACCCTAGTGATGATTCATAAAATGAAACTCCGTACCCTCAGAAGTCACACCACTGGTCCATGGAAGTGGACACACATGTCCACCTCCTAGATCCTCCCTTAAGATATGTTCTTAAAAAAGGGATCAATTGTAACACCTCGACCTCAGTTACACAGATTCAGTGCATCATTACATAACATTTCCATGATCACAAAAGACCAGATCTCGAAAGAATGATTAGTTTAGTATCCTTGTAAGTACCAGATACATTGATAAGGTTTATATTACTTCATAAAATGAAATACCAAAAAAACATTGTTTTCATAGACCACACTCATACCCCTCAAAAAATCCCTGTAGGTCAGTCATAAAATACTTTTTCCCATCTTGGGAAAAATAAAACATAGAAAGGGGTGAGCTCAAATGCTGAGTAAAGATGAAAATATAGAAGAAACTTTCATAAATATACATAAACATTTAAGAAAATGTATAAGTCTAAAACAAAAGCCTTTTAAACTTGAATTTCATCATAATATAGAAAAGATGAAATAAAATAATTCCATTTATATACCCACATGGATATTCTACTAGTCAAATAATAACATGAAATATCAAAAGGAACATTCATAATGATGGAATGCATAATGCCAGGCTTTCATAACCACATAGTTAAGGCCTTATGCCAAGGCTAAAAATAAGATTTTGTCATGGACTTGTGCCAAGACACTAGTTTGTCTAATGAGACCTACCAATGCATCAAGGAGCTATAGCGGGCTCCACCCGTCACATACTATGTCCAATGCATTCCTCATATGAAAATATTTAAACATAAAATAAACATTCCTATTAAAACTAGCATATGAAATGCCAATACTTTATCCATAAACCATGGATGGTAAAAATATAACACATCGACAGTCAAACATTTCAAAAAACCTTCAAACAATATGGAAGTTTTTAATCATAATAAATAAACATTAAATAATCTTAAAATTCATCAAAGGATGTTGACATAGATGAAATCAAATCCTTTATTAGAGAAATATCTCTTTCTATTTTGAAATAATTTAAGAGTAACATAATTTATAAAGAAAAAACTTATTTTGAAAATATTCTTATAAGCTTGTAAAAGATTCTTAGACGATGTTATAATGGTGGAAAATAGTTTCACCCGCTGTATAAGTTAAAAAAACATTCCTACATTAATTTTGTCGAAAAGGTTATAAAGGACCTTGTTTGGAAAATGGCAGAAATATTCCTTTACAGAAATCTAATAAAATTAAATAATGGGTATAAATGACTTTAACCCATAGTATACTAAATATTAAGAATGTTTTGAAATACATTTTTTATAAACATGGATGTGGATGATTAAGAGGTCCCAGTAGATACTTACGTAAAAACAACCTTGGATAATAAAGAAATTGTGAAATTAACCCTTACCCTGTACTTTTCCTTTATTGAGGGTAGGTTAACTTCCTGTATAGTGGTTAAATAATTGTTTTTAAATTATACATGAATCATATACATTAATATGATATCATATATGATCTTTTGATATTGCATTGTTAATAATATCTTAGTATTATCATTGTTTCGGGTGTTAACAGATTCGTTTTACTTTATATTCATTGTTATGTGAGTCATATTTGTTATGGATGGGATGTATCATATTCATATCCATAATGATATCATGTCTTTAAATATTATTTTTAATCATCTAATGAAAATTAGTCTTGAATGGATATGATGGGGATTGAATCTCATCACCTTCTTGGAGACGGTAATCTGTACGTACGCACGAGTGACAATATCATTCTTTTAATATTTAAATAATATATAATTGGATGGTATATCATATATAAAGAATAATTATCATGTTATATTTATTATTTACATCAATTACACATCATTATTATACCCATCCAAATAATAATGTATTGAATAACATTTACAACACGACGTGGAGACGGTAAGCCATACATATGCATGTATGGCGACATGTCATTCAAAGGATGGATAAAATAATGAATATGATTGTACCATATTTATAATAAAATCAAATTATATATAATATAATGGAGTTATTATTTTGGAATGGAAACAAAAATTAAAAAGGAAGTGGAAGAAGAAAGGAACTTGAAAGAGGTGATTAAATATTAACCTCTTCTTGGGGTTATTCATTTTGATTTGGTCAAAAGAGCTCATTAGCTAACTTTCTTACTAAAGGAAGGCATCTAGGATGAAGGGAGGATAGTTGAGAGGGTATTTGGGCAGAGTTTGGCCGATCCAAGGGGCTTTGACAGTGTGAATTAGAGATAAGGGAGAGTGCCCTTTTATAAGAGGGGTGAGAGGAACCTTAGAAAATGCTAGAAATATTATTTTATAATGAAATTATTTTCAGTTTCTAATGGCTCCAAAATAAATTATTTAAATTATGAAGTGTGTATGGGTCAAAAACCACTCAAACAATAGGTTTTTGACATGTTTGGGTCACTATATTAACTTTATCTTTTTGGTTTAACTCTTAGTTAAATGGTTTGACATTTACAATGTCTCTTTGTAGTTTTATATTATATGGTTAATAAACATACTATGTACATCAAAGTGAACCCCAAGTGGTTGATTAATGATACAACTATTATTCTATTTTTTTTGGCCAAACCTTAGATTCTTATGAATAGAATATCAATTAATAATATAATATTAGTTTTAAAAACTGTTTTATGTCAATTTTGACACTATTTGGTATTTCATTTTTGCTAAATTCATAAAAGTATTATTACTTCAATTAAAATTCATCTAACCATCTCTAACATCTCATATTAACCAATAAAAATACTGGTATTCATAAAACGTCTCAAATTACATTTATTTGGATATTTTTAATATCAATTATTTTAATATTTTATTAATTAGGCAATTACTGCGTCATCATTGTGTCATAAATAAATTAAATGATTTAATGTCTAAAAAATATAAATAAAATACCATTACGTAAGAAATATTTTTATATTTCTAATTAATATTTATATTCAAATTTATTTTATGTATTCCCCTATATTAAGATTTTTTAGTTATTAAACAATGATTTTATCTCTTTTAACTCTTCTTTAAATAAAATAATAATAATAAGTGTCCTAATCTAATCCAAGTGGACCGAAGAGGTTCATATTTTATTCTTAAGGTTGTTTTTGGTATAATTATACTTATACAATAGAATTAGGACCAGTGTTAGGGTAATAATAATGTCATTTTGACCCTTAATTACCCTATTTACTTTTAACCATGATAGTTAAAAGTAAAAAGATACTATTCACAAAAAATTATATTTATCTTATTGAACCACTTTCTTCTTACTGATATCAACTATGTCTCTCGTATTTTTGTAATTCCACTCACAGAAGTGGTAAAATTTAGTTTTATGTGAATTTGCAAATTCTCCTTGGAGGTGAGTAAAAGACGGTGAAAAGTTTGATAAAATTTTTATATATCTAAAATTATTATAAACTAACTCCAATTAATAACATTGAACTTATGTAGATATTATGTCTCTATTTTGACAAAAAAATAAATTTAAATAAAATAAATAATTATTTAAATAAAAATTCGGTTTTAAACTATAACTCAGTGTTTTTAACTATTCATCAAAAAATGAATGTTTTCAGAAAAATACCAAAAATTTACCCTAAGATAATTTCGATAATCCGAATCCAAATATGAAGTCCATTTTGAATGATAAAATTTATTAAATTTTATAAAGTGGTTATTACTATTCATAACGACTAGTTTGAT